>JARGCV010000087.1:8512500-9752500 GCA_034064705.1 Bothrops alternatus
GACAGGCAGTAAATGGATGGTTGTAAATCAAGGACTACCTTGATTTACTGCCACCCAACAGTCATTGAGATTTTTTGCAAAATGCATCAAAAAGGATGAATGAAAAAGGAGATAAGGAAAAAAAAGACTCCTTGGGAAGTCAATATATGAAGGTGAAGGAAGGGCAGTGAGGTTTGTGAACTCAGAAATGCTTGGCGAAGAAACGAATTAAACTCAAGAAACATAGAAATGAATTCTGCACAATTGAGCAGCCAGATGAATTTAACTATTAGGAGGAACTGGTACTCTCGGGAGGAACCAGCAAATACACAGGGCACAAAAGTGTGATTTAACAGGTTATAATCTATGGTTCAATTTGTCACGAAACTCTTGCTTGTGTTATTGCTAACAATGCCCCGGGAAACTAAGCAACACAGCTCAAATAAATGTTAAACAGCCAAATAAATTTATAGCACTACAAGACACAAGCGTCATACATGTGTGCCCACTGCTCATGCCAATGAAGCTTCGTGTGCACACTTGCCCGCCACTCACACGGCCCAGTTCCGAATGGGCCCCGACCCAGGGGCTGGGGACCCCTGTCTTAAGGGGGTTACCCATATGACCAATCTGATTTTACAAGCTTTTTTCAGGTACTTATTAAGTGAATACCATTGTCATTTAGGGTACCCACTGTTCACTATAAGGTGTTTTTTTTTTTTACTAAAAACCAAAAATAAATACTGAGTTTTGGCAAAAAAAAAAAAGAGAGTCATAAATCATGGTCACATCATTGCCGGATGCTGCAAGCAGTTATAACCATGGGCTGGTTGCTAAGTGCGTGAAGTGCAATCACATGACCATGGGGGAGGGGTGCATGCGAACTTCAGAATCAGGTCTTGCGAACCTTTTAAGGAGTCTATGGTAACTTTGAATGGTTGCTAAATGACCAGTTGTGAACCGAGGACTACTTGTGCTGTAGGCACAATTGCAAGCAAAAAATGACATTTATCAAGGCAGTAAAGATAACCACAGAATTTTCTAAAAGGCTAAGAAAAACAGATACAAGAAATAAAAGAGGGACTGTGTATAACCAAAGAAGGATATAAGGCAATAGCCAAAAACTATAGAAACTGTATTCCTATAGAAAGGCTAATATTCAGAATAAGTTGGGCTTTGTGAAAAAAGCCTAGAACAACAACAACTACTACTACTACTACTACTACTACTACTACTACTACTACTACTACTACTACTACTACTACTACTACTACTCAAGTGTGTCAGCAACAAACAAAATGGCTGTAGATCTGCTGGGATGTGTAAGCAGTAAATCAATAATGGCTGGTGGTGAGAAGGCAGAATATCTTTAATTCATAGTTTACATTTATCTTCCCACAGGATGGCAATTAAGACCTAACTGGTTATCACTGTGACACTAGTGGAAGACAGGAGCTTCAGTTTGGGACAGACAAAAAACCAGGTTAAAAATATGTGGCTAATTTAAATGACTTCAAGTCTCCAGGGCCAGATAAATTGTACTCATCCTGAATATTGATGGAACTTGCAGATTGCAAATTCACTAAAGGGGAGTATCTTTGAGAATTCCTGGTGAATCCAGAAAATGGGAACAAACGCTGTCCCTTTCTTGAAAAGAGAGAAATTACAGACCTTCAAGCTTAAGAATATTAAAAAGCAGCTTCATTGTAATTCATGCTCCAACTGCAAATGAGACTATGAACACTTGATTAACAACCAACAAGAGCCAGTATGTATTTGTCCAAAACAAATGATGCAAAATTGCCATTTTCTCCTTTTTTTTAAACAGTTACTTGTTTTAATAGATTGGGGATGTGCCCTGGACAAGAATGTATCTTGACCTCAGCAAAGTATTTGATGGAATCCTTCATGATATATTCAGTAATGAACTCCTAATTGGCTAAATCACTGCCCTCAGAAAGTATTCTAAGTACTAAATGACTTCATTAATAACCACATTAGTTTGGAGAGCTAAGGGCCCCATTGAGCATTTTTATAAATAACCTAGATAATTGGTTGAGACAAAAATTGGTAATTTTTCAGGTGACACCTAACTAGAAGGAGTAGCTAACAATTTATTATTTTTTAATATATTATTGAAGGGTTTAAAAACAAAAGTAAAAATTAATACAAACTAAATAGAGTAAGAAGGAAAAAAAGAAAAAGGAAGAAATGAAACAAAGCTAAAGTGCAGTAAGGAAAAAAGGGAGAAGAAAAATAGAAAATACAGAAAAAAGATAGAAAGAAATGGCTTCTGATCTTCTTTATAGCAGTTCTAAGTACAACAGTAGATTTACCTCTTTCTCTAAAGCAGGGGTTCTCAACCTTGGCAACTTTAAGACTTGTGGACTTCAATTCCCAGAATTCTGGGAATTGAAGTCCACAAGTCTTAAAGTTGCCAAAGTTGAGAACCCCTGCTCTAAAGTTACATTGTGACTCTTCTTTCTATAATTTATCCAATCTAATAATCAAAACTGTAAGTCATAAGCTTATTTTTTTCTGTTTTCTTCAGAAAGTCCGTAAGGGGCTTCCTACTAGCAATGAGGGGAGGCTAAAACTTCAGAAGTTAAAGAAAGGATTACAAAACATGGGCCTCTAGGCAGGGGTGAACCTAGGCCAAAATAAATAGGATGGATTTGAACAGGGGAAAAAATGTAAAATCCTTATCTGTGGTTATAAAATAAAAGAGAAGACCTGGTTTGGCAGTAATACATGTAGAAGTGATATGGGTGCTCTATCAGATCACAAGCTGAAAATGAACAAGTGAACAGTGTTATACAGCTACTAAAATACTATTTTAAGATGCATTAACAGAAGCAAGAAGTACAGACCCCAGGAAAGTATTATTCTGTCTTGGAATACCGCATCCAGTTCTGGGCTCCACAGTCTAAACAGGAGTGTAAGATCAGAGGAGGGCTGGCTACTAAGATACCTGGGTAGGGGACTGGAAACCAATTCCAGTGAAAAAATGATTCAGGGAATGTCTAGGGAGATTCTCAGTCATCCAGCTCATGGTTGTCCCAAAGATGCTTTTTAAAAAAATAACTGGACTTCGTTTTTCCTTGGAGTAAGAAAGGAATGGAAGGAAAAATAAAATCCAGTTGCCTTTTGAAAAAATACCTTTGTGATTCAAGGAATATGCTTAGCTTGCAGAATAGAAGACCAGGGTGGAAATGATGACAGGAGCCTTCAGATTTTTAAAGGGTTAATATGTACAGAAAGGAGCGAAGGTATTCTGTGATGCCTCAGAGGGAAGAACCACAACTACTGGGTTACTACTGGGATTTAGTTTCGATATTAAGAAACTTTTGATTTAACAGCTGTCAACCAATGGAATAATTATTCCATTATTGCACTGGTTGACACTCTTAAATACAATGGAATTATCATTTTCACAGGAGATTTTCAAACAGAATCTGGATACCCATCTATCCAATATGTTTTAAGAAATCCTACATTAAGCATGGGGTTGGACTAGATGTCCTATAAAGATTTTTTTTCTAAGTGATTTTAATGAATATTAGAAACTATGCGTCACACAGAAGTCAGGACCACCCCAGCTCTGGCAAGGGGAAAAAAGTTGCAATACGTCACGACACATCACATGACCCGGCAAGTTTGACACCCCTGCTCTAGAAATAAACATGATCACACTGCGACGATGGCAATGGTTACAGGTAGTCCTTGACTTACGGCCACAATTGAGCCCAAAATTTCAGTTGCTAAGGGAGACATTTCTTAAGTGAGGTTTGCCTCATTGTACGACCTTTCTGTTCACAGTTGTTAAGTGTTAAGTTAGTAACACGGTTGTGAAGCTTCCCCGGCAAACTTGGCTTGTCGGAAGATCAGAAAGGATCTCATGACCCTGGGACTTTGCAACTGTCACAATATGAGCCAGCTGCCAAGCGTCTGAATTTTAAGCATGTGACCCCATCCCCCAGGGGGATGCTGCAAGTGTGAAAAATGGTCATTAGTCACTTTTTTTTGGTGCCATTGTAACTTTGAACCATTACTAAACAAACCGTTGTTATGTCGAGACTACCTGTGTATTTGATTATGATACGGTACAGCCCAACAAGCCTGCCATGGCGGATCTCTTGTGATTCTGCATTTAAATCTTTACAGAGAAATGAGAGGACGTTAAAGCAGTCAGAAATGATAAATGAAGGACAGGTAATAGCAGAATCTCTTTATGTACTTACTGTAGCATATAAGGCTGAATATATGCTTAAAGCAGCATGTTTGGATGGAAAAGATCTCCTTGCTTTCTCAATCACATCTTGGTCACCGGTGCAGATATTCCCATTGTTAACAAACTGGTGATGAACTCGGCAGTCACTCCCAGTGTAGTTGGGTTTACAGACAGTCAAGAAATAGGGTGCCAAGTTTCCAGTCACTACCTGGCCAGCATTTACAAATATGTTGGTAGCAAAAAGACCAAATGCAAATACTCCTGGGAGAATGAAAAGGTAAAACAACAAGAAAAGTGGAATTATTATTAAGAACTGAAAACACAATAGACATGGAAGAAAAATAACAGCTTCTTTCCCCCACCAGAAAAAAAAGGGGGAGAAGGAAAATTTGCAACAAAACTAGGAAGGAAAAAATTGAAGGTCGGATCCAAACTACGTATGATGAAGATCTGCAATCAAATCTCTTTGAGATTTAAAAATAAGGATAAATGTAATTAAACCAAGTGCAGAGGCTGCAAATTTAGAAAAAAAAATATATAGACATGGAGACATTCAGATGTACTTGAGCCCTTCAAAGTTGCCTAATGTTATTTTATGCTAGTATCGGACACGTTCAAGGTATGGCTTTTGTTCAAGTTAAGTGCACCAACTGCCCAGCACATATAAAAAATGAGAACCCAACTTTCCTTAATGTTCAGAAACATAATATGGGAATGTATGTAGAGGAAAATGAAGAGAGAAATGAAACGAGTCTTCTTCAAGTAATCAATTCAGAATTGTACTAATGAGGGCAGGGAAATGGTTAGGATCTAATGAAAATACAGAACATTAGAATAATTGAATATGCGATGATTAAATGAAGCATGGATAAGCGTTTTGGGATGGAAAGTTTATACAATCTCCATTTCTCTATTGGAAAATCAGAAAACACTTTTGTTATTTTCTCAGTGAAAACCTTTTGTCATTATTAGTAACAATCCCAGTTTAACAGGTACACTTTGCCACAATTAAGAGATTGCAAAAATATCCCATCTAGTCAAGGAATACTAGATAAGATAGATAGATAGATAGATAGATAGATAGATAGATAGATAGATAGATAGATAGATAGATAGATAGATAGATAGATAGATAGATAGATAGATAGATAGATAGATAAGTCAAATCAAGTCAAGTCAGGTCTCAAATTCTCATTTCATTCTACCATCTACAACCTAGTCTATTTCTTGATAGTTTTTCATTCATGTTCCCTGCTTAGTTTCCAAGCCCCAATAAGTTGGTTCATGTACTGCCACTTGCTATATCCATAGTTACATTTTTTAAAAACAAATTTTATTGGTTTTTTTTAATTTTTACATCAGAGTGCTCAGGAAAACACTGTGGTGAAGGGGAAGTTAGTCATCTAAAAACAAAGTCATACATATATAACTGGAGTTAATACATTAAAAATTTCCCTCTCTACTTCCCTCTCATGATATAAGGAATATAGTTTAATCTATTTCTTCATAAAATTCAATCAGTCCAAACGATCATCATCCTGCTTTAAACTTCACTGATTTCGGTTAACATATTCCAATTTATCTTAAATAAATATATTAATAAAATTTCTACAACATACATACTATTCCAACAATGACATTCTAATATTTTCACATATCATAAATCTCTCTAGTTCTTCTTCTATTACAAAATAGTTTTCTATATAAACAGAATAAAAAATAAAGAAACATTTCAGCCCGTTGAATAAAATTTAAATCTCAACCAAAGTAATTATCATGTCTAAGACAAACATACAAAAATCATGGCATCCGGCTCTCTCAATTTCTGGCAAATAGATGGGGAAGAAATGGAAGTAGTGACAGATTTTATTTTCCTGGGCTCCAAGATCACCTCAGATGGGGACTGCAGCCAAGAAATTAATAGACGCTTGCTCCTGGGGAGGAAAGCTATGGCAAATCTAGACAGCATACTAAAAAGCAGAGATATCACACTGACAACAAAAGTGCGTATAGTCAAGGCCATGGTTTTCCCAGTTGCAATGTATGGCTGTGAAAGTTGGACCATAAGAAAGGCTGAGCGATAAAGAATTGAGGCCTTTGAACTATGGTGCTGGAGAAGACTCCGTGTCCCTTGGACTGCAAGGCGATGAAATTGGTCAGTCCTAGAAGAGATCAACCCCGACTGCTCTTTAGAAGGCCAGTTCCTGAAGTTGAAACTCAAATACTTTGGCCACCTAATGAGAAGGAAGGACTCACTGGAGAAGGGCCTAATACTGGGAAAGATTGAGGGCAATAGAAGAAGGGGACGACAGAGAATGAGGTGGCTGGAGGGAGTCACTGAAGCAGTAGGTGTGAGCTTAAATGGACTCCAGAAGATGGTAGAGGGCAGGAAGACCTGGAGGAACGTTGTCCACGGGGTCGTGATGGGTTGGACACGACTTCGCAATTAACAACAAAGACAAACATATCATTACACAAGTTATCATCTTACTAATTTCACATAATCAGTTAATTGTCAAATCAGTCCAAATCTCTAAAGCCTTTTTGACCCAATAAGTAAGAATTTAAGTGACATTTTAAAATCTAACTCTGGCTTTTTCTGTGCCAAGCTGGTGTCCATGATGCCATATCTATGTCATCAAATTCCATATTTGAGTAGTGATATTTATCAACGTCATTCTGGTCAAATTTCTCCTCCCCATCTTTCAATATCATATAATATAGGTATTATAGTCAATTTTATTCCATATTATGATTACAGCTTGATTATCCAAGTTGTCATAACTTTCAATAGATCGTATCTGGAGGTCAGTTCCTATTGGTTTTAAAAATAAGAGTGTTTCAGTTGAAGACATTCTTTGATCTTCAGAATTCTCCATAGTTTGTACATAAACTTTCTCTTCTGTAGTAATTAGTTGACTTGTAGAGTGATCAATTAAAGTCTCAGTCTGGGATTTTGGTTTTTCTAAGATTCAGTTGGTCAATATGTTCTTTTTCCATCTCATTAAATTGTGTACACTGTTGCATATCGGCTTCTTCTTGGCCTATAGGTTGATCTTTTAAAATTTGAGGCTCAGCTTGTGGTTCTGCAAGATGATCTTTAATTTTTCTCCATGATTTCACATACTCTGTAGCTCCCAATATTTTTTCCAGTATAAGCTCATAGTCAAGCTGTAAATAAGATTCTTCCATTTCCATAGTAAAATCGTCTTTTAGTAAAAGCTATATTTATTAAAAGTCAATAAACTCCACCTTCATAATTTCTAAATCAACCCACAGCTGTTTCCAAGCCTTTGTCTTATTATAATTGTAGTAACACTTTTCACCACAAGATGTCCTCAGTGAGGCTAGAAACTTTTTTCTTTCCAAGTTAAAAGCTTTTATCTCATTTTCAGAGCAAGGAAGAAAGAGGCAGGAAGAAGCAAGTATCTCCGATATAGTAAGTAAAATAATGTTCTATATTACAAGTTTTTCCAGGGGTCCCAAGTATCCAAAAGATTAAAAGTTCAATAAATGCTGTTCTGTAGTTTTATTCAAAGTATTTTCCCCCAAATAGTCGAACACCGCTTTCTTAGGATAGGGAAGTCATCCAAAGGCTTTTTGCAGAAAAAATAGTTGCGGGTAAGAGGGGGAAAACAAAAGTCTTAACCAGATTTCTACGCGGTGGTTTCTTCATGCTTAGTTGTTCTTTTGACTTCGGCTGGTGCAGCTAAATGATCGGCCATCTTGCAGGACAATCTTTAATCCGTCGGCCCTAAGGAGTTAGCTGGAGCCACGGTAGAGGCTGCCACCCTCTCGCCATCACCAGCAAGCCTCCTTCTCGGTGGTTGCCCCTCCAGGGCGACTTTCAACCCCCTTCAGGGTCTACCGGCGAAGGAAAATCAGCCAGTGAAAAGACGAATCTTTTCACACGACCGCAGTCGCCGCAAAACCGGAAGTCCATCCATAGTTACATTTGGTCTGTGATCCTCCAAGGGCTGACTATGGCCACCCTTGCTTAATTTTCCATATCAGCTAAATTCTGCCATCCTATGGGGCCTATTCAGCATAAATGGACAAGTACAAAGAGTCCTTAGTTTCAATTATTTGTTTAGCAATAATTCAAGTTTGCCACAATGATGAAAAAGTAACTTTGCAACCAATGCTCACATTTACAACCTTCACAGAGTCTCTTTCTCTCTCAGTAACATGTTTGCCATTATACTTCAAGGTAGGCTTACTGGGAATGCTGGTTGTCAATGGGTGAGCCCTCTTACTCCCTGGAGGTGGGAGCTGAGTCTACAACTATTCCCCCTCCCCCCTCCAGCAAACTGGCAGGCAGTTCCTCAGGTAAACAAAGGAGGAGGAAGAATGACTTCTGATAGCTTTTCACAAACAAAGTCAATGGGGAAGCCAGCAGGAAGTCAGAAATCACTCCCACTCCCACTGCTATATCCAATCACCTGGTGGCAAGACCTGCAGGTGAGCAATGATTCGCTGCCTTGTAATGAAGGCTGAAATCTGAAATCTCTTTAACAGCAGTGGGTGGCAAGGAAAGAATAAATGATGACTTGGATGCCTGCTGGTGAGATAGGGCTGGATGGGGGATGCTGGCAGTCAACGGGTGTGCCTTCTTCCCTGGAGGGAGGGGCTCTTGGGGACATACAGGATGGGGAAGAAGAGTGCAGTTTTCCTCATGGTCTGTGGCTCCCTTTGTTTCTCTCTCCCCCAGCAAAATAAGACAGTTCCTCAGGTCAGCCAAAGAGAACAAGCAGTAACTTTTGATAATTCCTATCAGCTTCACTTCCTAGAAGCAATGTCACAGGACAAGCCAGCAGCTCTCATTCTCACTGTTTTTTTTGCCAATCCATGGTCATTCTGCTTCTCTGTTTAGATGAGGAAATATCTCTGAAAAGATGACCCAACGGGACTATGAGTAATTTACTTACTAACTATAGGTCATGCTAGCTGCTGCTGCTAAGAACTGGCATTCAACAATATCTGCAGGCCTAAAGGTTTTCCAGCCCCGGTGCTCATTTATTTATTACTCTAATAGTACAGGAATATGACCATGGTGTTAAGCTGCATTCCTGGAGATTACCTTGATATGATCACATAATTTTATTTGGCAACAAAATGGAAGTTGTTTCTTTTGATTTCTTCTCATAGCTCTTATGGTGACCCATCCAACTTCTAAGCAGGTGCAACTATGCCTAACAATTCATGATCACCTAGCTGAGTTTCTTCAAATTTTGTTTTGTATTCTTATATTGATAATAATGGATACACCTTATATGAGAAATAACCACTCTTCTTTCATCACATCAGATGCTTTATTTTTAATTCCCCATTATCGGGAAGTTCTGTCTATCAATATGATCCACATAAAGTGTTTTCTATCTAAGGAGCTATATATTTCAGAAGCTTATATACAGATGAAAGCCATCTAAACCAGGGGTCCCCAACCCCCGATCCGTGGACCAGCACCGGTCAGCAGCATGCTAGAAAGCAGGCTGCACAAACAAGGAAAGCTCCATACTTGGGATGCAGGCAGTATTCAAAACCACACACCCCTCTGGTCCATGGAAAAACCTTTCTCCATGGCACCGGTCCCTGGTGCCCAAAAGGTTGGGGGAGCACTGATCTAAACTGAACCAACTTTCATATTTAGCCCAGCCTATCTAATCCTCTAACTACAAGAAATTAAGGCAGATAGAAAGAGAAAATACTTGGGATGTACACTAATTGAAGCTGCTGAAAAGCATATCAGCCAAAATAAATATTTAGCCATACATGCACAGCTGAAGTGCTTTTAGCAGAAATCCTGATTGCCTGATTAGTTTGGACTTCAGCAGCACAGTGAAAACACTTCCTAAATTTTCTAATGGCCTCTTTACCACTTATCAATGCAATAGAAATTGCTTAAAATGCATATTTTTAAATCATTAAAAATATCATGTTTTTTTTAAATTTCTTACAAGTGATGTCTTCATTTTGATTACTTTATTCAGGAAAGAAGCAAGCTGCAGGAAATCTTAAATTCTATGTTCATTTAAAATGGATACACACAAGGAAGCCATTAATAAGACACTAATTCTTCAATTCAGTTTCTTCCTGCAAGATGGGAATAATACTACAAGGCTGCTAATATGATTTAGATCAGTGGTTCTCAACCTTGGGGTCGCGACCCCATTTGGGGTCGCACAACGATTTCGCGGGGGTCGCCGGACACCGCGGGCCGCCATTTTGTTTTTTATTTTTATTTTTTTTTTTTATTTTTTAAATTTATTTTTATTTTTTTGGCACACGTGCCGTGCATGCGCAGACCCGCCCGTTGCGCCGAAAAAAAATAAAAAAAATAAACAAAATAAACAAAAAAACAAAAAAAACCCAAAATGGCGGCTGCAACGGGCGGATCCGCGCATGCGCGGCGCGTGCGACAGGCCGATCCGCGCATGCGCAGATCCGCCCGTCGCGGCCGCCATTTTGTTTTTTGTTTTATTTTTTTAAAAAAAAATTTTTTGCGCACGCACGCGCACACCCAGGTCAGGGTCGCGGCGCGTATGGGTGGGGCAAGTGGGGTCTCAACCTGAGATAGGTTGAGAACCACTGATTTAGATAATGCATGTGAAACACAGAGTAGGTCAAATGTCCTAAGCCCTATTCCTTGGACACAGTTCAGTTGGAAAAGAAAGAAGAAAGAAATTATTTTGTTTTGCTCATAAGAACACAGGGAATAATCATAATGGAGTGACAGGAGTCAGAGTCCTGTTGAAATAGTAAAAAGAACTTGATTGCTGCCTAGATCCAAATTTCTCCCAATTCTTTCACAGAATTAAGACTTCAGCTGAATCAGAATATATTTTCACTGGAAGAACATGGAAGCTATGTTACCAGCTCTTATACAGGTAGTCCTCGGCTTATAACAGTTCATTTAGTGACTGTTCAAAATTACATCACTGTTTTTTACACTTACAACTGTTGTAGCATCCCCATAGTCAAGTGATCAAAATTCAGACACTTAGCAACTGATTCATATTTATGATGTTGCAGTATCCCAGGGTCACCTTTTGCAACGTTCTGACAGGAAAAGTTGTAAAATGGGGCAAAACAAATTTCTCATTTAGCAACATAAATTTTGAGCTCAATTGTGGTCATAAGTTGAGGAGCACCTGTATTTCATCTCTTCATATAACTTCCGGAAGAAAACCACTATTTTATTTTTGTAATCTGTTTTTAGAGGGTGCCTCTAGCTGGAAATTCTACTTCATAAGCCACTGAAAACCTTGACTGCTATAGGAAACTAATGGAAAATAAAAGTGATGGTTGCCAGCCAAAAGTCATCAGAATGGCAGGTTAGTACTTGGCCTCCCATAATGAATTTTATTTCTTATTTCTGAAAGGAAAAAGAAGAAAATGGTTTTGCCCTTCTTTTGTCACAGGCGTCGGATACCAATCAAACTGTACAAGGTCTTCTATATCACTAAGCTTTATGAAATGTGATTTGTTAGGTGTGAAATATTGTGCCAGAAAAATGCCCAAAAAGGCCGTGTCTAAAAATTGGAGCTAGCAAATTCTTTCTCTCACACACATCTCCCCCCCCCACCTCCCTGGGGATCCTTACATGGGAGGTTTGTGCATAGAAACATATGAAATTGTTTTTTTTATTTTATTCTACAAATGTGTTAATTATGCTTACCTATAAATCGAATGATTCTCCGAAGTAGTGGATTCAGGTAACAGCATTCTCCTGTCAAAATGGTTTTCTCTTGGATAGTTAAGCTTTCTCTAGTGGACTTGATGAAATACATAGATATCTCTCCAATAAAAATCTGTAAAAGGGAAGGGAAAGGGGAAATGCTGAGAATCACAAAGACAAATGTATTGGTCACTGCTGAACTCCTCTTGATAACTGGAAATCACTCTCTGGAAAGGGATGTTAATTCATCCCACCCCATTCCTTAGCCTAACTTGGCTATGACAGCAGAGAACAGAACCCCAATAGGGGACAATTAGTGGGAGTAGTAGAGAGGTCAGATAAATTGAATTTTCACCAATTCTGGATGATCATCTCTGTATGAAGAGATTAATTAACCATTTACCACATTTCACTGGCTTACATCTGAAGTAACAGACTTGAGTCCTTAATTTTCCAAAGATTATTCTCTATATATTACTAAAACTCTGAATCTTGTTAACTTTTAATTGGGTGGAATAGCTTTGAATCAAGTTACCACAAATGGGCTAACATATGGAATACATCCAAAAACCGGGACCCATGACTCCCTTGGAATTGAAATTTGGCAAAACGTATAAAACACTTTATGACATAAAGATTATCATAAAGCATTTTATGACATGATACAAAATGTCATAAAAACACTTCCTGAGCTGGTGTTTGACAGTTCAACATGGGCTACTTTCAAGGCTGATCCATCTCTGAATGTATCCTGACTTTTCCAGTGAAGGCAATACAATATAAGCTGTTCCACTGTTAAAAGCACTGAGGAATCTGGTAAGGAAATATCTCTGAAATGAGATATTTAGTTAAATGTCTAAAAGCTTAAATTTAAAAATAAGTAAAAAATTGCAACCAAAACAAATGAGACTTTTTCAATCCCTCACTTGCTAAAGTAAGGGGAGGTATATGCCTGATGATTTTCCATTCATATGAACTAAATTTATTTTATATTTTACTAATCACCCTCAGTTGGGAGTAACACAATTTTATCCTTTAAAAGATGTATTTATTTTTTGTTATTAGTACAATCAGTATAGGAACGAAACCCAATTACAAATTACCGGTAATAGAGGAAAACGTTATACTTCTTTATTTTTTTAAAAAAAAGTAATTAATCCATTTCCTTTTTTTAATTTGTTGCTGCTGAATCTCAGTTGGATGCAGAAAGAACTACAGAATAGAAAAGGGAATATGAAACAGCTATATTAAAAGCAAAAATGGCAATAAATAAGCCTTGTGGAATATAGAGGCTATCAAATTCATTATGCAATAAACATACATTGTGGACAAAAAAATAATCCTCATGGTGCTCTTTTTGGAAGAGTGTATTTCTGTTTTATTGCTACTTCTCCCTCTTGGCTACATTTTTGTCAGTAGAGCTTCTTGTATCTCCGCCTCCCCTTATTTTCCCAGTTTTTTTTTTTTTACAAAAAAACCCTCTCCTTCCTCCTCTCTTATTATTTCCCATTCTCTTCAACATCTTTATTATTATTCATCTGAGTGCTTATCAGTGGAATAATGGTGCAGGCACACAAGACTTGATTTTTTATAAAGATATCTGATTTTCTTTTTCCAACAAGAAGGAAATTAACTTCAACTAGAGTGCCTTTAAGGTAGACACAGAAATAAAATTCTCCCATTTGTGCTACCTGCAACTGGAGGCATGAAAAAGACAGAACCCAACCAACTTTTATGTGATTTCCAGACATATAGTGATGTTGCTGGATAGTTTGTTGCTAAAGTTTCCAGCCAATAGAATAGAATACTTTATTTGGCCAGGTATGATTAGACACACAAGGAATTTGTCTCTGGTGCAGAAGCTTTCAGTGTTTATGCAAAGCAACAGAGTAATGGTAGTCATAATAGTGATACTGATACTGATAATCATAATGTAATGAGATGTACAACAGGAAGTCTCAAAGATCCGTCTTTAATGGATTGTCTACTTTGTCTTCTGTGCTGTCTCTTCTAGTAATCACTCTTCCTCCAATCAGGTGCACCATCAGTTCCTAACTGCTGCTTTCTCAGATTCTATTGGCTACTATTTATTTAGATTATATCTTGCCTTTCATTCATGAGAATGACAGCTCTCTCTCCAACAATTTTTGCCCACAACAAATCTGCTAGGCTGAAAAAGAACTAGCAAAGTTACCCAGTGAGCTCCCATGCCTAAGGGCAGATTGGTTCCATTTTCTAGTCCAACATTTTATTATTTATTTATTATTTATTATTTTGACTTATATGCCGCCCTTCTCCTCAGACTCAGGGCGGCTCAAAATGTATCATTTTAACCACAACTCCAAATTTAGCTTTCCTAATTATATACAAATTTTTAGTTGGCAAGCAGGAGATATCTCCCTCACATGATGCTTTCTTCACCCCTTGAATCTCTGCAATTCAATAAAGTTTGGGCACTTATTTTCAAGAAACGCAACTACTGCTGGTATTGCCAGAGCTATAACAATCTACCACTTTGACTGAAGCAATGACATTAAGATTTTTTTTTTTGTTTGTAAGTAAGTTTATCCAGGAGACTAGTGTAGTGTAGCCATTATTAGTGTAGTATTGCATCAGGGAGACCCAGATTCTAGTCCATCCCCAGCAACAAAAAGCACTGGATAATTTTGGGCCAGTCATTAATTAGCATTGGCCTGTCTCCCAGTCAGAAAAGTAATAGCTGTACATAATCTATTTTGACTGTGCATGCCATATATATTATTAAGTTCATGATGTCCAGTTGTCCTGGAGTGCAGAGCAGAAGAGAAGCACACTTTGGCTTTCATCTTCAAGCATATGACCATCAATTACTACTCTATCATTAACATGGCTTCAACCACTGGATGGAAAATTAGCAGGTAAAGCAATGGTTCCCAACGTTTCCTATATCCCGCACCCCTAGAATGCTTCTGATATAGTCTCGCACCCCTTACAAAAGTTTGAAATAACAGCAACAAATTATGCATATACACTACAATTTTGAAAACCCAAGTTTTTGCATCCCCTGGAATATCGCCTCGCACCCCCAGGGGGTGCGAGCACCCCTGGTTGGGAACCCCTGAGGAAAAGGAAGCGCATGTTTCTATTGAATCTAAGAACTTCAAATAAATCTTCCAGGTGAAGAAGATTTTTTCATACTACATGGAAATTCCATCATAGTTACACTTTGATTGCATAAAATATAGTGTGTCACTGAAGGATTCAGCTGATTAATTCCATGCACTGCACAAAAGTGATAAGAAAATTGAACCTCCCACTGTTATTTCCTAACCACAGACTAGTTATATCTCCTGGGGCTGTGTGTTTAGTATCAGTGTAAAAGGATCCTGCATATGTCTCTGCATAGGATGGGGAATGTTAATTAGCTAAGGTTCTACTGCATATAGAAGAATCTCAGAAAGATACAATAATAAACATTTAATCTTTTTCTATAGTTGACAGGGGCTGCCTGGCATGAACTGGAATAGAGGGCATATGGCTGGACATTCTTATTGAACATGCCTTGAGTGAGTGTAAATAGCAAGTAAACACTCCTCAAATATCTTTTCAGATTATTTCCTTTTTCTAGAAGCTTGTACACTTGTATCTGCAAATGCACGTTTAAAAATTCACAATACCTTTTCCCTTCTAGCTTTCAATATTCTTTTGCCATACCAGCAACAGATATCTCCTACCTTTGAACATTTTAACAAGGGTTATCTGAATATTTGACCTGCACATTAGTTCAGCATTTTTTAATTTTTATTTTGAATCGTTTCTTTAAAAACAGATGTCATTTAAAAAAAAAACCTTTCTGGAAATATGGGTGGAAGAAAGTATATTTGTAGCACTCCTGCTATCAGCCAATCATATTGCTCACAGTGGTGCACATCCTGAAAGGGTGCGGGATTAAGACTTGTGAATTTGAATAAGAAGCTAAGCTGAGCCTATCCTATATATGGACATGTTCATCTAGTTAAATGCGCTTAATATATGTTGCTCATTATTCTTCTGTTGAATCTCTTTTTGCAGTGAACTTAAGGAAAGAAATTGCAAACATGTACAACAATTATTCTGGTGGGAAGGAAAAACAAACCAGGTTGCACAAAAGGAAACTAGACAAACATGTGTCAGAAGCTTATTTGAAGCAGCGTTTTAAATTAAATCAGTGACTAAATCTATTTGCTTTGTAACACAAAGAAGCTAATGTCTGCCATGAAAAGAAAAGCAATCAGGACATTTTTTGGCGTTTATTTCCTAATCAATAGTTTTCTTGGACTTATGGCAGCCTTTAATTATTTTCCATGGGGATTATATTGGAAAGAGTTGGGAAACTGACATTGGATTTGCAAAAGATATTTTTTTTATTCGTTCATAAGCACTACTCAGCTTAAAATGCTTTTTGAAGCAGTCAGTTTTGCCTTCAGCGTATGAAACCTAGCGCACCTTGCAAGATTCTCATTTTGCTTTTACTAAAAGCATAGTTTATTTATTTACTAAACTCCCTGAGAACTCATGGTGATAAACTCCAGCACCAATCATTTACATCAAAGTGTTGTGGTTGATCTAAATGTGTGAAGCTGTTTACCCAGCGAGAAACATTTAGCTATTGCACTTCAGCTGAGAAATATGTAACATGGTGTTTTGTCTTCCTGTGAAACCACATACAGATAATTAATTAATTAGTGGGATAATTAATACCCAAAGGAATTATGATAATGTGCCAATGTCTGACACAAGCTTATCAGATGAAACAAAACAAAACTAAAGATGCCTTGAAGTTGTGCTGGACTCCTCATGATTTATGGAGTTAGATAAAAATCTAACTCCATTTATGCAGTTAGATAAAAATCATGAGGGTAGAAAAGGAATAAAATCTCTTCTCCGGGAAGTCAGCAATCAACAATCCAATAGTCAAAGAATCTTTAAAATATGCATTTACACATATATATTTAATATATTCAATCTACTTACAATTGCTGTTGGGGTTGCAGCCAGGACACAGTAGAGGACAAGAGGGGAAATGAAGCTTTCATCCTCTATTCCTGGATATGGTTTCATCAAATTGCTGTCTTGACAGAAGAAGCCTTGAATATGTACCTGGAAAGTGTCCGTGCACTCAAAGTAGTAGGCAAGCAAGACCGTCCCAGCCATAATGACAAGCTGAAAATACAGCATGGTGATAACGAGACATTAGCAGCTGCTCAGCACTTATGCCTCTGACAATTGCCCCTCTCCATTCTCACTGCCACCATTCCAGCAGCAAATGCCCACATCGGTGCAGGAATGCGCTGGGATGAATGTCTGCCTTCTGGAGCACTTCTTACATAAATCGCAAAGTAACTCCCCCTCCTACTCCCAGGGAAGTTTTGGGGCTACAAAGCACCTCACAAAAAGAACAGGAGGTACAGTCCTGACTTATTCCAAAGCGTGTAGTTGTCACCAGCAGTGTGGATCAATTGAAATGAAATGGGGCAGCCCTGAACAGGGCATACATCCTATCAGTTCAGTAATCTGGGCTGGAATAAACACTCCCCAGCCCACAAGGCCGAGGAAAGTAACATATATATGGAAAAGAAACCTTGGGAAGAAAAAAAAATCTAGTGAGATTTACTCTGGAGGGTGCATAGTAACGTAGCCAAGGAGTTTCAGAAAGAAGGGAAGCAACACTGACAATCCTCTGCTGTTCTCTCTCCACCTACTTCCTATTTTTAGCTCTCTAGCTTCCATCTGAATATGCCGTATTTTAGGGTTTTAATTCTTTTGGGGGGCCGCATCTTACTCTTGTACTCAGTATTCCATATCTTTATCGTTTTATTTATTTATTTTTAAATTTATTTGCCACCCATCTCGATTGAAACAGGCCTAAGAACATTTGAAATATTCCAGCTAATTTGGTTTGGAAATTAGTCCAGCTCCTCCCCTCCACAACTACCATAAAAAGCACTATGCCTTATTTCCGGATTTGTTTGATTGTTTAATGTATTTGATTTATGTCCTCCCTTTCCATCCAAGTAGGATGACCAAATTAGCAAGGTAATAAATTAAAAGCAACAGAAATTATTAACATGCATATATAATTAGTTTTAAAAAAAATCCTTTAAACAGTTCAGAGTATCAGGCTGAAAGTGCTCAATTTAATCCCAACTTGGAACCCCAGAAATTCTTTTCTCCCCATGCAGTCTGTAAAAAGCTTCTGGCAGGCAATAGTAATAATGACAAGGTTCACTCAAAGTCCATCTCATTCAGAAAAAGGCAAATTACAAAGAAGTAAATAAAATAAATTTTGAAAATGGAAAAAAGGAAGTAACGGGAAGAGAGGAATTGATCAGAAATGCTAATAAAGAGGCTCAGGATGAACTTAATGCAAGCGCAACTGGCCCAGCACTATTGCTGAGGTCTATTATTGTCTTCCCGAAATGAGGAAAAGTTCATGTCTTTCAAAAGATAAACCCAGCTTTCTCAAAGAGGTGTGAAGTCATACTCGTGGGAAAATTTACAGTAAATATCCTGATATCTGTTTGGATACAACTCTGCCAAGCAGAATGCCTGCAGGAAATCCCTAACTTGCTTACTGGCAACGTTCTCCTTTGGGACCTCAGAAAAAAACAAAAAGAGAGGGGCTTTCTTTGGCATGACATACTACTCAGTGTAGAAGGTGTAGTTGAGAAGGAGAAGCCAAAACCCTGAAGAAAAACGACAATGCAAAAGGATAGCATGTTTGTGTCGCCAAAGATATTTATTTATTTATTTATTTATTTTATTTGGGTTTGTATGCCGCTCCTCTCCAAGGGACTCGGAGCGGCTAACAACATATATATAACAGTGAAGTACCATAAAAAACCCAAACAAATATATCTAAAAAAAATCAATAAAAAAAACACACATTCAATTCAACAATCAACCACAGTCATCCCCAGGCCTGCCGGCAAAGATGAGTTTTTACATTTTTTCGGAAGGCCGGGAGAGTCGGAGAAACGCGGACTTCAGGAGGCAGTTGGTTCCAGAGGGCGGGCGCCACAACAGAGAAGGCCCTCCCCCTAGGGCCCGCCAAACGACATTGTTTCGCTGACGGGACCCGGAGGAGGCCAACCCTGTGCG
Source organism: Bothrops alternatus (assembly GCA_034064705.1). Taxonomy (NCBI): domain Eukaryota; kingdom Metazoa; phylum Chordata; class Lepidosauria; order Squamata; family Viperidae; genus Bothrops; species Bothrops alternatus. Next base: position 8,531,508 of record JARGCV010000087.1, read on the forward strand.
CTCTCACCGGTCGTAGAGAAGTATGTGGCAGATATGCTTTCAAAAACAAGGAGGAAGGAGGAATATTAGATACGTTTGCTGCTTTGAGTTGTTTATAAAAATAACAATAAAGGCAGACTATTAATAAAATAATAAACTAATAAAGCAGATTTTAACAAACTCAGAATAATGGTAAGTAGGATCACACAGCAGAGAAAGTTAATGCGAAAAAGGAGTTTAATACGAGTGGGTTTCCTGAACAAGGGTATCAAAAGCCAATTTTAAGAAGGATAAAAAAATGGAGGACAACTAAAGAAGCTAAATACAGGAACACAAAAGGTTTAGCAAAAGTCTAAAAACAAGAGAAAAAATGGGAAGAGGGCCACTTCACAAACAGGTAGCCCAGATATGTAGAGCTAATGTCAGGAAACCAAAAATTCAAAAAATGCTAAGAATAACAAAAAGGGTGTATTTAGATATGTTCAAAATAAAAGGGAAAAAAATAATTAGTATACCAGCTTCTCTGTGAATGAAGGAATGTGTCTCAAATCTGTAGGTGATTAAAAGTTGGTTGAGATTAATATCCTAGTAAGTTGTTGAAAATTCAAAACATTTTTGATAGACTGAAAAATACGCTGAAGGCAATATGATGAAAGGTAACAGAGACAAGTGCAAAGTTCTTCACTTAATAGCACTTACATTTATATTCCCCTTCACAGTGCTTTACAGCCCTCTCTAAGTGGTTTACAGAATCAGCATATTACCCCAAAGAATCTGGGTCCTCATTTTACCGACTTTGGAAGGATGGAAGGCTGAGTTAACCTTAAGCTGGTCAGGATGGAACTGCTGGCAGCAGAATTAGTCTACAATATTGCATTCTAACCACTGCACTATCTTGGCTCTCAAGAAACAACAATTAGATACATTGGCATTAGAACAGCGGTTCTCAACCTTTTTCAGTCCGTGACCCTGATCTGCGCCGCGCATGCGCGGTGGCCCACATTGTGCATGCGCAGCGTGTGCACGACAGCCCGCATCACGCATGCGCAGCGGGGCAGCCCGCATCGCGCATGCGCGGTGCTACCCCGCGCATGCGCGGTGCTGCCCCCTGCGCCGGCTGAGGGGAAAAGGGGGGAAAATGGCGGACTGCACTGTTTGGTGACCCCCGTGAAATGGTCGTTCGACCCCAAATGGGGTCGTGACCCACAGGTTGAGAACCGCTGCATTAGAAGGAGGGATGGCTTCATAATAGCATGATAAAGCTACTTTTTTTTTAAAAAAAACACCATTAAAAAAGAAGTTGATGGCAAGCTGAGGTTAAGAGTAGTGTGATATGGCTATAAAAAGCTAAATGCCACTTTAACCTACATCAATGTTGACTTTCAAATTACTGTTCATAATCAACATACTAACAAAGGCGTGTGACAACATCCGTTATTTTATGCGTGTAGGCAAAAGTGTGTATCCTGAGTTTTTCATGAATATGAAACGGAGCAAAGCATTTGATCAAATAAAACTAATTTCTAGCAATCTCTGTCCTTGCATCCTTCAGCTTACACAGATGTCTCAAAGGTTTGCAACAGGACGGAGTGGATGGGAACTCCAACCATCCATTCAATATGAAATGATGAATAGCGCCCAATTGGTTGTTTACAGGTAGTCCCTGACTTACAACCATTCATTTAGTGACTGTGTGGAAGTTACAATGGCACTGAAAAAGTGACTTATGACCATTTTTCACACTTATGACCATTGCAGCATCCCCTTGGTCATGTGATCAAAATTTGGATGCTTCACAACTGGCATGTATTTATGACAACTGCGGTGTCTCAGGGACGTGTGATCACCTCTGGCAACCTTCTGACAATGGGGAAGCCAGATTCACTTAACCGTGTCATTAACTGCAGTGATTCACTTAACAACTGTGGCAAGAAAGGTCATAAACTGGGGCAAATACACTGAACAATTATCTTGCTTAGCAATGGAAATTTTGGGCTCATAAGTCAAGGACTACCTGTAATTCACTTCAGGAGGCAACCTAAAACCAGAAGTTTTCCTTTCCTTTTACTATGTATTCCTTTACTATCATATTTTAAACTGCTATATGCCATGAAAAATAGAGGCAGACAAGGTATTTCTTTGCTCCTTCACAATGCGATTGTTATGCATTGAGAATGTCTACCTTAAACGAAAGCGATACAAATTTCCACCTCCTGTGTACTAAAAAGACTGTGTATCACACAGAAGCAAAGCAAAGCAAAGCAAAAACAAAAACACAATATAGAACAGCAGTTCCCAGGGATACAGTAAAATAGAAATGATGAAAAGAACTACACTGCCTCCTTGTGGAAAAAAAAAAGGCAACCTTGAAAAACATTTTTTTTACTCGAATGCCTCACTTTCCTCTCCTTTCCTTGCTAGGCCAAGTTGGGAGCAGTGCCAAAGTAGACAGATGTCTGTTTGGTCTAACCATTTGCAAGATTATGCAGTTTAGCTAGAGAATGCAGTATTACAACTAGAAAGAGAGAGAAGCATTCTCCTGATTCTTAGGAAAGAAAAACTGAAGGCAACTGTGTGAAGACAAAATCTAGGTTCAGGCAACCTTTGTCTGAACAACACAACAAGCCCAAATGTGGTGTAGCATGTTGTGTGAGCTCAGTCATCAGGGAGAGTAGTAGTTGTTGCCCCTAAATATTTAGATGCTGCATGGGGAGAAGATTCTCCATTGTTGGTTCTCCAGAAAACCCATTCTAGGTCCCACACCAAATATCAGCTCAAAGCCTATACAAAGGATTATGAAAAGACAAAAACAGCCCTGCCATAAATGAAAGGATGGCCAGCTGTCATATGAAAGTGATAAGCCAGTCAAATTGAGCTGAATTTTCATAACCATCAAGGATCAGAGATGAATTCAGAAGAATCAGAGAGAGCACAGTCTCATCCAGCACAACGGAATCATTATTTCCTTGTATGTTTATCAAGTTTTCAAAAAGCAAATTTCTTGTGTGAATTAAAACTCCAATTTAGTTAGCTTCCTTCAATTTAACACAGACATCAGGCTTTGATTTAGAACTTCTTTCAATTTTGTTGAAAAACCAAAACAGAAATACAACATTAGTACATTCTCTGGAAAGCACGTATCAAGCTCCTGTGAACAAGATGTTCATCAAATGACATAATTACATGAGAAATCAATTTGCATTTGGACAAACTTCACTTTACATAATCTTTTCATGAAACTGAGTACGGAGGGAGTCTGGATGAGGCAGGGCTTACATAGTTCATTTTCCCATTTTAATTCTCCATGCATGTAGACTGATCACACCAGGCTTTAGTTGCAACTCTTTTATTTTTTATTTTTATTTTTTTTTAAATAAGTTTTTATTGAATACAAAAAAAAGAAAAAGGATTAAAAACACTGAACATGGTAAATTGTCTTTGACAGACATCTCCGTCTATATTATACATTAATTAGGTATAACTTATCTATATACAAAACAATACATTTCTAATCTCTATTTTTATTTATCTCTTTATTTGTGACCTCTATTTTGTTTCCCCTCCATCTATAAAATTTGTTCCATATCAAATAATAGAAATGACTAGCCAAAACATTCTATACAAACCTGAGGCATTATTATTAGGAATATTAAAGAAAAATGTAAATAAAGAGGACACATTTAATCATTCACGTGGCTACGGCAGCAAGGATACTATTTGCTCAAAAGCAATGGAAACACCGAGTGAGGAAGATCTAATAAAGAAAATTATGTTTTGCGCAGAACTAGATAGGTTAACTAAAAGATTAAAAAACCAGGAAGACACAGAATTTTAGTTGCAACTCTTTTAAACTTACTACCTGTTTCACTATTGCGCAAGTAGGCTTGATGAAAAATACAGTTAATTCTTGACTTAGGATCACAATTGGGTCTGGGATTTCAGTTGCTAGCAATGTGGGTCATTAAACAAGTCATCATGTGTGATGGTTGTAACTTTGAGGATGAGCGTTAAATAACTTTTTCCGAGACTGTCATGATTTTAAGTCTCGGACTACCCATAGAAGCTGAACTGAACTAGCCGATCAAGATCTGATTATTTGAATTTTATAGACCTGAACTGAAAAGAAGGACTTCAGCTATAGCTGAACTTAGGTCAAAAGTATGTGGGTTTTCTTCTGTGGGACCATCTATTTTGTCATCCCCAGACAAACTTGTGTATAAACTTCACAGTAAACTAAAATAAAAGTAGTTTTATCTCTCTGCCAAACAGATAATCACTATCAAGTTCCAACTATGACAATAAACAATAGCTATGTGGTGAGAGCAGGCTAATTCTGCCCATGGCCTGGAGTTCGATCCTGACCGGCTCAAGGTTGACTCAGCCTTCCATCCTTCTGAGGTCAGTAAAATGAGGACCCAGATTGTTGGGGGCAATAGGCTGACTCTGTAAACTGCTTAGAGAGGGCTGTAACGCACTGTGAAGCGGTATATAAGTCTTATTGCTATGTAGTTTTCCTAGGCTAATTTGAGTTTTACAAAACAATTTGGAAGAATATTTCATCTGAGAAAAAATACTTGTATGCAGAAATTCAAATTGGGTCCAGTCTGTGGCAGAGGTGGGATTTGGTTCCAGCAAGATTTTCCTAAAATATGCTGGGGAGTAGAAACAAGCAAACAATAATTGGTTCTGCAGAATTTAGCAGGCACAAAATTAAAAAAAAACACAACCTGATTTTTTTATCTTAAGAAGTGCTCCAGATTTCCTGTAAAACTTCCCTTAAAATGTATCCTTTAAATCTCCCTGCACAATTCTTTTTCCCTCACTTTAATTAAAAGAAAAAAAAAAGAAACCCCAGAGTTTAAGTGCTGAATATTAGCTAGTCCTTGAGCTCCACTGATCCGTGTTTCTATTTAAACTCGCATGAGCTTCTACAGAACTTCAGAAGATTATGCAGCAGGGGGCATTAATGCTTTGTCAGATTTTTTTTGCAGACAATGCTGTTTGAAGAACGTCGTCTATTCTTCCTCCATCAAAACCATTTAATATCCTAAAGAAGGCTAGACTTTCATTTAATTTTCTCACAGTGGTTAATCTGAGTCTTGTGCATGGCAAATAAGGGATTCCTAGATATGCCCTTTTCTGTTGAAAATGCAAGATTAAAAGTGACATTTGGAAGTAGAAGCAAAGAGAGACTAATTGTTCAATCATATGTATGTCAATTTACAACCAGGTTTCATGGGATTATTTCTTATTTCTAGAGTGTTTACAGAGTTACCATTCAAATCAGTGCATGCTATGAATAAAAAGTTCAAAGCTACTGAGGTTTACTACTTTGCCTCTACACACCCTACTTCATTGAATAGCAGTGACAACAAACCAGAGATGACTGTAGTACATGATTAGGATTAGGATTTCTCCCCCCTCCTCTTTCTATAATCATATCCTTGGTAGGAACATACCCTCTCATATGCCCAAACTCTAATGTTTAATTAGAAATTGACACATCCCCTATCATGCTCCCCATGTCCAACCCATAATCCAGCCCATGGATTACAACCTAAAAATGACAGTGGCAGGTAGGATAATGGATAATTGTTTGCAGTAAACCACAAAACAGTATTTTTGTAGAAAAGAAATTTATATAAGAAAAAAACCCAACAAGAACTCTACTCCCACAGCTACTCTCTCAGAGATGACAAGGTACATAGATTGGTGTGGAATCTGCTCTTTGTATGAAATGGCAGAAGTCCAAACAAAAATAAAAATAAATGTACAGTATTAAACAAATCTCCCACACACACTTATTTAAAACATAACGTTACGTAACGGCAACTGCTTGTGGCTTCTCATGAAGCAACACCTGCTGATTACTTGAAAGCAGAGCTTAGAGTGGCAAGTAAAATAAAACACAAAAACCAGGGACAAAATGCCCTCTGCATCTATAACCCAAACAAGCCTTCTAAGAAACAAGAGCTCAAGAGCAAATCCATCTTCTGAATACAGGTAGTCCTTGACTCACAACTGTAATGGAGCTTGCCCATTACGACAAAAAATCGTGGCGACTATTAAGTGAAGCGCCCATGTGATTGGCTCACTTAAGAATCGCCATCCCTGCTCTATCTGATGTAGTCATTAAGCGGAGTATGAGATGCCCCAGGGGCACGGAGCCGACCCTGGACTTCCCAAGGCCTCCCCCACTCAATGGGGCACCCCATGCTCCACTTCCAACCCCTTTGGAATTTCCACAGGCCTTGGGTCTGCTTCCCACAACATTGGGCCCCACACACTCCTCACCCAGCATCACCATTGCATGCTTACCCGCAGAACTCATGTTAGCTAAGGGACAACTTCTAAGTTGAGGAGTACCTGTATGTTGTGTTTTATACTACATGTGATATTCTTGAAAACTAAGGTTGAGACTGGCTCAATAAACCTTATTCTATTATTTATTATGTGATTATATCATATTTCTAGGAAAACCACCAGAGAATACTATCTAATGATGTTATCAGAGTTCTACTTTTAAGGCCTTTATACTTGTTATGAGACAAAGATCAAGTTGACTTATAATTTAAATATGCACATGGATTATCTAAAATTCCCTGTAAGGGTCTGCAAGTATGTTTTTCATTACTGATGCCAACCAAATATTTTTCTAAGTTTTAAAAGGTTTTAATGTAGCTTCATAAGAAAAACAAAATGCTCTGTGATAATGTTAGATTTGGTTACCTATTCATAGATAGGCAGACAGCCAGGTAGATATGCAGAGGAAAACATTGACTCAAATTCAAGTGAATATTAAATTTAAAAATCTAATGTTTATAAGTCTATCCAATAAGCAGCAGCTCAAATATATAGAAAGGCCTTCTGAAAAGTATGGGTAGAGAAATGTTGACTTGGTTCATATTTCTTTTATATACTGATCTAGTACCATTATCATAAAACAATAATCCCAAATTTTGTTATGCAGCTCTACAATAATAAATTGAATCAGTGGTGGGATTCAAATACCTGAACAACCGGTTCTCTGTGTGGATGCAGGCCTGGGCCTCCGAGGTCTAGAATGGACTTCTGGAAGTGACATCCACACACTTCCTGTGGGCCGTTCTAGGCCTGGGAAGCCTCCTCCAGGCCTAAAACGGACTTCCAGAAGCAATGTGGGTTCAGCCAGTTCTCTAAACTCAATAACATTTAGCTACCGGCTCTCCCGAACCTGTGCATACCAGCTGAATCCCACCACTGAACTGAATTAAAGAATGAGTTCCCATGTCTTGATTACTGCATGCATTTTTAGTGAGAGCCTAAAATGTGCTTATACTTCTACCATTGCATGAATTTGTTTAAGATGTAAATAATAGTTTGTCAACTATCAAGGTGGGCTAATACAACGTATTAAGCTAAACCAAAGAAGCTGCATGAAGGCTTAGGACATTGTATGAAGAATTATGTATGAAAAAATCTCTATTGCTAGGAAAGGTAGAAGGAAAAAAGAAGATAAACAGCAAGATGGATGGGGTGCACCATTAGAAAAACTGAAAGACCTGCTTAAAGACAGATCATCATGGATAAAAACTATGTGGTCACTTAGCATGGACACTGACTTGATGGCAGATAATGAGCCATTCATTTATGCATGAAGACCAACGCGTGCAGCATATATAATTCTTCTGGATTGTTCATCTATCTGTTGGATAATGCAGCCGAAATTCTGAAGGTGGAGGTAAATGTTTGTGAGAGGAAAAAAGGCAAAAAGAACATGCAGATTCTTAATCTCTTGAGTAGCAGATTTAACAGTCATACTTGGAATGTCAACCATATGATGGAATGCTTGTGAAGACTGTACCTGGTAGCTTGCTGTTACACATTTGCTGCAACAAGGTTATTTTTCTAGTTTCTATTTTTCTAATAACATACAGGAAACCTACCAGCAGGGGGCATTCTATCCAAATTCAACAGTGACCCAGAAATTGTCTGCAACAAGCAGCAAAGCTGTTTGGATTTTTTTTAAAAAAATGTTTGCCTTGATAAATTAGAATTGCTTTAAAATGAAAATATGAGCTGAGGATGCATCATCTCTATATTAAAATTAAACTAATAATGGGTTCATTCCCATTTATCACTTTGTGGTCAAGGCTGTATGTACAGAACATTCTCAGTATTACTGTCATACTCTCCCATCAAAATTGGTTTCACACTTTAAACTAAATCAGATTATTTTAAATATTTAAATATGTCAACAATTATTAGCAGGGTTTTTTTTTACAACACAATCCAATTCCAAATAAATCACATTATGGCTTAATGCAATGTTGAAAATTAAAATTTGGTGAGAATTGTATGAATTTTCTATTAGTGGTTCCCATCTTCTGAATTTGAAGTGCAGTTCCTGAGACTTTCTGGAAAGAGCATTGAATCAGTTGAAGTCTGCGTATACTTCAACAGTTAATTTTTTTTCACGAATAATTTCCATTTTTTGATAATGCCTGTTTTATTCCAGTGGCTTACTACAGGCATGGCGACATTGCTTGCTCTCCAAGTGTACACATACATAACACACATTTCAACATACTACATATAACATATGTATATGTGAGCCATCTCTTGATAAACACTGTAAAACTTTCCCTACCCCCCCTTTTCCTTGCTTAGGAAACTGCAACAAGATATTGTTCACAAGATATTGCGTTATACTTCAAAAATTTCCCAACTGTACTGATAGATGGATCAGAAAAGGAACATTTTGGGTATATATTCTATGTAATTCATTCATTCTATCCTTACCTCTTGTCACTCCTTTATGCCTCTCACTAGTTCTTCTGAGCATCTGTGTATTTCTTTGAAAAAACACTATGGATCTGGAATGACATACTAATGCAATTCCTCACTCACCTCTTCTTTCCTTCTGAGTTTCCCCATCTCTTCAGTTTTATTAGTTCCCTTCTATCTTTCCTTCATTTTCCTACTGCCTCCAATATGGCCCAGTGTGTTTCCCCTTTCTCTTATCTTTCTCTGTACCATCACTATTAGATTTCTTCTGAACCTCCTTTTTGCATTTTTCTCTTATTGGCAGCAATCACTAGTAGTAATACTGCTAATACTAATTTTTTTTAATTGGCTTTGTCTTCTGAGTTAGAGGAAGCATAATCTCTGTTATGAACAGGTTTCTCTTCCCTTCTCAGGCCCAGCAAAATGTCTTCCCACCCAGCAATAAATAACATAAAGTAGTTAAAGAAAATTAAAAGCAGTCATTTTTGAAAATTAATTGCCTGATAGTGCCTATAACAACCATCAATAAGAAGCAAACTAGACAACATGGCAATTTCATATTGATCTAGTTTTATTCTCAAATTTATTTTAATTACAAACATATGGTTGGCTTCTTCCAGATTGGGACAACCCTGCATAGGATGTGAGAAACCTAAACTCCCCCATCCTAACCCAACTTTTTTTTAGAGTTAGATAGCTAGATACCTTTGGTGTGTTTTAATGCTCTTCTAGCACTTATGAGGGAAAATGGGGGGGGGAGAACTCTATGCAAATATGGAGAACTTTTAAAAATCCAATTAAAGGAGTGAAGCTTAAATTTTATCCCCTTCTGATCAGCATCAACCAATCCTGCTCTTGCAATTATGCAAATAAAACTGTAAATAAGTATGAACCATGATGTTCTGCACCATTTTTTTAATGATGCCTCACTATACCTACCCAAAAAACACCTCCCCCAAATGACTGAATAATTTTACAAAATGGTGAGCTAAATAGAAACAGTGAGTGCATAGCAGCAATTTTAAAGTGTTAATTGAAATTCATGAAGAAGAAATAAAAATAGCATGTAGATATGTGAGATACTTGCATACATACTCTTATCAACTAACTAACATGCACAAGAGAATTATTGTGGAAGAGAAAGAAGGGATAGTAACAATAGTTCCTTTCAAAGAGAGTCTCTGGAATTGAAACTCTTTAGAATATACATAGCATCAAAGACGTTAGCTTTTTCTTCCGAGATGAATTATTTCTTTACAAAACAAAAAGTGCAAAAGAATATAAATCCTATTGTTGGAAATGCAAAAATAAAGACGGAACATTTCACCATATGTGGTGGCAATGCCCCAAAGCAAAGATATATTGGGAGCAGATAAGAAGATGGATACAGGAAATAACAACAAATTGAACTTAACCTGAAATATTTCTATTAGGCATAATTAATCCAAAAATGGAAAAAACAATTCCAATACATTATTATACATATAATAACTGCAGCACACATTGCATATGCGCAATGTTGGAAAAGGGAAAACATACCAACAAATGCAATAATTATACGCAAGATATTAGATTGTGCTGAGATGAACAAACTTACTTTAGAAATAAAGGACAAAGAAGTCGCAGAATTTTATGAGATATGGGACATGTATGATAACTGGTTAGAATTGAGGAATAAAAAAGTATGAGAATTAATGTAAATAAATGTAAATAAATGTAAGAGATATAGGACATAGTATTGTTAAGAAAAAAGAAAAAAATGTACTTTGTATATTGTTGTTTGTAAAGAGAAAAAGGAAAAATTAAAATAAAAAAAAGAATATAAATGTTAGAATGATTATGATAATGAAAGGATATTTTTAAAATTGCTATAGTTGCCCACACACATTTATAGGTCCAGACAATTATAGTCTTAGATGACATGATGACTTGACGAACATATGATACCATTACACAACTAATGATATAATCAGTGTAAGTCACGTAAATTGTTCCATGATCATATAGTCCAAGAAAACCAGTTGTATTCTGGCAAAATTAATAGTACAGATTGAGATTGGTCCTTATGAAGAACAAAACCTTGAATTCATAGAGTAGGTAGCAGGGCCTTTGACTGAATATATGTATAGGTAATATTCCATGGGCAACCTTACAGGATACAGGTTATCCAGACCAAAAACTGCATTCATTAATTTCTCAATGTTTTTCCCTTGCTAGTTTTCTTCCTGGCCCAGTCAAGGATATGCGAGCTTCTTGTACCCTAAATTATTTTAAGACTTTCATTCCACTTTACTCACATTTAACTTTGATATACTATCACTCTTTCACATTTGTTCTAAAATTTGAAGCTTAGGGACTTTTTTTTTGAGTAAAAATGAAAAAAAAAAGAATTTTATGATTAGGTAGACTAGATTATAGAAAGAAACTGCTACATATGCCCAAGAGCTTTTATATTTGAGCAAAAGTCTCAATCTGGCTGTCAACACCTGGCTAGTATAATATTACATTTTCATGTGATGGGGGATCTAGTTTTACAGCAATGTAATTAGCATAATGTTGTACACAGGACGTTCAAATTACCCACAGAAAATGCTATTACTGTGCTCTTGGATTTTTCCATAATAGCTGATTTGCACAATTTAATAGGAGGCATTTTTCATAGGAAAGGCATGTAAATATTGAGTTCTGAAATCACACTAAGCCAGGGTTAGGCAACCTTGGCTTTTTTATGACTCGTGGACTTCAGCTCCCAGAATTCCTGAGCCAGCCATGCTGAGGGGAAAGGGAGAGGTTTCCAAGCTGAGGCATGCTGGCTCAGGAATTCTGGGAGTTGAAGTCCACGAGTCATAAAAGAGCCAAGGTTGCCTACCTCTGCACTAAGCCATGGGTGTCAAACTCGCCATGTCATGTGACATGTCGTGATGTATCGTGCCTTTTTTTGCATTACCGGAGCTGGGGTGGGCGCGGCCTCCATACAAGGCAACCAGCCCGCAGGCCGGCAGTTTGCCACCCCTGCACTAAGCTTTATTATGCTTATTCACAGCTTACCAAAAGATGAGATCTCATCAACTGTGCTTCAATAACCACAGTTTATGGCTTAGTATAAAACTGTAGAGTGGCCAATTGTGATTTAGGCAACAAACCATGGCTTTCAAATTTGTCACCTGCTACTGTCTGTGCCATTTACCTAGACTTAAAGTACACCTGCTCTGGCCAGCTGAGAAAGTGAAAACAATTTCAGAGTACTTACATCAGAACTGTTTGGCAGGCGGGGAGGATACCATTATATATGACTGTCATTATATATGACTGATGAGAATTTAAGCCTGTCAGTCTTATTCACACACATGTGAGATCTTTTGTTAAAAACATGCCACTAGATATGCCTGGGTGTAATTTAAGAAAGAAGATGAATTCTTATGTGGACATGTGACAAAGCAAAGAAATATTGGAGTAGGATTCACATCTTAATACAGAAGATTCTCAAAGTGAATATAAAGATAAAACCAGAAACATTTCTTCTGGGTTTAATGGAAAAAAGACTTGGGGAAAAAATTGGACCTTTGATGTTATATATGTTGATAGCAGCAAGATTAATTTACGCACAAAAATGGAAGGACACTTTGATTCTTACAATGGATGAATGGTTGCAAAAGTTGATGGAAGTGCTGGAATATTCTGGGTATTTCCTAAAGATTTTCGTTTTTACACTAGTTTTCAAGATTCTACTAATAGAAATCTATACCCTCAAGTAGTCCTGAATGGTGCTGTTCTTAACTGCACTGATTGCTGTAAAATCTCATCAAAGGTGTATCCTCTTGACCCAGAAGACTTTTGACAGAAGGGCAGCAGAGGAACATGCCTTGTAACAAGGAAAATATCTCTTCTGGATGTTAATTACGTCCAAGGCTTCTGAGAATCAATTTTGCCAGAAGGAGGAGAAAAAGAAAAACCAACAAAATAAAAACATTTTGGGATAAAAGGTGTAACACAGGATTCCCTCCAAATTTTCCACAATACGTATCAGGTCAAATATATTTTTAAAAGGCAAGATAAAATATTATCAATATTAATGCTAATAATATCGCTAAGCTTGTCTCCAACATTTTGCAATCTAGAAACAAGCTAGTTCCGCCTCTACTGCAATCTTCACAAGCTAAATGGAATAGCAATCAAATCTTATGTAACAAAGGCAGAAGGATAGGTCCATCCCACATAAAGAGAGTAAGCTGATTGGTGCAGCAGGTCAAGCTGTATTTAACTACACTGTTTCACTATCACACTGCACTTACTTATTTCTACTCCCCAACCTCTGCCACCTGAAGTAGCTGTCACACTCCAAAAACTAATGGCATTTTTGATTGATAGGATGCAATAATTGATTTGCATTGTTTAGTTTTGCAAATTTTCATTCAGCACAGTTCAGCTCCTTTTCCTGATACATATTTAGGAGAACACATTTTGAATTTTTAGAATTGTTATTTAGCTTTCATCTAGTGTAGCAAAATACCACTGGAGGTTTGACACAACATTATAAAAATTAACTCTTTTTATTTATTTTTAAAAGGAGAATTATACTGAGCTAACAGATGGTATTTTACTGTACAAATGACTCATACATACACAGCCTCCTCTCCACATTAAGTCTGTTTTCTGCTCTCAAGGCATTTTATCCAATGAAAATGACTATCATTTTACAAGGAATTGTTGGGAGATAATCCCTTTCTCACATGAAGTTGCTTGTCAGAAAGAAGTGTCTGGTTTAGTAGATAGTTTGATAGCAATTCAAACACCTATTACAGATTTAGCAGTACTCACTTTATGCTATTTATAGAGAATGCCATGTAGTAATAATAATGCTGTATTTTCAAATGTACGTGAAATATGATAAGCATATAAGAATATTCATTTATTAGATTAATATCCCACTTTACCTTCAGGAGCACAAGGTAGCACACGTAAGTGTTTCACTCGGTTCCCCCACAGCAGTAAGCATTAGGAGATGGATATAAATGGGAATTGGGTGTGTTTGTTAATGTACAAGGCAAAATATTTTTAAAAATCATAATAAGAAAGTTGAAATCATTTCCATGAAGTTTAGCTCCTACTTCTGTAGGGAATATAATAGGGATAACACTTTTTTCTTTGTTTTTATTGAAAACATGCTGATGTATTCAGGAACGTGATTTGATTTTCTTCCAGGTTTTTTATTTACCATACTTTAAGAGTTGACTTCACATACCGCAGAAATAAATATTCCCCTAAAAACATTGTCTAACAGCAGATCAGATTATTTTAAAATAATTGTGGGCCACAATGGAATACAATTAGTGCCTGACCTACAATAATAATGGACCCTGTCCATTACAGTCACAAATTGTGATGGCTGTTAAGGGAGATGGCCTCATTTAACAAATCCCACTTCCTGCTCTCACTGCAGGTCGTCAAGCGGAGCACAGGGTGCCTCAGGGTGGGGGAGGACCGTCAAACAGCTCGATCCAAAAAGGAGGCAGATGAGCAAAGCCAAAAACATTTCAGAAGAGAGGGAGAGAGCCCAGGTAGATTATGGCTCAGCTCTGCATTCCAATGCCAAAGAGGTTTCCAAACAAACCTACATGGCCATGATAAGGCCTGATGTTCTGAAACACCATAGTGATCCATCCACTGGTTCGTTTTGCAAAAAAGTGAATGAAGCTGGGCCTCTGCCCCAATCAGCAGACGATCAGGAAACTGTAGGCCTCTCCTAGTTCTTTCTAGGCTTTGGGGGAGCCAGCCCCCTGCATGAAAAGGAGGTAGCTCCAGGACAAGCTTCCCAAAACCTTTCCCTTGCTTTATACCAGGGGTCTTCAAACTTGGCCCTTCTATGACTTGTGGACTTCAACTCCCAGAATTCCTCAACCAGCATGCCTGGCTGAGGAATTCTGGGAGTTGCACAAGTCATAAAATGGCCAAGTTTAAAGATTCCTGCTTTATACCCACCCTCTTTCACAAACCCACATTTTGTTTTCAACAACAACAAAAAAAAAACTGGGACAGACGTACTGTATTGATCTTTCTCCCTCCTCCCTTAACTGCTGAAACTAAACTCTCTGCCCTCCAATCCCAATCCTCTTTAACGACTTAAATTTGGAGAAGCTTGCAGTCTCCTAATTTCCAGCTGATCACGGCAGAAAGCTCTAGAAGTGGGTTTCATTTCCACATGAAATTGTCAGCATCCTGAAAATGGTGGCCGCTTCCAGGAGGCAGCCATGTGGCCTAGGAATGAGTGGCCTTCCCTAACATGAGATCCAGAAAATATTCAAAAGATAAACATGTGATCGATGATTGGGATGAGGACCCAGCAGTGCAAGAAAGGGGAGGGAGAGGTTGGTCATAGGAATAAATGACCACATGGGCGCTGTAGTATCTGTAACTTCAAAACAAGGTCATAAGTAGCTGTTGGGGGTGATCAGTTGTAACTTTGAACAGTTGCTAAGTGATTGGTCATTAAGTGAGGATATCTGTACCAGGGGTGAAGATCACACAGATAGCAATGTCCCTGAGACCTGAGGTGGATAACAGCATGTCTTTTGAAATGGAAGTGGTGGGCTGCAACGTTGGACAGTGGATTATTGTTTTTTTTTTTAAAAAGGCCAGCAGGCTATGAAAGGCTGTTGGGCAGGCTCCAAGTGGTACAGGCCTGAGAAACAGCCTGCTTCCAAATGATGAACACAGCCAGATTAGAAAGGAAAAGAGCCCTTCTTTGCTTCTCAATCTCTTATGAAAGCTTTTAATATTACCAATTGCCATGAAAGCTGTTTGCATATTCCCATCATCACCATTGAGTTCTTCAGCAACTCTCATTTTATCTCCCATTTTAATATCCTGCTGGGTGAAGAAATTAAAGGTAGAATATGGAAAAAAATATGTTCCTATTTCAAGATGTTTAGTTTTCATCTGCTTCAGATATATATGTGAATATTTTAATCTCTTTATATATATATTTTTATTGGTTTTTTAATTTTTAACAGAAAAAGAAAAATGCTCAAATCAAATCAGTGTTAAAATAAACAATAAACATAATTACAACATAAATACATATTTCCAAATCATCCATTAACAAAACATTAGTACATATTTCAATACATTTAATAATAATAACTCAACTGAAAATAATCATAGACCACATTTACCAAACAATTAACATTACTGCCCGGTACCCCCACCACCACATCCCCCTAACCCTAACCTTCCCCCCTCACTTACCAACTATCTACCTACTCTCCTCCCTCCTTCTCTTTCTCCCTCCTTCTACTCCACCCAACTATCCCTACTCTTCCCCCTTCTTATCAACTTTCTACTTACATCAGCCTTCACTCCTCCTTCCTCTTTCCATCGGATGTGGTGCCCAGAGGCCCCCCGAGCAACCCCTTAATAACAATAATTACATATTCTTGCATCAACCCCAATTACAGTTGAGAAGGCATAGTATATAAAATTATAAACCCTCCCTACCCCCCCTGACTTCCCAGAGTGAGTACAGGGTAAAACAAAAGAAAACCCACTACTTCAAACAAAGTTATTATATAATCCTAACAAGAATTTTAAACTACACTAAGCCAGACCGACACATCGTCATGTTAAGAATATTAATTTTCATTTACATATCTAAACCATCAATCTAACAATCAATCCATCACTTCGATTCATTGAGAGGTTATGTAAAGTCACCCAAACAATCAAGTTTAGTATATATCTTCCAATAATCAGTTTCTTTTAAACAAATAGTATCAATAAGCCCCTCAATTAAAAAAAAATTATATTCTTAATCAATTTAGTATATCTTCCATTAAACAACCTCTCTTACATCTTACTCATAAACTTAATCCTTAATTCAGCCCATAATCTTAGATTAGCCTTAATTCCTTACACTTAATTTTAAATTTCACTTCTTCAATCGACTTCTGGGCTTTCTCATATGTCAAATAAACCTAAATAACAAATACAATCTATTTAATCCATTTCTAACTTAGATTCCTTCAACCTTATAAAATCACATAATGCTTATCTATCCATCAATCAATCAATCTAATGTCAAACCTAAATCATTTCAAAGCAGGTACATTCTTCTTCAATTTAATTATATCTTCCATTAATCATCTTCTTTTACGTCTTACTCATAGTCCTTAAGTCAATCCATAATTTTGAATTACCCATAATTCCTTACATACAATTTTAAATTTCACTTCTTCAATCGTACTCTTGGTTTTTTCATCTGCCAGGTAAATCTCCATGACGAGGCCTCCCTTACAAATAATAAGTCTCTCTTTTTTACTTGCAATATCATTTGTCTCTTAACCATAAACTTTCGTTGAAGTAACATTTCAAATCTCTGTCTTTGCTTTTCCTGGTCCTCAGCAGCATAGATAGATTGCTTCTTAAACTGGATCAATTTCTCTTTTTTCTCAATTAAATCTTCTTCTTGCTGCTTGTCTGAGAGGAATAGCCACCCCCTCCTGTCTTGAAACAAATCCTCTTCCTCCACTCCGTAAATGAACGTCGCTAGAGTCTCCTCTGTGAGGCTCCGTTCCCTGGGTATGTAAAGCCGCAAAAAATAGCGAACATCAGCTGTTTTTTGCGGTGAAAAATCCCCTCTTCGGGCGAAGAAGAGGTGCAGAGCATCAGGAGTAGGGTTGAGCTCCTCTAATATCCCTGAAAAAAGCTTTCAGGGATTAAGAGTGCGAGCTCCCCATAACTCCTGAAGACGCTCCTGCTCAGAGACGCTTCTGTCATCAGACAGAAAAAGACGCCGCGACCGCCTCTGCTTTTTAAAAATAGAACACAAGAGAGACTGTTTGCAGACTGAGTGAATACAGGAGTTTTCATTGGATTGCAAGTATTTCTTATTGTTTTTCTGGCTATGTATTTCTAACTGTTACATTTAACATAATGCATTCAAGATGGCGTATAGCTTTCACTACTTTCACTGCTAAAGGAAAGTGCTTGAAAGTGAAAGTGAATTCTCCATTTTTTTTTCTTCTTTGTTCTCGTAAGCGAAGCTAGAGACACGGTTGTAGAAGTTGGATTAAAGCCAGAGCGATTGTTTTAAAATTTAAAATGGAGTGGAATTTACGTTTTAATGTCAAACCTATTTTGGACCGCATTGATGAATTTAAAGAAGAAAGGATTGCAATCTTGAGGGAGACTAGTGCACAAATATTGAAATTAATTAGATCCTTTTTTCCAAATGAAACTGATTTGCAACCGACTATTGAATATTCTACACAACAATCTGAACAAGAAGAAGACAGTATTGAGAATAAAGAGAATAATGGGAAATGGATCTTGCTTGATATTTTAATCTTTTTTTAATGGCCAACTATCAAGTGTTTCTATTTCACTACATGCTGAGGAAAATATTATATTGATATAAGTAAGCTTTCAAAGCAGGCTATTTCAAAGGTTGTTAATCCTTAGAATAAATGGATTTTTAACACGGAGAATAATTGCTCATTTTTCCAGACACAAATTTGAAGATGTCAGCCCTATCTCTAGAGCAGACATAACTAATTGTTGGTGGCTAGAGACATTTAGATCTGATGCTTGCAGAATATACAGAGATCATACAAAGTGGCTGAGATCAGGCCACTTATCTTGGTGTTTTCTGTTGGAGTAGAAACTGGAGAAATCTAAGTTTGAGTCTACTTTTAACCAGGGTAACTCAGGGTAACTTTTGAATACTCTGGAAGACAGATTAGGAGATAAAACAGTTTCTGAACTTGACAGCTGCCCTAAGCATACTTATGCTGACCGAGTAAAATAAAAACAAAATCCCAAAATTTGAAATAAATTTTAAATCATAAAATAAATTTCCTCTGGGCACAGTCATGGGATTAAGTTTGTCTAAAGAGGTGCCTGGGATCCTGGTCTGTGAATCTGCTTAATTCCTTCGAGACAGCAATTTCCTGAAAATGTATATGAAGGACAAGTGGTGGCAAATGGACAGCTGTTCTTTACCAAAAGTGCTTTTGTGAAGGAAGTGGTGCAGGTTTCTAGGGCCAGCTGATTAACAGCTGTACAATGAAATCATTCCATTTATTTCAGAATCTGCCTGTAAGTGTTAAGGGGATTCAATGTGTGAGTATCGGTATTATAAGCTTTTCCACAGATTTATATTCATGCTGATGGCCAGATCGCCGAGATGTATTTCCTCTGAATTCCAATACTGACACTGAATCAAAATGAGTTATATCATTACAATAATAAAAACATAATCCTTTATCCAATCTCTTTGAAAAATTATTTCATTCTGTTACAATTGAATTCATAAATTAGCTAGAGACTAGCAAAATCCACATTCTATTTCCAAAGTTCCATTATATCTGTTATTAATATGACTTTATTAAGAATGTAGCATCAGCAGAGGATAATGCAAGTCAAAGACAAATTAAAAAGGAATAAGCAGCTCCTTTTGTGGTTAATCAGTCATATGTTAGAAGGCTCTGATCCTTTATTCATTTTTTTTCTCTCCTCAATTTAAATGACAAAAATGTTCATTTATTTAAACAGACAGCACGACATGAATCCATTTCTGGGACAGCAAACCTAAAGACAAAAGATTGTGGATGATGTTACTACTATGAGAATGCCAGACACATACTGCAACTTTTTTAAAATAAAAAATGAACTAAAAATAGCATAAAAAAACAAAAAAAAGAAAGGAAAGAAACCAAGTCTTGACATTTTTGGGAAGGCCAGAAAAGTGGGGCTGATCTCCCTTCTGGGGATAAAGTGTTCCAGTGGGTGGAGACAACAGCAGAGAAGGCTCTCTTCCTGGATCCCACCAGTTGAAATTTTTTTCACCAATTTTTTTTAACTAAAAATTATTAATTGTGAATTATTTGAATTTCCAGGATTTCTTTCAGATCTAAGAATTCTATCATTGCTTTAGCAAACTAAATTTATATATTAAAACCTTATTTTAAGATAGACCCAAACTTCAGATGTGGTAGAAGCCCAGATGTAGAATTATAATCCATAAATAGTTTCCAGCTGATTGAATTCAGCATCAGAAACAAACAAAAAAAAAACATTTAACATTTTTAACCACCATAATAAGAACAAAACTCAAACTGAGACATAACAAAGCAGTTAAGAATTTTTTTTTTGCTTTCCTACAGGTTTTCCTGTGTTTATGTTATTTTAAGATCAATGTGATTAGAATGCAATATAGTTTTTAAAAGAAGGCTACAAAATCTAGGGAGTCTTGGGGATGCATTAAGTCAGTGGTTCTCAACCTTTTTCAGGTTGAGACCCCACTTGCCCCGCCCATGTGCGCCGCGATCCTGACCCGCGGGGCGCACGCGCTGAAAAAAAAATAATAATAAAAAAAAACAAAAACAAAATGGCGGACTGCGACGGGCAGATCTGCGCATGTGCGGCGTGCGCGTGATGGGCCGATCCGCGCACGCACGGCGCATGCAAAAAAAATTTAAAAAAAAATTAAAAAAAAAAACAAAAAACAAAATGGCGGACCGCGACGGGCGGATCCACGCATGCGCGGCGCGTGCACACGACAGGCCGATCCGCACATGCGCGGCACGTCAAAAAAAAATAAAAAAAATTCAAAAAAATTCAAAAAAACCCCAAACAAAATGGCGGACCGCGACGGGCGCATCCGCGCATGCGCGGCGCATGCATGACGGGCTGATCCACGCATGCGCGGTGCGCCAAAAAAATAAAAAAAAATAAAAAATGAAAAAAACAAAATGGCAGACTGCGACAGGCAGATCCGCGCATGCGCGGTGCACGCACGATGGGCCGATCCACGCATGCGCGGCATGCGCACGCCGAAAAAAAATTTAAAAAAATAAAAAAAATAAAAAATTTTTAAAAAACAACAACAAAATGGTGGACCGCGGTGTCCGGCGACCCCCGCGAAACGGTCGTTCGATCCCAAATGGGGTCGCGACCCATAGGTTGAGAACCACTGCATTAAGTCTTTTCTTTTATCCCCTTAAAACGGGGCTTGGCTATATGGATGGCACCTGATGCTAGTCCAGTCCTCTTTCCTCAGATTCACATCAAATTTCACAAGACTTAAATCTTATAATCAAATAAGGGAATAGCAGAAATCTCACAGGATACCTGTAAGATACACCAGTCTCAGGAGCCCTGGATTCCTGCATATGCAGGCAAAGATTATTAATCATGTAAGTGGTAGTGGCAATTAAAACAAGGGGCATCTTGAAGTCCAACCTCCCCTACCATAGAGGATTCAAAGACAGGTACATATCTGGCACTGGCTTCAAAGCTCAATTATACATTAGTTGAATCCCCCTATGATCTCCAGCTCAAGCTTCCCATATTAACTAGGAATGATTTCTGGCTTACAGCTATAGTAGCAATTGGGAAAAAAAGGTAATGTAAATTTGATTTGAATTCTGTTTGAGAAGGTGGCAATTTCAAGAGTGCATTGATATGGTTCTGGACAGTACAAGAGAAAGAAACCATGTGTGTTCTACCTCTTATAGGTTTTTTCCTCTATATGAGAATCCATTTATCACTTTTCAATAACAACAACATAAGCGAAATAGAAATTCTTTCTGGCTTAAAATTAAAGCCATTTATTTTGCAAGTTTTCAAAGAAGCTGATGTGCATTTTTTTGCTTTGTATGTTTTAATTGCAATTGATGAACTAAAAGAACTTCTTAATAAAACCCTGGAGAACTAGTTTGATATTAGTGGTTAAAGCATTAGGTTAGGGGAGACTGTAAGTTCTAGTCCCAAACATGAATCTATCTGGGTGACTTGACCGAGGAAGAAGGCAGTAGCCTTGTCACCTTGAGATTCGACTACTGTAATGCTCTCTACATGGGGCAACCTTTGAAGAATGTCCGGAGACTACAAGTAGTCCAGAATGCGGCCGCGCGAGCTGTCTTGGGTCTCCCAAGACATGCTCATATCACTCCAGCTCTCCGCGAGCTGCACTGGCTACCTATTGGTCTCCGAACACAATTCAAAGTGCTATAAAGCCCTTTATGACTGTGGGCTGAATGTGTTTGTATGTTGTGTGAATGGAATTAATTTTTAAATTTTTAATTTAATTGTGTTTTTAATTGTGTTGTTGTTGTGAGTGCCCTGAGTCTTGGGAGAAGGGCGGCATATAAATTAAATTAATTAATTAATTAAATAAATAAATAGCAAAACCGCTTCTGAAATCTTACAAAGAAGATTGCAGAGAATAGTCCAGGCAGTTGTCAGGAGTTGGCATTGAGCCAGTCACACACACACACACACACACACACACACACACACACACACACACACACACACACACACACACAGCACTAACCCATAACCTAGATGATAAAATATACAGAGTTAAATTTAAGGTGGAAATTTAGGACAAGATGTGTTTTGGTTTGTTTTAATGTCGGGAATTTAATAATAATAAAAAAGAGAAATGATCAAGGAATTGAACCTTAGGAAAAGTCTCCAAATATTACAGTTTCCTTTTAATGTCGGGACATACAGTACAGGTAGTCCTCATTTACTGGTAACAATTGGGACTGGCAAGCTAGAACAATTAATCAGTGGAACAACCTGCCTCCAGAAGCTGTGAATGTTCCAACACATGAAAGTTTTTAAGAATAGACTGGACAACCATTTGTCTGAAATGATATAGGGTTTCCTGCCTGAGCAGGGGGGTTGGACAAGAAGACCTCCAAGGTCCCTTTGGACTATTATTGTTTTTGTTGTTGTTATTGTGTCTGTTGATAAGTGAGACAGTTGTTAAATGAAACCATGAAGGTGCTGCTACACACTACACTGCGGTTTTGTATTTGATTATAAACAACTATTATCACCAAAGGACATATTTTCTTTCTTGTGCATCTGAATATTTTTCTTACACAAAGGACTTTATTGGCTAGCAAATTTCAACTTGCAGCCCATTTCTCTAATTTATCAAGCTTGTTTTCAATTTTATATTTGTCTTCTATGGTATTAATTTTTCTGACAAACATTTTGCCACATAGTGTTGTCTTACCTGAACGCCTTTTCTCAGCACGGAGATGGAGAATCCACCAATGGGTTTACACTGTATTCCTGCCCAATCAGATCAAGTCAGCCAAAGTTGCCACGCCTCTCCTGGGCTAGAGGATCCCAGTCTCGACGCAGGCAAAGCCATGACTGACAGCAAGACGTGTTGGCTCATAAATATAGATCTAGGTCTAATAACCTACTAGGGTGGAAGTGGATTCTCCATCTCCGTGCTGGGAAAAGGTGTTCAGGTAAGACAACGCCCCTTCTCCAGCACAGGAGATGGAGAATCCACCAATGGGACATACCAAAGCCTACTGTCCATGAGGGAGGGAATCAGGCCTGCCCAATGTGGCACTTTGAGGTAGTACCTGTTGAGGTAGTACCTCTCCTGCCAAAGGTGGCCTCCACCGAGGTGAACTTGTCGATTTTGTAATGTCTAACGAAGGGTGACGGAGAGGACCATGTGGCCGCTCTGCAAACATCTTCAATGGACACTTGAGTGTCCCAGGCCGCGGAAGTAGCCACGCTACGGGTGGAATGGGCTGTAATGTACCCTGGAACCAGCACTGAATCCGCCCGATACGACTCTGCAATACAAGCCCTAATCCACCTGCCAATCATGGAGGAGGATACTTTCATACCCCTAGAAGGAGGATGACAGGAAACGAAAAGTGCCTCGGTGGTGCGGAAGGCAGCTATCCGTGAGATATAATAACGGAGTGCTCTGCGGACGTCTAGCAGGTGCCACTCTCGTTCCACAGCATGCGATGCATTAGGACAGAAATCTGGTAACACGATTTCCTCAGTCCTGTGAAATAAAGAATTTACCTTTGGAACAAAGGTCGAATCGAGACAAAGGACCACTCGGTCCTGGTGAAAAATGCACAAATTCTCTCTGATGGAGAGTGCCGCTAATTCGGAAATCCGCCGTGCAGAGGTGATAGCCACCAAGAATGCTACTTTGTGTGATAAGTATCGCAAATCACATGTTTTGATGGGTTCAAAGGGCGGATTGGTAAGAGCCCGCAAAACCCTAGGTAGTTCCCAGGAGGGATATCTATGGACTACAGGGGGCTTGGTGTTAGTAGAACCCTTGTGAATGAGCAGATCAAGGGATGGTGACCTAGGGAAGTTACAGATTCACATGTAAGTATGGTGGAAAGAGCAGCGACCTGTCTGCGTAGTGTGTTTGGAGCTAAACCCTCTCCAGACCCTCCAGAAGGTAGTCCAATATGTGAGGAATCGTCAGATCTGGAATTGTCAAGTGGTGCTTTGAGCACCATGAACAGAAATTCCTCCACGTGGCCTCATAAATACGGTTGGTAGAGGGCCAATGGGAGGCCTGAATTATGGAAATGACTCCTGGTGAGCAGTGCTCCCAGGATAAGACTGAGCGCTCAAGTGCCATATGGCTAATTGGAGCCATTGGGGGTCCAGATAAAGGAGTGTCCCCTGACTGAGTGAGACCCTGTCCGGGGAATCCTCCATGGTTCTGCTAGGGAGACGTTCACGAGGTCGGCAAACCACAGTCTCTCTCTGTACGGGGCCACTAGAAGATCCTCTGCTCTCTCCCTGAGGATCTTGCGGATGACCGGGAAGAAGAGGGAGAGGAGGAAAGGCATAGAGTAGACCCTCCGGCCACGGACTCCGAAGAGAGTCTGTGCACTCTGCCCCTGGGGATGGGAAACAGGAGACGAACCTCAGTACCTGAGTGTTTGTTGGGGAGGCGAAGAGGTCTAGGACTGGAAGTCCGAAGCGGTGGGAGATTTCCCTGAAAATCCTCGGGTGCAGGCGCCACTCCGAATGGTTCACCATTGCCCTGCTGAGGAGATCTGCCTGTGTGGTTGCCTCTCCTGATATGTAATCGGCCTTGATGGAGGCCAAGTTGGATTCTTCCCAAGAGCCCAGGAGAAGAGCCTCGGACAGGAGAGCACGAGATCGGGTGCCCCTTTGCCGATTCACATGGGCCTTGGCAGCAACGTTGTCCATGAGGACCAGTACGTGACGTTTTGCTACTGAGTTGCGGAAGTGTCGAAGGGCCAGGTGGATGGCTCTGCATTCCAACCAGTTTATATTGTGCCAAAGGTTGGAACAGGACCAATGGCTTTGGGCCCACTGCGAGTGTAGGTGCGCATCCCAACCGAACAGGCTGGCGTCGGTTGTTAGTGTGATTTGATCCAGCTCCTTGAAGAAGGACTCCCGGAACATGGCCAATGAGAGCCACCACCTGAGGGAGCGCGAGACTCGGAGTTGAACTTGCACTCTTCGAGTGGATGAGCTGATGTTCAGTCTCTGGAAGGGGAACAGGAACCACTGAAGTATCCTGGAGTGGAGCCTGGCCCAAGGCACGATGGCAATGGCCGAAATCATCTTTCCCAGTAATTGGGAGAGACTTGCTAAAGTTACCGTACGGTTGCCACAGAGTTGGAGGGCTAACTGCCGTATGCTGTCCCGGCATTCTTGGGATAGATAGACCTAGCAGTTCACCGTGTCTATGATAGCCCCTAGGTGTAATAGCCTTGTCGTGGGAGACAAGTGGCTCTTGGAGACGTTTACCGAAAACCCGTGGCTTTGAAGAAGGTTGATCACCCGTTTGAGATCCGCCAGCGCAGCTTGGCCTGACAATGACTGAATCAGAATGTCGTCCAGGTAACACTGGACTCTTGACTGGTGCCATCCGGAGGTGAGCTTCTAGAACTGCTAGGACCTTGGTAAAAACCCTCAGGGCCGAGGATAGGCCGAACGGTAATGCCCTGTATTGATAGTGCCGGCCCCTGTAAGCAAATCTTAGAAACCAGTGGTGGCTGAGAGAGATGGGGATGTGAAGATAAGCTTCCATGAGGTCTACGGACGTCAGGAAGTCTCCTCTTCTTACGCTTCGGAGGATGGACTGGAGCGTTTGCATCTTGAACTTGCAGTGTACAAGACGACAGTTTAGTCTTTTTAGATCTAGGATTGCTCTCCATCCCCCCGAGGCTTTGGGGACGACGAAGAGGATGGAATAGAATCCCCGACCTCTCTGATCCAACGGTACCGGTTCTATGGTCCTTATGTTTACAAGGTGCTGAATGGCCTGTTGCATTAATCTTTTCTTTGTGGGATTTCCTGGTTGGGGACAAGAGAGAAAGCGATTCGGAGGGTAGGTGAAGAATTCCAGGGAGAGCCCGTGACAAACAGTGTTCAGCACCCATGCGTCTGTGGTGGTAGCTTCCCACTGGTGGGCAAAGAGGGAAAGTCTGCCACCTATGGGAGGGACCGCCAGGGAGTCATCTGGAGCGACGGAAAGGGCGGCCGCTCCCACGGAAGGGCCGTTTGCCCTGAAACTGTTGTCTGGGCCTAGAACCCATTCTGTCCGATTGTCTGTCCTGTCTGACAGGAAAGGAGCGGGGGGGATAGGGACAATTGGACCTAGCTCCCGTAAGAAAGGACTGTTTCCGTGAGTAGGTGTTGGGTCGCTTGTCCAGATGTTTAATTAGGTGATGGAGAACCTTACATTTATCCTTATTCTCCGCAAGGTAAGGATCTAAAGCTTCCCCAAACAGCTTCCCCCCCCAGTAAGGGGCTGCTGACAGGCGCGATTTAGACTTGGCGTCAGCATGCCAATGTTTCAGCCAAAGCATACGGC
The DNA here is from genome assembly GCA_034064705.1 of Bothrops alternatus. Lineage (NCBI taxonomy): Eukaryota > Metazoa > Chordata > Lepidosauria > Squamata > Viperidae > Bothrops > Bothrops alternatus. The sequence goes on from JARGCV010000087.1 coordinate 8,557,903, forward strand.
GTCTGGTGACTTTGGAAGCCATGGCCCTGGATGAAAATCTGGCAGCCTGTAGCGTTGCATCGGAAGCGTATTCCGTTGCCACCACCATCTTGCTCAGATCCTGGTGAGTGCGGCCTGAAGCTGTCTAAGTCAGCAGAGGGCAGACCTATTGAAAAAGGATGCTGAGGTAGCTGCCCTAATAGTTCAAGCCGTAGCTTGGTGTGTCTTGTGGAAAGTGAGCTCACTTTTGCGGTCCTCCGCCTTGATGGCATCAGACATGTCGCCAGGAGCGGCAGTGGAAGATACCAGGGGCCCCAAGGGTTCATCCACCGTGGGAACATCCAGAGCATCTGCCAAGTCCTGGGCAACATTATAAAGTCTTTTTTCACTGCTACTTGGGAGAGGAAGGGTACCCGAGGATTCCCACTGTTTCTTGACCGCATTTTTTTAGAAACATGGGCGGACAGGGGATGTGGTGTTGTGTGGTTACTGGTTCAATGAAGTTTGGATCCGCTTCCGAGTCTGGGGCAGCCGTCGATGTGGATGTGGAGGGTTCGGGTCCAAGATGGGCCGTGGAAGTGGCCTTTTGGAGCAGGGGGACAAAATGAGAGGGATTAAAGAGACCAGCAAAGGATGGCATTTCGGGAGGGTTTTCCTCCTCATCCAACATTGGGATCCCCAATTCCGCATCATACTCATGAGAGGATGAACCCTCGGAGTAAGAGGACTGTGAAGGTGAAGAAGGTGCACAAAAAACCTCGGTAGTTGGCTAGTGAGTAGGTAGGGGAGAGACCAAGGTTGACCTAAGTATGTGCGATCTAGCCTGAAGAGCGCGCTCTACCGCCTGTGCAATCAATTCATTTAGGCGGTCCTCCGTGGGAAGGGGAACCGGCTCTGTTGGTCTGAGTCCAGCCGCAGTAGGGGTGAAAGTAGCTTCGGGACCGACTGCTTGGCCTGCAAGGAGCAGGCTGGAAGATGGGGTCCTGGTGAGATGTGTTACCCAGTACAGGGGCAGAGATGGTATCCCGTTGACCAGATCCCCAGAGGGGAAGCAGAGGGTTCCAGTGGCAAATCGAAGGAAGGGACTTCAGCCTGTGTGGCTTCAGTCCTGGCCTGTCTTTGTGCTTTAGAGAATTCCCTCTCTAATGCCTGGTGTCTTCTACTGGCCTGTTTTTCATCCTTTTTGGAGGTTTTGCCTGCAGATCTGGCCTTGGCCTTGGCCGAGATCTTGCCTGCAGCCTCCTGATTGGAGGATTTATGCCGTTTTGAGACTGATGAAAGCGGTGAAGCTCCCTTCTTAGAAGAGCCAGTATCCTCCATCCTTGTGGATTATCACAGAAGCACAATAGGGTACCCCTGGTATCCAGAGATAGCTGCTTTTTTCTGTGGATAAGCACAGGAGCACGATAGGGTACTCCTGGAATCCAGAGACTGCTGTTGTTGTTTTTTTGGATTATCACAGGTACACTATAGGGTACACCTGGTATCCAAGGACTGCTAATCTGTGGACAACACAGGTGCACCATAGGGTACACTTGGAATCCAAAGATATTAGAATTGTGGATAAACCCAGGTGCACAAAAAGGTACACCTGGAATCCAAACACCGCTATACAGGGAGAGTCAAGGACAGGGGGTGTGTGTACAGCAATTATTATTTTTATTTATTTATTATTTATTCGGATTTGTATGCCGCTCCTCTCCGAAGACTCGGAGCGGCTTACAACATATATATAAAAACAATTGAACAAATCCGAACAACATTAAAAATACAAACCCCATACATACTCATCAATCACACCACAATCAACAATCATCCCCAGGCCTGCCGGCAGAGGTAGGTTTTTAAATTCTTTCGGAAGGCCAGGAGGGTCGGAGAAACGCGGACTTCAGGAGGTAGTTGGTTCCAGAGGGTGGGCGCCGCAACAGAGAAAGCCCTCCCCCTAGGGCCCGCCAAACGACATTGTTTCGTTGACGGGACCTGGAGGAGGCCGACCCTGTGCGCTCTCACCGGTCGTAGAGAAGTATGTGGCAGAAGGCGGTCCCGTAAGTATCCTGGTCCCAAGCCATGAAGGGCTTTATAGGTAATAACCAACACCTTGAATTGGGCTCGGAGACCAATGGGCAACCAATGCAGCGTGCGGAGAGTTGATGAAATGTGGGCACAACGAGGAAGACCCACAACTGCTCGCGCAGCTACATTTTGCACTAATTGTAGTCTCCGAACACTCTTCAAGGGTAGCCCCATGTAGAGAGCATTGCAGTAGTCGATCCTCGAGGTGACAAGGGCATGTGTGACTGTGAGGAGTGACTCCCGATCCAAGTAAGGACGCAACTGGTGCACCAGGCGAACCTGGGCAAATGCCCCCCTCGCCACTGCGATGCTGTGTGTAGAGAAGGAGACACCAATTCAAGACCTCCAAGATGGTTTGGTGATACCAAACTCGTGGTCTGCGGCCTAGTAATCCTGCTTGGGGCAAGCGGATTTAGTGTAGGCCCCCCAAAAAGGGCTGGCAGATGAAGGAGGGAGAGAACTAGCAATTCTCAAAATGGCGGCCGGATCCAAAATGGCAGCCATCCCTGCAATGTGAAACTCCCTGAGATTATTCCCCAATTAAGAATGGGGTGGAGGAAGGAGCCCCTCCCTAAGGACGACGAGGGCCTGGAGACAATAGTGCTCAGGCCACAAAATGGCAGCCGTGAGTTTGAAATGCCTAATAGGACACCACACTATAGTTGCTACGCGTCCCTATAGGACCCTGAAAATTGCCGGGCAAAAGGAAAACGATCGCGATCTCCAGGGGGCACGGTTGCCGCTTCCGAAAGGAAAACGGAGCTCGTCTGCATCGTCCGTACTATTTTGCCACCTCATGGAGCCGCCAGCTAGCTGATTTTGCTAAAATCCAGTCAGAAGATGGTGCGCACTCGTCCGGCAACCGGGGTTGCAGCCGCAAGCCCCCCAGCAGTCAAGGAAAGAATACGAGCCGCCAGACCTCCGGAGCTGCAATCGCAGCCCCAGCAACAAAAAACAGCAGCTGAAAGATGCAGGGAAGCCTCCCTGACTCGCGCTGAGCCCCAATTGCCGTTCTCGGGCCTGTGCACGCAATCGGACGCCTGGGATGCAGCCGCAACCCCCTGGTAGTCCCAAGCAAAAGATTCGGTCCGCAAGGACTCCAGAACTGCAGCCGCAGTCCCAGCAACAAGAAACACTAAAACGAGCTTTAGGGAAGCCTCCCTGAATCGCGCTGAACTTCCACCCCACTTTTTTGGGAGTGTGCACACAAATACGCCCTGGAGCTGCAGCTGCAGGCTCCAGCAATGGAAGGAAATCAAATTAATATAAAGAAAGGAAAGGGGTGAGGAAAGGCTCCCCAGAGGAATGAGAATAGCACTGATCTCAGTAGAGATCCAGGATTAAGAGGGGCTAGGGAGGTGGAAAACAAAACAGAAAGGCAAGAAACACAAGGCTTTACTAAGCCTCACTTTGAAGCTAAGGGGGGGGGGAGTTTTGGAAAGAAACAGTAATCCGAACCCAGCGCTGCTCAGAAAATTGTTAAAGGCAAAAGATAGAAAATCCACCAATGGAGACTATACCTGCCTAAGAGCCAAACTTGCACGTTTGTCCTGGGCAAGATCAAGTCGAGACTGGGATCCTCTAACCCAGGAGAGGCGTGGCAACTTTGGCTGACTTGGTCTGATTTGGCAGGAATACAGTCTAAACCCATTGGTGGATTCTCCATCTCCTGTGCTGGAGAATTGTTAAGTATTCCTTCCATTTCTTCATGCACATCATTAATAAAAATACTAAAAGTGGAGGACCAAGGATTAATTTTCAAGGCACCCAAATACTGTATTGCTCTCCAATAATCCATCCCTTTCTTATCTAGATTGCTAATCAATTTACCATGCAGCCTTTTGACACATGCTTTACTGAAATCAAGATATACTTTCCTCTATTTTAATCCCCACATCCTTTTGATGGAGGCAAAGCTGAGAGGCAGATTAATTGGCTGCAATGAACTTTATGACTTAATTGCAACGCTTACGCATATACAATTTCATCTCACAAACTCTCCCCTTAAAATAGATGATCAGCACACACCAATCAATATGCGGGTTTTCGTGTAATTGAGCTTAAAAAGCAAAAAGACATGCGACTGCAACACTAGGTTGTGATCCACTACACTCGTTTTTTGCAATAAATATTAACCACTTCAGGTCCTATCAAAATTGCCTTCATAACAGGATTTCTCTTTGTATTTTATTTGCTACTGGATATCAGTACAGATTGCAATTTGTACAGCAGGATCCTCTCTTTCCCAGTGGTGAGAATTACAGGTAGTCCTTGACTTACAACAGTTCACTTAATGAGCATTCAAATTTACAATGGCACTGAAAAAAAATGACTTATGACCATTTTTCACACTTATGATTGCTGTAGCATCCTCACGGTCACATGATTTATATTTGAATGCTTGACAACGGGTTCATATTTATGATGGTTGCATTGTCCCAGGGCCATGTGACCATCTTTTGCAACCTTCTGACAAGCAAAGTCAATGGGGAAGCAAGATTCACTTAACAACTATGTTACTAATTAAGCAACTGCAGCAATCCACTTAAAAAATACGACAAGAAAAGTCATAAAATGGGGTAAAACCGACTTAACAAATTTCTCACATAGCAACATAAATTCTGGGCTCAGTTGCGGTCCTAAACCAAGAACCACCTATATCAGCGGTTCTCAAACTGTGGGTCGCGACCTCATTTGGGGTCGAATGACCATTTCACGGGGGTCGCCAAACACCGCAACCCGGCATTTTTTTTTGGGTCGGCCATTTTTTTTGGTCGGCCATTTTTTCCCCTTTGCGATGTGGGCCGTCGCACCGCGCATGCAGGCCCGCCATTTTTTTGGGTCGGCCATTTTTTCCCCTTTGTGATGCGGGCCGTCGCGCCGCGCATGCACGATGCGGGCCCGCCATTTTTTTTGGGTTGGCCATTTTTTCCCCTTTGCGATGCGCCCCGTCGTGCCGCGCATGCACGATGCACCCTGTCACGCTGCGCATGCGCGATGCAGGCCGGGGTCGAGCCTCGGAAAAGGTTGAGAACCGCTGACCTATATTAATATCTTCAGCCCAGAAAAGAGTGCTCTAAAAATGATGAAAACTTTGGGAAAAAAATAATCATAGGTCTGAAAAATTTAAAAACAGAACTGAGCCATATTTTATCAGTGCAATTGCAGAGGGGGGGAGGGAAATAATCAGATCATTTGTGATTCCATATAGAAAGGCTGAATTTCCTAAATATCCAACATATTTTTCAAGCCAATTGTAATGAATCAAAGCCACTGGAGGGAACATGTTCCTATTTACGAACCACAATGAGTACATGCAGGGTTCTTCTTAGATTGCCATAATGGGCTACCCATAATAGACTCTGCAAAACAAAAGCCATGAGAAAACATGGCTGCCGCCTCTATGTAGTATTCCAGCTAACTTTTCTGTGGGAAAAGATGAGCACTTTGTTGCTGACCTTTAAAGAAATTCTTCTCCCCTCCTATGAAATCTCACTAAGAAGAGTAATGTCTTCTCCCTCTCTCTATTGCTAATGCTGTGCAAAGTCTGGAACAGTGGCAGCTCTAGAGACACAGAGAAGTGCCAAGAAACAAAAGGGAGAGATCAATGTGTTTCAAAAGGATCCCAAGGTTGGCACACATACAAAGGAGATTTTCGGAAGCTTAATTCCTAGAAAATCCCCCCAAACAGCCATTGAGTACCCTTGCACGCTCAGAAGCTGAGAGAGATTAGACATACAAAGACTACATGGATCAACTCCCCTATTGTCTCTGATGAGACTTGTCCATCTCATTAAATTATAAATTGGTTGGTTTGATTTTGACTTAGTATACAACATGAGCCATCCAACTGTGGTTTATTCAATAAACTCTGGTTAAATCATGGCCCCTTTCCTTTCCCCAATCTTCTTCCTCTCTAGCTTCCTCTGAAATTGCACAAAAGTAGTACAGATATCTAAAGGAAACTCTCATACTGCCTGGATAGTTGGTTTTCTACTTCACACGGAGATTTTTGTATGTCCCTGGGGATGGAGTGAGAGCAGCCAACTGAAATCAATGAAGAAAATCTAAGATGTCTACCCAACCGCCACCCTGCAAAATGCCAAAAGATAGCAAACAAACCCAAAATAAAACAGTGGCTGCTGATTCCCCACACACACAGTTTAAGGCAAAATATTTTAAAGAGAAACTGTGGCGGACCTGATGCTTTTGTCAAAATATGGAAGCAGTGTTATGCCATAAAACTCCATCTCTTTTATCCATGTTTGCATGTTACATAAACCAAAAAAGATAGAGCTTGCATTTCAATGGTGGGAGCTATCCTAATTTCCCCTGCAGACCTTCTGCTGCTAATGAAGATCTATAGCCGTGGTGGCGAACCTATGGCACGCGTGCCAGAGGCGGCACTCAGAGCCCTCTCTGTGGGCACTCTCGCCATGCCCCGGAGATGGCAGCCATCTCTCTTCAACCAGCTGCCCGCTAACTCGCCAAGGTTCCACATGGCTGGATGCATCCCAGCACCCATGCACTTGTTAGCCTCTATGTGCAGGGGCTGATGGTGTCAGGCAGCAGCTGCCCCGGCCCCTGCCTCGCCTTGCCCTGTGACAATGCACCCCCGCCCTGCCTCACCTTGCCTCACCCTGCAGGACAAGCCTCCTGTCCACTGCCCCACCTGACAGAGACCCTCTGGATCTCCCCCAACCCTGCCCGGCCCCCACAGGCATTCTTCCCCACGAGCAACACTGAGGTGATCACGCCCACTTTGGCCACACCCACCCAATCTGCCATGACCACCACAGCCATGCCCATCCAGTGGGCCACGCCCACCTGGCACCCAGCGATAAATAAGTGGGTTTTGGGTTGCAGTTTGGGAACTCAGTTTCTAAAAGGTTCGCCATCACTGATCTATAGGAAGGGAAGTAGGGAAAGGCAAAGGGAAAGGAAAGGGTTTCTAGATTTTTACCCCTTCAAACTACAGGGGAGTTTCCCAACTGCACCATTGCCCATAGGAAAATAACAAAAAAAAAAAAACCTTCCACAACTAACTTGCATATCAGCAAGAAGGTTTGGCTGGAACCCATCTTTTAGAATACAGTTTTCCTTACAAACTGACTTGTTTGTTCATATAATTCTCTCAGCAAATATTCTACAAATTAACTGTCCAGGGAAGAACCTTGCTGATGATGGCCCTCTTGATTCAGATGTAGAAGGCCATCATTTAATCTGTCCAGAAAAACCAATCCAACCTTTTCAGACAAGTTTCTTTGAGTGAGCTACCCTGCTGGATTAATTCACATCCAGACTATCTTGCATGACTGTTACAGGCATCCTACTTGACAACATCATAACACATTTTCTAGTATGCTACTCTAGTTTTTATTTTCCTTCCAAATTACCTAGTTCAGTGGTGGCGAATCTATGGCACGGGTGCCAGAGGCGGCACTCAGAGCCCTCTCTGTGGGCATGCGCGCCGTCACCCCAGTCCTAGGCCTTCAGTTGGGTTTTATAAAACCTTTTCACTTTAGGCCTCTGCTGCTGTGTACAAAAAAAGAGGGTTCAATGAATCAATTTCAATTTCTCGCAGGAAAGGGGCATTGTCTTACCTGAACGCCTTTTCTCAGCATGATGATGGATAATCCACGGATTGGGTTTCCTGAGGTCCCATCTACCCAATTAGACTAAGTCTGCGAGATAGCCATGCCTCTTGCTGGGTCACGTTTACCCAGTTCTGACAAGGGCGAAGCAACAGACAATGTCAGACACGTTGGTTCCCAGACTCCTGCCACAGTTCCCATCAATCATTAAAGGGCGGGAGTGGATTATCCATCATCATGCTGAGAAAAGGCATTCAGGTAAGACAACGCCCCTTCTCCAGCATGAGGATGGATAATCCATGGATTGGGACATACCAAAGCCTGCCTGTCCCGGGGGGGGGGGTAACAGACAGGGCCTGTGGTGCAGGAGATGAGACAACCCGCTGTAATACTCTATGGCCAAAGGTAGCATCAGCAGAAGCAAACCTATCAATTTTATAGTGACGAATAAATGAGGAAGGGGATGACCAGGTCACCACCCAACAGATTTCGTCAATGGGCGCCTGAGTGGCCCAGGCCGCAGAGGTGGCCACACTACGGGTAGAGTGGGCTGTGATACGTGAAGGAATAGCTAAGGACTGTGATTGGTATGCCCTGGCAATACAAGCCTTAATCCATTGGGCAATAGTGGAAGATGAGACCTTGAGTCCCATAGAGGAAGGATTGAAGGAAAGGAAAAGTGCCTCTGACTTACGGAAAGCAGCAGTCCTTTTAAGATAAATGCGGAGTGCCTTGTGGACATCCAAGGTGTGCCATCTGCGTTCCAAGTCATGAGATGGTCTAGGGCAGAAGCTCAGCAACACCACCTCCTGGGACCGGTGAAATTAGGAGTTCACCTTAGGAATGAAAGTGGGATCTAATCGCAGGGTTACGCAATCGGGGCGAAACAGGCAGAGATCCTCCCTGACCAAGAGGGCCGCCAGTTCAGATATGCGTCTGGCTGAAGTCACTGCCACCAGAAAGGCTACTTTCATGGATAAAAGATGGAGATCACAGGATTGAAGCGGTTCGAAGGGCGACCCGGTAAGGGCCTGTAAAACCTTCGAAAGATCCCAAGAGGGGTACTGATGAACGGTTGAAGGTCTAGTGTTAACTGCCCCTTTGATGAACGAATGGACCATTGAGTGATGGGCTAGTGAGGAAGAGTCGTCACAAGAGAGTACCATGGCCAAGGCCGCAACCTGCCTCTTGATGGTACTTGGAGGCCCTTATCTATTCCATCCAGTAAAAACAGTAGAACTTGAAGCACAGTGAGAGATGACAACTGGACCTGATGCTTGGACATCCAAGATAGAAAGCTCCTCCAAGTGGAATCATAAACTCTATTAGTTGACGGGCGTCTAGACACTTGAATCATATCAATGACTCTCGGAGGGTAAGCTTCCTCAGTAAGACATCTCCGCTCAAGCGCCATATGGTCAACTGTAGCCATTGAGGGTCGAGGTGCTGGAGGGCCCCTTGACTGTGCTACTAGGCCCGGAGGTATCTTCCACGGGGTCGATGCTGACAGGCTCATGAGATCGGCAAACCACGGGCACCTCGGCCAATGAGGAGCTATGACAACAACCTCCGCCTTCTCTCATAGAATCTTGCAGATGACAGCTGGAAGAAGGGGGAGCGGAGGAAAGGCGTAGAGAAGGCCCTGGGGCCACGGTATGCGCAGAGCATCTACTCTCTCTGACCCCGATGTTCCAGCCAATTTATATTGTGTTTCAAATCCTCTTTGGACCATCTCCTCTGGGCTATTTGATACTGGAGGTGCACCCCCCAACCAAAGAGACTAGCGTCTGTGGTGAGAACGATCCATAACGGCTCTCTGAATTCCGAGCCCCTGGCGATGGCCCGAGAACTCTACCATCTGAGTGACCTCGATACCATTGGAGTCAACCTCACCTGCCTGTTGGAGGATGTTAGCTTTCGCCTCTGAAAGAGGAGGAGGAACCACTGAAGAGCTCTGGAATGTAGTCTGGACCAGGGTACGATGGCAATGCAGGAGATCATCTTGCCTAAAAGCTGGGAGAGGGTGTGGAGGGGAACCGCCCTGGCGCGCCGTACCTGGTGGACCAGGGCCCTGAGACTGGCTATGCAATCTGGCGATAGGTAGACCATGCAGTGTGTTGTATCTATCACTGCTCCCAGATGAAGGAGCCGCGTGGATGGGATCAGCTGGCTCTTGAGGAAATTCACTGAAAACCCGTGGTTCTGGAGTACCTCTATGGTACGGGCCACCTCCGACCGTGCAGCCTGAACAGACACCGACTGAATGAGGATGTCATCCAGGTAACACTGGATCCGAATGGAATCCAGTCTAAGGTGAGCTGCCAGAACCGCCAAGATCTTTGTGAATACCCTCAGGGCGGATGAAAGACCAAATGGAAGCGCTCTGTATTGATAGTGATAAGATCTGTAGCAGAATCTGAGAAACCTGCGATGTGGTGGAAATATTGGAATACGTAGGTACACCTCCGTGAGGTCAATGGACGTCAGGAGGTCATTCCTTTGTATGCTAGCCAAAATGGATTATAGGGTTTGCATTTTGAATTTTTTGTGTATCAGGTAATAATTCAACCGTTTCAGATCCAGAATGGCCCTCCATCCTCCCAAGGTCTTTGGAACTATAAAGAGGATTGAGTAAAACCCTCGGCCCCTCTGATCGGGAGGTACTGGATCCATCGCATTTATTTCGATGAGATGGGAAATGACCTTCTTCATGAGAACGCGTTTTGACGGGTTTGAAGGAGTCGGACACTGAATGAACCGGTTTGCCGGTTTTGAAAGAAACTCCAAGGTCAGGCCGCTGGTGACGGTGGACAAGACCCAGGCGTTGGTGGTAATGTGCCCCCAGTTCTGAGAGAACAGGGAGAGCCGGCCGCCTATGGGGGGTCCCTCCCTGGAGTCACTTATTCCTCCAATAGGGATGGCCCCCCACGCCCCAAAAGGGCCGCTTAGCCAGTGGTTGTTGTCTGGGCTTGGGCACGAAGCGGTCCGTTTGACGGTCCGATCTGGGTGGAAAAGAGTGTGTGGGTTGTGGCCAGTCAGAACCCTGGGTGTTGCCTCGGAACCCCTGTCTGTGATAGAAAAGAGCAGGCTTTCTGTCCGATCGTCTGGCCCCGTGAGCAAGAACCTTTTTCTTGTCCTTGTTCTCTATCAAGTAGGGCTCCAGGGCATCGCCAAATAATTTTCCACCAGAATAAGGGGCGGTGGCGAAGCGTCCTTGCTTCAGCCAAAGCAGCCGCCTGGTAGAAACGTTGGCTGCGATCGCCCTGGCTGAAAATCTGGCAGCGTGCAACGTGGCATCGGCTGTGTATTCAACCGCCGCTAATAACTTACCCAATGTTTGATGGGCGCGTATCTGATCCTGTGGGATCATCTCCTGAAGCTCCCGGAGCCAAGTGATAGAGGACCATGAGAAGAAAGAGGCTGACATGGAAGCCTTTACTGCCCATCCTGATGCTTGATGTGCACTTCATAGAGAGTACTCAGATTTTCTATCCTCCAGTCTTAATGCCTCCGCCATATCTCCAGCAATGGTGGAGTTTGAAAAAATGGGAATGAGGGATGTGTCCATGGTTGGGACCTCTAGGAGGTTGGTTAGGGATGGCGCCACGCTAAATAGTTTATTGTCAGAGGACCCTGGGACAGGAGAGGCCCCAGGATTGGCCCATTGTTTTCTTACCATGTTGGCAAAGAATCGAGGGCAAGGTATATGCCTTTGAGTCACCCTGGGCTCATCAAACAGAGGATTTGATGACTGACTGGTGGAAGGGGTAGGTTGAGGATCTAGTTCTAGGGCAATCTGGGATGTAGCCGTGGCTTTGGCTAGAATGGTCTTGAATAGAGTGGGATCAAAGAGGCCTACAAACGGGGAGGGCTCCTGAGGAGCATCCTCATCATCTGATAAGGCTGCGATTTGTCAACTTCCGAATAAGAATCCCCACCCTGTAAGGATTGATTGGAAGCAATGGAATAGGCGTAATCAGGGGTCTCGGACCGACGTTGGTAAGATGTCGGAGGTTGGGACCTCTGTAGGGAGGAGAGACTCTCTAATACCTGCGTGAGCATGGATTGTAGTTGCTCCGGCCCAAGTGCCTGTGAAGACTCAGGGCGAAGACCAGCGGCCGTGGGCGTGAATGTGGCTGATGGAATTGCTCGAGAGGTAAGTGGGGGGGCCCCCCAGCTTGGACTTGGGTTAGATGTCATAGAACTATCCAACCTCTGGAGACAAGGGCCTGTGAACCTGTGCAATTGTGGTTGCCTGAGGACTGAAAGGAGGGGACTCAGAGGTCCCATGTTCTGGCACATGTTCTGATGAAGCTGCCTTTTGAGCCTTGGAAATCTGCCTCTCTAGGTCCTGATGTCTCCTTGCGGCTTCCTTCTCTGCCACCTTGGATGGTGCTTTGCTGGATAAGGCCTTTGCTTTTGCCTTCAATTTTCCAGCTGCCTCCAATTTTGAAGATTTACATCTCCTTTTACTTGGAGGACTGATGGGTGCCAGAATCAGCTGAGGCTGCTTGTCTTCAGCCATCCCATTTAGGACCCTTCAGCGCAAATCTGAGAATGGGTTGCAAGAAAGTTAGGGACTATTGTCCCAAAGTGAAAATTGTAGAACTGGTAAGAGCAGTATAGGCCCTTGGCACGGTAATTAGGACCTGAGACCCTTCAGCACAAGTCTGAGAATGGGTCTGGACAAGGCTGGGAGCTGAGGCCCAGTGAGAGACTGTAAAGACTGGTAAGACCAGTATATGAGCTCCTTGTAAGGACTGTGAAGCACAGTATACTGGTAGATAAACAATGAGTAGGCAGGAGAAATGAGAGAAGTAAGCTCCCAATGAAAAACAATCCAAAAAATTTTACTATCACAATATATTGCCAGAGGCAATGACAAGTGGATGTATCTGAGGTGGAATCAGAGGTGCTTGGTGACTATCTCCACTAACTCTGCCCTCCTGAAAATGGCGGCCTCAGCCACGTGGTGAGGCCAGAAGGAATCAGAATGTTCAGGTAAAACTAAAATGATTAAGCCTGAATTGTGAAGCTCCCTTCACTGTAGTAAAGCCCTTAAAAGCCTCTAACAGCCTCTAAAAGCAAAAACACACAAGCCTCATGCTGAGGCTTCAGTAGCCCGGGAAATAGCAAAGGGAGGAGAGGGAGGGGTGGAGTGAAGTCTCTAACAGCCTCTAAAAGCGAAAACACACAAGCCTCGTGCTGAGTGATCTAAAGGAAATCTAAATGAGAAAAGAACGATAATCCACGTATAGGAAAAAAGGGGAAAAATTTACAACCTGAGTCTGGAGATAAGAACCAACGCGTTGTCTTGACTGGGTGAAGACTAAGTCGGAACTGGGTAAACGTGACCCAGCAAGAGGCGTGGCTATCTCGCAGACTTAGTCTAATTGGGTAGAAGGGACTTCAGGAAACCCAATCTGTGGATTATCCATCCTCATGCTGGAGAAAAAAAAGATCTTCCAAAGTTGGAATTGATTGATTGAACTTTTTAGTCCCACCCAGTCTGCCGTTACCACCGCAGCCACGCCCACCCAATGGGCCACACCCAGGCAATGGGCCATACCCAGCCAGTGGGCCACACCCACTCGGCACTTGACAATGCATAAGTGGGTTTTGGGTTGCAGTTTGGGCACTCAGCCTCTAAAAAGTTTGCCATCACTGGCCTAGTTTTTCTCCAGTGTGCTGGAAATCGAGCTGTCAAGAACTGTTTCTTTTGTGTTTGCAGAACACTTCTACGGGAAGTGTCAAAAGGAGCCAGCTAGGTTGATAAGCTAGAGGTTTTTGAACATGAGTGAGCTTTCAAGCTTTGTCAATTCTCTCCCCCGACCCCATTTTTATCTTGCTTTTCTGTCATCAATGACAATGGGCATCATTTTGAATAACTTCTGTGGTCCCATTACTATAGTGCATTTATGAGTAGGAGACAGGGATTTACAAGCTGGTGTAGGGGGTGCCTTTTTTTAACAATTCCAGTAGAGACATGGATTTACAAGCTGATGTAGGGGACCTTTCTTTAATAACTCCAGTAGTCCACCCCTCGCAAGACAGTCTGTTCCACTTACTGTTAGGAAATGTTTTCAGGTGTAAACTGAAATCTATTACTTTGTTATTTAAATCCCTCTGTACTGCAACAATTCTAAATGATTCTTCACCATCTGCTACATCAGCATTTTGGAAGCTTGAAGAGTATCATGGCACCCTGCTGTTTTCTTTTCTCTAATTTAAATATCTCAGGATACCAATTTGATGTAGTAGTTAAGGCACCCGACTATAAACCAGGAGACCATGAGTTCCTCTCGCTTTAGTCATAAAACCAGCTGGATGACTTTGGACCACTCCCTCTTTCTCAACCATAGGAAATGGGAAGGGCCACTCAGAATCACTTGATAGTGTGATTGGCAGCATGCAAATTTAATAAATAAACAATTGCCAAATTCTTGCCAAGAAAACTGCAGTCTAGGCTAGGGGTAGGCAACCTTGACTCTTTTATGACTCGTGGACTTCAACTCCCAGAATTCCTGAGTCCACGAGTCATAAAAGAGCCAAGGTTGCCTACCCCTGGTCTAGGCAGTCACCAGAAATCAACACACTAACAACCCAGTCCCTTGTACCATGACTCATACAGTTGTGCTTCAATCCCTTTATCATAATGGTTGTTCTCCTATGGACATGCTTTGATTTGTTCATGTCCTTCCCAAAATATGGTGTCCAGAACTACAGAATATAGAATAGTAATAGCTGGATATGAACTTGGAGGTCTTCTAGTCCAACCCCCTGCTCAAGCAGGAGACTGCACCATTTCAGACATGTGGCTGTCCAGTCTCTTCTCAAAAGACCTGGAAGGAATATCTTAGATGTGGTCATAATGCAGAACATTGAGAGGAACTTATTTTCTGCCTTAATATTTTCTTTTCCCGTTTCCCTGAACAGGCAAAAGTAGGAAATGCTGAACTTCGGTGTATTTTATGACCAAAACGTTAAAAAAAGATCAAGTTAATGATTATTCTAGCACTCTATGTATATTAGAACTTAGGTTGCTGAAAATTAAAGGCTAGGCTAATACAGTAAGCTGTAGTGAAACAAAAAGAACATATTATGTGAAACATAATTACTATGTTGACTCAAAATCTAATGAAATAGCCAAGCATTGGTGCTTTCTTTATTCAAATACCAACAATAGATATTAATCACAGTCCATATTTATGATAATTACAAGATTTACCAGTACCTTTGAACCACAAAATTTAAAATGCAATCTTTATGCTTATATATAGTTGTATCAGTGATTAATAGTTCCTGAGGATAGGAAATTGTGCTTCCTCTCAGACTGTGTTTATTTCTCTCTGATTATATAAGAAAGCAAATGTTTGAGTACACAGAGCTTTAGCCTGATCCCAGGAGGGAATTTGTAGTTAAATATTTTATCACAGGTTTCTGAAACAACTCCAGTTTCTGAGCTTTTCAGCAATCAGTTTGATCAATGCCTGGGCACTGTTTTAATTAGACCTCAGCGCCACCTTTTTGTTCCACGTTAACAGGAAGCAGCTATTCTAATTAAGGATTAAAATGCCCATGTACCTTTCTGCTGGTGTAGGTATTGCATGCCTCTTCTTTATTACTAAAACTCTAAAATTCCAACCAGTATGGTTCAAATTCTTACAGCAAATTGGCTAATATTCAGGTTATGATAATAAAATACCTAGCTTGAACTGAAGCTGACATAGAAATTATTTAACTCAATTTATCCTTGTTAACAATGCTTCATTGAGTTTTAAAGGGGGAGAGTGAAGTTGAAGCCCCAGCCGTGTAGGACAAAATCACAGTAGCTCCAGCTCAGTGCCAGCCCAAATCGCCCTCACCACCCTTTACACTGAAACCCCTGCCAGCGGCTGACCCTCTGTCTTCTTGTTTCTACTGACTGCCCTGGCCCTGCGCGAGTGCTTGAGGCAGATGTTGGCCCTGTGGGGCCATCTTTTGCAGATCTCACAAGGAAAGTACACAATCTGGGGAAGAAAGCTTTGTGTAGTCAGCAACTGCCTTGTTGAAGGACAGGCATGCTTGGTCAGCAGTGGGAGCAAAGAGACAGTGAAGGTCAGATATGGTGGCAGGAGCCGTGGACTGCAAGAGGTCAAAAGAGCACAAAAATGGGGAGACAGGATGGTGAAGGGAGTTGAAGAACCCCTCAGTTACAAGTGCAGGCATGCTGGCAAATGCCCAAATTTTGATCATGTGCTGCAGATGTGCTGCAATGGACATATCTTGCAGTCTAGGATGCAAGCTTGTCATATTATGCAAGTTGTAAGTCATACAATTTCTCCTAGTTGGAGAAATGCAATATTTAAATCCCTTTATGCAATGCAGTCAAGGAAAAGGCAATATATGCAAGATTTTTTTTTTTGTTTAACATGATAGCAAAAAAATCAAGAAACATTAGAATCTCTGCTTGTAGTCTGAAAAGATACAGGCTAACCACAGATTCTGATAATTGGCTTTTTTTTTTTTTTGGTAATACTAGTTGTAGAATCAACAGAAGGTTCAGGGGAGGAAAAGAAACCTAATGGGACATAAGGAGGCAACAGCTGTTATCTCCAGAAATGAAACCAATCAGCAAAATAAAAGAGGCAACTGAGTAGGCTGCCTCGGAGGACAACAGGAGCAGGGACAGCCTTCTGCCAGAAAGAGAAATTGGAAATTGCTCTGACTTGAACAAACAATCCTGATTTCATATTCAAAGTTGCAAGAAATTGATCACAGATTTATAGCCGTCAACTTGTGCCAATTTTTGGGAGATATCTCTAATAATGTTTGGAACATTATATTTACTCACACACTAATCGGCTATCCACTCACGTAAACTAGGGGGTGAGCCTAACATTTTGAGAACATGTATTTTCTTAACAGGGATGTTATTATTTACTATTAATGGTAGTACTATTTTTATTTTATTTTATTTTAATTTTTTTAATATATTGTAAAAAGTGATGTCTATTGCTGGTCTATGACTATAATAAAGTTGTTGTTGTTGTTGTTATCATCATATTCAAAGTTGCTGTTTACACAGAGCATTACAGAAAACTTGGGTGAAGCTGAAAGCATTAAATCTACTGGGAGAGGCTTTGGGCAGGCAAGAACTGGATTCCTACATGCTTAAAGCAAAACAAAAAAAATGCAGTATTTATTGGTGGCTTTACCATCTTCATATCAGAAAGCCACTGATTTACTAGTGCCTAAGAGGTTAGGTATACCTCCAGAGTGGGTTTTTTTTTTAAACAATCTATTTAAATCGTTTACCCTTTTCCATCACAGTCATAT
This sequence comes from Bothrops alternatus, assembly GCA_034064705.1. Classification (NCBI taxonomy): domain Eukaryota; kingdom Metazoa; phylum Chordata; class Lepidosauria; order Squamata; family Viperidae; genus Bothrops; species Bothrops alternatus. The sequence continues at coordinate 8,574,867 of JARGCV010000087.1, forward strand.
AACAAGAAGGCAAAGGAATGGATATGTTTAAGTGCCCATTTAAGTATTTTTAAGCACTTGCAAGACTTTAAAAGGGGGGGGGAAGTAGACTCATTTGATGAATGGGTAAAAGGAGCTAAACTATCGATTTAACCAACATTGTATGAGTTAGATCTGAGGCTCATAATACTACAAAAGTGGGGATAGGATAACCTGAGAACCTATTGGAGGACAAAGAATTGAATGTAACTTCTGTTTTCTTAATTTTTTTTATCTTCACTCATAAAGTTTTGCACATTAAGTTTGCATCCCCCAGGAAAAATGGATACGCTGCATAAACTTTAACGGAGATGAGTGAAAATGTGAAATTCCAGCTTTGGCAGTTCTATAGAAGCAGAGTGAAGGAACCATAATCTGATTATGCAGCAAAGGATTCTCAATATATATATATATATTTTAACAAAAGGCATGGAATCAGATGTTTGCCCTCTTGCAGACATTTCTGCAGCTCCAATAGATTTTCGCTTCCAAAAAGAAAAAGAAAAAAGAACCAGCCATCTTCTGGATGTCATGCAATCTTATCCAATTCAGTCATTTCAGACAAATAGATAAAAATCAACTTTATATCGTGAATCTAATTTTCTGACAACTACTATCCTGCAGAGTGGTTCATATCAAAGTAGATATGTACTAATAAATAAGTAAATGAATATTTTAAAAGCATATGGCTTCCAGTGCCAGGAAGAAGATATATCAAATCAAATCTTTATTCTAGTCATAGACCAGCAAAAAGACAAGAATTAAAGTGAATGTTTGAGCCAAACTCTTTTTTCTCTTTAGTAAGATTCACAATAAGACTATTTATTTGTAAAATGTATAGGTCACTTTAACCTGTTTTGGCTCTAGGTGGCGATTACAATTACAATTTGTAATTGTACAATTAGAATTAACATACACAATACAAATTAACAGCATACAATTAACAACATAATACACAATATAAAAATAATCAAAATCCATTAAAAAATACCATTTAAAACCAGAACACCATGCAGGTTAACATGGTTAGCACTGCAGTCCTGATGTGTTTTCCTAACAGAGCCAATTTGTCATAATGAATTCACTTCTCATATCAATAGTAAAAAAAAAAAAATTCTGTAGTATCAAATCTTGATTTCCTATACAAGTTGTCAAAAAGCTCACCTCAACAAAGATGAAACATGGGATGATAGAGTAACTTCGTTGTGTATTGTCTCCCAAAGCCATTTCTCATCACACCCCTCAAGGTTAGTATCCAAAGTTGTTCGAGGCTGATTAAAACAAAAGGAGGGGAAAAAAAAAACACTAGTTCACTAAAGTGATCAGAACATTGAAACCTAATAGGTAAAAAGGGAGAAAGTATGAAAGACAGAAAGTGTTTTTAAGTGATAACCTTAACTTTGCATTTTTGTTAAACTGTCTTTAACATCAAACACAGAATCATTTTTTTTCAACTGCTCTAGTTTTTGTTTTTCCTTGAACAAACCATAGCTGAGCATGGTTTAAGTAAAGCCAACCTGTTTCTGTGTCTCTCACATTCTACCGACCTGCACTGATTTACTGTAGTTGGCCTTGCAAAGATCATTATTTTTGCCTTAAAAGACAAACATGATTTTAGTGAATAGGGGCATGGAACTTTCAATAAGCCATGAATTCATTAGCCAAGCTCCCGTCTTGTCTAATTTGCCCAGGGTTCAAGCGCATGAATTACAGAGAATATGGCAGAGGCTACCATTTAATATTTCAGGGGTGGGGGGAGAGCAGCAAACTTCCTACAAAGTTGGGAAATGTGAACCAGGAAGACCAAGCTTAAAAGTTTTATTTCCTCGGGGAGGGAGAGCAGCAGCAAGTCAAAAGGAAAGAAAAGGGCAATTCTCATAAGCTGAGACAGGTGGAAGGTTAATGTCAGGCAAATCTCTTTTCTGCCTTAGGCCAGAATGAAGCATCAGGGGAAATGCATACTGTGTATACAGCTGTGGCAATAACCAACCCTTTGCTCACATTTCCTCCATTTAAAAATACATCAGTGAAAGTAAGAAAAGTGTGTGGCTCCGTTTTTTTTCAACCCCTTTCCCCCAAAACAGCAGCCAATCAAGAGGACAAGAAAGACAGAACATAAACCTGTGTTCATAACCATAGTAATAATTGTTCCTGAATTTAAGGCTCATCCACTATCAGACAGGGCCAAAGGGCATATTGGTGGCCCTTCACAGTCTTGTAAACTACAAAAGATGCATGGGGCTGCCCTAGTTCATAGTGTGCTGGCAACTGCTACGAAGGTCTGCTGCGTAATGTAGACTCCACGCATTCTCATGAGGAAAAGCTAGAGAGCTGGCGGGCAAATTAAATTTTGTCAATATAGTTCCTGCTAGATCCCGTTGCTGCAGTGTATTTGGCTTAAAAGACAATAACCAGCTCTTTGAAGTGGACATAAAAGCCTGCTGGTAATCAGTGTAGCAACTTGAAATCAATGTTATTCTGCAGAATCAATCTGGACCATAAGCCCTCTGGACACCACCTTCTGCACCTCAGGTGTAGCTTCTGAATCGTCTCCAAAGATAGCCTTCCAAAGTTTTCGTTACGGTAGTCCAGCTACAGGGTGATCAATATTTTTTTTGCCCAGATAGGGTTGTAACTGGTATATCTGTTCGAGATGAATGAAGGCTCCTCTAGCCACATTATCCATCTTAAGAACTGTGAGTGGTTATTAAAACGGATGTCCATGTGCCGCCTCTATGTTGGTTGAGGCAGGCAGGATTCCCTTGAGTACCATTTGTTGGGGGTCAAGGGAAAGGGAGGGTTTTGCCTTCTCTTTCTGCTCAAGATCCCCATGTACAATTGGTGGGCCACTGTGTGACACAGAATGCTGGACTCGATGGGCTTTGGCCTGATTCAGCATGGCTCTTCTTATGTTCTTATGTTCAGGAGAACCTCCAACGCATGGAACATCTCTCAGGGGTGGGGTGGTGGGTGCAATCCAATCAAAAGTAATGATAAGAACTGAAGTCATTGAAATGTCCAGTTGTTTATTGACCACCAGCCACTAAATGTTTGTCCTGATGGCTAACACCATATTTAGAAAGTAAAATAACAGCTTTATAATAATAAAATCAGCAATTGGAAAAAAGGACTGATAAATGGGGAAAAAACCCCCATCAATTCAGCCTTTCAAAAAAGGAAAGGCCCTCAAGGTAGTTCATAAAAATTACAATAAATGGGCTGTTTATTATACCATCAGCAAGACAAGTCAATTAACACTAAGAATGATTAAAACAACAATATCACAATTAACAAAATAGCTAACAGCAGCAAACATTTTATTTTGTTGGGTTTCCACAGAACAAAAATTAAAAACTAGACTAGGAAATGATCTGTGAATTATCCCAAAACAAAGAGTTCCATTTCATATGGAAGATACTATTACTGGAATAGTCTTGCTACTTTATAGATATTACATTTCAAGAACCATAGCACAAATATTAAATCATGATCTCTTTGTAACTAAAGTGCTTTGGTTACCAATGGGATCTACCTCCAACATACCCTAATTATTTTAAGATATTTTCTAATAGAAGCACTTATTCTTATATGAAGCAAGGAAGCTGCTCTTGGTTTCTATTCATACCTACAGTGTAAAAATGTGTATGAGTTTGTTATAATATACATACTATGGAATTCATACTCACTGTTAATATCAATTAGCAATACCCCCAGGTTTCTTTCAAACAAAAGCAAAATGAAAATTAGATTAGCCAAAGGGTTAGTTTGACATCAAAAGCAATTTGTAATTCTGAAGTGACAGCACTGTGTATCAATAAATGATTGATTTATAAGAGGAATAGTTATAAACACCACAAATAGCCTGCACCTGAAAAAAAACATGGGAAAGAATGTATGTATGTATGTATTAAAGAATTTAGAGTCTGCTACATTCAAACCATTTCTCCACCAGTTCTTTCTGTTACAATTTCTCCAAAGAATCAATTCCGAGCTGCTAAACTGGGGTGACAATCCTGATTGTTACAAATTTCAGAATCACATTAGGGAAACAACATCAGTTTTCCTGAAAGAATGAAATCTGCATTCAGCTGGTTCAGAATGTGGCCATGCATGCGATTTTGAACACTCCAAGATCAGCACATGTAACATCTCTGCTGTGCAAACTGCACTAGGTGCTGATTTGCTTCCAGGCCCACTTCAAGGTATTGGTTATGACTTTTAAAACAATACATGGCACAGGGTCAAGTTATCTGCACAACCGTCATTATATCAACCCATCAGATTAGGCAGAGAAGATATGTTACGAACCCTGCCAGTTAAAGAATTTCAACTGGCAGGGTCCAGGAAGAGAGCCTTCTCTGTCATTGCCCCCATCCTGTGAAAATCCTACAGTAAATATTTCAAGTTTAATTGCACCCTAATCCATTTCTAACTTCTTTAGATCAAATTCTTGTTTAGCTTTTATCTGTGTATTTCAAGTTCTTTTAACTTCTTAAGTCTGCTGTTAATTTCACTTTTATTTTTGAAGCTCACCTGGCCATTTTTCAAACTTCTTGTTCCAAAGATTTCTAAAACATTAAAATGATTAATAGGCAATTTCCAAAAGTGACTAGAAAGTGGGATTTGTGAACCTGGTATTCTTTAAAAGGCTCCGCCAGGGTTGGGAACAAGATGCTGAATCCCATTGTCTCACAGCACTCAAGCCTGCAGAAGACCACTGACTCACAGTCTCCTCACAAGGAGTAGTTGTCCAGAGCATATGTGGGCGATCTCTCATCCAATCCTTATCAAGAAAGGTTCCAAAGAACTGGTCTACATTCCAATTCCTTGGTCTTTGTTGAGCATGGACACAATGAAAGCCAAGCGAAGGGAACTCACAGACAGCTCAAAACCCAAAAGAATGTGGAAGCTGCCTTCTGCATCTACTTTATCTGATATGTTTTTACTGGTAGCTAACAGACTAAATACCATGTCTGACCTGTGACACATCCAATAGTTATCTTCTTTGTATATGCACTCTATAAGAAACATACATGTTTGAATCCAGAATTTAAAAGATCACGAAGATTTGATTCGGCATGATGAGAAGCCATCATTTTTTGATATGAAATTAAGTGCCTGTTTCATGCTTATGCATGCCTTTCTAAGGGGAAAAGATTTCACTATTGTTTTCAAGAAACCAGGACCTTCCAGGGTATCCTAAATTTTAAAAAGGTGGTTAATTTAAATTATTCAGAACAAGTTAAAATCAATCTCCTTCTAAGCCATCCTATAAACATACAGCCATTTTCTAGGCTGGTAATTTAACTGGTAACTTAAAAGTAAAAACTCTCCTTGTCATGGGTAAGAAAGAAGAATGAGCAAAGAGTGTAAATGAATTTTAATCCTAACCATAACATATAGCAATTATACCATTTTGGTGATTTGAGGAGTATTTAACAAAAAAAAAAGAAATCAAACTGAGCAATCAAATCTCTGATGTGTATATGAAGAGTTATGGGTTATGACAGGGAATGATATAGGAAGAAGTTTTTCTGACACCCAAATAAGCCAAGCAAGCACAAGTTAATTTATTTCAACTAAAAACTGGGCTTCTGATATTCTCTCATTATGCCTTGTGGCAGCAGAATTCATTCTCAGTTTTATATAATTTGATAAACTGTTGGTGCAAATAACTTTTTCTTATGTTATTTGCTCTGCTAGTTTTCCCAGATGAAAAGTAAATAAAATAAAATGTTTTAACAAAACTGTAATTCATTTTCCCAGGAAATCAGGATTCTGGCTCTTGTGCATTTGCAGTTACTTCATTTCCATACATATGAAAGTTGCTTTTTTTTTTCACCCAAACACAGCTTGCCTCCTCTTAGTTTGGAAAAGCTTGAGAGGAGAGGGTAAAACTAAATGTGTTCCTCCGCTAAGTTTGAGTGTAAAGAAGGATGGACCTTGACTCCAATTGGAATGCAGTATCGGCTGATAATGATTCAGTCGAGATGACAGGGACTCGTCTTGATCCTGTTGTGTGGGAGGAGTTTGACCCGGTGGCACCTGATGAAGTCGACAAGGCCATTGGAGCTGTGAGCTCCGCCACCTGTTTATTGGACCCGTGCCCCTCCTGGCTGGTTTCGGCCAGCAGGGAGGTGACGCGGGGCTGGGTTCAGGAGATTGTCAACGCTTCTTTGAGGGAGGGGTCCTTTCCGGCTCCCTGCAAGGAGGCAATTGTGCGCCCCCTCCTCAAGAAGCCTTCCCTGGACCCAGCTGTTTTAAACAACTACCGTCCTGTCTCCAATCTTCCCTTTATAGGGAAGGTTGTTGAGAAGGTGGTGTCACTCCAGCTCCAGCGGTCCTTGGATGAGGCCGATTATCTGGGCCCTCAACAGTCAGGATTCAGGCTCGGCTACTCCACGGAAACTGCTTTGGTCGCGCTGACGGATGATCTCTGGCGGGCCCGGGATAGGGGATTTTCCACTATCCTGGTGCTACTTGACCTCTCAGCGGCTTTCGATACCATTGACCATGGTATCCTTCTGCACCGACTGGGGGGGTTGGGGGTTGGGGGCACTGTTTTGCAGTGGTTCACCTCCTACCTCACTGGTCGGTCACAGTCGGTGTTGGCGGGGGGTCAGAGGTCGACCCCTAGGTTCCTCCCTTGTGGGGTCCCTCAGGGATCGGTCCTCTCCCCTCTGCTGTTTAATATCTACATGAAACCACTGGGTGAGATCATCCGACAACACGGGGTGAGATATCATCAGTATGCTGATGATACCCAGCTTTACATCTCCACCCCGTGTCATTTCAGTGAAGCAGCGGAAGTGATGTGCCGATGTCTGGAGGCTGTTAGGGTTTGGATGGGTACCAACAGGCTCAAACTCAACCCCGACAAGACGGAGTGGCTATGGGTTCTGCCTCCCAAAGATAATTCAATCTATCCGTCCATCAGCCTGGGGGGGGAGCTTTTGACCCCCTCGGAGAAGGTCCGCAACTTGGGCGTCCTCCTCGATCCACAGCTAAACTTGGAACATCATTTTTCGGCTGTGGCGAGGAGGACATTTGCCCAGGTTCGCCTGGTGCACCAGTTGCGGCCCTATTTGGACCGGGAGTCTCTGCTCACAGTCACTCATGCCCTTATCACCTCGAGGCTCGACTACTGCAATGCTCTCTACTTGGGGCTACCTTTGAAAAACGTTCGGAGACTTCAGGTAATGCAGAATGCAGCCGCGCGAGCAGTGTTGGGCCTGCCCAGAAATGCCCACATCTCAGCATCACTCCGTGAGCTGCATTGGCTGCCTATTGGTCTCCGAACGCAATTCAAAGTGTTGGTTATGACCTATAAAGCCCTACATGGCATCGGACCAGGTTACTTACGAGACCGCCTGCTGCCTCACGAAACCCAGCGACCGGTTAGGGCCCACAGAGTCGGCCTTCTCCAGGTCCCGTCGGCTAGACAGTGTCGCCTGGCGGGGCCTAGGGGAAGGGCCTTTTCTGTTGCGGCCCCGGCCCTCTGGAATCAACTCCCCCCGGAGATCCGTATCGCCCCCACCCTCTCCGCCTTTCGTAAACTACTAAAGACCCATCTCTGCCGGCAGGCCTGGGGCGGTTGAAATCTTGCCCCTAGCCAGTGTATGTCTGTGTGTATGTTTGCTGAATGAATGGTTCTTAATTTAGGGGTTCTTCTTTTTATATATTTATTTTTATAAATGTACTATTTAGTTTGTATTGGATTTCTATTTATGCTGTAAGCCGCCCTGAGTTCCCGGAATAGGGCGGCATAGAAATTTAATAAATAATAATAATAATAATAATAATAAAGAACAACAAAAAGGGGCGTTGTCTTACCTGAACACCTTTTCTCAGTATGGAGATGGAGAATCCACCAATGGGTTTTCTCTGTCTGCCTGCTCTTGAGACCAAGTAGCCAAACTTGACATGCCCCCTCTTGCTAGGAGATCCAGTCTTAACAAAGGCGAAAGTGGCTGAAGGTGGACGAGGTGTTGGCTCTCAATCCCTTAAATTCGGCCTAATTGACCTAAAAGGTGGGTGTGGATTCTCCATCTCCGTACTGAGAAAAGGCGTTCAGGTAAGATAACGCCCTTTCTCCAGTACAGCAGATGGAGAATCCACCAATGGGACATACCAAAGCCTCACTGTCCCGATGGGTGGGAAACAGATAAGGCCGGACCTATGTCCCCGGAGACCACCTGCTGAAGGACCCTCCGACCAAAGGAGGCGTCCGCAGAAGCAAAGCGGTCAATCCTGTAATGGTATACAAACAGGGAGGGCGAGGACCATGTCGCAGCCCTGCAAATCTTCTCGATGGACACCTGAGTGGCCCATACCGCAGAGGTCACAGCACTGAGAGTGGAATGGGCAATAAGATGACTTGGAGCCGGCAGGGAAGAGGACTGGTACACCTCCGCGATACAGGCCCTGATCCACCTGCCAATAGTGCCAGTGGAAACCTTCTGTCCCAGAGAAGCCGGATAGAAGGAGATAAATAGGGCCTCAGATCTACGAAAAGGCTCCGTGCGCTTCAGGTAACGTTGCAGTGCTCTGCGGATGTCCAGTGTGTGCCACTGCCACTCCAAGACATGGGAAGGATTGGGGCAAAAATTTGGCAAGATGACCTGTGCTCTATGGAAGAGCGAGTTGACCTTGGGCATGAAAGCGGGGTCCAGACGAAGGACCACCTGGTCGCTGTGGAAGATACAAAGATCACTCCTGACCGAAAGAGCAGCCAGCTCAGAGATACATCTGGCTGACGTGATGGCGATTAGGAACGCAACCTTAAGAGATAAGTTGCGCAACGAAATGGTCGCTATGGGTTCAAACGGTGGTTTTGTTAGAGCGCGAAGCAATTCCCAAGAGGGGTACCTATGTACCACGGGAGGCCTGGTGTTGCACACACCCTTGATGAAGGCGCATATCCTAGGATGATGAGCTAAAGTGACTGAATCCGCACAGGTGAGTAATGTTGACAGGGCCACCACCTGTCTGCAAATAGTCGCAGGGGCCAGGCCTCTGTCCAGACCATCCAGGAGATAATTTACGATCTGAGGGATGGTCAATTTGAAGACATCCAGTTGTCCTACACCAATAGCAAAAATTCTTCCAAATAGAATCATAAATGCAATTGGTTGCTGAGTGGCGAGATGCCTGAATCATGGTAATTGCGTGGGGGGAAAAATAATTCTTGTGTCATGATGCTGCGCTCAAGCGCCAGACAGTCAACTGTAACCATTGAGGGTCTGGGTGTTGGAGTGCCCCATGGTGGAAGGACACGCGATGAGGAGGAATCTTCCACGGAGGAGACCTGGAAAAATTCACCAAGTCGACAAACCAGGGCCTCTGTGGCCAGTACGGGGCCACGAGGATCACTTCCGCCTGCTCCTGTAGTAGTTTGCAGATGATTGCCAGTATGAGTGGGAGGGGAAGGAAGGCATAAAGGAGACCTTGTGGCCACTGGTTACGCAAGGTGTCCGTCCCCTCCGCCCCTGGAAGAAAATAGCGTGAGTAGTACCTGGGAAGCTGGGCATTGGTTGACGACGCAAACAGGTCAAGGATCGGATGGCCGAATCTGTGGGAGATCTTGGAGAACAGATCCGGATGTAACCCCCATTCCGAGGGGTCCACAGTAGAGCGACTCAGAAAGTCTGCCTGTTGGTTCCCTACCCCCGAGATGTGTTTGGCCCTGAGAGAGGCCAGATTGGACTCTGCCCAGGAACCCAGGAGCCATGCTTCGGACATAAGGGCCCTGGACCTGGTGCCCCCCTGACGATTGAAATGTGCCTTGGACGCCACGTTGTCCACGAGGATCAGAACGTGATGGCCTCTGATCCGGTGCCTGAATTGGCAAAGAGCTAAGTGGATGGCCCTGAGTTCCAGCCAATTGATGTTGTGTCTCAAGTCTGCACGGGACCAACGGCCCTGCGCAAACTGAGACTGTAGATGGGCTCCCCAACCGAATAGACTGGCATCCGTCGTAATGGTGATGCGGTCTGGTTCCTTGAAGGGTGATCCCTTGGTCACCGCTTGTGAGAACCACCAGCGTAGAGATCTGAGGATGTGAACCGGGATCCTGACCTGACAGTTCGATGCACTGGCATTCACTCGCTGAAATGGTAGGAGGAATCATTGGAGGTCCCGCAAGTGGAGCCTAGCCCAGGGAACTATGGCTATGCAGGAGACCATCTTTCCCAACAGTTGGGAGAGTAAAACCAGTGGAACTGTACAGTCCCTGTATACCTGACAAGCTAGATCCCTGATGCTGACCAATTGCTCCTGGGAGAGATAGACCATGCAGTTTGTGGTGTCTATGACGGCTCCCAAGTGCAGAAGCCTGGATGATGGAACTGTCTGGCTTTTTTGAAAATTGACCAAGAAGCCATGCTGTTGGAGGACCTGAATGGTGAGTTCCAGGTCTGACTGAGCTGCCTGGAAGGATGACGCTTGAATCAGGATGTCGTCCAGGTAACACTGGATGCGTATTGGTACCTTCCTCAAGTGGGCAGCTAGTACGGCCAGGATCTTAGTGAACACCCTGGGCGCCGAGGAAAGGCTGAAAGAAAGGGCCCTGTACTGGAAATGACTGCCCCTGTAACAGAACCTGAGGAACCGCCGGTGAGCTGGATGGATAGGGATGTGGAGGTACGCTTCCGTGAAGTCTATTGATGCCAGGAAGTCTCCTTGTCTGATGCCCCCCAGGATGGACTGGAGTGATTGCATCTTGAACTTTTTGTAAGTGATGTAATAGTTTAGACCCTTGAGGTCCAGAATCACCCTCCATCCCCCAGAGGCCTTGGGGACCACAAAGAGAATGGAATAAAATCCCCTTCCCCTATGGTCCGGCGGTACCGGTTCTATGGCCTGAATCTCTAGAAGGTGTTGAATGGCTTCCTGCATGAGTTTTTGTTTGAGTGCATCTCGGGAAACGGGACAGGCAATGAATCGGTCTGGGGGGTTGGCCAGAAACTCCAGGGACCAAACTGGATGGTTTGCAGTACCCAGGTGTCCGAGGAAGTGAGTTCCCACTGATGGAAGATGTGGGCCAGCCTTCCTGATGGGAAGTGCAGTGTAAAAGTCACTTGGACCTCCTGTAGGGGTGTCCTGCCCCTCGAAATGGCCGCTTAAATTGGCTCTGTCTGGACCGAAAGCCCGGTCTGTCATACGGACGGTCATACGGTCTATCTTGTCTGGGTGTATATGAGCGGGAAGGCTGAGTGGCTGTTGGACCTGCCGCTGGCCGAAAAGGCTGCCTGCGGAAATAGGGAGCGGGACGCTTGTCGGCCCGTTTGTTCAAATGGGCCATGATCTTCCGCTTGTCCTTGTTCTCCACAAGGTATGGGTCCAGGGCCTCCCCAAAAAGATTATTGCCCAGATAGGGAGCAGTCGCGAGACGCCATTTGGCTTTGGCGTCGGCCTGCCAGTGTTTCAACCAAAGCATCCTCCTGGCTGTAATGTTGGATGCTAGAGACCTAGAAGCAAAGGTGGCCGACTGAAGCATTGCGTCTACCGCATATTCAGTGAATTATGCAGCCTGAAATTGAGCTCCAAGAAAAGAAGGAAAAAAGGGGGGAGAAGAATGTGGGATATGTTCCAAGCAGCCCCTTCTTGGAAGTTTTCCCCAGAGCCCTGGGGAAAGGAAAGTAGGAAAGCTGCAAAGACCTTCCCCCCCACCCCACACACCTCAATCACGAGTGAGTAAGCACTGAGCCCAGTGCTTGTGGGGAAATTTTGTTAAAGGGGAGTCCAAATTATTGTTTTAGTAAAATATTGAGGATAACTAAAGGAAAGGAGAATTCACCAATGGAGTTTTCTAACCTGCTATCTGCTGAGAGCCAAACCTGATATGTCTTCAAGAGCTGAGACCAAGTTAAGACTGGATCTCCTAACAAGAGGGGGCGTGTCAAGTTTGGCTACTTGGTCTCAAGAGCAGGCAGACAGAGAAAACCCATTGGTGGATTCTTCATCTCCTGTACTGGAGAAAGACATATTTGGATAAGGTGTTCTCCCTTGTATCAGACCCAGTACATTTTAGACTGAGTTTGTGATTCATTCTATTACTTTAGAACGGAACCATGGCTATCTCCTCTGCTTTGCCAATTGCTATTCTTGCCTCTCCCTTCTTGCCTCTCCCATAAACCAAAAGATAGTGAAAGCAGGCAGATTCACAATCTTTCTCCATTTGCTTTCAGTCAGGGAAATGAAGGGCCTTTATCTCCTTCCCTTGCTGTGAAATGGACCTCACTGATGCATAATTCCCAGAGCAAACTCTTAGCAACAGCACTCTGGCTTTAAAGTAAAATTGGTAAGACTGAACCATAGAACACAGAAACCTCTCAGCACAGACATTTGTGGATTCATTACCCAAACTAAATATTTGGCAATGTTTCTCTGGAACAAAAGATGATTCTGTAGGATGCCAAAGTAATCTTTCTTCTAATGGGTCAGTGACATGGAGCACCAACTTTTTTTTTTGACTAGTAATTCAAAGGAAGAACCTGGGGGGAGAGGAGGGAAAGGAACACAGGCAATCTGACCTCTGCAAACACTGATAAGGAGGTGCCAACAGATGATAATCGATAGGTTAATCATTTCCCTCTAAATTGACTGTAATATCAACAAGCATTTCCACTTGTACAGGCAGGTATTTTATATTTCTACAGCTGAAAAAGATGGGGGGGGAAATCACTTGTAGAACTTCAGAATATACTTCAAAACAGCTGATCCTCTGCTGGGAGTTCTGGATTTGGGGCCTTGTATCTCTGGTGATGCTGCCAGAGCATTTTGGAAACTGAAGCCCAGTAATTTTGAACACCATCAAAAGTTAGGGAAAGTCATGTTAGAGTTCCTACGTATGCATACTCTGAAGTCATCTTTGAAAGAGTTGCTCAGGATGCCTCTCCATGCTGAGATGTAGTCAATAGTTAACCAGGATTTAGCCTTCTGAATCTGTTCTCTGAAATATCGTTTCTAGTGGGGTATGCCTGAATACAACTTTATTTGAGTCAGGCAAATATATTTTTATTCTCATAGGCATTTATAGTGATTTCCCTACAGTGATTAGGAGGATGTTAACACATTGCTATTTAGCATTTAGATAAGTCAATACAGTTACATTGGTACTCTGAATTTTGCAATGCAGTTCTTCAGGTGGTATACAAGTAACGGAAATCTTAACAGGGAAAACACTCATAAAATGGATATTCTTGAAAACAAAACATGCATCATCATAGGGCAGTGGTGGCAAACCTCTGGCACGTGTGCCAGAGGCGGCACTCGGAGCCCTCTCTGTGGGCACACGTGCCATTGCCCCAGCCTCACCTCCCCCCACGACCCTCTCATGAGCAGCCCCCCTGGAAGAGAGTCACCCCTGAGCATGGCCCACATGGAGCAGCGCAGCCAAGGACATGGCAGCCAGGCAGCGTAGACAAGACTCTGCCCTCATCCCTCATCCCGCACAGTTGATGCTGTGGGGCGTGGGCAGAGGGCATGGCCGCCGTGGCGCTGCTGGGCTGCCTGGGCGATCTGCGGTGGGCCCTGGAGGCAATGAGTGGCCCTGCGGGCAGGTGGGGTGGGGGATGGGGGGCAGAGGGTGGAGTGGGGGCAGGGCCAGTTTTTCGGCACTCGGTCTCTAAAAGGTTCGCCATCACTGTCATAGGGAATTCGGCTTCTAAAAAGTAACATGTACATTAAAAGAAATGCCTGCTGTGTATGCACACAAAGAACTTTTCATAAAAACCTGCATCTGTTGTTAGAATGAGCAACCTATAGTCATTGACCTACTTTCCAAAGTCTTTTGCAAATGGCTTTTGTTCATATCTGTGATAGGAGCAATCTGTTTTTTTTTTTTTTGTCTCTTGGGAGAGTGCGGACATAAAGAGACAGAAAGTGTCAGAAAAAGAATAAAAGGTAGGTCAGGAAGAAAAAAAAAAGGAGGGGGAGAATGTAGCTCTCCCTTTCCAGATTCTGCTTTCTCAATATTGTCATTGAGCCTGGAAGAGAATATTTCATAAGAAATATAGGCTTTAACTGAGAAAAATCCTTTGCCCCCCTCTTCTTGTCCCCCCTCTTTAGAATTTTCCTATAAATATGAAAGAGCGCTTCTCCAAAGTTGTGACATCCCTCCCACTCACTTACCTGGCATTCAATGAAATACTGTTTTTAAGTGAAGAAATCCACAACGGGATAGTAATATCACCCAGAGTAGGTAGATTTTTACAAGTTAGGAAATGGGGGAAGCAGGGAGTTCTCACTGAGATGACATTTTAGGCAGTAACCTTATGCACAGAATATAACTGTGCACCATAGGGATTGGAAACAATCAGGATGATCTGTGAATACAATCCTGGTTGTTCTCTTAGAAGCCCATTGCTAGGCAACATTATGCACACTGAAGCTAAATTATGCAAAATTTTTTTAACAAGCATGCTTTAGGGACACTGTTCAATTCTCCAAAGCCATCCGAATTAGGAGAATATATAATAAATGATAAAAAAGCTGCACTGAGATATGAAAAATAAGAGTAAACAAAGTAAAGAAAGGCAAACAAACTAAATGAAACCAGACAATCAGACAGTAGCCCATCTGCAATTTTGAGTCAGTATGTAGTATGAATTTTAAAAAAATTCAGATTAAAAAAATAGGGGATAATTGGGAATTAGCCGAAACATTGATCAGATGCAACATCCTCACCTGGATTCTGACACAGGTTTAGCAGATATTCCATCCACTGACACAATATTTGCCTCCACTAAAGTGTGGCCAATTGGTACATAAAACAACAACAGGCAGTCCTCAGTTTAAAACCATTCGTTCAGTGACTGTTTGAAGTTACAATGGCATTTTTGTGATCTTCTGACAAGCAAAGTCAGCGGAGAATGCAGATTCATTTAATAATCACGTTACTAACTTAACAACTGCAGTGATTCACGCAACAATTCTGTCAAGGAAGGTCGTAAAATGGGCAGAACTTTTTTTTTTAAATGTTCCCTACATGTAGTACTTTTTAGTTTCTATTATTATGGTCAGCAATAAACATTTCCTATGCCTTTTATGGTAGAGAAAGCAGAGAAGAATAACAGCCTCTGAATGGTCTAATACACAGGTAGGCAACTTTGGCTCTTTTATGACTCGTGGACTTCAACTCCCAGAATTCCTGAGTCAGCTGACTCAGGAATTCTGGGAGTTGAAGTCCACGAGTCATAAAAGAGCCAAGGTTGCCTACTCCTGGTCTAATAAATCCCCTACAGAGAAGTTGGCAGAATTAATGTGGAAACTGTCCTTTTCCAACTTAAGAATACAAATGTTCAGATTTATTTTAAAAAGAAAAGCTCTTACTTTTCCACTTATTTGGCAAACCTCTAACAATGACCCTTTATTTGTCCTTATCTTGTTCCTCTGGGTACCAGATTTTGGGAGGTGACATAAAACTTAGTCCCTCCCTTCTCAACACTAATAAAAAGCAGGTATGGAGGTTCTATCAACATTGTGCATTTTACTTAGACAGCAGATGGAGCAGAAGCACACTGGCATAGTAAGAAACAATGTCACAGAGGGACAGGTAGACCCCAGGTAGTCTTCATAAAATAGATAAATAAACATTTTAATTATTTAACTATTCTTCTAAAATCATTTAACTTTAAAGAATTAATCGCTTTAAAAATTATTTTTAAATTTTAAGAAATGTTATTGTCTGGCATCCATTCACTCTTTGTGAAGACACAGAATCATGCAGAATGTGAAATAGGTTTTGATCAAGATTGCATACTGGACTAGTAGCTTGAAAACTAAATGGAATTTCAAAGGGCCTTGGCCAGACCAGTAGAAGAAACGTAACATTCTATTCACCAAAGAGAGAGCAATTATAGCTGATCACATGAAAAAAAAATGATGAGAACTAAGAAAGTGAATGAAGCCCAAAGCCTCATTAGCCTTGCTGCCACTCTATTTCCAGAGTTGCAAATAGGGAGAGGATCAGACTGCTAATCAATAAAGCTATTAACAAACAGTAGTGATCTCCTTTGGAAACAGTTGCTTATTCATATATCTGATTCCTAGCTGCACTATGTACTTTGGAAAAGCCTACCATTAGGAATGTGTGCCTGCTTATCCAGTCAATACTGACTTAAATTTTAAACCTGTCCTGGGCCAAAGAAACAAGTTCCTGGTTGACCAATTATTTGTACGAACAGGCAAAAAATTGAGCATGACTCCTTGGGAAGATATGTTACTCAGGGCTTTCGAAACAAATATTTAAACTAATGTAACACCACTTTCATATTCTAACTACTTGCATTTTGTGTGGCCAGGCTACACATTCCTTTTTTTAAAAAAATTGGCAAGATAGCTCGGCCCAGAAAGAGATCCAATTATTAATCTCAATATAATGTAAGCAAAGGGTAGCACAAACTCCCCAAGTTATGATTTTGTTTGCCAATATGAAATTGCAGATAAGGTTTTCTGTGCTGTAAGCCATCCAACTGTAGAGAGCAGAGGGGATGGTCATGTGGGATAGTGGCAAGAGCGGGAGCAAGGCCATAGTGTGGCTTTGGGCCTCCTCTTCTGTCCTTGTGGCTACCAGAGGGAAGGGCAAGGCAACAATCAGATAAAAGGGTCTGAGCTCATGGCCAAGAGTATAACATGAGTAAATGTCTCAGTCTCTTCTTTAGTTCACATGAAGATTAAGTGAGGAGGGGGGGGAAAGCACACTGAGACTGGCAAGATTCTATTTTTAAAGCATTACTACAAAAATAGTACTGACCTACTGACGTACATCACATTGGCTTCCACGTCTGAAGGGCTGACACCCCTCCATTGTGTAGTCCACAACATGCCTCTATTCACATGTGATGCGGTACCCATCCACCACTTCTAAGTACAGAAATGTCTGTCGATGGCCTGTCTTCTCCTCCCAGTATTTTCTCTCCAAGAACCTGAGAGAAAGGCTGCAAGGCACTACAAGTAATGCTCAATATACAACAGTTCATTTAGGGACCGTTCGAACTTACAATGGCCTGAGAAAAAGTGACTTATGACCGTTTTTCATCCTTCTGACCGTTGCAACATCCCCATGGTTCTGTAACCAAAATTCAGACGCTTGGCAACTGTCTCATATTTATGACGGTTGTAGTGTCCCTGGGTCACGTGATCAACTTTTGCGACCTTCTGGCAAGCAAAGTCAACGGGGAAGCCAGATTCACTTAACAACTGCGCTACTGACTTAACAACTGCAGTGATTCACTTAACAACTGTGGCAAGAAAGGTCGTAAAATGGGACAAAATTCACTTAACTGTCTTACTTATCAACAGAAATTTTGAGCTCCATTGTGGGGGTAAGTCGAGGACTACTCTGGGCAGCTCGCAATTAAAACAATAAAAATGAGCAGAGTTAAAAACAAAAAAAGATAAAAATAGCAGTGGAGACCACGCAAAACCACTCAAACAAGCCATAAGATTATCAGGGTCCTACACTGATGGCAAAGCCAAGGTTTTAGTGCTTCACGAAAGGCCAGCAGGGTTCGAAGAAGCTGAAGATGTCCTCTCATTTTGCACCAGCTGAAGCTTCGTATACTGCCTTCTGGAAGAGATTCTAGGAAACACTGACTGCATGCTTCTTAGATGAGGATATAGGTTCTGCTTCCCTCTCTACAAACTCCAGTGCTCCCGCAAACTTTAGGATAAGTGGAAGAAGAAACGTTGTTGCCCATCAAAGGCAAAAGGAAGAAGGAATGAAGAAGATGGTCAAAAGCTTTATCTTCATCTCTGCAGTATCTTCCTCCCTAACGAAAAGCTCTCCTGCTTTCCTTTATGCCATGGTTTTATAAACAGTGTTGTGAAGAACTCTGGGGTTTTGTGAGAAATTGATGGGGTTTCATGCAGTGGTGGGATTCAGCCAGTTCGCATCACTTCGGCAGAACCAGTAGCTAATTTTTTGTTGCCCGGGCCCAGAATGGATTTCCGGAAACGGCATCTACACAGAGAACCGGTTGTTCATATATTTGAATCCCACCACTGGTTTCATGAGAGAATATCAACAACAACAACAAAAAAAAAGCTCACTCAAATGCAGCCAATTTTCTGTCATTAGAGTTCTGGCTCTAGATGTGTTCTGGGATATTATTATTTTTTAAAAAACTGGTCTGTAAACTCTAGAGAGCCAGTTTGGTCAAGAGACAAAGGGACTAGGCTAAAAACCAGAAGACTGTGACTTCTAGTCCGTGTTAAGCATGAAATTTGGCCACGTGACTTTCAACCAGTCATTTATCGTGAGTCAAATAAGAGGAGGAAGGGGTATTAGGTATGTTCACTGCCTTGAGTTATATATATAAAAATAAAGGTGGGATTTTAAAAAAAATCTAAAATCTATACGACAGAACTAGTAGCACCTGCTGCCACTGGCCCAGAAGAGGTTGCTCTTCTGCTACCTTTGTTGCCTCTTCTTTGTTGCAGGTGGGATTCAAACTGCCTCTGTGTACACCAGGGGTCTTCAAACCTGGCCCTTTTATGACTTGTGGACTTCAATTCCCAGAATTCCTCAGCCAGGCACGCTGGCTGAGGAATTCTGGGAGTTGAAGTTCACAAGTCATAAAAGGGCCAAGTTTGAAGAACCCTGGTGTACACTGTAAGCCAGGGGTCTGCAACCTTGCCAACTTACTTTAAGACTTGTGGACTTCAGCTCCCAGAATTCCACAAGTCTTAACGTTGTCAAGGTTGCAGACCCCTAGTGTAAGCTAATGCACGAATAGAAAAGGGGCGTTGTCTTACCTGAACGCCTTTTCTCAGCATGGTGGTGTATAATCCACTGGATAGGGTTATTTCAGCCGTCCTGCTCAGAGAGACTAGGAAAAAGCTTTAGCCACGCCTTCCCCTGGGCGTGTCTCCCAGTTTTTGACGAGGCGAGGTAGCTAAGCTCTGACACCGTGGCTCCAAAAAAAGTAACAGAGTAATAGAAAGAAAAAGGGGGATGCCCTCCACGCAAGCCTAGCCCGTTGTTTAAGGGGGGGAGTGGATTATACACCACCATGCTGAGAAAAGGCGTTCAGGTAAGACAACGCCCCTTCTCCAGCATGGTGGATGTATAATCCACTGGATAGGGACATACCAAAGCCCCCCATGTCCCCCAGGGTGGGAAGACTAGGTTGGCGTCTCCCTGAGGGCAGCCGCCTGTTGAATGACCCGTCTGCCGAACGCGGCGTCCGCCGCGGCAAACCTGTCAATCTTGTAATGGGTAATGAATGCGGATGGAGACGACGAGGACGCCGCCCTGCAAACTTCCTCTATGGAAGCCTGGGTGTCCCAGGCCGCGGAAGTTGCTGCACTACGTGTAGAATGGGCCGTGATGCGTGATGGAACGGTCAGTGAGTGCGAGACGTACGCCTTAGCTATGCAGGCCCTGATCCATCTGCCAATGGTAGAGGAAGATACCTTGCTGCCCATGGTCGATGGTTGGAAAGAGACAAACAAAGACTCGGACCTACGGAAGGGACCTGTGCGCTTTACGTAGATGCGCAGAGCCCTGCGCACGTCCAGTTTATGCCACTGGCGTTCTAGTCTATGGGTCGGATTAGGACAAAAGTTGGGTAGTACGAGGTCCAGCGACCTGTGAAAGCTGGTGTTAACCTTTGGTATGAATGACGGATCTAGTCTGAGGACCACTCTGTCTTGGTGGAAGATACACAGGTCCTCCCGAACTGAAAGAGCGCCCAGCTCCGAAATCCTTCTAGCGGAAGTAATGGCTATTAGAAAGGCCACCTTCAAAGATAGAAAATGTAGTGAACATGATCGCAGGGGCTCAAATGGAGCCTCCGTTAGGGCCCGTAATACTGTGGGTAGGTCCCAGGAAGGGTATCTATGCACCGGGGGTGGACTAGAGTTTGTCGCCCCCTTGAGGAATGCCGAGATCGCTGGATGGTGAGAGAGAGGACCCCAATTGTCACAGGTGAGGATCGTGGCTAATGCCGCCACCTGTCTGCGGATGGTGTTGATGGACAGCCCCTTGGACATGCCGTCTAATAGGTAGTCTACGATGTTTGGGACGACTACTGAAAGGGGATCCAAGCCCCGAGAGGAGCACCACTGACAAAAATTGCGCCAGGTTGCATCGTAAATCCTGTTTGTTGAGGGGCGTCTAGAGGCCTGAATCATATCGATTGCTTTTGGGGAGTAGCCCTGCCTAGTTAGGCACTCCCGCTCAAGTGCCAAGCGGCCAATTGTAGCCACTGAGGATCTGGGTGACGGAGCTCCCCCTGAGATAGGGCCACTTTGTTCGGTGGGAATTTCCACGGAGGGGACAGGGACAGATCCACTAGATCTGCAAACCACGGACGCCGAGGCCAATATGGCGCAACCAATATTACTTCCGCCTGCTCCAGTAACAGCTTGCGGATGGTGGCTTGGATCAGGGGGAGGGGAGGGAAGGCGTACAACAGCCCCTCGGGCCACCTGCACCGTAGGGCGTCTGTTCCCTCGGCCCCTTTGGTCGGGAACCTGGTGAAGAACCTGGGGAGCTGGGCGTTGTTCGGGGAGGCAAAGAGATCCAGGCATGGCTCACCGAACCTGGACCCTATCATGTCGAATATTTTGGTGTCCAGTCGCCACTCTGCATGGTCCACGGTTACCCTGCTCAGCGAGTCCGCCTGTCGGTTTGCCTCCCCCGAGATGTGTTCCGCCCTTATCGATTTCAGATGGATCTCTGCCCACAGCCCCAGTTCCTTGGCCTCCTGGAGAAGGGCCCAGGAATGCGTGCCCCCCTGCTTGTTGACATGGGCCTTGGCCGCTACGTTGTCTGTCAGGACTAGGACATGCTTGCCCGATACTAGGGGAGAGAAATGGAGGAGGGCCAGGTGGATGGCCCTTAGCTCTAGCCAATTTATGTTCTGTGTCAGGTCCGCCCTGGACCAACGTCCCTGTGCCAGCTGCGTTTGGAGGTGAGCACCCCAGCCAAACAGACTGGCATCTGTCGTCAGGACTACCCTGGAGAGTTCCTTGAATACAGTCCCCTTGGACATGGCTGGAGAAACCCACCACTGGAGAGACGCAAGGACGTGGTGCGGCACCTGGACCTTGTGGGGAGAGGCGCTGAGGTTCTGTTTCTGGAAGGGGAGGAGGAACCATTGGAGGGTCCTCGAGTGGAGTCTTGCCCATGGCACTATCCCGATGCAGGATACCATCTTTCCCAGGAGTTGGGACAGCTGCACCAGGGGAACCCTTTTCGTGCCCCGGATCTGGAATATCAATTTCCGGATGCTCAGCTGCCGTTCCTGGGACAGGTAGACCCTGCACAGTTCCGAGTCTATCAGTGCCCCCAGGTGAAGGAGTCGCTTCGAGGGGGAAGTGTGGCTCTTCCCGAAGTTCACTGAGAACCCGTGGGACTGAAGTACCTGGATGGTGGTTCTCAGGTCTGCTTGCGCCGACCGAATGGATCTGGACTGGACGAGGATGTCGTCCAGGTAGCACTGCACGCGCACCGGCATCATCCGGAGATGAGCGGCCAAGACTGCTAGTACCTTCGTGAAGACCCTTGGTGCCGAGGAGAGGCCGAACGGGAGAGCCCGGTACTGATAATGTCGGTGCGCGTAGCAAAAGTGCAGGAACCTGCGGTGGAACTGGGCGATTGGGATGTGAAGATAGGCCTCTGTGAGGTCTATGGATGAGAGGAGATCCCCTTTTCTGATGCTGGCTAGTATGGACCTTAGGGTCTGCATTTTGAAACGCCGGTACACTAGGAACCGGTTTAGGCCCTTTAGGTCCAGGATCGCCCTCCACCCTCCTGATGCCTTGGGGACCACGAACAGGATGAAGTAGAAACCTGTCCCAGTTTGGTCCTCCGGCACGGGTTCTATGGCCCTGATGTCCAGGAGGTGTTTGATGGCGGAGGATACCAACCTTGCCTTGGAGGGATTTCGCGATACCGGGCACTGGGTGAAGCGATCGTGTGGGATCGCCTCGAATTCGAGTGCTAGGCCTCGCCTGATTGTGTCCCTGACCCAGGAATCGGAGGTGGTCTGTTCCCAGACCTGATAAAAACGCTCTAGGCGCCCCCCTATTGGGATGTCCCAGAGGTAGTCACTTGGTCCGCCGGAAAGGGCAGTTCCCCGACCCCCTGAAGGGACGCTTGGTTTGAAATTGGCCCCTGGGTCCTGTATTTTGGCGGTCCTGTTGACGGTCCTGCCTCCGAGGGAAGGAACGTGAACCTCTGGGCCCATCCCAGGACTGCCCTGTCCGAAAGGGCTGCCGCCACTCCCAGGTGCCCGTGGGGCGTGTTGCCTGTCTGCGGGGGTCCGGCTGCTGCCGCCTATTGGTCTTTTTGGAAGGGTGGGCAATGATTTTACGCTTGTCCCTATCCTCGACTACATGTGGGTCAAGGATGGGGCCAAACAGGTCCTTGCCTGTATACTTTGCCAAGGAGAGGCGGCACTTTGCCCGTAAGTCCGCCCTCCAGTGCTTCAACCATAGGAGCCTGCGAGAGGCCACTGTGGCTCCTATTGAGCGGGCAGAGCACTTGGCCGAGTGGAGAGAGGCATCGGCCATGTACTGTGAGGCCCCTATCAGTTTCACGAGTGTCTGGTGAACTCTGACCTGGTCAGGCGGGATTGTGGCCTGAAGTTCCCGGAGCCACATGATGGAGGTCCTGGCGAAGAAGGAGGTACCTGTAGCAGCCTTAATGGCCTGACCGGAGGTCAGGTGTGCCCTTCTGTAGTTGGCCTCGAACTTCTTTTCGTCCGCAGAGAGGAACTCTGTCATGTCCCCTGAGGCTGCAGAATTTGAGAACAAGGAAGTTAGTGGGGAATCCACTGACGGTACCTCTAGTAGGGAAGCGAAAGACGGGGCCACATTATAGAGCTTCTTTTCCACAGTGCTTTCCCTGGGAATGGTGGACAGAGAGGCCCACTGAGCCTCCACCACGTCCCGGAAAACAAAGGGACAGGGAATCTGTTTGTGTTCCACTACCTTCACCTTGAACAGCGGATTTGACTCCTTGTCCGCTGAGGTGGAAGGTTTCTCCTCCTGCACAGAGGTTAAGGAGGCAGTGGAGCATGCCTTTGACAGTAAAGCAGTAAAGATGGAGTGATCGAAGAGACAGGAGGCAGAGGCCTGATCGGGTTCTGCTTCCTCCTCGTCTGATATGGGGGTGTCTGCCACGTCTAAATCATCGGGCTCCCCCTCCCCCATCTGGGATGAAGCTTCCGAATTAGCAGATTCCGGAGCTGGGGAGTAGCTCTGCTGAGGGGGAGGATCATTGGGAGGAGAGGGGACCTGAGGGGGAACCTGTTGGGTCCCAGATGGAGTCATGAACTGCGTGAAGACGTGCTGCATGAAGGCCTGGAATTGGGCCTGTGACCATGCAGGTCCCTGGGCCCCAATGGTTGCCCCTACCAACGCTGGGGCAGTAGCCACTTGGGGGCCCTGCTGAGGAGGAGGGGAGGAGTGAGAGGGACCTGCCTGTTCGGTGTCCCCCAGAGGAGTAGCAGTCCAGGTAGCATTTGGTTGGGGAGGCTCCCTAGTATTGGTATCCAGTGGGGCAGGGGGAACCGGATCGGCCCCACTGGATAGGAGCCTCTGTGCCTTGGAGAATTCTCTCTCCAGTGCTTGGTGCCTCCTCGAGGCCACTCGCTCCGCCGACTTAGAGGTCTCCTTGGAGGAAAGATGCCTGGTCTTGGCCTTCTTCTTACCTCCTGTATTTAATTCGGTTGCCCTGCGCTTTGGCTGCGCGGAGGGGGCACCTGAGACCGGTATAGCCAGGGGCGAGGGACTGTCTGCCATTGCCACTAGTCAAGCCTGTAGAAGGGTGACTAGTGTAAGGGAATTGGAACGTATGGCCGCAGAGCAATGTCCAGGGAAGAGGCGCAACCGCCCCTTACGCTGAGACCAGATAAGATGTGGCAGATCAGCCGGACAGGTAATAGGCCTGTCCTGTAGGCCGTGTGGCTAAAGGTCACGGCTATGGGAAAACAGGCGGCCTGTGAAAGCCTTCACTCCTGCCGGGACCTAGGAAGCCAGGGCCCACGGGGTACTGCCTCCTCCAGCAGCCCTGGAATTGATTTTTTATGCTCCCTGCTATATCCTGATGAAGAGATGTATGATCGGCCGGGCGTTCCTGCGGTTACGGAGGGCGCCCCCCCGATGGCCTGGACGCTGAGGCGCGCGTCAGAGGCTCTCCCTGGTCGGGCCTAATAAGTTAGGCCAAGACGAGGGGCTCTGCGGCCTGGGCCCTGTAGGCCTAAATCAAGATGGCCGTCGCCAACCGGGAGCCTGAAGTGGCGGGAAAACTGCGTCTTAAAATGGCGTCTGCACACTTCTGAGGCGATTCTCTAACCCCCGAAAATTCACGGACCCTGTAGAAGGAGTGGCACAAGCAAATTCACGCTCTCACCGCACTGCCCCCCCCACCAGTCTACTTGCGTGTGGAGACCTGTTGCGATCCGTGACAACGGAGCCCCGTGTCCAGATCGAGTATTCGTCGCCGTTTGCTGCGCCTCCTTGCCGTTTGGAACGGCAAATCCGAAGGTTTAAGATACCACGGAGGGGCGGGAGGTGGCTGTTGGCTTGCGCGCCGGCCTCAGCAGCTGGGGATGTTTATGTCTCCCTTGTCCCCGTTCCTCCTTCCCGGCTGATTTTAATCTAGCCCGGCGTTTCTGAGCCCCTGGGGGGAGCGGAGGCAGCTGCTGGCTTCCCCGCCGGCCTGCTGTGAGAGATCGGTCCGTGCTGAGGCAAACTCAAAAACCAGGACTGGATTGCTCTACTAAAATGGATTGAAGATAAAAAATAGCCTAAATTGAAGAAAAAATTTGGAGTTTGGTGATAAATTTGAGATTGAGTCAAACAAACTACGGAGCCTACTAAAAAGGTGTCTGCTCTGAGCCGAGACTAGGAAAAAACTGGGAGACACGCCCAGGGGAAGGCGTGGCTAAAGCTTTTTCCTAGTCTCTCTGAGCAGGAGGGCTGAAATAACCCTATCCAGTGGATTATACATCCACCACGCTGGAGAAGAGACTATTGAGATAATGTCCAAAGCTGCTCTTTATTTCAGCTCCCTTGCTTCCATCTGCTCCCTGATCACTGCCAGTTCATACTTATTCATATATAGTTGACCTAGTAATACAATTTGCCGAACTGATGAAATTAAAATAATTCTCATAGGCGTGCATGTGTAGCTGTTACCTTGCAGAGACTATCATGATATTAAATATAGGTGGCATTTTAGCATGATTTCAAATTTCAAACACACTTTGAGATCCATTTATTCAAGACAAGGAGTAGACAACAGGGGATTTTAACATCAGGGGAGTGGGAGTGAGGGAGTGGTAAGGACACAAGAGAAGAAACAATGGATGGAAACTGACCAAGGAGAGAAGTGACCTAGAACTAAGGAGAAACTTCCTAATGGTTAGAGCAGGGGTTTTCAAACTTGGCCCTTTTATGACTTGTGGACTAACTGCCAAAATTCCTCAGCCAGGCATGCTGGCTGAGGAATTCTGGGAGTTGAAGTCCACAAGTCATAAAAGGGCCATGTTTGAAGACCCCTGGGTTAGAGCAATCAACCAAAGGAATAGCTTGCCTTCAGAAGTTGTGGGTGCTCCCTTACTGGAGGCTTTCAAAACGAGACTGGACAACCAGAAATGGTATAGGGTCTCCTGCTTGAGCAGGGGGTTGTACTAGAAGACCTCCAAGGTCCCTTCCAATTCTATTACTCTATGTTCTATATTATGGGAGGGAAATGAAAAGAGAGACTGAAAAATTGAAAGATGAAAGAAAGAGACTTCCAGGGAATTAGGTCATACAAACAGAAGCATTTTAATAAAATGTGGATTTGAGGAAACACGATTGGGTCCACGACAAACAAGCAGCCAGTCAGAGCAAAAGAAACAGAACAGATCCCTCTCTTCTCCCTTATCTGAAATTACATGTAAAGCAAACAAATCCTGCATAAAGATTCACTATCAGAATATGCCACAGCACTCAAACCCCACTAGAGTTTTCCATATATGGAAGAGAAGTGTCTGCTAGAATCTTAAAAGCTGTTGAATTTGAAAAGCACTTCAAAAGGCCATAAAGTAGCTCAAGGCTTCCTAATTCCGTCTGGAGTTCTGAAGAGAACCTTTCCTCGATTCACAAATATGCTTTTGAGGAAGTGGTTCAAATGAAACTTCACTGAAACAAGCAGCCCCTTAACTCTTTCCAAACGTAGGCATTTCAACAAAATCCTTTTTTATAATACACTGTTCAGGAGGGAAAGAAGAGGCTGGTGGCTAAACAAAAACTGCTAGAGGAAACCTGGTAATTTTCTCTGCAGGTCGATTAATTTTATTACTAGTATAAGGGAAGGCTGTTCAAAATTTAATCCAAAGAAACCTTAAGTCAATTCTAGGCCAAAAGCTAACCTATAATTTACTGTCTTCTTCTGGGCGGTCTGACTGATGTTGAGGTCCCATTTGTGGTATTGAATATGTTTAGACAAGATGGAGAACCAGTGAATCTTTGTATGTTGCAGGTCATCTTTGTCCCTTTGGCTATCCCAAATAGCCATGCAACAATCTGTGTTGTGTACTTTCAGTGAGGAATCAAAATACACTTTGCAGTGAAAGAAAATCCATTCTATTTATACTGGCAAACAAAATTAAAATTTGCAACATTTCTCATCTTAGCCTGCACTGTTCTCTATGGCTTCAGCTTATGTTTCAATAAGAAATCTCTATTTCTATGCCTTCCAGAGGTTTAGGAATACAACTTCTATCATCCTCAGCCAGAATTCCTATGGCTCATGGATTTAGACATTTATGTTTCTGCATTATCTGATGAATCTGCTATAGTACTGTATGTAGTTCATCTGTTTATTCTATAAAGGACTATAAATCCCTATTCCTGATCCTTGTTAGCTGGAGATAGCAGACATTTCAACACATCTGAAGAGAAGCAAACTAAGAAAGATTAAAAGTTTTAAAAGATTTCAAAGTACATCCAGCAGTTCACCTGTCCTCCTGTACCATTTCAGCAACAATTGCTCCTCAGGTGAAGAATATTTAGAAACCAGTTAGGAAGGGATGGTGGCAGAACCTCCCCCATTCTCAACCCCTAACCAGTAATTATTATAGTAAGAGAAAGGCTTTCTTCCCCTTTGAATGATTTGAATGAACTCACAGGTTTCATTTCTCCTTCTATCTTTGACCTGCTAGAAAATTGCACTAGAAAGAAAAAGGGACAGCCAAGGAGCTGGCACATACTTTTTGTCCAGGGAATAACCAGTCATGGGCAGGAGCTTTCCTCATTTATTTTCAAAATAACATTTGATTAGCTTCTTCTAGGCTACAACTACTTTAATTTGTCATACTGACACAATGCCACTGACAAACATGAGAGTAAAAGGAAGGCAACTTGTTTTTCCCTGATTTGTTCTGTAAGAAACTCATGTTGGGCCTATGATATGTAACCTGTCTTCCAGTGAAGCCAAACAGGATGCCCCCCCAAGCTGCAGCAACTGAAGGCAGGCAGGGAGGACTATCATATACTGCCAGCCCTTTGAGACGGGTACAGTAAGATTAAAAAAAAAAGAGTGTTTAGGAGTCTTAGTATGTAAAGTACTTTAATTGCGATATTCTATCAGGATTCTGAAATATTGTTATCAGGATTCTCTTCAACTCATACTGTATAAGGATTCTCTTCAACTCATTACAAACATAATCAAGGCAAAGATATGTTGATCTTCATCCTTAGCCTTTTATTTTCCAAGGACTCAAATACTGTAGCTTTTCTGCAATGGCTCAGCCTTCCCTTTCTTTAAGCCAGATCAAATCCCATCACCTCTACCAGTGTTTTGTCTTCATCTCTGTCATAACATGGCTGGCTGAGGAATCCTGGGAGCTGAAGTCCACAAGTCTTAAAGTTGCCAAATTTGGAGAAAAAAGAGAGGCCAAGCCAGAGTTCTGAGGAAGGGCCCCAAAACGACCAGGGCCTCCAAGAATTCTCTTTTCTTGCTCTGATTCCAGGTGACCCAATCATTAGGGAAACATTGGCAGGGGCTATTCACTAAGGAGCATTAGCTGGCAACAAGGTGGATCAGCAGTGCTGGCTCTCCCCTCACTCAGTCCCTCTTTCCTTCTGCCCTGCTCTTCTGCTACTACGTACTATTGGGGCCCCACTGGTGTGAACAAGTTCTGTAAAGGAGTAGGGCAAGGGACCTCTGTGCTTATGGACTCCAACGTAATTGCCAATCAGCCTTCACTACTTATCTACTCCTGGATTCAGAGGACTATCCCAAAATTATAGGATCTTTCAATTACTCTCCCCCTCCACCAAATTAAAAAAGATGAAACCAAGATATGTCATAGGAGAGGAAGGACACACTTCACAAACTTACTCCGATGCTAGAGAACAGTAACAACAAAAGGAAGTGTACCAAATGGTATCCTCTGGCATTCTGCTGGAGTTCAAGGCTATGCTAAGGGAAACTCTGGGACGGAGGGGAGAAAATGAGGGAGAAAAAGGTCACCTTTACTGCCTTTTAATCCTACTGGTGTCCTGAATAAAGCAGCTTTTCTCTAAATTTCTCTTTCCACTTGCTAGTACATCTACCGTAGGAGTATTTATAATGACCTCCATGGTTCTTATTTCTAAAACAACAATAAGATGGGTACTGGAAAAGAGATGAACATAAGAACATAAGAAGAGCCATGCTGAATCAGGCCAAAGCCCATCGAGTCCAGCATTCTGTGTCACACAGTGGCCCACCAATTGTACATGGGGATCTTGAGCAGAAAGAGAAGGCAAAACCCTCCCTTTCCCTTGACCCCCAAACAAATGGTACTCAAGGGAATCCTGCCTGCCTCAACCAACATAGAGGCGGCACATGGACATCTGTTTTAATAACCACCAATACACTTTGCATCCATGAATCTATCTAGCCCTGCCTTGAAGCTGTCAAGGCTGACAGCTGTCACGACCCCTTCAGGAAGTGAATTCCATAAATCAACGACCCTCTGGGTTAAGAAATATTTCCCTTTATTTGTCCTCACTTTCTTAGCTATGAGCTTTAGGGAGTGCCCCCTTGTCCTGGTATTGTGTGATAGAGAAAAGAATTTTTCTCTATCCACATTTTCTATCCCATGCATGATTTTATACACTTCGATCAAGTCACCCCTTAAACGCCGTCTTTCAAGGCTGAAGAGACCAAGGCGTTGCAATTCTTAATCTGCAGTATAATCCTACAGATGGAATGGAGCAAGTCGCCACAGCAAACTCTCTATGGCCAACTCGCCACAGTCAACTCACCTTGCCATGGTCAAGGATACCTTGCCATGGCCAACTTGTCATGGGGCAACTCGCTGGGGGGGGGGGAATTCAACAATTCAATTTAATTATTTAAAATAATACATTTTTTGTCATTCACATTTCATATTGTACCTCCTATGGCATCCTTTAATGATTCTATTCCACTATTCCTTCAATATCAATGTAACTCTTGTCCCGCAGTAAGTTGGCTGCAGTGAGTTGCCATGGGGAGTTGGCCATGGTAAACTGACTGGAGTGAGTTGTCATAGACATAGACCCTCCTATTTAAAAGAAAATGCCATTTCAGGGGCAGCAGATTGTTATCAGAGAAAGGGCTTCTCAAAGGTGGTCTCTGGATATAGCTTTAAATCTCTGCCTTTCCCAGCGATTTAAAAAATAAATAAATAAGGAAAAATGTTCAAAAAGTACAAATGGCCTCTGGTTGCCCCATAAAACTATTACTTCAATATTGCATTAGGTCCTAATAATTTATGGACTAAATGTAAAGAACTAATTTTAGGATCTTAATTAGATCAAAATCATCTTACCCCTACAAATCTGACTATTTCCTCCTCCCCCCACCCAATTAAAAAAAATCAATTGGCTCATATCTTCTAGGGGCTTGCTCTGAATTTCATGGCCTTTTGGAGGAATTTTGAATAACTCCATCAAGGGTATGATTTAATTCAGTCAGGAAATTGGCAAAACTTCAGGAAACAGTATTTAATCAGTTAACCCTCTACCCTGAGGTATATATCTATTCTAGTCTTGCTTTATTATTATTATTATTATTGTCAAGTACTTTTGATCATACTAACTGACAAAAAGGCAGGTGTCAATATTTCAATAGAATAATCAAATAAAACAGAGGTTGACTTTCTAAGTTTTATGTTTAGCCTACTTATAGAAGTAGCTGTAGGTCAGAATAAAAATGAGACAAGCAATAATTATTTTTAAATTTCACATCTCTATGCACATAAAGTTTTAAGGTAACTGATTACTGACAGACTGGCAGGTCCCAATATGTTTGCTGTCCACTCCTGGCCTAGAAAGTCTGATAAACCAAGGGCAGAATTGCCAATAAACAAACATAGATGGCAACTACAGAGCTGATAGTATTTACCGACCGGAGACTTCAACAAGGCTTATCAGAAAATGGGTAGGCTGACCTGTAAAACAGAGGCTATTTGGTGATAGAGACATTGATATATTAAACTATTTGCTTTCCCCAGCCCTGGATTCACCCATAAATCCAGTATTTACCCATTTGTCTGTCACAAGTCCTGGCACAAGTCAGACATTCATTAGCTCCTCCTGATTCCATGCTGTGTTCATCAACTCATCACGGCTTGTCTGATGATCTATGTCTGAAGAGCCTGTGACATTTGCTCTACTCTTTGGAAAAGTGAAGATTTAACTCCCAGGGTGGAACTGTCACATAAATGTGGCTGTGGAGGCATTTCGACTTCAAAACCCTGGCAGTTAGTCTAAACACCATCATAATCCTAAAACTACTCCAAATACTTTCTTTTTTTTCAGACATACTCCACACCTCAGAGTACATAAAACTTCCTCTATTTTGCCCATTTAGATCACATAAGAAGCATTAAAAATCAAGAATACTCAATTAATTCTTTCTTAAAATCCTTTTGCATAACCTAGCTGCTCAGGACTACTGAAATGTCTTACTTATATCTTACAAAGCAGCTAGCCAGAGAAAATAGTTACTCTAGATTTACATTAATGTCAACAAAGAAGAAAGTTTTGCTTCTCTACTGCCATTACCATGCTCCTATCTGACTTTATATGTTAAATGTAAATTATTTGGAGAAAAGAACCCTAGTCTTTCTTTCAGTTAGTATAGTACTACATTAACTGAGATAAAATAGGACCATGTATTTTTTACAATTTGAAGAGCTGAAATCAAAATTTCTAAATTGCTCTGATCACAGGGCTGCAACCAATGCAGGGGTCCCCAACCTCCGGTCCATTAACCAGCACTGGTCCATGGCATGTCGTGCGAACAAGCAAAGTCTCATCCGTGAGATGCAGGCAGCATGTGAAACCACGCCCCCTCCAGTTCCCGGAAAAGGGGCATTGTCTTACCTGAACGCCTTTTCTCAGCATGAAGAATGGAGAGTCCACAAATGGGTTAAAGAGGTCCTATAGCCCAATCAGACCAAATCAATCAAGTTGCCACGCCCCTGCTGGACTGGACCTTGCCCCAGTTTCGAAAAGGGCGAAGCTAATGACTGTGTGATGTGTTGGCTCCCAGGCTACTGACACTGACCTGATTGTGAATTTCAAAAAGGGGAGGGGTGGATTCTCTATTTTTCATGCTGAGAAAAGGCGTTCAGGTAAGACAATGCCCCTTCTCCAGCGTGGAAAAGAATGGAGAATCCACGAATGGACATACCAAAGCCCATGTGACCCTATGGGTGGGAAACAGGTTGGTCAAGTGTTGACGCTGTCTGAACCACCTGTTGTAAAACACAGCGGCCGAAGGAGGCCTCTGCAGAAGCAAATTTATCAAGCTTGTAATGACGGATAAAGGGGAAAGACGAAGACCACGTCGCCACCCTATAAATGTCAATGATAGAAGCTTGAGTGTGCCATGCAGCTGATGTAGAGGCACTGCGTGTGGAGTGTGCTGTCAGACGGCTTGGAGCAGGGAACATACCTGGTACAACTCCGCGATGCAGGTCTTGATCCACCTGGCAATAGTAGAGGAAAAGACCTTCTGACCCCTAGAAGCCGGATGGAAAGAGACGAAAAGTGCCTCCAATCTATGAAAGGTAGCTGTCCGGTTAATGTAATATCACAGGGCCCTGCGGACATCCAGAGCATACCATTGCCGCTCCAAGTCGTGTGATGGGTTAGGACAAAAGTCCGGCAACACAACCTCCTGTGCCCTATGAAATAAGGTATTAACCTTGGGAATGAACGACGGGTCCAACCGTAGGACCACTCTCTCCTGGTGAAAGGTGCATAGGTCTTCCCTCACGGAAAGAGCTGCTAATTCTGAGATGCGCCTCGCCAATGTCACTGCTATTAAGAAGGCCACCTTAAGGGACAAGTGTCGCAGAGTGCAAGATCTGATGGGTTCAAAAGGGGTTCCTGTAAGAGCCTGTAGTACCCGTGGCAACTCCCAAGTGGGGTAATGAATGATGGACTACAGGAAGCTTACTGTTTGTAACCCTCGGGTGTTGAGACAACTGCATGGAATTGGCACAGGTGAAAACCATGGAGAGAGCCGCCACGTGCCTACGGATAGTGTTGGGTGCTAGGCTCTTATCGATGCCCTCCAAGAGATATTGAAGTATCCTCAGAATAGTAACAGAAGAAAAACTATTTTGGTCACACCAGTGACAGAAGTTCCTCCAACTGGCATCATAAATCCAATTTGTCGCCGGCTGCCGAGAGGCCTGAATCATTGAGATCACTGTTGAGGAGTATGAACCCCGTGTCAGGAACTGGCGTTCAGATGCCAGGCGGTTAACTGGAGCCACTGCGGGTCTGGGTGTTGTAAGACCCCCTTGTAGCAGGATTATCCGATCTGGAGGAATCCTCCACGGAGGAGCTATGGCAAGGCTCATGAGATCCGCAAACCATGGTCGCCTTGGCCAATGTGGGACCACAAATATCAGCTCCGCTTGTTCCTGTAACAGTTTTCTGATGACCGCTGGGATCAGGGGAAACGGTGGGAAGGCATATAGTAGTCCCCCAGGCCAAGGGCTGCGGAGAGCGTCTATTCTCTCTGACCCGAGAGGGGAAACGGGAGAAGAATCGTGAGATCTGAGCGTTTACCAGGGAGGTGAATAGGTCGACACATGGTTGACTGAACTGCTGCACGATCTCTCTGAAGAGATGTGGATGCAGACTCCATTCTGAATGGTCTACCGTAGAGCGACTGAGATAATACACCTGCCGGTTTGCCTCCCCTGAAATGTGCTCCGCCTTCAGGGAAAGGAGATTCTGCTCCACCCATGATCCCAAAAACCAGGCCTCGGACATCAGGACCCGAGATTGAGTACCGCCCTGCCGGTTGACATGGGCCTTTGCCGCCACATTGTCCATCAGGCCCAACATGGGGCACCCTGCAATTGTTCTGCGGCAGTAGCAAAGTGCCAGGCGTATAGCCCTGAGTTCCAGCCAGTTGATGCTTTGTCTAAGGTCCCGCTGGGACCATCGGCCCTGGGCGAACTGAAGTTGGAGGTATGCCCCCCAGCCGAATAGACTGGTGTCTGTGGTCAAGGTCACATGAACGGGCTCTCTGAAGAGGGACCCCTTGGATAAAGCTGGTGAGAGCCACCAGAGAAGGGATCCGAGCGTCTGTGCTGAGACTCGTACCCTCTGGGGAAAAGAGCTTATGCCCCGCCTTTGGTAGGGAAGTAAGAACCACTGGAGCTGTCTTGTGTGAAGCCTGGCCCAGGGAACTATGGCAATGCAGGAAATCAGTTTCCCCAACAGTTGGGAGAGCAGGGCTAGGGTCACCCGTTTTTCTCTGCAGACCAGAGTACGGATGCTGACTTGACACTCCTGGGATAAGAATACTTGGCAAAAGTTTGTGTCTATTATCGCACTCATGTGTAATAGGTGAGTGGCTGGAATTAAGTGGCTCTTTTGAAAATTGATTAAGAAACCATGACCTTGAAGTGTCCCGACGGTTAGCTCCAGATCTGTCAGTGCGTTTGGTGCAGAGGACGACTGGATTAGGATGTCATCCAAGTAGCACTGAACGCGAATTGGTACCGACCTGAGATGTGCGGCAAGTACTGCCAGGACCTTGGTGAAAACCCTGAGGGCCGTTGATAGGCCAAACGGGAGAGCCTTGTATTGGAAGTGATGGTTGGAGTACCTAAACCTGAGGAATTGTCTGTGATCCGGATGAATGGGGATGTGAAGGTATGCCTCTGTAAGGTCTATTGATATCAGGAAGTCTCCCTGCCATACGCTGGCCAAGATGGATTGAAGTGTCTGCATTTTGAACTTGCGATATGACAGGTGTGAGTTCAGAACCATGAGGTTCAGTATCACCCTCCATCCCCCTGAAGACTTCGGTACTACGAATAGGATGGAGTAAAACCCCTGTCCCAGTTGGTCTGATGGTACCCGCTCTATGGCCCCTATGCTTAATAGATGTTGAATGGCTTCCTGCATGATGCCCTTTTTTTACAGATTCTGCGACAAGGAACAGGTGATGTAGCGTCGAGGGGGAGTTGTCACGAATTCCAGGGACAAGCCGTCCCTGATGGTGGTGAGCACCCAAGCGTCCATGGTGGTGTCCTCCCATTTGTGTATGTAATAAGTCTGCCGCCTCTGGGAGGGGTCCACCCCAAGTCATCTTGACCTACGGAAGGGGCAACCTCCTCTGCCTCAAAAGGGCCGTTTGTTCAGAACCTGCTGTCTGGACCTGACTCTGTAACCTCCGGTCCTGCTGAAAAGGGCCGTGGTACATTTCCTGAGATCGGTTCCAATCCCGACCGAAAAGGGGGGTGATGGTTATATGGGGCGAAACGCCTGCCCGATCTTTTGGATAGATGGTAAAGTACCCTCCTCTTTTCCCTGTTTTCCACCAGGTACGGAGTCAGGGCCTCCCCAAAAAGGCGACCACTCTGATACGGGGCCGCAGCCACCCTCCATTTGTGCTTGGTGTCAGCCCGCCAGTTCCTAAGCCAAAATAATCTACGTGCGGCGACACTGTAGGCTATGGCACAAGCTGAGAATCTATTCTAGCCACTTGGAGAGACACGTCTGCCATGTATTCCAAGGCCGCCCGCAACTTGGTCATGTCCTGGTGTACCCTTACCTCCTCTGGGAGATGTAGCCAGATCAGAGAGATCCTGGCAAAGAACGAATTCGATGTGGAAGCTCTTACCACCCACGCCGAGGCCTGGTGTATCCTACAGAAGGAAACCTCGGATTTTTTGTCCTTGGCCTTCAGCGCCTCCAACATGTCGCCTGGAATCTTGGATTCTGAAAGGATGGGAGTAAGGGACTCATCCACTCCCAGAACCTCCAACGCCTCATTCAGAGTCAAAACCGTATCTATGAGTTTATGGTCAATCCCCCCGAGGGCGGAAAAGGTGCCGGAGAAGCCCATTGATCCTGCACGGATTTCAGAAACATGGAGGGAACAAGGAATCTGCTGATGTTTCACGACAGGTTCCGAGAACAGCGGGCTGCTACCCTGATCGGGTGTCTGATTGGACACCGGGGTCTTTTCCGGTTCGATCTTTCCGGTGGCGCAGGCCTTGTGTAAGAGAAAGGGGAAAGATGTAGAGTTGAACAAGCCTACCAAGGGAGGGACCTCCGTATATGCCTCCTCATCATCCGACCACTGACCCTCTTCAAGGACCTGCTCCGAATATTCGGATCCAGGTATTGATAATCCCTAGATCGTGAATTCCCCGCATATGGAAGAGGGTGTGATGGCCCCGGGGTTGCTGGGGAATGCGCTGAAGAAGCCATAGCTTGAGCAACTGCCTGAGAGATCATGGTCTGGAGTTGGTCCATAAATGATGGTTGCTCCAGGGGGTGGAGTCCCGCCACCGTAGGAGTGAATGTAGCCGACGGAGCCTGAGATGGACCCGCAAGGGAGAAATTCTCTGAGACTCCACACGCCACTGTGGGAGGAGTGAGCTCGGCCCCTGGTACCGGATCCTGGTTCCGCACTCTTAGATACTGCTCAAAAAGAGAAAGGTGATCCTGGCTGAACCCGAGTGAGAGACCCTGATATAGATCCTGTTCTGGAAACCATGCCCGCACGAAGGATGAGGGGCACGCCCCCCGCTGTCGATGCAATAGGGGGAGGAGTCAAAGGAACCAGACCCTCCGCTGCATGCTTTTGGGCTTTGGAAAATTGCCTTACTAGCGCCCTGTGTCTGCAACCAGTCTGCTTTTCAGCCGCCTTAGATGTTCTTTTGGTTTTGGCCTGGATTTTCACAGCCGCTTTTTGGTTGGGTGACTTGTGTTTCTTATTTCTACTGGAGATGGAAGCCTGTGGAACAGTGTTGCCCGCCATAATTATCAGAAGTTTTCCAGCAGATCACTGAAGCTGTCCTGGTCTGCAAGAAATGTGGTT
The DNA here is from genome assembly GCA_034064705.1 of Bothrops alternatus. NCBI lineage: Eukaryota > Metazoa > Chordata > Lepidosauria > Squamata > Viperidae > Bothrops > Bothrops alternatus. The sequence continues at coordinate 8,611,228 of JARGCV010000087.1, forward strand.
ACAGACCACCTAGGTGATACAGGCCTACACGAGGATCTGTGACATCCGGCCCACCGTTAAGCATGGAGTCACACTTCGTGACGGATGTCACACGTCACTAAGGGAGGTCTCCTCTCTCATATAAAGTTATTATTATTAATTTATTTATTTATTGTTTTATTTAGTGACGGATCCTTCGTGCCTCACTTAGTGGCGGCTAGAACCAAGGAGTGGCCGGTCCACTAGATGCAGACAGCGGTAACAGGCTGTGATTGAATAGACAACTGGGTCCAGCTGACAGACGAAATAATTCAAAGGCTGGGAAATGTAAGCAGTGTTTATTTAAATGCAGATTATGAATTGCAGGGTGTTCCCACCAAAAAAACACTGTCCCGAGAAGGCTTGCCTCTTTGATGAAATCACACTGTGGGGGCTGAAAGAAAACTAATCAGTCACCCCCACAACACAGACTGAGGAAACCAATTAGAAATTAAGGAATAGTCAGGAAGAAATCAACTTTGAGAGAGGAAAAGAAAATGAAACTAAGGCAGCCGCGGACCGCATGGTGGTCCAAAATGGTGGCCGCGCTGGCCGACAAAGAAAAACTGAAGCGGTATCTGAAATAAAGGGGAGTCAATCTTCTGTCGGATAATTAGCAAGAAAAAGCAAATTGAAAGAAAGAGCGTTGTCTTACCTGAACGCTTCTTCTCAGCATGGGGATGGAGAATCCACAAGAGGATGGGTTCGTATCCAGCTTCTCTGCCCGTAGACTAGGACCAAATTGTTAGCTCCGCCTCCAACCGGGACTTCCTGTCCTCCCAACCGGGCTTCCTGTCTCCCAGTTTTTTCACCGGCGAAGCTCCTTCAACGTAGTTTGGTCCTTGTGGCTCCTGTTCATATTCCTGTAACTCAAATCTGCCTAGACTGTTAGTGGAGGGTGTGTGGATTCTCCATCCCCATGCTGAGAAGAAGCGTTCAGGTAAGACAACGCTCTTTCTCCAGCATGTGGATTACGAATCCACAAGAGGATGGGACATACCCAAGCCCTCCCATCTTTCCCGGGTGGGAGTCTAGGCTGAGGTCTCATTTGAGGCAATGATCTGCTGTAGCGATCGTCTCCCGAAGGAGGCCCCTGCCGCAGCAAAACGGTCTATCCTGTAGCTTCTGATGAAGGAAACCGGGGACGCCCAAGTTGCCGCCCTACAAATCTCCTCCACCGGTGCCTGTGTGTGCCAGGCCGCTGATGTGGCCGCACTCCTGGTGGAGTGTGCCGTTATTCCTGTCGGAACCTGCAATGACTGTGCCCCGTAGGCTTCTGCTATGCATGCCCTGATCCACCTGCCAATGGTTGAGGAAGAAACCCTGTGACCCATGGTCGCTGGTTGGAAGGAGACAAATAGCGACTCCGATTTCCGGAAGGCAGAAGTCCTTTTGGTATAAATGAGTAAGGCCCTGCGCACGTCTAAATTGTGCCATCGCCGTTCCCGTGGGTCAGAGGGATTTGGACAGAAACTTGGTAATGATATCTCCTGGGCTCTGTGAAACCAGGAGTTGACCTTTGGGATGAAGGCTGGGTCTAGGCGTAATGTGACAGTGTCCTCTGAAATGATCATCAGGTCCGCTCGGACCGAGAGAGCTCCCAACTCCGAGATCCGCCTAGCTGATGTGATGGCCACCAGGAAGGCTACCTTCCATGTCAGATGACGGAGTGAGCAGAGTCTCAGAGGTTCGAACGGAACAGATGTTAGGGCCTGGAGTACCTTGGGCAGATCCCAAGACGGGTAGCGGTGCACCACCGGAGGTCGTACTGTGGCCACCCCTTTCATGAAGGCTTTTACAGCCGGATGCTGTGATAATGACTCCCTGCTGTCGCAGGAGATCACGGTTTGTATGGCTGCCACCTGTCTGCGAATAGTGTTAAGGGCTAGGCCCTTCTTAACCCCTTCTACCAGAAAATCTATGACGATGGGAATGGTCGCCGTTAAGGGGTCTATCTTTTGCTTGCCGCACCAGTTAACAAAGCTCTTCCACGTTGCCTCATACACTCTGTTAGTGGAAGACCGGCGGGCAGCCTGGATGATCTCTATGGCATCCTTTGAAAAGGACTGTCTTGCTAGTCCCTCCCTCTCAAGTGCCAAGCGGCTAGCTGTAGCCGTTGTGGGTCTGGGTGTTGCAGCTTCCCCTGGCTGAGCGACACCTGGTGGGGAGGTATTATCCAGGCTGGTGAAATTGACAGGTCCACCAGGTCTGCGAACCAAGGCCGGCGTGGCCAATGAGGGGCGATCAGGAGCACCTCCGCTCCTTCTAGGATGATCTTGCGGATGACTGCCTGAATCAGCGGAGGGGGCGGGAATGCGTACATCAGCCCCGGGGGCCACCTGCACCTGAGGGCATCCGTTCCCTCCGCTCCCCAGGTCGGAAACCTGGACATGAAGCGAGGGAGCTGCTTGTTCATGTGAGACGCGAACAGATCTACTAGTGGCCGCCCGAACCTGTTCGAGATGGCCTCGAACAGGCTCGGGTCCAGTTTCCACTCCGCTTGATTCACCGTGGCTCTGCTCAGTGAATCTGCTTGGCTGTTCGCCTCCCCCGATATGTGCTCTGCCTTTATCGACCCTAGATGCGCCTCTGCCCAAAGTCCCAGTTCTCGTGCTTCCTTCATGAGAACTGAGGATTTGGTCCCTCCTTGCTTGTTCACATGTGCTTTGGCAGTCACGTTGTCCGTTAGGACCAGCACGTGCCTCCCCTCCAGGTAAGGAGCGAATTGTAGGAGGGCTAAGTGGATTGCTCTTAGTTCGAGCCAGTTGATGTTGTGGCCCAGGTCCCTGGGAGTCCATCTGCCCTGAGCTATCTGGTCCTGTAAGTGGGCTCCCCAGCCGAACTGGCTGGCGTCGGTGGTGACTGTTATTCTGTCTGGTTCCTTGATTAGCGTTCCCTTGGCCGTGGCCGCTGAGGTCCACCATCGGAGGGATGCTAGGACCTGAGGAGGAAGAATGACCCTTCTGAGGGATGCTGCCTGCCTTTTCCTTTGGTAGGGGAGAAGGAACCATTGGAGCTCTCTGGAGTGGAGTCTGGCCCACGGAACGATGCCCAGACAGGATATCATTTTCCCCAGGAGTTGGGATAGTTGCACTATTGTGGCTGACCCCTTCTCCTGGACGGTGCGTGCGAGCTTTCGAACGCTGTCCTTTCTGTCCCGTGAGAGGTGTACTAACCCCGCCTCTGAATCTATGACCGCCCCTAAATGTTGTAGACATGTGGAAGGTGTTAGATGGCTCTTCTTGTAGTTTACAGAGAACCCGTGTTCCTGTAGTGTGTCTAGTGTGACTCTCAAGTCTGCGTGAGCTGCGTGTAAGGACCTTGACAGGATCAGTATGTCGTCCAGGTAACACAGGACCCGCACCGGTAGGCTGCGCAGTCGTGCTGCTAACACCGCCAACACCTTTGTGAATACCCTGGGTGCTGACGAGAGGCCGAAGGGTAAGGCCCTGTACTGAAAGTGTCTGTTCTTGTGGCAGAAACGCAGGAATTGGCGATCTTCCTGCCTTATTGGAATGTGCAAGTATGCCTCTGTGAGGTCTATGGATGATAACTGATCTCCCTTTCGAATGCTGGCTAAGATGGATTTGAGGGACTGCATCTTGAACTTTTTGTATGTTATGAAGTAGTTTAATCTCTTGAGATCTAGGATTGCCCTCCATCCCCCCGATGTCTTGGGTACTACGAACAGGATGGAGTAGAACCCCTGTCTTTCTTGTTCTTGCGGAACCGGTTCTATGGCTCTTATCTCTATCAAATGTTCTATGGCCCTTCTCAGAAGTTTTGCTTTTGAGGGGTTTCTTGACTCTGGGCAACGTCTGAACTGGTTCGGGGGGGGAGCGTAGAACTCTAAGGCTAGGCCGTGAGCTACGGTGTCCCTTACCCAGGCGTCTGTTGTGGTGGCCTGCCACGCCTCCTTGAACAGCGCCAGGCGACCCCCTATGGGGCTGTCCCAGGCGTCACTTGGATCGCCTGTAGGGTCGCCCCGCCCCGCCTCTGGCATTGCGTTTTGGGAACTGGCCCCTGCCTGCGGTCGGGCGGTCCTGGAAGCGCTCCTGACTTGATGAGGAGGGGCGCTGATTTCTGGGCCAATCCCAGGACTGCCCTCCGCGAAAGGGCTGCCTCCCATCGCCGGTCCCGCTCTGGCGGAACCCCTGCCTGCGGAACTCTTGTCGCCTATCCGTCCCTTTGGACGGGTGGGCGAGGATCTTTCTCTTATTCTTGTCCTCGATTACATACGGGTCGAGGATGGACCCAAACAGTTTAGATCCCGAGTATTTATCGGTGGCTAGGCGCCACTTAGACTTAAGGTCCGTCTTCCATGTCTTGAGCCAGAGTAGCCTTCTAGAAGCTACTGTGGAACCTATGGCCCTGGCCGAATACCTGGAAGAGGACAGGGTGGTGTCAGCCATGTACTCTGCTGCCATCAGCAGCTTGTTTAGTGTTTGGTGCTCACGTACCTGGTCTGGTGTTAGACTTGCCTGCAGATCCTGAAGCCACAAGATTGAAGCCCTGGCTGCCAGCGAGGCTGAGAGCGCGGATCTGATTGCCCAGGCTGATGAGCTGTGCGTTCTGCGAAGTGCAAACTCGAATTTCTTATCCTCGGCCTTCATGGATTCCGCCATATCTCCTGGAATGGCGGATGAGGCAAAGAGAGATATTAGTGGCTCATCCACCTTGGGTACCTCTATGAGGGAAGCTAAGGCATTGCACACATTTAGTATCTTTTTGTCTGTGCTATTCGGGGATGGTGTGGTAGCCAATGAGGCCCATTGTGCTTCCAGGGCAGTGCGGAACACTAATGGACACGGTACCTTTATCTCCTCCGGTGCTGGTGGGTGTAGCACCGGATGGACCTTACCTTCCTCCTCCTCCTCGGGAGATGAGGGTTTTGTCACCTTTGGCCTGGCTGACAGGCACAGGGTGGAACAGATCTTGAGCATAAGTGAACGGAAATCAGCTGAGTTGAACAGCCCTGAGGCTGGGACCTGTTCTGGGGTCTCATCTTCATCCTCTGACAGCTGGCGTCCCGATACTTCCCAGTCCTCCGGTTCCTCCTCCGTAAGCTGTGAGGAGGCCTCAGATTCCTCGGAGGCTGGAGTGGGCACGCCTCCTCTGTGAGGCGGGGGCGCTGGTTGTTTGCTGTGCTCCTGAGGAGAAGAGGAAAGTTTAGTAGCCATAAACTTATCAAAGGCCTGCTGCATAAATGTCTGCAATTGTTCAGACCACCCTCTAGGTAGCTCTGTGTTTTCCAGTTCCGTCTGCGTGTCTGCATGGTCAGCATGCTCTGGTGTGGAAGGCATGGATTGGGAAAAATCAGCCTGTTCGTTCTCTCTGGCCTGAAGTCTCTGGGCCTTGGCACACTCTCTCTCTAGCACCTGGTGCCGTCTTAAGGCCTGTCGCTCGGCTGCCTTCGATGGCTCCTTGTTTAGATGCTTAGTTTTGGCCTTCTTCTTGCCCCCCCCCCAGTTCCGGATCCATGGTCTTGCGTTTTGGGGAGGGAGGGGGGGGCTTGAGCCTTGGTACACCTGAGGCGACGCACTGTCTGCCATCGTGCGTCTGGGAGACTAAGGATTGCTCCAGACAAGCGGGAGTAAGAGGGAGGCTTAGCTCCGCAGGCAGGTGGAGTCAGACCCTCTTCTGCACTGGGCACAGGCAAGACAGGCAGGCAGACTCTCTCTGGGCAGGTCTGCGAGGCTGATTATCCCTAGGGTTTAACCCCTTCCAGATCACACGCCCTCCAAGACTCCCTTGTCGGCCTGACTCAGCAGGCGCAGAGGTGGCAGGGCCTACAGTTGCCTATGGCAGCGGATGCTGCCTCTGCTGGCCTCCTGTGAACCGCGAGTAGTCAGGTTCAGAAGTCCCCCCACCTTGCTCGGCGTTCCGGCTTTATTCCGGAGATTGGGCCTGCAAAAAGATGGCCGCTACTGCCGCCCTTTGGGGCCCCGCCCCCTTTCCAAGATGGCCCCTCGCGCCAAAACACCTCGAGGAGGCCTGCTCAAGATGGCTTCCGCCTCTTCCACGCGGCCCTCGATGGCCGCCGGAGCCCTCGACTCGCTTTCGCCGTCGATCGGTCTCCGCGCCGCTTGCCGATTAACGGCTCAGCGGCGCCTTCCTCCCCCCTACTGCACCCCCCACTTGCAGTTTGATGCGCCGTCCGCCGCCGCTTCTGCCGCTTGGTCCTCGCCTCTCCGGGTCCTGGGGTGCCTTCGGGGAAGAATCTCGTCCAGAAAGGGGATTCAAGTAGCGGTTGCGTTGGGAGAATTGTTGCTCCTTCCCGCTTTCCGCGTGGTCCGAGCGGTCCGGGGAGGCCCCCTGGATCGCCTGTCCCCGAATCCTCCTTCTGATGTAGATTAAAAAACCTCCTTCTGCTGGAAAGTCTAAAGGAGGTCTAATCCAACCTGTCTGCTCAATTAAAGTAAAAAAAGACAACAACTTAAACCAAAATTAAAATCTACAACCTATTCTGGAGCCTGCTAAATTAGCTGTTGACGGGCTGAAGACTAGGAAAAAACGGGAGACAGGAAGCCCGGTTGGGAGGACAGGAAGTCCCGGTTGGAGGCGGAGCTAACAATTTGGTCCTAGTCTACGGGCAGAGAAGCTGGATACGAACCCATCCTCTTGTGGATTCGTAATCCACATGCTGGAGAAAGGGAGAGTTTACCAAGGCAGCAGGGATCCGAAGGAAAAAAGCCCCGTTGTCGCACCACATTTAGAATGGCAATCACGACGATCAGCTGGTCAATGCGGGGAGAATACTGCCTCAGTGAAGATAACCCCTTTGGAAACATTTGCCGAACTGGGACAGCGCTGATCCCAGCGCTGACCAGATGGAAAGAGAATGAAAAATCCACGAATGGGAAGCAAAAAGGAAATACGACCTGTCCTCCTGAAATTTTCGCTTTGAGAGCCAAGTTTCCACGTCCATCCTGGGCTGAGACCAAATCGAAACTGGGGCAAGGTCCAGTCCAGCAGGGGCGTGGCAACTTGATTGATTTGGTCTGATTGGGCTAGAGGACTTCTTTAACCCATTCGTGGATTCTCCATTCTTTTCCATGCTGGAGAAAACTCTCTTCGCAGAACTGGTTCCTGGTGCCCAAAAGGTTGGGGGCCGCTACACTAATGGTAGAAGGAAACTGTACTGATAGAAATACAAAATAATACAAAGCAGTGCCATCAATTCATTCCTCCTGACAATATAACCAAGGTATTATTGCTGATCCATGTTGAATAATTGAGAAATCAAGAAAAGCACCACACTCCTCTACTTGGTAAGAGCAGTCATGAAGGCTTGGAAAAGATACTTAGGTACTGTGGTGTGTCTGTACTCCAAATAATCATAACAGTGGAGGCAATGGTATTCCTTTTGACATATATGAATGCAAAAATTGGACTTTGAAGAATATAAGGAGTTTTGACACTTTCCAGCTCTAGTGCTAGAGAAGATTCCTGAGGATGTCATGGAAAGCCAAGGAAACAAACAAACAGATCAACTCAAGAGTTCTCACCCGAGGCACAAATGACTAGGCTCAGATTATTTTACTGCAGGGCATATTATCTGAAGACCTAGCTGAAGAAGGCTCTAATGTTGAGAAAAGTAGAAAGAAAAGAGAATGACCAAGATATACAGGCTAAATTACAGTAGTGATGGATGTGCTGTTGAAGAATCCGAAGGTCAGGATGATGCATCCTCGATATAGTCTACGTGATCAGTAAAAGCCAACATTTATTTAGGATATGGTATATCATACATGGACTAGCATATATATTAACATTTCATCTAGCTTAGTAGAAGCCAATAAAATATAAATGTTAAAAAGATCTATGTTCAAATATCAACGTCTAGGCCATCTAACAATTGAAGCACAGCCTCATTTATATTAAGAAAAATCAAATACTGGATGGGTATATGCCCTCAACTTACAGCTGGTCACAATGTGATCTACAGTTTGAAATAGGACCTCACAGTCACACTGAGGGGAGGAAACTATGCCCCATTGATAGAATACTGGCAGACCCTGTGTGAAGTGCAAATCCTACTCAGGATTGATCATTGCTGACATCGTAGTTCAAAGCTTGGCTCCTTTTATGGGGTTATTTATATATCTTCCTAAAGTCAATACTGACTTGGTGACACATAATCAATCAATCATGAATGTAGCACCTTGCACACAGTTTTCTGTGAGGAAAACTGAAATTTACATGATTCTCAATCTGCATAACTGAAAAAATATTCCGGTCTTCAGCAAATCGTGCCTCAGAACCACAACATGAGTTGTATCCAAACTCAAAAATAGAAAATGCATCCACAAATTATCATGCCTGGAATAATCTGTTGAACAGGCAAGAATGAAATCTGCTTTTCATACAAATCCTATCTCTAGGTAAAGATAACCCAACGAAACAAATAGTCAAAATAATTATACTTGTTCACTGATTTATTGAAGAAAATGATCCAGAGCTACATATCTGTGTATTTTAAGACTTGTGTAGAGAACAGATCACATTTATGAAGCAATATTGAAATTTTAAAAGAGTTCATAAACTCTACGCATCACATATTGTCAGTTGTGGGATTCAGCTGCTTCGTACCACTTCAGCTGAACCAGAAATTTTTGTTGCCCAGGCCCAGAATGGACTTCTGGAAGCGTCAGCAGAATGGACTTCTGGAAGCATCAGCAGAGTCTGAAGAAGGTGACCGCCTGGTGACCATGCGGTCAAAATGGCGGCTGCGACTCCTCTAATCCCTATCAAGGGAAAGACAATTCGAAAAAGGGGCCAAAACGAAAGGGAATGAAGCACGGAGTTAAGCCTTGCTCCCTGCTACTTCCCCCCCCCCGACCGGGAACTTGCGATTTTAGACGAAAAACGGCAAATCCGCGATGCATCCAATGACGGAGCCCCGTTCGCCTGGAGCCCGGACTGAGATTCTTCAGCTGTGTGACCGCTCGCCCTGCAGAGGTGTCCGAAAAGGCAGGTAAGACCTACCCGAGAGCCCTGTGTGGGGAAGGCCTGGAGCCCCGAGGGGAGGATAGAAGCCCTGCCGGAGCCAAGAGACTCGAGGCTCTGGGAAGGACAAAGTCCTTAATCAATCAGCCAAAACCAAACAGCAAGGAATTTAGATAATTTAGAAATAATTTGGAAAAAATAAATCAAATTAAAAAGCTCAAATTAAAAGTTCCAATGGAGCCAAGAAAACTGCTGCTGCTGAGCCTAAAACTAAGTCAAAACTGGGAAGACACACCCAAAGGGAGGCGTGACTAAAGCTCTGACTTAGTCTCTCTGAGCAGGAAGGCTGAAATAACCCAATCAGTGGATTCTACATCCACCATGCTAGAGAACCAGTTTTTCACATATTTGAATCCCACCATATTGCATATTGTACAATATAATCTTCAGTATATCCTTCAATTGACAATTCCAATATGCTGTCTTATTCCCTTTAGAGGATCCCAGTTCAATGCTTATTCTCTAAAATAATCTAGAGAGTAATTAATGTACTTTACCATCTGCACTGAACTAAAAAATACTTCAGTCTAAGAGCTACACAGCTGAAAGCTTAAGAAGGAAACTAGAGAATAAGATGAGCTATGCTGGGAATGAAAAATAATTGTCCTTAACAAAAGGAATGTCAAAAAAAGAAAGAAAAAAAAAGTTCTTTGTGTGCCAAAATAGGAAGATAAAAACAAAGTCACAAAGTTTAGTTATATAGAACTAATACATATTGCTATATAAATTCGTAATCCAGCAATGGCCACAGAGGTATTGTATTCAGTATATAGAGTGGCAGAACCCTCTATCCTAACTCACCAGAGACTTCGGCAGTACATATATTTCCAAATATACATAAGGAGACCTATTGGCAGCCTCCTTGGCTCCTCTATATCACTTTCTTATCCAAACTGGTTTTTCTATGGTTGAAATTAAACTTAGCAAATTGCAGATTCCCAGAACATCTGAAAAACAAGACGACTACCTTACTCACTATCTGAATGCCAGAAGAAGCTGGGCACAATATGTCTGCGTTTCTACCTTGAGTCATGCATCACGCGTACCATAAAACATGTTTTGGAAACCATAATATCTATGTTTTCATCCAGTCAGCCAAACCCATGTTATGGCTTGATACAAAGTGTGAACCCAGTACCAAACCTAGCAAGGATTCTAAAAATTTGACGGATGCCATTAAATGCCAATCTTGACTGTTCTTTGTAGCCTAGCAACTGTGAGGCATATTCTACAATGAGCATTGCAGTGATATGGATTGTTTATGAATAAACATGAACTGAGTAATCTCCATAATAAGTTCCTACGATTGCAGAGCTGCTTCTGTGTTAATATTAGAGGGCTCAGGTTATTAAGACACCGCGGGAAATTAAGCATACAATTGAAACTCAATGGTTAAAAAAAACGGATTATCTTCATTTAGTCAATATTATAATTTTCTTTCAACCTGATAAATGCAATAGGAATATTAAGAGAGTCTCTATTTAAAGTGCATTTATTGTTTAGATCAGAGGTCCCCAACCTTTTGGGCACCAGGGACCGGTTCCATGGAGAGAGGTTTTTCCACAGACCGGAGAGGCTGTACTGCCTGTATCCCGGGGATGGGGTTTTGCTTGACTGCGCAGCTCAGTTTCTGCTATGCCGTGGTCAGGTGCCGGTCCTGGTTTAGATGGAGCATGCCACTGGGAAGATCTGATTGTGATGGAATCAAAAGTAGCGAAGATCAAATGACTGCATTTGCCTTTTTCATCCCTGAAGTCTTTTTTTAATGCTTTCTGTGCTCTTGTGCAAATCTGATTAGCTATGCACCAAGAGCCAGCAATGTTGAGAAAAGAAAGCTAGTCTTGAATTTTTGCTCTGTCACAACCTTGGCAAATAGCATTCTGATGGAGACTTGTGGTAGCTGAAGCTGCAATAAAGCAAGTGAATTAAGTGAAGTACTGGCTTCTTGGGTCACCCAGCTAATCTGAGAACTTGACAAGAAGGCCAGCTGTTCAGCTGCAGAATTAAATAGTGCGATAGTTTTGTAGCAGTATTATTAATAAAGTGGGCTATGCATATACTCACATGTGCAATATTAATACAATATGCAACGGGACTTTTTTCAAAATACAGTAAATGTTAATCACGCAGGATGATTTTTAATTTAGAAGCCCAACATTGGCTGTAACGGCAGCCACTTCAGTATAATTAGCAGCATCCTCACTAGACCCCTGTGTCAACATTTCATTAAATGTCATTGATCTACTTTAACACAGACAAGCTTTTTCCAATCTGGTGCTCTCTAGATGGTTGTTCTGGAAGAAGGCAATAATAAAGCAATTCTGTTTTGCTGCCAAGAAAACTACATGGACTCATGAGGCTACCAGGAACTGAACATGATTCAAAGAAGACCTATCTTTTAGAAAATTAACAAGATATTGAAGTTGATAACCCTATGGAGTTATCCACTAGGAAAGATTAAGCAATTATTTTCACCTTGCATCTCTTTTCTTCCTTGCATGAGCATTAGTAAATCATGAAAAATTTAGCGCATCAGAATTATCGTTATTGGTCAATTACCACAGTACATTTTCCAACAACAGTAACCACCACAATCTCAACAGGACTCTGTGCTCCAAATAAGAAGTAGACTAGTGAGGAGATTGGGATTGATAAAACTGCTGAAATGGAAATCAGAGAAAGGAGCAGTGTGTCGGATATGAGATCTTGGGGAAGTGTTTTTCCTTAGAGATCAGTGTTACTCTCATTCTCCAAGTATATTTAAAATCAGGTGCCATTGGGACATATTTTTTTCAGTGTTCAGTCCTGTCTTAGGGACAGAACTCCCACTCTACATAAATGGATTACTACTGAATGCAAGCATTAAGGGAACATACTGTACACATATTAGACTACAAACTCACTCTTTGTTGTGAATGTGGCTTATTACCCTTTCCTACCTTTGTGTAATGGCTTGTCTATCTCAAGGGAATACATATCCATTACTTTCCTTATCTACCTATGTAATCTTATTTCACAAAGTAGAATTACTCTACCAATTGAGGAAAGGAAGGAGCTGCTTGAAAACTTCAATAAAATGGCTATGCGAATTCACATAGTGCATATAAATACATTTTGGGTTTACATAAGGCATTGGACCCCAAATTAGGTATTCAAACTTTGTGCAGCAGGTCAAATGAGCCAAACCTATACGATCAAATTGGGTGAGCCCATGTAATTGGGACAACTAAGTAAATCAAGTTCAGTAAATCACAGTTCTAGTAACTCTATGAATATTAAGAATACGTACGACCACAATTGTGCTCAAAATTTCTGTTGCTAAGCGACACAGTTAAGTGAATTTTGCCCCATTTTACAACTTTTCTTGCTTGCCACAGTTGTTAAGTTAATCACTGCAGTTGTTAAATTAGTAACATGGCTGTTAAGTGAATCTGGTTTCTTGACTTTACTTATCAGAAGGTCACAAGTATCTGAATTTTGATCATGTAACAGCAGAGATGCTGCAATGGTTATAAGTGTGAAAAACAGTCATAAATCATTTTTTTCAGTGGTGTAACTTTGAATGGTCACTAAATGAACTGTTGTAATTCAGGGACGACCTGTACTAAGCTGTGTTCCACAGAGGGAATTGCCATATACTGCATGAGGAATAAATGTGATTAGAAAATTAATGATAACCTCTGAAGTTGCCTAGTTAAGTTATTTCTCTCACTACGAGAGAAATATTATGCATCATCTCTTCCTCTAATAGAGCCCACAATTTTAGGGTCCACTTCATATTCTATCCTGCTTATTCTCTTATGTGCATTCTTTAAATTTCTATTAAAGTCATCAAACTCTAATTCTCACCTGTATGAGTAGTCCTCAACTTACAACAGTTCATTTAGTGACCATTCAAAGTTACAACGGCACTGAAAAATGTGACTTATGACCATTTTTCACACTTGCAGCATCCCCATAGTCATGTGATCAAAATTCACACTTGGCAACTGACTCATATTTATGACGGTTGCAGTTTTCCCGGGGTTATGTGATCACTGCTTCAGACAGGAAGGCGGTGCAGAGAGTGGTGAAAATGGCCGAAAAGATCATTGGCAGTTCCCTCTCTCCCATCCAGGACATAGCACAGAAGCGTTGCTTGAGCAGGGTCCGTAAGATTATCTGGGGCCCTACACATCCTCTTCACGACCTGTTTTCCTTGCTACCTTCAGGGAGGAGGCTTCGTGGTATCCGAAGCAGAACATCCAGATTCAGCCATAGTTTCATTCCATACAGCATTAACCTTGTGAACTCTCAAGCTTCCTCCTCCTTCAGTTATATATTCAAGATGGACAGTGTTTTATTTGCTACATATATGTAGGGATGTGGGTCTATACATATGTTGTTCATAGTATGTTTAGGTGTGCGTCACATGCGTGTTTCACTTTGAGAGCGGGCAACTAAATTTCATTGTTGATGTGTGCCGTTGTGCCCACAGTAAAAAAAAAAATGACAATAAAGGTTATCTTATCTATTTGTGACCTTCTGACAAGCAAAGTCAATGGGGAGGTCAGGCTCAATTGTGGTCGTAAGTCAAGGACTATATTGTTTTTCTAGTGATTCCAACCATATGAAACCATCAGGCCAAATGGTGGCTCTGCAAAGTCCTGGAAAACAATAAAGCTTTCCTTCATATCAGATAAAGAATAACAACTAAAATGACTTAACCCTGCAGTTAACTCAAGTGCAATCAAGGATGTTCCTCATCAGTATTCCTCATATAATCAATAAAACAGTTTAGCCCAGCTTCATGAATTAGTTGCTGTATTTAAGCAAGATAATCTTGGTTAAAATAGAATGCATCTGGATTCTGTTGTTTTTAGATTAGCTGTTAATGAGAATAAATACTTTGCATTTAATGACAAAGAGATATCATTAAGAGGACTTAATGAGGAACGTATTGAAGGACACTGCAATATCACAGATAACCTGCTCACCCTTGCATGCCATTCAGTTATCTGTAATTCAATTCAGTGTCCATAAAATGAGTCAAAGTAACCCTTTGTCCTCCAAATAAGTTGGGGCTAACTCAGAAATACCATGTCCCAATACAGGTAGTCCTCGATCTACGATCGTAATTGAGCCCAAAATTTGTGCGGCTCAGTGAGACATTTGTTAAGTGAGTTTTGCCCCATTTTACAACTTTCCTTGCCACAGTTGTTAAATGAATCACTGCAGCTGTTAAGTTAATAACCCAGTTGTTAAGTGAACCTGGCTTCCCCATTGATTTTGCAAGTCAGAAGGTTGCAAAAGATGTTCAATTATCCGGGGATACTGCCACCGTCATAAATATGGATCAGTTCCCAAGCATCTGAATTTTGATCACGGGACCATGGGGATGCTGCAATGGTTGCCAAGTGTGAAAAATGGTCATAAGTCATTTTTTTTCAGTGACTTTGAACTGTCACTAAATGAACTGTTGTACTAAGTCGAGGACTACCTGTATACAGGATACAACATAGAGCAGGGGTGTCAAAACTGCCAGCCTGTAGGCCGGACGCGTCAGCAGGAAACTGTGCCCACCCCATTGCCGACAATGGAGAAAAAGCTCCGATGTGTCATGCGACATCACGAGTTTGACATGTCTAATGTACAGAAAGCTTCCTGGTTGTTTTATCAGAACCCTGTAAAAATGGGCAGACTGTGTCCAACCTGAAAAATAAATCACTTTCTTGACAATGGAACAAATACCTTTTGCATAACAGTATATAACTGAACTGCTAGACTTTAATAATCTGTATTGAATCTTTAAAACACCCGCAACGAACCCAGAAATGAGAATGGCATGGCCCTCTCCCTTCTTCCATTCTCTCCTTGGGCCTGGAGCCTTCTCTGGCCCACAGGGACAAATTTAAGGGCAATTTGATCAACCATTATTTGTATGTGCTAATGCTTCTCTGCATGCCATAAAAAGCTTTGCCTGATGATTTCTGCAGCTGTAAGCACTGCTAAGGGCACAGAAAAGAGCTGAGACACTATTTCCTAATTGGTTTCAGTAGCATCAGTGCCATCAAGCACAAGTGCAGCCCTGCTTGTTTTTCAGCATGCAGGAAGGGCAGAGTGGCCAAACAGAAACCTAAGCATAAAATTGGCAAAAAAAAAGGAGAGGTAGAGAGAGAAACCTTCCAGCAAAGATTTTTTTATAAGTGTGTTACCAATTAGAAAACACTGTACAGTTACTTCCCTCTTTTCTTCCTTAACAGATTAGCTTGTGGAAGTTATTTTTCAAAATGTTTAGACGGTATTGGTTGCCTACCCATCACGGCTTTCCAAATCTGGGTGCCCTTTACGCCACTAGAGTACAGTCCAGAATTCCTCTCATATCACCTGCGGGGTGATATGAGCAGTGAGGCAGGACGCCTGCAGGCTTCCGGCTCTATGTAGCTTCCTTGCTCTGCTCAGCTGTTCTTTGGGACATGCTACAGGCTTCTGGCTGCCTGGTTATGTCCCTGCGTCGATCGGCTGCTCGTCAGGATGCGCAGCAGGCTTCTGGCTTCCTGGTGCCTCCTAGCGCCAAACAGCTGTTCAGCGGGCTGGCCGAGGAACCAACTGGCTGTTAAGCGGTGTGACTGCAGAGCTGACGACCACGCCACCATGTTCAGCCAGTCCAGGTCCAGGTAATGGGAGAGGGAAGGGCTGCCGCCGTTGGGTTGGTCGCTGGCCTCCTCCCAGGCGCTGTCCTTGTGCCCCTCCTCCCTCCCGTCAGTGTCGAGCCCACGGGGCTGGACAGGGAGTTCACCCTCTTGCTCAATGCTCAGGTCTCAAACTCAAGCTATCACCTTTCCAGTTGACAAGCTCAGCATTTTTAACTGTTGAACCATCGCGCTCCTCTTATGCAGGAATAGCAATAGCACTTAAGACTTATATACCACTTCACAGTGCTCTACAGCAGGGCTTTTCAACCTTTTCACCCACTGTACCATTTTTAGGATATGGCAACATCCGAGTACCACCAGTCGCCTAGCAAGGTGTCAAAAACTTGATGACGCCGCCCCAAAAAGGAACAAAATGATAAAGTACAGGTAGTCCTTGACTTACCACAGTTCGCTTAGTGACTCTTCGAAGTTACAATGGCACTGAAAAAATGCCCCCCAAGCCACAGCCAAGCAAGACACCTGCCTGCCCACCCGGCCGCGCTCTTCCTCCTGTCTGAGGTTTTCATTGTTGTGAACATTTCTGTTGAGGATTGGCAGTGGGGGTGGAGTGGGGGTGTTTGCTTTTATTCCCCCCGTCTGCTGGGTGGTTGCAGCAGGTTTTGGTCACTTCACATGACCCTGGGACACTGTGACCGTCATAAATATGAATTAGTTGCCAAGCATCTGAATGTAAATCACAAGACCCTGGAGATGCTGCAACATTCCAGCTGATCGGCGCTTCTTCTGGGCTCAGCAGAAGCGCCAGGATCAGCGCCGAGCTCCAGCTAGAGACTGGCGCTGATCCTGGTGCTTCCACTGAGCCCTGACAGTCCCAAAGCGCCGATCATCTGGAAAGTGGTACTGATCCTGGCGCTTCCGCTGAGCCCTGACAGCCCTACAGCTCCAGCCATCTCTCACTCAGGCTCAGCTCATTCCCCTCCCCCGCTACTTTTCTAGGATGGTCGCATACCACCTGCCAGGTGCCAATGTACCACAGGTGGTACCCGTACCACTGGTTGAAAAGCCCTGCTCTACAGCCCTCTCTAAGCGGTTTACAGAGTCAGCATATTGCCCCCAACAATCTGGGTCCTCATTTTACAGACCTCAGAAGAATGGAAGGCTGAGTCGACCTTGAGCCAGTGAAAATTGAACTGCTGGCAGCCTGCAGTCAGCAGAAGTAGCCTGCAATATTGCATTCTAACCACTGCACCACCATCGCTTATACTTTAGATTTAGAACTTCTTAGAACTTCTTTATACTTGTTACTTTTACACACATCCACCCACACACATATATGCTAGCACACACGCATATACAATACATGCAATATAGTTGTTTATATTTGTTTTCTTCTTCCAGAAATAATTGGGGAGAGAGGAAAGAATATGAATATTTTACATAACATCTTAATTTAATCAAGAGGTTTTTTTATTTTTCTTTATAGCAGAAGTTAAACTATTATTTCCCAATATGACTTTAGGATTTCAAAAGTAATCATACATTTTCATTCAAAGCACAGGTGGGTAGCTGCAAATCAATTTCAGAAATACTCTTATCAGTGTGTTGTGTCCAGCTTGATATATGTCAGATTTGGTTCAATTTTCCTTTTACTGTTTTTCCAACAAACAACCCTGAAAACCAAAATATAAAATAGACCTACATCAGCTTCAGTTTTCTACTTGTCTTGGAAACTTGAATATTCCCAGCAAGGTACAATGATAAAAGAATGAGGAAAGGAGTGTAGCAACATCACAATGTAAAATTCAGACTTTTGCATTGGCATTCCAATGTTGGATGTAAGCACAGAATCAAGATTTTTGCAATGTTATGTCAAGACACGTTTTGTCGTTTTCCCTTCTGATCCCTCAGAAAACACTTATGTTTTAGACAATGGATAAAGCAAGATACGTTGGTTGTTGGTTGTTTTTTTAAAAATAGGATTCTCTTTAAAAATGATCATGATAGAAATCACTACTATAAGACCTTCTCTTTTGCTCATTTAACTTACAATGCCAATGTAGTATTTTCATCTCAGAAACAAAATTATAAACAAAATCTTAGCAAAAATGGAGTGTCATCCCAACTGTAACAATGTCAGAAGATTATTTAAATATTCTACTTTCTCAATTTCTAAAACATAAAGAAAAAAAGGACCTAAAAGAAATGCTAGTTTCAGTTGATTAGATACTATGAATAAGATATGTTAACTTGACATCTTCCCTATATTTAGCTCATTGGAAATGATTCTTTGTTGTATCTAAATCATTTACTTTGGATGAAAGCATATTTTTTATTTTGCAAATGTATATTCCACTTCAATGAACTCAAAGAGCTTTTAAAAAGACGAATAAATGACATCATGCAGGTTAATAAAACCAAGACATTAATTGTACAAGTAATGGAAGTCTCCTTCAAGTCAAGCTCAATCAATTCCTGCTGATTTTATCCATGTAATTTTCTTTATACCAGCGTGATGGAAATGATTTGTTACTGCCTTTTTTTTAGGATTCCCCTTGTCCACTTCACAATGATTTACTCTGAAGATTGGTATATTCTAGTGGTATCCTACAGAAATACTAAGCAGATCCGATGCTGCTCAGCTTTCTGCAACCTACCAGAAATCAGCTGGAGGCTGCTACCTACCTAAGAGCAATAGCAAAACAAAGCATTCAAATAATTTATTTTTTATTTTACTTTATCATGTATTACATTTACACACTGCCCATCATACCTAAGTGACTGAAGGAGTTCCCTTCTGTGCACAGGTAGGAGCTGAAATCCTTTGGCAGGCAGCTTTTTCAACCGCTCTCAGAGAAGAACCAATTTCAGAAACCAAATCCAGAGAGCAGAGAGGCAGAGTGGTAAGAAAAGGTGCATAGGGTGCCTTATAAAAGTGGGAGAGGCCTCCCATAGGGCGTATATATTTCTTTGCTCAGGAGCTGAAAATTTTACTAGGATTTGGGTAGAGAATATTTTCAGCACCTAAGCAGAGCCTCCCAGGGTCTCTTCCACACCCTGAAGCATCCCGCACTCCTTATCTGGGACTCAACTGCTTAATGATCCATGAGATTGCCTAACAACACAACCAAAAATGCCAGGATTGCAGTCACTGAGTGAAGCAGTCACATGGGCATCTTGCTTACCGGCTGCTTTGTTCAATGACTAAGATTCTGATTCCAAGAATGGTTGTAAGTTGAGGACTATCTGTACACCGAAATACAGCTCTCTAAATTTGCTGTTAATCGAGAACAGTTCTAGTTCTTTCAGAATAGCAGTAAATAGTAAAAGAGTCCCACAGTGAAACAATGAAAATGAGACAATGAGTTCCCCCTTGCAATAAATCTTGTTATTCTCACTTTTGAAGAAGACCTTGCTTTAGAAACCTGAGCAAACCAAGACATCACCTTGAATAAACATGCACACTGTAGAGGTAGACAAAGACCATTTCTAGAAATAGGAAATGAAGCTAGAAAGGATGGGGAAGAAGCCTCTCTGGCTAGCTGTTACTGAGACCGAGTCCATTAACCAATTCATAGAATAATGAAACAGCTAATACTGTCACTGCAGATTTAAAAGGTGCGATTTCAAATTTGGAAAGATGTGAATGAAAAATAATATACCTTCTGATTCCTATTAATTATTTTCTGCAGCTGCAGGCATGCCCAACTGATGCAAGGCACAGCCTTCTTACTAAGGCCGCCTTGCACCATCCTGCAAGCAAGCCACATTTTAATGATCCTTAGAAGTCTCCTTCTCCAAAATCATACAAATTTGGGGAAAAGGACTTCCACGCAATCACAACAACCGTGTACTCTAGCACAGGGCTTTTCAACCTTTTCACCCATTGTATCACTTTTAGGATATGGCAACATCCGAGTACCACCAATTGCCTAGCAAGGTGTCAAAAACTTGATGACCAAAAACAAAAAAAGGAAAAAAGTGTTAAAGTACAGGTAGTCCTTGACTTACAACAGTTCATTTAGTGACTGTTCAAAGTTACAATGGCACTGAAAAAAGTGCCCCCCAAGCCACAGCCTGCCCGCCCGGCGGCGCTCTTCCTCCTGTTTGAGCTTTTCATTGTTGTGAGCATTTCTGTTGGGGATTGGCGGCGGAGATGGGGTGGGGGGGTTGGTTTTTATTCCCCCCGTCTGCTGGGTGGTTGCAACAGGTTTTGGTCATTTCACATTACCCTGGGACACTGTGACCGTCATAAATACAAATCAGCGGCCAAGCATCTGAATGTAAAGACCCTGGAGATGCTGCAACATTCCAGCTGATCGGCGCTTCTTCTGGGCTCAGCAGAAGCACCAGGATCAGTGCTGAGCTCCAGCTGGAGCCTGGGGCTGATCCTGGCATTTCCACTGAGCCCTGACAGCCCCAAAGAAGCACCTATCAGCTGGAAAGTGGCATTGATCCTGGCGCTTCTGCTGAGCCCTGACAGCCCTGCAGCTCCAGCCATCTCTCGCTCAGGCTTGTGCGGTGCTGCCACCGGTTCAGCTCATTCCCCTCTCCCGCTACCACTTTTCTAGGATGGCCGCATACCACAGGTGGTACCCGTACCACTGGTTGAAAAGCCCGCTCTAGCATTCCTAGCCTAATCTATATAGCCTTAAATGATGCTGTTCACTAGCTTTTCAGCCTCTTCCATGTGCTTAAGACAATGCTTCAGCCAGGCTGCAGAAACGGTGCTTGGAGTCTTTGGAATGCAAGTGTCATTTTTGCAGCCTTGCGGAGAGGCTGAGCTCTACTTAGTAGACAGCTCTTCCAGCCCAACCCCAAGAGAGGAGGAGGAGTTCTCTTTGCAGGCAACAGCAGCTTGCAGATTGCAACCATTGGCTTACTGGGGAAGCAAATGGTGAGCACATGATCACAGGGCACCTGGCAACTGATCATATGTGCAAATAAGTTGACAAGCACCCAACTTGCTCTCTTGTGACCATGGGAGGGGGAAGTCAGCACATTTTACAATGGTTGGAACTGCTTGGTCGGTTGTAAAGCACCCTTTCCAAGGCCACTGTGACGTCAAACATCCATTAAATGACCGGTCGTTAAGTTGAGGACCACCTTTAAAGGCAGGCTATGATATTGTAAATATATAAATAATTCCCAAATACAATTACAGTTTTAGGATGTATTGATCTTAATAATACTATATTAACAAATTGATGGATCATACTAAGGGAGGAAACGCCTTGAAATGTGGGTGTGAGTACAGCATCTTTCCCACAATTTTCTCACTCTTGGCAGTGCTGTTGCCTACAAACCACATGCAGCTAATGTCTGCTTGCCTAATTTAGAAAATGATTAGTTAATTTGAGAAAACCAAAGAAATGGAAGAGACAGAAAACAACAGCGAATCAATCAAGCAGGTGACACCATATTCAATTTCAAAAAATGATGTTCCCCAAAAAGAAAAAAAAAAGATACTTCTGTTATAAAAATCTAGCACCAAATGCAGAGAAGAACAATTGACTCCTTGGTATGTTATTTACAATCTATAGGTGCAAATGAGCAAAAGGGAAAAAATGCAATTCTTTGCCTCACTGAATGTAATTCTCCTTGCAGAGAAAGGAAATTAGTTGTCAGCACAAAATAACATTCATAAGACTACCCTCATGAGACTTTTGAGGAAAGGGAAGTCAAACAGCAAGAAATGCAGAGATAAAAGAGAATGTACGACATGAGAAGAGATGAAGAGGAATAAAACAAATGCTGAGATGTCCTTCCAACATATATTAGAACCGTGGAAACCTTGGAAGAAAAGCGTAATTTCAGAGGTCATCAGTTAATCTGTTTACTTGTAATATTTGTTGGTGCAGGAAAGCCAATGGAGAACTCTGTTCTGTGGTAATGGAGAGAATGACATTTTTATGCAAAATGGGCTTTTTCACAACATGCAATAGAGCCAAAATGGGGGCACAAAAAAAGCACATACCCATGAGTTGTTAAAAATGACAACAATGTGTACTGATTACAAGTAGTCCTTAACTTACAATCATTCATTCAGTTATAACGACAATGAAAAAAAGTGACTTATGATCAGTTGTCGTACTTAGGACCATCACAGCATCCCCATGGTAATGTGATCAAAATTTGGGGGCTGGACAACTGGCATGTATTTGTGAAGGCTGCAGTGTCCCAAGATCATGTGATTACCATTCGCAACCTTCCCAAAGGGCTTCCAACATTCCAAAATCAATGGGAGCTGCTGCATTCACTTAATGATCATGTGATATACTTAATTGAAATGATTCCCTTAACAACTGTGGCAAAAATAGTAATAAAATTGGGCGTGACTCACTGAGCAACCACCTTGCTTAGCAATGGAAATTCTAGTCCTAATTGTGGCCATAAGACGAGGATTACCTGTATACCAGTTCATCAGACAACCATTAGTCCGTAGACTGACAATGGTTGAGGTGGCAAAATTCTCAGGCTGATCATGAGTTAATAGCAATAGCACTTAGACTTATATACCACCTCATAGTGTTTTACAGCACTCTCTGAGCGGAATACAAATGTCAGCATATTGCCCCCAATAATCTAGGTCCTCATTTTACCAACCTGGGAAGGAGGGAAGGCTGAGCCAACCTTGACTCAGTCAGGATCGAACTCCAGATTGTGGGCAGAGTTAGCCTGCAGTACTGCATTCTAACCACTGCGCCACCAGGGATCCTAAATAATACAAGGCACACTCTTGTGTAGCAAGTATATTACAGTCACCTTAATGGACTCAAGACATCCCACTATCTCTCAAGGCCATCTGCTTTAAGCAACTTTGTGCTGGATTCTGACTACCCCTATTTCCAGTCAGAATGACCAAGGATTAATGAATTTGGAGGGATAGAATTACTAGCTTCCCCATTTGGCTATTTAAAAAAAAATCTTTACAAAATGCATTAAAATATCAAAACTCTAACACCCTCCTTGCTAATTTTCAGGAACTAATCAGCAGAAAACTGTACTGCTATTATTTACCAGTTTGTCACTGAATTTTAGCAACAAAGTTTGGGAGTTTCCTGGAGCTCTTTACAGATTACTCATCCCTGCTGCTTGTAAAAACGTTTGTGAGGAGGCTAGAAAGAAATAAGAGGAATTCTACACATAAACAATTTACAGATGGCACAATTTATCAGTAATTTATCTCATAAATGTCAGCTGAGTCCATCTTGCAAAAAGGCCTGGAAGAAAAGATTTAAAATGTTCAGATTTCAGCCTTAATGAAGTTGCTAATAAAAGGGGTGAAAAGTTAGTACTGCAGTTGCAAATATTGTGTATCTTATCCCTAAATCCTGCTTAGCTAAAGCAGGAGTCTTCAAACTTGGCCCTTTTATGACTTATGGACTTCAACTATCAGAATTCCTCAGCCAGGCATGCTGGCTGAGGACTTCTGGGAATTGAAGTCCACAAGTCATAAAAGGGCCAAGTTTGAAGATCCCTGAGCTAAAGCTTATGGCTAGAAATTGGGAGCGTGAGTTCCAATCCTGCCTTAGGCACACACTGCCCTAGGTGACCTTAGGCATATCATTCTCTCTCAACCCTAAGATGCAAGCAATGGCAAACCACTTCAAAATTTTGCAAAGGAAATCACAGGGACTTATCCAGACAATGCTGACTAGAAGGCACAACAAGTAAAACAAGTAATAGAAGATGTGAGCATAGAAGTTCGCAATGAAATTAACCCTTTGCCAGCATTTTCAATGCTCATCTACTGAAATAACCCACCCAAATGCCTCGTACACTTCTCACACAATGCCCCTTTTTGGGCCAGGTTTTAAGGAAAGTCTCCCCATCTGGAAAACCTCAAAAGAAAACATAGTAAAATACCCACGCAGAGGTGAAAAACAAACTGAGGCACTGAAAAGTATGATGATTTTGTCATCCATTTTAAGCTCAGATACAACCCACTTCATTATTTCATCTGCCCACATGGTTACTTAGGTTTCTAATTAGTTATTCTATTTTCTGGCTTTGACAATTTATTGAATCATATACAAGTCATCAGGCTAGTTTGGTATTTTTTTTTTAAATTAACCAATGTTAAAACTAACCAAGCAAAATAGGTGGCATGAATGCTACTCCACTGTTTGGTTTTAATTGACTTGATTAATCATGTTGTGTGACAGAAGCCATTGAAAAGCAGTGATGTAGAATAAACAGCTAGAGTAAAATTATTTTTCTGAGGAAACTACAATGTACCTCAAATACCAATCTGAATAGTTACCAGCTGTCTAGCAAAAGGAGAACATGTCCTCCTTTTTGTCTTCATGTCCTCCATCTGGCAGGCATAAACTTAAAATCAAATATTGTCCAGTATTTTTAGTGTCTTGGTTTTCTATTTTGGTCTGTTTCCACAACAAGAATCATTCAAATGTTCATGGTACTATCTGTCACCTTGTAAATTATCTACTTCTTTCTTTCCCTGGTCTGTCAACAATAGCTTAAGACTTATATTATTTCATTTATTTCCTGATTCCAGCAATCGATTTAAATCCAGCCCCTTCAGATATATGTTCACACGTCATATAATTCTATGGATTTGTTCTTGAACGTAAAGATTTGTTGAAAAAATCTTGCAATTGAAAAACTATCTTTCTAATGCTGGGAAAAGTAATGTCACATATATGTAGACTTAAGTACATTTTTTGCCATTTTTTGCTGTAATTGTTATCAAAGGTGCCAAGAACACTGAATAGTTTAGCATGTCCTTTCCAATTGTTTACATCCTCTTTTTGCCTATTCAAATATCTAGTAACTCAAAAACACTTTAAGACCAGCGCAATACACTGGAGAAAAAGAGCGTTGTCTTACCTGAACGCTTCTTCTCAGCATGGGGATGGAGAATCCACAAGAGGATGGGTTTGTATCCAGCTCCGCTGCCCGTAGACTAGGACCAAATTTGTTAGCTCCGCCTCCAACCGGGACTTCCTGTCCTCCCAACCAGGCTTCCTGTCTCCCAGTTTTTTCACCGGCGAAGCTCCTTCAACGTAGTTTGGTCCTCGTGGCTCCTGTTCATATTCCTGTAACTCAAATCTGCCTAGACTGTTAGTGGAGGGTGTGTGGATTCTCCATCCCCATGCTGAGAAGAAGCGTTCAGGTAAGACAACGCTCTTTCTCCAGCATGTGGATTACGAATCCACAAGAGGATGGGACATACCCAAGCCCTCCCATGTCCCCCGGGTGGGAGTCTAGGCTGAGGTCTCATTTGAGGCAATGACCTGCTGTAGCGATCGTCTCCCGAAGGAGGCCCCTGCCGCAGCGAAACAATCTATCCTGTAACTTCTGATGAAGGAAACCGGGGACGCCCATGTTGCCGCCCTACAAATCTCCTCCACCGGTGCCTGCGTGTGCCAGGCCGCTGATGTGGCCGCACTCCTGGTGGAGTGTGCCGTTATTCCTGTCGGAACCTGCAATGATTGTGCCCCGTAGGCTTCTGCTATGCATGCCCTGATCCACCTGCCAATGGTTGAGGAAGAAACCCTGTGACCCATGGTCGCTGGTTGGAAGGAGACAAATAGCGACTCCGATTTCCGGAAGGCAGATGTCCTTTTGGTATAAATGAGTAAGGCCCTGCGCACATCTAAATTGTGCCATCGCCGTTCCCGTGGGTCAGAGGGATTTGGACAGAAACTTGGTAATGCTATCTCCTGGGCCCTGTGAAACCAGGAGTTAACCTTTGGGATGAAGGCTGGATCTAGGCGTAATGTGACAGTGTCCTCTGAAATGATCATCAGGTCCGCTCGGACCGAGAGAGCTCCCAACTCCGAGATCCGCCTAGCCGATGTGATGGCCACCAGGAAGGCTACCTTCCATGTCAGATGACGGAGTGAGCAGAGTCTCAGTGGTTCGAACGGGACAGATGTTAGGGCCTGGAGTACCTTGGGCAGATCCCAAGACGGGTAACGGTGTACCACCGGAGGTCGTACTGTGGCCACCCCTTTCATGAAGGCTTTTACAGCCGGATGCTGTGATAATGACTCCCTGCTGTCGCAGGAGATCACGGTTTGTATGGCTGCCACCTGTCTGCGAATAGTGTTAAGGGCTAGGCCCTTCTTAACCCCTTCTACCAGATAATCTATGACGATGGGAATGGTCGCCGTTAAGGGGTCTATCTTTTGCTTGCCGCACCAGTTGACAAAGCTCTTCCACGTTGCCTCATACACTCTGTTAGTGGAAGGCCGGCGGGCAGCCTGGATGATCTCTATGGCGTCCTTCGAAAAGGACTGTCTTGCTAGTCCCTCCCTCTCAAGTGCCAAGCGGCTAGCTGTAGCCATTGTGGGTCTGGGTGTTGCAGCTTCCCCTGGCTGAGCGACACCTGGTGGGGAGGTATTATCCAGGCTGGTGAAATTGACAGGTCCACCAGGTCTGCGAACCAAGGCCGGCGTGGCCAATGAGGGGCGATCAGGATCACCTCCGCTCCTTCTAGGATGATCTTGCGGATGACTGCCTGTATCAGCGGAGGAGGCGGGAATGCGTACATCAGCCCCGGGGGCCACCTGCACCTGAGGGCATCCGTTCCCTCTGCTCCCCAGGTCGGAAACCTGGACATGAAGCGAGGGAGCTGCTTGTTCATGTGAGACGCGAACAGATCTACTAGTGGCCGCCCGAACCTGTTCGAGATGGCCTCGAACAGGCTCGGGTCCAGTTTCCACTCTGCTTGATTCACCGTGGCTCTGCTCAGTGAATCTGCTTGGCTGTTCGCCTCCCCCGATATGTGCTCTGCCCTTATTGACCCTAGATGCGCCTCTGCCCAAAGTCCCAGTTCTCGCGCCTCCTTCATGAGAGCTGTGGATTTGGTCCCTCCCTGCTTGTTCACATGTGCTTTGGCAGTCACGTTGTCCGTTAGGACTAGCACGTGCTTTCCCGCCAGGTAGGGAGAGAATTGTAGAAGGGCTAAGTGGATCGCTCTTAGTTCGAGCCAGTTGATGTTGTGACCCAGGTCCCTGGGCGTCCATCTGCCCTGAGCTATCTGGTCCTGGAAGTGGGCTCCCCAGCCGAACTGGCTGGCATCGGTGGTGACTGTTATTCTGTCTGGTTCTTTGATCAGCGTTCCCTTGGCCGTGGCAGCTGAGGTCCACCATCGGAGGGATGCTAGGACCTGAGGAGGAAGGATGACCCTTCTGAGGGATGCTGCCTGCCTTTTCCTTTGGTAAGGGAGAAGGAACCATTGGAGCTCTCTGGAGTGGAGTCTGGCCCATGGAACGATGCCCAGGCAGGATATCATTTTCCCTAGGAGTTGAGATAGTTGCACTATTGTGGCTGACCCCTTCCCCTGGATGGTGCGTGCGAGCTTTCGAACGCTGTCCCGCCTGTCCTGTGAGAGGTGTACTAACCCTGCTTCTGAATCTATGACCGCCCCTAAATGTTGTAGGCGTGTGGAAGGTGTTAGATGGCTCTTTTTGTAGTTTACGGAGAAGCCGTGTTCTTGTAGTGTGCTTAGTGTGACCCTCAAGTCTGCGTGAGCTGCTTGTAAGGACCTTGACAGGATCAGTATGTCGTCCAGGTAGCATAAGATCCTCACCGGTAGGCTGCGCAGGCGTGCTGCTAACACCGCCAACACCTTTGTGAATACTCTGGGTGCCGACGAGAGGCCGAAGGGTAAGGCTCTGTATTGGAAGTGTCTGTCTTGGTGGCAGAAACGTAGGAATTGGCGATCTTCCTGCCTTATTGGTATGTGTAAGTATGCCTCTGTGAGGTCTATGGATGATAACTGATCCCCTTTTCGAATGCTGGCCAAGATGGATTTGAGGGACTGCATTTTGAACTTTTTGTATGTTATGAAGTGGTTTAATCTCTTGAGATCTAGGATTGCCCTCCATCCCCCCGATGTCTTGGGTACGACGAACAGGATGGAGTAGAACCCCTGTCTTTCCTGTTCTTGCGGAACCGGTTCTATGGCTCTTATCTCTATCAGATGTTCTATGGCCTGTCTCAGAAGTTTTGCCTTTGAGGGATTTCTTGACTCTGGGCAACGTCTGAACTGGTTCGGGGGGGGAGCGTAGAACTCTAAGGCTAGGCCGTGAGTTACGGTGTCCCTTACCCAGGCGTCTGTTGTGGTGGCTTGCCACACCTCCTTGAACAGCGCCAGGCGACCCCCTATGGGGCTGTCCCAGGCGTCACTTGGAGCGCCTGTAGGGTCGCCCCGCCCCGCCTCTGGCATTGCGTTTTGGGAACTGGCCCCTGCCTGCGGCCGGGCGGTCCTGGAAGCGCTCCTGACTCGATGAGGAGGGGCGCTGATTTCTGGGCCAATCCCAGGACTGCCCCCCGCGAAAGGGCTGCCTCCCATCGCCGGTCCCGCTCTGACGGAACCCCTGCCTGCGGAACTCTTGTCGCCTATCCGTCCCTTTGGACGGGTGGGCGAGGATCTTTCTCTTATTCTTGTCCTCGATTACATACGGGTCGAGGATGGACCCAAACAGTTTAGATCCCGAGTATTTATCGGTGGCTAGGCGCCACTTAGACTTAAGGTCCGTCTTCCATGTCTTGAGCCAGAGGAGCCTTCTAGAAGCTACTGTGGAACCTATGGCCCTGGCCGAATACTTGGAAGAGGACAGGGTGGTGTCTGCCATGTACTCTGCCGCCATCAGCAGCTTGTTTAGTGTTTGGTGCGCACGTACCTGGTCTGGTGTTAGACTTGCCTGCAGATCCTGAAGCCACAAGATTGAAGCCCTGGCTGCCAGCGAGGCTGAGAGCGCGGATCTGATTGCCCAGGCTGATGAGCTGTGCGTCTTGCGAAGTGCAAACTCGAATTTCTTATCCTCGGCCTTCATGGATTCCGCCATATCTCCTGGAATGGCGGATGAGGCAAAGAGAGATATTAGTGGCTCATCCACCTTGGGTACCTCTATGAGGGAAGCTAAGGCATTGCATACATTTAGGATCTTTTTGTCTGTGCTACTTGGGGATGGCGTGGTAGCCAATGAGGTCCATTGTGCTTCCAGGGCAGTGCGGAATACTAATGGACACGGTACTTTATCTCCTCGGGTGCTGGTGGGTGTAGCACCGGATGGACCTTACCTTCCTCCTCCTCCTCGGGAGAGGAGGGTTTTGTCACCTTTGGCCTGGCTGACAGGCACAGGGTGGAACAGATCTTGAGCATGAGTGAACGGAAATCAGCTGAATTGAACAGCCCTGAGGCTGGGGCCTGTTCTGGGGTCTCATCTTCATCCTCTGACAGTTGGCGTCCCGATACTTCCCAGTCCTCCGGTTCCTCCTCCGTAAGCTGTGAGGAGGCCTCAGATTCCTCGGAGGTTGGGGTGGACACGCCTCCTCTGTGAGGCGGAGGCGCTGGTTGTTTGCTGTGCTCCTGAGGAGAAGAGGAAAGTTTAGTAGTCATAAACTTATCAAAGGCCTTCTGCATAAATGTCTGTAACTGTTCAGACCACCCTCTAGGAAGCTCTGTGTTTTCCAGTTCCGTCTGCGTGTCTGTATGGTCAGCATGCTCTGGTGTGGAAGGCATGGATTGGGAAAAATCAGCCTGTTCGTTCTCTCTGGCCTGAAGTCTCTGGGCCTTGGCACACTCTCTCTCTAGCACCTGGTGCCGTCTTAAGGCCTGTCGCTCGGCTGCCTTCGATGGCTCCTTGTTTAGGTGCTTAGTTTTAGCCTTCTTCTTGCCCCCCCCCAGTTCCGGATCCATGGCCTTGCGTTTAGGGGAGGAAGGGGGGGGGCTTGAGCCTTGGTACACCTGAGGCGACGCGCTGTCTGCCATCGTGCGTCTGGGAGGCTATGGATTGCTCCAGACAAGCGGGAGTAAGTGGGAGGCTTAGCTCCACAGGCAGGTGGAGTCAGACCCTCTTCTGCACTGAGGCACTGGCAAAGACAGGCAGGCAGACTCTCTCTGGGTAGGTCTGCGAAGCTGATTATCCCTAGGGTTTAACCCCTTCAAATCACACACCCTCCAAAGACTCCCTTGTCGGCCTGACTCAGCAGGCGCAGAGGTGGCAGGACTTGCGGTTGCCTATGGCAGCGGATGCTGCCTCTGCTGGCCTCCTGTGTTCCGCGATTACTCGGATCCAGAAGTCCCCCCACCTTGCTCGGCGCTCGGCTTTAATCCGAAGATTGGGCCTACAAAAAGATGGCCGCTCCTGCCGCCCTTTGGGGCCCCGCCCCCTTTTCAAGATGGCCCCTCGCGCCAAAACACCTCGAGGTCGGCTGCTCAAGATGGCTTCCGCCTCTTCCACGCGGTCCTCGATGGCCGCCGGAGCCCTCGACTCGCTTTCGCTGTCGATCGGTCTCCGCGCCGCTTGCCGGTTAACAGCTCAGCGGCGCCTTCCTCCCCCCTACTGCACCCCCCACTTGCGGTTTGATGCGCCGGATCCGTCGCCGCTTCTGCCGCTTGGTCCTCGCCTCTCTGGGTCCTGGGGTGCCTTCCGGGGGAGAATCCTCATCCACGAAGGGGATTCCAGTCGCGGTCTGCGTTGGGGTGTTCTTTCCCGCTTCCCCGCGTGGTCCGAGCGATCCGGGGAGGCCCCCTGGATCTTCTGGCTCCGAATCCTCCTTCTGTTGTTCGATTAAAATCCTCCTTCTGCTGGAAAGTCTAAAGGAGGTCTAATCCAACCTACCTACTCAATTTTAAAGTAAAAGGGAAAACAAACTTAAACCTAACTTGAATTCTAAGTCCTATTCTGGAGCCTGCTAAATTAGCTGTTGACGGGCTGAAGACTAGGAAAAAACTGGGAGACAGGAAGCCTGGTTGGGAGGACAGGAAGTCCCGGTTGGAGGCGGAGCTAACAAATTTGGTCCTAGTCTACGGGCAGCGGAGCTGGATACAAACCCATCCTCTTGTGGATTCGTAATCCACATGCTGGAGAAGTACTACCTTGGCAGCGAACTTTCTGGCAATGCCTACTAGCACAATTCAATGAATTAAACGGATATGTAATCTTATCAAATCCTTCTTGTAGGTGGTGACTAGAAAAACTGTTTTCATCTAAGGCAGCGGTTCTCAACCTTTTCCGGGGCTTGACCCTGGCCCGCGCTGCGCAAGCACGGCGCGACCCCGGCCCACATCGTGCATGGGCGACGGGGCGCATCACGCATGCACGGTGCAACGGGGCACATCGCGCATGCGCAGCGCAATGGGGTGCATCGCGCATGCACGGCGCAACGGGGTGCATGGCAAAGGGGAAAAAATGGCCAACCAAAAAAAAGGCCAACCCCCCAAAAAAATGGCCGACCCCCCAAAAAATGGCGGGCCCGCATCGCGCATGCGCGACAGCCCGCATGGCAAAGGGGAAAAAATGGCTGACCAAAAAAAATGGCAGGCCCGCATCACGCATGCGCGGCGCGACGGCCCGTATCGCAAAGGGGAAAAAAATGGCCAACCAAAAAAAATGGCCGACCAAAAAAAAATTAAAAAATGGCGGACTGCGGTTTGGCGACCCCCATTAAATGGTCGTTCGACCCCAAATGGGGTCACGACCCACAGGTTGAGAACCGCTGATCTAAGGCTATAGAGCCCATTTCTTAGATTTGTGGTTCCATTTTTTAATAAACCAATGTTGTTGACTGTCACTGGAAGAAATAAAGTATGCCCCTTATCAACAAAAAACATAGGATCCATGTTGAGAGACCAAAGATTCATCAGGCCTTAAATTCTTCATTCTTACCTGCTTGTCCAATCTGGGGCTGTTCCAGAAAACCTTCTAATAAAAGACATGCCATGCACATTGTTTGTACACAAAAAAGGAGGCAGTTTCCAAGATTATGCTGGTTTTGCATTTTGATGAAAGCACTGGATCCTATGGCTGCCTCTGATTTAGAATTTATTTAATAATACTGAATTGTATTTTTGTTGTACAAGATTTTTATGTCATTTGAGATTTCTTCTCTCAAAAACATTGTTTGCTGTCTAGTATTGCTTGCCTAAAAGGTAAACTTTGTTCAGTGTAGAAAATTTCCATATTATTTGAACGTCTAGGGGGAAAAATGAGATTCCAGGGGTTGGCTTCTTTTCTAAGAAATGAGGATTTAAATCTCTTTCTATGCTGTCAACTTAATATATTTCATAAACATGGCAATTTACTAGGATACATTTGATTCTCACTTGTATGAGAGTGTGTATATATATATGAGAGAGAGAGAGAGAGAGAGAGAGAGAGAGAGAGAGAGAGAGAGAGAGAGAGAGAGAGAGAGAGAGAGAGAGAGAGAGAGAGAGAATCTCCAACAAAAAAAAATCCTCTTTTTCAGCGTCACAGATTTCCAATGCAGTGCATCTGAAATAGCACTTATAACGTCCTTTCTTCACTTTTATTTTCTGCCATAAAGAATCTTGTTTCCAGTGAAAAAAATCAGATAGGACATAAATGAGCTTCTAGAAAACCAGACAAATAAGAGTGTGGGGGTTGGGGTTGGGCTAAACAGGCCAGGAAGCTGACCTTGGAAACAGACTTTCCTTTTAAAACATTCTATTTTTATAGAATTGATTCAAGAATGTCACAGCTGTTTTGCAACATGAACTCTCAGCATATGATATTCATTCATACAGAAGAAAGGCAATTGCCTCAGTTACAAAGTTATTATCTTGTTTTATGTGTTTAACACTTGCTTTTCCGCCAGCTGAAAACTGGTGTGAAGATTCCACCAGCTCTCTGCTCCTGCTTCCAAGAGCTGTGAAGATTTAAAATAGAAACACAAATGGAAGTTGGAGGAGCTGTTTCTATGAATGAGCACTATAAATAATGGATCTTATTTTTTTTATTCCTGGCAGTCTTAGATAACTATAGGAGCCATTTTGTCTGGGCCACAATTTAGAAACATCTCTAGAAGATCTCTCCCTGAGGATTTACATCTCTCTCTCTCTCTCTCTCTCTCTCTCTCTCTCTCTCTCTCTCTCTCTCTCTCTCTCTCTCTCTCTCTCACACACACACACACACACACACACACACACACACACGTATATTGTATAAGAGAGGTTCTGCTCACTGTCACTCATGCCTTTGAGACCTCCCTCTGCCCCTGAAGAGCATTTGAAAGTTTAAGTGGTACAAAACGTGGCAGCACAGGAAGTAAATAGTGCCAGTTATTTGGCATATGCAGCACTACTATCCATCACTGCACTGATTGCCAGTGTGCTTTCAACTGCAATTCAAGATATTGGCTGTCATCTTTAAGTTACTTGAGGGATCATCTCTTCCTACCGTAGTTGTTTCTACCTGTCCAATCTGGTTAGGCAGGATGGGCCCATTGGCTAAGAAATATTGGCAGGGTCTAGAAGAAGTGCCTTTTCCGCCATAGCGAGTGTGGTGCAGTAGTTTAGGTGCTGGCCTAGAGACTAGGAGACTGTGAGTTCTAGTCCTACCTCAGGTATGAAAGCCGGCTGGGTGACTGGCTCAGTCACTTTCTCTCAGCCCAACCCACTTCACAGGGTTGCTGTTAAAGGGAAAAAGAGAAGGAGGAAGGAGTATTCGGTATATTCTCTGCCTTATGTATAGAGTAATAAAGTTGGGATAAAAATCAAAATTAAATAGATGAACAAATAAATCAGCATTATGGAACATTCTCTGGAGATAAGAACGGCCCTGCCCCTGCCCGCCTTTCCTAAGGCTATGCACAGAGACTGGGCAGGGACCCGTTTCTTGATTGTATGAGTGATTACGAGATGATATTTTCTTGCTATGTATTTTAATGCTTGTATTGTTGAAATTGTTTTTAATTTTAATTTTGTTCACTTGGCAAGAGCACTTGGCGAGATGGGCAGCCACACAGATTGAGTAAGTACGTTTATAGGCCTTGGACTTTGAGGACTATAGTGAGTGCATTTAGCTTTTACAGCTATCTTTGGCAGAGATGTCTGTAGACACTATGAATTATACACCTTCCTTTTTTTTATTCACACTCTCAAACCAGAAACTATAGGAATTAAGCTGTAGGAGTCCCTTCTAGAAGCTTCAAGACTACCTCCCAAGGGGCAGTTATAAAATTTTGTATAATACTACTGACCAATGCTGAAGTTTCAATAGCTAAGTTTAATGTATAGTCCAATTTATGTAACCTGCCAAGTGTACAATTAACTAAGTATATTACCAACTAAATGTATATGACCAAGTTACATGACCAGCCACTGAGTCATAAATCAGCTATCCACATTTTAGCTTGTTCTGTGCTATGAACCCAATCAATATTAGCAAAATTAGTCTCCCAGGCTCTTCTGAGAATTCTTATTTTACATCACTTCATTTGAATAGAGGGGCTGATAACTTTGAATTGCCCACGGTCCTGGGAGACCATCCCAACTACTTTTTAAAATTCACTTCATTTTGTAGAAAATAATTTGATGAGTAAGCGTGTAAGCTATCACTTAAAAATCAAGTGCCACCTCTGAGGCAGGTTGGAGAAATGCCAGCTGATAATTACTCCTGTGCTGTGTTCATCGTAAAAGGGGCGTTGTCTTACCTGAACGCCTTTTCTCAGCACGGAGATGGAGAATCCACCAATGGCGACCATTTCAAGGAGGTCGCCAAATAACACAGTCCGCCATTTTTCCCCTTTTCCTTAGCTGTGCTACTCCCTCTTATTCTATTGGCTTTTGAAAGCCAATAGAATAGACTCTCTTGAATAGAGTCTAATTCTATTGGCTTTCAAAAGCCAATAGGAATTGTTCAGGCTGTCTCTGCCTGCTGAGCCCGCCAAAAGTCCCAGTCTGCAAACGGTGCTGCAAGTTGTCTTCAGCGAAGGCGAGCTGTCTGGAAGTTTCCACCCCTCCCTGCTGAGCAACTACTAAAAATGTAAGTAAAAGAGGGCCAGGGGTGGGAGGTGGGAGGCCGGCGGACGCAGGGAGGGTTGCTGGCATGCGTGGGGCCCGGCGGGTGCCTTACCTCCCTTGGGCTGGGCCAGCTGGTGGCCCAGCGGGTGGTCACCCTGCGCCGTCGCTGCCCCTTGCCAGCTACACCTCGGCCGGCGCAGGAGGCAACACCATGTATGCGCGGTGCTCCCAGGCAGGGAAATACAGGTACTCCTCGACTTACAATCGGTTGGGAGTCGTGGCATTAAAAAGGTTGAGAACCACTGGTTTAGACTGTGTTCCTGCCCAATCATATCAAGTCAGCCAAAGTTGCCACGCCTCTTCTGGGCTAGAGGATCCCAGTCTTGACGCAGGCGAAGCTATGACTGACAGCAAGATGTGTTGGCTCATAAATATAGATCTAGGCCTAATAACCTACTAGGGTGGGTGTGGATTCTCCATCTCCGTGCTGAGAAAAGGTGTTCAGGTATGACAATGCCCCTTCTCCAGCACAGGAGATGGAGAATCCACCAATGGGACATACCAAAGCCTATTGTCCTTGAGGGAGGGAATCAGGCCTGCCCAGTATGGCACTTTGCGATAGTACCTGTTGGAGAACTCTCCTGCCAAAGGAGGCCTCCGCCGAGGCGAACTTGTTGATTTTGTAATGTCTAACGAAGGGTGATGGAGAGGACCATGTGGCCGCCCTGCAAACGTCTTCAATGGACGCTTGAGTGTCCCAGGCTGCGGAACTAGCCGCGCTACGGGTGGAATGGGCCGTAATGCGCCCTGGAACTGGCACTGAATCCGCCCAATACGACTCCACAATACAAGCCCTAATCCACCTGCCAATCGTGGAAGAGGATACTTTCCTGCCCCTAGAAGGAGGATGACAGGAAACGAAAAGGGCCTCGGTGTTGCGGAAGACAGCTGTCCGTGAGATATAATAACGGAGTGCCCTGAGGACGTCTAGAGCATGCGATGGATTAGGACAGAAATCTGGTAACACGATTTCCTGAGTCCTGTGAAATAAAGAATTTATTTGGAACAAAGGTTGGATCAAGACAAAGGGCCACTCGGTCCCGATGAAAAATGCAGAAGTCGTCCCTGGTAGAGACAGCCGCTAATTCGGAAATCTGCCACGCGGAGGTGATAGC
The DNA here is from genome assembly GCA_034064705.1 of Bothrops alternatus. Taxonomy (NCBI): domain Eukaryota; kingdom Metazoa; phylum Chordata; class Lepidosauria; order Squamata; family Viperidae; genus Bothrops; species Bothrops alternatus. The sequence goes on from JARGCV010000087.1 coordinate 8,646,807, forward strand.
CACCAAAAAGGCTACTTTGAATGATAAGTATCGCAAATCACATGTTTTGAGGGGTTCAAAGGGCGATTGGTAAGAGCCCGCAAAACCCTCGGTAGTTCCCAGGAGGGATATCTATTGTCTACAGGGGGCTTGGTGTTAGTAGCACCGTTGATGAATGAGGGGATCAAGGGATGGTGACCTAGAGAAGTGACAGATTCACATGTAAGTATGGTGGAAAGAGCGGCGACTTGTCTGCATAGTGTGTTTGGAGCCAAACCCCTCTCCAGACCCTCCAGAAGGTAGTCCAATATGTGAGGAATCGTCAGATCAGGAATTGTCAAGTGGTGCTTTGAGCACCACGAACAGAAATTCCTCCATCGGCCTCATAAATACGGTTGGTAGAGGGCCGACGGGAGGCCTGGATTATGGAAATGACTCCTGGTGAACAGTGCTCCCAGGATAAGACTGAGTGCTCAAGTGCCATACGGCTAATTGGCGCCATTGGGGGTCCAGATGGAGGAGTGTCCCCTGACTGAGTGAGACCCTGTCCAGGGGAATCCTCCACGGTTCCGCTAGGGAGGTTCACTAGGTCAGCGAACCACGGTCTCTGAGGCCAGTACGGAGCCACTAGAAGAATCTCCGCTCTTTCCCTGAGGATCTTGCGGACAACCACCGGAAGAAGAGGGAGAGGAGAAAAGGCGTAGAGCAGACCCTCCAGCCACAGACTCCGAAGAGCGTCTGTGCGCTCTGCCCCTGGGGAGGGGAAACAGGAGAAGAACCTCGGTAACTGAGTGTTTGTTGGGGAGGCGAAGAGGTCTAGGACTGGAAGTCCGAATCGGTGGGAGATTTCCCTGAAAATCCTCGGGTGCAGGTGCCACTGAGTGGTTCACCGTCGCCCTGCTGAGGAGATCTGCCTGTGTGTTTGCCTCTCCTGAGATGTGATCGGCCTTGATGGAGGCCAGGTTGGATTCTGCCCAAGAGCCCAGGAGGAGAGCCTCGGTCAGGAGACCACGGGATGGGCCTTGGCAGCGACATTGTCTGTGAGGACCAGAACGTGACGTTTTGCCACAGAGTTGTGGAAATGTCGAAGGGCCAGGTGTATGGCTCTGAGCTCCAACCAGTTTATGTTGTGCCGAAGGTCGGAACGGGACCAACGGCCTTGGGCCCACTGTGATTGTAGCTGCGCACCTCAACCGAACAGGCTGGCGTCGGTCGTCAGTGTGATTCGATCCGGCTCCTTCAAGGAGGACCCCCAGAGCATCGCCAATGAGAGCCACCACCTGAGGGAGCGCAACACTCTGAATGGAATTCGCACTTTCCGCATTGACGAGCTGAGGTTCCGTCTCTGAAAAGGGAGCAGAAACCACTGCAGTGTCCTGGAATGGAGCCTGGCCCAAGGAACAATGGCAATGGCTGATATCAATTTCCCCAGTAATTGGGAGAGACTTGCTAATGTTACCGTACTGTTCCCACAGAGTTGGAGGACTAACTGCCGTATGCTGTCCCGGCGTTCTTGGGATAGATAGACTAAGCAGTTCACCGTTGTCTATGATGGCCCCTAGGTATAATAGCCCTGTCGTGGGAGACAAGTGACTCTTGGAGAAGTTTACCGAAAACCTGTGACCTTGAAGAAGGTTGATCACCCGTCCGAGATCCATCAGCGCAGCTTGGCCTGATGATGACTGAATCAGAATGTCGTCCAGGTAATACTGGACTTTGACTGGCGCCATCCAGAGGTGAGCTGCTAGAACTGCTAGGACCTTGGTAAAAACTCTCAGGGCCGAGGATAGGCCGAACGGTAATGCCTTGTATTGATAGTGCCGGCTCCTGTAAGCAAATCTTAGAAACCGGCGGTGGCTGAAAGAGATGGGGATGTGGAGATAAGCTTCCATGAGGTCTACGGATGTCAGGAAGTCTCTTCTTCTTACGCTTCCAAGAATGGACTGGAGCGTTTGCATCTTGAACTTGAAGTATACAAGATGCCTGTTTAGTCATTTTAGATCTAAGATTGCTCTCCATCCCCCCGAGGCTTTAGGGACAACGAAAAGAATGGAATAGAATCCCCGACCTCTCTGATCCAACGGTACCGGTTCTATGGCCCTTATGTTTACAAGGTGCTGAATGGCCTGTTGCATTAACTTTTTCTTTGTGGGATTTCTTGATTGGGGACAAGAGAGGAAACGATTCGGAGGTAGGTGAAGAATTCTAGGGAGAGCCCGTGACGAACCGTGTTCAGCACCCATGCGTCTGTGGTGGTGGCTTCCCACTGGCGGGCAAAGAGGGAAACTCTGCCGCCTATGGGAGAGACCGCCAGAGAGTCATCTGGTGCGACCGAAAGGGTGACCACTCCCACGAAAGGGCCGTTTGCCCTGAAATTGTTGTCTGGGCCTAGAACCCGTTCTGCCCAATTGTCTGTCCTGTCTGTCTTGTCTGATAGGCAAGGAACAGGGGGGATAGGCATAAGTGGAACTAGTACCCATACAAAAGGACTGTCTCCATGAGTAGGTGTTGGGTCGTTTGGACGTTTAATAAGGTGATTGAGAACCGTACGTTTATCCTTATTCTCCATAAGGTAAGGCTCTAAAGCTGCCCCAGCTCCCCCCCATAAGGGGCTGCTGACAGGCGCCATTTAGACTTGGCGTCAGCATGCCAGTGTTTTAGCCAAAGCATACGGCGTCCGGTTACGTTGGAAGCCATAGCCCTGGATGAAAATCTGGCAGCCTGTAGTGTTGCATCGGTAGCATATTCCGTTGCCGCCACCATCTTGCTCAGATCTTGGTAAGTTCAGATATCTTCCACCGGAATCCTGGCTTGAAGCTGTCTGAGCCAGCAGAGAGCCGACATATTGAAAAAGGATGCTGAGGTAGCTGCCCTAATAGCCCAAGCCATAACTTGATGTGTCTTGTGGAAAGTGAGCTCCTTTTTGCGGTCCTCCGCCTTGAGGGCATCAGACACGTCTCCAGGAGTGGCAGTGGGAGATACCAGGGGTCCCAAGGGTTCATCCACTGTGGGAACCTCCAGAGCATCTGCCAGGTCCAGGCTAGCGGAAAGTGCGGAGGGGAAGGGTACACGGGGATTCCCATTGTTTCTTGACCGCATTTAGAAACATGGGCAGACAGGGGATGCGGTGTTGTGTGGTTACTGGTTCAGCGAAGTTCAGATCCACCTCTGAGTCCAGAGTGGCCGTCGATGTCAATGTGGAGAGTTCGGGACCAAGATGGGCCATGGAAGTGGCCTTTTGGAGCAAGGGGACATAATGAGACAGATTAAAGAGACCAGCAAAAGATGGCATTTCGGGAGGGTTTTCCTCCTCATCTGACATTGGGATCCCCAAGTCCGCATCATACTCATGATAGGAAGAACTCTCAGAGTAAGGGGACTGTGAAGGTGAAGGAGGTGCACCATACACCTCGGTAGTTGGCTGGTGGATAGGTAGGGGAGAAACCGAGGTTGACCTAGATATATGCAATCTAGCCTGAAGAGCGCGCGCGCTACCGCCTGTGCAATCAACTCATTTAGGCAGTCCTCTGTGGGAAGGGGAATCGGCTCTGTTGGTCTGAGTCCAGCTGCAGTAGGAGTGAAAGTAGCTTCCGGGGCCGACTGCTGGGCCCGTGGAGCCGCAGGCTGGAAGATGGGGTCCTGGTGAGATGAGCCACCCAGCACAGAGGCAGAGATGGTATCTCCTGTTGACCAGATCCTCAGAGGGGAAGCAGAGGGTCCCAGTGGCAAATCAAAGGAAGGAACTTCAGCCTGAGGGGCTTCAGTCCTTGCTTGTCTTTGTGCTTTAGAGAATTCCCTCTCTAATGCCTGGTGTCTCCTATTGGCCTGTTTTTCATCCTTTTTAGAGATTTTGCCTGCAGATCTGGCCTTGGCCTTGGCCGAGATCTTGCCTGCAGCCTCCTGATTGGAGGATTTATGCCATTTGGAGGCTGATGAAAGCGGTGAAGCTCCCTTCTTGAAGAGCCAGTATCCTCCATCTCGTGGATTATCACAGAAGCACGATAGGGTACTCCCGGTATCCAGAGACAACTGCTTTTGTTCTGTGGATAAGCACAGGAACACGATAAGGTACTCCTGGAATCCAGAGACTGCTGTTGTTGTATATTTGGATAATCACAGGTGCACGATAGGGTACACCTGGTATCCAAGGAGTGCTAATCTGTGGATAACACAGGTGCACGATAGGGTACACCTGGAATCCAAAGATATTAGAATTGTGGATAAACCCAGGGGCACGAAAAGATACACCTGGAATCCAAACACCGCTATACAGGGAGAGTCAAGGACCTGTTGTGTTTGTACAGTTATCTGTGTGTAGATAAGGAGACACCAATTCAAGACCTCCAAGATGGTGTGGTGATACCAAACTAATGGACTACGGCCTAGTAATCCTGCTTTGGGCAAGAGGATTAGTTTAGGTCCCAAAAAAGGGCTGCCAGATGTAGGAGGGAGAGAACTAGCAGTTTTCAAAATGGTGGCCGGATCCAAAATGGCGGCCGTCATTGTAAAGTGAAACTCCCTGAGGCTATTTCCCAATTAAGAATTGGGTGAGGAAGGAGCCCCTCCCTCAAGGCGAAAATGGCTTAGAGACGAAAGAGTTCAGTGGCCACAAAATGGCGGCCGCGAGTTTGAGAAGTCTAATAGGCACCACGCTGAATTTGCTGCGCGTCCCAATAGGACCCAGAAATTTGCTGGGGAAAAAGGAAGGCAAACGTTATCTCCAGGTCGCGATCGCCGCTTCCAAAAGGAAAACGGAGCTCGCCTGTGCCTTCCGCACTGTTCTGCTGCCTCACGGAGCCACCAGCCAGCTGATTTTTCGAAATCCAGTCAGGAGACAGCACGCGCTCGTCCGGCGATCAGGGCTGCAGCTACAAGCCCCCTCCACACCAGCAATCAAACAAAGAAAAACAAGCCGCCAGATCTCCGGAGCTGCAAACGCAGCCCCGACAACAAAAAAACAGAGGCTGAAGCCACCGGGAAGTGTCCCTGACTCACGCTGACTTCAACTGCCGTCCTTAAGCCTGCACACACAATCAGACACCTGGGATTGCAGCCGCAACCCCTGGTCGTCCAGAACAAGGATTCAGTCCTCAAAAAACTCCGGAACTGCAGCCGCAGTCCCAGCAACAAGAAACCTGAAAATGAGCCTTTTAGGGAAGCCTCCCTGACTCAAGTTGAGCTTCCACCCCCCCTATTGGAAGCGTGCGCTAAAATGCCTTGGAGTTGCGGCCGCAGACTGCTGCAAGGGAAGTCAATCAAACTGATATGATGAAGGCAACTATTGTTGCCTCTGAGTAGTGAGGAAAGGGTCCCCAGAGAAATAAAAAACAGTACTGAACTCAGAAGGGATCCTGGATTAAGAAGGGCTAGGGAGGTGGAAAACGAAACAGAAAGTCAAGAAACGCAAGCAGGGCCTTACTAAGTCCCACTCTGAAGCCAAGGGGGGGAGTTGGAAAGAAAACAGCAATCCGAACCCAGCACTGAACCCAGGACTGTTCAGAAAACTGTTAAAAGTCAAAAGATGGAAAATCCACCAATGGAAACTATACCTGCCTAAGAGCCAAACTTGCACATCTGTCCTGGGCAAGATCAAGTCGAGACTGGGCTCCTCTAGCCCAGGAGAGACATGGCAACTTTGGCTGACTTGATCTGATTGGGCAGGAACACAGTCTAAACCCATTGATGGATTCTCCATCTCCTGTGCTGGAGAAGGGGTCAATCATCTGTATTAGATTCTCTGGCTTCTACAGGGGAGGAGACATTATTACCTAGCACCTAAAAAAACAGGTGAAACAGTTATAGGATATGCTGAAGGGATTTTACCTCTCTCTTCCCTTTAACTGAAGTATCATCTTTGCAAAGCATGTTATTTGCAAACATATTTAAGCTCTAATTTGTTTCTGTTTTTAATGCATGACATCTGATTGACAAAAAAAATCAGAACTCTAACAAACAGAGCTTTCCTTAAGCATGTAAGGAGAAGTAAACTGAATCCATCTTTTTTCAAATTAAACATTCCCACATAAGGCAATAGCATATAGAAGCGTTTCTGAGATTTACTTTGAATAGTACTTGTCAATCATGGCCTGGGGCAATAGGAATATAATGTATATCTTGACTAGTGAATTCTGGAGTTCAATTTAATGCCATAAACTATTATTTATCAATTTAGGTGGAATTCTTGGTCAATGTCTAAGAGACTAGAAAATCTCCGCAATGGATCCATCAAATGACCACTGGTAGGTGTGAAAGACCAGGTCCACATGTGAAGATACAATTAAGCTGATTTATTGCTAAAAGACTATTCATAGGAAACTTCTCAAGTAATAGTCTACACCAGCTTAGAGTTAGATAGGAAGTGTCGAATGGCGTCTTCCATGAGACCTCTTTTTATGGCGCTTCTCATTGTCGGACAGGATACAAAGTGGTTTGAAGGAGTGGACCTGAACTCCAGAGACAGGCCTTGTTTTATAGTGGACAGAACCCAAGAGTCCGAGGTAGTGTTTTCCCATTGATGGAAGAATAGAGCTAGTCTTCCGCCAATGGGAGGATCCCTTTCTGAGTCACTTACCACGATAGAAGGGGCGACCCCCTCTGCCGTGAAAGGAAGTCTTATTTTGGGGCTGGTACCTGTAGCTAGGCCTATTGAATGAGTCTTGGGGACTGAGGGCTGGTAGGACTGCCCCTGTTCCGTGGAGGAACCAGTCCGAAAGGACTGACGGCGACTATAGGGAGTAAAACGCCTGTTTGATTTCCTGGTAACGTGAGAAATCACCTTTTGTTTTTGCTTGTTCTCAATAAGAAAGGGCGTTAATGCTTCACCGAATAGTTTGCCGCCAGTGAAAGGAGCAGTGGCAGCACGCCACTTATGTTTGCTCTCGGCCCTCCAATTTTTGAGCCAGAGCAACTTCCAAGTGACTACATTGGAAGCGATAGCACGGGCAGAGTGTTTGACTGAGAAAAGGGAAACATCTGCCATGTATTCAGATGTGGCTATGAGTTTAGTCAGGTCCTGGTGAATCCTGACCTCTTCCAAGGGAACCCTATCCTGCAATTGTTGCCTGAGCCAGCTAATAGATATCCTGGCGAAAAAGGAGGTGGCTGTAGCCACTTTCGCAGTCCAAGCCAATGCCAGGTGAACCTTGCGCAAGGAGAGGTCAGATTTTTTGTCCTCCGCTTTAAGGACATCGGAGACATTGGCCGGGAGGCTCGCTGTAGAGAAAAGCAGAGCCAATGACTCGTCTACTTTAGGCACATCCAGCAGATCTGATAAATTCTTTGCCATATCCACAATCTTCCGTTCTGACGCCGCCTGAGAAGGCTGAGCTGCCGGGGATTCCCATTGTCCCTGAATGTTTTTCAGGAACAAGGGGGGGACATGGAATCTGGAGATGTTTCACTACCGGTTCAGCAAATAACGGATCCATGTCCTGATCTGAGGAGGGCTGGGGGACAGGGCCCGCATCAGATTTGATCTTAACTGCTGAGCAGGCCCTGTATAACAGGATAGGGAAGAGAGACGGATTGAAAAGCTCTGCCATGGGCTGAGAATCGTGAGTATGTTCCTCACAATCAGACCAACGATCCCCACCCTCGTCATAGTCTGAAACAATGGAAGATTCAGAGTCTGGGGAATGGGATGGGAAGATCACACCTGAACGATCCAGCGTAGGTCATATGGAAATGGAAGGTGTAGAGGAAGGTCCCGGAATGGGAGACGCCTGTTGCTGACCTGCAGATGCCAGAGCCTGTAACACTGCCTTGGAAATCCAGTTCTGGAGCTGGTCTGAAAAGGACGGCTCTAGCGGAGGCCGTGACCCCGCAGCTGTAGGTGTGAAACGACCGGCGCCGATGACAGCCCGGGCAATCCCAGGTCCTCCCCAAACAGAGGTGGTCCTACCTGACCACAGGTCTGAGCTGGGACCTGCTGAAGAGTAATCGCTGACCAGGCTCCCGAAGTAGAGGGAAGGCGAGCTCCCGACTCAGTCGGTGTATGGACTGGGGGCATATCACCATGTTCTGCTGAGGATCTTTGAGCCCGAGAGAATTGCTTCTCCAGGGCCCTGTGCATTCAGTCAGCCTGCCTGTCGCTTGCCATGCCAGCCTTTCTGCCATATTTAGATTTGGCCTTGGCCTTACCTCTTGGTGCTTCATGAACTGGATCAACTTGAACTGCAATATCACCCATTGCCAAAGGCTGTGGCTCAGTGGGTTCTGCCATAGCTATGAGATGGGTCCCAGACGAGACTCCGAGACTGACTCGTTCTGCAAGAGATGGCAGTAGACCCCACGCAGGGGACTGACTCCACGTGGATCAGCGCTGGCTGATTCACTGGCAAACCAGGCTCACGCTGCACGCTTGGAGCGCTCATCACCTAGGCCGAGGGCAATCCGTCTGCTGGCCTGACATCAAGAGGTGACAAAGTCACACATGTCTCACATTAGTGGCAATGGTCAGGATCCTGTAAGCAACCACTAGATGCAGAAAGGCTAGAACCAGGCAAGGTGTGGCGAGCAGGGCCCAAAGACCGTCCCTTCAGCAGTGATTGCTTCCAACTCAAATTGATGTCTTCAAATGAGGTTTCCAATCTGAAACTAAACCTCTCAGACAAAGGTAGATCAAGGCATATGATAGAAATATTTATGAGGTATCAATAAACAACCTGAGAAATTATATATAGAAATCTATAGCTCAATTTTAAATATATAACTGAAGCATTGGGGTAGTGTTAATATAAGTAGACAAAATCTTTTTGGGGTCCAGGTGCCTTTAAGGTATCCTAAAATGGGGCCCGGGTAGACCTGGGCGTTTCCCAGGGGAATTTAGGCCAGCAAAATGGAGGCCACAATGAATCCAGAAGAGGGAGGGGGTGGGGGTAGTAATGGCTTATTGAGATAAGTTAACAAATCCCAATTAACACTGAGGTAATTGCCTGATAGGAATTAAGGAGAGCTAAGTTCCGCTCCAAAGAACAGCAAATGGAATGGCTGTCCAACCGCTGTCCTCTGATCTCTTGAAAGGGCTCAATCAGCCCGGGGAATCTCACAAAAAAACAATACGGGGCCTATGCTTCTGAGAAAATGGGGAATTATTTAGCACTTAATTTGATACTGCGCTATCTTTACCAAAGAAAGAAGGAAAGGAAGGAGAGAAAAGGACCCCCCAAAAAAACCTCACAGAAAAGGTGAACAGCTAATTCTCCTATTTTACAGAAGAATCCACCAATAAATTAGAGTCATCTAGTCCAACCTGCAATCCAATGGAGAGTCAGTTCTCACGTCCTCATGGGCGAAAGACTAAGATGAAATTGGAAGTACCAGATAATGAAGAGGCGTGACAACTTAATCTGATTGGGCAGGAGGACTGAAATAACCCATTGGTGGATTCTTCAGTCATCATGCTGGAGAATGGTGGGTGCTTTTTGTAAAAAATAATAATAACTATTATACAGAATAGTAGCACTTAGATGAGATGAAGTCATTTCTGAAGACCTCAGTGGCAGTGATTTTTTTGACAGAAGACTCTATTATGTATAAGCAGGGAAGGTGTGAAGTATGAAGACAAATGTAACATCTCTACTGAATGGCAGAAAACATTAATAATGCAAGCAAACATTATGAAAGCATCCATTATCAAGCATTAGGTTACTGAATCCATGAGCAATAAGTGTAAAACATGGGAATGTCTAAGAAAGAAAAAGCTGCTTATTTCCCAGCAGTGAATAAACAAAAATCCACATTTGTCAACTGGAAACATCACAGCAACCTATAGGTTTTAAACAGTCATTTCAAGATTTAAAAGGTAAAGTTTGATTTGTTCAATAGGCCATGAATAGTCCTGAAGAAATTTTAAGACAAGTAGATGTGATTTTCTTACACTGAGATACTAAGAAAAAGATTCATTTTTTTCATTAAGTAAAGCAAGCATCCAATAAAATCACGCTGCTTGTAAGCCTTTGTCCTCCGCTTCCCTATATTAGAAGGAATATCGGTTATATTATTTTGGTAAGTTTTGGATGTAATCTAAAATCCAAGGTAAGGTCAAAAAGTATGCCCCAAAAGATTTGATCAAAAATGTACTACATGAGGCTTCTGTCTAATAGTAACTTGAAATAAACTGATAAAAAAATACAAAGAGCCAATCATTTGACAAGTAACAAAACAGGCAGTTTAATTAACTTGCCTGAAAGTTATTTAAACACCTTCAGAACTTTTGGATAGAAAGCAATTACTGAGAGGGGTCTTTCAAGAAACTGATTAAGTAATCTTGCAATATCTTTGATGTGGTTTTTTTTTTCAAAAATATTGTCTATACTGCTTCTAAAAACAAGAGGCTATAGCCTAGCCTAGCCTAGCCTAGCCAATTCAGGAATTCTGGGAGTTGAAGTCCATGAGTCATAAAAGAGCCGAGGTTGCCTACCCCGAGGTAATCTATGATTTTCAAGATTTTGTTAAACCAGCACCTAAAAGACAACTTTGAAGGGATGGGGGATGCTGAGATTTGTCAATCAGCAAATTTCAGGGACCCATGTTTTCCCCAATCCAGAGTTTGTACATTGTGAGTTAACAGGAGAAATCCTCGCTATGATTCTATAGCCTACTATGAATTACAATCAAGACTGACAATATCAATAGAGGGCAGGTATTAGAATTGGCCATCTAGACCAAGTATAATTGGGAGGGAGGGAGGGAGGGAGGCTGTAATTTACCTGAACCAACATGAAATACTCTGCTTATTCTTTTAAGAACTAGGTACTTTATGAAACTGATTATTTAGCATTGTTTTTGCTTTAGAAAATCTGTATGTATTAAAAATTGAAAATTAACACTATAGCTCATCAGTCATCTTCGCAATCATACTCTTGGGATAGTGGAACATGTAGCCCACAGTATGATGCAAGCCTGTGAAATTTCTGTGGGTTGAAATCTGAAGATTTACCTAAGCGTACTGGATATTCTCTAGAGTACATGCATGCTAGAATTTTGCTATGGATACTGTCACCCTGCACATTGTATGTATGCTTGTATGTATGAATCTGAACAATTCACTTTTGGATGGATGTGATTACAAATAGATATGGAGTAATTATTTTGATATTCACAACAGCTATAGTAAAGTATATTAGAATGCATGTTTTGTATTGGCTTCTAACCTAAGACAAGCTGCAACTGTACATTTGTTGCAACTTCTAAAATTTGTATTTTGGCATACTGTAGCATCATAAACAAGAGATGGCTATGACGGCTTGCCCATACCTAGCAGATAGCTGGTTCACTGAAGCCTAGGAATGTACAGAGGTAATTTCTTATTGAATGTGGAAACTAAGGTCAAAAATCCTATGAATCCTAATGATGTTTTATTTAGAGAAAAGGGGTGTTTGTCTTACCTGAACGCCTTTTCTCAGCATGGTGGTGTAGAATCCCCTGATTGGGTTATTTCAGCCTTCCTGCTCAGAGAGACTAAGTCAGATCTTCGGTCACGCCTCCCTTTGGGTGTGTCTTCCCAGTTTTGACGAGGCGAAGGATCCTGACAAAGTCTGACGCAATGACTCCAAAATACCCCCCAAAAAAATTGACGATACACAAGCCTAGACATCTACCCAAGGGAGGGTGTGGATTCTACACCACCATGCTGAGAAAAGGCGTTCAGGTAAGACAACGCCCCTTCTCCAGCATGGTGGATGTAGAATCCACTGATTGGGACATACCAAAGCCCCCCCGTGTCCCTTGGGGGGGGGAAGGTCTAGGCTGGTGTCTCCCTAGAGGAAACGACCTGTTGAAGAACCCGTCTGCCAAATGCGGCGTCCGCCGCGGCAAACCTATCAATCTTGTAGTGTGTGATGAATGAAGATGGGGACGACCAAGATGCCGCCCTGCAAATCTCCTCTACAGAAGCCTGGGTAGACCAGGCCGCAGAGGTCGCTGTGCTGCGCGTGGAGTGAGCTGTGATACGAGCTGGGACCGGAAGTGACTGGGAGGCGTATGCCCTAGCAATACAAGCCCTGATCCACCTACCAATGGTGGAAGAGGACACCTTCCTATCCATGGCAGATGGCTGAAAGGAGACAAACAAGGCCTCCGACTTGCGAAAGGACCCAGTACGCTTGACATAGAGGCGCAGAGCCCTGCGTACATCCACCTTGTGCCACTGGCGTTCTAGCCGGTGAGAAGGATTTGGACAGAAACTTGGTAAAACTAGATCCAATGACCTATGAAAACCGGTGTTCACCTTGGGGATAAAGGAGGGGTCTAATCTAAGGACCACTCTGTCCTCATGGAAGACACAGAGATCCTCCCTGACTGAGAGGGCGGCCAATTCCGAAATCCTTCTGGCCAAAGTGATAGCAACTAAAAAGGCCACCTTCAAGGAGAGAAAATGAAGAGAGCAAGATTGGAGAGGCTCGAAAGGAGCAGTGGTTAAGGCCTGCAACACAGTAGGTAAATCCCAAGATGGGTATCTATGTACTGTGGGAGGACCAGAATTGGCCGCCCCTTTAAGAAAGGCAGAGATCGCTGGGTGATGAGAAAGTGGACCCAGAGTATCACAGGTGAGGACCGTGGACCAGGCCGCAACCTGCTTACGGATGGTGTTAGTGGACAAGCCCTTGGAAATGCCCCCCAGCAGATAATCTAAAATGTTAGGGACTGTAACTGAAAGAGGGTCCAATTTGTGTGAGGTGCACCACTGGCAGAAATTTGTCCAACTGGCGTCGTAGATCCAGTTCGTCGAAGGGCGTCTAGAGGCCTGGATCATAGAGATCACCCCCGAGAAATAGGCCTGCTTAGCTAGACTCTCCCGCTCAAGTGCCAAGCAGCTAATTGGAGCCACTGAGGGTCCGGATGCAGAAGCTCCCCCTGGTTGAGAGCTACTCGGTCTTGGGGAAACCTCCATGGCGGAGACAGAGACAGATCCACTAGGTCTGCAAACCACGGGCGTTGAGGCCAATATGGAGCAACGAATATTACTTCCGCGTGCTCTAATATCAGCCTGCGAATGGTGGCTTGTAACAGCAGGAGGGGAAGGAAGGCGTAGAGCAGACCCTCGGGCCACTTGCACCGAAGGGCATCCGTCCCCTCGGCCCCCCTTGTCGGGAACCTGGTGAAGAATCTGGGGAGTTGGGCATTGGACGGGGAGGCAAACAGATCCAGGCATGGCCTGCCGAACCTGTTCGCTATCATATCGAACAGCCTCGGTTCCAGGCGCCATTCAGAGTGGTCCACAGTCGCCCTGCTCAGGGAGTCTACCTGTCAGTTTGCCTCCCCCGAAATGTGTTCCGCTCTGATTGAGCCCAAGTGGGCTTCTGCCCACAAACCTAGCTCCATGGCCTCCTGTAGGAGAGCCCAGGAATGTGTCCCTCCCTGCTTGTTGACGTGAGCCTTGGCTGCCACATTGTCTGTCAGGATTAGCACATGTTTGCCTGATACTAGGGAGGAGAAATGGAGGAGAGCCAGATGAATCGCCCTGAGTTCCAGCCAATTTATATTTTGGTTGAGGTCCGCCCTGGACCATCGCCCCTGGGCCAAATGGGTCTGGAGGTGAGCCCCCCAACCGAACAGACTGGCATCTGTGGTCAGGACGAGCCTGAGGGGCTCCTTGAATATGGTCCCCTTGGACATGGCTGCGGAAGACCACCACTGGAGGGATGAGAGAATGTGGAACGGAACCTGGACCTTTCTGGAGGAGGCGCTGAGATTCCGCTTCTGAAAGGGGAGGAGGAACCACTGGAGGCTCCTCGAGTGTAGTCTTGCCCACGGGACTATGCCCATGCAAGATACCATCTTTCCCAGGAGCTGGGATAACTGTACCACAGGAACGGTCCTCGCACCCCGAATCTGGGATACTAATTTCCGGATGCTCAACCGTCGCTCCTGGGATAGAAAGACCCTGCAAAGGTTGGAGTCTATCAGGGCTCCTAGATGGAGTAATCGTTTTGTGGGGATAGTGTGGCTTTTCCTGAAATTTACCAAAAAGCCGTGATCCTGAAGGATCTGAATGGTGGTCGACAGATCTGATCTTGCTGACTGAAGGGACCTGGACTGTACGAGGATGTCGTCCAGGTAGCACTGTACGCGCACCGGTATCATCCAAAGGTGGGCTGCCAATACCGCTAAGACCTTCGTAAAGACCCTTGGGGCCGAAGACAGGCCAAATGGAAGGGCCCAGTATTGGTAATGCCAGTGTGCGTAACAGAAGCGCAGGAACCTGCGGTGCTCCTGGGAGATTGGGATGTGGAGGTAGGCCTCGGTAAGATCTATGGAGGAGAGAAAATCTCCCTTCCTGATACTGGCCAATATTGACTTTAGGGTCTGCATCTTGAACCTTCTGTATACTAGAAATTGGTTCAGACCCTTTAAGTCCAGTATCGCCCTACATCCTCCTGATGCCTTGGGGACCATGAACAGGATGGAGTAGAAACCTGTTCCAATTTGATCCCTTGGGATTGCCTCTATGGCCCTGATTTCTAAAAGATGTTTGATGGTGGTGGAGACCAGACATGCTTTTGAGGGGTTCCATGATACTGGGCACTGTAGGAAGCGATCGTGTGGGAGCGCATAAAACTCGAGTGCCAGACCCCGTCTGACGGTGTCTCTGACCCAAGAGTCGGTGGTGGTCTGCTTCCAGACCTGGTAAAACTGCTCCAGGCGCCCTCCTATCGGAAAATCCCCGATGGCGTCACTTGGAGCGTCTGTAGGGACAGCCCCCGGAACCTCTGAAGGGACGTTTCGCCTGCTACTGACCCCTGGCTCCGGAGCTCGGGTGGTCTTGTTGTCGATCCTGCCTCTGAGGGAAGGATCGTGAACCTCTGGGCCAATCCCAGGACTACCCTGCTCGAAAGGGCTGTCGCCAGTCCCAAGAGCCCGAGGGATGGAAGGACTGCCTACGGAAATCCTCCTGTGGCCGCCTGTCAGACTTCTTGGAGGGGTGCACCAGAACCTTGCGCTTCTCCTTACCCTCGACCACGTGTGGATCAAGAATAGGGCCAAACAGATCTTTCCCAGCGTACTTGGCTGTGGAGAGACGCCATTTGGCCTTTAGATCTGTTCTCCACTGCTTCAACCACAGTAGCCTGCGAGAAGCCACTGTGGCGGCGATGGATCGGGCCGAGCACTTGGCCGAATGGAGGGAGGCATAAGCCATGTATTGAGAGGCCGCCACCAGTTTGAAAAGTGTCTGGTGTACTCTGACCTGATCGGGGGGAACCAGGGTCTGAAGATCACGGAGGCACATGATGGCCACTCTGGCGAAGAAGGAAGCAGAAGTTGCGGCCTTTATGGCCAACCCCGAAACCTGATGGGCTCTTCTACAGGAGAACTCAAACTTCTTGTCCTCCACCTTCAGAATCTCTGCCATGTCACCTGAAATGGCGGAATTAAAAAACAAAGAAATCAAGGGAGCGTCAACCGTTGGGACCGCTAGTATGGAGGCGAATGAAGGAGAGACGTTGTACAATTTCTTCTCCATACTACTTTCTTTGGGGGTAGTGGCCAGAGATGACCACTGGGCCTCAACCACATCCCAAAACACGAAGGGCCAAGGAATTTGCTTTTGGTCCACAACCTTCACTGCAAATAAAGGATTGGACTCCTGATCTGCAGAGGTAGAAGATTTTTCCTCCTGAACTGAGGTCAGGTTGGTAGTAGCACAGGCTTTCAAAAGAAGGGATTTAAAGACGGATGGGTCAAAAAGACACGAGGCAGATGCCTGATCGGGCGTTGCCTTCTCATCCTCTGACATGGGAGTGTCAGCTATAGCCAAATCCACGGACTCCCCCTCTCCTACTTGAGATGAAGTTTCAGAGACATCTGAACCCGGCGCCGTGGTGCATCCCGGCAGAGAAGAGAGACTTGTAGGGGGAGGCAGAGGTTGGGAGGAGACCTGCGAACTCCTGGAGGACATAAATTGAACAAAGGCATGGTGCATGAATGCCTGAAATTGGCTTTGAGACCACATATCCCCTTGGTCCCTAGGGATAGCCCCAACCACGGTTGGAGCACGAACAACTTCGGGGCCCTGCTGTAAGGAGGGGGAGGAGTGAGAGGGACCTGCCTGTTCGATTGCCCCCAGAGGAGAACTAATCCAGGTGGCTTCTTGCACAGGTGCCAATGGAAGCTCCAAGGTAGCAGTATCCAGTGGGGCGGGGGGAACCAGTTCGGCCCCGCTGGATAGGAGCCGCTGTGCTTTGGAGAATTCCCGCTCCAGTGCCTGGTGCCTCCTCGAGGCCTCTCGCTCAGCTGTCTTGGAAGTCTCTTTAGTAGACAAATGCTTGGTTTTGGCTTTTTTTCTTCCCCCCTGCTTCTAATTCAGTAGATCTGCGCTTTGACTGCGCAGGGGGTGTACCAGAGACTTGTGTTGCCTGGGGAGGATATCTAACGAAAAGGGGACCAAGGACGCAGATCGATAGTCAGAGATGGAACGCACCCATTCCTCACACTGAAGAGGCAATCGGCAGAACAGTCAGACAGGTCAGTAGGCCTGTCCGATTAGGCCTGCTGGCTAAAGGCCATTACTAACAGTAACAGGCGGTCAGAATAACTCTTACTCCAGAACAGGGCCGAGGGCAATATCGAGTCCACTGATATTGTTATCTATTTATAACAGCCTCCTATATTCAACCTTTATTTTATATATATATATATATATATATATATATATATATATATATATATATATATATATATATATATATATATATATATATATATATATATATATATATATATATATACTGCTCCTAGAAGCAGAAGCCAAAAGCACCAGCCTGAAGATGATGAATGAGATTTCATCGAAACGTTGCCAAGACACTTCAAATTCTACGTGGGAGAAAACCCGAAGAACCAAAGACCTACATACAAACACCCGCGAAAACCTCAGAAAACAAATATATATATATATATGTAAATTAAAAAACATTATATATGTAAAGAAACAGTCAGAAACAACCCCTTGAATATATGCGATTGCCTCCGTTTAGGCCTGCCAACGCAACCCCGGATAACCACTGGAGGTCCGGCCTAGCCTGCATAAACCGGTCTGGAGGTCAAAATGGCATCCGCCTATGGACCTCAGAGCCGCTTGAATACGACCCGCTATCTGGTCCCCCGCTCGGACCTGGCAGCCCAGGTCAAGGCAACAGTTTCTCCGAAGAGTGGCCTAGCAGGCCCTGACTACTAAATCCAAGATGGCGGCCGTCAGCGGGAGTCTGTAATGGAGACCGCCTGGCGACCATGCGGTCAAAATGGCGGCCGCAACTCCTCGTATCTCTAGTGAGGGAGACGAGCTTGAAATAACAAGGGGAAACGAAGAACGACGTGAGGCAGGGCTCCCCGCTCCCCCCCATCCTGAAACCTGCGGTTTAGGGACGTGAAAGTCCGTGATGAATCCTACGCCAGAGCCCCGTGCGCCTGGAGCTCGGATCGAGATCCGCCAGCTGTGTAAGTCCGCTCGCCATGCAGAGGTGTCGGAAAAAACGGGTGGGAAACTACCCGAGAGTCCTGCTTGAGGGAGGCCTAAAGGCCCCGAGGGGAGGAGAAGAGCCCTGCCAGAGCCCAAGAGGCTCGAGGTTCGAGGAAGGACAGAGTCCTTAAGAATTTAGCCAAAACCCAAACAGCTATAAATTTAGAAAATTTAGAATCAATTTGGAGCAAAAAAAACAACGAATTAAAGTGATCAAAATAGAATATTCCTTATGGAGCCAAGAAAACTGCGTGCTGCTGAGCCTAAGACTAAGTCAAAACTGGGAAGACACACCCAAAGGGAGGCGTGACCAAAGATCTGACTTAGTCTCTCTGAGCAGGAAGGCTGAAATAACCCAATCAGTGGATTCTACATCCACCATGCTGGAGAAAAAACTCCAAACATGCCCATATGTTTGAAACTATGCAGGCAATAGTAAAACAGTATATAAAATATATTCCAGAATATGCAAAGTAAGAAGAAACAGTGTGCTTCTGAGTAACTTCATAGTTAATATGAAGTTCCTCTTGATGGCTAGATGGGTGACATATAAATTTAATAAATAAATATTATTATTAAATTTGGGTTTCTCATGGCACTATTTTTTTACTTGAGAAAGCTAAGAAAAGCTAAGAAAATGCAGATTGTTGGGTCCTTAGGAAGAATCATTATATGATTCAACAAAGGATATTTATGTCCTCTATTTACCCCCAGAGAACATCAAATAATTGCTAAAATAGGAAAGTTATAAATGGAGACTGAAACAAAATGTTGCCTTATGCAGCATTTCATTTTAGGATTCTAGTCTGCTAAATCCTTTGCCATTTAATCTCTAAAATTATTCAGCCTTCCCCCACACACACACTTCACCAAAATTCTGTGCATGCTCAATCCTTTGTAGTTATTTTGCTTTCAACATATATAAAATATTACAGCATTTTCTCAAAGAGAAGGGGCGTTGTCTTACCTGAACTCCTTTTCTCAGCACGGAGATGGAGAATCCACCAATGGGTTTAGATTGTGTTCCTGCCCAAGAACCCAGAAGGAGAGCCTCAGTAAGGAGGGCACAGGATCGAGTGCCCCCTTGCCGATTCACATGGGCCTTGGCAGCAACGTTGTCCGTGAGGACCAGTACGTGACGATTCACTGTTGAGTTGTGGAAGTGTCGAAGGGCCAGGTGTATGGCCCTGAGCTCCAGCCAGTTTATATTGTGTCGTAGGTCGGACCGGGACCAACGGCCTTGGGCCCACTGTGATTGAAGGTGCACACCCCAACCGAACAGACTGGCGTCGGTCATCAGAGTGATTCGGTCCGGTTCCTTGAAGGAGGACCCCCTGAGCATGGCCAGTGAGAGCCACCACCTGAGGGAGCACGACACTCTGAGTGGAATTCGCACTTTCCGAATTGACGAGCTGAGGTTCTGTCTCTGGAAAGGGAGCAGAAACCACTGCAGTGTCCTGGAATGGAGCCTGGCTCAAGGAACGATGGCAATGGCTGATATCAATTTCCCGTGTAATTGGGAGAGACTTGCTATTGTTGATATGCCGCTCCTGCAGATTTGTAGGACCAACTGTCGTATGCTTTCCCGACGTTCTTGGGATAGAAAGACACAGCAGTCGACCATGTCTATGATGGCCCCTAGGTGTAATAGCCTTGTTGTAGGGGACAAGTGACTCTTTGAAAAAATCACTGAAAACCTGTGGCTTTGAAGAAGGTTGATCACCCTTTCTAGATCCGACAGAGCGGCTTGTCCTGATGATGACTGAATCAGAATGTCGTCCAGGTAACACTGGACTCTGACAGGCACCATCCGGAGGTGAGCTGCTAACACAGCGAGGACCTTGGTAAAAACAATCGGGGCCGAGGATAGACCAAAAGGTAACGCCCTGTATTGATAGTGTCTGCCCCTGTAAGCAAACCATAGAAACTGGCGGTGGCTGAGATATCTCTCTCAGCCACCGCCAGTGAAGATGTGAATGGGGATGTGAAGATAAGCTTCTGTGAGGTCTACGGACGTCAGGAAGTCTCCTCTTCGTGCGCTTCTGAGAACTGACTGGAGTGTTTGCATCTTGAATTTTCGATAAACAAGATGCCGGTTCAGTCTTTTTAGATCTAGGATTGCTCTCCACCCCCCCGAGGCTTTGGGAACGACGAAGAGGATGGAGTAGAATCCCCGACCTCTCTGATCCAACATTACCGGTTCTATGGCCCTTATGTTTATGAGATGCTGAATGGCCTGTTGCATCAACCTTTTCTTTGTAAAATTTCTTGATTGGGGGAAAAGAGAGGAAGCGATTTGGAGGGTAGGTGAGGAAATCTAGGGAGAGCCCGTGACGAACTGTGTTCAGCACCCATGCATCTGTGGTGGTGACCTCCCACTGGCTGGCAAAGAGAGAATGTCTGCCGCCTATGGGAGGGACCGCCGGAGAGTCATCTGGAACGACGGAGGGGCCGACCGCTCCCACGAAACGGCCGTTTACCCTGAAATTGTTGTCTGAGCTTAGAGCCCATTCTGTCTGATTGTCTGTCCTGTCTGACCGGAAAGGAGTGGGGCTGATAGGAATAATTGGACCTAGTCCCTGAACGAAAGGACTGCCTCTGTGAGTATGTGTTGGATCTTTTGTCTGGACGCTTAATAAGGTGACTGAGGACCTTACACTTATCCTTATTCTCTGTAAGGTAAGGCTCTAAAGCTTCCCCAAACAGCTTCCCCCCCCCAGTAAGGGGCTGCTGACAGGCGCCATTTGGATCTGGCATCTGCATGCCAGTGTTTCAGCCAAAGCATGCGGTGTCCAGTAACGTTGGAAGCCATAGCCCTAGATGAAAATCTGGCCGCCTGCAGTGTAGCATCGGAAGCATATTCCGTAGCTGCCACCATCTTGCTCAAATCCTGGTGGGTGCGGATATCTTCCACCGGAATTCTGGCCTGAAGCTGTCTAAGCCAGCGGAGAGCAGACCTATTGAAGAAAGAGGCTGATGTAGCTACCCTAATAGCCCACGCTGTAGCTTGGTGTGTCTTGCGAAAAGTGAGCTCCTTTTTACGGTCTTCTGCCTTTAGGGCATCAGACATGTCCCCTGGAGTGGCAGTGGGAGATACCAAGGGTCCCAAGGGTTCATCCACCTTGGGGACCTCTAGGGCATCTGCCAAGTCCTGGGCCACATTATAAAGTCTTTTATCACTCCCACTCGGGATGGGGAGGGTACCCAGGGATTCCCACTGTTTCCTGATCGCATTCAGAAACATGGAAGGACATGGTATGCGGTGTTGTGTGGTTACCGGTTCAATGAAGTTCGGATCCGCCTCCGAGTCCGGAGCCGCAGTCGATGTTGATGCAGAAGGCTCGGGACCAAGATGGGCCATGGAAGTGGCCTTTCGGAGCAAGGGAACAAAATGAGATGGATTAAAGAGACCCATAAAGGATGGCATTTCGGGAGGGTCGTCCTCCTGATCCAACATCGGAATCCCCACGTCCGCATCATTCTCACAAAAGGATGAACCCTCAGAGTAAGAAGATTGTGAAGGCGAAGTAGGTGCACCATATGCCTCTGTAGTTGGCTGGTGAATCGGTAGGGGAGAAACCGAGGTAGACCTAGGTACCTGAGATCTAGCCTGAAAAGCACGCTCTACCGCCTGTGCAATCAACTCATTTAGACGGTCCTCCGTGGGCAGAGGAACCGGCTCTGGTGGTCTGAGTCCAGCCGCTGTGGGGGTAAAAGTGGCTTCCGGGGCGGACTGTGGAGCCCGCTGAGCCACAGGCTGCAAGATGTGCTCTCGATGAGATGAATCACCCGGCAGAGAGGTAGAGACGGTATCTCCTGTGGACCAGATTCCCAGAGGGGAAGTGGAGGGTCCCAGTGGTAAATCAAATGAAGGAACTTCAGCCTGAGTGGCTTCAGTCCTGGTCTGTTCTTGGGCTTTATAGAATACCCTCTCTAATGCCCGGTGTATCCTACTGGCCTGTTTTTCCTCCTTTTTTGATGTTTTGCCTGCAGATCTAGCCTTGGCTTTGGCCTTGGCCGAAATCTTACCTGCCACCTCTTGGTTGGAAGATTTCTGTCGTTTAGAGGCTGATGAGAGCGGTGAAGCTCCCTTCTTGGAACAGCCAGACTCCTCCATCCTCGCGGATTATCACAGAAGCACGATTGGGTACTCCTGGTATCCAGAGGCAGCTGTTTGTCAACTCTGGATAATCACAGGAGCATGATAGGGTACCCCTGGAATCCAAGGACAGCTAAATTGTGGATAGCACAGGTGCACGATAGGGTACACCTGGTATCCAAAGACTGCCAATTAGTGGATAACACAGGTGCACGATAGGGTACACCTGGTAACCAATGACTATTGATTTGTGGATAACACAGGTGCATGATGGGGTACACCTGGTATCCAGGGACTGCTAATTTATGGATAACACAGGTGCACGATGGGGTACACCTGGTAACCAATGACTATTAATTTGTGGATAACACAGGTGCACGATGGGGTACACCTGGTATCCAGAAAACTACCAATTAATGGATAACACAGGTGCACGATAGGGTACACCTGGAATCCAGAAACTGCTATGTTGTGGGTAAACCCAGGTGCACAAGAAGGTACACCTGGAATCCAATACTGCTATACAGGGAGAATCAAGGACCTACTGTGTGTGTAAGTAATATTGAGTGTAGATGAGTAGACACAAATTCAAATTCTGCTAGAAGGAGAATGTTACTAACTGAAGAACTGTTTTGAATAAAGGATCCAGTGCAGGCTCCAAACAAAAAAACCAGATAATTATGAAAAGAACTGTTAGTTTTCAAAATGGCGGATTCAAGATGGCAGCCATTGTGAAAATGAAACTTACTGAGACTGGTTAATAACCGAGAATGGTTTCAGTGTCTACAAAATGGCAGATGCAATTCTTAATAACTATTTGGCCACCACTATGTGTCTCTGAGCCTCCCTATTGGGTCCAGAGAACTCCTCCAATGCGAAAATCACTCTCCAAAAAGCAAATGGGGCTCGCCTGCGTCTGCCGCTCTGTTTAGCCGTTAATTGAACCGCCAGCCAGCTGAGTCAACAAAGAAAAAACCGATCGGAGCAGCGTGTGCTCAGCCGGTAACAGGGGCTGCAATTGGGAAGCTCCGATCCCTCAGCCTCCCAGAATAGCAAGGACAGCCCCGTAAATCATGAAAGAAGGCAAAAAACCAGCATTTTAAACTGCTGGTAAGCCTTTCTGCTGATTAGCACTTCCACCACCACCCTTGAATCGTAGCTCCTGGAGCTGCGTTCCAGCTCCCAATCAGGGAAGGAAACTAAAGCCAAATAGAAAAGGACAACTATAGTTGTTCCTGGAGAAATTATTAAATGAAACTGAACTTAATAGGAATCCAACTGAGAAGGTTAGGGAGGATAGAAGAAAACGAAAAAAATGAAAGACAACAAAACGCAGAAAGATAAGCTGATCCCAGCTGCACTATAAGGCTAAGAGGGGGAGGAAGGGATCTGGAATAAACAGCAATCTGACCCCAGTGCTGAGCCCAGCACTGAGCAGAAACTGTTTAAAGTCAAGGAAAGATGGAAAATCCACCAATGGAGACTATACCTGCCTAAGAGCCAAACTTGCACGTCTGTCCATGGGCAAGATCAAGTCAAAGACTGGGACCTTCTAGCCCAGGAGAGGTGTGGCAACTTTGGCTGACTTGATCTGATTGGGCAGGAACACAGTCTAAACCCATTGGTGGATTTTCCATATCCAGTGCTGGAGAATCTGGCTGAAAAATTCTGCAGTTTTTGTTTTTATGCTTGAGCCAGTATGGCATAGTGCAGGGGTAGGCAACCCTGGCTCTTTTATGACTCGTGGACTTCAACTCCCATGCTGGCTCAGGAATTCTGGGAGTTGAGGTCCACGAGTCATAAAAGAGCCAAGGTTGCCTACCCCTGGCATAGTGGTTAAGGTGCGGGCATAAATAGCAGGATAGTAAGTTCTATGCCTCCCTTAGACATGAAAGCCAGCTGAGTGATTTGGGGCCAAACACTTTCAGCCAAACCAACCTCATAGGGTTCTGGTTATGGAAAAAATAGGAAGAGGAAGGAATATTAAGTATGTTCATTGCTTTGAGTTACTTATAAAGTAAAAAGGCAGGATAAAAAAATTAATAAGTAAATCTAATAATAACTACTTGATCTAACCAATTTGCATATGAAGAGATGCTAATAAAATAAACTGAAAATACTGATTTAGTGATCTTTAAAAAATGGGCTTTGCATACATTTTGTTATTTGCATCATTTGCATTTACATTGTTATGTAAATGGTGTAGATTATGTAAGTTTCAGCAATTTATGTCATCACACTAATGATGTGGAAAATGTAATTTGCACTGCATAATGACGTCAGTGATGTACACAAATGATATAAACAAGCATACGGACCTGTTTTTGTGTTGAATGGACATTTTATGAATAAAGGACACCCCCTTCTGCAAACTAAACCATTAAAATGACGTTTCACTGCATATAATATAATATTGTAGAGTGGATATTTAGTAAGATTGGAATGTATTCACCACGGAAGTGGACCGTTCTGTAGTTTTATGGATTCTTTAACTGAAACAAAAAAGCTGGTCACTGATCCTTAAAGAAGCAGCTTGGTCATGCCATATGGTTGCCAGCTAGCCGTAATGAGCTACTTCATCACTTAGTATAATACAAACGATGCCAACTCCCGTTCTGATAAACACTGGCTGGCACAGAAGCTCTCATGCTTGAGAGAGTATGAAAGGAGAGAAGGAAAAAAAATCAGTTGTGATTTATCTAAGATTCTTCATCCGTACATATTTTACAAGCATAGATTATCAAAGATGCAGTGAAATCTAAAAGGTCAGATTGGCATACATTTTGACACTTTGCCCTCCTCTGTTTTTATTTATCTGTCAGACAAGAGCCTTGCAGGCTGTTGCACAAACCCAGAAGATGCATTCTCTGGAGCAGAGTCTGTCAAGTTAGCAGTCTTTACTGGGAAATACACACTGTGCTGTTGGAGAGAAAATCCAGCAGCGGCTCTATAGGAGGAACAGAATCAAAAAGTCAAGATGGCAGCACAACCGCCTGATTGAAACCCTGCCTCTTCTTTGCAGCATTTCACTTGCACAGCTCTGGCTGCCATCTTGATTTTTCTGCTCCTCCAAGGATTTCGAACAGGGCACAGCTGGTTGAGACAACTGTCTTAGGAAGCAATTGCTGACATTTGAGTTGCAGAGAGTTGAGCTGTGACATGACTGCCCTTAATCTCCTTAGTAGATCTACTAATTAGTAGATCTAATTTAAATGAAGGACACTGTCTTGCTTCCCCTCTGGAAATAGGGTTCAATTACTTGGTTTTGGTATACAGACTTTGGGGGGAAGGAGTATAAGCACCAGCTTATATTTATTGGTTGGTTGGTTATATTTATATCTGACTTGTCTTTCAGGAATTCAAAGTAGCATATATTTTATTTTTCCTCACAGCAACTACTGTATTTTGTGAGACAAGCTAGGCTGAGAATGACTGGCCCAAAGTCACCCAGTAACCTACCTTATCATTGCTGAAGGTGGAATTTCAGCTTAAATCACCCAACGCCAGTCGAAACTTTAAACCAGGATTCTCCAAACTTGGCAATTTTAAGACTTCTGGACTTCAACTACCAGAATTCCTCAGCCAGCATGACTGACTGATGAATCCTGGGAATTGAAGTCCACAAGTCTTAAAGTTGCCAGGTTTGGAAACCCCTGCCTTAAACCATCTGAGTCAGGCATAAACTCTTCTGACCAACTCTGCTAAAAATTACCCAGGTTTTTTTGTTTTGTTTTGTGCCCTCAAGTGTTGACTCCTGGAGACTGCCTGGACTAGCCTGTTGCAGTTTTCTTGGTGAGATTTTTGGAAATGGTTGCCTTTGCCTCCTTCATAGGGCAGGGAGTGATACCTGCCTAATTATATTGTTTTCAAATTCATGAAAAAGATTGTTAAGATATTTAAAATTTAATAGCTGGAGCAGTGAAGGGTTGGACAATGAGTAAGAATACAGTTATACCGGTAGGTAATTGCTTAAAGAGAGCTGGCAATGAGGCAATCTAACCTGTGATTGGTTACTGTGAGTGTAAAGGGGGAGTTTCCTAGTTTACTGGAGGTTTTTTCCTCTATGTGCTATGTGTGATCTCTGTAATTTACCTCACGATGTTCCTGCTATGTTGCTTAATCTGAGGATGCTCCTCTCTGCCTATTTTATTTACTGTAAATATATTTATTTATACAAAACTGGTTTGTGTCAGCGTTTCTGACTCCATTTGGACATTGGCTACACAATTCCGACAAAGATCTATGCTAGAGGATCACAAAATTTCTCAGTTCATGTTCTTAGCACCTTTGTAATTTTTTCACAGCACCTGTAAATCAAAAGAAATACCTAACAGTTCTGTAAATTAAGGAATTAGATCCAAATTTAAAATATCTCACAGTACCCCATGCTTTTGTAGCACCATGGGACACGAGGCACAATTTTAGGAACTGCAGATCTATACACTGCCCATTTTTAAACAGCTGATAAATTCTTGTGTGTTATTGATCCTGTATTATCCTTTCTACTCCCTGATCTTGTTTTCTGGCCTTTAGCCATCCTCACTTCTAAATGAGATCTTTTATTGGCTGGATTTTAGAAAGATTACATAGGAGTGAGGAGGGGCAATTTAAAATAAAGTCTCCTATTCCCTCATCAATATTTCAATCAACCTCCTGGAAGGATGGTTCTGTTTAAAGGGATAGTTTCAAGAAATATTTTCTAAAAGCAGTGTGGGAAAACAGCATTTTTTGCATTTTTGTTTCCATCTCAGGGGAGAGTTCTTTAAAGCGATTACTTCTGTTATCACTTTCATCTATTAGTTTGATGATTAAAAATAATGATGGGGCATTGTGCTTACTAGGGTACTGATTAAATCTCCAGCAGTCTATGTGTTACTCTCTTTCCACAGTAATTATAGTTTCAGTCTTTTACTACATGCTGCTTTTAGCATAACAGCACTAGATCTCAGCTGCAGAGGGCAAATAAAAATATTGTAATAAAGTAGCGCACATCAGACTTTCCAATATAAATGTGCTAGCTCTCACCAGAAACACCACTGGAGCAAACAAAATTACCTTTTCTCTCCAGGGAGAAGCCTAGAAGGCAGCATAAATATATGTTGTGCATTTGTGAACAGTCATAGGCCTGCTTAAGACAATCACGTGAATCAGAATAGTTTCTTTCCCTAGAGGAATCATGTTTGCAAGCTTCACTGTTATTGTTGACAAGAGGCACCATGAGTGAGCAATTCATTATAAAGGCAGAGAAATCAAGCACATGCATGCTATTGTCTTTTCATTCACTGGCTATGAAAAAACATACAGGAAGCAGCTATTTAGAATTCTAAGACAAAACATGGTCTAAGGCCCTTGCATGGTCATGACTAAAAGAAAAGATTCTTTCAGAATGTTGATGTTATATCATAATTTTGATGCCTCTGTAGCTCTTTCTATTTTCCTTTCCAAAAATGTCCAGTATAAATTACCTAGCATTATCATATTGCATTATTCTCCACTGCCTTGTCATACTATTTTTTGCTACTAATACACATATAATTCTATAAATATCATATAAACCAGCTACGCCAGCATTCCCAGATTTAGTGCATGCAGATGTAGCAATCTTAAGTTTCAGAAATTCTGACTAGATGGGAATTAGATGTTCATAGATCCAGACCTATGGACATTTATTAATTTATATTTTTATCAAGGTACAATACAAATCAGGTAGCCCCAGTAATTACAATATTCTATTCACTATAATTAGTTCATAATTTAAATAGCCAAACCAGTAAAAAAATATTAACAATGCAAATAAACCAAAGAGTAAAGTAATCCTCAATTTATGACCACAATTGAGCCCCAAATTTATGCTGCTGAGAAATTTGTTATGTGAGTTTGCCCCATTTTATGACTTTTCTTGCCACATTTGTTAAGTGAATCACTTTTATTGTTAAATTATTGTAGTAACACAGTTAAGTCAATCTAGCTTTCCCATTGCCTTGCTTGTCAGAAGGTCACAAAAGGTGATCACATGACCACAGGACTCTGCAACCGCCATAAATATGAACCACTTGTCAAACATCCAAATGTAAATCATAAACTGCTTAAAAGAACAACTGTATCAGACTATCTTGCAAGTATCTTTCCTCCAAAAATGTTCTCCAAATATTGAATTTCATATGACGCACAAAGCCATAAACTACACAATCACATTTTATCTGTATATGTTGTGTGAACCTAGCACGTACACTTAATTCAATGCCATGAAAACCTAGAAAATTTTTTTAAACCATTTAAAAATAATAAAACTATGGCACTGTTAAAAGTAAATGCTAAACATTTCAAGACTCAATTAAAAAATATGCCTAAAGTACACTATACATGGTAATAAATAGCGGGACTGCCTAAACTTTAAAGCCAACTTTAAAAGATGTGAGGAGGGGGAGGGAGGGGCAGAAAGAGAGGAAGAGAAAGAGAGAGATTTGTTTCAACATAGCAGCCATTTGGCATATTGTAGAGATGCCACTTTCCACCTGTCCTGCCATATTCTGAATCAGCTACAATTTTTAGTACATCTTAAAAGGCAACTCCGTATAGAACACACGGCAGTAATCCAGTTTTGAAGGATTATTAGCACTTGTACTACCTAAACAAAGACTTATTGCTTCAGATAGAGATGTTATATAGTTGCTCAATATCATACTGAATCCAGATAGACATTCAGACTCAAAATTGGTTCCTTGAGTAGAGAGCACTCTCATCCAGTTCTTTAAGGATTCCAGTGTCCCTCAACCAGAACTCCGGAATCCAGCCCCTGGAATCAGCCACAACTCCATCTTATCCAAATTCAGCTTTAGTTTATTTTCATAAGTCTAGTCTTGTATCATCTGGAGACACACAAAAGACTTTCTAAACCTCCAGAATTATGTTCATTCAAAAGCAAAATTGCTTTCTCCTCTTATATAGAGAGCTGCTTGTGCCAGCTTTCTCTAGGTATATCTCCTCTAAATATGTTAGTTCAACTTCTCAAATCTATCTGGAAATGGATGGATATCAATACATTTAGAAAACATCATGTTGAGAATGACTAAATTGTGGTTTTCTTTAATAGGCAGCTGTGGGACAGTCTTTTTTACAGGGAGGGAGAAATTTCTCTATAGAAGAATCCCTGAATGTCACTTTCAATTCTGGATGGCAATCTGTCAGTCACAGAATATCAAAACATATTGTGTAGGCTATCTACAATATCCTTTATATAAGAACTTCAGAACACAAAAAGTAATACAATCCCACAAAAAATGCTCTATTTGTATCGTATTCTTATCTGCAGAATGTTCAATGACCATTGGATCAATGGGCCCAAATAATATGACCATAAGAAGATTACTTTTAATTCCAAAAAGCCTCAGAGTTCTTTGGTGCTCAGATAACAGCCCAAAATCAGTTATTGTCATCTGAATGGCAGACCAGAGGGAAGAGTCTTCTACTCTCTATGACAGAGATAAAAGTCCTAGAGAGGCTTTGAAAAAGAACAAATTTCTCAAGGCAATTCCTCTCTGCGACCATTTCAGTTTGGCATCCCCATTCCTCATACCTACACAAGGAAGTTGGGGGGGGAGGCAGAAATGGGGTGAGTAAATAGGCCCTTGTGATCCTGTCAATGGTGATCTTATCACTTGATCTTATCACTTGCATTGTTTTTTTAAAAAATGTTCCAATAGAAAAAAAAATAGAAAGCTGGGAAAGAGGCAAAAGTCTCTTGGGCTACTCTGCTGCACCATTTGGGAAGAAAAAGAAATAAAATGGCAGACGGGTAACAGGTGAAGTCATCCCAGTTCTTGTGCTGTTGGTGCATGTAGATCACTTAATTGGCTGGTGGAATGAATGAAAATTTGATTACTATGAAGATGAAAGATGTTTTAATATTATTTCCCAATATCAAGAGAAGAATCTTTTTTAAAATAAATAAATAAATATAAGATATATTTTGAGCATTTTTAAATGACGGTGAGCCTCATTTGTTTCATTACTTTTCCAGCAGAAGACAAAAGTCAACATGAAGTTGCCTAGTTAAGTTAGATCACCACTACGAGAGAAATATAAAGCATCATCTCTTCCTCTAATAGAGCCCATAAATTTAGGGTCCCACTTCATATTCTATCCCATTTATTCTCTTATTGCATTCTTTAAATTTTTATTAAAGTTAAGTCATCAAACTTCTAATTCTTGCCTGTACAGATAGTCCTCAACTTATAACAGTTCATTTAATGACCATTCAAAGTTACAATAGCACTGGAAAAAGTAACTTATGACCATTTTTCACACTTGCAGCAACCCCCAAGGTCATGTGATCAAAATTCACACTTGGCAACTGACTCGTATTGCAGTGCCCCGGGATTATGTGATCACCTTTTGTGACCTGACAAGCAAATTCAATGAAATCAGATTCACTTAACAACCACATTATCAACTTAAAAACTGCAGTGATTCACTTAACACATGTGGCAAGAAACGTAAAATTGAGCAAAACTCACTTAACACGTCTCACTTAGCAACAGAAATTTGGGGCTCAATTGTGGTTATAGGTCAAGGACTACCTGTATGCTAAATGTTTAGCATTGCATTTTGAGTATTTAGCATGCATCCTCCATTCTCACTCCAATCTGTTTTTAAAAGGCTGAAAAAGCAAATGTTGCAACCATTTCAACCTTACAGGTAAATACAGTTTCAGAGTTACCACATGTGTATCTATTTCAGGACAATGTAGGTGATAATTTTAATTTCACAACTATCAACAGATTTGTTTCATTTTGTAAGACTATTGTCCTAGATACATTATCATGGACTGCTCTTTCTTATCACATCACAGCCTGCCTGCTTTCATTTGGTGGAAAGCTGACATGATAAAAGGAAATTATCTATGATAGCAGATCCACCAAGATAACAATCTGACACAACCTACCAATAAATAGGTACAGTTTATCATGCAGAAAAAAAGGAATTCCCATCATATAAAACAACCTGAGTTAATGACTGCTCCATTTACCGCTAGTAAAGAAAAAATTCCCTCCCCGACTGTATTTTTCCAAGCTTTGTCTATAATCTTTGTCTTTGCTCCTCTAGCCTCATAAGTATGGAAATACTTCTGCACACTAAAAATAATTTAAGATAAGAGGTACTTCCCCTTCCCTGACCCAGAGAGACTGGAGAAAGGAAAATGTACACATTGATAGCACATTAAATTAATCTGTGTATTCTTTTTCAGAATGAAATACAGGTGTCCTTACTTAATGACCACAATTGAGACCACCAACTCTGTTACTAAGCAGTGTGGTCATTAAGTAAAGTATTGTGTGATTGCAATGGACTTATGCCAGTCCAGTTGCAGTTGCTAAGCGTGACATGTGACAGCAACTTGTGGTTTTTACTGCCAGTTTCACCACTGACTGCTGATTGGATGCTGGTTGTGACACATGAAAATGGCAATTATGTGACTGTGGAACACA
Source organism: Bothrops alternatus (assembly GCA_034064705.1). NCBI lineage: Eukaryota > Metazoa > Chordata > Lepidosauria > Squamata > Viperidae > Bothrops > Bothrops alternatus. The sequence goes on from JARGCV010000087.1 coordinate 8,677,828, forward strand.
GTGATGGTCATAAACAACCACATAGCATATAAATTTTGATCATGTGATGAGATGCTTTGACCATCATAAATGCAAGGATTAGTTATCAAGTTATTTTTTCATCACCACTGTAACTTTGAATGGTTGCTGAACAGGGCAGTTCTTAACTAAGGATTGCCTAGAATTAAGCATATTGTCAAGATAATAAGATGAAAAGAAACAATGCTCAGGAGGACAGATGGCCAGAAAGAGTGAATTTGTTTAGGTATGCAAAATGTTCTCCTCCGCCCAATGAACTGTTCCAATTCTGAAAACTTTCTGGCTGCTCATTAAAGCAGCTATGTCTTTTCCCAGGCTAATGCAACCAGGGACAGTATGGAACAGCTTCTGAAGCAGCCATGTGACCCTTGAAAAATATGCAGTTTCTTTGCTTATTTTATTGTATTTATTTATTAGATTTATTTGCCACCCATCTCATATGAAACAATTCTAGGCAGCTTACAGCATTAAAAAGTTAAAATCCTAACAAATAAATATATCTAAAGTGATAAAAATGAAAACCCCAATCAAGATGAAATTATAGTTAAAAGATGAGGAGGGAGGGAACAGAATGCATGGGAGGGGAGGTGGGATTGCCTCTTAATTCATTAACCACCTCCAGTGCATTGCTCTCCCATTTGTGCCCCAAGCCATCTGGCAGAGCCAGGTCTTCAGGCTCCTGCAGAAGGTCAGAAGGATGGAAGCCAATCTCACCTCAGGGGGTAAGATGTTCCAGAGGGCAGAAACCAGTTGTTTTAATTAACTGAAGAGAGGTGCCTTGTATGCTCTTACAAGTTCTCCAACTGTAGTCTTATACAGTGTATTACTGTGCAGCAAGAATGAGGGACAGAAAGTCAGAGATGTGATATTGAACAGGAAGAGCTTCTAAATAGGAACAGTTCTCTTGGGCTGTCAGGTTGCTGCATTCTGGACCAGTTGCAGATTCCAGATGGTCTTCAACAGCAGTCCCACGTAAAGTGAATTGCAGTAATCCAAACAGGAAGTGATTAAGGTGTGTGTAACTGTGAGCAAGGCCTCTTGGTACAGCAACTGACACACAAGAGATTAGTAGAAAGGCACTCCTGTCATGGCTGCCACCTGCTCCTCCAGAAGGATCTGTAAGTCCAAGAGGATCGCTAAATTGTCTATCAGATCTGTTTGGGGGATTGTTATCCCTGTCTATTCAGAGAAGTCAACTCTCCTGACCAAAGAAGGATCAAAAATACTGGTAGTCCTTGATTTACAACAATTGAGCCCCAAATTTATACTGCTAAACGAGACATTTGTTAGGTGAGTTTTGCCCTGTTTTACGACCTTTCTTGCCACAGTTAAGTGAATCACTGCAGTAGTTAAGTAACTTGGTTGTTAAGTGAATCTGGGTTCCCCTTGTCAGAAGATTGCAGAAGGGGATCATGTGACCCCGGGACATTGCAACCGTCATAAATATGAGACAGCTGCCAACCATCTGAATTTTGATCATATGGCTCGGGATGCTGCAATGGCCGTAAGTGTGAGAAATGGTCATAATCATTTTTTCAGTGACATTGTAACTCTGAAAAGTCACTAAGTGAACTGTTGTAAGTCGAGGAAAGTTAAGAAAGTTAAGCCCTGTAGCACACAATAAGAGCAGAGAGGTAAGCCAGCTTCATTGCTCTTACTACCACAAGTTCTAATAAAGGCTAATGCCAATGCTTGGTCAGATTCATCCTTCATATTCCTAAAGCATCTCTCAAGACGCAAGGCTCTTGTTGCATACTCTTTCCAGACCACAACTAAGGCCTCAGCAAATTCATGAGAACCTCAGGAATAACCCGTTCTGAAACCCTATTGGGTTCATCAATCATGGAACGGGACTGATCAAATAGGCCTATCCTCCCTGCAGTGGGAGGCAGTTAGAGAATTCCAGGAAGAAGAGGAATGATCTGCCCATGTGTCCATGCCAAGGGACTGCTGTTAATGTCCCCTAATCTAAGATCACCTTGCCACTGTCCTGAGACAAAGATCTAATGCATGATTCCTTTGTGAGTTGGGTCATCTAGAAGGTGCACCAGTTTCATGTCTGTCATGGCCTTGAATTTTGGTCACCTCTGCCTCTGGGCTCTGAGAAGCAGACTGAAGTTCCCCAGAACTACCGTATAAGTTGGGGAACTCCCTGACAACTCCATCACTGAGGTCAGGACCTTGGCTAAAGACACTGCCATCCCACAGGGTGAGGCAAAGGCCAGGAGATATCTAGCAAAAAGCAAGGGCAGTAGACATACATGGTATAAACTGGTGATAAATGAGTGCATTTGTGAATTGGGGTATTATAAATGAACGTCACTATGAGTAAATGTGTAAATCACCATGCTGATGATTGATAGAGCAATGAAGGTATTGTTCTACTCTGTAATTTTCTCGATTTATCTATCTAACTGTAGATGATGGGCAGATGATAGGTGGAATTCCACATTCAACAGCTGAGATTGGGCTTTCCCCCAAAAAATGTGCCATGAATTCTGAAGCCTTTGAGAAAAAAGTGCTTTTCAATTACAAGTTCAAATTGAAAATTTAGATAAGTTTGATAAAATAACAATGGTTTTAAATCAACCCAAAGATGATGCTCAGACACAAGTAACAGCAGCTAAGCAGATTTACAGTCGGACAGATTGGAATCTAATTTATTGCTGATGGATTTGAAAGAAAAGAAGTTTGATTTGAAATTTATTAGGCTTGTTGGAGAAGGCTAAAGAGGGAATGGATTCTAAAGACTTAAAGAGTTGACAGAACTGATGGTAATGAACTGGAATTTCTTAAGAAGATTGATAGAAACTGGGGAATGAACTTATTATATCCAAGCAGAAAAAAAATTGAACAGCAAGTGCTTCAGATATATCTACAACAGAGACATGATTTTGGGGAATAAGATCCAATTGTTGGGAAAGATCCCAGTTAAAATTAACATTAAGAATCAGCTGAGGATATTTGATTCTGGATGGACCAGAGATAAAGATTATAGAATTATTTATGGACCAAGTGTGATTGGACACACAAGAAATTTGTCTCTGGTGCATAAGCTCTCACTGTACATACAAACAACAAAGTGATAATTCATAGATCTTAAATCATATACAATCATGAATTATAAGACGCAAACAATTGATAAATCGTAATATACCAATTGGAGAAGGTAGAAGGAAAGATGAAAGATAAGAAAGATGACAAGGATAATAGCAATACTATGTAGTTGACTACATAGGTAAATATCTTTAGGCATAAGACAGTGCTGTGGGAGTTAAGTGTTCAGCAGAGTGATGGCATGGGGGGGGAAACGATCTTTGTGTCTAGTGGTTTTGGCATGCAATGCCCTATAACAGTGGTGGCGAACCTATGGCACGCGTGCCAGAGGCGGCACTCAGAGCCCTCTCTGTGGGCACACGTGCTGTCGCCCCAGACCTGCCTCCCCCTGCAGCCCCCTTATCAGCAGCCCCCCCAGAGGAGAGTTGTCCCCGGGCATGGAGCAGCACAGCCAAGCACATAGCAGCTGGGCAGCAGGGGCAAGACTCCGCCCTCGCACCCTGTCACATGCAGATGATGCTGTGGGGCACTGATGGGAGGGTGTGTCCATCATGGCGCTGCAGAGCCACCTGAGCGATCTGCGGCGGGCCGTGGAGATGGTGGGTGGCCTGGCAGATGGGGCGCGGGCGGGGGTGGAGCGGGCAGGGCAGGGCAGAACGACAGGGTGGGGGGCGGGGCGGTTTTTGGGCTCTAAAAGATTTGCCATCACTGCCCTATAACAAAGTCCTGAGAGAAGAAGTTGAAACAGTTTCAACAGGATGTGAGGGGCCTGTAGATATTGTCTCAGTTCTCTTTTCTTTCCTCAATAGAATATATATATGCAAAAAAAAATAGAAATGCAAAGTTTTGTTCAACTTGTAGCAGTTATTGAAGTAAGAATACTGAAACTTTGGAGCTGATTGCAAATGACAGGTGCCAACCAAAATCAGAGAGAAAAAAAGCTATACAACAAAGAGATGTTCAAAAATCAGGATAATAGATTAGGAAAGAATGGCTCTAAGTTGAAGAAAAGCTCTGGGGGTTTTGGAAGCCCAAATAAAGGGAGCTCTCTTTCAAATCAATAGTATGATGAAGAATAAGAAATCAAGAGAAAATATTATTCTTAAATCTCTGAAAGTTTGGTGAACTGTCTTCCAGTCCAAATGGTAGTGTTATATATTTAAATAAAATAAATAAAAAATAAAATATCAAACCTCTTCTAGTGACACTTAAAGGCAGTTAAATATTTATGATTCTCATTCATGCAAATCAAATTACAAGCCCAGTTGTAATCCAGCTTCATAAAAAGTCAAGCTTTCTGCAACTGCTTGAAATTTGAAGTTGAGAAGTAAAAACAATCAACTGCAATAGCTCTCTCTTGATTAGTGGAATGATTGATTATTCACTGACAGACATAAATATCCCCAGACCTGCAAATTTCTCACATAACTGGTTAAAATTTTAGTGGATTGCCGGAGACTTTCTATGTATTTCAACAGGGGATTTTAAACCAAGCTACTGTACATCCTTTCTTATGTGCTTCATTTCAAGATACTGTCATAACAACTTAGCAAAATCCAATCTTCTTTTAAATTCAACTAACAGGAGTCCCGTTGTTGTTGTTTTAAAAGGATTATATGGAAAGGGTAATGTCTGTTTTAACAAATTGCCATTTCCCAAGTCACTGTGTCTGTATATAGTTTGCAACCAATTTTGCTATTGGGTCTCTCAGGATCCCTCTCCATGTTCCTCTAAGCAGGAAAGCAAATAAGACAGAAATATGTCCAACCAAACTTTGAAATGTCCAGGAGTATTCCCTAATACATAAAAAAGATATTTTTTCTTGGAAGAGAAAGATGTAAGGTCAACAATTTTATGGCAACTGACCTCAGGAGAAATCCTTAAAAAAATCTATTACAACAAAAATAATCCTTCTGAAGCTTTATCAAATTCTTCAGGGAATCAGTCATATCAGTTTCCAAGACAGCATGCTTTTTCTGTCTAAATTAAAGAATAGTTAAGAAATCTAGGGGGGGAGGGGGGAGAGAGTGCAAGCAAGCATACAAATACACTCTGTTTTCTAACTGAAATCCTCAAACTGTAGTATCAGGAAATAGCAATAGCACTAGTACCAGCACCTAAACTTATACCCCGCTTCACAGTGCTTTACAGTCCTCTCTAAGCATTTTACAGAGTCAGCATATTGCCCCCAACAATCTGGGTCCTCATTTTACCAACCTTGGAAGGGTGGAAGGCTGAATGAACCTTGAGCCCGTCAGGATCGAACTCCTGACTGTGGGCAGACTTTGTCTGCAGTACTGCATTCTAACCACTGAAATAATTGAAATTGAAATAATTCATTTATTGGTGTCTAATTAAAAGGACTGTGCTGTGCTTTGAAAATAATTTGAAAAAGATGCTTCGTGGCATACTTGGTACCTGTCTGCAACTGTTTCAGACAGAATGAAAGCTAAGGAAGAGGAAAAAGATGGTTGCTTTGCTGATCGTTGGTTTTAATCCTATTTTTCATTAAGCAGCAGTTGGGTAGATATGGTACTAAATTATATAGGAGTGCACAACTTTAGTTGATTGATAGCTTTTGAGTGGAGTGCTGATGAATTAGGAATAAAAACTATCTTTGTTCTCATTTGCAGTTATGTTTAATTAAATATCCTGAATACTGTAGTACTTTCAATCATTTATGTAATTATATCCCTTTGTGGCATGTTAAACATTGCAAGTAAACTTTTAGAGATTTGGGGAGATAGATTTGATAGAGATAGATTAGACAGATGATCGATGGAGGGATGAACAGATAGGAGTCTGTCCAAAATGGGTAAAATAGAATGAAAGAACTCTTTTCAAAATATTCCTTTCTTTAGCCAGATAGTTATGCTAAATAGCTGACTTCCATAAGCAGGAGACTGCCACTCTGGCCAGGAATTTTGACAAACCTCCTCTGGAGTTTCTGGGCTAGAAAAAGCAACTGATCTGCTCATTCTTTAAGCAAGGATCCTTTTGACAACTCAAATTCAACTTTGGGTCTCAGAAAATTGTCAGGAGACCACTATATGGCTTTAAAAGCTTTTACTAAACACTGCCCACACATTTTCAAGCCTATGTTTGCAATCATAACAGTCTGACATTTGCTAGAGATTTGTGCAGGATGAATGCATGAAATGCTGTTACCAATCTCCCACAACACAGAGGTTACCCTGCTAGGTGCAATGCTTAGTGTATGTTTGTTTTTCTACAGCTACCGTAGCTAAATCCATTGCCATGACTCCAATCTTTCAAAATCAACATTGTTTTCCAAAAGACAGGAAATGTTTTAGAAGCATGCTTGGTCTACTTTTTGGTCAGAAAGCTCCAGATAACTATAAAATACTTAGAATAACACAAATTAATGATTGCAAAAACAGTTGTATCTCACAAAATTGAATTTAAGAGGAGCCTAAACCAAATACTGCATAACTGAATCCTAAGAGTTCGCCAGTCAGTTATGCTTTATATCAGAACACCATAGGCCAGGGGTGTCAAACTGCCAGCCCATGGGCCAGATGCGTCAGAGCAAAACCATGCCCACCCCACTGCCAGCAATGGGAAAAAAGTTGCAACACGTCCCGTGACATTGCAAGTTTGACACCCTTGCCCTAGGCCTAGCCCATTCCCTCCCTAACAAAATGAGCTATGTGGTTGTCATAATTCACCATCTAAATTTGCTGCTGGTATAAAGGGTTGCAACTACTCAGTGAAGAAACTTATCAATAACAGACTTTAATTCTGGGAGGAAAAAGCAAAACAGAAATTCTATCAGTGTTTCCTTGCCCAATAATGGTTAATAACCATTGCTTTGAATAACAGCAAGGGCAGATCCTAATTTTTTTCCCAGTCCAAAGTAGCTTACAGCTGGAATGTAAATTCCACAGGTGTTGTAAGATATGCATATTGTTCTATTGTGAGATGTTTTACATCATGTGGGAGCTGGTTTATATCTACAGTGCTCCTACCTATGAACAGCCTTAATCTGACAAATTCATTAGTGAGCCATGCTCAATCAAAACATAATTTGTGAAATCTGGCATCTCCAAGATAAAACAGTTTCTGCTACTGACATAATTCACAAGACACCTGCATTATCCATTACACACACACACACACCAATCTTCAGCAGCGATTCTTATCAGTATGTGATTCAGGGAGAGCTTTATTGAGAAACTAAGATATGTAATTTCTTGCCTAGTATATGGCCATATTTTTTTTTTGCTCATGCTAACTTAGCATTTCCAAGGCTACTGTAATTGCATTATCTGTTGGATTGAGGAAAACAGGAAATTTCTAAGGCAGATCCAGAAGGAGGACTTTTCAATCAGATTGCCTTATTCTGTCCTGGGATTTAGATCATGCTTGCCTTATCTAGAAATTGATTTCCTACATTTCTTGTGCTGCTCCTCCACCAGGAATAACTCATGATTTAAAACCATACAACACATCATAAAAATGGATTGTTTTAAAATACAGCAAGAAAAGGCAACCTCTTGAAATGAAACCAGTACTATGAGGGAGAAAGCTACCCACAATAGATACGTGTTCACAAACAAAAGATAGAAAGAGGGAGAGAGAAGGAGAAGGGAAGGTATACAGTATTTTAGTGGGAAAGCATACTATAATATTGGTGTAGTCATGAAGGAAGTTCTGTTCTGTCAAGTTATTTCTTTCCCTGTAGTTGAAGAATTTCCCAAGAGTTTTGGTGCCGTCTTTTATTCTTTGAAGTAGAAGTAGACCTCACTGACTGTCCTATTTTTTTCATTTGCTACTCTTTTTGGTTGAGAGTAAAAACACATACACACACAAAAGAACATTTTCCCCTTTACTGCCTCAAGAGTATGTTTGCTGCCAGTAAATAGATTACGTTGATTATCTGGACAGATTTTATTTCATTCAATTATTTTATATTAGAGGCATCAGATCTGGACTGTAAAATCTGAGTAGACCACTAGAAGGCACCAGAGTTTTCTCTATCTCTCTATTGTTATCTAGTAATCAACCAACATGTTGACTCCAGATCTTGCAGCCATAATTTACAAACAATATATTCATCTCTAACTTTGGCTTAATCCGCAGTGCGAATTTCATATCACACATTATATGGGAATCCAATCAGCTGTAACTTACTCAACAATCAACATGGCTTAACACAAAGTTGTCAAACTTCCTCAACTTGGTACTTTCCAACTGCGATCTAAAATTTTGAGAATTTTAGTCTCTAAACACTTTGGTTCACCAATCTGGGGGAGAACTACAATAAGTAATGCATAGGGCTCTAAGCTATATATTAAATTTAATATTTTTAAGTCACACCAGCATATCCCAAACTAGTGAATTAAGTGAAGTAATTATTTTTTCTATTACAAATTTGCAAAAATCTAAGTTTTATATTTGTTTTCATGAACACATTTCTTAAAAAACTCAATTGTTCTTGTAGATGCTGGTAGTTACCTACAAAGTCTTGCTATTACAGAAATAGTTGTGTTTCATTTGTCCTTCCCAATGTCTATTTAAAGAAAAGAAATTCTACAATAATTTTCAAATAATAAAAATAGTATCTATTCTTTACTAATTCAATGTTTGCCATGCCAGGAGTATTTAAGTTTATTGCTGAAGTTTGAATATTCATCCATATATTATGTTCTTAAATTACTAACATTTGTCACTTTATGAAGCAAATTATTGTATAAGAAATTGGGACATAATTGTTTGCAAACTCTTATACCAAGTACAAGTACTGCATTCATACCTGAAGCTAGACTAGGATGTTAACTATGGCTTCTTGAACAAATCATAAAAGCTTGGCTTCCTGCTAACCTGTAATGGGTGGGTTCACCTAAATGATAAGCCAAATAAAACAAAATCACATATAGATGAGAAATTGGTGAGAAATATGAATCCACATACCAACACATGAAAGAGCCAGAACTGGCTTTTGTGTAGCTTTTTTCAGTGGCAAAAATGGATTTGCTGATATATAAAGAGAAAATAGGTTTGCTTCATCCCTCAGTGAGGAAGTGGCAATCAGACAGGAATCATGTTGTACAAAATCTTTGCTAGGATTTAATTTGAAGTTTTAGTCACCAAATCCAGCCTCAATAAATATCAAGAACTAAACAGAGTCCTTTCTTCCATTCTGAGGCCTCAATCACAATAGTCTCACTTGATCTACATGTCTAAGTCAATAGGAACAACTTCCAGGCTGGTTTGCCTGTGACATTTTTCATTACAGGAATAATGATTTGGTGCTTGGACAAACAGCTCACTTTTTGAAGCACATTCTTCTCCATGAGAACAGCAGAGAGGAAATACTTAGCAACACAGGAAATAGCCTCTAAAATTTATAAAGCCATCACAAATAATCTCCTATATTAGATATAGGCAACTTGGTACTTTTGGACTAGATTCCCCCCCCAAACTCCATCCACCAAGGATAACAATGAGGGATTTAGGTAGTTGTTGCAATCCAAAATGGAGGACACTAGATTGCCTTCCTTGGCTTCCACGCATTAAGTACTTAAGTATTAAGTCAGCTCAAAAACATCCTATATGTTTGCAATTAACTTATGTTCAATATCCATTAACGTCACCAACATTGTCTTGCCTTCCTGAACCATACATTTAACTGCATCCAAAGAGCAACAATAAATCACAAGGGTTTTTTTTTTCCTGGCCTATGCACACATAAATCACTTTTCATCTGCCAACGGCACAGGTGGAGTCTTTTCAACCGGGGAAAATCAACAGTAACAAAAATGGGGGAGGGGGGGAGAACCTCTTACGTTGCAGTTGCTTCTGAGCCTCCCAGCAGAATGCACTAAATGCCTTTGAAAAAGAGAGCAACACACCCCCCTTAGAAGAATAGAGAGGCCAAGCTTTGCTTAGCAGCAGGCAGCTCCGCACAAATCCAACTCCAGAAACCAAAGGTGCGCTGCAAAACTTTCCTTAGGTAGATCTCGCTAATCCAAACCTTTCTATCCGTAAGAGCGTTTTTAATGTTGCTTCTCTCGCATCCAACTTTCTTCTTGGTACAATTACCGTTGGGAAATGCAATTGTGCATACAAAGACATGCTAAGCAATCCTCTACATAGACACACACGCACATAGACACAACCCAAAGCCTCCAGCCTCAATTCTCCGCGCAATGAAAGGCATAAAGTCACCCACGCAGCAATCAGGTATCTGGGCTGTACGATCCTCTCGTACAAAGAAAAACGCAGGCAGCTCTGCTGTTATGTTCGTTTGCGAACGCGTACACACGCACACTTTTTTTGAAATGTCTCCTGAAATCCAGATAAATCTTCCAAGGCAGGCAACGCGTAGCGAATATTTCGAGGCGTCCTGAGAGTTCTTATACACACACAAACGCAACCCTACAGAATCGCAAGCTGCGTTTTCGTCGCCCTGCGTCTTCTTTGAATATTCCCACAATTTTCTCCGCAGACCTAAGCAAGGGCTCTTTGTGTCCCCTCACCGCTCCTTGCCTGAACTAAAAAAACGGATAAGGAAAGCAAAGTTTTCCGGCGAGATTAACCCCTATTCCCCCCCCCCATCCCAGCCAAGGAGAGCAGCCCCAGCGACCTGCCTCCAGGTCGCAAACCCTCTCCCCGTTTTCCCTTTCGGAGTCAACCCTCCGCGCCTCCGATCTCCGTCCCTTGCCTCACCTCCGGGCGCTTCTCCGGCTCTCCTTTGCCTTTCTCCAGCACCGCCGCTATCCAAACTAGGAGTAGCAATATCCACTCAAGAGGCTGCCAAGAGACGCCGTCTCCATCCAATGCACGATCATGATCTCCGGGTGTATCGAGGCATGTACGGGAGAGGCTGCAATTTGGGGTTTCGGCAGAGGACCTCGTTCTTTCAGCGCCGGATACTCCTCGTTTGCAAGGTCCTTGAGGGCGAAGCGGAGGGGGTCTCCTAGTTGCTCAACAGAAGGAACAGCCTGGGCAGAAAAGGGGATTGATGATGGGGCGAGGAGGTGGGAATCGGAGAGAGAACGCCAGGGACCGAAAGCAGGTTTGCGCAGGCGCAGGACAGAAGACACTCAGCGTGCCCGGTAGCCCCCTCGTGCTTCCCACCTCCTGGGTCCTGCAACCAGAACCAGTTGCCCTATAGGCGAAGGGGGCGTGGCGGGCTGCGCGGGAGTCGGGGGGCGGGGTCTTTTTTCTATCCACGCGCGGCCCCCGCTTCCCGCCCATCTTTAGCGTAGCTTAATATCGCCTGGTTGCCTTCCCGCCTCTCTTTTCTGGAAAGTGCTGCTTCGCCACGCCGACGTTCCCTGGCCTTACCTTTGCCCTATCTCGCTTATAGTGTGGGCGCCCTTTCCCTGTGGCGCCCTTTCCCGGTAATGTTTCCTGAGGGAGAGGAAAAGAGGAGATGGGCAGGGAATTGTGTGTACGTCAGGGAGAAGAGAGTGCTCCTCTTCCCTGCGGTTTTTAGGCGCTTAAATTTCTTGCCGCATGAGCTGTTCCACAGCATCGTCTCCTAGATCGGCGTTCAGTCTTTGCCACAGAAGTGTTCCTGGAGGGGTAGAATCAAGATCACCTCTTTGTAGGGCCTTAGTAAGACCACACTTGGAATATTGCACCCAGTTTTGATCACCACTATATAAAAAAGATGTTGAAACTCTGGAAAGAGAGCAGAGAACACCAAAGATGGTTAGAGGGGTGGGAGCTAAACCATATGAAGAACGATTGCAGGAATTAGGTATGTCTAGTCTAATGAAAAAAAGGACAAGGAGCGACATGGTAGCAATGTTCCAATATTTGAGGGCCTGCCACAGAGAAGAGGGGGTCAACCTATTTTGCAAAGCACCAGAAGGCAAGACAAGAAAAAATGGATGGAAACTAATCGAGGAGAGAAGCAACCTAGAACTAAGAAATGTTCTAACAGTTGGAACAATTAACCAGTGGAACATCTTGCCTTCAGAATTTATGGAGGTTTATAAGAAGAGACTGGCAGACATTTGTCTGAAATTGTATAGATTCTCCTGCTTGAGTAGGGGGTTGGACTAGAGGACCTCCAAGATCCCTTACAGCTCTTGTTGTTTTTTTAAAAAGGACAAAACAAGGGGAGGATATTGAAATGCATTGGGAGTGCATGTAGGTGTGTGTGAGAGAAAGGAATTGGAAGGTGTCTTCCAGGGGCTCCTGGGGAACTTCCTTGAGGTGTGTGTGCACGTGTGGCACATGAAATTAGTAAATGTTCCGATTGCAATCGCTGAAAAGCCACCAGAAAGCTAGGAACAATGAAGCTTGTTGAAATTGCATTTGATCAAAAGTTCACCCTGTCCTTAAGAAAATTGTAATGCCAATATGCCTAAAAATAAATTAGTGTACAAATAGTGTTTTTGAATTTTATTGTATACAACATATATTATTTTACACACTGAATGATGCACTAAAAATAATTGTTGTCAATGAGCAAATTTATTTAACTGTCCCTCTTAATTTTAGGAAATTAATAAAAATGTAGATAAAATAATATAAAAAACCCCATAAAACAACACCAAATTGAAAAATTATAAAATATCTCACAACTAAAAACAGACAAAAAAAACACACCATCCATATCGGGATTCATTAACAGCGCCTGAGGAAAAAGCCAGGATCTCAAGACGTTTTAGGAAGTCAACAGAAAGTTCTTCAGAGGGGAAGCAGGTCCTTGCCAGACTTTGTTGGTGGGGATGATTCTAACATCCATCTCCACACTCTCCATTCCTGAAGCCATCCATCTATATGCAGACAGAACTCTCTGTATACAATGTACGGTTATTATTCTACCCACTGAATTATTATTCTACCCACTGGTAGCTAAAAGAAAATAATGGTGTTCAATGAGCAACTTTATTTAACTCTTTATTTAACAAAAAAGTTGATAAAATGATAACATAAAAGAAATTCATAAAAGACTACCAAATTGAAAAATGATCACATCTCAAGACTAACAACAAAAACAAGCAGAAATTTCCTCAGGAGAAAGCGGTTCCTCATGGGGCTTTGCCGGTGTGGGTGATTCCACCATCCATCTCCGTAGCCTCCATTCCTGAAGTTGTCCATCTATATGCAGACAGAAGAACAGAACAGAATACCAAGAGTTGGAAGGGACTTTGGAGGTCTTCTACTCCACCCCCCCTACTCATGAACACATTGTTCCCAGCATCGCCTCCATCTGTCTGCTGTGCTAAATAGCCAACTTATGGTGCAGCCCATCAATAAGGGCGAGACTGCCTCGTGAATAAAAGAGCTGCCCATTGCTGCTCCTACCTGTTCTCGGATGAGTGCAGAAAGCAGTTCCTCCTCAAGACTAACCATCTGCAGCTGCGTGCTTTCCCAACCGGAAGCCTCAGGGCTGTCCTACTGCAGCTGTGCTTCAGCCAAATCACTCTCTGCTGGCTGCTCAGGCATTGACCAACTCACCTCCTGATGTGCCTGGGACTGGTTCATCCTCCTCCGATCTGCCATCTGGAGAGGCATCTGGGGGAGTCTTAAAAGTCTATTATTAGAACCACACACTTTCTGTAAAAATACAAATACTTTGCTCATTCTGGAGCTACTTGTAATTGCCCTCCGCTCTTCCCAGATAGCATATTGGACACCTATCGATCTGAAGGGGTCGTTTTCTGGCATCATAGCTTACAGTCTTTTGATACTTTTCATGGACTGTTCTTACTAAGGACACTGAAGAGGGTTGCCATTTCTTTCTCCAGTGGATCATGTTTTGTCAGCACTCTCCACTGGCCTGTCTGCCTTGGGTGGCCTTGCACAGCAGAGTTCATTGCTTCATTGAGCTGCCCAAGATTCTTCGACATGACAAAGCAGTGATCCATGAACAGGCTCAAATAGATTCCTATTAAATTAGACATTAGGAACAGGGAGCCCTCCTCCAGTCTGCTAAGATTCTCCAGTGTGTCTTCCTCTTCTTCAGGAGAATCCTGTGAATGGCAATGATTCCTCTTTAGCCATCAGGAAAAAGACACTCAGAATATTGAATAGTAATGTCCATCAGGAACAATGCCTCTGTTGCTGAACACATCTCCAGAGTTAGAGGATTCCCCACCCCCACCCCAAAAGTGGGCTTTTTACTTTTTGCCTGTTAAAGCCCTGCCCAGAAACAGCAGGGTGCTGGAGATGATGATGCACAAAAGGAAAGGGATAAGGAGGGTCAGTCATATCCATGTAGGACACCAGTCCACTGCACTGGGCCCTTCCCTGCTGCTTTGCAGTAAATCAACCAATCACAACAGAGCTTGGGTGTTAGCCTAAGTACCTTGTCCCAAGGGCCAGGTGTCACCTTTCTCCACTGCCCAGAGCCCTCCAGCACAGTTCACTCAGATTAGGAGAACTGAATAGAGGGACTCTATCCCTCCCCAAGAGAAAACACTTTGTCTGTCTTACCCACGGACTGGACGAAAGGCTGGCCTCCGAAGCCTCTGCAGCCTGCTCCCAGCTTCCCTCAGACTCCTCATCCAAGAGGGCAGAAATGGAGTCGAAATCCTCCAGACTGTTGTTCCGGGAGCCCACCAGGACTTTCATCGAATCCTGCAAATGACAGTACCGAGGCTGAATCCTAAGCTTTCTGCATCCCAATAAGATTGCTAAAGGATAGGGTGCGTTCAGGCCCTGTGTGCCAAAAGCAAGAGAGCCTCCATCGGCCCCTTTGCCAAAACTTTTTTACCTCCGAAGTATGCGTCTTCTCCCCAATAGGAGAGAGCTGCTCCTCCGCCGGCTGGTCTTCTTCATCCTGAAATAAAAATGCAAAGATTCTGTCTGTTGGCATCTCCACAGAGACAATGGTTCTTCGTTTAGTGGGGTAGAAGCTGTTCAGGCCTTACCGATTCTGTGCAGGTCTCTGATCTGGGGGGGAGTCGCGGCCTCCAGTGCTCTTCCTTTTCCTCTCTGGGGAGAGAAACGAAGAGGCCAAAGGTGAAAAGTAGCCACCGGCCCTTTTTAAAAAGTGGTCCCGTGGAGGCTCTAAGAACCCTTCCAGCTGGCCTGCCAAAGGGGCTACCCTGAGTCATTCTTCCTTTAGCAGAGGCAGAGGGCAGAGATGCCTCCCCTCTGCAAAGGTTTCACCTCCAAGGTGTTACCTACCTTGATAGGCACTGTTTTCCTCCTGCACATCGTTCCTTGGTTGGTATTCTTCCGAAGGATCCTGAAATAACAATACAAATATTACATCTGTTGGCATATCAAAAAACCCGCAGAGAAAGGGCTTCTGCATAGTGAGGAGCTGGTCTGGGCTTACCAACTCAGCGCAGGTCTCCGAGATGGTTGAAAGCCACGGCCTCCACTTCGCTATCTTCTCACTTCTGGGGAGAGAATGAAGAGCCAAAGATCAAAACTATGTGATGCCTCCCCTCTGCAAACGTTTCTTCTAGCCCTTTTCTTTAGGGCTTTAGTGCAATCACCTTTTGGGGGGCTTCAGAATACTTCGTCTGAGAACACCTACCTCATTGAAATGAGAACTGGCATGACCTCTTCCTTCCTGGGGCTCCAGGCGGTGGCACGAACACCCATCAAACCCTGCAAGTAACAAAGAGCTCAAAATGGCTCTTCCTTAGTATTTCCCCCTCCAACCCATCACAATCCTTTTGACTTTGCTAGGCTGGCCAACTTCTCCCAAGTGAGAATTTCTGCCTTTCCCCATCTGGTTTTGAGGCATGAACTCTGACTGGCCATGTCGCATAACCGTCCTTACCCCTGGGAACGAAGTTGTTTCTGCATCAGACACATGAAGATGTGTCTCCCATTCTCCCTTCTGGTCGTCCTGTTTTTGTGCCTCGACGGTCCCTACCAAAAGATGAAGGTGACATGTCAAAGAATATCCATCTAGGTCTGCCTCTCCTTTCTAAGATACCAGTGCAGGTCTCTGAGATGGTTGAGAGCCGCGGCCTCCACTTCGTTATGCGCTCATTTCAGGGGAGAGAATGAAGGGCCTCTTCTATCCCTTCTCTTTAGGGCTTTAGTGCAGCCACATTTTGGGGGGTTTCAGAATCCTTCAGTTGAGAACACATACAGTACCATATTGAAATGAGAATGGGTGTCACATATTCTGTCTTCTTCTTTAGGTGGTGGCACGAACACCCATCAAAACCTGCAAGTAACAATTGTTCGTTGAAGGTATAAATTAAAAGTGCATGTGGTGGAACGTTATATCTTTCCCAGGGGGGAAAGGCTGCACTCCACAGAGAAAAGAGACAGCAGATCATGGAAAATGTGGCTGATAGAAAGAGGCTCAAAATGGCTCTTCCTTAGAATGTCTCAGTATTTCCCTTCCAAGCCATCAAGATCTTTCCCCGAATCCAAAAGGCTCCTCTTGACTTGGCTAGGCTGGCCAGGAGCCCCCAAGTGAGAATTTCTCCCTTTCCTCACCCAGTTTAGAGGCATGAGCCCTGACTGGCCATGTCACAGAAGAGTCCTTACACCTGGGAAGGAAGTTGATTCGCCATCAGACACATGAAGATGTGTCTCTCGTTCTCCCTGCTGGTCATCCTGTTTCTGTGCCTCGTCAGTGCTGGCCAAAAGAAGAAGGTGAAATGTCAAAGGTTATCCATCTAGGTCTCCCTCTCCTTTCTAAGACCGACCATTCAGTCTATCCATCATTTTGCCTCTGCAAGCCCCTTACAGACAAGAAGCCATCTTGGGGAGAGGCTCTTAGACCTGTACTTTCCTGTCAAGAGGTAAAGGAAGGTACTCTACGTCGCTCTTCATGCAGCAGAAGAGCGCCGAACATATTTTCCAGATGTTCTGTGAAGAGAAGAGAAATAGGCGTGAGTCAGTCAAAAGAGTTGAAAAGCATGACTTTCTCTCCTACTGCCAGTTTTTTGGCCGCTGAGATGGCCACATTTACTCTAAAAAACCATCGTACAGCCATGACCCCAAGCAGCTGTTCATATTTCCACTGCACCTGCTGGTGGCTTTTCAGGGAAACTAACAACCTTGCTCCCTCAGCAACCAGGTAAACACTGGACACATTCTAAACCTGTCCAAGGAGGGCAGCTCACTTGGGTTTAGCAGTGTCTGGGCCTCAATCCTGTCTGCTTGGATGAAAATATCCTTTCTTTTTGCTAATATACATTTTCAGATTTGTGTTTAAGGGGCCCTGAACTCTTTACACAGAGTGCCACTCAAACCAGGAGAGGTCTGCAGCATCAGAAGGAGGTTCACAGGTGCAACCCCTTAATTGTGACATGGACACCAATGGGGGTGAGGATTACTTGGAAAGGATCCACACATGTTGTCACCTTTCCAGTGCAACCCCCAAAGGTCTTTCCAGGAATCCAAGGGGCTCTTCTTCTTGAAATTGCCAGTCTGGCCAGGTTTCCCAGGAGATATTTTCTCCCCAAAGCCATGCAGACTTCAGGCATGACCTCCCCAGTGGCCACGTTGCAAAATGTTACTTTGAGCCTTCAGCGCTCACTTAATGACTTCAGGATTCGCTTAAGAACTACTGTAAAAATGTTCAAAAACTTGGGTCCAATCACATGGTGTCTCAACTTTTTAACTGCAACAAGATATGACTGTAATTCAGATCGCAGTCGCTGGTTGAGAACCACCTGTACTGATAATGTGACTTCAGGCTCAAAGAGAAAAACATTACAGATTTGTAGTGATCAGGAGAGAGATGCTGTACTTAAATGTCTTCTAAATAAATGTTGAAGCATTCACTGCCCTAATAAATGAAGACATTTCTTCTTTCTTCAAGAATGGGCTTGCTAGTAGCAAATATATTCTATTTTAAATTTCCAAAATATCATAAACTAGGAACGAAAAGAAAAAATAAATACCAGGTTCAAAGCAACCAGCTTCACAACTTATACTTCAGTTATAGCGAAATATTCAACGACATGCTTCACAGAAACAGAATCCATCCGTGGATTCTCCATCTCCCAGTGCTGGAGAATCTCTATTGTTTCACATAGATATCTTTTTTCTTCCTCCATTTGGGAAAATTCTCGTTTATTTTCTTATTTTAAATGCTGTCCTTGTATCCTCTTTGAGTTTATAAAAATATCTAACTTTGATATAATGCCCCAAACAGGAAGAAAAGTAGTTATCGTTCTGACCACATGTCTGAAGGATGGGCTTCAGAGTTGTGAAATGATTAGAGAAATTTCAAAGGAAGGTTGAAGAAAAATATTGGAAGCAGGATTAAGTACACATAGTACAGGTAGTCCTCAACTTACAACAGTTCATTTAGTGACCGTTGAAAGTTACAATGACACTGAATAAAGTAACTTATGACCGCTTTTCACACTTATGACCTTTGCAGCAATCTTATGATCATGTGATCAAAATTCAGATGCTTGACAATTGGTTCATACTTATGACCGTTGCTGTGTCCGAAGGTCATGTGATCCTCTTTTGCAATCTTTTGAAAAGCAAACTCAATGGGGAAGCCAGATTCACTTAGCAACCATGTTACTAACTTCACAACTTGACTCACTTAACAGCTATCGCAAGAAAGGTCGTAAAAGGGGCAAAACTCTCTCTCTTAGCAAGAGAAACATTGGCTCAATTGTGGTCGTAAGTCAAGAACTACCAGTATAACTCTTAATAGTTTTCTTAGGGCTAAGACTCCAAGCTTTCCTTCCATCTGTCCTTCCACTCCCAGCTCCCAAATTACTCACTTCTCTTCCCTCCAAAAATACAAATATATAAATATAAATATAAACCAGGAGGAGGAACCCAGTGTTACTGTCCTTCGATTGATGAGTGCAAGATCCAATCCCCACTCACTGAATTTCTGGGCAACAGGAAATGGCCTCCTCCTTTCCCAACACAGGGCCTAAAAAGCCAGCCTGAGCTGAGGAAGGTCTGTAGTCCCTGCGGTTTGTCCTGCTGTAGTCACCTCTCGGGCTGAGACAGGTAGCATTGTCAATTCTTTCCACACATTTTTGCAGTGAAGACAGTTGTGAGCAAATACAAAATTCCATAAATAACTATGACTAGGATTATGGTGGTGATAAAATACCAGGGCAAAACAAGGCAAGGCAACAGGAAGTAATGATTACACAGGATATTTCCCATTTGGGAGCAAATCTTTAAATCTGTCTGTCTGTCTGTCTGTCTGTCTGTCTCTCTCTCTCTCTCTCTCTCTGTGTGTTTTTATTGTATAGCAAATTGCATATGATACGTGGATTAGCAATATATATGTTAACACTTCATCTAGACTAATAAAACATAATACAATATAAATTTGGAAAAAAACTACGTTCTAAACCAATGTCTAGGCCATCTAACCACTGAAGCGAAGGATTGTTTATATTTAAAAATGAGATAATGTATATGCCCTCACTTTACAACGGAGCCTCATGTGATCTACAATTTGACGTGGAACCCGCAGTTTGTGTGTGTTTAAACACCTGTTTCCTGTTTGCTGTTTCTGAGACCTAATGCTAATTCCTGTCTAAATTGTCCTGGCACAGAATTTTTCCTCATCCTCTTTAGTTTCTCTTTCTTTTCTTCTTTGCTGCTAAGTAACAGCTGGCCTTTACATTTCGTTCAGCTGACAGGCCAAGTTTTACATTTATTACCTAACATTATGTCAAGAGTGAGCTAGAGTAGTACAGATAGTCCTCAATCTACAACACTTAGTGACCATTTAAAGTTACGACAATACCAAAAAAGTGACTTATGACCATTCTTCACGCTTATGACCAGTGCAGCATCCCCATGGTGACGTGATCAAAATTGAGATGCTTGGCAACTGGTTCATACTTATGACCGTTGCTGTGTCTGAAGGTCACATGATCCCCTTTTGCAATCTTTTGAAAAGCAAAATCAGTGCGGAAGCCCGATTCACTTAACAGCCGTGTTACTGAGTTTATCAAGTGCAGTGATTCATTAAACAACTGTGTTAAAGAAAGTCGTAAAAGGGGCAAAACTCACTTAACAAATGTCTCCTTTTAACAACAGAAATTTTGAGCTCACTTGTCCTCATAAGTCGAGGACTACCTGTGCAGGAAAATCAAGCTGAGACTTGAGTCCATAATAAGCTGATATTTAATTGTTTCAAGAAGTTTTGAATAGGAAGAAAATGGTCAATATTGTAAAATTTACATTAAAAAAAACTGAAAATGGATTATAAACAGGTTGCCTTAGGTCTACAATATTTCTACCCATTCCAGCCTTCCTTAGCTTTAAAGACATATTTAGACAGGGAGTCCTCGACTTATAACAGTTCATTTAGTGACTTTTGAAAGTTACAGTGACATTGAATAAAGTGACTTATGACAGTTTTTCACACTTTATGACCATTGCAGCATCCCCATGGTGACGTGATCAAAATTCAGATGCTTGGCCACCGGTTCATACTTACGACCGTTACCGTGTCCCAAGGTCATGTGATCATCTTCTGCAATCTTCTAATAAGGAAAGTCAATGTAGAAGCCAGATTCATTTAACATCCAGCTATAGACATTAGCACTTCATTAATTTATCTCAACATGACCTCTTAGATTTGCCTTTTTATTATGCCTTTCTGTGTTTTATAGGATATTATGGTAAAAACAGTAGGCGCTCAGTCATCCTATGCAGTGGATTTACCAAATGAATGGAGTTTTTGAGAAGAATTGTGGAAATGACAAGTAGCATGTTTTCCATAATTGGTTAGTGACAGACCTATTGTATTCTGGCTCTTGTTGTTATCACAGGGCAATAACATCAGGGATCACACTGATTGAAATAACAGCTCTGGTGTCTCTTACAAATAAAACGTCTTTTCTGCATTTATGCATTCTCTGCCTCTTAGGACTCCTGATAAAGGAGGATTCGTCTTTCTGTTATTGTATTTCGTTTTGACAACCCATCCTTACCATACAATATTTGTGTAGCTCGGTTACTGTGGTCAGCGGCCTAGAGGACTACTTGAGTGACATTTGGATGTGGGAAACTTGGAAAATGCTGAACAGTTGGGAGTTATCTCTAGATAATCAATAAAGCTTTGTTTATTTCAATTATCATTTCTGGGACATGATGGGATTAGAAAGACAAAGACCCCTCAAATCTACATCCCCCACCCAAAATCTAAAGTCATATCCTTTAGGACATAATAGGATTAACCCATCGCCATTAGAATACCACAAGGGAACACTGAACCTCAGGTCAAAGTTCATGACACAGGAACAGGAAGAACCTCAAGTACAAAGCCCAAATGAGGTATAAAAGCCCACCACTCCCAGCTCCATTTTGCAAGCTGCTCCAGAGTCACATGCTATTGTGGTTCTGCTCTTGAATAAACAAGAACCTTCTTTCTCAAGCAGTCTCCATTTTGTTTATTCCCGGCTTGGACTGCACCCTGATGAAGATTTCTTTCAACCTTAGTAAACTTGATGCACACTTCTTTTTAAATTGAAAACGTAGTACTGATTAGCAAGTTTACTGAGACGAGAATATCAAAGCAAAGTATACTATATTGCCATTTAGGTGATAATTTTTATTTACAGTTTAATTGAAATCACTGTGCATGGAAATTCTTCGTTTCTGGTTAGGACATACACTTTCCCTGCCTTTTTAGCTGTCTCATTTGTGTATCTTATATACATATTTCGCTAGTGTATGCATTGTAGCAACAACCTAGCGTGACTTGCAAGAAATTATAGCCTCTTAGCCACTGTAACTTGGGTATTGTTCTGTAAAATTCCTTATGATATTTTTTCACACTTACGTCCGTTGCAGCAGCCCCATGGTCACATGATCAATATTCAGATGCTTGGCAACTGACTCACGTTTATGACGGTAGCAATGTCCCAGGGTCATGTGATCAGCTTTTGCATCCTTCTGGCAAGCAAAAGTAAAGGGGAAGCCAGATTCTCTTAAGAACTGTGTTACTATCTTAACAACAGCAGTGATCTACTTAACAACTGTGACAAGAAAAGTCGTAAAATGGGGCATTAGTCACTTCACAAATGTTCCATTTAGCAACATCAATTTGGGGATCAATAGTGGTAAGTTCAGGACTACCTGTATGTAGCTGAGGAACCTCCATTAATATTGTAACTGAATACTAATTCACTGTATCCCCTCGAACAGCAGAAAAAAATGGGACAAAACTGAGACAAAGAATTTTTCTGAAATTCTGCATTTATTCAAACGTTCACCCTATTCCTAACAAAAGTGTAATGAAAATAGGCCTAAACTAAATTAGTGCATATAAAGTCTTTTTTAATTTTATTCTCTGAACAATAACAAGAACAACAACAAGAAGTACAAGAACAACTATAACAAGTACAACAACGACAACAACAAGAACAACAGCACACAAAAATCCTTGGGGGAAAGTGGCTCCTCGTAGGGCTTCGCCGCTGGGGCTGATTCCGCTGTCCATCGCCGTCCGTCTATATGCAGATAGAATAACAGAACAGAATACCAAGAGTTGGAAGGTACCTTGGAGGTCTTCTACTCCAACCCCCTACTCATGAACGCATTGTTCCCAGCATGGCCTCCATTTGTCTGCTATGCTAAATAGCCAAATTACGGTGCAGCCCATCAAGAAGGGCGAGACTGCCTCCTTGTGAGTAAAAGAGCTGCCCTTTGCTGCTCCTCCCTTTCTCTGCCCTACCTTTTCTCGGATGAGTGTAGAAAGCAGTTCCTCCTCCAAACTAACCATCTGCAGCTGCGAGCTTTCCCAACCGAAAGCCTCAGGGCTGTCCTGCTGCACCTGTGCTCCAGCCAAATCACTCTCCATTGGCTGCTCGGAGGCAGCTCCTGATGGGCCTGGGACTGGTTCATCCTCCTCTGATCTGCCATGCGGAGAGGCATCTGGGGAAACATCTGGGGGAATAATCAAAGGCTTTTCTTAGAACCACATGCTTTCTATAAAAGTACAAACACTTTGTTCTTTCTGGAGTTACTTTTGATATTTTCCTGGGGTTTTCTTAGTAAGGACAGTGGAGAGGGTTGCCATTTCCTTCTCTAGTGGACCACATTTTGTCAGCACTCTCCACTATGACTTGTGTGAGTTGGGTGACCCTGCTTCATTGAGCTTTGCAAGACTTCGACACGACAAGGCAGTGATCCACGAAGAGGCTAATATAAGTACCTCTTTTAATTACAGACTGAGGTCCAGGGAGTCCTCCTCCAGGCTGCTGAGATTGTCCAGCGTGGCTTCCCCTTCTTCAGGAGAATCCTCTGAATGACAATGATTCCTCTTTAGCCATCAGTGAAAAGAGACTCAGAATTCCTAAAAGAGGTCCTATTGAATGGGGATCCCTATTCAGGAACAATGCTTCTGTTGCAATCCCCACCCTAGCGTACCCATTCCTACAAAAATGCAGGCTCTCTACTCTTTGCCTGTTAACGCCCAACCTGGAAACAGGAAAGGGATAAGCAGGGTGGGTCATATCCATTTAGGACACCAGTCTACTGCAGTGGGCCCTTCCCTGCTGCTTTGTAGTAAATCAATCAATCACAGCAGAACTTGGGTGCATATGGTGAGCCTAAGTATGCTCTTCCCAAGGGCCAGGTGTCACCTTGCTTCACTGCCCAGAGCCCTCCAGCACAGTTCACTCAGATTGGGAGGACTGAATAGAGGGACTCTATCCCTCCCCAAGAGAAAACACTTTGTCTTTCTTACCCACGGACTGGGCGAAAGGCTGGCCTCCGAAGCCTCTGCAGCCTGCTCCCAGCTTCCCTCAGACTCCTCATCCAAGAGGGCAGAAATGGAGTCAAAATCCTCCAGACTGTTGTTCCGGGAGCCCACCTGGACTTCCATCGAATCCTGCAAATGACAGTATCGAGGCTAAATCCTAAGCTTTCTGCATCCCAATAAGATTGCTAAAGGATAGGGTGCGTTCAGGCCCTGTGTGCCAACAGCAAGAGAGCCTCCATCAGCCCCATTGCCAAAACTTTCTTACCTCCAAGGTCTGCATCTTGTCCTCCGTAGGAGAGAGCTCCTCTTCTGCCGGCTGGTCTTCTTCATCCTGAAATAAAAATGGAAAGATTCTGTCTGTTGGCATCTCTACAATTCCGCAGAGACAGGGCTTCTTCTTTTAGCAGGGTAGAAGCTGTTCAGGCCTTACCGATTCAGTGCAAGTCTCCAAAATGGGGAGGAGTCGCGGCCTCCAGTGCTCTTGCTCTTCCTCTCTGGGGAGAGAAATGAAGAGGCCAAAGGTGAAAAGTAGCCACCGGCCCTTTTTAAAAAGTGGTCCCGTGGAGGCTCTAAGAACCCTTCCATCTGGCCTGCCAAAGGGGTTGCCCTGAGTCATTCTTCCTTTAGCAGAGGCAGAGGGCAGAGATGCCTCCCCTCTGCAAAGGTTTCACCTCCAAGGTGTTACCTACCTTGATAGGCACTGCTTTCCTCCTGCACATCGTCCCTTGGTCGGTATTCTTCCGAAGGATCCTGAAATAACAATACAAATATTACATCTGTTGGCATATCAAAAAACCCGCAGTGAAAGGGCTTCTGCATGGTGAGGAGCTGGTCTGGGCTTACCGACTCAGTGCAGGTCTCCGAGATGGTTGAGAGCCGCGGCCTCCATTTCGCTATGTTTTCATTTCTGGGGAGAGAATGAAGAGCCAAAGATGAAAAGTAGCTATTTGATGCCTCCCCTCTGCAAACGTTTCTTCTAGCCTCTTCTTTAGGGCTTTAGTGCAATCAACTTTGGGGGGCTTCAGAATACTTCGTCTGAGAACACCTACCTCATTGAAATGAGAACTGGCATGACCTCTTCCTGGGGCTCCAGGCGGTGGCACGAACACCCATCAAACCCTGCAAGTAACAAAGAGCTCAAAATGGCTCTTCCTTAGTATTTCCCAGTATTTCCCCCTCCAACCCATCACGATCCTCTTGACTTTGCTAGGCTGGCCAACTTCTCCCAAGTGAGAATTTCTAACTCTCCCCATCTGGTTTTGAGGCATGAACTCTGACTGGCCATGTCGCATAACCATCCTTACCCCTGGGAAGGAAGTTGTTTCTGCATCAGACACATGAAGATGTGTCTCCCATTCTCCCTGCTGGTCATCCTGTTTTTGTGCCTCAACGGTCCCTACCAAAAGATGAAGGTGACATGTCAAAGAATATCCATCTAGGTCTGCCTCTCCTTTCTAAGATATCAGTGCAGGTCTCTGAGATGGTTGAGAGCCGCGGCCTCCACTTCGTTATGCGCTCATTTCTGGGGAGAGAATGAAGGGCCTCTTCTATCCCTTCTCTTTAGGGCTTTAGTGCAGCCACATTTTGGGGGGTTTCAGAATCCTTCAGTTGAGAACACATACAGTACCATATTGAAATGAGAATGGGTGTCACATATTCTGTCTGCTTCTTTAGGTGGTGGCACGAACACCCATCAAAACCTGCAAGTAACAATTGTTACCTCAGGTCAAAGATCATGACACAGGAACAGGAAGAACCTCAAGTACAAAGCCCAAATGAGGTATAAAAGCCCACCACTCCCAGCTCCATTTTGCAAGCTGCTCCAGAGTCACATGCTATTGTGGTTCTGCTCTTGAATAAACAAGAACCTTCTTTCTCAAGCAGTCTCCATTTTGTTTATTCCCGGCTTGGACTGCACCCTGATGAAGATTTCTTTCAACCTTAGTAAACTTGATGCACACTTCTTTTTAAATTGAAAATGTAGTACCGATTAGCAAGTTTACTGAGAGGAGAATATCAAAGCAAGGTATGCTATGTTGCCATTTAGGTGATAATTTTTATTTACAGTTTAACGGAAATCACTGTGCATGGAAATTGTTCGTTTCCGGTTAGGACATACACTTTCCCTGCCTTTTTAGCTGTCCCATTTGTGTATCTTATATACATATTTCGCTAGTGTATGCATTGTAGCAACAACCTAGCGTGACTTGCAAGAAATTATAGCCTCTTAGCCACTGTAACTTGGGTATTGTTCTGTAAAATTCCTTACCTGTGCTCCAGCCAAATCACTCTCCATTGGCTGCTCGGAGGCAGCTCCTGATGGGCCTGGGACTGGTTCATCCTCCTCTGATCTGCCATGCGGAGAGGCATCTGGGGAAACATCTGGGGGAATAATCAAAGGCTTTTCTTAGAACCACATGCTTTCTATAAAAGTACAAACACTTTGTTCTTTCTGGAGTTACTTTTGATATTTTCCTGGGGTTTTCTTAGTAAGGACACTGGAGAGGGTTGCCATTTCCTTCTCCAGTGGACCACATTTTGTCAGCACTCTCCACTATGACCTGTGTGAGTTGGGTGACCCTGCTTTATTGAGCTTTGCAAGACTTCGACACGACAAGGCAGTGATCCACGAAGAGGCTAATATAGGTACCTCTTTTAATTAGAGACTGAGGTCCAGGGAGTCCTCCTCCAGGCTTCTGAGATTGTCCAGCGTGGCTTCCCCTTCTTCAGGAGAATCCTGTGAATGACAATGATTCCTCTTTAGCCATCAGTGAAAAGAGACTCAGAATTCCTAAAAGAGGTCCTATTGAATCAGGATCCCCATCAAAAACAATGCTTCTGTTGCAATCTCCATCCCCATCCAACCATTCCTGCAGAAATGTAGGCTGTCTACTCTGCCCCTTAATGCCCTGTCCGGAAACAACAGGGGGTTGGAGAGGAGGATGCAGAAAAAGGAAAGGGATAAGCAGTGTGGTTCATATCCATTTAGGATAGCAGTCCACTGCAATGGGTCCTTCCATGCTGCTTTGTGGTAAATCAACCAATCACAACAGAGCTTGGGTGTTAGCCTAAGTATGCTCTTCCCAAGCTACAGGTGTCACCTTGCTCCACTGCCCAGAGCCCTCCAGCACAGATCACTCAGATTGGGAGGACTGAATAGAGGGACTCTATCCCTCCCCAAGAGAAAACACTTTGTCTTTCTTACCCACGGACTGGGCGAAAGGCTGGCCTCCGAAGCCTCTGCAGCCTGCTCCCAGCTTCCCTCAGACTCCTCATCCAAGAGGGCAGAAATGTTGTCGAAATCCTCCAGGCTGTTGATCCCGGAGCCCACCTGGACTTCCATCGAATCCTGCAAATGACAGTATCGAGGCTAAATCCTAAGCTTTCTGCATCCCAATAAGATTGCTAAAGGATAGGGTGCGTTCAGGCCCTGTGTGCCAACAGCAAGAGAGCCTCCATTGACCTCATTGCCAAGACTTTCTTACCTCCGAGGTCTGCGTCTTCTCCTCCGTAGGAGAGAGCTCCTCTTCTGCCGGCTGGTCTTCTTCGTCCTGAAATAACAATGCGAAGATTCTGTCTGTTGGCATCTCCACAGAGACAATGCTTCTTCTTTTAGCAGGGTAGAAGCTGTTCAGGTCTTACCGACTCCACGCAGGTCTCTAAAATGGGGGGGGAGTCGCAGCCTCCAGTGCTCTTGCTTTTCCTCTCTGGGGAGAGAAACAAAGAGGCCAAAGGGGAAAAGTAGCCACCGGTCCTTTTTTAAAAAAGTGGTCCCGTGGAGGCTCTAAGAACCCTTCCAGCTGGCCTGCCAAAGGGGTTGCCCTGAGTCATTCTTCCTTTAGCAGAGGCAGAGGGCAGAGATGCCTCCCCTCTGCAAAGGTTTCACCCTCCAGGTGTTACCTACCTTGATAGGCACTGTTTTCCTCCTGCACATCGTCCCTTGGTCGGTATTCTTCCGAAGGATCCTGAAATAACAATACAAATATTACATCTGTTGGCATATCAAAAAACCCGCAGAGAAAGGGCTTCTGCATGGTGAAGAGCTGGTCTGGGCTTACCAACTCAGCGCAGGTCTCCGAGATGGTTGAAAGCCGTGGCCTCCATTTCGCTATCTTCTCATTTCTGGGGAGAGAATGAAGAGCCAAAGATCAAAACTAGCTATTTGATGCCTCCCCTCTGCAAACGTTTCTTCTAGCCCTTTTCTTTAGGGCTTTAGTGCAATCACCTTTTGGGGGGCTTCAGAGTACTTCATCTGAGAACACCCACCTCATTGAAATGAGATCTGGCATGACCTCTTCCTTCCTGGGGCTCCAGGCGGTGGCACGAACACCCATCAAACCCTGCAAGTAACAAAGAGCTCAAAATGGCTCTTCCTTAGTATTTCCCAGTATTTCCCCCTCCAACCCATCACGATCCTCTTGACTTTCATAGGCTGGCCAACTTCTCCCAAGTGAGAATTTCTGCCTTTCCCCATCTGGTTTTGAGGCATGAACTCTGACTGGCCATGTCGCATAACCGTCCTTACCCCTGGGAAGGAAGTTGTTTCTGCATCAGACACATGAAGATGTGTCTCCCATTCTCCCTGCTGGTCATCCTGTTTTTGTGCCTCGACAGTCCCTACCAAAAGACGAAGGTGACATGTCAAAGAATATCCATCTAGGTCTGCCTCTCCTTTCTAAGATCGGCCATTCAGCCTGCCCATCCTTTTTCCTCTGCAAGCCCCTTGGGGACCAAAGGCCCTCTTGGGGAGAGGCTCTTAGAGACCCTGCAGTCCATCAGTGGTGTCCCACCCTGCCCAGGGTTTGAGGAGAAGAAAGTGGAAGATCCTCTATGTTGCTCTTTATGCAGCAGAAAAGCACCGAATATCTTTTCCAGATGTTCTGTGAAGAAAAGAGAAATAGAGATGAGCCAGTCAGAAGAGTTGGGAAGTGTGACTTTCTCCCCTACTGCCAGTTTCTTGGCAGCTCAGATGGCCACACTTACTCTAAAAAACTGTCGTACAGCCATGATCCCAAGCAGCTGTTGGTCCTTTCACTGCACGAAGGGAGAATGGGCAGCTGGGCCCTGATTGGTGGCTTTTCAGGGAAACTGACAAGGGCCACATTCTAAACCTGCCCAAGGAGGGCAGCTCACCTGGATTTAGGAGTGTCTGGGCAGCCCAGTGGCTGACTCCTTTGGTGGCCTTCAGTCTCTGCCTTTCATGTGGGAAGTTGTCTATTCATGAACAGAGAAGCACAATCAGTGTGGCACAAAGCACAGAGGAATCATACAATCCGAGGATGGATGGGACTTTTAGTCCAACTCGCTGCCCAAGGAAGGGCTTCTCCTACCATCTCAGACAAATGATTGTCCAATCTTTGTTTGAAAATCTCCACAACGCAGCACACACAACTCTTGGAAACAAACTCACTGTGAGAAAATTCCTCATTTCCAGGGTTGGATCTCTCTCTGATGAGCTTCCACTCACTGCTCCGTGTCCTTCCTTCAGCTACTATGGAGAATCAACACCCTCTTCCCTGTGACTTGCCATCATGTCACCCCTCGTTCCTCTCTTCAGGGGGTCCTGGAAGCCAACTTGCTTCTCTGCTGGGCCTCTTGGGCAATTTGAGCTTCCTTGACCCTTTGGACCAGCACAACCTGGCACGTCTTGCTCACCTGTTAGTAAGTCTCAATCCTGTCTGCTTAGATGAAAATATCCTTTCTTTTTGCTAATATACATTTTCAGATTTGTGTTTAAGGGGCCCTGAACTCTTTACACAGAGTGCCACTCAAACCAGGAGAGGTCTGCAGCATCAGAAGGAGGTTCACAGGTGCAACCCCTTAATTGTGACATGGACACCAATGGGGTTGAGGATTACTTGGAAAGGATCCACACATGTTGTCACCTTTCCAGTGCAACCCCCAAAGGTCTTTCCAGGAATCCAAGGAGCTCTTCTTCTTGAAGTTGCCAGTCTGGCCAGGTTTCCCAGGAGATATTTTCTCCCCAAAGCCATGCAGATTTCAGGCATGACCTCCCAAGTGGCCACATTGCAAAATGTTACTTTGAGCCTTCAGGGTTGAATTAATGACTTCAGCATTCGCTTAAGAACTACTGTAAAAATGTTCAAAAACTTGGGTCCAATCACATGATGTCTCAACTTTTTAACTGCAAAAAGATACGACTGTAATTCAGGGTTCAATTGCAGTCTTAGGTTGAGGACCACCTGTACTGATAATGTGACTTCAGGCTCAAAGAGAAAAACATTACAGATTTGTAGTGATCAGGAGAGAGATGCTGTACTTAAATGTCTTCTAAATAAATTTTGAAGCATTCACTGCCCTAATAAATGGAGACATTTCTTCTTTCTTCAAGAATGGGCTTGCTAGTAGCAAATATATTCTATTTTAAATTTCCTAATATCATAAACTAGGAACAAACCCAAAAAATAAATACTACGTTCAAAGTAACCAGCTTCACAACTTATCCTCAGTTATAGTGAAATATTAAACCACATCCTTCCCAGAAACAGAAAATATTCATATTTTTTTTCAAATCGAAGTTTGCAGGTTTATTTCAAAAATGTATATTGTTTCACCCTAGATTTTTTTTTCTTCCTCCTATCGGAAAATTCTCAATAATTTTCATATTTTAATTGCTGTTCTTGTCCTCTTTGTGTTTATAAAAATATCTAACTTTGATATAATGCCCAAAACAGGAACAAATGTAGTTAACGTCATGACTGCCTTTCTGAAGGATGGGCTTCAGAGTTGTGAACTGATTAGAGAAATTTCAAAGGAAGGTTGAGGAAAAATATTGGAAGTAGGATTAAATACACATAGTACAGGAAGTCCTCAACTTACAAAAGTTTATTTAGTGACCGTTAAAAGTTACAATGACACTGAAAAAAAACTGACCGATGACCATTTTTCACACTTACGACCTTTGTAGCAGTCCCATGCTCATGTGGTCAAATTCAAATGTTTGGCAATTGGTTCATACTTATGACTGTTGCTGTGTCCGGAGGTCATGCGATCTCCTTTTGCAACAGTTTGAAAAGCAAAATCAATGCAGAAGGCAGATTCACTTAACAACCGTGTTACTAAGTTATCATGTGCATTGATTCATTAAGCAACTGTAGGAAGAAAAGTCATAAAAGGGAGAAAACTCACTTAACAAGTGTCTCACTTAACAACAGAAATTCTGAGCTCAGTTGTCATCGTAAGTCGAGGACTACCTGTGCAGGAAAATCAAGCTGAGACTTGAGTCCATAACAAGCTGATATTTAATTTGAGTTTGTCCCAAGAAGCTTCGAATAGGAACAAAATTGTCAATATTGTAAAATGTACATTAAAAACAACAACGTGAAAATGGATTATAAACAGGTTGCCTTAACTGTACTATATTTCTATCCAATCCTGCCTTCCTTGGCTCTAAAGATGTATTTATACAGATAGTCCTCGACTAACAAAATAGTTCATTTAGTGACCGTTGAAAATTAGAACATCACTGAAAAAAGTGACATGTCTTTTATTACTTACAACTATTGCAGTAGCCCAGTCACAGGATCATTTATTACGGTTGCAGTGTCCTGGGGTGATGTAATCCCCTTTTGCGAACTTCTGACAAGCCACGTCAATGAGAAAACCAGATTCATTTAACAACTGTATTATCAACTTCACAACTTCAGTGATTCACTTAACAGCTCTTGCAAGAAAAATCATAAAATGAAGCAAACCTCACTTAACAACTGTCTCTCTTAGTGACAGAAATTTTGGGCTCAATTATGGTCATAAGTTAAGAACCCCCTCTATAATGCTTAGTAGTTTTCCTAGGGCTAAGACTCCAAGCTTATGACCATTGCTGTGTCCGAAGGTCATGTGACCCCCTTTTGCAATCCTTTGAACAGCAAAATCAATGCAGAAGGCAGATTCACTTAACAACCGTGTTACTAACTTCACCACTTAATTCACTTAACAGCTGTGGCAAGAAAGATTGTAAAAGGGGCAAAACTCACTTAAAAACTCTCTCGCTTAGCAAAAGAAACATTGGCTCAATTGTGGTCGTAAGTCGAGCACTACCAATATAACTCTTAGTAGTTTTCTTGGGGCTAAGATTCCAAGCTTTCCTTCCATCTGTCCTTCCTCTCCCAGCTCCCAAATTACTCACTTCTCTTCCCTCCAAAAATACAAATATAAAGATATAAATACAAACCAGGAGGAGGAACCCAGTGTTACTGTCCTACGATTGATCAGTATAAGATCCAATCCTCACTCACTGAATTTCTGGGCAACAGGAAATGGCCTCCTCCTTTCCCAACACAGGGCCTAAAAATCCAGCCTGGGCTGAGGAAGGCCTGTAGTCCCTGCGGTTTGTCCTGCTGTAGTCACCTCTCGGGCTGAGACAGGTAGTATTGTCAATTCTTTCCACAGTTTTTTGCAGTGAAGACAGACAGACACACACACACACACAAAATTCCATAAATAACTATAGGATTATGGTGGTGATAAAGTACCAGGGCAAAACAAGGCGAGGCAACAGGAAGGAATGGTTACACTGGATATTTGACATTTGGGAGCAAATCTTTCAACCTTTGTGACCATTTCTGTGTGTATGTATGTGTGTTTGTTTATTTATTTAGCCTATAGTATGCAATGTATATTAATATTTAATTGAGATTAATAAAAGACAATAAAAGATAAATGTTAGAAAGATCTGTGTTCAAATACCAATGTTTAGGCCATCTAACCACTGAACGGCGGCATTGTTTATATTAAAAAAATCAGACACTGTATATGCTCTCAGTTTACAGCAGGACTTGACATGGGATCAGCAATCTGTGTGTGTTTAAACACCTGTTTGCTCTTTTTGAGACCTTATGCTAATTCCTGCCTAAATTGCCCTGACACAGAATTTTTCCTTATCCTATTTATTTCCCTTTCTTTTTTTGCTTCGCTGCTAAGTAATGGCCGGCCTTTACATTTTCTTTAGCTGACAGGCTAAGCTTTTACATTTACTGCTTAATGTTAAGAATGAGCTAGAGTAATATGTGTTTCTAAATGTGAGGGAACATTCAACTATTTTTCAGTTCCAAAGCACTGGTTATTCAAAAAAAATCTTCGTTCTCTAGCAGTAGATTATATGTTGATGTTTTATCCTTTTTATTAGTTTATAATATAAAATAAAAAATATAAAAGAAAGAATAGGAAAAATAGGGGAGGATAAAGGGAAAATGAGCCACTCATCTTAGAAAGGAACAGTACTCGTGTCCAAGCAGATATGTGGAAAAGCAGTGTGGAGGCAGCCATGTGTGCAAACTTCTGGGCAAGTTAAGAAAAGTCTGCAGGGAAGGGAAGGGCATGCACGGGTAAAGCAAATCCATACAGAAGCCAGCCAGTAAGATTTGTTTTCTGTGCATGGAGGAAAAAGTTAAAAAGCAGGGGAATGACAATTCAGATCTTGTGATGGTCATAGTTCAGACTGAGGACCATTGATGTTTTGTTGCCAGTTCACTGCAACTTGGACTGGAACTGCTGAAGCCATTTATGAAAGAAGCAGCATGGGAGGCAAGCACCTTAAGCTGTAGTGAGGAATTGTCACTATTGCACTTCTGAAATGCCCCAAATACAGAATGGGTATAATTATAATAAAAAAATTTTTTTCAAAAGTTTTAATTCAAGCCCTGACCTCCATCTTTTTTCAAACCTTCAGAAGATGAAGGCTTAAATGCATTGGCTATCTCTATCCACTATTCTCATCTTTTGTTGTTCAAACCAAGGAAGCAGAGTAGTGGAGCAGAGAGCTGAAATGGCAGCATAGCCCATTGGTTGTTTGTCCCCAGACTAATAGAAGAACCAAACTTTATTCACTTCTGGCTCCAATATGTGCATACATGTTTGTGTATTGTTAGAAGTAAGTCTTCATCCTGGTTCATCCAAGCCGGGATAAATAAGCAAAATGGCGACTGCTTTGAGAAGAAGGTTACAGTTTATTGAAGAAGCAGAAAGATGGTCCTTGCAAGGAGCAGAGAGGAAAGAGACCTTGAGCACATGGGCAGTAGGTTTTTATATCCCCTCTAGCCTTTGGAATAGTTTCCTGTTCCTGTGGCATGAACCTTGAAGCTATTTCTGAGTGTTTTTCTAGGACTTGATATCTGGTTTAATCCTATTATCATATCCTGCTTCCCAGGTGATGGGGCTAATGACTCCTAGAGTTTGGGTGGGGCATGCAGATCTTCTCTTTGTCTTCTTGAGTGCCCTGGCTTCAGCTTTCTGATGGTTCTACATCTGCATTCGTATGGGGCTAGCTCTTGCTTGGGGCAGAGAGATAGATTTGGGGCCAGGTTTGATTTTAAAAAAATCCTTTTGAGGAAAAATATATTTTTCTGCCCTTTTAATATTTCCTTCTCTGGGCTAACTTCCTTCAGTATATACCGTATGTTTTTCTAACAAAGGAAATGTTTAAATCTCCAAAAGAACCACAGGGAAGAAGAGGTTCGTTTAAATTCTATACCTGAATGAAATCAGGCAAAAGTTACTTTTGCAAAAGACAACTTGCAATGCAGCACAGAAATAAAATGTGGGATTGCACTGGGTCTCATAGCAATAATGAACATGAGCCGAATATGGAAAAACAGACATCAGCTTGGCAACCAATTGTAGATTAGTTCACTCTACTGTGTTCCCAGGTATGGTTGTGAAAATTGAACCTTAAAAAAAAACCAAGAAGAAAATCAACTCGTTTAATCTGTGGTTCTGGAGTAGACTCCTGCGTATTCCTAGGACAGCAAGGTGACTAACAAGCAAGTATTGGAGCGCATAACACCAGACATGTCACCAGAAGGCAAAATCGCAAAACTGCGTCTCACTTTGGTCATGTCATGTGGGGAATTCACTGGAGAAAGCAATTATGTTTGGAAGAGTTAGTGGCACAAGGAAACCACGCCATCAAAGAACACAGTAACTGGGCATTTCAAAGTTGACACCAGGAAGAGCATAGAAATAGTGCAAGATCAGAAGATGTGGAAAGACCTGGCCCATAGAATCCCCAAGAGACAGACTTGATTGAATGGATTAACATCATCATCATATATTGTATTTTATTAATGAAACAACATAAGAATTACATAAGAATTACATGCACCAGAATTGATTGTTCTAAAGTACTATACATTTCCTCCTGAGAAGATTCCTTTTAGTCTTTTTAAACTGCTTTTCTCAGTCACAAGCAGACATTACTTATAATTTATTATGATTAGTACCACCGCTGTGAGAACAAGCTCTGCAGACCGGCTTTAGGAGAAATGCTTTCCTGTGTGTTGACAAGCATGTCAATCTTACTGCCATCTCAGTAGCTAAATAAAATGCTATTATAGTATTGACAACAATTGAATATTTTTCCAGATGTAGGGGCTTATTCCAACCAAATTATTAGACTTTTCCGGACTCTGAACTGCTTCTTGGATGCTATTTTCAATAGGACTATTGTGTACCCAGAAACAACATACAATGACACATCTTGCAAAATCATAACTCATAAATAGTTCTCAATAGTGGCAATGAATCTTTTTCTTTTTTCATCTTGCAGCTATTTTGATTCCTTATGTTTATTTCAAATAAGATAAACGATAAAGGGAACTCCATCAAGCCTAACTCTTTTATTTATAGCTAGTTATCAATATTGCATAGTCCACTATGTCTATGTAACAAAAAAACTAGGAACATTTGCTGGATGTACTTCTCAAGGAAATTCCAAGGAAATTCTTTCTTTCTAAATTACATACCATGGATTATGCAGTTAAATGTGTTATACTTAGCACAAGTAACAAGTTGAATAATTTCTAGGTTAACCACTTACAGTGCAGTTATCTGTACCTACCTTTTGAAACTGTCAACTGGAAAAAGTCTGTCCAGATAATCTCAATGAACATCAATACTAAATAAATACCCTCATGGCTAATGTATTCCTCCTTTTTTTCTGACCTTAACAAAATCAGATTCTGAAGACTGAATCAAACAGAAGAATAAAGGGAGAAAATCTTCACAGCTATTTCCTCTTGAGTCATTTTTTCCATCTGATTTTTATCCCTTTTCAACAGACTTTTTACATTTAGTGTGGGGGGGGGGGGAAATCACGCTTTTCATTATCATTGCTGGAATTTCCCACTACAGTTGAACTGGTTGTTCAAAGGAAGATGATTTCAAACTGGAAAGCAACTGTATTCGAAAAAGTCAAGCAGACTTTCTTAACTCACTTTGGTGAGGCTTTTACCATATGGTTATCATGCTTTTTTCACAGTTTTACAGGAAGTCCAGATATTATCCTCCACCTGAGATCCATGCTGGTTTTTCATGTCTTAATAAAAATATATGGGGGTGGGAGGGAAATGTGAAAATAGTTCTGTAGTATTTTTTTCCCATTGTTAAATTCTAAAAGCCATTCATCTGAAAACATTTTAGTGTGTTAAAAGCTACTGTCATACTGTGAAGGGCATGAATGCACCTTATAGTAAGGTAACAGAAAAAACAGATTCTCACTGCTACCGGCCCTCTCACAAAATGCTTCATCTACCAGAAGGTGAATTCACATCTTTCCATTCACCCTAGCTATCCAATTTTTGAATCTTTCCATGATATACTGAATTATCAACTCATTATATGGCCTAAGTTTGTGCAACATGCTAGTTGAAAAATATGGCTGGACATGTTGTATCTCCGTATGACATGAATACAGGCCAAGGTAGACCTGGTTGTCTATAAGACTAAATGCTCCTTCATAGATACAAATGAAAGAGTGGTTGTTAATCATAGATCAGCTTAATCATTCAATTATGTATGTTTGCACTTATGATCTGATCTTGTATAGCTCAAGAATGACTCAGGGTTGGCATGGGTGGAGATTTTCAACAGATATTAATGGCAATAACAATCTGATTAACACTAAGCAGCACCTAGTGGGAAATTGATGTGTACCAATGACATTTCACTTCACTTACAGTACTTCAATACAACATTGTGGATAATTAAAATATAAGCTCTATAAAACAGTTCCCTTTATTTCATAACAAAAGCCAGAATAACGCTACATCAAAACATTGTGGTAAATTAAAATTTTGTCTCATTACAAAAAATGAAATATAGAAGAGATCAGAACAGTTGTTGGTAATCCTTAGTTGAATTGCCTTGATAATAAATCAGGGAACTTAACTGTGATGCCCTTGCATCTCTTTCTCTCTCTCTTTGTTTAAATAAATAAAAGGAAAAAATATTTTTCTTAAACTGATGTAAATGTTATTTAAGTGTAATTACCATTGTATTTGTTAGCAGATTATTTGAAATAGTGTTGATAAGAATTCATCTTTATGGCATCCTCCTTTTTAAAAAGCCAAGTAAACAGCTTACTTCTCCTTGTCTAGTATAAGACAACAACTCATATTTTTCAATGGAATTCATGGAGCACCTTTACTTAGGCATTAGTCAATGCTCCTGCTGTCTTATTAGAGCTAGGATGGAACAATGTATCATGGAAACTCAGATCAATGATGGAGTCTCTGCTGCAATATGATAAAAAGCTCCGTATCTACAAAATCCTGGTTGATTCCCCCCCCCTTTTAGTAGTCAGATGGAAAAGACCAGCTGCTGAAAGACATGTTAGAACAAGTGCATAAATATACACCTGGGAGCAAAATTAACCCACTCAGAGCATGAGAAAATGAATTAGTAAAAGTGAAGTATAAATTGAAAGGGAAAAAAAAGCAAAAGATGGCAAATATTCACTTTTGTTGAGGAAAAGAACACAAAGGGCCTGTCAAAGCACTTCCAAGCATACAAGGTTAATTCTAGGGACCAATATGGGAAGCTGGGTCATTTGGTCAACCTTTCAAAACAAGATGAAAAGGGCAGCTGCCCATGGCTGATAAACAAATGTTTTTTGGAGCGGACATTCAGTGAGCCATGACATTCAAATAATGGAGTTAAAGCTTTGTCTGGTAGTATGCACATGTCACCTCCCTGATGAATGTTTGTGCTCACCACTAATCTTATAGCTGCTAGGATCCTCGGGTTTGCTATTGTTTTAGAAAACATACATTTTTAAGACTTTCATGCCAGCTGTAATATTTGCATTTTAATTTGACTTTCCACTCCAGTGCTGATGCATTGGATGTTTGCTGCATATTTCAAGTTTATTTCAAATACGGCTAAATTCCTAAGTATATTACTTTTCCATGTACTAATAAATACATTTCTGTATGTACAGCAGATTGCACATATTTTTCCTCATTCCTATTGTTCTTTGGACAATTCATGTGACTAAGTTTTTTCATTAGCTGTGATGTAATAAAAAAAATATCCCAATCTGCAGGTAGCTTTTAAAATGTATAACAAGCAAATCGCAAGCAATATGGTAGCTTTTACTTATATGTGTGCAGTCATGATTTTAGTATTAGGGCAGCTCTGTCAAGTTCCCTGGTTTATTATCAGGGCATTGCGCAGTTATTCAATAGGGTTATATTTTATTGGGAAAATATAACACTAATAGCAACAACAATAGAGCAGATTTCCCTCCACTATGCAGTCTCAGTTGAGATCATTTCC
This sequence comes from Bothrops alternatus, assembly GCA_034064705.1. Classification (NCBI taxonomy): domain Eukaryota; kingdom Metazoa; phylum Chordata; class Lepidosauria; order Squamata; family Viperidae; genus Bothrops; species Bothrops alternatus. The sequence continues at coordinate 8,716,091 of JARGCV010000087.1, forward strand.
CAATCATACAGTTTTTATATAAATTAAAATTAAAAAGATTTTTATTAATTTAAATCTAGTTTTACCTAAGGTATTAGACAGAGAAATCAATTTTAAAGAGCTTCCATCATATGGAAGAGGAGTATACAGTAGAAGTCTCTTTTGTCATAAGTTTGGAAGAGAAATTCATCAGCAAGCAAGAGATCACTGTTTCATGTTCTGTGGAGTCAATTCAAACTGGTATCAACTTTATAAACTTAAGAATGTACTAAACTAAATTAAATTTGTTTTTTAAAAAAAGAATGTACTAAACTCTGTTTTTTTTTCTTTTCCAGTGAATGCCATTATAACACATTCAGAAACAGGATATAGTGTTAATTTTGCAAATTTTTGTCTTTCAGGGCCTCGAGCTCAGGCTTGGACAGTGAATAAATCCACCCCACTGGGAGCTTGGCATTTGGCATCAAGTCCATGGAGTAATTGTATGAACGGTGAAGAGAAAGTTGCTCCCCTTCCCTCCAGCTAAAGACATTGACATAATCCGAAATCTCCTGTGGGAGATCCAGGGATGGCATGGGAGGCCCCTCAACTGTGCACACCTGTAGCCAATGGCAGTGGCACTTCTGGCTGTCCAAATAGATCAACCCGTCTGGCCATAGGGTCCTAGGATTGTGGGCCTGGAGCCACTCTAATCCCAGCACTATTGGGAAATGAGGAGCAGTTGCCAAGTAAAAGTCCAGTTGCTCCACATGATTGTCCATGTCCTTCTGGAGTAGAAGGGTGGCAGCCATCACGGGTCCTGACTGGAGAGTTTGGTCATCTATAGTCTCCACCAGAACGGCAGGGGCAACCTTGTGCTGCGAGATCTCCTATTCCGTGGCAAATGCTAGATCCATAAAGTTCACAGAGGCCTCGAATCTACCATAGCCTTTGTTTCCACCTTTGCCCCATCAGGTTGTATCAAAATCACTACCAACACCAAATGCCATAGTAGAGTGACTTGTGGTTGCTGCAGTGGCCCTGCCAACATGGTCACCCAACCTCATGAACTGCAATCCCTGGAGTTTCCCGCTGGCACCTGACTTTTCTTAGCTGGGCATGTGGCCAGATGCCCGGGACCCCCATAATAGAGGCATAGTCCCTCCCAGTACCGGTGGTCCCTGCTGGCAGCATGGGTTCCTCAGAGAAAAGTAGCTCATTGCGAGACTTTGCTGATGAGGGCAATTCCATCCTCCGTCTCCATATCCTCCATTGCTGAAGCCGACTGTCTATATGGAGACAGAATAACATAATAGAATAACAATTGTAAGGGACCTTGCAACTCCAACCCCCTGCTCTTGAACACGTTCCCAGCATCGCCTCCATCTGTCTTCTGTGCTAAATAGCCAGCTTCTGGTCTAGCCCATCAAGAAGGGTGAGACTGCCTCATCGTGAGTAAAAGAACTGCCCTTTGCTGCTCCTGCCTTTCCTTTGCCCTACCTGTCCTCGGATGAGGTGCAGAAAACAGTTCCTCCTCAAAACTAATCATCTGCAGCTGCATGCTTTCCCAACCAGAAGCCTCAGAGATTTTCCTGTTGCAGCTGTGCTCCAGCCAAATCACTCTTCTTTGGCTGCTTGGAGGCATTGACCAACTCACCTCCTGATGTACCTGGGACTGGTTCATCTTCCTCCGATCTGCCATCTGGAGAGGCATCTGGGGAAGCATCTGGGGGAGTAATCATAGGCTATTATTAGTACCCCACACGTTGCTCTTTCTGGAGTCATCTTGCAATTGTTCTCTGCTCTTCCCAGGTAGCATATTGGACACCTTCCAATCTGAGGGGGCCATCTTCTGGCATCATTTAGCCTTTTATACTTTTCCTAGTAAGGATACTGGAAAGGGCTGACATTTCCTTCTCCAGGACTCTCCACTATGACCTGTCTTACTTGGGTGGCCCTGCATGGCATAGCTTATTGCTTCATTGAGCTGCACAAGACTTTTTGACATGACAAGACAGTGATCCTTGAAGAGACTGAAATAGCTACCTCTTTGAATTTTTTTTTATTATTTTTTTTTATTTTTTTTAATTAATTTTTTTTTCATTTTTACAAAGAAAAAAGAAATAATAACTCAACTGAAAACAATCATATAGCTCATTGAGAAAACAATATAACTGCTCAGTACCCCCCCCACCACATCGCCCTAGCCCTAACCAACCCCCTTCCTCTTACCTTCTATCTACCTACTTTCTCTCCCCTTTCTCTACTCCACCCACCTCTATCCCACTCTTCTCCCTCTTAACCCTCTTGCCATCTTACTACTTACCTCTACCTTCACTCCTCCTTCCTCTTTCCATCCGATGTGGTGCCCAGAGGCCACCCGAGCAACCCCTTAATACCTATAATTGCATATTCTTATATCAACCCCAATTACAGTTGAGAAAACATAGTATATCAATTATAAACACCCTCCCACCTCCCCCCCGACTTCCCAGAGTGAGTACAGGGTAGAAACGCAAGAAACCCCACTAAACTACTTATTATATAACTATTTAACTATATACCAAATATAATTTCTTCAATTGATATTTCCTTTGTATATAATCTATCCATTTTTTCCAGTCCATCATAAATTTTTCGTTTGAGTAATTCTTCAAATATGCGGATATCTTGTCCATTTCTGCCATATTTATAACTTTTAATGTCCATTCTTCAATAGATGGTAATTCAGACGTCTTCCAATATTGTCCCACCAATAATCTTGCCGCAGTAATCAAGTTCAAAATCAACTTAGTCTCTATGGTGGTAGAGTCTTTTATGATGCCAAGCAGAAACAGCTGTGGTGAAAATTCAATACGCCTTTTCAAGATATTCTGAAGAATCCACCATATTTTTATCCAAAAAGCCTTAATTTTTTTACAAGTCCACCAAATATGAAAATAAGTAGCGTCCATCGATTCACATCTCCAACACTTGGGTTGCACATCTGAATACATAAGTGATAATTTTTTCGGGTCTAAATGCCATCTATAAAACATCTTATAAAAATTTTCTCTTAAGTGCTGTGCTTGTGTGAATTTTACATTTTTCACCCATATCCTTTTCCATGTTTCCATCATAATTGGTTGTCCAAAATTATATTCCCACTTAATCATGCAATCTTTAACTAGCTCAGTTCCAGAATCAATTTCAATTAATGCATCATATAATCTTTTAATATGCATAATTCTTTGATCTCTAACTTGTTCAATTAATTTATCATCCTTTAGAGAAAAACCCATCTTAACATCTTTTTGCCATCTAGTCTGAAGTTGTACATGTGAATACCAATTGTGAACTATTCCTTCTTCCCTTAACCTATTTAATGATTTCAATACTAAACTATTCCCTTCTTTAGTTAAGAGCTTCTCATAAGGCACCACATCTTGAATTTGTTGTCTATTTATACTCTCTATTGCGTGCCTGGGAACTGTCCATAGAGGAATTTTTCCATTTAACTTGTAATAAAACTTTTTCCAGACACACAACAGAGCATTTCTCAATAAATGCTCTTTAAAACTCCTATCCAACTTTTTATCATAGACTAAATACGCATGCAACCCATACAATAACCCATACCCTTCTATATTCAATATTCTCTCGTTAGTTAGGTTAATCCAATCACTTATTGCTACTAAAACTGCAGCATAATAATATAACTTAAAATTGGGCATTTTCAGACCACCTCTCTCCCTTGTATCTTGAATAATTTTTAATTTAACCCTTGGTTTCTTGCCATTCCAAATAAATCTATTAAATCTATTCAAAGAGGGCTACCTCTTTGAATTAAAAACTGAAATCCAGGGAGTCCTCTTCCAGGCTGCTTAGATCATCTAGGGCGGCATCCCCTTCTTCAGGAGAATCTTGTCAATGACTCTCTACTCTTTGCCTGATAAATTCCTGCCTGGAAACAGCAGGGTCCTGTACAAGATGACACAGAAAAAGGAAAGACATAAGCAGGATGGGTCACATCCATTTAGGACAACAGTCCATTGCAGTGGGTCCTTACCTGCTGCTTTGTAAATCAATCACACTAGAGCTTAGTTGTATATATTGAGCTTAAGTATGTTGTTCCAAAGGCCAGCTATCATCTTGCTCCAGCACCCAGAGCACTCCAGCACAGTTCACTCAAGTTAGAAGAACTGAATAGAGGACCTCCATCCCTCCCCAACAGAAAACACTTCGACTTTCTTACCCATGGACTGAAAGAAATGCTGGCCTCCGAAGCCACTGCGGCCTGTTCTCAGCTTCCCTCACACTTCTCATCAAAGAGATCAGAAATGGAGTTGAAATCCTCCAGACTGCTGGTCCTGGAGCCCAACAGGACTTCCATTGAATCCTGCAAATGACAGTATCAAGGCTAAATCCTAAGCTTTCTGCATCCCAACAAAATGGCTAAAGCATAGGCTACATTCAGCCTCTGTGCCAACCAAGAGAGAGCCTTTAGAAGGCTTAAAGGTAGGAGGATATATAATACAATTTCTCCCCTCTCCCATCAGGACTTATGGCATACTCTCCATTGGGACTGTTGCCAAAACTTTTGTAACTCTGAGGTAGGCGTTTTTCCCCATTATGAAAGATTATCTTTTCCAGGGCTTAGTCTTCTGCTGTTTCAGTTCTGTACAAAGGAAGAAGGTGAAATGTTTAAGGACATCAACCTAGCTCAGCTTCCCCTTTCCAAGAGGAGCCACTCAGTCTACCAATCTTTTTTTTTACCCTGCAAGCCCCTTTTGAACCAACAGTGCTACCTATCTTGATGAATAGGGCCTCTCCACATCTCTCGAGCTCTCTAATGGAAAGGATTCTTCCAATGGATCCTAAAATAATGCAAAGCGTCTGTCTGTTGGCATTTCAACAAACCCGCAGAGAAAGGACTTCTGCATGGTGAGGAGCTGGTCTGGGCTTACCGACTCAGTGCAGGTCTCCGAGATTGTTAACACCTGCGGCCTCCATTTTGCTATGTTCTCATTTCTGGGGAGAGAATGAAGAGCCAAAGATGAAAAGTAGCCATGTGATGCCTCCCCTCTGCAAATGTTTCTTCTAGCCCCTCTCTTTAGGGCTTTAGTGCAGCTGCCTTCTTGGGGGCTTCAGAATACTTCAGCTGAGAACACTACCTCATTGGAATGAGAACTGACGCCACCTCTTGCTTCCTGGGGCTCTGGGCGGTGGCATGAATACCCATCAAAACCTGCAAGTAACAAATGTTCATTTGAAGGTATAAATCAAAGTTCTCTGCATATGGTGAAATGTTGTCATTCCCAGATGGGAAGGCTTCATTACAGCAGGCAAAGAGACAGCAGATTGTGGAAAATTTGGGCAACAGGAAGAGGCTCAAAATGGCTTTTCCTAAATATTTTCCAGTATTTTCCCCTCCAAGCCCTCAATATCTTTCCACAAATCCAAGTGGCTTCCTCTTCTTTGGGAGAATCCTGTGAATTACAATGATTAGGAGAACTGAATAGAGAGACTCTATCCCTCCCCAAGAGAAAACACTTTGTCTGTCTTACCCACGGACTGGGCGAAAGGCTGGCCTCCGAAGCCTCTGCAGCCTGCTCCCAGCTTCCCTCAGACTCCTCATCCAAGAGGGCAGAAATGGAGTCAAAATCCTCCAGACTGTTGATCTCGGAGCCCACCTGGACTTCCATCGAATCCTGCAAATGACAGTATCGAGGCTAAATCCTAAGCTTTCTGCATCCCAATAAGATTGCTAAAGGATAGGGTGCGTTCAGGCCCTGTGTGCCAACAGCAAGAGAGCCTCCATCGGCCTCATTGCCAAGACTTTCTTACCTCCGAGGTCTGCGTCTTCTCCGTAGGAGAGAGCTCCTCTTCTGCCGGCTGGTCTTCTTCGTCCTGAAATAACAATGGAAAGATTCTGTCTGTTGGCATCTCCACAGAGGCAATGCTTCTTCTTTTAGCGGGGTAGAAGCTGTTCAGGTCTTACCGACTCCACGCAGGTCTCTAAAACGGGGGGGGGGGGAGTCGCGGCCTCCAGTGCTCTTGCTTTTCCTCTCTGGGGAGAGAAACGAAGAGGCCAAAGGTGAAAAGTAGCCACCGGTCCTTTTTTAAAAAGTGGTCCGGTGGAGGCTCTAAGAACCCTTCCAGCTGGCCTGCCAAAGGGGCTGCCCTGAGTCATTCTTCCTTTAGCAGAGGCAGAGGGCAGAGATGCCTCCCCTCTGCAAAGGTTTCACCCTCCGAGGTGTTACCTACCTTGATAAGCAGGCACTACTTTCCTCCTGTACGTCGTCCCTTGGTTGGCATTCTTCCGAAGGATCCTGAAATAACAATGCAAGTATTATATCTGTAGGCATATCAACAAATCCGTAGCAAAAGGGCTTCTGCCATTACCATGGTGAGGAGCTGGTCTGGGCTTACCAACTCAGCGCAGGTCTCCGAGATGGTTGAAAACCGCAGCCTCCACTTCGCCATCTTATTTCTGGCGAGAGAATGAAGAGCCGAAGATCAAAACTAGCTATGTGATGCCTCCCCTCTGCAAACGTTTCTTCTAGCCCTTTTCTTTAGCGCTTTAGTACAATCACCTTTTGGGGGGCTTCAGAGTACTTCATCTGAGAACACTTCCCTCATTGAAATGAGAACTGGCATGACCTCTTCCTTCCTGGGGCTCCAGGCGGTGGCACGAACTCCCATCAAACCCTGCAAGTAACAAAGAGCTCAAAATGGCTCTTCCTTAGTATTTCCCAGTATTTTCCCCTCCAACCCATCACGATCCTCTTGACTTTCATAGGCTGGCCAACTTCTCCTAAGTGAGAATTTCTGCCTTTCCTCATCTGGTTTTGAGGCATGAACTCTGACTGGCCATGTAGCATAACCGTCCTTACCCCTGGGAAGGAAGTTGTTTCTGCATCACACACATGAAGATGTGTCTCCCATTCTCCCAGCTGGTCGTCCTGTTTTTGTGCCTCGACGGTCCCTACCAAAAGATGAAGGTGACATGTCAAAGAATATCCATCTAGGTCTGCCTCTCCTTTGTAAGATCGGCCATTCAGCCTGCCCATCTTTTTTCCTCTGCAAGCCCCTTGCGGACAGGAAGCCATCTAGGGGAGAGACTCTTATAGACAGTCCATCAATGGTGTCCCACCATGTCCAGAATTTAAGGAGGTCGTGGTACCTGTCAGGAAGTACAGGAAGATCTTGTAAGTCACTTTTTATGCAACAGAGATTGGAATGAGAACTGACGCCACCTCTTGCTTCCTGGGGCTCTGGGCGGTGGCATGAACACCCATCAAAACCTGCAAGTAACAATTGTTCATTTGAAGGTATAAATCAAAGTTCTCTGCATATGGTGAAATGTTGTCATTCCCAGATGGGAAGGCTTCATTACAGCAGGCAAAGAGACAGCAGATTGTGGAAAATTTGGGCAACAGGAAGAGGCTCAAAATGGTTTTTCCTAAATATTTTCCAGTATTTTCCCCTCCAAGCCCTCAATATCTATCCACAAATCCAAGTGGCTTCCTCTTCTTTGGGAGAATCCTGTGAATTACAATGATTAGGAGAACTGAATAGAGAGACTCTATCCCTCCCCAAGAGAAAACACTTTGTCTGTCTTACCCACGGACTGGGCGAAAGGCTGGGCTCCGAAGCCTCTGCAGCCTGCTCCCAGCTTCCCTCAGACTCCTCATCCAAGAGGGCAGAAATGGAGTCAAAATCCTCCAGACTGTTGATCTCGGAGCCCACCTGGACTTCCATCGAATCCTGCAAATGACAGTATCGAGGCTAAATCCTAAGCTTTCTGCATCCCAATAAGATTGCTAAAGGATAGGGTGCGTTCAGGCCCTGTGTGCCAACAGCAAGAGAGCCTCCATCGGCCTCATTGCCAAGACTTTCTTACCTCCGAGGTCTGCGTCTTCTCCTCCGTAGGAGAGAGCTCCTCTTCTGCCGGCTGGTCTTCTTCGTCCTGAAATAACAATGGAAAGATTCTGTCTGTTGGCATCTCCACAGAGACAATGCTTCCTCTTTTAGCGGGGTAGAAGCTGTTCAGGTCTTACCGACTCCACGCAGGTCTCTAAAATGGGGGGGGGGAGTCGCAGCCTCCAGTGCTCTTGCTTTTCCTCTCTGAGGAGAGAAACGAAGAGGCCAAAGGTGAAAAGTAGCCACCGGTCCTTTTTTAAAAAGTGGTCCAGTGGAGGCTCTAAGAACCCTTCCAGCAGGCCTGCCAAAGGGGCTGCCCTGAGTCATTCTTCCTTTAGCAGAGGCAGAGGGCAGAGATGCCTCCCCTCTGCAAAGGTTTCACCCTCCGAGGTGTTACCTACCTTGATAAGCAGGCACTGCTTTCCTCCTGCACGTCGTCCCTTGCTTGGCATTCTTCTGAAGGATCCTGAAATAACAATGCAAGTATTATATCTGTAGGCATATCAACAAATCCGTAGCAAAAGGGCTTCTGCCATTATCATGGTGAGGAGCTGGTCTGGGCTTACCAACTCAGCGCAGGTCTCCGAGATGGTTGAAAGCTGCAGCCTCCACTTCGCTATCTTCTCATTTCTGGGGAGAGAATGAAGAGCCAAAGATCAAAACTAGCTTATGTGATGCCTCCCCTCTGCAAACGTTTCTTCTAGCCCTTTTCTTTAGGGCTTTAGTACAATCACCTTTTGGGGGGCTTCAGAGTACTTCATCTGAGAACACTTACCTCATTGAAATGAGAAGTGGCATGACCTCTTCCTTCCTGTGGCTCCAGGCGGTGGCACGAACATCCATCAAACCCTGCAAGTAACAAAGAGCTCAAAATGGCTCTTCCTTACTATTTCCCAGTATTTCCCCCTCCAACCCATCACGATCCTCTTGACTTTGCTAGGCTGGCCAACTTCTCCCAAGTGAGAATTTCTACCTTTCCTCATCTGGTTTTGAGGCATGAACTCTGACTGGCCATGTCGCATAACCGTCCTTACCCCTGGGAAGGAAGTTGTTTCTGCATCACACACATGAAGATGTGTCTCCCATTCTCCCTGCTGGTCGTCCTGTTTTTGTGCCTCGACAGTCCCTACCAAAAGATGAAGGTGACATGTCAAAGAATATCCATCTAGGTCTGCCTCTCCTTTGTAAGATCGGCCATTCAGCCTGCCCATCTTTTTTCCTCTGCAAGCCCCTTGCGGACAGGAAGCCATCTAGGGGAGAGACTCTTATAGACAGTCCATCAATGGTGTCCCACCATGTCCAGAATTTAAGGAGGTCGTGGTACCTGTCAGGAAGTACAGGAAGATCTTGTAAGTCACTTTTTATGCAACAGAGATTGGAATGAGAACTGACGCCACCTCTTGCTTCCTGGGGCTCTGGGCGGTGGCATGAACACCCATCAAAACCTGCAAGTAACAATTGTTCATTTGAAGGTATAAATCAAAGTTCTCTGCATATGGTGAAATGTTGTCATTCCCAGATGGGAAGGCTTCATTACAGCAGGCAAAGAGACAGCAGATTGTGGAAAATTTGGGCAACAGGAAGAGGCTCAAAATGGCTTTTCCTAAATATTTTCCAGTATTTTCCCCTCCAAGCCCTCAATATCTTTCCACAAATCCAAGTGGCTTCCTCTTCTTTGGGAGAATCCTGTGAATTACAATGATTAGGAGAACTGAATAGAGAGACTCTATCCCTCCCCAAGAGAAAACACTTTGTCTGTCTTACTCACGGACTGGGCGAAAGGCTGGGCTCCGAAGCCTCTGCAGCCTGCTCCCAGCTTCCCTCAGACTCCTCATCCAAGAGGGCAGAAATGGAGTCAAAATCCTCCAGACTGTTGATCTCGGAGCCCACCTGGACTTCCATCGAATCCTGCAAATGACAGTATCGAGGCTAAATCCTAAGCTTTCTGCATCCCAATAAGATTGCTAAAGGATAGGGTGCGTTCAGGCCCTGTGTGCCAACAGCAAGAGAGCCTCCATCGGCCTCATTGCCAAGACTTTCTTACCTCCGAGGTCTGCGTCTTCTCCTCCGTAGGAGAGAGCTCCTCTTCTGCCGGCTGGTCTTCTTCGTCCTGAAATAACAATGGAAAGATTCTGTCTGTTGGCATCTCCACAGAGACAATGCTTCTTCTTTTAGCGGGGTAGAAGCTGTTCAGGTCTTACCAACTCCACGCAGGTCTCTAAAATGGGGGGGGGAGTCGCAGCCTCCAGTGCTCTTACTTTTCCTCTCTGAGGAGAGAAACGAAGAGGCCAAAGGTGAAAAGTAGCCACCGGTCCTTTTTTAAAAAGTGGTCCGGTGGAGGCTCTAAGAACCCTTCCAGCTGGCCTGCCAAAGGGGCTGCCCTGAGTCATTCTTCCTTTAGCAGAGGCAGAGGGCAGAGATGCCTCCCCTCTGCAAAGGTTTCACCCTCCGAGGTGTTACCTACCTTGATAAGCAGGCACTGCTTTCCTCCTGCACGTTGTCCCTTGCTTGGCATTCTTCTGAAGGATCCTGAAATAACAATGCAAGTATTATATCTGTAGGCATATCAACAAATCCGTAGCAAAAGGGCTTCTGCCATTACCATGGTGAGGAGCTGGTCTGGGCTTACCAACTCAGCGCAGGTCTCCGAGATGGTTGAAAACCGCAGCCTCCACTTCGCCATCTTATTTCTGGCGAGAGAATGAAGAGCCGAAGATCAAAACTAGCTATGTGATGCCTCCCCTCTGCAAACGTTTCTTCTAGCCCTTTTCTTTAGCGCTTTAGTACAATCACCTTTTGGGGGGCTTCAGAGTACTTCATCTGAGAACACTTCCCTCATTGAAATGAGAACTGGCATGACCTCTTCCTTCCTGGGGCTCCAGGCGGTGGCACGAACACCCATCAAACCCTGCAAGTAACAAAGAGCTCAAAATGGCTCTTCCTTAGTATTTCCCAGTATTTCCCCCTCCAACCCATCACGATCCTCTTGACTTTGCTAGGCTGGCCAACTTCTCCCAAGTGAGAATTTCTACCTTTCCTCATCTGGTTTTGAGGCATGAACTCTGACTGGCCATGTAGCATAACCGTCCTTACCCCTGGGAAGGAAGTTGTTTCTGCATCACACACATGAAGATGTGTCTCCCATTCTCCCTGCTGGTCGTCCTGTTTTTGTGCCTCGACGGTCCCTACCAAAAGATGAAGGTGACATGTCAAAGAATATCCATCTAGGTCTGCCTCTCCTTTGTAAGATCGGCCATTCAGCCTGCCCATCTTTTTTCCTCTGCAAGCCCCTTGCGGACAGGAAGCCATCTAGGGGAGAGACTCTTACAGACAGTCCATCAATGGTGTCCCACCATGTCCAGAATTTAAGGAGGTCGTGGTACCTGTCAGGAAGTACAGGAAGATCTTGTAAGTCACTTTTTATGCAACAGAAAATGGACTTAACACCTTTTCCAAATGTTGTGTAAAGAGAAGAGAAATAGATGTCTCACTTCATTCTTCTCTTCAAGTGGTCCTGGAACCCAATCTACATCTCAGCTTGGCCTCTTGGGAAATTTGACCTTCTGTTACGTTTTGGGCCAGCACAATCTGGCATCTCATGCTCATCTGTTAGTGGGTCCCAATCCTGTTTGCTTAAAGAAAAATATCCTTTCTTTTTGCTAATATAAAATTTCAGATTTAATACTAATTGAGCAGATGAATGGGATTTACACATATGAAACTGTCTCCTTGTGAGTAAAAGAGCTGCCCTTTGCTGCTCCTGCCTTTTCTCTGCCCTACCTGTTCTCGGATGACTGCAGAAAGCAGTTCCTCCTCAAAACTAACCATCTGCAGCTGCGTGCTTTCTCAACCGAAAGCCTCAGGGCTGTCATGCTGCAGCTGTGCTTCAGCCAAATCACTTCCTTTGACTGCTCATGCTGATGTGCCTGGGACTGGTTCATCCTCCTCCGAGCTGCCATCTATAGAGGCATCTGGGGAATCATCTGGGGGTGTAATCAAAGGCTTTTATTTAGTACCACATGCTTTCTATAAAAGTACAAACACTTTGTTCTTTTTGGAGTTGCTTTTGATACTTTTTGTGGGGTTTTCTTAATAAGGATACTGGAGGGGGTTGCCATTTCCTTCTCCAGTGAAGCACTGGAATTACAAACGGATCCAGAATCCGAGAAAAAAGGAAAAGGAAGAAAAAAGGAAAAAAATAGAAAAAATGAAAAAGAAAAAGTAAAAAGTAAAAAAGAAGAAAAAGTAAAATAAAAAAAGAAATGGGAAACAAAAAAGCCAAAAAGGAAAAGAAAATCAGGGGAAAAAAAGAAAGCAGAAAAAGGAAAAACAGAAAAAGGAATAAGAAAAAAGAACGAAAAAAAGGAAAAAGAAAAAAGAAAAATTAAAAAAGAAAAAAGGAAGAAAAAAATTTAAAAAGAAAAAAATATGAAAAAAGACAAAGGAAAAAAGTGAAAAAAATAGAAAAAGCAAAAAACCAAAAAAGAATAAAAAATAGAAAAGAAAAAACAAAAAAGAAATAAAAGAAAAAGAAAAAAAAATAAGGAAAAAAAGAAAAAAAAGAAAAATTAAAAAAAGGAAAAAGTAAAGAAAAAAGAAAAATAGAAAAAGGAAAAAAGGAAAAGAAAAAATGAAAAGGAAAAAGAAAAACTGAAAAACAAAATAAAAATAGAAAAAAAGGGAAAAAGAAGGAAAAGTAATAATAAAAGGAGGAATGGAAAATGAAAAAAAAAATAGAAAAATAAAAAACAAGCCAAAAAGGAAAAGGAAAAAAAATCAGAAAAAAAGAAAATCTAAAAAAAAGGAAAAACAAAAAGAACAGAAAAAGGAAAAAAGGGAGAAAAAAGTGAAGAAGAAAAAAATAAAAAAGGAAAAGGTTAAGGAAAAGAAGAAAAAAAGTAGAAAATATGAATATGAAAAGAAAAAGAAGAAATAAAAGAAATGGAAAAAATAGAAAAAGGAAAAAGGAAAAGTAAAAAAGATAAAAGATAAATGAAAAAGAATGTGAGAAACGAAAAGAAAAGAACAATAAGATGATGAAGAAGAAAACAAAAAGAAAAGAACAAGAAAAACAGATAAAAAGGAAAAGAAACAGAAAAAGTAAAAAGCAGAAAGAAAAATAGAAAAAGTAAATAAATAGAATCATAGAATCGTAGAGTTGGAGGGGACCTCCCGGGTCATCGAGTCCAACCCCCTGCCCGAGGCAGGATTCCCTAAACCATCCCAGATAGATGGCCGTCCAGTCTCTGCTTGAAGACCTCCATCGAAGGGGAGCTCACCACCTCCTGTGGCAACCTGTTCCACTGGTTGATCACCCTTACTGTTAGAAATTTTTTCTAACATCTAATCTGAATCTTTTCCCCTGCAGTTTCATCCCATTGTTTCTAGTCCTTCCTTGGGCAAGTGAGAACAGGGCTGATCCCTCTGCACTGTGACAGCCCTTCAGGTATTTGTAGACAGCTATCATGTCTCCTCTCAGTCTTCTTTTCTGTAGACTAAACATTCCTAATTCCTTTAACCATTCCTCATAGGACATGGTTTGTAGACCATTCACCATCTTGGTAGCTCTCCTTTGAACCTTCTCCAGTTTGTCAGTGTCTTCCTTGAACTGGGGTGACCAGAACTGGACACAGTACTCCAGGTGAGGTCAGACCAAGGCAGAGTAGAGGGGAATAATAACTTCACATGATCTGGACTCTATGCTTCTCTTGATATACCCCAGGATCGTGTTTGCCTTTTTTGCAGCTGCTTCACACTGTTGCCTCATGTTCAATCGATGATCCACTAGGACACCGAGGTCCTTTTCACATGTACTGCTGCTCAGCTGGATTCCTCCCATACTATATGTGTTTTTTTTTTCATTTTTCTTAACCAGATGTAGTACCTTGCATTTTTCCTTGTTAAATACCATTTTATTAGTTGCAGCCCATTGTTCGAGTTTCTCTAAATCTTTTTGAATCCTTTCTCTCTCTGCTCTGGTGTTTGCAATCCCTCCTAGCTTTGTGTCATCTGCAAATTTGATCAGTTTCCCCTCAATTCCCTTATCCAAATCATTTATAAAAATATTAAACATAACTGGACCCAGAACAGAGCCTTGTGGCACTCTGCTTGAGACTTTCTTCCAGTTGGATGTGCAGCCATTTATAGCCACTCTTTGAGTACGGTTACTAAGCCAGTTATGAACCCACCTAACAGTCACCCTGTCAATCCCATATTTGATCATTTTTTCAATGAGGATGGTGTGAGATAGTGTGTCGAAAGCTTTGCTGAAATCCAGAAATACTATGTCTACTGTATTTCCCTGATCAACCCATTCCGTGATTTTGTCATAGAATGAAATTAGATTAGTTTGACACGACTTGTTTGTTACAAACCCATGTTGACTGCTGTTAATTATTGAATTCCCATCCAAATGCTGACATATATGTTGCTTAATAATTTGTTCAAGAATCTTTCCTGGTATTGAAGTCAGGCTAACAGGCCTGTAGTTCCCTGGGTCTGCCTTCTTCCCTTTTTTGAAGATAGGGACAACATTTTCCCTTCTCCAATCATCTGGGACTTCTCCTGTTCTCCATGACTTTTCAAAGATTACAGCAAGTGGTTCAGCAATTACTTCTGCTAATTCCTTCAGTACCCGAGGATGTAATCCATCTGGACCTGGAGACTTAAACTCATTTAAATTAGCTAAAGTGTTCCATTACCTTCTCTGTGTCGATTACATGCCTTAATTCTCTTAGTCCTTCACTAGCACAGTGAAGGTCAGTTGCAATTACATTATCTTTCTTAGAAAAAACAGATACAAAATAGGAGTTTAGAATCTCCGCCTTCTCAAGATCACTTTTGACGACTTCCCCATTCTCGTTCTCTAAACTTCCTATAGCCTCTTTAACTTTTCTTTTACTTTTGACATATCCCCAAAACCCTTTTTTATTGTTTTAGTCTCTCTTGCAAGCCTCAATTCATTATTAACCTTAGCTTTTCTGATACTTGCCCTGCAGTTTGTACAGATTGCATTATAATCTTCCTTAGATATGTATCCCTCCGTCCAATTCTTAAACATTTCTTTTTTCCTTTTTAGCAAGTTTTTAAGTTCTAGGTTTATCCACCCTGGTCTCTTTAGATGTTTCCCATTCTTCCTTCTTTGAGGAATTGTTAAAGATTGCGCTTCTAGTATTGCATTTCTCAAAATATCCCATCCTTCTTGGACATTTCTATCCCTTAGTACATTCAGCCATTTGATCCCCCCTACCCTCTTCTTGAGTCCATCAAAATCTGCCCGTCTGAAGTCCAACTTTGAAGTCTGAGTCCTCTCAGGCTTTCCTTCCCTTATTATGCAGAATTCAAGGATAACATGATCACTACTTCCTACGGTTCCAGAATCTCTGATTTCCTCGACCATTTCCTCCCTGTTTGTAAGGATTAGATCGAGGATAGCCAATCCTCTTGTTTTCTCCTCCACTTTTTGGTGGATGAAATTGTCAGCAAGAGAGAATAAGAACTTATTAGACTTCTGGCTTTTGCCTGAGAGAGATTCCCAACAAATGTCTGGATAGTTAAAATCTCCCATAATCACTATATCATGCTTTCTTGATAGTTTAGCCATTTGATCTAGAAAGAGGTCATCCATATTTTCTGTTTGTCCAGGAGGCCTATAATAGACTCCTACAATAGTATCCTTTCTGTTGTTCTCCCCATGAATTCTTACCCATACAGATTCTACTGAGTTTCCACTCTCTGAAACCTGGATCTCTGAGGAGACAAATGCTTTTTTAACATAAAGTGCAACATCCCCTCCTCTTTTGTTAAGCCTGTTCCGCAAAAATAAGTTGTAGCCTTCGATGTCAGTGTTCCATCCATGTGTGTTATCCCACTAGGTTTCAGTAATACCTATGACATCATATTTATCTTCCTGAATTAAGATCTCCAGCTCTCCTTTTTTATTTCTCATGCTTCGTGCATTGGTGTAGAAGCATTTTAGTTTGTGACTGGTACCTGTTGCAGACTTGCCTCCTCCACTTTTCTTACAATCTTTTTGCATTTGTTCTTTTGTTCTATTTCTGAGAAGAAGAATATCACCTGGTTTGATTGGCTGAGTATTTTTGTTTAACTTTTTACTTCCCTTCCCCTTTTGTTTTAGTTTAAAGCTCTCCTGATGAGTGAAGCAAGGCACTTGCCAAATACATTCTTTCCTGTCTTTGTAAGGTGCAACCCATCCCTTGCAAGGAGCCCATCATATAGGTAGTTTTCTCCATGGTTCAAAAATCCAAATCTTTGCTTCTTGCACCACTGACGTAGCCAGTTGTTCACCTCAAGAATCCTGTCCCATCTTCTTTCTCCATGACCATCCACTGGAAGGATAGACGAAAAAACTACTTGTGCCCCGAGTTCCTTCACTTTCCATCCAAGGTCTTCAAAGTCATGGCAGATGGTTTCGAAGTTGTTTCTTGTACTGTCATTTGTGCCTACATGTATTAGTAGGAATGGGTTGTAGTCTGTAGGACTGAAGAGCCTCGTTATGGTATCATTCACATCTTTGATTCGTGCCCCTGGGAGACAGCACACCTCTCGTGAGTTTCTTTCGGGTCTGCAGATAGCTGTCTCTGTTCCTCTCAACAGGGAATCTCCCACAACCACCACTCTCCTGTTCTTCTTTTCAGTACCATTTCTTTCTCTCCGTTCAAGAGGTTTCTGGGGGCATAGTGGAGCATTCTTTGTGGATTGTGTAGTCAATTTTTGAGATACATCTGTATTGTTCTCCTGACTAAGTGGTTGGAATCGGTTCTTAAGTTGTAAGTTGTTAAGTTGTAAGGGTGTAGAATGTCGCCCAATTTTCCTGTTCCTATGTGTCACATGTCTCCATCCCTCAGCTTCCACAGGTACAGTAAGATTTTCTTCTATTCTGTCTTTTTGAAAAGTTTCTTCAGTTCTGTCAAGGAAGTTTTCGTGTTCCCTAATCTGTTGCAGTGTGGCCACTCTCTCTTCAAGACTTTTCACCTTTTCTTCTAGGATAACCACAAGCTTGCATTTGTGGCAGGTGAAGTTTAGTTTCTGTTCCGGAATGCTCATGAACATACAGCATACACTGCAGCAAACCATAGATCTCTTCCCCTCTTCCATATTATGTGGAGCTGCTTGATGTTATTCTTTGTGATTCCTTTGATTGTTGATCAGTTGATCAGCCAGTCTCCAGCACTCTTTCAAATTGCAGAAACTTTTAACTTCTTTACAGTATAAACTATGAATACCTAAGGTATAATTCTTTCTTTTACTACTGTGTAGGAAGAGGAGGAGGAGAAGAAGTGGTTAAGGGGAGAGGGAGCTTTCCTGCAGTTCTTCCCTGCTTGTGGGGGGAAGGACAAAGGCTTAATCAATTAATTAATCAATCAATCAATTTGATCAATTACTGCAAAGGAAGGGATTGAATCAATCCCGTGAGCAACTGTGCTGAGGATGGGATGGCTGTGGCGACTTGATTTTATAGGTAAAAAAAATATAAATAAATAAATAAATAAATGGCAAAAGTAGCAGTCTCTGGGGACAGGAAGAGTGGGCCGTGCTTGCCCGGCTGCAGCTCCAGTGGCGGGAAATTTAAATTTAAATCGGAGGAGGAAGAAGGCAGCTTCCGGTCGCCGCAAGCGCGGGCTCCGCTTTTCACAATGGCGGCCAGAGCCAGCAGGGAAGCGCACGGGAAAAGGATCGCTCCGTTTAATCCAGCGATCTCACAGGGGAAAAAATCCTCCCAATCCGAAGGTTCTGCCGCTAGATCACTCCCCCCTTTCAGATCACTAGGCACCACAAAGGGCAGCCGGCAGGACTCCTAAACAGTTAAAACAAATGGGGGGGAAGCCCTGGGAAAGAGCCAATTCGCCGCTAAGCGTTGCAGCGGGCAGTTTGTTTTCCCTGGCTTTACCTCGAAGCCACGAAGGAGCCTCAGATCTGCACAGGAGTGAGGAAAGCCCGCAGCTTTAAATTCTCCGCCAGAGCCAGGTTGCTTCTCTCCTTGATGAGTTTCCACCCGTTCCTTACAGGAAACAGACCAAACAGGAATCCGAACAAAGCCAAGGGCTATGCTTCCAACATCGCCAAGCTGTCGGTTAGGAGCTTTTTTCTGCTGTTATTTTTCTGCTGTTCTGCTTATCTATCTATATCCTTTCCTTATTATTTAAAAAAATAATAATAATCAAAAACAAAAAGAGAGAAAGGAGAAAGAGAAAGAGAAAGGAAAAAGTAAAGGAAAAGGAAAAGAAAAAATGAAAAAACAGAAGAGTGTCCAGACAAGTGTCTAGAGAGTAATCCAAAATCTAATCCAGAATAGTCCAGAATGGAATCCAGAATGCAACCCAGAACGGATCCAGAATCCAATCTAGAATGAGATCCAGAAACTAATCCAGAATGGAGTCAATAATCTTACACGGAATAGGTTTCAGAATGGATCCCAGAATTGCATCCAAATTCCAATCCAGAATAGAGTCCAGAATGGGTTCCAGAATAAAATCCGGAGTGAGATCCAAAAACTAATCCAGAATGAGATCCATAATCTAGTCCAGAATGGGGTCAAGAATCTTATGTGGAAGGGAGCTCAGAATGGGATCCAGAATCCAATCTAGAATAGAGTCCAGAATGGGATCCAGAACCTAATATAGAATGATATCCAGAAACTTAACCGGAATGGGATCCAGAAACTAATCCAGAATGGGGTCAATAATCTTATGCGGAACAGGTCTCAGAATGCATTCCAGAGTAGAGTCCAAAATGGGTTCCAGAATAAAATCCGGAGTGAGATCCAGAAACTAATCCAGAATGAGATCCATAATCTAGCCCAGAATGGGGTCAAGGATCTTATGTGGAAGGGAGCTCATTACAAGATCCAGAATCCAATACGGAATAGAGTCCGGAATGGGATCCAGAAACTAACCTAGAATGTTATCCAAAAACAAATCCAGAATAAGATCCAGAAACTAATCCAGAATGGGGTCAATAATCTTATGCGGCATAGGTCTCGGAATGGATTCCAGAATTGGATTCAAATTCCAATCTGGAATAAAGTCCAGAATGGGTTCCAGAATGAAATACGGAGTGAGGTCCAGACACTAGTCCAGAATGGGGTCAAGAATCTTATGTGCAGTGGGGCTCAGAATGGGATCTAGAGTAGAGTCCAAAATAGGTTCCAGAATAAAATCCGGAGTGGGATCCAGAAACTAATCAAGAATGAGATTCATAATCTAGTCCAGAATGGGGTCAAGGATCTTATGTGGAAGGGAGCTCATTACAAGATCCAGAATCCAATACGGAATAGAGTCCGGAATGGGATCCAGAAACTAACCTAGAATGTTATCCAAAAACAAATCCAGAATAAGATCCAGAAACTAATCCAGAATGGGGTCAATAATCTTATGCGGCATAGGTCTCGGAATGGATTCCAGAATTGGATTCAAATTCCAATCTGGAATAAAGTCCAGAATGGGTTCCAGAATGAAATACGGAGTGAGGTCCAGACACTAGTCCAGAATGGGGTCAAGAATCTTATGTGCAGTGGGGCTCAGAATGGGATCCAGAGTAGAGTCCAAAATAGGTTCCAGAATAAAATCCGGAGTGGGATCCAGAAACTAATCAAGAATGAGATTCTTAATCTAGTCCAGAATGGGATCCAGAATCCAATCTAGAATATACAGAATAGGATCCGGAAACCAATCTAGAGTGATATCCAGAAACTAATCCAGAATGAGAACCAGAAACTAATGTTGAATGGGGTCAATAATCTTATGCGGGATGGGTCTCAGAATGGATTCCAGAATTGGATCCAAATTCCAATCCAGAATAGAGTCCAGAATGGGCTCCAGAATGAAATCCAGAGTGAGGTCCAGACACTAGTCGAGAATGGGGTCAAGAATCTTATGCAGAATGGGGCTCAGAATGGGATCCAGAGTAGAGTCCAAAATGGGTTCCAGAATAAAATCCGGAGTGAGATCCAGAAACTAATCCAGAATGAGATCCATAATCTAGTCCAGAATGGGGGCAAGGATCTTATGTGGAAGGGAGCTCAGAATGGGATCCAGATTCCAATCCAAAATAGTCCAGAATGGGATCCGGAATCAAACCCAGAATGGGAATGATAATTTAATCCCGAATCTAATCCAGAATGGGGTCCAGAATCTTATCCTGAATGCTGTCCAGAATGGAATTGAGAATATAATCAGGAATTAGATCCAGAATATAATCTGGGAGGGGATCCGGAATGGGATCCAGAATCAAGAATCTAACCCAGAATGGGATCAAGAATCTTATATATAATAGGGCCCAGAATGGAGTTCAGAAAAAGGGAAAAAAAGAAACAATATAAAAAAAGAGTTAAAAAAGGAAAAGGAAGAAAAAAAAGTACAACAAAAGATAAAAAAACAAATAGAAAAGGAAAAGAAAGAAAAGAAAAAACAAATGTAAAAGATGAAAAAAGTAAAAAAAACAAAAATAAAAAAGGAAACAAAAATAACGAAATAAAAAAGAAAAAATGGAAAAAAGAATAAGAAAAATGAAAGAAAAAACAAAAAAGAAAAAAAATATTAAGAGGAAAAGAATAAGAGTTAAAGGAAAATCGTTAAAAAAGAATAAAGAAAAAATTAAAAAAGAAAACAAAAACTTAAAGAGAATAAAGAGAAAAAGAAAATAGTAAAACAAAAACAATGAAAAAATAGAAAAAATAAAGAATAAACAAAATAAAAATAAAAAAATAATAGAAAAAGGAAGGAAAACGAAAAAATAAAAAGTAAAAAAGGAAAGAAGAAATGGAAAACAAAAAAGAAAAATTAGAAAAAAACAGAAAAAAGTAAAAGAAATAGAAAAAGAAAAAATAGAAAAAAATAGAAAAAAGAAACAAAAAACAAAAATAATGAAAAAAAAACAGAAAGAAGAAAGAAAAAAAAGTAAAAGAAAATTGACAAAGAAAAAAGAAAAATTGTCAAAAAGAAAAATGATGGACAATTTAACATTAATAGACTCATGGAGGCAAAAAAAAATAGCTTTGCTAGAGCTGGGGTCCCCAACCCCCGATCCATGGACTGGCACTGGTCCACAGCATCCCAAAAACAGGCTGCACAAACAAGTCAAGCCCCATCCACGAGATGCAGGCAGCAAGTGAAACCACACTCCCTCCGGTCCACAGAAAAACCTCTCTGCACGGAACCAGTTCCTGTTGCCCAAAAGGTTTGGGCCCACTGTGCTAGAGAATATACCGTATTTTTTCGTCTATAAAACACACCCTTGTATAAGATGACCCCCAATTTTCTAAAGAAAAATTCAGAAATCAACATTTTAAATATTAAACAAATCACATCTTTAGTTTTGTGCATATTTTCTACTTTATTGGTAATCAAAACAATGAAAACAAACCACATCTTTAGTGGCAGTAAAACAAGTGGCCATGCACAGCATTTATTGTCACAACAGTAAATCAGAACAAGTGTCCATGCACAGGGCCATCCACAGCATTGGTATAATGTTCAGCACGGGTGGTATGCTCTTTACTCAGCCTCTATTGCAACACTGCTTTGTTCGCTTACTAGTACTTCTCGGTACCATCACACAAGGCAGGCGACTTCCTCCAATCAGATGGTGCTCTACAGGCTTAGTCTGGCCCACCCCCTCAGCTGTCAATCACTATACTGTATTGAACCCGCAAGAGGCTTCCTGGGGCCTCTTGCAGCTTCAGCCCAAGCTTTGCTGGTGAAAAATGGGTCAGAGAAGGTGGCTTCAGTGGGACCGGCGGTATCCCTGGGCAGCACAATCCTCCAGCACCAGGTGGCATCTCGGGCCAGCTTTCTCCCCATCCAGGTGACATCTTGGGCCAGCAATATCCTGCACCAGGTGGCATGGCAGTGGCATGTAAAGAACCCACACAGGCAAGCCTGACACTGCCCCGGGCCGACTCAGCTGCGTGGGCGGCCGGTCCGAGCCGAGCCAGGTCTTGGCCGCTGCCTCCACGCCGCGACGGAGTTTGCCCCCGCACTGCCCGGCCCACCTCCCTCACTGTCGGAGGCCGCCTTGGCCCTCTGGTGCCCGGCATGGCCCTGGGGCTGGCAGGCAGGAGCGGCTCCTTCCTGGCTTGTCGGACTCCGGGCCTCGGAAGCGGCCAGGTGGCGGGGAAGAGGGCGATGCCGGCATGTGCGTCGGAGGCCAGCTGGACGGGCTGGGAGGGGAGAAGCGGCACCTTCCGAGCTGGCGCTCCAGCTGCGCCCCTCTCACGTGTGACAAGTCGGGGAAGGGTTTGGCGGTGAAGGGCTACGCAGCGTGGACAGGCTTCCACGATCCCGCCGCTGCGATGGCGCTCAGGAGGTTGGAGGGGCTGGCAGGTCCCGGGGAGGCGGCTGGGAGAGGGCAAGGGGTGCCGTGATGAGGATGGGGGGCTCCAGACTACCATCCCCAGCAGCCCTAAAAAGCACTGTGGAAGAGTGGGGAATGCTGGGAGTTGCAGTTCATCACCATTTGGGAAAACATGACTCTCCAAAAATCAATCCTCCCTTCTTTCTTTCCATCCATCCATCTCCTTCCTTTCCCCTTCAATCTTCCTTCCTTCCTTCCATCTCCATCCCTTCCCCTTCAATCTCTCTCCTTCCTTCCTTCCTTCCTTCCTTCCTTCCTCCTTCAATCTCCTTCCTTCTCCATCTCCTTCCTTTCCCCTTCAATCTTCCTTCCTTCCTTCCATCTCCATCCCTTCCCCTTCAATCTCTCTCCTTCCTTCCTTCCTTCCTTCCTTCCTTCCTTCCTTCCTTCCTTCTTTCCTTCCTCCTTCAATCTCCTTCCTTCTCCATCTCCTTTCTTTCCCCTTCAATCTTCCTTCCTTCCTTCCATCTCCATCCCTTCCGCTTCAATCTCTCTCCTTCCTTCCTTCCTTCCCCCTTCAATCTCCTTCCTTCTCCATTTTCTTCCTTTCCCCTTCAATCTTCCTTCCTTCCTTCCATCTCCATCCCTTCCCCTTCAGTCTCTTTCTCCTTCCTTCCTTCCTTTCCCCTTCAATCTCCTTCCTTCTCCATCTCCTTCCTTTCCCCTTCAATCTTCCTTCTTTCCTTCCCTCCCTCCCAACATTTTTGAGCAAGGAAGAGTAAGCTTCTCCAGTGAGCATTGATATATTGTTTTTGTAATTAATCACTATGCTTTAATTATGTTCAATTTGTAACAATGAAAATACACCCTGCATATCAGATATTTACATTAGGATTCAAAACAGTAGCAAAATTATGGTTATGAGGTAGCAACGAAAATAATTTTATGGTTGGGGGTCACCACAACATGAGAAACTGTATTAAGGGGTCGCGGCATTAGAAAGGTTGAGAACCACTGTTCTAGCCTATTATTAAATAGTAAATATAGAATCTTCCTTCTGTAAGTAAACTCGTATTCCAAAAAAATTTCCAGGTTGGTTATTTATTTTAAGATGTATATTGCTGTGTCCCAAGATCATGTGATCTCCTTTTGCAACCTTCTGACAAGCAAAGTCAATAGGGAAGCCAGATTCACTTAACAACCAGGTTACTAAGTTATGAACTGGAGTGATTCACTTAACAGCTGTGGCAAGAAAGGTCATAAAATGGGGTAAAACTCACAACAAATGTCTCACTTAACAACAGAAATTTTGGGCTCAATTGTGGTCATAGGTCAAGCACTACCTGTATTTTTGATTGGAAGCTGACGTTTTTGCGTCTGCAGATGAAATTGGTGCCCCTCTGTAAGCGGTCAGATTGCAGTCGCTGTCAGGCCACCATTTGCATGGAGAGAAATGACCAGTCCAGGAATTGCGCTCACCTCTCCAGAGAAAGTCGGTTAGAGGGGTTGAATTGCAGGGCTGTATGCAAATGCGGTTTTGTAGATGGAGATGCACAGAGGATAATACTGAGAATTTTTTATATCTTTTTTAAAAAAGAGTAATAGCATTTGGCACCTAACATCAGCCTGGAATTAAGATGAATATATGACTTATTCCCCCTTGAATTTTTCCCCATATATGGAGAAAATAATAATAATAATAATTTTTATTTTGCGGTCACAGACCAGTGCTTGAAAGAGGCAGTGGTGAGACCCCTCCTCAAGAAGCCTGCCCTGGATCCAGCCGTTTTATCAAACTACCGTCCCGTCTCCAACCTTCGCTTTCTTGCGAAGGTTGTTGAGAGTGTGGTTGCCCGACAGTTCCCGCAGCACCTGGAGGAATCGTCATATCTCGATCCGTTCCAGTCGGGCTTCAGGCCTGGCTACAGCACGGAAACAGCATTGGTCGCGTTGGTGGATGATCTCTGGCGGGCCCAAGACAGGGGTTGCTCCTCTGTTCTGGTGCTATTGGACCTCTCGGCGGCTTTTGATACCATCGATCATGGTATCATGCTGCAACGGTTGGAGGGGCTGGGCATAGGAGGCACTGTCTTGCAGTGGTTCTCCTCCTTCCTCTCTGGCCGGATGCAGTCTGTGTTGACAGGGGGCCAGAGGTCGACCCCGAGACCCCTCGTATGTGGGGTACCTCAGGGGTCGGTCCTCTCGCCTCTACTGTTCAACATTTATGTAAAGCCGCTGGGTGAGATCATCCGTGGTTTTGGCGTGGAGTACCACCAGTACGCTGATGATACCCAGCTGTACATTTCCACGCCAAACCACCCCAACGATGCCCTTGCCGTGCTGACCCAGTGCCTGGAGGCCGTGCGGGTATGGATGGGGAGAAACGGACTCAAGCTCAACCCCTCCAAGACCGAGTGGCTGTGGTTACCGTCGTCCCGGTACAGCCAGCTGATTCCATCGCTGTGTATTGGGGGCGAAACAGTGGCTCCCACAGGAAGGGTTCGCAACTTGGGAATCCTCCTGGACTCACGGCTGTCCTTAGAGGACCATCTGACGGCCGTGGCCGGGAGGATGTTCCACCAGGTTCGCCTGGTGCGCCAGTTGCGTCCCTTCCTAGACCGGGACTCGCTACGCACAGTCACTCATGCCCTCGTGACCTCCAGGCTGGACTACTGTAATGCTCTCTACATGGGGCTCCCCTTGAGGTGCATCCGGAAGCTCCAACTTGCCCAGAATGCAGCCGCGCGGGTAGTGATGGGAGCGTCGTGGCGCTCCCACGTAACACCGCTCCTGCGTGAGTTGCACTGGTTGCCGGTGGTCTTTCGGGTGCGGTTCAAGGTGTTAGTGACCACTTTTAAAGCGCTCCATGGCATCGGACCCGGATACTTACAGGACCGTCTACTGCCAGCAAATACCTCCCGCCGTCCGGTACGCTCCCACAGAGAGGGCCTTCTCAGGGAGCCGTCGGCCAGACAGTGCCGGCTGGCGACCCCCAGGGGGAGAGCCTTCTCTGTGGGAGCTCCCACGTTATGGAACGAGCTCCCCCCCGAACTCCGTATAATAACAGATTTACGCACCTTCCGTCGGGAACTAAAAACATTCCTTTTCCGACAGGCCGGCCTGGCATAGAAGCTTCTGAGTATTTTTTAAGATTTTAAATTTTGTATGTTTTGGGTTTTAGGATTTTGGCCAAATGATTTAATTTATTTTTAATTATTTTAAATTTTGTATATTTATATGTTTTTTAAAGTTTAGGCTGTACACCGCCCCGAGTCCTTCGGGAGAGGGGCGGTATAGAAATTTAATAAAATAAAATAAATAAATAAATAAATAAAATGCAAGTGCAACAAAAGAAAACACAAGAAAAATATAATCACAAACAAATAACACCAGAAGCCTTGGCTAAAGGGAATTACAACATTCTCCTCTAATAGTTACAGCTCTTAAAAGAAATTTAGAAACCTGAGAAGTAATATAGGAGGAGCCATACCCTACACAATATAAGACCAAATTCCTAACATTAGAATCAGAGGGATCAATTCCAAGGAGAGACAATAATTTAATTCTAGCTGTGTTATACATAGGGCAGTATGATAAGACATGCTCCACAGTTTCAACTTCAGCCCTATCACGGGCATAATCGCTCACTAAACGGTAGCCTCTTGAATCGCCCATCAAGTAGTGCTGAGGGCAAGACATTGAAACGGGCTAGGGAAAAGACTTCTATACTTGGGGATGGTTAGAGTATAGAAATATAAAGCCATCCTCAATCCATAATTATTAGAATGGCTGAAGATCAAAGGGGAGCAGGTTTTGTTGGCTTGGGCTCTTAAGTATTGCAAATCTATGTCCACAAGCCATTGGACTACCCTAAACTGGGCGTCCTTGAGACCATAATCTCCCAGAGCATCCCCCGTAAAACCTAGCAAGTGGAGTTTCTTCGTCAGCTCCCTCTCCCAATGAGAAGTATGAGAGTCAGCAAACACCAGGGAGAGGTAGCTACCAGGGACTGCCGAAAAAAGCACCCGAAACCACCATTTAAAGATATTAATCCACGCCATGCATTCGACTGATCGAATGCCCAGTTCCAGGTACATCGAAGCAAATCCAACACAGGGAGGAAGACCCAGAAGTTTCCTAAGAAAAACAGCCTGGGTTCTTTCAATACAATCCTTGAAGCCTCGTATCCATATGGGAATTCCATAAAGAGTTTGGGCCAGGGTTTTGGCTTTATATATACGCAGAGCAGAAGGAGTAAACTGGCCTCCTTGGGTAAAAAAGAATCTTATAATCTGCTGATGGCTACAGAAGGCCGAATTCAGCACCTGGGTTCGATGTTTAGTCCAAGCACCAGTATTCTGAAATTGAATACCTAAATACTTAAAATGGAAAACCTGCCTAACAACATTACCATTGATAGCCCAGTTGTATGATTTCCGTGCTCTAGAGAACACCAATACTTTGGATTTGTCATAATTAATAGACAAATGGTCCTCAGTGCAGTAGGACCCAAATGCAGAAAGTAATCTTTTTAGACCGAGCCTTGATTGTGATAGAAGGACCGCATCGTCAGCATAAAAAAGAAGCGGAATCTTTGTATTTAACAAAGATTAAATACATGGGGCATGGGACTCAATGCATGCAATGTAAGAGGCCAGGTTGGATAAGAATAAGTTAAACAGAAGAGGGGCCAGGACACAACCCTGCCTAACTCCGCTCTCAATCGGGATAGGATTTGAAAGTTCTCCCTGCAAGCCACACCTAACCTGGCTAGAGGTCTGATTATACAAAGATCTAATTAGGAACAAAAGACGTCTATCAATAGAACTTTTGTGTAATTTTGACCACAACAGTTCCCTAGGGACTGAGTCAAACCCTTCCTATAAATCGATAAAAGCAGTAAAGAGTTTGCCACCTGGTATAATAGCATATTTGTCAACCAGGTGTGCTAAGACAAAACAGTGGTCCAATGTGGCACAGCCTACTTTAAACCCAATCTGCTCTGCACCAATAATGTTAGACTCCTCAACCCAAATAAGGAGTCTACGTTGAAGATATTTAGCATACAGGAGAAAATAATTTCTTATTGAATTTATTTAGCCCACCTGTTCTTTGTAGCACTCTACAGTCTACTTAGTTTACTTTGCAGATGTTAGCAGGTTGTAGAGGAACATATATATATATATATATATATATATATATATATATATATATATATATATATATATATATATATATATATATATATATATATATATATATATATATATATATATATATATATATATATATATATATATATATATATATATATATATATATATATATATATATTTCCAACCAGAAAGTGGAAAAATTTCAAGCTGCACACTCATATCTGGGCTGCTTTCTGCACCTCCATAGTGGTGCACTATCAATGCATACATCAATGCATTGTAATCTGCTGTGGTAGTACTGGAGAAAGGCATGAATTCAAATGGCAGATATGTGCCAGGCTTAGAAACGGCACAGCATGTTTACATGCTGAGTTCAGTATTTGACATCTTCGGATCATTTTAAAGTTATTTTTGAAGTGTCGGAGATCCTTAGAAAACAATTTTGAGCTAGATGGTGCATAGTCTACACCCAGTCTAAAACCAATTATATTCCTGAGTTTCTGAAAAACAATTGTGAGTAAGGCAGAAGAACAAACTTTTGTGGTCGTCTTATATTCTTAATTCTTAGTGTAGTAAGACAGTACACCCCTCCCCACAGGAAAGACATATTTTGAGGAATATTAAAAAAGGCAAAAACGTATATTTTTTCCAAAGGAATAATAGAAAAAAACTTAGGCACAAACCATCCCTCCCGCCCAAGATTCTCTGCCCCAAGCAGAAATAAGTTTTTAGAAATGCAGATTGGAGATTCATTCAGGAAGACTGCGGCCAGGAAGGTTTGAGCTGGTGGGATTAGAAAAACAAAGATCCCTAAAATCTACATTCCCCCACCCAAAATCTAAATACATGTGCTTTAGGACATAATAGGATTAACCCACCACCATTAGAATACTTAAAGGGCACACTGAACCTCAGGTCAAAGTTCATGACACAGGAACAAGAAGAACCTCAAATACAAAGCCCAAAGGATGTATAAAAGTCCACCACTCCCAGCTCCATTTTGCAAGCTGCCTCAGAGCCGCATGCTATTGTGGTTCTGCTCTTCAATAAACAAGAACCTTCTTTCTCAAGCAGTCTCCATTTTGTTTATTCCCGGCTTGGACTAGACCAGCGGTTCTCAACCTTTTCTGGGGTTCGACCCCGTCCCGCGCCGCGCTGGCATGCGCGGCGCGACGGCCCGCATCGCAAAGGGGGGAAAAATGGCCGACCAAAAAAAAATGGCCGACCCCCCCAAAAAATGGCTGACCCCCCAAAAATGGTGGGCCCGCATCGCGCATGCGCAGCGCAATGGCCCGCATCGCAAAGGGGAAAAAATGGCGGACCAAAAAAATGGCCGACCCCCAAAAAACAATGGCCAACCAAAAAAAAATGGCGGGCCCGCATCGCGCATGCGTGGCGCTAAGGCCCGCATCACAAAGGGGAAAAATGGCCGACCCCCCCCCAAAATGGCGGACTGCGATGTTTGGCGAACCCCATGAAATGGTCGTTCGACCCCAAATGGGGTCGCGACCCACAGGTTGAGAACTGCTGCATGGAAGATTTTGCTTTCAACATTAGTAAACTTGAACAGTACCTTTTCAGTTGAAAATGTAGTACCGATTAACAAGTTTATTGAGAGGAGAATATCAAAGCAAGGTATGCTATGTTGCCATTTACATGACAATTTTTATTTACAGTTTAATTTAAATCACTGTGCATGAAAATTGTTCATGTCCAGTTAGTGGAATTTTCCTTCAATGAGATGTTCACATGTATTTTACTAGGAAAAATAAATAAGGCAACCTAGAAAAGGCAGTGCCTTCTTAGCCACACCCAATCACTCCGAATGTCTTGGCGATGTCCATTTTCCTCTCCGAGTTCATGGTGACGTAACCCTAACCCTAAATGGAATTTTCCTCCAAAGCGATTTTCCCATGTATTTTACCAGGAGAGATAGATAGGGCAGGCTAGAAAAAGTCAGTGCCCTCCTAACCATACCCAAGCACTCTGAATTTACTGGTGATGTCCATTTTGCTCTCTGAGTTCATGGTGACCTAACCTTAAACATAAGCAGAATTTTCCTCAAATGGGATTTTCCCATGTATTTTTCCAGGAAACATACATAGGGCAGCCTAGAAAGGTAAGTGCCCTCCTAACCATACCCAAGCACTCTGAATTTACTGGTGATGTCCATTTTGCTCTCTGAGTTCATGGTGACCTAACCCTAAACATAAGCAGAATTTTCCTCAAATGGGATTTTCCCATGTATTTTTCCAGGAAACATACATAGGGCAGGCTAGAAAGGTAAGTGCCCTCCTAATCATACCCAGGTATTCCACGTTTCTTGGAGATGTCCATTTTGCTCTATGAGTTCATGGTGACCTAACCTTAACCCTAAGTGGACTTTTCCTCCAATGGGATTTTCCCATGTATTTTACCACGAAAGATAGATAGGGCAGACTAGAAAAGTCAATGCCTTTCTAATCATACCCAAGCACTCCGAATTTGTTTGCAATGTCCATTTTGCTCTCCGAGTTCATGGTAATGTAACTCTAACGTTAAGTCTGTGGTGGCGAACTATGGCATGCATGCCACCGGTGGCATGCAGAGCCCTCTCTGTGGGCATGCACGCCATTGCCCCCATCCTAGGCCTTCAGCTGCAAAAAAAAAAGGTTCAATCTATCAATTTCAACTTCTCGTGGGGAAAAAAAGATCTCGCAAAGTTGGAATTGATTGAACTTTTTAGTCCCAGCCAGTCTGCGTTACCACCACAGCCATGCTCACTCAATGGGCCATGCCCACCCAATGGCCCACGCCCACCCAATGGCCCACGCCATGCGGCACCCGGCAATACATAAGTGCATTTTGGGTTGCAGTTTGGGAACTCCGTCTAAAAGGTTCGCCAACAGTGAGTTAGGACATACACTTTCCCTGCCATTTTAGCTATCCCATTTGTGTATCTTATATACATATTTCGATAGTGTATGCATTGTAGCAACAACCTAGCATGACTTACAAGAAATTATGATCTCTTAGCCACTATAAGTTGGGTATTGTTCTGTAAAATTCCTTATGAACTTTTTTCACACTTTCATCCGTTGCAGAACCCCATGGTCACGTGATCAATATTCAGATGCTTGGCAACTGACTCATGTTTATGATGGTAGCAGTGTCCATGAGTCATATGCAAAAGTAACGGGTAAGCCAAATTCTCTTAACAACTGTGTTACCATCTTAACGACTGCAGTGATCTACTTAACAACTGTGGCAAGAAACATTCTAAAATGAGGCAAAAGTCACTTAACAAATGTTCCATTTAGCAACATATATTTGGGGATCAATTGTGGTAAGTTGAGGACTACCTGTATGTAGCTGAGGAGTGTCAGGTTTCCATTAATATTGTAACTAAATACTAATTCACTGTATGCTGTAGAACGGCCGGAAAAAATGGGACAAAACTGAGACAAAACATTTAGGTGAAAGTTGAATTTAATCAAAGGTTTACCCTATTCCTAACAAAAGGGTAATGAAAATAGGCCTAAACTAAATTAGTATATATAAAATCTTTTTTACTTTTATTCTCCGAAAAATAATTAAAACAACAAGAACAAGTTACAACAACAAGAACAATTACAAAAACAACAATAACAAGACGCAGAAAGTTTCTTGGGGGAAAGTGGCTCGTCGCAGGTCTTTGCCGCTAGGTCAGATTCCGCCATCCATCGCCGTCCGTCTATATGCAGATAGAATAACAGAACAGAATACCAAGAGTTGGAAGGGACCTTGGAGGTCTTCTACTCCAATCTCCTACCGGTACTCACGAACACACTGTTCCCAGCATCGCCTCCATCTGTCTGCTGTGCTAAATGGCCAGCTTCTGGTCCAGCCCATCAAGAAGGGCAAGACTGCCTCCTTGTGAGTAAAAGAGCTGCCCTTTGCTGCTCCTGCCTTTTCTCAGCCCTACCTGTTCTCGAATGAGTGTAGAAAGCAGTTCCTCCTCCAAACTAACCATCTGCAGCTGCGTGCTTTCCCAACCGAAAGCCTCAGGGCTGTCCTGCTGCACCTGTGCTCCAGCCAAATCCCTCTCCACTGGCTGCTCGGAGGCATTGACCAACTCACCTCCTGATGTGCCTGGGACTGGTTCATCCTCCTCCAATCTGCCATCTGGAGAGGTATCTGGGGAAGCGTCTGGGGGAGTAATCAAAGGCTTTTATTAGTACCACACGCTTTCTATAAAAGTACAAACACTTTGTTCTTTTTGGAGTTACTTTTGATACATTTTGTGGGGTTTTCTTAGTAAGGACACTGGAGAGGGTTGCCATTTCCTTCTCCAGTGGACCACGTTGTGTTAGCACTCTGCATTATGACCTGTCTGACTTGGGTGACCCTGCACGGCAGAGCTCATTGCTTCATAGAGCTTTGCTCTCTCTCTCTCTCTCTCTCTCTCTCTCTCTCTCTCTCTCTCTCTCTCTCTCTCTCTCTCTCTCTCTCTCTCTCTCTCTCTCTCTCTCTCTGTGTGTGTGTGTGTGTTTATTTAGCATATGGCATATCATACATGGATTTGCAATATATATTAACATTTCATGTAGACGAATAAAACATAATATAATATAAATTTAAAAAAGATCTATGTTCTAAACCAGGGGTCTTCAAACTTGGCCCTTTTATGACTTGTGGACTTCACCTCCCAGAATTCCTCATCCAGGCATGCTGGCTGAGGAATTCTGGGAGTTGAAGGCCACGAGTCATAAAAGAGCCAAGGTTGCCTACCCCTCGTCTAGGCCATCTAACCATTGAAGCAAAGTATTGTTTATATTTAAAAATGAGAGACTGTATATGTCCTCATTTTTCAGCGGGACATGAACTGATCTACGATTTGACGTGGTACCCGCACACTTAAACACCGGTTTGCTGTTCTTGAGACCTAATGCTAATTGCTGTCTGAATTGTCCTGGCACAGAATTGTTCCCTCATCCTGTTTAGTTTTCTTTTCAGAAAATTCTGAAAGTAAATATAAAGGTAAAAGCAGAAACTTTTCTTTTTGGTTTAATGGAAAAAAGACTTGGACAAAACGATGGAACTTCAATGTTATATATGCTGACTGCAACAAGGTTAGTTTATGCACAAACATGGGAGGACATTTCGATCTCCACAATGGCGGAATGGCTGCAAAAGTTGATGGAGTTAGCAGAGATGTCTAAATTGACTCCTTTGATGAAAGAAAAAGACATAAGTACTTTTTTTTCTACTTGGAAATCCTTTCTGGACTTCTGCACTTCTAGGCAGCTGGGCTAGAAGATCTCCAAGGTCCCTTCCAACTCTGGAATTCAGCTTCTAAGTGGCTTTTATGGCCTCCGATAAAAGTCTTTTTGGGGATTTATCTTCCAGCCTATTATTAAATGGTAAATATAGAATCTTTCTTCTGTAAGTAAACTCATATTCCAAAAGTTTCCAGGTTGGTCATTTATTTTAAGATGTATATTGCAAGACATGATAAGTGCTCCTTGTGTATAGAAGAAATAACCCTCCAAATTACAGGAAGCCTTAACTTACAACAGTTCATTTAATGACCATTTGAAGTTACAACGTCACTGAAAAAAGGGACATGTGACTGTATGCAACGAAATTTCATTTTGATTTATGCCAATTGGTGTACATTCAAAGTGACAATAAAGTTGTTGTTGTTGTTGTTGTTATTATTATTTTCACAGATACGACCTTTGCAGCATCCCCATGATTATGTGATCAAAATTAAGATGCTTGGCAACTGGTTCACAATTATGACCGTTGCTGTGTCCCAAGGTCATGTGATTTTCTTTTGTGACCTTCTGACAAGCAAAGTCAATGGGGAATCCAGATTCACTTAAGCAGGTTACTAACTTATGAACTGGAGTGATTCACTTAACAGGTATGGCAAGAAAGGTCATAAAACAAGGTAAAACTCAGATGAAATTGGTGCCCCTGTTTAAGTGGTCAGATTGCGGTCGCTGTCAGGCCACCATTTGCATGGAGAGAAATGGCCAGTCTGGGAGTTGCACTCACCTCTCCAGAGAAAATCGGTTAGAGGGGTTGAATTGCAGAACTTCATGCAAATGCGGTTTTGCAGATGGAGATGCACCGAGGATAATACTAAGAATCTTTCATATCTTTAAAAAAAAGAGTAAAATATTTGGCACCTAATACCAGTCTGGAATTAAGGTGGTAAGTCTTACTGGTGATTAAGTAGGTCATCATGTGACAAACCTATTCTACAACAGTATCTGCAGCGGTCATTTAATGAAAGCTGTAGTTGTTAAGTGGACCCATTGTTCACAATAGGCATTTTTTACCAGAATCCAGAAGTCAACGCCAGCAAAAACATTGTAAACTGTAGTCACGTGATCGTGGTATGCTGCAAAGAGCTGTCAACGTGATCTGGTTGCTGATTGCCCACAATGCAATTGCATGAGTGCAGATGGGGGGGAGGGCAGACATCAAGCCTTTGAATCCAAGTCACAAATAACTTTTGTGGGTTCTGTTGTGATTTCAAACGATCGCCAAGCAACCAGTTGTTGAACAAGGACTACTTGGGTAGCCTTCTTTCCATTCATGCCCCCAAGCAGGAACAACAACTCAACTAAAATAAGACGAATATATGACTTATTCCCCCTTGAATTTTTCCCGATATATGGAGAAAATAATTTCTTTCTCAATTTATTTAGCCCACTGTGTACTGTTCCTTGTAGCACTCTATAGTCTACATTGTTTACTTCACAGACATTAGCAGGATGTACAGGAACATATACATACATCATACATAATAGCATTAACCCACCACCATTAGAATACTTAAAGGGCATACTGAACCTCAGGTCAAAGTTCATGACACAGGAAAAGGAAGACCCTCAAATACAAAGCCCAAAGGAGGTATAAAAGCCCAGCTCCATTTTGCAAGCTGCCGCAGAGCCACATGCTAAGTGGAATTTTCCTTCAAAGGGATTTCCCCATGTATTTTACCAGGAAACATAGATAGGGCAAGCTAGGAAAGTCAGTGCTCTCCTAACCATAACCTAGCACTCCAAATTTGTTGGCGATGCCCATTTTTCTCTATGAATTCATGGTGACTTAACCCTAGCCCTAAGTGGAATTTTCCTCCAATAGGATTTTCCCATGTATTTTTCCACGAAAGATAGGTAGGGTAGACTAGAAAAGTAAATGCCTTTCTAATCATACCCAAGCACTCCGAATTTGTTTGCAATGTCAATTTTGCTCTGTGGGTTCATGGTGACATAACCCTTACCCTAGGTGCGTAGTGGCGAATGTATGGCATGCGTGCCACAGGTGGCACACAGAGTTCTCTCTGTGGGCATGTGTGCCATCGCTCCAGTCCTAGACCTTCAGCTTTTCACTTTAGAACTCCGCCGCCATGTGCAAAAAAAAGGTTCAATCAATCAATTTCAACTTATCGTGGGGAAAAAAAAATCTCACAAAGTTGGTTTTGTATGATTGAACTTTTTAGTCCCACCCAGTCTGCCATTATCCAATGGCCCATGCTCACACAATGGGCCACACACACCCAGTGGCCCACACCGACCCAGCACCTGATGGTACATAAGTGGGTTTTGGGTTGCAGTTTGGGTACTCCGTCTAAAAGGTTCGCCATCAGTGAGTTAGGACATACACTTTCCCTGCCATTTTAGCTATCCCATTTGTGTATCTTATATATATATATATATATATATATATATATATATATATATATATATATATATATATATATATATATATATATATATATATATATATATATATATATATATATATATATATATATATATATATATATATATATATATATATATATATATATATATATATATATATATTGTTTAAAATTGTTGACAAAGAAATAAGGGATTTCTGATATAGCTATTTCGAGTTTCTTAACTCTCTTCAGTCAGAACTCACCCTTCCGGGATTCGAACCTGGGCAGTCTGCATGCTAAGCAGATGCTTTAACCTATTTAACCTATTGAATCCCGGAAGGGTGAGTTCTGACTGAAGAGAGTTAAGAAACTCGAAATAGCTATATCAGAAATCCCTTATTTCTTTGTCAACAATTTTAAACAACATATATATATTTGTGCTTGCAGGATGGCTCTGGGTTGAGCTGAAACAAGCAAAAGGAAAGAATGATTCCTTCCTCCCATATTTGGGTTTACAGGGTGCAATCTAAAAAAATAAACAATATATATATATTATGGCCTCTTAGCCACTATAAGTTGGGTATTGTTCTGTAAAGTTTATGTTTATTATTATGTTTAAAGTTTATTGTTCTGTAAAGTTCCTTATGAACTTTTTTCACACTTTCGTCCATTGCAGAACCCCATGGTCACGTGATCAATATTCAGATGCTTCGCAACTGACTCATGGTTAGGACGGTAGCAGTGTCCAGGAGTCATGTGATCAACTTTTGCGCCCTTCTGACAAGCAAAAGCAATGGGGAAGCTAGATTGTCTTAATAACTGTGTTACTATCTTAACAACTGCAGTGATCTACTTAACAGCTGTGGCAAGAAACATTGTGAAATGAGGCAAAAGTCACTTAACAAATTAGCATTTAATCCAAAGTTTACCCTATTCCTAACAAAAGTGTAATGAAAATAGGCCTAAACTAAATTAGTATATATAAAATCTTTTTTACTTTTATTCTCCAAACAATAACTAGAACAACAACAACAAGAACAAGAACAATTACAAAAAAACAATAACAAGATGCAGAAAGATCCTTGGGGGAAAGTGGCTTGTCGCAGGTCTTCGTTGCTGAGTCGGATTCCGCCGTCCATCGCCGTCCATCTATATGCAGATAGAATAACAGAACAGAATACCAAGAGTTGGAAGGAACCTTGGAGGTCTTCTACTCCAACCCCCTACTCATGAACACATTGTTTCCAGCGTTGCCTCCACCTGTCTGCTATGCTAAATAGCCAGCTTCTGGTGCAGCCCATCAAGAAGGGCGAGACTGCCTCCTTGCGAGTAAAAGAGCTGCCCTTTGCTGCTCCTGCCTTTTCTCTGCCCTACCTGTTCTCGGATGAGTGTAGAAAGCAGTTCCTCCTCCAAACTAACCATCTGCAGCTGCGTGCTTTCCCAACCGAAAGCCTCAGGGCTGTCCTGCTGCACCTGTGCTCCAGCCAAATCCCTCTCCACTGGCTGCTCGGAGGCATTGACCAACTCACCTCCTGATGTGCCTGGGACTGGTTCATCCTCCTCCGATCTGCCATCTGGAGAGGTATCTGGGGAAGCGTCTGGGGGAGTAATCAAAGGCTTTTATTAGTACCACACACTTTCTATAAAACTACAAACACTTTGTTCTTTTTGGAGTTACTTTTGATACTTCTTGTGGGGTTTTCTTAGTAAGGACACTGGAGAAGGTTGCCATTTCCTTCTCCAGTGGACCACGTTGTGTTAGCACTCTGCATTATGACCTGTCTGACTTGGGTGACCCTGCACGGCAGAGCTCATTGCTTCATAGAGCTTTGCAAGACTTTGACACGACAAGGCAGTGATCCACGAAGAGGCTAAAATAGGTACCTCTTTTAATTAGAGACTGAAGTCCAGGGAGTCCTCCTCCAGGCTGCTGAGATTGTCCAGCGTGGCTTCCCCTTCTTCAGGAGAATCCTGTGAATGACAATGATTCCTCTTTAGCCATCAGTGGAAAGAG
Organism: Bothrops alternatus; assembly: GCA_034064705.1. Lineage (NCBI taxonomy): Eukaryota > Metazoa > Chordata > Lepidosauria > Squamata > Viperidae > Bothrops > Bothrops alternatus. The sequence continues at coordinate 8,753,100 of JARGCV010000087.1, forward strand.
ACTCAGAATTCCTAAAAGAGGTTCTATTGAATCAGGATCCCCATCAAGAACAATGCTTCTGTTGCAATCCCCACCCCCATCCAGCCATTCCCGCAGAAATGTAGGCTGTATAGATGTCAATACTTTCCACACATTTTTTTTAATGAAGATAGTTCTGGGCAAACACAAAATTCCATAAATAACTGAATAGGATTATGGTGGTGATAAAATACCAGGGCAAAACAAGGCAAGGCAACAGGAAGGAATGGTTACACTGGATATTTCCCATTTGGGAGCAAATCTTTAAATCTCTCTTCCCATTCTCCCCCCCCCCGTGTTGTGTTTGGTTTTTTGTGTGTGTTTATGTGTTTATTTAGCACATGGTATATTTACTGATTAGCAATATATTTTAACCTTTCATCTAGACTAATCATAATAAAATGTAAATGTTTTAAATGTTAAAAAAATATATATTCAAAACCAACGTCTATGGTATCTAACCATTGAAGTGCAGCATTGTTTATATTTAAAAAAATTGGATACTATATATATGCCCTCAGTTTACAGCTGGGAATGATGTGATCTACAATTTGACATGGGACCTGTAGGTTTTGTGTGTTTAAACACCTGTTTGCTGTTTTTGAGACCTAATGCTAATTCCTCTCTAAATTGTCCTGGCAGAGAATTTTTCTTAATCCTGCTTAGTTTCTCTTTCTTTTCTGCTTCGCTGCTAAGTGATGGTCTGCCTTTACATTTTGTTCAGTTAACAGGCCAAGCTTTTATGTTTACTGCTTAAAGTTAAGTCAAGATTAAACTAGAGCATTATGTGCTTCTAAATGTGGGGAAACATTCAAATACTTCTCACTTTCAAACCACTGGTTATTCAAAGAAATCTTTCATTGTTGTCTAGCAGCAGATTATAAAGCATTTTAATTAGGAAATAATATCTGACAAGATGAGCAGCTCTGAATCTTTTTTGCCAGTATTAACAAGGAGTGGGTAAAGAAAAAAAAGTCAAGACTTAAAATACTAAGAATGTTCTACCCTACCTAAGGCATTCCAGATTGGCTAAAATTGCATTTCTCCTATTCTTAGCTCCAAGGTGTCCTTGACTTATGACCATAATTGACCAAATTGCAGTAGTCAGGCACTGTTAAGCTACAATTCAGCATAATAGCTTGAATCTGTGCATTTCCAGCCCCACTGGACAATGAACTTTCTTTTCCCCATCTGTGCCTGCTTTGAAATGCTTGCTCTGATACCCTCCAACTTCCTTATATTTAAATGTTTTTAAGTATTGCATGTGTTATTAGGGAAGATCTGTGAAACAGGAGGATCTCTTCATCCCTGGTATGGGATGGAAATATGCTTTTAAGACACTTCTATGCAGGTGCCAGTCTGCATGAATCTTGCTGATGTTGCTGATCTGATTTCTTAGCACAGTTTTTTCTGTCAAATTTTGATGAAAAGAGGAAATAGCAGTTTTGCCAAGTAGCAGTCCAGAGTTTCTTTTCCCCCACCCCACCCCACCCCATCCCATCCCGTCTTTTGCAAAGCATGTTAGTACAGAAGCCAGAGGATATTTGAGAACTGGCAGTTCTCATACAGAAATTTATATCTCTATATCTACATCTCTATATCTACACACACACATACACACAGCATAAGTGATCTACCAATTTTATTGAAGCTGTATAACACACAATGTAATTTTGCTAGGTTCTTAGCTCCTTCTTAATGCACTCTACTAAAGCAGCAGCTTAGTGAAGGTGGGAAAGAGCTATAGCCATTAGCACTTCATTAATTTATCTCATTATACTATAATATAAAAACATGACCCCTTAGATTTTCCTTTTCATTATGCCTTTCTCTGTTTTGTTGGATATTATGGTAAAATAGTAGCTGCTCAGTCATCATACACGGTGGACTTAGCAAATGCGTGGATTTTTTAAGAAGAATTGTGGAAATGGCAAGTAGCATAATTGGTTAATGACAGACCTATTGCACTCTGGCTCTTGTTGTTGTTGTTATATGGCAATAGCATCTGGGATTGCACTGAATGAAATAACAGGTCTGGTGTCTCTTAAAAATATAACATCTCTTCTGCATTTATACATTCTCTGCCCCTTCAGCCTGCTGATAAAGGTGGATTCATTCTTCTGTTATTGTATTTCATTTCGGCAACCCATCCTTAATACAGAATATTTGAGTAGCTCGACTTGCCTGATTGAAAGAGGCTAATTTGAGGTCAATAAAATAAATCCCATACTAGCTGCTGCTCTTGATCACTTGCCTGTTGTCTTCTCACAGCCAGTTTGGGTGAAATGGTGTGGTACTGTGGAATGTGATCAAGATTCTTGTTTAGATATTTGTGAAAATCTGATATATAAATTGTGATACATCATAGACATGCAACAGGGGTTGGTGTTATAGTTTTGATCCCAGAATCTGTTTTTTTATAGAGAAAAGAGAATGTGTGAAGCAATAACAAAAAAATATGGAGAAGGGAAAGAGAGCTGTGGTCTTTCATTGCAAACTTCCTTTCAATACAATTGCTTCATTGCTAATTTAACACTCTTGAATAAAACTTCCAAACTGAATGAAAACCTGGATGTTTTCATGAGCTCACTTGCAGGGTTCAGTTCCAATATTAGTCCCAGGAAAAAAATCCAAGACAAGGCTATAAATGTCTCCAGCACAGACAAGGACTCCTGGAAGTAATTATATTTGGCCACCATTGCAGGTTTTCTGGGTGAAAACACTATTTGTAGAAAAAAGATCAAATGGATGTAATAAATTAGCTAAAGAAGACAGAGCTCCAGGAGTCATTAAAAAGAGAGACCTATATATATATCTATTATTTATAATTTTTAAATTATTTATAATTAATATTTATTAACATGTTAACAAGTGTTTATTAAAATATTAAAGCTATACTTTTTAATACAGAATATTTTTTTTGCCCAGATGTTTTGCCAAATTCTATATCAGTCAATCATTCTCCTACCAGCCTCATGCCACAAGTAAAGTTGAGGCATTAAAAAAGAGGCAGAAAATGCCTGTAGAGATAGGAGTCAGGTAGAGGTCGTGAGCAGCAAACTGCCCCCCCCCAAAGCCTGCATGCCTCTTCTCTCTACATGATCTCATCCCTTCACCTCACCATGGCAATATGGGAAACTACCCCAGGCTGATATAATGACCTCACCTACCTGATATCAGCTAGGTTACATCAATAGGATGTGGCAGAAAACTGCTCCCTGTCTGGGGCCTCCTAGCTGGTATATTCTTAAGGATTGGCAAGGGGTTTCACCAATAGAAATGCTGTTGCTATGCTGATGCCATCTTACTTTATGCTATTTGGAATACCCATATAAAAGGAATAAATGCTGTGAAGGCAGTCAGCCATATTTGCACCCTGCAATGACTGAGCACTGATTCCTACAGCTGGTGACCTGAAGAGGGACATTTGGGACCCCCCCCAGGATGGAGCGACAGCCAACATACTTACCAGCGTCTGGAACAGACCCCTAAAGTGCACTTTCATCCTCTGGAACCCCTCAGTGGTAAGTATGGGTCGCAATTTATCTCAGCACCAGCAGAAACATACACAGGAACTCAGATTCCTGCTACATAAATCAGGTGTGACAGAGCCTAAGGCAGACATAAGGAAGCTGGTGGAGGAGGTAGGGAAACACTGCCCTTGGAATCCTGAGTGCCTGACGCTTAGGCTACGAGATTGGAAAAAGATAGGGCATACTTTACATCTTGAACCTCGGGCTCCAGTACAGATATTACATTGATGGTATCAGTGCCATCAAGCAGTGGAAAAATATGGCTAAGATGCTTTAGAAGAGCAACAATCAACTACCAGCCCCCCCCCATTACAACCAAGTAAAACGTATCCCTCCTAAGGAATCTTTAATTGGATTTCCAGCTGCTTCTGAAGAGGCTAATTCTTTTGCTTCTTCCCAGACATCATACACCCCCACAAGGAAAATATTAGAGGAACAATCTTGAAGTAGAAAGAAAAATAATAATATGGGGAAACATCAGAGTAATTTAAAGAAACAAATTAACTCAAAATATACTCCTCTGCAATGTGTTTTGAACAATTGGGATGTTTTGAAATTACAAGTGGCTGTTAAGTTTAACCTTGTCAGACAATGTCTGATTGTGCTTTGTGTTGATGTGTAGTGTATTTTATTTATATGTGTGTGTGTGTGTGTGTGTGTGTGTGTGTGTGTGTGTGTGTGTGTGTGGCCACCCAGAACATTACACTTGGGCTTGGAATGGTGAGAAAAATAGGAGATGGTTAAAGGGCCCTATAAAAACCACGTTTGGTTGGAATCACCTCATGATTTTTCTCACTTCTTGCAGGAAAAAGCCATATGTTTAAATAAATATTGTTTCAATAGTATTTGTGTATATATGTTTGTCTGTGTTATTCTGTGTTATTTCCAAGACTTGGAAGAGGGTCAAAACCTTCTCTGATAACAACACACAAAAAGGCCTTATTTAAAAATAAATGGTTTGCCTGGAGAAAGTATGAAATGAAATATTTGTATGTGGAATTGTTTTTGCAAGCAGTTAGCACATGTTATTTCTCTCTCTTTTTTTTTTTACCATTACTGCCTTGGGTAAGCCCTCTTCTTTAAAAACTGATAATGGGCCAGCCTATTCTTCACTGGCCTTTTTGCAATTTTGTACAACCTGGAATATTGTTCTTACTCATGGTCTCCCCTATAATTCCATGGGTCAAGCCATCGTGGAACGTGCTAATCGGTTCTTTAAGGACTGCTTCCACACAAACAAATAAAAAAGGACGGCTTTAGAGTACCCAATTTGTCATGGGTAACACAACAGGTAAAAAAGTATTATTTACATTACACCAATTGAATGTTTCCATTCAAAATTCCACCACTTATCAGAGACACTTTCAACAGAAAACAAGCTTGCCTCCCTCTCTGGTATATTATCGGGCTTTACCAGACAAAGCATGGTTGGGACCAGTCCCTCTGATCACTTGGGGGTGAGGCTGTGCTACTGTGCTTACTCCTACAGGACCTTTGTGGATTCCAGCATGTTACATTCGCCCAGCCAGGGATGTCGTGGCACCAGTCCCTGGACCTGGTCCCAGAAATGGCAAGGGTGACTCTACAGATGGCACAGCGACCAATCAGATCCCGGTGTGCCAGTCGGCCAGTGACGTGGGGAGATGTGAAGAACTTGATCGCCAAAGCGCAGGCAGTGCTGCAGCAGCAGGAAGTAGAGCAAACCCCCGAGAACCTGTGCACTGCCATTTTTGCGGTTTTAACTGCAAATTCCTTAGCCATCATTTGTTTGTGTCTGATCATTAACATCTGCCCTTTGACAACAGTAGCTGTCATCCCACCTAAACAATTGTTTGAGCAACAAATGAAGCAAAATCTATGGGTACAGCTGGATAACATCACACAAAATGGTGTCTTTTGCTTACCTGAAGCGTATGACATGGAAAATTTGCTTTCTACATGTTTAGTCCCTGTTTGCACCCTTTCTGCAGTAATTCAAAACTTCACTGGCTTGAGCAGAATTTTATTAAATGGGAACTTTAACTAGAAGGCTATATCTAGATGGAGGGTTACTGCTTATTATCCACCCCCTGATGCTATTGCTTTGCACACCCTGGTGGGAGCAATCCCTGCAAATATAACATGTGCAAAAATAGTGAATTGTACTTCTTCAAGTAAAAAACCTCACTGTCATCGCATTAGCTCACCTGTTTTAAACTGCACAGCTTTTGAAGAGACTTCCTTTCATTTTGGACATGTTTGGCTACCGCAAGCATAGTTTTTTACATGTGGTCAAGAAACGTTAAATTATATTCCTGCTAATATTAGTGAAGTGCAGTGTTGCCTCAGCTGGCTGATTCCTGTTTTGCTTTCCAAACAAGTTCACTCGAACCGTTCTCGACGTGGGATCACGCTAGACAGCACTTGTGACTCTGAGACAGCCTTATTTAATAAAGCAGAATATGTGGCACTGGCTATGTCTCTAGTGGGTGTACCAGGACTTGCTGTTTGTGCTCACCTCAACATCAACGCTATTGTGTGTAATTTAGCAAAAACAATTAATGCTACTTCTTCAGCTATCTCAGCAATCAACCATGAGCTGCAAGATTTGAGAAAGGCTATCTTGCAAAATCGTGCTGCTATCGATTATTTGCTTCTGCGTCAGCATTTGGGTTGTGAAAGTTTTGAGGGAATGTGTTGTTTCAATATTTCTGATAATTCATGAATCATCCAGCACTAGATCAATATTTTACACAATTTGGCCTCTGATTTGAAAATTGATACTTTAGGATCTTGGTGGGAAAGCCTTTGGGCTTGGTTGCCCACAGGATTACTGGGAAATATCCTACGTTATTCGGTCATAGCTTGTGCTATTTTGGTTGATGGATACTGTTTTGTTCAGTGTATTCCTTCCTTTTGCAATATATGTATCAGAACTTTTAGCCTCAAATCCTCTCCCACATTGCTTCAGGGTCAAATTTTTGCCCTGTATAAACAACTGCAAGGATGTTCCTCTCCTGATTATGATCCTTTTACTAACCCCTCTTATGATGATGTTTTGTCTAACAAAACAAAAAAGAGTGAGATGTAGAGATAGGGGTCAGGTAGAAGTTGTGAGCAGCAAACTGCCCCCCCAAAGCCTGCATGCCTCTTCTCTCTACATGATCTCATCCCTTCACATCACCATGGCAATGTGGGAAACTACCCCAGGCTGATATAATGACCTCACCTACCTGATATCAGCTTGGTTACATCAACAGGATGTGGCAGAAAACTGCTCCCTGTCTGGGGCCTCCTAGCTGGTAAATTCTTAAGGATTGGCAAGGGGTTTCACCAATAGAAATGCTGTTGCTATGTTGATGCCATCTTACTTAATGCTATTTGGAATACCTGTATAAAAGAAATAAACGCTGTGAAGGCAGTCAGCCATATTTACATCCTGCAATGACTGAGCACTGATTCCTACAAATGCCAATCTATAATCCTGCTTCAATTGGTCCTAACTTCTCCCTGGGGCAGGCTGAGTAATCAATGTAGTGAATTACTATAAACAATTTAAATGTTTAGGCACAGCTGCTGCTTTGCCAATTTATATATGGAAAATAATATGGAAAGTGCCTTAGCAACATTCCTAAAATGAAAGGAACTGAAGCTAAGATTATAAAAATTAGGAAAAGATTCCAGCATTCAGCTTGCAGACACTGTTTTGAATTCTTTCCAAGAATCTTATTTGAATCTAAAAAGAGTTTTACCCACTACATTACAGTAACAGTGCCCATTTATGGTGGAATATGGCATTTGGGAAGAAAAAGTTGTTACAGAGTGATGGAGCATATGGGTTGAATGGAGCAAAGGTTTCTAGCATAAGGCACATATATATACAGGTAGTCCTTGACTTACAACAGTTATACACATACAAACACACACAGAGCATATGTGGTCTACCAATTGTATTGAAATGTGATGGCAATTTTAATTTCAGCACCAGAAAAACACCATCATCTGTTTTACTACTACCTGCTGGAATAGAAAAGAAGAGCTTCTATATGCATTTTAGCAGTACTTGCTAATCATGTAAGTTTTATAAAACTGAATAAGCCAAGCTCTGATTAAAACCAGATATATGCATGTAAAATCTGCTGTTTGTCTGTTCTCATCCAGTTTCTCACACATTCATATTTTTCCATAAACATGCATACTCATATATTGCTATAATTATGTACTTATTCATTCTACTCATAAGTGATATTTTGACTGTATAACAGTAATTGAAAGCCAATGCTGGGTAATAGTTACGCACCAGGATAGAAGAACTTGGGCCAGTTCTTCGACTTTAATCCTAGGAAACAGGCAATGGCAAACTACTTCTTTAAAATATTGCCGAGAAAATTGCAGGAATTGCTTAGGAGTCAAGATTAACCCTAAGGCAGGGGTGTCAAACTGCTGGCCCACAGGCCGGTTTCATCATACCAAAGCCACGCCCACCCCATTGCCGGCAATGCAAAAAGAGTCATGATACGTCGCAACACGTCACGTGACGTGTCGAGTTTGACACCCATGCCCTAAGGCAGTGATGGCGAACCTTTTAGAGACCGAGTACCCAAACTGCAACCCAAAACCCACTTATGCATCGTCGAGTGCCGAGTGGGTGTGGCCCATTGGCTGGGTGTGGCATCCATGGTAACGGCAGACTGGGTGGGGCTAAAAAATTCAATCAATCAATTCCAACTTTGCAAGACCTTTTTTTCCCACGTGAAGTTGAAATTGACTGACTGATTGACCTTTTTTTTTTGAACACGGCGGCGGAGGCCTAAAGCGAAAAGGTTTTATAAAACCCAGCTGAAGGCCTAGGACTGGGGCGACGGTGCACGTGCCCACAGAGAGGGCTCTGAGTGGCGCCTCTGGCATCTGTGCCATAGGTTCGCCACCACTGCCCTAAGGCACACATAGAGAAAATTACACATATAATTCTCACATTTTTAGTCTTATAAAAATTCTCATAAACAAATAGCATCAAAATACCCATTATAGCAGCTGATCAATACTTAATATTTCTATCCCTCTTTGAAAATCTTCAGGTAGATTTTTTGTTTTTTTAAAAAAACTTTACATCACTTAGAACAGCAGTTCTCAACCTTTTTCAGGCCGCAACCCTGACCTGCACCGCGCATGCGCGGCGCAACGGCCCGCATCGCGCATGCGTGGCGCGATGGCCTGCATCATGCATGCGCGGCGCGACGGCCCGCAACGCGCATGCGCGGCGTGATAGCCCGCATCGTGCATGCGTGGCACGACGGCCCGCATCGCGCATGCGTGGCGCGATGGCCTGCATTGCGCACGCGCGGTGCTACCCCATGCATGCGCGGTGCTGCCCCCTGCGCCAGCCAAGGGGGAAAGGGGAAAAATGGCGGACTGCGTTGTTTTGCGACCCCCGTGAAATGGTCGTTCGACCCCAAATGGGGTCACAACCCACAGGTTGAGAACCGCTGACTTAGAATGTTAATAAACATTCCATAAGACTTCAGCATTTGGCTAGTACCCAGAGCAGATTAATTTCAGTAAAATCAATATAAGACTACCAGAGCCCATGTTAAAAATGTGCCTTATTATAACTTATTTCAGGGTTCAAATAGTGGAATTAAAAATTAATACCACTAATATTAATATTTAACCTTGAGTTAATATTTAATCCCACATCAATGGGGCGGTGTAAATGCACTTCCTGCTCTGAGCCTCATTACTCTAGGTTTCCAGTCCACATATAAAATGGTGTATGGGTAGCCAAGAGATTACTGTATGCGCACAGGTATACATAATTATATTTTATTTTACATTGTAAGGTTTTCCACTTAGCCTCACAATTGCCCCAGCAATTACTCAGGAATTTAAAAGAGCCAAAGAAACTCCTGAGTCGAGGTCTCAGCAAGCAAACAACTTTTATTTTGATCAAAATAGAGTTGGGTGACCCCATCTCTCTTTGTGGCTGGTAGAGAGATGAAGGCAACAACCAGAAAAGATGTCTTCCATACCTTTGCAGAACAAAAAGATCAGGTCTTGGTACTAGGCATAAGATGGCACAAAAAAATAATTCCTAGATGATGACTCATACAGAGCAACCCAGGCTCCATCCGTAACTCCTTTTCCCCCTCCCCTTACTGTGCTCTTTTCATATAAGCCAGCAGTTCTCAACCTGTGGGTCGCGACCTCATTTGGGGTCGAACGACCGTTTCACAGGGGTCGCCAAACACCGCAGTCCGCCATTTTTCCCCCCATTTTTTCCCCCATTTTTTTCCCCATTTCCCCTCGGTGGTCGCGCGCACGCCGCGCATGTGCGATTCGGGCCGTCGCGCCATGCATGCGCGATTTGGCCCGTCGCACGCACGCCACGCATGCACGATTCGGCCCATTGCACCGCGCATGCGCGGTTTGGCCCGTTGTGCACGCACCGCGCATGCGCGCTTCAGCCCGTCACGCCGTGCATGTGTGATTCGGGCCATCACGCGGGCGCCGCGCATGCGCTATTCGGACCATCGTGTGCGTGCCGCACATGTGTGGTTCAGCCCGTCGCGGCGCGCATGCGTGATTCAAGCTGTCGCGTGGGTGCCGCGTATGCGCGATTTGGGCCGTCGCGCCGCGCATGCGCAGCGCAGATGAGGTTTCAGCCTGAAAAAGGTTGAGAACCACTGATATAAGCAATCACCTATACCTAAAGCATGAAGCCCTTACTTTTCCAATATATACTGTATAAAGCATCTGATCAAGCAATTAACTACAAAATAATGATTACAAAATAACAAAACAATGATTACATGATAACACTATAAGTATCAATATTACTAATATCAACCTTAAGCATAATAAAATCCCTTCAACATATAATTTTATAATATTTTACAGTATGAATATATGCACATACATGAAGAGCAGATTCAATCTCCCATCTAGAGGCTGAGAATGCCAATGTGGGATCATGCTGAAGACAAGTCCAATAATGATAGCCCTGATTTCCCAAAACCCTTGATTGCTAACTGCATCATTTGAACATTTAAATATCAGAAAATTTGTTTGTATGTATATTTATTTTTAGTAATAAATGTCAAAATTGCTCTTACCCAGAATGTTTTTCATAGCATGCATATATATGTCTTTTTGCAGCATTCTGTCCTGAGTATTTCACAACCCACTTTGTTAATGTGTAGTCATATGACATAGCCAAGTATGAGTTAGGAGTGGAGTTAACAAAGGTATCTATTATAAAGCTTTGGATAATTCAGAAGACAAACAAAAACAATCAAAAATAATCCTGGAGAACAAGGGATTTTAAACAAAGGTGGTAATTAACATACAATTGTGTTTACATTTTCAATTCCTTTTTTTTTTCTTAATTACACTGCTTGCATGGTGTTTCTTCAAATTAAGTGCAAGTTCTTACTAGTGACGGAGAATGCGGTTCCTGGGTAGTTTTTTAAAAGCAGTAATTGCATGTTGCTATCAGGAGGAGTCTGATCTTAATCTTAGTGCCTTTTCTGATTGTTTTGAAATATTATGACAGCTAACATCTCAATCATGGTTTGCAGTAAATAATATATTCATACAGATTTGTGAGAAGTGTTGCATCAGTGTTGTTGTTCAGTTGCTAAATTGTGCCTGACTCTTCACAATTTTATGGACCATAGTACACCAGGCCCCCCTGTCCTTCACTGCCTCCCAGAATCTGCCCAAACTCAAATTCACTGCATCGATAACACTGTTTGCAGGATTTTTCTATTAAAGAAATCCAAATGAGACGACTTTCAGAGTTAGAAAAATAAATTCTATTTATTGTATATTAAAAAAAACGGTTTGCAAAGCGTGGTGGACTCTCACCAGGAACCTCACGGTTACAAGGGAAGAAGTCACACCTCTACAGAAGCATTAGCAAAATTTATAGTTAGTCAACATCCCACCCCTTTTTCAAAACATCACTACTCTCTGTGTTCCAATCATTTCTCACTATCACAACTATTCCCTGGTTACAGCTACATGTCCCTTTTCATTGGCTACATTCTTTCTCCTTACTCTATGCCTGGGCGGATACTTTAGGAAGCATGGCTATGAGTCATGGAAAATTTTAAACCTTTTGAAAATACTCCATTTTGAAAATACTCTCCTCAACACTAACCATTGGACTAGAAGATCTCCAAGGTCTCTTCCAACTCTGTTATTATTACAACAATCAAGTAAACAATCAAGAAACTGCCAATCAAGAAACTGCCAAAGAAGCCAACAGCAAACAGCCCAATCAAAGAATCTCTACGACCACCCCTACCAACACTGACAGGCAAGCCACTAGAATATAAACTGCCAGCAAACAACACTCCTTACTAACACTGATGATCTAGTTTGGGTAATGAAATATTTGCAAGAAAACAAGCAAGCTCAGAGAGCACCAAGGACCCCTCTGTTATTATTCCATTCCATTCCATTATCTCATCCTCTGCTGTCCCCTACTTCTTTTGTCTTCAATCTTTCTCAGCATCAGGGTCTCCTCCAATCGGTATAGCAATGTGCAAAATGAAACACATCCATCTTTCAAGTGCAATTTTTTCCCCAACTTGGAGCTCCACTCTAAATAGATGGGATCACATCTCCTATCAACCCCCATCTGGCTAAGTCCTAGTGGTAATTATGAATTAACATATCTGAAGTATACCAGGTCTGGAAAACTTTGTTTTAGGAGAATCTGACGAGAGAGGATTGCAAACGGGTATGAAATCTATAGAGCATAAGCTGGACTACATTAGACAAATTAAAAAAAAATTGCCTCAGGCAGAAATCATTAGAGAAGGGGAAGAGTGTCAGTTTCCTTTTCAGCCCCTGGAACATTCCCCTTTTCTGCAAGTCTCTATGGTCTATTCTGCCACCTATTCTGCCACTGTCTATTGCCCTCAAATATAGTAGAAAACACTAGCCAGTTACCTGAATTCATGCTAAGTTTTCCTGGCTGTCTAGACCTTTTATTCATAGGAAGGTCATGCTTCTTATTCTTCCTTTTCCTGTCTTTGCTGCAAAATGTCTTGGCCTGGCCCTATTTCCAAGCACCTTTTCCTTTTGCTTCTTACAATGCTTGATCCCTGCTCTGGATTGCTTCAGCAGCAACTGATGAATTAAAGAACTTGTCCTGATTCTCCTTCTTGCCTCTGAAAAATGCAAAGGCATTCATTTTCCTGCACTTTTCTCACTGCCATAAATTCTAAAATTTGCAGCATAAGCAACCTTGCTAGTTCCCTTTATAATTCTTATAATGGACATTAAGAGTCAGACAAGCAACCTAGTATGGAAGATTTATTACCATAATTAATTACCTGCTGAGAGAATCCATAGGTACAGAATATGAGAAGTATTAGATACACATGGGCACATGAACATTAACTTAGGTGTTAATTCTACCTATTGGTTTCAAGACAATTTTAAAGGTGGTTTGATTAAAGCAGCCAGCAATGCAATCAAATTGTAATATAATTAACACACACGCAGAAAAGGCTTTTACAACCAAATTGAAATGTAGCAGATTTAATATAGAATTACAGGGCATTAAACAGCTAATCGCAAATAGCCAGAAGGCCAAGAAGGGTGTGCCAGCTATGTAGCATATGACTATCTATCTGCTGGGCAGAAGACATGAATTACATTGGATGCAAGGAGCTCTTGGTTCTCAGACAACATATAATATTTGTTCTCCTAACACCGAGGCAGATGAACTGGAATAGCTGGAATTGACAGAGAGGTGACAGAATTCTCCAGGGATGAGATATCAGCTATCTCATTCCAATTACTTGATAGTGATGGATGAGGTTCATGGAAGATCAGACTATCAGTGGCTTTTAATACTGATCACTGCTTATTGCCTCTTGAAGCATAGGGAGCATGTTTCAAATACACCCAGAAGCAACAGAGAAAGAAGCCATCACCCTGTATTATATGCTTATATTCCTCTTCTCAAATCTATCTAGTTAACCTCTGTGTGACATTCTGCATGCTTGATTAGAAGGTTTAATCACCTGGTCTACAAGGATTTTTCTTCATATGTTCTTAAATGCTAAATTCATTATTTGGTTTTTGTTAAAGCAGAAAACTCAACTGGGTAGGCTTGGTGCATATTCTTCTTGCCTCCGTGGAACAGTCAAAAAAGTGAGTCTAAAATGTAATTACTACAATTTTGTATTAACAAATTAATAAAAACAGAGATTTTTGTGTTTAATCACATGTGTGAAATCAGTGTGAAGATGCATAAAATAAGATACTTATTTTGATTAGATTTGCTTCTTTTTTCCAGTGCACATTTTGGAATATTGTTGTTGGAACACTAATTTTTTCAATGGCAGTCATTCTAAAACAGTGAAGTAAAGCAAAGTAGCTTTCTTAAAATTTAAGAAAACTACTGAGTTGACAAGTAAAACAAAGACCATCCCATGTAGAGAGATATATAGTAGACTAAGTAACTTTTTCAGGTACTAAACCTCATCAAATCAAAATTAAAAACTTATAACATTTCATAGCAATATATAATGTTGGAAGGGATCATTTAGTCCAATCCTTTGCCCAGTGCAAAAAAATTCCAGTACAATATAATCCATCTATTTAAATGTCTCTTTACTATCTGTTTAAATAGTCTATTTACTATCTGACAAGACAATCTGTTCCCTTGTTGATTAACTTTTACAATTAGGAAATTTTACCTGTTGTCCAATTAAAACCTACTTCATTGTAATCTAAACTCATTGTACCGGCCACGTCTACCTTGTCGTACAGTAAAAGTCTGCCCTTCATAGACTTGAATATATTTATTCAAAAGCTTCTGTCATCCAGAACACTTTTTGTGGTGTTTCCCATTTTTTTCTTCTCATTGGAATGGGTGTAATTATGGTTTATTTGTAAGACACTCCCAACTCTTTTGCACATTGTATGACCCAAGCATTCCTGCCATAGTGGCATTACCTAGTACTTCCCTAAACCTATTGACATTGACTTTCCTGAAAACAAATATTGGTATTTCCCTTCTGTTGTAGCTGGTAATATGATGTAATCTCAGATGAAAGCACAATGATATTGTTCTTGGACTGTCTAGGCTTCTTCGATCTTCTTAGTGTAGTACATGGTTAACATGTGAAAATGGGTATTTCTTCTGTCTTTCTCTATTGAGAATAGCTGAATGAGGAGAATTTGTAACTATGCTCATATTTGGATAATGAGATTCAGGTTACTGAGGTCAGTGGCCTAGAAGAGTGTAGGAAACTTGGAAGATGCTGATAAGTTGGAATTATCTTTAGATAATCAATAACACTTTATTTATTTTAACATATATAGCTACCCATTTGACATATGGTTCTGGGTAGTAAACAGTAATTAAAATTAATAACTGAAATATTGTCATCATCAGCAGCAAAAAATGCATCATACCAGAGGAAACTTACATGTTTACATTCACAACCCCCTGAAAATCATCCTGGAACAAGGCCAGAGGAAAAAGCCAGGTTTTTAATGCCTTTGGTGGTGGTGGGACATCGGGAAATGGAAGAAAACACACGCCACACTGTTTTAGCATGACCACGCTTGGAATACCGTGTCCAATTTTGGTCACCACAGTACAAAAAAGATGTTGAGACTGTACAAAGGGTGTAGAGAACAGCAGTAAATTAGGAGACTGGAGGCTAAAACATATGAATGGTTGCAGGAGCTGGATAATGTCTAGTCTAACAAAAAGAAGGACTAGGGGTGATGTGATAACAGTCTTCCAATATTGGAAGGGCTGCCACAGAGAAGTGGAGGCTGTAAGGAATAAAATTTTAGAATAAAAAGTGAAGTTAAGTGATACGTACTCTGTAAAATTTCTACACGTAGACTGTAAGATTTCTACACAAAAATTTCTACACATAGGCTGTAAGATTTCTACATAATTTCTACATGTACATGTATCTTGTAAGGTTTCTACATGTAGGCTATAGGATTTCCACACTAAGCTGTAGGATTTCATGCTAAAATACATATAAGGGAATAAGTGAAGCAAAATAGTAAGGGGCAGGGATAATGTATTTTGTTTAGGCGATCCTGATAAGATTGTAACCTCCAAAGCTCAGCCAATGAAGCCACAGAGGAGGGGCCAAGGCGTCGGGATAGAATGCATATAATGTGTGTCTTTGTTGTGACTAGGTGTGGCTCAAATATTTATTTGGAGTCCACCACGCTTTGCAAACCATTGTATCCAATACATCTCTAATTTCTATTATTCAGTGGGCTAGAATTTCTACCAACAAGGCCAACCTATTCAGCAAAGAATCTGAGGGCGGGACAAGAAGTAACAGATGGAAATTTATCAAAAAGAGATCCAAGTAAGAAATTTCCCAACAGCAAGAACAATTCGCCAGATGAACAGCTTGCTTCCAGAATTTATGGGTGTTCCATCAGTGAGGTTTTAAAGAAGAGATTGGACAGCGAATTTGTTTGAAATGGTATAGGATCTCCTGCTTGAGCAAGGTCCTTTCCAACTCTGTTATTCTGTTAAATTCAGCTTAATCTAGGTGATTTTTATGGCCTCCGATAAATGTCCTTTCAGGGTTTTACCTTCCACCCTATTATTATATGGAATATAATACTATAGAATCTTTCTTTTGTAAGTTAATGCATATTCCAAAAAAGTTTCTAGGTTGTTTATTTTAAGACATCCTCCTCCTTGTGTATAGAAGAAATAACCCCCCCAAATTACTTTTGGTTGGGAAGTGGGGAACGAAGAAAAAGTATACAGTAGCCTCAGAATTACTCTATCTAGAGAGAAGCTATTTATAGTGAGTGTATGCCAATAACATTGGGGGAGGGATATTTCAATAGATGGTTTATGATTCCTCATAGACAAGGTCAGTCTGATTGATCATCAGACAGAGGACTTAAACAGGATTTTTTTTTTCCATATTAGATGATGATACAAAGGAACTTTTGTTTGGTTTTCCCGGTGTGCACCCTTTATTTGCTTCTTTGGCTTGACAAGCAATTCAGTTCAAGGCTATAGAGCTGAGTAATTCCTGAAAATATCCCTGTATATCACAGGGAAACCTTCACACATGCAAATTGATGCACCAAACTGGTTGTAAGTAACTGAAGCAAATGAAGGAGGAAGATGAAAATGTCATTCAGGATTGGAGAGTCATTTTTTTCACTACACAACACATTTCTCTGCCATCTGTCTGCCCTCCTTCCTGAATATTCATCTTTGTGCCTACCGTCCTTTTATTTCTACTATTACTTTTTTTTCTTTCCATCTGCCTTTCCAAATCAAAGGCATTTCATTGTGCATGTAAATGCCATGATGGAGAAGAAGCAGTCTAGTATATATTTCCACTCAAAAAGATGGAAAGAGAATGATGATAAAAATAATGAGGCTATTACAGATGAGCAAGCTAAAGGCACCTAAGCAGTGGATAGCATCTGGCTAATCTCAGCTGATCTCAGAAGGAAATAATCAGGGTTAGGTCTGCTTAGTAGTTGCATAGGAAATCTCAGGAGATGTTTGGGTCTCTAAGTTACATTGGGAAATTAAAAAAAAAATTGGAAGGAGGCACCAGCCAACCATTTTCATAATGATGAAAAAAACCTCACTACATACTCATTTAAATATGGAACCAGATAAGAGAAACACCAATCAAACAAAGTGTAACAAGAGTATAGTTGAGGCTAGACGCGAAGGGTGGAAAAAGGCTTACTAAATCAGACGTTTTCAATGACTAACACTTAGTATTGTATATCAGGTGCCATGATGATTGCTGCACAATATGTTTTTATGTCCAATGTTGATTGTTTTAATAAAAGAATTTTATATTAAAAAAAATAAGCTCAAATTGAGATTGCCTTTATATTTACACCAGAGGATCAGGCTAGTATGTCATAGTTGCATCCAGTCTGGAATTTGAGCACCTGTGAAGATAAATGGAAATGTCAGGATTGTCTCAGCTTGGGCATTTAGGAAAGAAAGATGCTCAACTCCATTTGTAGCAAAAGATATACTTTTACTAAAAAACAAGTGGTTATAGCATAAGCAAAGATGTACCTGAATATTCCCGTTCAAAATCTGCTTTTTTCCCATTTTCCGGGCCCTAGTCCCTTGACCAGTTCATGAGTGTCCAATAATATTTGAATTTGGTGTTTTGGTAACAGCTTTAAGGTTTGGTGCCTCTTTGGTGTAATTTCGCATTCTGTTCCCAGGCTCATGTCCTTAGATGTGCTGGTCTGTTCCAGATTGGTACCTCTGATTCCTGTCATCCCTTCCCTACATTCCCTTTTGCTCCCCTTCCCGCATTTTATGGAGGAATGCCAACAAAGTGAAGCGGGTTAAAGTGTTTGTATTAGTTCTATGTGGTTTTCCTCTGGATTTGCCTCCTTATTCGTTTATTGATAAATAATCTGAACTCATATATATCAGTGGAACAATTCACCCCGGAAGCATAGGTATTCTGGAATTTTTAAAAAGTTTCCTGAAGCTAGAATAAAGCTGCTTTTATTCCCTTCTTGCTTAACAATAGAAATGTTAGGTTTAATTGTGGTCGTAAGTTGAGAAGTTCCTATACTCCAAACTGGGTCACAATTTAGGCATTATCTAATTTCAAATAAAGCCTGGGTGGCTGAAAATATAACAAGCCATTAAAAACCCAATATAAAACAAAATAAGATGAGATCTGGTTGTTTACTTAAAAACAACCACATGGAGACAAACACAGAGAATAAGGGACTCCATCCACCTGAACACAAGGCCTGCGAGAACAACCAAGTGTTCAAGGCCTTACAGAATGGGAATCTCACAGATTTTGTGGGTGGGTGTGTCTCATTACAGAGTTTGATTTATTATTGGTACAGTACTTTGTTGTTTGAGCGCCCCCTAGCCAGACCATTTGCAGAAGTATAAATGCAACAGCTATACAACCGTCTCTGAACAGCAGACAGATATGTTCCCTGATGTGCAGTGATGCAGCCTTTAGACATTATCATTAACAAAGGCAAACTTTGTATTTGAAGTCAGTATTTATCTTTCCATCAGGAGTACATAATAATTTTTTAAAATTAGTTATGGGTATATTTAGCTAGATCCTACAAATATATTAATCTGAGAGAAAAGTTCTTGATCTCACTAGTATGATTCCCAGTAATTTTTAATTAATTTGGAGCTTTCTCTACCTAAATGGGTGTAGTAGCATGGTGCTGTTGTAAATCACATTCTTGGCTGAAAGTTCACATTTATGCCAGCTGCTATGATAGCTGCATTAGACATTTCTCTGAAGAAAGAGGACAATGTGTAGTGTCCCCCTCACTGAGAACAGAAGTCTCTTTGACTGGATCTACACAACAAACTTAACCAAGTCAGTCAAAGACATGATAGCTGCTACATTTCATAAAACACCCTAACTTTTGTTAATTTTAAATTTGGTTAGGGTTTTTTTTTGCGCAGCATATTATACAAGCCTAATATGCCTGATTTCTTATTGCATTTTGTGAGACCTCAAAAAATGGATTAATTCGGTAAACATATCACTATTTCGTATGAAGAAAACCTTTATATGTCAGTGCTCATCCCTGTCTTCCCTTCTAGTTTAAATGAAAATGAACACATGGGGCAGGAATGAGGACAGAGAAAGAAATTACTCTCAAATTGTGAGCATGTCAAACCTAACAACAGTCTATTTATTTAAATCTATTCCATGTCATGCAGAGTATAAACTGCTTTTCAAAACATGGCACATAGTAATGATACATCACTCTTGCTCTAACATGTGATTCCTTCCTTCATTACAATGCTGTTACATGATTTAGACCCCAGACATGGATTACTACTTACAGAAGCCTCTTGTTCCTTTCTTAAGTTCCTAGATGTCCACAAAACAATTTCCTGAAGGAGGGAAGAACAGATGCATTTGGTAAGCGCAAGGAGTAACAGGAATCTATTTGTATCTCTTTTCTGAGTGTGAATTCCCTTAAGAGACCTGGGGAAAACAAATGGCATATTAAATACAGATTCCGATGCTGTTTATATGCAAACAAACAGCTTTCTTCACATCATTAGCCTTTTCAAAACTGATAGGATTACAAATGTGCAAATACACACACTGGTGAATTTGCTAGGCTGGCATTTTTGCAACAAAAATAGATTTCCTTTCTTCTTCTGATTGGAGCTGTTGAGCCCCCCCCCCACCCCTGCCTTATCAATGCATAAAAGAGCACATTTAACACTTCACAGAATTTGAACTAAAAAAAATATATTCAAATCTTTGGCTGCTGTTACCGGTCACCATACGAGAAAGACAGTCTTCTTTCTTGGTGTGTTGCATCCAGAAGAGCGATATTGTTCTGACATGGTTTTAATGAGAGAATTCTCAATTAATAAGGCTTTTGGCGTGCTATCATGAGCTGTATAGAAAAATCCCAATATCTTCATTGTGGAAGTGAGTGGAAATAAACCAGAAGGCTCTCAATGGCCGCCAGAATCTTAATGAAGATAACAAAGTCTTGAGTAAATGATGCTGTAGAAGTCTCTTGAGATTATTAGCATTTATACACTGTGATTAGGATTTTCTTTCCAATGCCTTTTCTAATTAATTTGTATTGATTTTTCCCCTCTGAAAATAGTATCTGCATTTGCGTTTAAAATAATGCACAATAATAAAACTGGCAAAACTCTTCCATCTTCTGGTAATGCCGTAACATAATTGTAATGAGCTTTCAACAATAATTGTTTTGCGGAAGTGATTTCCACTTTCTTTGGAGAAACTATTAAATGACTGGTGAACACAAAAGATAGATAGTCCATTTTCTTTCATGTGTTTTATATGTTTAATAAACTCGAGAGACCAAAACAGTGTAGGGGTGAGGAAACCACATGATACCACTACCTGAAGAAAAAAAAAAGGGATAATTGTGTCAAGTGAGAAATAAAAATATCAGTGTGATGTCATTTGCAAAGGGGACATAATGTGCTATTGTAAACTCAGGGTAGCCTTCAGAAAAGCTTGTACACATATGTTTTTGAAACTCGGTGGTTGCCATAGTTACCCCTACCCAGCTCAGCTTTATTTATAGTGATGCACCATAGTCAGCATTCTCCTGAAGTGAAGAGTGAGAGAAGGAGAGGCTGAGATGTCTCTCATGAGAAGAACAACATGCAGAAACCTAGTTAAAACAGTGATTCTACTGTCATCAATTATTCCTTCTTGCAAATGCTGAAACATTGAGGCAAAGGCAAAAAAAACCTCTGGATCCATCCTTACATAGCCATTCCAGTTGCTAAACAAACCCACAATTGGACTCCAGAGCTCACACCAAACATTATCCTTCCTTCCTTCCTTCCTTCCTTCCTTCCTTCCTTCCTTCCTTCCTTCCTTCCTTCCTTCCTTCCTTCCTTCCTTCCTTCCTTCCTTCCTAGAAGAACAAATACACTGTTGAATTAAACAGAACTAAACTAATTAGAGAGAGCCAGTTGGTCTAGTGGGTAAGGCACCAGACTAAAAAGCGAGAGGTCATTGGTTCAAATCCTGCCTTAGTCACAAAAAGCAGCTGGGTGACTTTGGGCGAGTCACTCTCTCCCAGTCCAGCCTACTTCACAGGGTTGTTGTGGAGGAGGAAGGTGTGTGGGATATGCTTGCCACCTTGAATTATTTCTAAAGTAATAAAAAGATGGGATAATAAATGAATAAACAAAGAAATAAATGCCAAACCACTTTTGAATTATTGCCAAATAAATTGCAAGGACTTGTCCAGGCAGTCACCATCAACACTGACTTGAACACAGCAAAACCAAACTAACCAAAACAACCTAACTAGAAGGAGCTACATAAACATAGCCCATAGCCTGGGAGAAACCCCAGTAATTTATGTAATTGAGTAATTGATGGAATGTCATTAAGATGCAACTGCATGAATCTCGGGAGGGAAACGATTCCAGAGAGCAGGTGCTGGAATTGGGAAAGCACACCTCCAGGGTCACAATGGATGACTTTGTTTGATGGATGGGATGCAAAGGGCACCCAGCCTACTTGATTGCAGAATACAAAATATGTTTGAAAGAACTCTGTAATTCATTCTAATAAATGTTACCTGTTATAAGCAAGTGGATATATAGAATGTATATTATAGGGATTATACAAGCAACTGAATAAATTGAAATTTTGAATCTATACCACCTTAGTAATATTTATTTATTTGTATTCCACCTTTATTATTTTTAAAAACAACTCAAGATAGTGAACATTTCCAACGCATCTTCCTCCTCCTATTTTCTCCACAACAACAACCTTGTGAGATGAATTGGTGAGAGAGAGTGACTGGCACAAAGTCATCCAGCCGGCTTTCATGGACAAGGAAGGGACTAGAATTCACAGTCGCCTGCTTTCTAGCCTGGTGCCTTAACTATTATGCATGGATAACGGTCTCAACAGCAATATCTGGAAATTGTGATGGATAGGAAGTCTTTGAACATCTGAGTATGTTCTAATGCTGTTAAAAATTGCATAGGAAGAACAATTCACTAGTTTTCATATTTATAGATTAAAGATTTGGCTTTGCAGAAGTCAATCTTTTTAAAGGCATACACTAACAAATAATTGATTAGTTAAGCCCACTGATTCCCTCCCTCCCTTCCCTCTTTTTTATTCCAGTCTAAAGATTAAGGTATAATTTTGTATCTTTGGATTTATTTGAGTATGATCTATGAATCCAGTCACAATGCTATACTGCCACAGAATAGCTCCAGGTTTGCAGGAAATATATTCCAGCAATTTAAATATATTAGTAGTTCCTTTCCTCTGCTTCCTTTCTATAGATAAGCTGTCATATAGACACACTATAATGCATCAATATATTAAAAATATTCAGAGTACAAAATTATCTCTAAGACCGGAGGGAGATTTCTTCATAATGTTCTGGAACATTACCCCATAGGAAATTTTGTGTTCAGTTGACCTCTACTATAAATAAGTAAAGCAACTGCTTTTCTAGGGCTACATTACCGAAGAAAAATTATATGAAAGCTAGCATTTTTGTGTAATATAATATTGGTCAGAATGGCTCTTTAAAATTTATAGTGGTTGATTGTTTCTGTCTCATTAGGACTACATGGGCAGGTATCCTCAATTAATGAGATTTCAGCATATCTGTCTGACAGCAATGCAGAGGAAGGGATGTCATGTTCAGTTTTAAACAATGTTTTTTTCAGCTTGGGAAAAGTGAGAGCATATAAATAATTTGCTGGTTCCCATATATCCTTAACAACCTAAATTCTGTTGTTCTGGGACAACCCAGAACCCAACTCAGCCTAATGCTTCATATCATTCATTCTTTGGATGAGCACTTTTTTGGTCTCCTAGTATCCTAATGACATTAAAAATGGTGCCAAAGACCTGTATAGTGCAAGCTTCTACTCTACCACTAATTTCCAGTTTGAGGAAAGGTTATCAACAAAATGTGGAAAGACTCTGGAGAAAAACTGTATATTCAGCACATAAGTAGTCATGAACTTATAAACCTTACCTGAATTTTAGGATTCCTGTCACCAATCTAACCTGGACTTGGCTGTCCCATTGGGGGCAATAAGTCTGGCTACAATACTTTGATTTATAAGAGATCCAGTTCACCCTTCTTGACATAAATTTCTGCCTTCACACCATATAGGATTTGGGCCAAAGATTCAAGTCTCAGATGAGTAGTTGGAATAGCTCTGATGTCTATCAAACCTGCAGCTCTCAGAAACACAACGAGAATTGTTTAAAAGTACGGTAGTAAACCTTATGCCTTCCATAAATATTTCATAGAAAAGAGCTGTGGTGGTGCAGTGATTAAAATGCAGTATTGCAAGCTAACTCTGCTCACAGCCAGGAGTTTGATCCTGACTAGCTCAAGGTTGACTCAGCCTTCCATCCTTCAGAGGTCAGTAAAATGAAGACCGAGATTGTTGCTGACATTGTAAACTATGGAGTGATATATAAATCTAAGTGCTGTTGCTATATTTGATGCTTTTTGTTGTTTTCGAGGAAGGTTTAGATGAAGGTTGAAAATAGAAGAATAGCTTTGAACAAAAAATATATTGTTTGGGAATAAGACAAAAACCTAAGAGCCAAATCATCAATCTTGGAAGCAGTTTAATATTGTGCTAATAATGTAGTTTGTTTAGTTTTGGCGTAGCACAGTGTGTGAACCCAACCACTGTGATTTAAATAAATAGCCACAATTAAATAATGGAACATATAATGCAAAATGGAATATTTGCATAACATGCCAAGTCATATATTGTTTAATGTTACATGTGCATTGGGTTATGGCTAAAGTGGAAAAACTTAGCCCCTCTAAATTCGCCCAATGAACTGGCTATATAACTTTGTGTAGACAGATAGCTAGCCTACAAAACAGCCTTTAGCTTTCTAAATAGCACTTTGAAATGGCATGAATGAAGATGCTTATATATTGAGCAGGCTTTTCCTCCCTCATGATTGTGGTCCAAGGCATTTGGGAGCTGCAGAAAATGAAGTAAGTGGGAATTCCCTATGTCTAATTTTACCCTATATTGGAAATTTGTGGCTTATTATTATTTCTTTTGCATCAGGATTCAGCCCACCTGAAACTTCTTGGATAAGCAATAGGTCCTTCAGCAAATGCCTGCACTTCAAATATACTGAAGAAATTTTGGGCATCTTAGGATTAGAAGTTTCTGAGTAAATCATCTAGATTTCTGGCTAGCTCTTTGCCTGACCCTTGCTGACCCAGAAGAGTCAAAAAGGCATGTGAGAAAGATGGAGTCACTGGAGATATATATCTGCCTAATGTGTTTCAATCTATTTTGGAGCAAAGGTTACACGCAATTGTGTGCCTGAATGAAGACCTGGCTACCTGAAAGGAGTGAGAATTTGTCTGTGGAGATTCTCAGTCATCTAGGTCATGGTTGTCCCAAAGGTGCTTTTTCAAGCAGCAACTGGACTTTCTTTGTTTTTCCTTGAAGATGTTTCTCTTCTCATCCAAGAACCTGAAGTGGTGAAGCTTCAGAACTGATGAACCTTCTTGGAAAAATAAAGAAAGTCCAGTTGCCTCTTGAAAATGCACCTTTAAGTGAGAACTTACTGAAGCTTCAGGCCTATGCAGATTTTTTTTCACATTGATCAAAGGGATCCTTGATTAGAATTTTCAAAGCAGAAAATGACCAATCACCATTAACAGCATATAGGGAATGAGGTATACATTGAGCAGATATATTTTTCAAAACAAAGTGACCTTGTTAGCACTGAAATTCAGTTAGACTATATTTCAAACAACAGCAAACTCAAATTCAGATAACAAGACAAGATAAAAGAGGAGCAGGGTGGCTTACATACACAAGTCTTGGTTCTGAATTATCCAAATATACAATATCTTGGTGCTGTAAAAGTTATTTATTGAAAGAGTATTGTTCATCAGCATCAATTTATTTCAAAAAAGAAAGAAAAGAGTCCATTACCCTTTTCATATAAATCTTTTCATTTGTACAAATGAGATGTTCTGTAAAATAAAGCAGATAATGTGAGAACAATTATTGAGGATGTCAAAGGAGCTAATGAAAGACAACCTTTGATTGCTTCTCACCTCTTGTAGGCAACGACGAAGGGCATAATTAAATAAAATCCCCTCACAGTTAGCAGGGGCAGCATAAAAGTGCTTGTATGTTTATAGGAACAATTGTTTCACTTATTCAGGATGCTTCATCATTTGGTAGGAAAGACTTTCCAGTTAAAATCTGAATTTATGGTTCATTTGAAAATTCAGGGTGGCTGGCGAATTGTAGAACAAAGCATCTGCATCCATCAGGCCATGTAATTGTTGTGAAGTATAAAAAAAACCTGGTAACCTAGTTCCTGGAAGCTTAGGCAGGAATAGCATTTGACATTGAGTGTTTAAATGACATATTATTGCAAGGACTTCAGGGGCCAGTATGGTGAACTGAAAATGCCTCCACAAAAGCAGAGCCAAAAACTGAGGAGCTTGTTACGGTAGTAGAATTCTCCACATAAAGAGAGAATGGGAGATTGCTACTCCTCATAAGGAGACCATAAAAGTGTGGTTTTTTATGATTTTGAATGCTGGGAGACAATGGGATCAACTATCTTGCTTGCAGCTGCAGGGGAGTTTTTTTTTAAAAAGACACTAAATCTGCAAACCTCACTTTCTAATCCCTTTAGGAAATTGTCTAATAACTTTGGGATGGCAAGTTGAAAAAGTCACTGGGTGAATTTTAATATGATTTTGATCTAAGAAGGTTATGAATAGTTTAAGGGTCCAGGGTAAATTTAGAATATTGATATCTGCTACAAAATTTTGAAACTAACTATAAAAAGTACATAGCTTCTCTTGAGAAAAAGGCTTAATTTTGCTATCCTGGCTATTGCAAATCATAACAAAAAATAATCACTTCATGATTTTAGAAACTGGACACTAGAGGGGAATAATGATTCTAACTAGAAAGAAAAATAACATCTGCAAGAAAACAACCAAGCTCAGAGACTACTATGTCCCTCTATTAGGCACGGAAAGTAGCTGGATGATTTGGGGCCAGTCACTCTCTCTTAGCTCAATCCATCTCACAGGGCTGTTGCTGTGGGAAACATTGGAAAAAGAAGTATTGCGTACATTAATTTGAATTGTACAAAAATAAAGGCAGGATATGCATCAAATAAATATAGCTAGCAGGAATGATTATAATTGTCCCATTTAAATATAGGTCCGACTTGTGATATTCCATAACAGATTGGACAAGAAATTTTCAAGGGCATGTTAGCAGGAGAAAAATGGGTACACAAGAGTTGGAAGAGAATAAAGCTAATATGGGAAGATAGTATCTTTTATGTGGAAAGCTATAACCATATTGCATAAATGTATTGCAAGAATACCTTTTCTCAAATAAACAATTGACTTGCAGTCAACCTAATGATAACCAAAACTCTTGCAACATAAGCTTCTATGGCTTTAATTCTAAAACAAAATTCTTTTGTGCACAAGTTTCATGGGCTTCAGTAGCTATTACTTCCAAGTAAATAGCGTCAAACAGCTTGATCATATAGTTGTTTACTCGGAAAACTGACTGACTTCAGTGGAATTACTTTGAAATAGAATAGTGGCCTTGCATTCTTACTACATTCATTCAAAAGTAGCTTGTCATCTAAATCAAATCCATTGCCAAGGTTATAGCTGAAGGTTGATGGATAAACAGTTTACAAGGAGAAGCTCTCCACTGCCAGAGTCATCTCCTGCCTGAAAGTAAATGTAATTAATTTGGATGAATGTTCTTCCTCCTTTAGGTAAATGGTGCCTGACTGCAACACAAAGGCATTATTAGCACTGGAAAGAAAGTAACAGTGAGGAAGCTAGAGTTCAGTTCTCCTGTGTTCTTTGCATTGCTGTGGAAATGGAACTGAGATAAATGAAAACGAGGCTGCTACTTCTTGATGCAAGAATGATTGGCATCACTTTTATTGTGCTATATTGCAGGATGCCTTCAAAGGAGTGGGTTTCAAACTTTTCTCCACTTATCATTTTGTCAAACAGTCTCAGCTTCCTGTAAATTCAGGACTTTGTTGTTAAGGGCACTGAGATAGGTATATGGTTATTGATTTAATATGAATACACACTAAAGGATCGACTACTGCAACGCTCTCTACATGGGGCTACCCTTGAAGAGTGTTCGGAGACTACAATTAGAGCAAAATGCAGCTGCGCGAGCAGTTGTGGGCCTTCCTCGTTGTGCCCACATTTCATCAACTCTCCGCATGCTGCATTGGTTGCCTATTGGTCTCCGAGCCCAATTCAAGGTGTTGGTTATTACCTATAAAGCCCTTCATGGCATGGGACCAGGATACTTACGGGACCGTCTTCTGCCATATACTTCCCTTCGACCGATGAGATCGCACAGGGTCGGCCTCCTCCGGGTCCCGTCAGCGAAACAATGTCATCTGGCGGGCCCTAGGGGGAGGGCCTTCTCTGTTGTGGCGCCCACCCTCTGGAACCAACTACCTCCTGAAGTCCGCGTTTCTCCGACTCTCCCGGCCTTCCGAAAGAATGTAAAAACCTACCTCTGCCGGCAGGCCTGGGGATGATTGTTGATTGTGGTGTGACTGAGGAGTATGTGTGGGGTTTATTTTTAATGTTTTTTCGGATTTATATTGAATTGTTTATTTGTATGTTGTGAGCCGCTCCGAGTCTGCAGAGAGGAGTGGCATACAAATCCGAAAAATAAATAAATAAATAAACTTAAAAAGGCCTAATGCATTCTGGTCTCATTTATTGGCTATGATGAAACCGTTAAGTATCTCATTTCCTTTGCTTATGAGGAAGGAAGGAAGGAAGGAAGGAAGGAAGGAAGGAAGGAAGGAAGGAAGGAAGGAAGGAAGGAAGGAGGTGATCTCTAGTACAGTTTCACTAAGCCTGTGATTCATTCTTGGATGTTGAGGTTTTATTTCAGAATCTCAGAAAATACATTCAATGGGCCCAGATACTACCCTGCATTAATCAACAGTATACTTTAGAGCAGGGGTGTCAAACTCGCAACGTCACATGATGTGATGTATTGTGACTTTTTTTCCATTGCCGGCAATGGGGTGGGCACAGTTTCACATGACGCATCTGGCCTGCGGGCCAGCAGTTCGACACCCCTGCTTTAGAACACTCATAGCTGAAAAGCAAGATTAGCGGCAGTGGGAAGCAGATTTTAGGTTCTCCTGAATCAGACAGCCAGGGTCCTGAGAATGTGGAATTGTAGTGCCCTCCAATGGCTCTGAATAATTTGAATAATTTGATTTATGTCTTAAATGATTTAATTTGATTTATGTCTTAAATTTATGTCCAGTACGCTCCCACAGAGAGGGTCCCCTCAGGGTGCTGTCGGCCAGACAATGTTGGCTGGCGACCCCCAGGGGGAGAGCCTTCTCTGTTGGAGCTCCAACGCTTTGGAACGAGCTCCCCCCTGAACTCCGTACGATGACGGATTTACGTTCCTTCCGTCGAGAATTGAAAACATACTTTTTTCGACAGGCCGGCCTGGGATAGGAGCTCCGGTGCTAACAGGGTTATAATTGTTTTAGGGGATTGAGCTTTTTAAGACATAATGTATTGGGTTTTAAATGGATTCAGGGCCAAATTGTTTAATCTATTCTTAATCATTTTACTTTTTGTATATTGATGTTTTTAATTTTGGGCTGTACACCGCCCCGAGTCCTTCGGGAGAGGGGAGGTATAGAAATCGCAAAATATAAATAAATAAATAAATAAATAAATAAATAAATAAATAAATAAATAAATAAATAAATAAATAAATGTGCCAGTTTGAGGAAGATCACTTCAGTTATTGGCAGACTTTACCCTGACTATAGGGGTAGGAAAATCTCATTGATACATGCTTTCTCTGAATATTTTTCTTACCAGAGCCGTCTGGTAAAGATTATTCTTTCCCAAGAAAAAATATCATTTACCAATGAAAATTCACATGCCATTGGATTGGAAAAACAAGTTAGCCAGGTATACCAAGAAGTTGTCCAATCCAGATTGAAGTAGCCTAGTAATAGTTTGTTTCTGAATAGCGGCAAATTACACAGGTCATCTGGGGAAATTCGGCCCTATTTTAGTAGATAGTTTATTTATGTCTAAGGGGCAACACTTTTGAACCATTTCTTTCTTATCAGTTTATTTTTGTTTGATCATACATAATTGATCATTATATTTCAGATTACTATTGAAGTAGCGTCTTTTCAAGTCATGCTCTCTCAGGCCCAAAACCTTGGATTCAAGACTAACATTTCCACCTCTTTTCTATTACCTGTTAGCCATGTGCTATATTCTGCCAATCATTCTTTGTCAGGATTATATATATTCCATAAATCCTACCCAATTGTCCTTTATGTGAGCTTCCGTCACAGGTACGTAAAATCATTCTTACAAATCTCTTCCTGTGTGAATTTCTCCTTGTGTTGTTTGGAATGCTTTGGTGTTTTCAAATAGCAGCATTGTGTTTGTGATTTTTCTTCTTCTTTTCGTTCCCTGGGCTTGGGCTCAGTACAGAAACAGATTCCATCGTATTGGGATGTGTGCTATGTAGGCTATTTTTTGTTTCATTTATTTTTAATCAGTTTCCTGGTGTGCAGTGGTTTAAAGATAATGGACCTTGAATTCATATCTCCACCAAGGTTCACAGTCAGTTTCAAACATTTTCCTGAGCAGCAGCCCACCAACAGTATCTAAGAGGTCTCTCTATCTTTTACTGTGTTTTGGGATGAAAGGAGATCACACAGGAAGAATTTGTTTTGCGGGCTAAGTGGAGAGAAGGTATTTTCTGGGTTATGGCCTTCAGTCAGCTGATTAGACAACATTCAGAGACTAAAATTTTAAAAAGAGAGAGAGAGAAATCAAGAAAATAACTTTAAATAAAGTTTTTGTTTTTTGTGCCTTTGAGTTGTTGTTGAGTTCCGGCCGCTCGGTAGACAAGACCCTTCAGTTTACTTGACAAAATTTCAGAAGTTACTTGCCATTGCTTTTTTCATAGGGAGGAGAAAAATGTCTGGCCCAAGGATACCCAAGCTGGCTTTGTGCCTAGAACTCACAGTCCCACAGCTTCCTAATCACGACCCCAAACTGGTTCTCTTATCTGACTGAAATCCTTAGATAAAATCCCTTTTTAATCTTCTCTTCTCTTCACCAACTTATCTTTTACTCCCAGCTGTTTCTCTCACTTTTACTTCTTATCCACCCTGTCTTCCTGAACAAAACAAGTGGTTAAGCCATTATTGGACATCAGCCAATGTACATGTGAAGCAGAAACCATTTTTAAAAAACGGCAGAAGGAGATGGAAAGAACTGCATTAATCTGAAAGCAGAATTAACTTGTTCTCTAAGTTAAATCAAGAGACAGGTAATAGAAAACATGCAGTAGAGTTTAAATCCCTGTACCCATAGCAAGATAATACATATCCTTTTGTCCCTAGTTGAAACTGAGATTTCCTAATATAAACTTGAAAATGGAATAAAATCAAATGCTTCATGATTTATTCTTGTCTAAAAAATTTAACTGTAAATAGGCTTTTCCTATGTTTATTTAAATTAGTTTTTCTTTTGGCAGGCTGTATACAAACCAATTCACTGACCAGGTGGGATACAGTAATACAAAGATATCTGGGAACTGAGAGTTTGTTGTGAAACATAACTGAGCTGCATAAATTATGTATTTAATACATTTTAACCTCCATTTCTTTGACTGAGCACATAGGGGTCCATAGTTTAAAATAGCATCATGCTGTATTTCCTCAGTCAAGGTTTCTGAAAGAAAAAGCTTCATACAATTTTATGATATAGGCAGAGGAGAAAAAAGATAGAGGAGGTTATAAATCGAGAGCAATATCAATATTTGAACCAACGAGCTATCTTGTATTGAGTAATATAATCTAGCTCAGTAATCCCTTTAGGGACAGGCAAATGGATGCTATGGCACATGAAAGAAATCTTTAACCCCTTGGCCATGTGCCTAGTTTATAATCATACACTCATTTGTTTAAAAACTAATATGTTATAAATGTCATTATGTTATTAACTAGAGCTAAGCGCAGTAGGAGAGAACTCTTTTGTTCATTTATTTATTTAATTTCTCCTATGCAGTAGGTACCCATCTCACAAGCAGGATTCTATATTAGTTTACAGTAGCAAAAAATATGAAGGAGTCTGCTATAAACCTCAAAGTGACTGTTTTGGAAGAATTGGATTCTATTAAGTCCTCATATTTATGTACATTAGTTACCCATTTCACAAGCATGATTCAGTATTAGTCTAGGGTAGCAAAAAATCTCCATCACTGAGTCAGTGACTGCTCAACTCTTGTGTATCAAAAGGTTTCAGGCAATCTCAGAAGATTTCAAAAAACACAATGAATACAATATATTAAATTGTTAATCAATAAGATACTTCTAATTTGTCTCACATGTAACCAGCTCACCTTTGCTTTCCTCCCTTTCCTGCTGACTCAACCCCAATTTAAATCTTATTATCAGTTTATCTGTGCATCTGATGAAGTCAGTTGCAGCTTAAGAATGCTTGTGATTGTAATAAAATTTGTTCGTTGGAAAAGATGCTGCCAGACATCTTCTGATTTTTAACTTGAACTAGGAAGATCGAAGTTCAAAGGTACCATAGGCCTGGGTGTTCATGAAGTAAATTTAATTACTCTTTTACCAGACCAATCTATTTTACAGGATTATTATGAGGCATGTATGAATGGCAGAAACAAACAATACACAGAAATAAATCCTATATGACTCCACTAGACTTTTAAATAAATTGGAGTAGAATTTTGCTGTATAAATAATGTTGTGCTTGAGCAGTTGTGGCAATCCGCAGATTTGAATGTATGATTTTGACTAAATCAGTGGCTATGTTTGGGCTTCCTGCTTCCAGCTCCAAGGGAAACTTTCATTAAATGCAGGATGAATTTAATGTGTTTTCTCCTGACCATTCTAGAGCTTAGTATGACATGGCAGAGCCATATGAATGATGCTTAAGATAGAACTGGTATGAATGTTGATAAGGCATAAATACTGTGATGAGGTATATGTGTTCTGGTAATCAATCATATGCTTCATTTGGTTTGGTTTCAACATGTAGTTCGATTCAGGTATTGTATTTTGAACCTGGATTTTCCTAAAGATCCATTTTTGAAATAATTATTATTGCAGTTACAAATTTGATTCGTGGCCTGTCATAAGGATATACTGTTCTAATTTCTTCTGTACAAGTATAGACTACCTTGAATCATCTTGGTGAGGAGGAGGCAACTGAGAATGAATTCTTCCTCGGAATCCGCCAGCTTTCTTTTCTGATTTATTTTCCTATTATTGATTCTACAGCCTACAGCTGGGTTTTCCCAATTTTTCACCCAAAGATGTTGCCATAGCAACAGCTGTGAGTAAAAAAGGGGTTAAGAAACCTTTGTTTGAATTTAGCATTGTAGAAACATTTCATTATTCTATCACTATTCTAAGCAGAGTTTCCTCTTGAAATTAGATTATAAACCTTTCTTATGACACATTCACATGCTGTGTTTTCAACTCATCTATTTGCAAATGCCTTTTGGAGGGTCTGTTTAGTTCTGGAGTGTATTACTTTTGTTTTGTTTGAGTACTCATTATTGTAACAGTGAATGTATATTGTGTTGCAAATGTGAAGGCATGACACTAACTCATTGATGGTTAATAATCATATTCATTCAGGACTGGATATTGAGTTGCTCTAATTAAAATTTCTGAGAGCCAGTTTGGTGTAGTGGTTAAGGCATAGGCTAGCAATTGGGAGATTTATGAATTCTACTTTTGCCTTAGGCACAAAGTCAGCTTGTCACTTTGGGCCGGTCATTCACTCTCAGCCCTAGAAAGGAAGTGATGGCAAACCACTTTTGAAGAAACATTCCAAGAAAATGGCAAAAACAGGTAGTTTGAGAATCAGATGTGACTGAATGAAAAAATGTTACAATTTAGCCTTAATTCAGATAGTAAACACTCACAGAATTATAGTCCAAGTAAGAGAGAAGTATCAACAGACCACAAACTTCGCAAAATTAAATCTAAAAAATCAAAAACCTAAGAAGAGAGTCCCTCTACCCTTCCTGAAAAGCAGCCTGCAGTACTGAAAATTTTGTATGCTGAGTTGCTGTGGATGCTAGTAACAACTAGAAATAAAAATGGAAATACAGATTGGGGATAGTAGCGTGGAAAGCCCCTTTAATAAAAATAACTCATTTTCATGTTCTTATTTTCTCTAATGTTTATTTTTAAATACATAAATTACATTGAAAAATGTAAGCTTAAACTTAAGCCCATATGATAATGATGCATTTGAAGTCAATGATTAGATTCTTTTAGCATTTGACTGCCAGATCTAAAGTGTGGAGAGCAAATATAACTACAGTGTAAACTAGGCCTGTATCTTGTGGTCAAAGTCAGATTTTGTTAAGTTATGGTTTAACAAAAGATATGTAATTATTTTGTTATTTCTGACATGCTTAGTAATTTAAGGCAAAGCCACAATTACTATTTAATATACTCCTATCCTGTCCTTATGCTGGCTTGTTTCTAATTCAGTTTAAGAAAATGCTGTCTGGGTGGGGATACTTGGGCAACAGTTTGCAAGATATTCAATCTGGAGTACAGGCTATTTCCATCTTCTAATTAGACAATCTAGAAAGCTAAGTTGCCTCCTTCCTCCTCTAAAGTGTCAGTGATGCCAATTGATGAAAAAACTGACATGAGAGGGGTCCTTGGTGCTCTCTTTTCTTACAGGCATTTCATCACCTAAACTAAATAAGATCAGCAGTGCAGTTATGATGTTACATAGTTTGGTAATGAAATGTCTGCAAGAAAATAACCAAGCTCAGAGAGCATTTTAATTCTGAGCTACAAATATTCTCATTTATCAGTAGAGTCATATTTCTAGTTCTTAGGAAGATGTAGAGGTTATAAACTCATTAATTTTACATTTAGCCATACAACATGACTGCAAACAACATAACTTAATGGGTTGCATAGATAATTATCAGCTGGATTTCCAGTTTATCATATTCAGGTCTCTTCTTTACATTAAGCAGATAGACTTTGGACATTTATAATTGAGGGATTTTTTTTCAGATTTTCCACAAATAATAAACTTGAACAAAGAATGCATGCTACCGAGGTAATTGTGTAGGTGTGTCTTTGTGTGTATGTGTGTGTGGGGGATTAAATCCTATGTTACATTCTTTCCAAATTATTCTATAAGGTAAAAATCCTGTAGAAATGCATTTTGCACAGTGGATAATATGAGTCACAAATAGAATATTTACGATTTTATCAACTTTCAAGCCATCTTTGTAAATGTACTATGTGGCAGCACTGAGAAATCCTTTATTCATCCTCTGAAAGTAAAAACAAAAGTTGTCCTTTTTAAAGCTGTCAACAAAGTATCTTTGGAGGGAATAGCATTTTCTGCATTTTCAACTTCAGGTTGACAAATGTTTTATCTCTACTTTCTAGTGTATTTATTGATTTAGAAAACTTATATGGTCGCCTATTTTATACATATTAACATTAGACAGCTCTCGATGACATTTAATAAAAACAGAATAAATATGACCAACCAAACCCTACAACAGCATCATATATCGCAATCAGAGCACCACAACATCCTACTAACTCTACATTTACATTTGCATTTGCTAGGTTCACTATCATCCTTTCCCAATGCCTGGGCAAAGAGACTGGTCTTCAGAGCTTCCCAGAAGGCTAATAGGATGGAGGGCTTCCAAATCTCAGGGGGAGGCTGTTCAAAGGATCAGAGCAACCACAGAAAAAGCACGTCTCCAAAGTCCCACTCAGCTTAAAATTGGTAGTAGGGAGCTTCAGGTAGAGTCAGTCCCACTAATAATCTGGCTCTATACTACTTATACGGGCTTCAATGGTAATAACAGCTCACTGAATTGCATCCAAAAGGCACCACTGTATGCTGCACCAGTTGTAACTTCTGGGTGGTTTTAGAGGGCAGCTCCATATAGAGCTCATTGCAGTAATCCCATTGAAAGAAGATTGAGGTGACCAAGGCCTCCTGGTCCAGGAAAGAGTGTAATTGACACACAAGCTGAACCTCTGCAAAGGCCTCATTATCACAATTGCCATCAGCTCAAGAAGCAGGAGCTGCAAGTCCAGACAGACCCTCAAATTGCACACCAATTCAGATGGAGAGCAACCCCACTGAGAATTAAGGATGACAATTAATCACATGCAGGGGGCGAAACACTCAAAGCCACTCCATCTTGCCAAGATTTAGTCTAAGCTGATTCTTCCCCATTCAGGCCCTCATAACCTCCAGGCACTGGGTAAGAACCTGAACAGCATCACTGCCTGGCATGGGGTGATGTATTAAATAGTATCATCCATGTGCTGATGATACTCTACCTCATGTTGTTGAATGACTTTGCCCAATGTCCTCATGTAGATGTTAAATAGGAAGGGGAGAGACAAGAACCCTGAGGCACCCCACATAGAAAAGGTCTAGAGTGGATCTCTTCCTCACCTCTACCATCATCAACATTGACTGGGATAGACTCCGGAGGGCTAAGTGTTACAGCAAACCTTCCTTCTGCTCTTAACTCCTGGAGTTGATTCAGAAGGATACCGTGAATGGTGGTATTAGAAGCCACCAAGAGATCCAGGACAGACCGGATGGATGCGCCATCCTCATCCTGAGCCTTCCAAAGGTCACTCATTGCATTCACAGGTGCAATCAATGCCATCTCAATACCATAAACCATCCTGAAGCCTAACTGAAAATGTCCAGATAATCCACTTCATCTAGGGACCTCTGAAGCTGGATACTTAGTTAGATATTTCTTTGTTTGATATATTTATTCATAGAGCTCTGGGAAATTAATTTTTAATTTAATTAATTTTAAAATTTAATCTTTGTAGATATAGCAATACAATAGCACTTAAACTTATATACCACTTCATGGTGCTTTACAGCGCTCTCTAAGCAATTTACAGAGTCAGCATATTGCCCCCAACAATTTGGTTTATGCCTACTCCTCCAAATCACATACTTTCCCTCTCTTTTACAGTCATTCAGAAAGACAGACAGAGAGAGAGAGAGAGAGAGAGAGAGAGAGAGAGAGAGAGAGAGAGAGAGAGAGAGGGAGGGAGGGAGGGAGGGAGGGAGGGAAGGAGAGAGGGAGGGAGGGAGGGAGGGAGGGAGGGAGAGAGAAATAATCTTCCTTCCTTCCTTCCCTTCCTTCCCTTCCTTCCTTCCTTCCTTCCTTCCTTCCTTCCTTCCTTCCTTCCTTCCTTCCTTCCTTCCTTACTTACTTACTTACTTACTTACTTACTTACTTACTTACTTCCAAACAAGTCTCATGGAAATCTTGGCTAGAAAAGAGGCAATTTTAAGCATACAAGTAGTTTCATAGTAGATAGTTTAAGCTATCTGAAAAAGAAATATCAGTTGATGATGGTCACTTTTTAGGTGTTTACTGCTAGACTATCCCATTGATAGATCTATTATAGTTTTCAGAAAACATACATAATTGTTTTTGATACTTGTATATTATGTCAGCAATCATATACATTTTAGAGAAACCAAAATCAAACCCTGAGTCACTTTTCCAGATTGTAAACATTCCGTTCATTCAAATTGTATTATTGGATTTGTAATACATTACCAAATTATACATGTAGATTACCTGCAGTGAATGTTTGACCTTCCGTCACTCTTTTGTATAGATACATTTCCATTTTTTCCACGCATGGTAGTTTTTTTCTTTTATATTCATTCCTAATATTTCAGTTTTGTCAGACTTCACTGGGCAGAGCCATAAATATTCAGTCTCTGGAAAGTCTACCCTACATTTGTAACTGCGAAAGCTTCAGAGATTCACTGTGGCCAGATACATTAAATTATGACAGAAAAGAAAAAAGTAGCACACATGAAGAAGCTCTGCATATTGAACTGCCAGAGACATTACACTGACCTTATGATATCTTTATGTTAGATTAGCTGAGTAGAGTATTCCACTAAAGCTTTGCCTGCCCTTAAGGATCACTGCGTGAGATAGAAGGCCATATAATTAATTAATACAGATCAAACCTGCAATGACATGAATTTAGCTATAATAAGCACTGTGCTTACTTCAACGGCACATGATACAGAGAAAATTAGCATGCTTTAGGACAAGATGACACCCAAATATTAGCCCATTGAAGAACTGTCTTTCAGAGGACTTTCCCTGCAGCTATAAGCAATGATATTGCAGATAGATGCTTGAGTTATTGCAGGTGTATGTTACTGCACAGGCTTCCACAGTGGAGAGACTATGCCAGATGGGGAAAGGTATAGTCAGACAAGTTGGCAGAGTTGATAAAGGAGGGCAGGCTGGCAAAGTAATGGAGTAATGGAGATAAGAGACCAAGCCAAGAGGTGCAGCTGTCAGGAAGGCAGTTGACAGATTTGGGCAAGTTGGCAAAGAAAAATAGTTAGCAGAGAAAAGAACCTGATAGGAATAGCATAGGAGTGTAACAATGATGTAGTTGTGCCTACAGTCAGGAGCCAGCAGGACTGCGGTGTAGCGGCATGGAGCTGAAGGAATGCTCTTCTATCTTTTCCCAGCCAAAATACAATGATTTAAAAGATCATATTCAGATTCTTCCATGGTTTCTGAAATTTTGCAGGAATTTCAAACTTCAGAAAACATTAAGGTTTCTTTATAAATATAGGGTTAGTCACAAATAGGGACATAGTTAAAGAATCATCTAGTTCTGCAATGTTCTGAAAACTTTAGTTCGATGACTTCCAGGATAGGCATAGCAAGCTAAGAATCTCCCCAAAAAGCATAGATGATGTCTGCAGCAATGACCAAAGAACTGGCAAGTAGACTTGTTTTTCGGAACTTGTCCAGACAAGGAGAGAATAGGAGATCACACAAATGTGCTCAGTATGACTGGTCCTCATGAAACCATTGGTGTCCCGTGAGTTGGGTCATCAGGAGAGAAAGGGATCAACCATCATGCTCACAACCTTAGCAGTCCTTTAAAGCAGTGGTCCCCAATCTTTTTGGTGCAGGGGCCAGTTTCATGGAAAACAATTTTTCCTGTCGGGGGTGGGGAGAAGATGTTTTTGTGTGCAACCTAGATCCTGTGCATGTGCAGATGCAGCTCTGCTCACTCACTCACCAGCTCCTTGCATGGCCCAGTTCCTAACAGGCCACAGATGGTAACAGTCCACAACCCAGGACTTGGAGGACACTGGGCTCAGTAACTTCCCTTTCTTATCACTTTTGGAAATTGTCTATTTAACTATATTAAAGCTATTAGAGACCTTCAGCATGTCTAGTTTGAAATGCCACTAGTGCAGCGGTTCTCAACCTGTGGGTCGCGACCCCATTTGGGGTCGAACGACCATTTCACGGGGGTCGCAAAACAACGCAGTCTGCCATTTTTTCCCCTTTTCCCCTTGGCTGGCGCAGGGGGGAGCACCGCGCATGCACGATGCAGGCCGTCACGCCGCGCATGCATGGTGCAGATCGGGGTCGCAGCCTGAAAAAGGTTGAGAACCCCTGCACTAGTGAATTTACTTTCATTCTTGAGTAAAAAAAATAATTCACAATAAGTTTAAGGATCTAAAGAATTGGAAATAAATGGCAAAAAGCTGAATAAAACTTTGGGAAAAAGAAGTTTTCCTACAAATCTAGTGAGATCAAACATTGGGGGAGGGGTGAAGAAACAGCTTAAGAAGCTCTTGTGAATGCATAGGAAATGTTCAACTGAGTCAAGAGTTAAAAAGACCAGTATAGGAAATGGAAGAGAGATATAATCACATCAGCAAGTAGTTGATCTCTTTAAAAAGAAGATTAGGAAGTCTAATGCACAAAAGGAAGTTAGGCTCACAAGAAAAGCTAAACGCATCTCAGAGGACTTTTCTGACTATGTGACTAGTAATAGGAAGAAAAGGAAAGGGCTGGAATTAAGCAGTCAGTTTGTAAGCATTTAAAAAATAATGTAGAAGACAGCATTCATCAAGAACAACTCATGCCAAACTAACCTGATCTCCTTTTTTGATAGAATAACCAATTTCATTCATCATGGGAATGTAATGGATACAGTGTACCTTGAATTCAGCAAAGCATTTCACAAAATTTTATTTGAGATTCTAACAGACAAGATGGCAAAATATGAGTTGGACATTGCTGGCATTAGCCGGACACAGAGTTGGTTGAACAATTATGTCCAGTGAGAGTCTGTCAGTTGTAATTTTAAGTTGTAATAAGTGTTAAATGGTGTACTGCTGAGCTCAGTGCTATACCCTGTGTTGTTCAGCATGTTTATAAATGACTTGGATGAGGGTTAGAAAATATGATTATCAGACTCGAAAACGGCGAAGATAGCACACATCATAGAGGATTTAGGAGGAACTTGATTAGTTAGAACAATAAGCCAGCAACAAGATGAATTACAACAATTCCAAATTTGTAGGACAAATGCAAAGTCCCCCATTTGGATAGGAAAAATGCAAGGCATAAGTATAGGATAGAAGCCATATTAGGGAAGTATATATGCAAAAATGTATTGTGCTATCTTGGTGAATGGTTTTAGAAAGGTCATTGAACAGTGAGTATATATTCAGATGAGATCATCCAATGTAATAAAAGGCCAGAAGGTAGAACCAATTAGTTGGAAGCCTTGAATAGGTTGAATCTGGAAAAGATAAATTGGGGGGAGGGGGGAGAGACATGATAGATGCCTTTAAATAGCTGAAGGGCTATAATATAGAACATGGGATAGAATTTCAGTGTTGTTGTAGACAGTAGAAGATGATTTCAACTGGACACAAGGAACATGGCCATGTTTTGGTAATGATCTAGTAGTGTTTTGGTAATGTATTGGATTAGATGATCTTCAATGAATTGACAGGTATAAACCTGCCAAATGATGACTCATGGCAAAATAATCAGGCAAAAATATAGAAAATATGCCCAATCTAGTGTTATCTTTGCCTCTCCCCCATTATTTGCAGGGTTAGATCTTAAAATTCACACACCATTCTTTAAAAAAAAACAAACTTGCAGTACATTTGGAGATAAAAGCCATCCACAATTTTACTCCTTATCCCTAGTAGCAATTTATAGTATGGTCTGAGCATGTTGATTATATTTGGGGCATTTACTCAGGATTGAGACTGAAACCTCTCTAGACAAGCAGGAAATAATTTGACACAAGAACGTACACTGATCAGCCTTGTGTAAAAATGCCCCAAATATTTAAAAGCATTTAGCTTTCTTCAAGGCAGAGATAAGGCTTATATGAGCTACCAACAGAACCGCCAATTATCCAGCAAAGAGAACGCCAATCTGACAACCTTTGGACTGGAATACTGAGATTGCTGACATCCATAGGCAGGTCTGTTTCTTGGCAGACTTTCTGGGAAAGGGTGTTTGCTTCTGGGACTATCTGGCAAGAATTGTGACGTGAACAAGGCTGGCACTCTAAGCTTGCTGGCTTCTGTG
The DNA here is from genome assembly GCA_034064705.1 of Bothrops alternatus. Lineage (NCBI taxonomy): Eukaryota > Metazoa > Chordata > Lepidosauria > Squamata > Viperidae > Bothrops > Bothrops alternatus. The sequence goes on from JARGCV010000087.1 coordinate 8,793,708, forward strand.
GACTAGCAGGCTTCTTGGCATCATGTCGTAGGAAGTTGTAACTTCCAGGGTTTTAAAACCATGACTGAAAATGAAATACAAAATAGATAAGTAAAACCATCCATCTGTGTCATTCCCATAAAGACGTACAGTTGCCAAGTGTAAGGAAGGCATGCCAGGCCTGGCAGCTAAGAAAACAAGTGATCTAAGGATGGAAGGATGAACCCATCTTTTGGGCCAACTCTCATTTAAATAGCTGTGATACATGAAGAAAGTTTCACTGGCTTGGTCTAATGTTTAATTGTAATGTAGCAATTAATTATTGCCAGGCAACATGAATTCCTATTATTCTTCTGAAAAAGGAAATGTAGTCCACTTTGCTCTCAAAAATGCATGCTTAATTATGCTATTACGTATGCTTCAATTATACTGATACTTTTGATGAGTCAAAAGAAAAAAGAAAAATTGTTTTGGAACTCATAATGAGACAATCCACAGATACGTAAATGTCTATAATTAGAAATCAAGGTTAAAGAAAACAAACACAGAGACCTAGGCATACTGATAACATAAATCACGATATGAACTTTATTTGAGTTCATTACTCAAATCAAATACAGAAATGTTGTGACCAAGGGTAGCCCATCTGATAAAAAGCATCATATGGCATCCTTTCCCCATTGCAAATGAAAATGGGAATTTAAATGGGAATTAGCACACTTGCACCCACATTAACATGTAACTGATATCAAACAGATTTGAAATGAGGTGGATTGGAAATAGGTTGATCTTTTGGGTGGGCTGATATTTACAGAAAGTTTTAAAATCTGTTGAACTTGAGGAAATAGACAAAAGTTGCAGAGGTTACCTTTTGTCATGTCTGGGCTTCTCTCCTTCCCAATCTGGAATTTACGGGAAGCTTGGGAGGGGATGGCAGGCTGGAGCTAGGCCATAACGAATGGCTTCAAATAGAAAGAAGAAATTTTTCGCCTGTGCTTTTTCTTGCAGAAAGAAGAAATGTTAACCATAAAATCAACAATATTATACAATTATTGCCGTGTCTTCAACTTTCCCTTTTTAGAGAAGTTTGTTGAGTATGACAAAGTCAAAATTAATATGGATTTCAAAAACCATTGTATCAGACATGCCATATTGAGAATGTGGAATAAATACAAATCCAGGTTGTGCCTTAAAATACCTTTTTGACTCTCAGCACAAGAAGCATTTTATAGATGAGAAATAATAAGAAAACACAAATGAGTATCATACTGTGAGATACTAGAATTTTGTGAGGTGAGAATTTATTCTCAGAAGAACTGGTGGCGGAGGGCTATAGTTGTCAGTGGTTCTCTTATTTATAGTTATTAGATTTAAAATATATAAAAGAGTTTATAGTTTTGAACATTGTGGGACTGAGTTTGAAATAGTATTGTGTACAAATGATGAACATGTAATTGCTAAATGTATAAATATTTATTGAAATTTGAAACAGAAGAACAAGTGAAAGAATTATTATGGTTCATCGCACAGTCAGCCAGACGTTTAGATTGAATTTGGCATATTTATCTTTCTACTGAGGCCTTCCCAAGGGCCTAATATTACTATTTTATATATTTATAACTGGCCTTATAAATAACTCAAGATGGCAAACATACCTAATACTCCTTCCTTTTGTATGATAAAGTGTGCTAAAAGTGGAACAATGGAAAACATGTTGTTGAAATTTACACTATGTTATAAAAGAGAATATTTATAAAATGTTATACCATTAGTATACGTCACCCGAGAAATTGTCCAGAATGTATAAAGGCAATTCAAATTTATGTTGGAAATGAGAGGGAGCAGGAAGGGACATTTTATTTATTTATTTATTTATTCGGATTTGTATGCCGCTCCTCTCCGAAGACTCGGAGACATTTTATCATGTTTGACAGATGGGTAAAAAAGCTACAAAGTTCTGGATTCAAATATACATATTCCTAGAATCACAGGGTTGGAAGGGGCCTTTTACAAGGCAGGCGTCCTCATAGCATCTTGGACAAATGATGGTCCAATCTTTTCTTGAACTCCAACAGCAATGGAGCACTCACAGCTCCGGGAGGCAAGCTATTCCTCTGCTTAATAGTTCTCACTGTCAGTAAATTCCTCATTTCCAGGTTGGATATTATGAGCTTCTCCCCTCTGCTTCTTATCCTATCCTCAGATGCTATGGACAATAAATTGACACCCTCTTCCTTGTGGCAACCCTTCAAGTATCAGAAGACTGCAATTATGTCTCCCTTCAGTCTTCTCTTCATTAATCTAAGCATGCCTAGTTCCTTTAGCTATTCTTCATAGAATTTAGCCTTCAGACCCCTTATCATCTTTGGTGCTCTTTTCTGCGCTGTTTCTAGGATCTTTTTTTGTATTGTATTTTGTATCAGAGGCAGTATTCCAAATGGGGCCTCAACAGCGCAGTATACCATAGTACTATCACCTTACTTGATGTTGATATTATCCCTCTGTTGATACAGCCCAGGACTGCATAGCTTCTTTTGGTAGCTGCAGTAAGTACGCTGCTGACTCATACTTAAGTGATGGTCCACCAGGATAGCTAGATACTTCTTACAGAGAGTACTGTTGTACCAAGTACTTTCTATCATAACCTGTGCATTTGGTTTTTCCTGCCTAATTGTAAGGCTTTGTTGGTTTTTTTTGCAAATGAATTGTATCTTGTTGGACAGGTTCTCAGTTCTCTGTCAAGGAACTTCTGAATCTTGAGTCTATCTTCCGAAGGGTTAAAAATCCCCCCCCCAGCTTTGTGTCATCTGCAAATGTAATGAGCGTCCGTTCATTCCCCTCATCTGGTTCAGTGGTCCTCAACCGTTGTGGCCTGACGGCCCAGCTGGGGAGTGGAACTGAGCCGCGTGAGTGGTGGGTCGGCATGCACGCACGTGTGCAACTGAACTTGCGTGAGCACATGCAAGTTGAGCTGTGTGCGTGTGTGTGTGCTTGCATGAGTTGAGCTGTGTGTGTGCTTGCCTCTTGCATGGCCACAGCTCAGTAGTGGGCCACAGCAAAGGGGTAGGGGATCCCTGATCTAGGTGATGATTCTAAGTATTTTAATGTACAATTGAGAGCAGAAGTTTTTCGTTTGGAATTGATGGACAAACAGTTGGGGAAAAGTCATAGAAGTTTGTTTTTGTACATGATAACTGCAGTAAGATTATTGCATGACAAAGATGGAGAGATTTGGCATTACCAACAATGAAAGAACAGTTAGTGAAAATGATGGAACTTGTTAATATGGTTAAACTGGTTTCTTTGATCAGAGGAAAGTCCATAAGAGAGTTCTTTATTTATTGCTGTCTAGAAGCCCTCTATGGATTTTTTTGCATAAAACAGAAAAAAAATGAACTTGTGATTTTTGGTTTTGATGATAGGACAGGATAGATTATATAAAAAAGAACGTTACAAGGTAAGTTTAGAGAAAGAGGTAAATTTATAATTATATTTATAACTGCTGTAAATACTGAAAACTACCTCTTAATATCTTTTTTCTTTTCCATTTTTTTCCTTTCTCTTTGATTTTTCTTTTCACTATATATTAGTTTGTATCACTGATGTTTGTACCTTCATTGCCTATGTCTTAATGCACAGAGTAAGGGAAATAAATTGAAGACAGGAATGCATCAGTTGTTTAATTAGTATAATTGAGACCCGTTGAGATTATTTTGATTACTGCACTATAGTAATTAAATGATATAATTTACTTAAAAGAAACAGAAGCATTAAATATGTTAAAAATATCACATCTGCACAGAAATCCAAATAAAAGAACTTAATGGCCCTGTTCAGAATATTTGAAATAGAATAAATGGAAGAATGGATAAAAGCAGTAGTATTCTTGCCTATTATACAGGTTAGAGAAAGATAGGCTGATATTTCCAAAAGCAAGTTGCAATTATTTCGAAGAAGGATGGAGTAAAAATGATGGTGATATTGGTGGGAAAACAGATGGATAAATGCGTTCCTTCCAGAAACATCTATCAGCTTCCATGAGAAAGGTTCTTGATTTGATTTTAACCAACAGACAAGTAGAAATAATATGAAATTTGGAAAAGGGTGATCTTGGAATTCTTATTTTCCCCAAATAACTTTATTGTGTTTCAAATGATTGATAAAACACAAAATAACACTAAGGAGAAAAATTTGGGGAAAAAGGTGATTAAAAAGAGGGGGAAATTTTAAAATTAAAAAATCAGGTCAATATTTTTATCAAAAAAATCAAAAAGATATATTAAAATTCTATCTATCTATCTATCTATCTATCTATCTATCTATCTATCTATCTATCTATCTATCTATCTATCTATCTATCTATCTATCTATCTATCTCATCTCTGGGAAGACCATTAGCCCTCAGCAAATGGCCTTAAGAAGCAGACACACTGATATCAAAGCTAATAGCCCTTGATCTCCATGACTTCAGTGAATTCATCCAACACTTTTTCTGAAGCCAGATAAGCTGGGAGCCAACACCCACATCTTGGGATAGCAAATTTCAAAGTTGAATTAGGCGTTGTCCTGATTCTTCCAGGATTCAATTCTGTTTGATGACCATTCATTCTAGTATTTTAGGAAGGTGAAAATAGCATATCCTTGTCTACTTTGTCCACACCAATTTTTGACTCCTCAATCATATCCGATCTCATTTACTTGCCTTCTGGATCAAAAAGTCGCAAATGTCACAACCTTTCCTCATAAGGAAGCTACTCCAACTCCTTGATCATCTCAGGTCCCCTAATTTGTATCTTTTCTAGCCCTACTGTATATTTTTTGAGGGACAGCAACAAAAACTGTACACAATATTCCAGATGGGAGTCACAACATTGATTGATATAAGAACATTATGATACTGGTATCTCCATTTTCAATATTGTTTCTTTTTAACCCTAACATGCTATGGCCTTTTTTTTTTTTACAGCAAATGCACATTGTGCTGACACCTTCAAAGAACTGTTAACCATTATTCCAAGATCTTTTTCCTCGTCAGTCACTGATAGTTTTGATCCTGTTAATTTGCATGAGTAGCTAGGATATTTGGCACCAAATATGCATCACTTTACACCTGTTCGGATCGAATGACATCTACCAATTTGACGCCCACTCCCCTAATGTGCAGATATCTATTAGAGCTCTTTGCAGTTCCTTATTGTATTTACCACTGTGAACAATTTAGTGTCATCAGCAAACTTAATTATTCCGCTAGTCGCTGCTTTTCTAAATGTATTTTTACATAAAATGGGAAGCTGAATTTCCAAATGCAGAAATGTAAAATACTCTCATTGACTTCCTCTAGTCTGACTAAAATAAAACCTTGATTTTACTATGTGCTTACTATTGTTTATATAGAAACAACTGTGTGCATTTGGGCTTTAAAGATTGATTTTTGGTAGTGATGGTGGCTCTTAAGAGACCTTAGCATTAGTATCTGCAAAACAGGGCCTGCTCTGCTCATTACTTTTGATCATGAACCACCAGAGAAATCCGTGGCTGTGGGCTATGCCAGGAAGCAGAAAGAGACAATGGGAAACCACTATCTTAGTGCTGTGAAGAAAATGGTTTTAATGCACTACTGATCTTCATTGTCATTAGGAACTGAGATTGTCTCAGTGGAATATTTACTTTTTACTGCACAGTGCTGTGGCTTGATTTGGGAAAAAGCAACCAAAAATGATCTAAACAAACTGAAGGAAGATTCATTAAGTATATCCCTCCTGGACAGGATGCATAAAAATTTAGAATTGTCTGCATTTTTCCTCCCCACTCAAAATAGTATCTCCCGTTTTGTGAGCAGTTTAAATATTTGACAAGAATTACTTTTAAACATAAGAGGTTGTCTGAAACTAAACAAAAAAAATGTTCATTTATCCTTATGCAAATGCCTAAAGTATAATTCTGTAATATTCCAAGCATTTCTGTTACAAACTATTATAGCAAGTACCTTGAGTGATGTCAGATTAGATTTGCAGTCTATGTAATTGACTTTTGAGAGTATGCTAACATAAAAATGTTAGTTCCAGTTAATAAATGTTAATAAATAAATAAACAGAGACTCTGATATTGGATCAAAGAACAAATAAAATTGTATCTCTAAGTGATATCCTTATTGCCTTATGCTTAAACTTGGTTATCTTTATCCAGAGAAATGGGAAATAAAGCAGAGTGACATTAAATGAAGTGAAATTTTTAATCCCACAAAGCATTCAGAAAGATAGGAGGGACAAAAAAAGTGCTGATATCTGCTATGCAATAATGCCATGTTCTACATAAAATAAGCTTTAAAAGTAAATTGTAGCCTTTGATCATTTCCTTTTCTCTCAGGGTAAACATACAGATAATAGTTCCATCTAAACGTTGATATACAAAACTATTCCCCACTACAATGCTTTTAAAAGTAGGCAATAATGTCTTCATCATTTTATGTATATTTATTTCTTCTGTAACCTTTAATGCTGATCTAAAAGACCATGAAAATACAAATAAATAAAAACAAGCACTATATTATATGCAATGTCTGTTATGTTAACTGAAATTGCACTCAGAGTTTCCTTTAAAATACCATTACCTGTGGTTATTGTTTCTCAATATTCCCATTGTTCCATTACATAGTGATCATAATTCATCACCTTGACATTTATCTCACTAAACCAAGGGTCTATAACATCAGGATTCCAAGGTAACTAAGCTGCTATAGAAAGCATTTTCCAAAGACAGACTGTTTGTAAAACAATTGTATTAAACTGAATTCAGACACTGATCCAGTCATCATTACATATGCTGAGGTATGATCACCTGGTATACCACAGTTTTCCACTTTGTTTCAACATTAACAAATGCAGAAAAAAACATTAACTTTCTGGTCTCTCGTCATATATTCTGCTGGCAAGCCTGTGAGAAAACTCAAAGGAATCAACATTACAACAATTAAGGTTTCCTTCAAATTGTACATGGTTCTTGTTTTAAATAATACATTTTATTAAAGAAATATTTAACAAGATAAAAACAATACAAAATTTTAGAGAAAAGTAAGGAAAATAAAGAAAGAATGGTGAATGGATAATGAAGAAAATAAAAAGAAAGAAGAGAAAGAAAAGAAAGGGTTATAAAGAAGTAACTTCTGATCTTAACAGCAGTTAAAAATGAGTTTATATTTAGCCCTCTCTAAGATTACACTATGATTTTGTTCTTTCCGTAAGCTACCTTTCTAATTGTCAAACCCATAAATCGTAAGTTTCTTTCTTTCTTTCTTCAGCAAAAACTCCATAAGGGATTTCCAGCTGTGAAAAAATGAGATTATTGCCCTTCCCCTAATTAGACAAGTCTGATTGTTCTCGTTCATTTTAAGACTCTACAGCAAATGGAAGGAGGTCTTACTTGTTAAGGTTTTGACCCTTTTATCATTACATCAAGTTTCCAATGTTATTGTCATATATTGCAAGAGCTGGTGTCATGAAGAGTAGGCCTTTTGAACTCACCGGTTATTTAGGTCTATTAAATATTTCCCTATTACTTGTTTAGACAGAGTGGATTCATGAAGGCCTTCATTCTGAGTTTCTCTCCTTGTTTGTAATCCTGTATGCTTCAGGCTGGTTTCATAAATATTAATAAAACAAACTATATTTAAACACAAAACAAAATATTGCATCAGTGGTTTCTTCACTGCCAAGAACTGATCTATATTGCTTGGTACACCTGTAACAACATAGCTTTTCTATAAAATGTCAAAGAATCAAAGATATCGTCCTGCTGTTGAAGTTTGAGTTAAGGTTTAAGATTTGTACAGTTATAGATGAGGAAAAGTGGGGAATGCCTCTAATCTGAAATCAGATTTCTCCATGGTTGAAAGGTGGAGATAAATTGAGCTAGCATCTTTGCACATTTCCTTAAATGGGGGAAATGTTGCTGAAGTTGTTAGTTGAATATGTGATGGGGAATAATGTAAGATACAGAGGCTTGACTGAAGATAGAAGCATTGACTCATGCCCATTAGACAATCTGTGCTAAAGCACAGATATTTGGAGTTTAAATTACCAGTTGTAAAATTATGGAAGGGCGGTCTTTAATGGAAAATACAGACTGTACCATCTTTTGATCTTCTCCTCAAAATCTATCTATATTTCTAATTCTTACAGAATGTACCATTACCAACAATTAAGCCATCTTATGTACTTAGTACAGTATGCTTGTCAAGAACATCAATTCATTTGCATAAAATGAAACACAACCTTGCTGTAAGTTATAACTATTTTAAAACTGTAATAAATAGTAAATAGCTATAATTATTTTGTTTAAAACTACGGTAAAACTGGTGTACTTTTGGCTTCATGTAAGAATTCATAGCTGAACAAATATTCAGAATCTATCTGAAGTTGTCATTTATATTTTAGAATTTTACACACTTCAGACAATTGCTATATTACCTAAAGATAATCTCTTTTTAAATAACTAACAATTTGAATAACTCACATTTATTAATATTTCTTTAGTGTGTTATACTCCATGCTTCTTTTGAGGGTATAAATCTTAACAACAACAACAACAACAACAACAACAACAATAATAATAATAAATCAACAGACAGTAAGTGCCGCCTATGCAAAGAAGCTGAAACAATGGACCACCTGGTAAGCTGCTGCAAGAAGATTGCACAGACTGACTACAAGCAGCAGCATGACAAAGTAACAACAATGGTACATTGAAAGATCTGCAAGAAATATGATTTGCCTATAAGCAAGAACTGGTGGAATCATAAAATAGAGAAAGTCATAGAAAATGATAAAATTAAACTGCTCTGGGACTTCAGAATTCAAACAGACAAGCACTTGCAACATAATACCATGGACTTAACAATTGTTGATAAGAAAGACAAAAAAGTCTGGATAGTGGATGTGGAAGTGCCTGGAGACAGCAGAATAGATGAGAAAGAACTGGAGAAGATAACAAAATACAAAATAGAAATAGAAATAGAAAGACTGTGGCAAAGGAAAACAAGTATAGTACCAATAGTAATAGGCGCCTTGGGTGCAATCCCAAAACAACTAGAGCACCACTTGAACACCATTGGCATTGACAAATTCGCCATTAGTCAATTGCAAAAGGTGGCCTTACTAGGAACTGCTTCCATCCTGCAACGATATCTGTAATACCATCAAACATCCACATCTGCCTGTCCAGGTCCTTGGGAAGGACTCAATAGGTAGACAAAAATGCCAAATCCAGTCTGAACATCTGGCTGACTGTGCGATGATCAATAATAATAACAATAACAATAACAACAACAACAACAACAACAACAATAATAATAATAATAATAATAATAATAATAATAATAATAATAATAATAATAATGTTAGAAGGGATCTTGGGGGTCTTCTAGTCCAACTCCCTGCTCAGGCAGGAAACACTTTACCATTTCAGACAAATGGCTGTCCAGCCTCTTCCTAAGAACTTGCAGTGTTGGAGCATTCACCGCTTCTGGAGGCAGGTTGTTCCACTGATTAATTGTTTTAACTGCCAAAAACTTTCTCCTTAGTTCTAGGTTGCTTCTCTCTTTGATTAGTTTCCATCTGTTGCTTCTTGTCCTGCCTTCAGGTGCTTTGGAGAATAGCTTGACTCCCTCTTCTTCGTGGCAACCCCTGAACTTCCATTGTTGTTTACAGAACCATAACAAACATAATATCTTTGTTCTATGAGCTAGTAAAGTCAGAAGAGAGCTACTGATCTCAGAATGATTTGTGGTAGATCTGGAGTCATCTCGAACTTCCAGTACGTAAACAGCTGCAAGTAAAAACTGAAAAAAGAATCAAATTTTCCAGATCAGAATTTTATTCTCCCATCATCTTGTCCCATTCATGGGATTTTTTAAAAGTCCTGTATGCTATCATTTTGCAAACCTTTTGCTATTTTTTGTTATCATTTTCATTTGTTTCCATTGTGCCTTTTACTCTAACTTTACAAGCTACAATGCAGAATCGAGCCATTTAGTAAGTGATTACTAGTCTGGGTCTCTTTGAGCAATGCTTCTCAAAAGGGAGAACTTTGACTTCCCATATGCTTAATGTGATGCTTTTGCCTTGTAGTCAGTAAGATAGCAGACAATTTGAAAAAGGTGTGTTTTTATTTATTAATTTTTTTGCCATCAATCTCTCCATAAGGTGAGTATAAAGTGTTTTATAGTCGAGGAAGTAATAGTGGAAAAAAATAAAAGCCATACCTGTGTCACAGAGATTATCTATCTATCTATCTATCTATCTATCTATCTATCTATCTATCTATCTATCTATCTATCTATCTATCTATCTATCTATCTATCTATCTATCTATCTATCTATCTAGCTAGCTATCTAGCTATCTAGCTATCTAGCTATCTAGCTATCTAGCTATCTAGCTATCTAGCTATCTAGCTATCTATTATTTATTATTATTATTATTATTATTTATTCGATTTCTATGCCACCCTATTCAAAAAACTCAGGGCGGCTTACAACATAAATACTACGGTAACATATAGAAATCTGAATACATTATAAAACCTTATAAAATCTTAAATACATTATAAAACCCCTAGATTAAAAACCAGTCATCCAAAAACAAACTTACAACAAACATACACTGGCTGGGGCAAGGTGTTAACTGCCCCAGGCCTATCGGCAAAGATGTGCCTTCAATAGTTTGCGGAAGGCGGAGAGGGTGGGGGCAATATGGATCTCTGGGGGGAGTTGATTCCAGAGGGCCGGGGCCGCAACAGAGAAGGCTCTTCCCCTAGGCCCCACCAGGCGACATTGTCTGGCTGATGGGACCTGGAGAAGGCCGACTCTGTGGGCCCTAACCGGACGCTGGGTTTCATGGGGCAGCAGACGGTCCTGTAAGTAATCTATCTATCTGTCCGTCCATCCATCCATCCATCCATCCATCCATCCATCCATCCATCCATCCATCCATCCATCCATCCATCCATCCATCTATCTATCTATCTATCTATCTATCTATCTATCTATCTATCTATCTATCTATCTATCTATCTATCTATCTATCTATCTGATTTTGGTGGATTATTCACACGATAGAGAGGTAACCAAGTCCCTACTAAAATAATTGTTGTTCTAGCAGTACATTGATAAAAATTGAAAATCATTTGGGCAAAATCTTCATATATCTTCCATTTGGTAACTGCTTATTAGGACTATGATCTGACTGGGGTGCAATTTGCAATGAATATGACAGATTTTTTTTTTAAAAATGTGATGGAATACCTTGCTTTTAATTCAAGCATCTGTTAGATCCAACTCACACTGAAACATTATCCACATTATTTAATGACTGTGTTTGCTTTATATATTAATATCTCATGAAAAAGTTAGGATTACAGTAACTTCAACCCATCATTAGCAATATATGGAAAAGAAATAGTTTTTTTCAAAATAAGTTTAATTTCTGATATATACTATGCAGGGTATAGTTTAAAAAATTACACTACCTGCAAATATAGAAAGGAATGGTCAAGGTGGAATTGTTTAACATCAATATAAAGATGATTTGCTGAAGTCTTAGCTGTCCTGTACTAAACAGTAGGGCTATCATTTTAGAAATCTGAACAATTGGAAGAGGATATGATATACTCTAGGTTTGCTATCTCAACCTTAAGAAAGAATGTCTTTGCCAACTCACTATTTAAATCACGCCATTTTACATTTTATATATAGCAAAGTAGCAGTACTTTGCTAATCTTGGCTAATATTGAAAAGATAGACAGGATGGGCAATCATGAGAAAATTCCAGAGCTGCAGGTTAGACTTGAAAGTTGAAAAAGATCCCAGAATCAGGTCATGACAAACTTCTATTTTTTTGCCTAGAAAACTACATCAAAGTACCTTCAGGTTACCAAGAATTGAATTTGATTTAAAAAAAGTAAGTTTTTTCATTAAATCTTTACTTTACTTTAAGATAGCTTTCTGGCTATTGACTGTATTTTTACAGTAAAACAATAAATATGTGGATTTTTTGGTATATATAAAAGAATATGTGACCCAAGGGCTTGCAGTATGTTTAACCTCATCAGAATGGAAAATATGCATACAAGTTGGATCCATGCATTCATGGCTGTACATAGTAAACTTTCACATATTATAGTGTGTTTATTTTATTGCATTTTTTCCCTTCAGAGTAAGTCCAGACCTCAGGGATTGAAAGGGATTGATATACAGCAAGCAGGCAATGGTTCTATTAGGTTATTCCAAATCTAGCACATAATCTACATGGACCTTGTTGAACATCCAAACATTTGCCTTAACATCATCTGATCTTCTGGGATTGTAATTCATTTCCCGGTTTCATCTTGTTTTAACTTGCTCCACACAACATAGATATGACTATTTGTATACTTCTGAGGGTATTAACATGTCTCTCTTCCAACTTTAATGAACTGCAATGATACATTTTATTAGCATTCTTTAAATGTTCCAGCAGAATTTTAAAGACCACCCTGATCTTTAAAAGTCTGACTGGGGGGGGGGATAAAAAGAGACAGTTCTTTAACTAATCTACTTCTCTGACATTCTAGCAACTTCTGGGATTTATTCAGACAATTATATTATTTCCATTTTAAGAGCTCTAACTTCAAAGAATTCTTTACATTTTTAAAAAAAGAGGCAGATATTCAGTGCTGGCCTCTAGCAGATTTGATATTAATAAATTCAAGAAACCTAAGGTATGATAAATGGAAGTCAAGCATATTAATGCCATTGTGGGATTCTGGAGCACTTTTAGGGCAGTCTTGAAAGCTCAGGTGAACTGTATATGCAATCCTGCAGCAGCTATTCTGTCCTCTCAACAACTTTCTTTTGACAGCAATTTTATATACCTTTGGACACAGGTTAAAGCAGACATGTCAAACACAAGGCCCGTGGGCCGGATGCGGCCCGCAAAGTGGTTTCATGTGGCCCGCGAAGCCATCCTGGAAACAGTGAGGGAACAGCCCCTGCTGCCTTGGCCCTGGCCCAGGCCAGCTGGGAGCCAATGTACAATTTTGTAGTGGCCATCTATGCTGAAACATATTCAGTCTTAGTTCCACAAGGCTGTCTGGAAACAGCGAGGAACCAGCCCCTGCCGCATCAGCCCCACCCCCTGGGTGCATGCTGGGGAGGTGTCACCCTTTGTGAGGAATGAAGAAATGCACCATCGCTTGGAAGTGGCCAGCAAATGGCCCTCACCTACTTCACATATCCGGCTTGATAGGCTCCAGGGGAGGGGTTTCGGCAGGCAGCGGGGTGCTCTCCTCACAGCGCCAAGAGCTGAGTTGGGTGGCACAAATCTGATGAGAAGTGCAATGCTGCCTAGCCCCCAGCTTGCCCAGTTTCCGCAGGAAGCAAGGTGCAAAGCTGGCGAGCTTCACACCTCCCGGCTGCATCCCACTGCCTGCTGAGACCGGGCAAGCTGGGGGTTGGGCATCATCGTCCTTGTTTTCAGATTCACGCCACCCGGCTCAGCCTCTTGGCGCTGTGAGGAGAGCGCCTTGCTGCCTGCTGAAACCGAGCAGGCTGGGGGCTAGGCAGCATTATGCAGGTAACATTAGCTCTCATGCTGCATGTGGCATCCCCTCACCCAGAGCCCACCAAGCCAGATATATAAAGTAGGTGAGGGCCATCTGCTGGTCACTTCCAGATGATGGTGCATTTCTTCATTTCTCACGAAGGGTGACACCTCCTCAGCTGCGTTTCTTGCCTGTTTTTCTCCCTCCCTCATCTCAGATATTTTCCCACAACTCTGTACTTAGGAAGGAAAGAAGGAAAGAAGGAGAGGGAGGGTCTGAGGGAAGTCGTGCCTTAGTCCTGCCCTGCTGCCCTTTCACCATCCCCTTGCCCCCGCCTCCTGGCCTATCCTGGGGTGTCCCATCCTATTGCTAAGGAAGCTTTGGATACAAAGCCGGGTCTCTTCCCATGGAGAGGGAATGGGCCTCCCTCTGACTTTGCCCTCGTACCCATCATGAGCAACCTGGCTAAGAAGAGCAAGCACAGCAGCTGCAGCCTTGAGGAGGTAAGTGCAGCTGGGCGCCCCCTTGGGGAAGTGGGGCTGGGCTTGGTGCCGCAGGTGCTCAAGGGTCAGGGCATTTGACCTCTGCTGCCCAGGGCTCTGGGCAGCCCGCACCACAATCCAGCCCCCCCACATGGCCTGAGAGGAACAGTGAGGCTCCTCCAGTGGACCATGCATTGGCACTTGCCTTGGTCCCACCCCCTTCTGCCAGAGACCCTCAGATCTGTCCCGCTCCTGCCCAGGCCCCCACAGGCACCCTTGACGCGAACGATGTAGAGATGACCACACCCACCCAGTAGGCCACACCCTCTCCATACACACCCACCAAGTAGGCCGCACCTACCCTGGCCACACCCCCCCCCGAGAACAACTGCAGTGCTGATGTGGCCCTCAATGAAATTGTGTTTGACACCCCTGGGTTAAACGATTTATTGGTTTCTTTTTCATAAAGAACAGCCAAACCAATACAGAGAGAGGAAAAGAATAAGAGGAGTCCCAATAGGGCAATGTGGATATTGTAAAATGGTAAGAAATAAGGGCATTTACAAAATACTATTTGAGTGGCCAATGTTTATGAAAACATGGTGCTTGTACTTGAAAGAAGGAAGTGTTAAATTCATAGAAGAGCCTTCAGTGGATTCAAGTTTTGGTTGATTGCTGCTTCCCTGTATAAACTTCTCTGCACTAAATATTATCCTATCCTGTAGGAAAAAATTGAAGGAGAGCACTAGAAGTAAGATCACCTCACCTGCTTAGCTAAAGCAAGTAGCCACCTATATCAGGCAGCTGTGATATAAGAAGATATTGGAGGTGCATGAGCATTTTAGCATTTAAGTACAATGACAAAAGGGTAATATTATACTGCAGAGAAAGAGACAACTGTAAACTGCTCCTGTTTTTACCAAGAAAACTAATGGATATAGTGTAATATAATATATTACATTAGATGTTACTATATAATATAATTTAGTAATATATTATACAATGCTATTATAATATAATAGAATGGTTGACATTAAGTGCTGGGCACTTAGGTTGGATGGCACTCAACAAACTATCAAACAGCTGAGGATTTCTCAGAGTACTAATAGTGTTTATGATGCATTACTAGATTAAAGTGTTTGGGATGTTGCCATGCAGGAAAAGAAAATCCAGAGCTGCTAAGACAGAATTACAGTGGGGACATGGAACATAACAAGCATGAACAAATGTAGTTGTTTAAGAAATAGAAATAAAGCAGAATGTACAGATAGTCCTTGATTTACAACAGTTCATTTAGTGACCATTCAAAGTTACAACAGCACTGAAGAAAGTGACTTATGACAGTTTATCACACTTACAACCATTGCAGCATCCCTGTGGCCACATGATCAAAAGTCAGATGCTTGGCAACTGACTCATATTTATGACAGTTGCAGTGTTTTGGGGTCATGTGACCACCTTTTGCAACCTTCTGACAAAGTCAATGGGGAAGCCAGATTCACTTAACAATCACGTTACTAACTTAACAATGAAGATACTAATACTTTCTCCCTTACTGTATCAACTATGGAGGAATCAATTGTCAATATATATATATATATGCACCACAGAATGTTAGGACAGCAATGAAGCCCTTGGAAAAGATATTCAAATGCTGTGATATGTAAACACCTACAAAAATCAGAATTGTGCAGGGAATAATTTTCCTTGTGGAGCTCTGTGGAAGCAAAAGCTGATCTGAAGAAGGACACAAAGAGGATTGATGGTTTTGAACTTTGGTTTGGAGAACATTCCTGAGACTACCATGGGTAGCCAAGAAAACAGGTGAATAAATCTAGAATTTTAATTCAAGACACAAATAACCAGATTCAAACTTTGGGGAATTATGAGAAGCCTTGAGAAGTCTGTAATGGTGGGAAACATGGAAGGAAACAGAAGAAAACTAGCAGCAAGTGATGGGTACAGCATTGAAAAACCTGAAAGTTGAGAATAGATCATCCTGAAGAAGATGTATTGTTATCTATGTGGTCACTAGGTGTTAACACCGATGTGATAGCACACACATAATCAAATCCAGTAGATAACTTTTCTGCCTTAAATGTAGTGAAGCAGAACAGTTAAACATACAGTTTAAGTGAAAAGTTTTCCTAACAAAAAATAAGGTCCTCTCAAAGAAAAAAAAAGGATCCATTACTAGTATGAATACATGTTTTAAGAATGTGAAAACATATCAAATAAAGAACTGGAAAAAATGACAAAGTAGTATGAAGAATGGAAGAACAGATCTTTATTTCCTTATCATAGAACAAGTTAGCAATCAAAAATAATACCAAGCATAGTTTGCTATTAATTTAGACAAGACCATCCTCATTTGCCAGTTATCACTTTCTCTACACTTGCTATTTCATAATTTGGCGTCCTATGTGCATGTTTTCATTAGTTTTATAAAGCCAATTTGGGCGTTATAATTAGTGCCAAAGTATCATTTGTCACATACCAGGAAATTTGCATCTCTCTGAGTAACAGTGTTTGAAATATAGAAAGAATACAAGAAAGGATCTATTTTGTGAAGTGATTTAATAATTTGCAATCAATTGGAAAATACAAAGAAAAAAATCAACCAAACAAGATGCCATTTCTATGCAAGCTTGTTCGCTTCAATCTTGGAAAAGTGTATCTTTCATTAGTGCAACACAGATTTAGAGTTATGCTTATATTTAGGATAAATTCCTCCCCCATTTTCTTTGAAAGCTTTAGGTTCTTCAGATGTATCAGGCCATTATGCAAATGTCCCTGCTCAAGTTTTTATGTAGAAATGTCCAATCAGTTCAGCTGGCTTTCATTCTTAAAAATGGCCTAATTTGCATCACTCCACTATGTGGATCAGACAGTAACAATCACATGACTTTTGCATTTCTCTAAATTTTGTGGTGTAGTTCTGAATTCAGTTATTATGTACAAAAATGTGTGCATTATGGAAAGCTGTGTAATGAGGTGTGTAAATAAATATTAGGAGAAGTAGCATACAAAGACATGTACATCAGGAAATGGATATGAAAATAAATACCCCTCATTAAAAATCACAATTTAATGTTGATATTTGATTAAACAATTTTCTAATGGAGCACACGCAAAAGTAATACCGACCAAATTTAGGCTGATGCAAATATAGCTATATTTTTACCTTAGTTGTTTTGCATAGTTGTGCTCAATCTACAGTGTAAGCAAGGCTACAAGTATCCATATATTTTAAAAATGGCATATGAAATATGATGGAAATGAGAGTGGTAAACAGTACAGGTAGGTATAAGTAATTTACATAATAGCTAAGAAACATTCGTATGATAGTACATCAAGCAATAGACAGGAAGGCATTGCTGTGAGAACTTTGAATTCTTCTGTCAGGCTGTAGTGTAATTTTTCCTTTACATAAGAGCAAGAATGTGGTTAATGCATGATGGAAATAATCCTGGCAAAGAAATATATTGAAATATGAGAGAAAAAATTATAAATTAATGGACAGTGACATGCCCATCAATTTGTCAAAATAAGAGATTATTAAAACCAGAAAAAAATATTCAATGATCTTTTTACAGGTGATACACTGAAGTGGGATAGGTCACATTTGGAAATAACAGCTGGAAAAACCTTGTTCCGCGCTTTATGTTTTTAAAATAATCAGTCAGAATTTATAGCAGACGGGGCTTTTGGCTGTGTAGTAATAGACTGATTTGCAAACTTGATTCTTTTCCAAGTAATGGTTGTCTCCTGATATTTTGACCATTTTACTCCATAATTTTCTCTGTTTGAATTGCTGCCTTAATAGTGTTTCATTTGATTAATTATGAGTTTGAAAGTGACGGAAAAAAAGAGGATTCTATGCCTTCCTCAGAGAGCCGAGGGCTTCTCAAGTAGATTAAAAGAGGGGGTGCCCTCTGGATCCCCAGCTGCAAGGACAAAACCATGGCTTCAGAGCCTTCCAGAAGGCCAGCCAGCCAGAGCCGTCTAATCTTGGAGAGAATGGTTGTCCAAGGGGCAATAATTGCAACAGAAAAACGCTCTTCTTCTGGGTCATGTTCTTTTCCAAAGCAGTATGGAGAGGACAATTCAGCCTCTACAGCATATCAAGGCACAAGCTCTCTATCACCACTAACCCTTTGCGGTTGATTGCCCAAATCCCATTTTACCACACACACCCCCCCCCAGGGAAATCAGGACAATTTTCAAGAGACTGGAAGGCCAAAATGGTAGGTACGGTCAAGTGATCAAAATCCCACTCCTTTTTATGTTTATGTGATGCATGTGACTCACATTAAAAATAAGTGGGGCTTTGATTGCCTGGTTGTGCTGCCATTTTGTTGTCATTGTCCTTCTCTCCCCCCCCATAACCCACACACTTGCAGATGTCCCTGAAGCAGTGGTGGGATTCAAATATGTGAACAACCGGTTCTCTGTATGGATACCACTTCTAGAAGTCCATTCTGGGCCTGGGCAACAAAAAATTAGCTACCGGTTCTGCCGAACTGGTGCGAACTGGCTGAATCCCACCGCTGCCCTGAAGGTGTTCCAAAGCCAGGTAAGAAGGTAATAGAGAAAGGGAAAATAACAGGGAAAGTTACTTATTTTAACATTCCCCCCCCAAATTTACACACTTTTAGTGTATGAAACAACATTTTTTTGAAACTGAAGTAAAGGCTTAATACTTTAGATCAGAAAATAGTACAATTGTACATTAAACCCACATGACTTAAACAACAATAGGACTTTTGAAACTTCTTTTTGTGACTTGAGACTTAAACAATACTCTCATGATGAATAAGAAGCAAGACACAGATATGCAGCCATCATTATCCAATACTGTTGGATCCAACAGGAGAATATATAAATAGAAATCAGGCCGCCTCCCCCCCCCCATTTGTTAAAAAATAGATATCCCAAAATAGATGTAACAATGAACTCAAGCCACATTTATTAATAAAAAACACTTCCCTTAGATGTCATTCCCAGCAGGGCAGAAGAAGATGCCTTCTAGGCTCTCAGAAACAATAACATCATATCAAGCAAGCTAAAAAAGGAGAGGGAATTGTATTTCTGAATACGACTGATTATGTTAAGAAAGCTAAAAAGCAGATTTGCAATGCTAAATTCCACCAACTTTCTACTCTCAGATCTCGCAGCAACATATCAGAAAGAACTCTGCAGCCTTATGAAATAAATTCCTAAGGACGTAAAATACCGTATCTATAGGGAAACACTCCAGGAGTTCTTCCTTCTAAAAATACACAAATCAAACAATTCAGATAATCCCATTATTTCAAGCTTGGAACCATAACAGCTGCAGCATCTGATTTTATGAACTCAGACCTTATAACACTAGCACCGTCTGCATAAGACACCACAGTCTTCCTAAGAAAACTGAAATTCTTTGACAATCTTCTTGACAACACTATTTTAGTTATCATGGATATTGAAACTCTATATGCCACCATCATTTGTAAACAAGGGACTTCAAGCCATCAGGAGCAGCATCACTGATGTTAACACAGTTTGCTACCAGACTTTGTGACTTTATATCACCCACATTTACTTTAGATACTCTACTTTACCAAAAATATATCTATAAATCAGTGGCATAGCTATGGGCATATGGATAACTCCACAATATACTAACATCTTCATGGCAAATGTAGAACACCAACTCCTTAACTCTTATCTCCTGATATCCCTCTGGTATTTGAGATTCACTGATTATATTTTCATTTTCACTTATTATATTTTCATTTGCTGGACCCATGGAAAGACTCCCTCATCCAACTGGCAAAAAGCCAGTTTTGTCTAGTGGCTACGGCACCAGGCTAGAAAGCAAAAAGACCATGACATCAAGTCCCACATTAGTCATGAAAGCCAGCTGGATGACCTTCTGCCAATCATTCTCTTTCAGTCTAACTCATCTCACAGGATTGTTGTTGAGGGCAAAATAGGAGGAGGATGGTGCATTGGATATGGTTGTCATCTTGAGTTATTTGTAAAAATACCAAAGTGGGATATAAATAAATTAAATAAAAAATAAAATAAATACCTTTAGGACTTCAACAATTACTATCTCACTATCAATCTATACCTATTTACAAAGAAATCTACATTTGTGATCTTATGATAAAATTATGAAATGGACAGATAGAATCCTGTTGCACCTTTAAAGATATTAAACAAGAAAGGCAAACCATGACAATTTAGATTTTTGCAGTGAGCAGATGAATTTGGTTCTGTGGCCTTGTCAAACCTGGTTGGGTGGCTTCTTCTGTAGATGGAATCAGTCCAACAGCCCTGCACTTGAAACACAGTATTCAGTTCCTCACAACCTAGTATAAAAAAAAATAAATACATTGATAAACTGGAGCAAATCCAGAGAAGAGTGTGAAAGGATTGGAAATCAAGTTGTATGGGGAATGGTTAAAGGACCTAGGTTTGTTTAACTTGCAGAAGAAAAGGTTAAAAAGGAACGTGATAAATGTCCTTAAATAGCTGAAGGACTGTTGCACTGTATAGGATTAAGACTTACCTCATTTGTTCCAATGGGCAAGGTTAGGACTAATGGGATGAAATTTTAAGAATGTAGACACAAACATATGAAAGAAAGTTGAATAAGGTTGCCGCCTGGAGTAGTTTCTTCCCCTTGCACTGGATGTTTTCAAACACAGGTTGAACAGTCATTGGCTGGAATGGTGTAGCACAGTAATGGCAAACCTTTTAGAGACCGAGTGCCCAAACTGCAACCCAAAACCAACTTATGCATCATTGGGTACCGGGTGGGTGTGGCCTATTGGGTGGGCGTGGCTGTGGTGGTAACGGCAGACTGGGTGGGACTAAAAAGTTCTATCAATCCATTCCAACTTTGCAAGATTTTTTTTCCCCACGAGAAGTTGAAATTGACTGATTGACTGAACCTTTCTCTCTTTTTTTGCACACGGCAGTGGAGGCCTAAAGAGAAAAGGTTTTATAAAACCCAGCTGAAGGCCTAGGACTGGAGCAATGGCACGCATGCCCACAGAGAGGGCTCTGAGTGCCGCCTCTGGCACCTGTGCCATAGGTTTGCCACCACTGGTGTAGCAAATCCTGCAGTTGAACCTGATGGTTTTTATGTCCTTTCCAACTCTTATGATTCTATAAATTGCTTCACTGAAACAAATCTGTGTTGCTTTGTTAGTATTACCAATATTAAAAATTGTATTAGTTGAACTAGGGAACCTAATGTAGAAAGACAGTATATAAATATTAATATTAGTACTAATAAAGGGATCGCCTACTGCCAGCAAATACCTCCCGCCGTCCGGTACGCTCCCACAGAGAGGGCCTCTTCAGGGAGCCATCGGCCAGACAATGCCGGCTGGCGGTCCCCAGGGGGAGAGCCTTCTCTGTGGGATCTCCTACGTTATGGAACGAGCTCCCCCCCGAACTCCGTACAATGACAGATTTACGCACCTTCCGTCGGGAACTAAAAACGTTCCTTTTTCGACAGGCCGGCCTGGCATAGAAGCTTCGGTTCCAGTAGGGTTAGAATGTTTTTTGAGTAAATTTTTAAGATTTGTAAGTGTTGGGTTTTAAATGGGGATTTTACGGCCAAATTATTTAATTCACTTTTAATTATTTTAAATTATGTATATTTATATGTTTTTAAATTTTAGGCTGTACACCGCCCCAAGTCCTTAGGGAGAGGGGCGGTATAGAAATTTGATTATAAATAAATAAATAAATTGTCTTCTATATGTGAAATATTCCTTTACTGAGTGATATAAGTAGTATGCTCTGCAAATCTTCCTCTGACATGATACCCTGCAAATAAAATTCAGGGTAGCCTGGAAATTCTTTTGACAAGCTCTAGTCAGTGGATATTACTTACAAAGATTGATTTTTTTTGAGATTGTTAACTGCTGGTTACTTGTCATTAGTTGGGTACAACCAAGGAAAGCTGAATGCCTGAAAGCATAAAATAATGGTGTCAAGAGTCTTTACCGAAAGCATTCACCTTGAGACCTAGAAACATAGAAAGTCAAAAGATCAGAGGTGGTGATGAAAAATCAATTACCACTGGGAAATGCAGCTGCTATCTAGCTGTGCAAAATGATAATATTTTGTGCAAGAACTGGAAGTAAGCTGCAATCTACTTCTGACACTGTTAGCATTACTATCAGCCGTCTTCACACAGAGGGCTACTTGTGACATAGTTAGACTTCTTATTTTCCAGGTTATGAAAAAAAAGAGGATGTCCTGGAGAGGGTTTATGTAAAGCGCTACATACTGCAAGGTGCACAAAATGTATTTATTTACTTCAGCTTCCCTATCAAAGTGAAACTCAGAATGACACGCTGAATTATTTAGTATGGTTCCTTTAGGCTCCGTTAGCAATTCCCATAAGAACTAATGGAGCCTGACACACTGCTCCTAAATCAAAAGTCTCTGTGTGCTAAATCAGGATTTTTCTGGATGAAATTGAAAGTCTGGGTGACTGAATCAAAAAATTATTTATGAAAACACAAACAGTGGTTTAATCTCAGACCAGTGTTTGTACTATGAAACTCCAGATTTCTGGCATTTAAATCACTATTTGCTATATGAAATCATAACTCCCTGACAGTAATCCAGTGCCTGATATATGAGATCAAAACACTTTGGCACTAAATCAATATTTGATTAGTATATGACATGATGTTTTTATGAATTCAAAGTTTCTGACACTTTAAACCAATGATAACTGACTCTTCTCTTAATAATAGCCTTTCAAGGAAAAAGGAAAAGAGCCCTGCATTTTCTTAAATCCCAGATCACCTCGTGGGAAGTAGCACCTTTCCTGTCATTTTACTTAGTTTAGTTCATTTTATGTAGGCTTCTTATCCTTCTAGTGGTCTCCACTGCTATTAAGAACCTTAATCCAGTAATTCCATCCTTTTTCCTCATTCTGTTGTTCACTCCATTAACTTGACCTAAGCCTTGCTGGCTAAGAATGTTGCAAGATATATTTCTCTTTCTCCTCCCTATAGAAAATTGCATAGAAGACAAAGATTAATAGCACAGTATTTGTACGCATGATGGGAAATATTAAACCCCTAGATTGTATCTGTTGGAATTAGAATGAAATAAAAATAAAGCAGCTGGTCCCAATGTCTGCATTAATTGTGTCCTGACACTTTTGCTTTGGTCTTCTACAACGGGTATTTGCCATCAGTGTCAAAATGGCAAATTTTATCATGCCATCGATGGTAAAATGGACCGTCTTCAGGATCATCATAAACTCCCAGTGGTCCAATGAACCATTGGCCCAACCTTTGTATTTATGATTTGCTGGAGCTAGTAAATGCTAATTGTGGAGCAGTCAGTCCCTCTCCGTGGTTTTCAATTGATAGTATTTGTTATCCTGGTTTGTATTGGCTCTTCCTTCGTCTGCATAGTAAATAGTTGGCTGGAATTAAAACATTCAGGGCTTACAGTTCTAGGGACAACATATCTTTAATTTAGGAAAACCAAAACAGCATGGATTACCATATGAACCTTAAGACTGTTGCTGGCTCTATTTCTGCTTGTCTGTCATTCAGCAAATAATGCAAAATTCTTCACAATCTGTGATTTGTGTAAACATTTTCCAAGATTTTATTTCAGTTCCTTGTCCATATGAATGAATATGAAACCTAGCAAGTCCCAATCCCTGACCTCTGACCTTGGATAAAATATCCCTTTCCCATCCTGAACTGGGATCTAGTCTCTGTGATATTCTGCCGCAAGGGGAGAAGTTGTACATGGAGATTTGCATTGATTTATCAATACAATTATTATATGAAGAGATTATCATGACAGAGGAAATTTCAGAAGAAATATCTCATCCAATATTAATTTGAATAAGAATATTAGTAAACAAAACAAAGATCTCTATGCAAAAGAATTTGGATGGAACAGATTCTTGGAAGATGAGGCTAACAGCTAATGTGATAGAAACCAATCTACATTTTTTATCCTAATTTTAGCTCTAGCTTCTGATGGCGCCCTATTTATTTTTATTTATTTACTTATTAGATTTTTATCTCACCTTAATTACTTTTTTATAAGTACTTCCAGGAAAGAAACAAACACAATACTACTTCCTTCTCCTCTTTTCCCCACAACAAGCTTATGAGATGGGTGGGGCTGAGAGAGGGTGACTGCCCCAATGACAGGCAGTCAGCTTTTATGCCTGAAGTGGGAGTAGAACCCACAATCTCCTGGTTTCTGAGCCAGTATCTTAAAACTTAGAGACAGGAAAGTCAATAAAATAAAAGATGTTAGAGTCATAAATTCCATGTTTTATTCTTAGAAAAGCAGACCTCTAGAAGTGACAGAAAAGAATATTAGAGAAGATAATGCATAAATATTCCAGATGCTATCATTGTCATGATGTTATGTGAATGTGTCTCAGGAAAAGATACAGTGATAAACTGGTTAACCCAAATTTGTTTTAGAGATGGTGTTATTTTGAATGATGTGTTCATAAATATTTGTCAAACACGAACTAGGATTGATTAATTGGCCTATGAAATATATGTAAAAGGAGAATAAGCTAAAGCCACTTCAGTTCTCCAATGGACATGTTAGGTATTTATTGCATATGGCTCAGATAGACCTGCTATCTTTATTCATACTTACTCACTCATTGGCCCATAATTGTTCTGGGAACAAATCCCTGATATTGATGTTAGTTATTGGGCAGTTTATGCATAAACTGTTTCACGTTCTCCCCTTGGAACACTGCCACAGGACATTGCATGCCAAAACAACTAGATACAGAGAGAGTTTTTTTCCTTGTGTCATCACTCTGCTAAACAGTTAATTCTCACAGTACTATCTTATGTCTAAGCAACTTTACCCATATAGTATGGCTGTATTACTATTATCTTTCTCATCTGTTCCACTACCTTCTCTTATTGGTATCATTATTATGATTATTATTACTTTGTTATTATGATCATTAATTACTTTGTTGTTTTGCATGAGAGCTTATGCACCAAAAACAAATTCCTATGTGTGTCTAATCACTCTTGGCCAAATAAAGTATTCATATAGAATTCATAAATTCATATCACTTTTATTTGATAATCTGAATTTATAGCATTCTGAAAGAGTAGTAGTTTCTATGACGATTTTCTTCCACATCATTGTTCTCAGGTTCTCATAACAATTTACAGCTCATTTTAAAAAACAAAACCCAAGCTTCAAAACATGATTTGAATGTGCAACTATACTTAGATATGAATTTCACACTAAGTAATATAATTTAATTTGAATGCAATGCATGTCTTTTTAAAGGGAATACCTCTAAGCCAAGGGTGTCAAACTGGCACCCCACAGACCGGATGAGTCACACACACACAGGCCACACCCACCCCGGCTCTGCAAAGACAAAAAACATCGCAATATGTCACAATACGGCTCATGCCGTGATTGAGTTTGACATCTGTGCTCTAAGCCAATGAGCAATGTACTGGATTATAGGTTATAACAGTTAGTTGACAAATTCAGAATCTTTGAGTTTTTTCTAAGGTTCTTTCCCCCATAAATGTATTAACTTTGTTAAAAATTTCAAAGGCAATTCCTCCAAAAGGAGAACTCTTCTCTGATTGTTTTTCATACTGAGGACTGTCAGCAGGACATGAAAACCATAGCAGTCAGATATTCTGAATATTCTGTGTTAATGTCTCTAGATTTTTAGGCTACATGCTGTTAATAGCGCATGCAAAGTCTGACAAGAAGATAAATTCAGCTATAATTAAGGGCATCCATCACATCTCATTTACTAAACAGAGAACACAGTATCCATTCTTATCCAAAATATGTTATTATGGCTGGGAAAGAAAAAAAATGTTTTAATCAAAGTGAGTGTAGCAGTTCTCCTCAGATCATGACTGAGAAGATTGTAGGAGAATGTCTGTTTAGTAATGAAGCTCTGTGAATGATCTGGGACAGTCACTTGCTTCCAAGTAGGTAATCATAGAGTCACCCAGTCATTAAAGCAATACACAGCCTACCTTCTTTGGTGATATACTGCCATAATAATGGCTGGATGATGCTATAAGTTGTCATAAAGCATTAGTTGTAAATAAACAGTGCCCTCTAGCTTGATCTACCTCAGTGAATTGTAAAGGTAAAAGTATGAGGGGAATAAATATTTTTCTAATTTCTATATCTTTGAATTAAGATGAGAAAAAATGACATCATTTATAATTATAGAGATTTAAAAATATGAATCAGGTGTAACAGAGAGAGCCAGGGTCAAATCCAATCACATTTTATTTATGGCAACCAAGCAGTCTTGCCTGTACAAAGAAATATAAAGTTTCTAAATAAATATCATTGGAAATTTTCATTTAGGCCTTCAGTGTTAGATCTACTGCATAGCATATGAAGCAAAAATGATTTGGAATTAATCTAGATCAGGGGTGTCAAACTGCTGGACAGTGGGCTGCTTGCATCATACAAAGGCTGCGTCCACCCCAGCTCCGGCAATGCAAAAAACATCACAATATGTCGCAACACATCACGTGACGCGGCGAGTTTGACACCCATGATCTAGATGATTACAATAAATTAAGCAGTGAATTAAAAGAATGATCCTATAGTATTTTAATATAACCTCCCTCACAGGAGTATTGTTAGGATTTGGGATTGTACCATATATTGTAGAAGAACAAGTATTCAAACATGGAATGAGAAGAAGAAAACATTAGGACAAAACATGTATCTGTTTTAAGATTTTAGTTGTCTGGAAGTAAAATTCTGAATCATTTTCACTGTTTTTTCCATTCTGAGGAAGTTGCATAGAGAGAGAGAAGGCATTTCTGGAGGAAGGAATAAGTTATAACAGCCTCATGTTTGAACAATAGGCAATGGGATAACATCATCGGATGAAAATCTAATGCAAAATGGAGCCTTGTTTAAGCTGAAAGATGAAATTGCTATATAAAAATTAATGGATATGATGCTCATTTGGTATCATGTTCTATTTCCACATGTAATAGTAGCACTAAATGAACAGGTTACCACAAACTTTCCACCAGCATTTTAGTCTAGTTAATTTAGTCAGTGAATTATGAGGTGGGGAACCATGACAGATATTTATAAAATGGTACATGATGTGGAGAAAGTGGAGAGGGGATTTTAAAGGGGGATGATGAGGCTTTAAAAAGGGACAAGATAAACCTATGGAGTATAAGGGTCTCCATCAAGTCAAGTATTCTTGCAATTGCAAGGTTCATAGTTAGGAATGCCAGGGTTTAAACAGTAACAATATGAAGTTACTAATGCTCTTATATCCTGCTTGTGGTTTTATCAAGATGGCTGAAGAATTCTGGGAATTGAAGTCCACAAAGTCTTAAAGTTGCCAAGTTTGGAGATCCCTGATCTAGCAGGTCATGAATAAATAAATGTTTATAAGTATAGCTCCTTCAGATGACCATATATAACACTTTTTATACATTAGAGTGGCTCAAGTTATAATGTACTCGGGGAGGTTTGAACACACAATTTATGGGAAACGTTGTTCTGAAAGGGAACAATTAACTTTGCCACTAGAAGGTAACATTGGGCATATAGAATTGTCAGGTGATATATTACCTTTTAATGCACCTGAAATTCTGCCAAATGTTCATTATTGAAGGAAGAGGGAGTGCAGGAAAAGGATCTCATGTCTCTTTTGCTCTTCTAAAAGAGTTTGTTGTGGAATGTAAAAAATATTTTTAAGCTAAATATTCATGCAGTTCTGAATGTTGAATTAGGATCATCAACACTTGTTTCTATCCGGTCAGGAATAAATACATATTGAAAACCTGCTTCCCCAGTCAAATATCTCATAGCTGAATTGCCTGCACATCTCTCTTTACCTGCCAAGCATTTTAAGGAAATAAACCGTTTATGGCCTTGTTTCAAGGTTCCCTTTGTCTATTCTATTTTATCAGACAGTGGAGGAGAGCAGAAATAAAATCAATACTTTTCCCTTTATGAAAGAGTTTCTATCTTTTCTTGCATTGAAGATATTAGGAACCAGCTTGAGTTAAGAAATTTGATCACAGCAGCGAGACTGTTGGTGGGACAATACTGGAAGAAACCAGAAATACCATCTATTGAAGAATGGACTTTGAAAGTCATAAATATGGCAGAAATGGCTAAAATATCTGCATATTTGAAGGATTATTCAAATGAAAAATATATGTTGGACTGGAAACATTGGATAGACTACATACAAGAGAAACACCAATCAAAGAAAATGTATCTGGCTTATAGTTAAATCTTGATATACGGAGTGAAGAATGTTTACAAACAAATTGATTGTATTAAGTAGAATAGCATTTAACTTGAATTTTTTTTCTTGGTTTACATGTACAAATATATATCTAATAATAAAACAAAATAAAAAAAGAAACAATTTAGTTTCCAGTTATAAATAGCCCCTGGATTATATGAAGATGCATGTTCACAACAGACTTCAGTTATTCATTGGACCAGCTCATTTTCTGGATTTTACACAAGACATTGAATCATAATTTAGCAAGTGGGCAGGATGTGTATAACATATTAGGCTCTCATTAGGCATTCTCATCAACATGTGAGAAATTCTCCCAGTGCTGTTTCTAAAACTATACCAGGTTAAATGCTGAGAACATGTAGCCAAAATCTTCTCCTTCTGCTTCTCACCTAGAACATTTTCACTCTAACTTATCCTATACTTATTCTGACTAAGGATCTGTCTCTGAATCATCATGGACCAAATTATAATGCAGTAACAGCACCATCCTCATTGCAGATTATTCCTCTTTTGCTTAGATCTTAATCTACTTTTTTAGCCATAGTAAGTAATGCAATGTTAGTTCTGTCAGTACAGTGGATATAAACCATGATACGGTGGCTATACATTGACTATAAACCATGAGGACTGGATTAATATACGTTAACCCACAATCAGACAAACCACATTATGGATAGCGTGTGAACCCAAATTTATACTATTGTTGTGACAGCATGATATGCCTAGAAATATTCTGTTTCCTTTTATTTCATGTGTTGTTAACAACTCATCAGCTACCAATGGCCTTTAAGGAAGGAAATAAGAGAAAGGATAGATAAATCTCTCCCTCCATCATCACTCCATAAAAACAGCAACACAATTTCATGTTATCACGGCAACTTGATAAATGTAGCTTGGAGCTCATACATTATTTTTGAGAACATGAAATAAAGAAAATGACACCCCCTGCAGTAATTTTTATCTGCTTCTAAAATTGGATGATCTCAAGCTGTTCAATCATAAAACTAAATTTTTAATTTTGTTTCCTCGATCGGGCATACATGAAATTCTAATGTTCTTGGGGGGATTTATCTTGTCACCACTATATTCCCTACCTCTTTTCCTTTGAAAATATTTTATGGGGGGGGAACCCGCTGAATTATGCAAAACAAAACAACAAGCTCCAATGCCACCTTTATTTCCAAGAATGCCTGTGCATCTTAGATGGGATCCATAAGCTTTTTTGGAAAACAAAAATGATGGGGGTCCTGCCCAGAAAAGGTACAGAGAAGAGAATGTATAAAGAATATTCTGTGGAAAAGAAAAGTGGCAAGGAGCCTTCTCATAAACCCAGGCTTTGCAAATATTTTGTTCTTCATAGATCCCAGGGATATCTATCTCACATAGATATGGTCAAGTCACTTGCCAACATCTTGTGAGAATGCCCTCAACAGTTCTCAAAATTTAGAAGTGTCTATCAGCCCCTCAAACTCAAGACTCTGAACTTAAGTCCAAAGCATAAGATGCCTGCTATGTCCCGTCTTCTCACTCAACCTCTGCCTCTTCCTATCTCCTTCTCTTGTTCTTTCCATCTCTATCCATCTTCCACTACTGCCATTGTTTTTTCTTTATTAAATACGGTTTTGGGATGAGGGTGGGGGGAGTCATTAACAATGTAATATTTTCTTATATTTAGGGATATTTTAGTTCCTTTGTCCCTATCCCTTGTTTAGTGGAATCTCGTCTGGGTTCGGAATTATACATATTATATATATTACTGTGACTATTAGTTCAGAAACTAACTAAAAGGGAATTCACCCATCACTAATTGGACATGTGATACTACAATGTGTTGTGCTCCATGATTTTACGAAAATATCATGATCTTCTCTCTGTTAGGCAACAGAGACAGATAAAGTTCTGCAAGGATTGTGTGACTGTGTAACTGCCATTGTACAGTCTCTACACAGGCTGTGTATAAACAGTGGCTGCATTCACACATTGTTCATTCAGAAACAACTGAGAGAGCAATGATACAGAGGAATTGAGAGGGATAATCAAACACAAGCTCTGCCCTTTTTGTGCTTGCATCCTGATGTGCACACATACAAACAGGCAGAGCTTGCATTGCAGTGGCCAGTTGCTGCTTCTGTCATTTTGATAACAGCCATTCTTGTGATCTTCTTTGCCTTCTGTTATAACAAAACCTGCTTTATTGGTTTAGAACACTGCATGAATCCAGATATTCTGATTTGTAAATCATGGTTTATAGCTAATGTATTGTAACAACCCAATCAATTGTGGCTCATCTAGTAAGTCATGATGGCATGTAATCCTGCTAATAAATCTTTAAAGCTGTAATCCTATACCTGCTTAAATGGAAGGAAGTTCCAATGAACTCAGTGGGCTGTGCTTTGGACGAGTCATGTATAGAAATGTATTTGAAATGCCCTTTCGCAACTATGGAAACTGATCAATACAAAGGAACTAAAGTGGCACTTAAAAAGTTTGACAATCCTCTTGGGAATCTTTTCCAGGAAATTAAATATAGAATAGAAAAGAGAAGATCAAATTCCTCACAGTTTCAGGCACACTGTTCACACTTTTGGACTTCGGTTGCTTGTAGCTTGGGGTGGTTGATGCAATACAGCCACCCTTTCTCCTGTCGGGTTAGAAGGCTTTCCCCAAGTCGAACAGAATAGTCGTCGCCATTCCAGAATTGCTGGAGCACCCTTCTTTCTTCGCTGCTTCTAGGGGCAACCTAGACCCATTTAGGGTCCCCTGGCAGGGCAAAATTAGCCGCGGGGTGCAGAGAATCCACAAGCCTGCGATTGGTCGCTACTGCGCAAAACCAGAAGTCCTGCAAACCTTGGATCATTTTACTTAATAAATCAATGCAGAAGTACAATATTTTTTCACTTTTTAATTGTGTTCTTTTATTTAGTTTTAGGATTTGTGGGGAGAACAAATCACATTTTAAGTCATATTTATACAGAAATATTGAAAATTCAAAAGGATTTACAAACTTTTAAGTGCTACTGTATATGGTATTAAGCTCTCCCCTTCCTACCTGGGATGAACAAGATGTCCTCTGCCAAGGTCTAAGAGCTGATTTTCTGTTCCCAGCAGGTGTCATTAGACACATCAACCTAGCAGTTGATCCTAACATAACATTAATAAGCAGCTTGTCTCCACCCAGCAAAATTCTCCTTTCCAAGGCAATCTTGAAGTTGTGAGCCTTCTGTCAACAGTTTTATTTCCAGATTGATCATAGTCTTCTGCATCTACTTCAACCCCAGTGAATTGTATGTTTTGAGAACCATCAATAGTTACTTCCTACTTAATTTAATAGATTCCCGACAGCCAGGGGATTTGTTAAAGGTTAACAACAGTTCTTACCTGTGAGGCTGTTCCTTCAACTAGTTAAAGTTAACATCCAATCTCCTGGTCCTGTGGAGGAATAAATGAATGCTGTTCCAGGAAATATTGGTTGTCTTCAAAACACCCTTGAACTTTTATGCATTTTACTTGTCCTTCCGTAGGAACTGCAGCATTTGTTATTTTGCCTTGTATATAGCCCATCATTTTCTAAAGAACCCCACTGTCCCAGAAAATAGAAAACATTTATTGTGACACAGATTGAGAAAAAAGTAGGCAATTTTCTCAGGAAAACTGAACAAATTTGAAAAACTGTCTGATAGCTAAAAGAATTGGACCAGCTCAGAGTGTGGTGTGCTAAGCCACTTTACCTCCTCCTTTGAACAAATAAAGTTATATCACTAAAAATCATGTTTTACATTAAATGTGATTTAGAAGCCCCAGATTCAAAACTCGTTCAAGATATAACAGACAGCCTCCTACAGCAAGGAAGTAGAAGTAAAATGTTTCTGTGTCATCCATGCCTTTCATTTTTTTTTCAGAGTGAAGTATAAAAGGAAATGCTGTTGAAAATTCTGAAAAGTCTTCCCATTTTGAGAGTCTGTGTGGTGTAATGGCCAAGGTGGGGAGGCAGAAGTGCAAGGCCACACTCAATTGTGTAAGCTCACAACCACCCTCCATTAGTCCAACTTTACCTCACAGGGTTGTGCATTGGGGAAAAAAGTGAGAATAGGAGCACTATGAACACTGTGGAATGAAAAACTGAGTCTGCGGAGAGGAGCGGCATACAAATCCGAAAAATAAATAAATAAATAAATCTAAAAAAATCCAAATATAATAAATAAGAAAAAGACAGAATTTATATCAAATTACATCAGAAATTTGTGACACCATCAATATACAAGCATCCTAAACCATTGCATTTATCAGTCATTTATATGGTACAACACAGGTATAGAGCAATTTATGTCTGCACCTAATCAGAGATTTCAAAAATGGAGCTACATAAAATCTACCCAGTAATAGGAAAGGATAAAAATCTGTTCATCCCATAGAAATCTAGTTGGGTATAGTCTAGTTTTAAGGTACTAGGGTAGATCCTGGCAGGTAGTGAGTTCTAGTTCCGCCTTAGTCACAAACCCAGCTGGATGATCTTGAGCCAGTCCTTCTCTCTAACCTCTAGGAAGCAGACAATGGCAAACCCCATCTCAAATCTTGCCAAGAAAACTGTAGGAACTTCTCTAGGTAGTTGCCAGGAGTCAACCAGGTATTCCAAATACAATATGGAGACAAACATAGAACACACAATGACAATGATAAAAAATCATCACAATTTAGAATGATAACTGTGGGCACTTTTTTATCTACAAAGGTGAAAAACCATTCATATTCTTTTTGAAGACGGATGTAGCGTCTTGACAATATTATATATCAAGACACAATTGATAAAGAAGACCTAAAAAATTTATGAACATAGAATTAAAGTGATTAAAGACTTTTTTTATGAGAAAGAAAGAACAATCTTACTCTGTTCCAAAATCTTTTTTTTTCCAGAGCCTGGAACAAGAAGCTGTGCTCTCAATGTGTTTGGTGTAATGCCTCTTCTCATAGTTATACAACTTCTTTTCAGGTAAAAACATATGTAGCTGGAAATTCAAAACAACTAAGTGAAATAAAAAAAGTCTAGGTATCTTTTTTCTCTTGTAATTGAACCAAGCACATTCTGAATCTCAGCTTCCCAAAACATCTTTTTTTTTTAATGGCTTAGTTTCTTGGACAGGTTTTTCTTCAAAGACTTGACAACTATATTTTATGAGGCCAAACTTCAAAAGTAGAGCTAAAGAATCAAAATAGTGAACACTGCACACCATTTTTCCCAGCATAACTTCATGTGAGGCAACATAGAAAGTTTTTGAAACAATATAAGGTGCTATTTTTTCAGTTCAGTTAGAAGCTAAGCTGAATGCATAAAGAAATGATCAAATAAAAACCTTTTCAAATATGTACCGTAGTTAACTTTCAAAGAGAAAATATCATAACTCATTTGCATGTGCTACTTTCAGTTCAGTAAGAACTAAGCAAGCAGTTTAAACTGCCTCAGTGACAAAGCTATGAATTCAGTGCTCTGGAGAGTTTGAAGCCCAAGGTTATAACGTCAAACTGTTCAGTATAGAATCTCTATCTTTTATTTGATGTTCAAATGTAGGTAGAAAAAGACCAGATGGGGTAATATCCTAGGTTTGTAACCAGTTTTTCCAATGATCATTTCATTAAAGTTGATGGCCTACTTACATCTAGTGCTCGGGGAGTTAATTTAATCTTTGTTCTTTGAGCACATACTAAGATATTATATTTGTCAGTTAGGGATTTGCTAGATTGGAGAGGTACTGTTGTAATATACAGCCATCTTTAGCTTGGGGAAGCTTTGAAATCAGTTTCAATAACCCGAGAAGGAAGTCAGTTGGGGACTGGATAGATAATACATTATTCATACTATCCAGTTTTATATTTCTGACACCCTAATAATTATGAAAAATTGATGAACTATTGAAAAGGACGCCTAAAATGTTTTATTCCTTATTTCCATGGAATAAGCCTATCTATCCATCACAATGGATTAAGGCTACCACCCACCTTCTCTTTATACCAATTAATCTTTTGGTCACCTCCTGTTCTGATTTACATACATTTCTTAGTTTTTATAGATGTCAGTAATACCCATTCCAACTTTTGTGGAATAAAAACAGAGATGACCTGAACCTTCTTAGTGGCTGACTTGACAATTATGAATAGTAGGGAGAAAGATGAAAGGGAAGAGAACAAAGGATTTATTTACTTCCCCCCTTATATTTATAATGAATATACCCCCCATAAATCTAAAATCACAATATTAAAACAGCAACAATAGGTACAAGCAATAAAAACAGCAAATAAATCTAAAGAAATAAATAAATTTGAATTGTTCCATGGCTAAAATAGTAAAGAATTTCATATTCTTTATCTGAATGAAAAAAAAATGGCTTGATCTGATACTAAAATGTGATGGTGAAAAAAAAATTAACATCAAGTGTGCCTCAGTTGGGAGAACATTGTAGAAGTGGAGAGGCCACCACTAAAAATTCCAATTCTTAGATGAATCCTAGCTACATATGAATATGTGAGAGTAACTGATGCATAGTACCAGAAGAGGAATCCAAAGTTTGGGGAGGAACTTGCAGGAAGAAAACATAATTTGGCTATTGTGTTTCCTAAGTTATAAACTGTTGCATCGCATTTTGAACTGAAGTTGGAAACGGGTTTTCTTGGCAAGATTTCAGAAGAGGTTTGCCACGGTCTGCTTCTTAGGGCTAAGAGAATGACTGGCCCAGAGTGATCTGGCTTTGTGTCTAAGGTGGGACTAGATCTCATGGCACAATATGATCATAATTTTTACTTCCAGTCAGCATTTTTGCTGGCACATATTTCACTAATGTTAGTCTCTGAACTGTCTTCAAAGCCTGTCCCTCATACAATGCATGGCAACAATCTTGATTACTTGAATTTTATCTATTCATTCATTCATTTATTTGTCAAATTTATATGGGTGCCCATCTCACACAAAGTGACTCTGGGCAGTGTACTATAAAACCAAGAATTAAAACATTCAATAAAATCTGTTAAAACAATAAATATAAATAAAGCAAAATAAGTAAAACAAGATTATAAAAGGGGGATATTATATCCCTCTTACTAGGGGATCCCCAGACTTTCTGGAAAAAAATGATTTTAAGAGCCCTCTATAAGGTTGGGGTTAACCTTTACCTTGGGATGATGTTCCAGAAAGTGAGTGCCACAACAGAAAAGGGTCATCTCCTATTTCCCATCAGATGGAACTCCCTTGCAGACTGGATCCTCAACATGTCATTCCTGCTGATTCTGATAGAATGGATAGATGCAATTGAAGCGGTCTTTCAGATAATGGTTCCCATGCCATTAAAGGGTTTTAAAAGTCAAAACCTGCACCTTTAACTGGACTTGGAAGCAAACCAGCAACCAAAGCAGCTCACGGTACAGAAGTGTAATGTGATGAAGGTTCCAGATACTCTTCAAGAGCAGATCCATGCAGAATGTGTTCCAGTAGTTCATTTGGGAGATAACCAGGGTATGAGTAAGTGAGCAGAACCCCAGAACCCAGAAACAAGTGCATCAGGTGGAGAATGCAAAGTTGTGCAAAGGCTCTCCTGGCCATCACTGCCCACCTGCTGCTCAAACAGTCATGAGTCATGAGACTAGAAGGGACCCCAGATTGTATACTGGTCTATTTGGGAGAGTGCCACCCCAGCTAGTAGCAAAGATGGTAAAATTCCAGATACAAAAGCCCCTAACATCCAGAGTCACTCAATTTTGCCAAGATTTATTTAAAACCTATTGTTACCCAGCCAGGCACCCAAAACCTCCAGCACCAGGACAGGGCATCCACAGCCATTCATCAGGGGTGGACCCAAAAGATTCATGTAGATGTTAGACAGAAACAGAGGGAGCACCAAACCCTGAGGCTCCCAACATAGTATCAGCCCCTTAGAAGAGAAGAGAACCAGCAAAAGGGACTAAAACTGGTGCACCTAAACCCAATGAACAACATTAGAAGCCACAGAAAGTACTTGTGATTCTAAGAAGGATTGATTTATTCCCCCTAGTTATGAACTTATCCTTTTAAGGGGAGTGAAATTCATTCCAGAAGAATTGACAGCCGGAATCTCCCTCCTACATATACTCCTTGCTTTTGCATCCCTCACCAAATTTTATGATATTTCAGTGATGCTGCTGGTGCCAGTGTCCATTAAAATGATTTTTATATGAAACTCATTTTTGGATATTTAAAAGTAACCTTTTAGTAGCATCAGAGAACCTTCATATGGGAATATGACAGAAAATATGTTTAGCTTGTAAAGTTTCTAGTTTCATTCTCTAATCGAAAAGCTAAAGGAAGAGATGACAAAAGCAAAATTCCCTAAGGTTCTGAAGATCTGTTGGATGTCACAATAGCTTATAAAGACATGGAAGAAATAA
The DNA here is from genome assembly GCA_034064705.1 of Bothrops alternatus. Taxonomy (NCBI): domain Eukaryota; kingdom Metazoa; phylum Chordata; class Lepidosauria; order Squamata; family Viperidae; genus Bothrops; species Bothrops alternatus. Next base: position 8,830,471 of record JARGCV010000087.1, read on the forward strand.
TATTATGACAGCAGCAGAAGTATAAACCTGGGAAAGTCAGCTTATTCACTGATGTACACATTTAAGTTCAAGAGTTGAAGTTTGAGACTTCAATTTAATTCCCTTACCAGCTTCCTAAAGGCAAGCAACTCGGAGTTTAGTTGTGTAATTTGCAAACCACTTTGCTTTCAATTCAATTGTTTTGCACAAATATTATAGCCTTGTGGTTTAGTTCAGTTAGTCTTTTCAGAAAGAGCTGGATGGGCAAACATGTTACAATGATATTGCCACCTGCACAAAATGACAAGACCTTGCAAAATGCAATGCAGTTATAATGCTCCTGATTTTTAATTAAAGCACAATATTAACTAGTTGCACATTTACATCTATTCCCTGCCTGTCATCAATTGGGTAATTACAAATCAAGACATGAATTCTTAGCTGAACTGACGGCACAAGTAAAAGAAAAACAGTTGAGATGACTTTGCTTTTGTAAATGTGTGGATTATTTACTAATTGTTCCACTATATAAAATAAAGCCACAATCATTATAAAGTAACTATCAAAACTTATAATTAAGAAAATTAGCATTTTAAAAGGTACACATTTTTAAAGAAATCCTTCAGTTTAGCCAAATGTAAATCTAGCATATTCAGTACTTTTAACCACTGTATTTTAGATCTGTATTTATAGTATTCTATAGTAATCTCTGCCAATATTAATTCATTTTAGCTTTGTGAAATACATATATAGGTGCCCCTTGTCATTTGTAGGAATTCCATGCCAGTGTAAACAGCCAAGAACAGAAAAACTAATACCAAAATATTGACTCTATGAGATTGGAGGGTTGTCTTCTTTCTCCCATAGACATTGTCTGCATATTATACCAGTGTTTGCTTTTGTCTCTTACTTGTATTTCATGGGGTCAACCTGATAATGAGATTCTATGTGGCTTCCTCAGTTATTCAGTGTGACTTGCCTGGCAAGTGATGGAGGGAATCACCTCATTTGCACCACAAGATTTATACTGCCTTCTCCACTCTGCATAGTTCTTTCATCATCCAAGGAAAGGGCCTTTTAGTTATGCTGGTTCATTTTTCCCCATTCTTCCTATTTTTAAAGGTTTGGACAATATTTGCTTTCTTCCATCTATCAAGTATCGTCACCATTTCTCAAAGACAGTGTATAAATGTTTGGCCAAGCCATAAGTGCCCTAGAATGCCATTTATCTGATCATGTAGTTTTAAATTCATTCAAACTGAAAAAGCATTTCTTGATCAAGTTTCTATCAATCTCAAGTTTCAGCCCTGATTTTTCCTCTTGATTTTCACTATTTTCTGTTGGAATACATACAGTATTCCAAACCATACTAGAAGCTCCCTGATTTTTTGGGTGCATTTTGCATTTTTCCATCATTGCTGAGCAACAGATATACTGATCAGTTTATTTAGTTTACTTTCCTTTTATTTTGAGCTCATTCAAAGAAGCATGGCTTTGGTTTCCTAATCTATTCTGTTTTGTAGAGCTGACAGGATAGCTGATCTTCATGTGATCCTTGTGTGCTGTTTATCATCTCCTAAAGGAGAAAGTAGTCTGCAAGACAAGTCATGAATTTCCTGGATGGACCATGAATGTGGTAATTAAAATCTTCCATCACTTCATGCCTCTTTGAAAGATTTGCAGTTTGCTTTTTGAAGGCACCATCCATATCATCCTTTTGGTTGCGCAGGTGATAGTAGACACCAACGGTTTTGATTTCTTTTGTTCCTCCTGTTACTTTAATCCAGATACTCTCTGCAAAAGAATGAATGGATCCAAATTTATTCATTTGGATTTCTAAACAGAAATTGATATTTTTACCTACAGTGAAACTTCTCCCTTTCTGTTGCTTCTGTTCTTCTGAATAAATTCTGTTCTTCAAGGAACTACATTAACTTACAGCAAAATCTTCACTGGAAGTAGATATTTTCTGTGAGTGGAAATCAATTATGTTAATGAGCAATTCAACTATATAAAATAATCTTTTGAATTAGCTCACAAAAAAACCACTTTATAATCATGACTTGTAGATTTCTTTTAAAAAAATGACTAATATGAATGTTCCAGGTGTGCTTCAATATTATCAAATTGGCTTGGAAGGGAGAGTTCATAATGTTTTTGTGTATTCTTCTTCTTGTGATTGAGCTATATAACAGACTTTGTGGTGTGAGTTATGTCAAAATAGGTAGTCAAAATGGGTGTTTTTAAAAACATTTTAGGTGCCCATTTCAACTGCATTGGCAATCCACAAATATAGTCCTCAGATGGCCATGTCAATCACACAATTCCTTCTGCAATGATGTGATTGTTCATATAAAATAAATCCTTTCGCTCTTTTCTAGTTAGAAAAATAAAAACTTCCAAGGATCCAACATCAGCGGAAACTCAGGGGCTTGCTCATCTCACATAAGATGGAAGAACAAAAACATCTCTTCCAAATTCTCAAACAATTGCGTAGAACTGGGGAATGGCAGGGATCAATTCTATTTTTTCATGTACTGGCTATATTTGCAACAAATTGCCTGTTGTGTCCTGGGCCTGATGAGCAAACTCAGCAGGCCCAGAATTGTTGCAAATGGTCCCGGGCATTCTAAAAGATGTCCAGGACCAGACAGAGTGGCGCAGCCTTGTGCGCATGCACAAGGCGCGAAGAAAGAAGAACTCTTATTGGTTCACTCTGTCCGGGTTTCAAGCCCTATAAAAAGGCCTGTGTGCCTTTTGCTTTTTGCTTGGAGTTGGAGTAGGAGAATAAAGCATTGTTAGTTGTCACCATGTGTCTTCATCATTCGCCCGCGAACGAAGGATCTAACACTGGTGACGAAGGTGGGATCCTTTGCAAGCTGAAACAAAAGATTTAAGGACTTACCCCGGAAGTCCTGAAGAGGGGAAGACGGCGTCTGAATCACCGTCCCAGCCTGCCAGTATAGCGTCGCTGGAGGGTGAGCTTGGCTAAAGGACCCTTTACCCAAACAGCAGCTTGCAGAGGAAGCAAGTGGTGAAGATCGTAAATTTTATGATGTCGAAGATTGGCCGCTTGACTGATTTCAATGTCTCCCACCCAGAGACATGGAATTCCTACGTAGCACGGGTAGAGAACTACTTCAGAGTAAATCAGATTAGAGAAGATGGCCTGAAGGCAGCAACTCTTTTGTGTGCCTATGGACAAGAAGCTTTTGACATCGCAGAAAATCTGGTGGCCCCTGCACCTCTGGAGTCAGTAACATATGCTGATTTGAAGAAAATGTTGAAGGAACACTTCCAGCCGAAGTTATCCATCACTGCTTGGAGGCACACATTCGAGCAGAGAGACCAGAGGCCGGGTGAATCTGCTGCGGACTTTATTGCGGCCTTAAGGCAAGCAGCCAGACCTTGAGAGTTCAAGGATTTGGAAGTGAGGCTGCGAGATCGCTTTGTCTGTGGCTTAAGGAGCAGAGACTTACAACAAAAGATTTTTGCAAAAGAAGATGTTTCCTTCCAAGATGCATTGCGAGAGGTGGCAGCAGGCGGGGCTGTGAAAGCCTTGCGCCTCACCAGGAATCCTCCAGACACAGCTACCGTCCATCAAGAGGACGCTCGAGAAGGATCAGAAGTGGATCCTGAAGAGGAGGTCGACAGACTTCACCAGCCAGCTGAGAGGAGGCAGAAGAGATGTCCAGTCAAGGCCCCAGCATCTCTTCAATGCTTCGGGTGCGGAGGATGCCACAAGCGAGCTGATTGCCGATTCCACTCCGCCATTTGCTAGGCGTGTGGCAGGCAAGGCCACATTGTATCCATTTGTTTGGGTCACCAGAAGGTTCAACCTCATGAAGAATTGCTTCAGAAAGGTACCAGGGTCGCCAGCCAAAACAGGGTGGGTTTCTGCGCATCGCGCAGGAGCATTCTGAGAGCAGGGACACATAAGCCCCTTAAGAAGAAATTTTCCATTAATGTAAGCTTGCAAGGGGTTCCCTTACTGATGGAGTTGGACACTGGGTCCACTCTTTCCATTATTTCAATTAATACATCCAAAAGGATTTGCAGCAGTAGTGGCCTTTGAGTTAAACTCAGGCCATCGAATCTAATACTCACTGATTTTCAAAATTCTATGGTGTGTATTAAGGGGGAGGCCACCCTTAAGGTACAGTATAAGGATTTTGAAGGTTCTCTAGATGTGGTGGTTGTTGGGGGTGAACGTAAAAGTCTTATTGGACTTGATTGGCTCGAGGCTCTGGGAATCCAAGTAACTGGGCTGCACAGCTTGCAAATGCTGGGCCTTGCAGAGGTTTGCAAGGAATTTGCAGATGTGTTTAGTTCAGAACTAGGATCCTACAAGGGGCCTCCCATTTTGCTATGGTTAGACCCAACCATCACGCCCATCAGAGTTAAGCCTAGGAGGGTACCTTTTGCCCTCAAGGGTAAAACAGATCCTGAGCTGGACAAATTGCTCCAGCAGGGCATTTTAGAACCTGTGGATTCTAGTCCATGGGAAACCCCCATAGTAACGCCTCTAAAGGCATTGCAACAGCATGCTTATCCAGTCCCTGTTGTAAGCCACATCCTGGCCTCCCTCAAGGGGGGGATGGTGCAGTTTTGCGAAACTTGACCTGGCACAGGCCTATCAACAGCTACCTGTTGATGAGGCAGCTGCAGAGGCCCAGACTATTGTAATTCACAGGGGGGCCTTCAAGGTCAAGAGACTACAATTTGGGGTCAATGTAGCCCCTGGCATATTCCAAAGTGTCATGGAGAGCACACTTCGAGGTATTCCTGGGGTCTGTCCCTACTTCGATGACGTCCTCATTGCTGGGGAGTCATCTCAAAATTTAGCAGAAAAATTAAGGGCTGTCTTGCTTTGTTTTCAAAAAGCAGGCCTTAAGCTAAAGCAGGATAAATGCAAGATAGGAGTCACTTCCACTGACTTCTTAGGTTTCAGGATTGATGCCCAAGGCATTCACCCTGCTGAAGCTAAACTACAAGCTATTCAACAGGCCCCAAGCCCCAAGTCCAAGAGTGAGCTGCAAGCCTTCTTGGGGCTCTTAAACTTTTACCATGCATTTCTCCCACATAAAGCTGCAGTGGCAGAGCCGTTACATAGGCTCTTAGACAAGGAGGCTCCTTGGCAGTGGACTAAAGTCCATGACAGGAGCTTCAATGCGGTTAAGGCCTTGCTCACTTCTAAGCTGTTTTAGCGCATTTCAATGAGCAACTGCCTGTTTGCATCGCATGCGATGCATCTCCTTATGGGGTGGGAGCTGTACTTAGCCAACTGAAGGCTGATGGGACACAAGTCCCTGTGGACTATTATTCAAGGACTCTGTCATCTGCAGAGCGGAATTACGCTCAGATTGACAGAGAAGCCTTGGCCATAGTGGCTGGCATAAAGAAATTCCATGATTTTTTATATGGCCACCACTTCACGGTCTATACAGACCTTAAGCCTCCATTGGGATTGTTTACTACTAACAAACAGACATCACATATCATTTCTCCTCGTATGTTGAGATGGTCCATTTTCCTGTCAGCATATGACTACACTCTAGTTCACAAACCTGGAAAAGAAATGGGCCATGCAGATGGCCTAAGCAGATTGTCTTTAACTCAGGTAGAAGCAGACCCTGCTCCTGCCATAAATATTCTTTCCATTCAGGAGTTGCCTGAATCTCCCCTCAATGCTAGGGGCTGAAACTGCCACTGATCATAGGCTTACACGCATGCTGACATGGGTATTGTCAGGATGGTCTGACACGTGTCCAGATGCGGCATTTCAAAGTTTTTGGCAAAGGAGACACGCACTGTCTACCTTTAATGGGTGCCTTTTATGGGGTAGCAGGGTAGTCATCCTAGCCTCATTGAGGTCTAGAGTCTTGATCTCTCTGTATGAGGGACATCCTGGGATAGTCAGGATGAAAGCGCTTGCGCGCGGCCATCTTTGGTGGCCTGGGCTTGATAAAGCTATCGAGGCTCAGGTACATGGGTGCCAAGTGTGCCAACAATCATGGCCTGAAATGCCTCAGGCCCCTGTACACAAGTAGGAGGAGACACACACCCCTTGGTCAAGGGTACATTTAGATTATGCTGGGCCCTTCCAGGGGCAATTCTTCCTTATCCTTGTTGATAGCCACTCCAAGTGGCTAAAGGTTGTTCCTGTTTCCTCCACTACTACTGCCAGGACTATCCAGGTGTTGAGAGGTATTTTTGCATCACACAGACTTCCAGATCTCCTGGTTTCAGACAATGGCCCTCAATTTACCTCTTCTGAGTTCCAGGCTTTTCTTCAGGCCAACCTGATCCGGCATGCAATATCAGCTCCCTTCCACCTTTTCACCAACGGGCAAGCTGAAAGGATGGTGCGCACCACCAAGGACACACTCAAAAGACTAACGTTTGGTAGCTGGCATCACAGGTTAGCTGACTTTCTCCTTGCACACCACCACACCTTGCACTACCACTGGGAAGAGCCCAGCTGAACTCCACTGGGGTCGCAGACTCATTACTAAATTGGACAGGTTGCACCCAGACCGGGTGGCTTCACAGGTGTCGCAACCGCAGGCGCCAAGGAGACTGCAGTTGGGTGATCCAGTCTGGGCTAGGAACTACGCTCCTGGTTTCCCAGGGGAGGTGCAAGGGCATCCTCAGAGTTCAGCTATTGCGCCGAACAGGGAGTCGTGCGTATCCGCAAGAGCTCCAAACAGGAATTCACCTGAGGCGGGGTTTGCCATAGAGGTGGCCCCTGACTCTGGCACCTCGGCCACAGAGGACTGGGAGTATTGGGGCACACCTGCAATGCAGATCACGTCCGAGACTGGTTGCGGGCTCAAGGGGCTAGGTTCCCTGGAGCCATCCAGGGTAGTTGGGGAATCCTCAGCCAATTCAGAGGGTTGGGGAATTTCAGCTGCTCTCATGGAGCCTGGGGAGAGCTCTGGCAATTTTGCTGGCACACCTCACCAGGGGTCACCTGCAAAATTGTGCATAAAAGTCCTGGTCTAGCGAGCCCAACAGACGGGCCGGTAGGCCAGGCACCCTTAAGAACAAGTCCTGGTCTGCCTAGCCGGGCAGGTGAGCTGACAGGCCAGGCACCCTCCCTAACCTTGCGTAGGTCACAATGGGCTAAGGCCCCTCCTAAGCATCTAGGCAAATATGTGAGGTTCTTGTCAGTACAAGGGACCTTACAGGTCTAGGTTGAGGAGATGGGACCTATGTGGGGTAGAAGATAGACACATGAAGTCCATATTAGAGAGTGGATTGGTTAGCTAACTCTATTAGTTATAAGAAGGGTGTCTGCATGTGAGCAGACTATTATTTTCTTTTAATTTATTTTATTATTATTGTAAAGAAATTTGGAATTGTGTGTGTTCTATTGAGGGGGGAGGGGTGTTGTGTCCTGAGCCTGATGAGGAAACTCAGCAGGCCCAGAATTGTTGCAAATGGTCCCGGGCATTCTAAAAGCTGCCCGGGATCAGACAGAGCGGCGCCATCCTTTTGCACATGCACAAGGCACGAAGAAAGAAGAACTCTTATAGGTTCACTCTGTCCGGGTTTCAAGCCCTATAAAAAGACCTGCGTGCCTTTTGCTTTTTGCTTGGAGTTGGAGTAGGAGAATAAAGCATTGTTAGTTGCCACCATGTGTCTTCATCATTTGCATGCGAAGGAAGGATCTAACATTGCCCATGGCTAATTTACTCACAGATTTTTCAATTAACCTCATTTTGTGGCATTGCATGACACATTGAACCATCAACTAATAATATGGTCAGGATTATATTACAATATAGGCTAAAATGTGGTTGGCTTGTTTGTCTAATACAATAATAAAGTAGTTGTGCAAATAAGGTGTTGTACAACTGAAGCTGAAACATAAATACTTTGGGCACCTAATGAGAAGAGAGGACTTATTGGAAAAAAGCCTGAGTTTGGGAAAGATTGAAGGCAAAAGGAGAAGAGGATGGCAGAGGATGAGATGACTAGGCAATGTCATTGATGCAACATGAATTTGGACAAACAGCCTGGATTGTTATAGTCCATGGGGTCGTGACGAGTTGGACACGACTTAGTGACTGTATAACACCACAAAGTCATACAGATCTTGGAAACAGATGTTTGGATTCTTCCATTTTGGGGATGACAGAATGGATCAAAATACAATATTTGGGTGGGCATGAAAAACAGAATGTGAATAGAATGAAATAGGACAACAATGCAGATAACAAGAAGATGTTAACAGAACATGACGGTGAGTAATGTTAACTTTCATGAATATGAGTCAGTAGCAGAAGTGTTGAAGAAAGTCCAGCAGATTTGAGATGGGAGACTCCGACAATATTTAAAATGCAGAGAAAACATTAAATGGCAAAAATCACCCCATTTGTGTTACGTTATTATTGTTTATTTCAATGGGAAATCCATTTTTGGTTCTCTTTCATAGTATCCCATTTTCTTCCATGAAAGGACCCTTTTCATCTGTGCAGATATTATTTTAGAAAAATACATATTGTTAAACTAAACAGACTTCATTGATATTGTAGTGAAGACTTATGACCACAATTGAGCTCAAAATTTCTGTTGCTAAGCAAGACATTTGTTAAGTGAGTTTTGCCCCATTTTGTGACCTTTCTTGCCATAGTTGTTAAGTGAATCTCTGCAAATGTTAAGTTAGTAACACAGTTGTTAAATGAATCTGGATTCCCCATTCACTTTGCTTGTGAGAAGGTCACGGAAGGTGATCACATGACCCCAGAACACTGCACTCTCAGAGGGTCTCTTGGTGATGTACAGTTTAAAACATAAAAACAATATAAAAATAACTATAGCTCAATAAAAAGAGGCAGATGAAACAGGGATGGAATAAAGTAAAGGTTAAAAAGTTTAAAAGGAGGAGGGGTTATGAGGTAAGTAGCCGAAGATATTTGATGAAAATATATGAGCTGTATTTCATTCTGCCTATTTCATTTGGGCACCAGGCCAGTGTAAGAATGAAGCTGTTGAAAGATTGGATAGCATTCTTAATCACAGCATTTGGGTCCAGTTCAACATTCCCATTTATGTTTGGCAAAGTATCTTAATCAGTCTCTTCAGAGCAAGTAACCTTTGAGAAATATTTCCACTTGAATTTTATTAAATGGGTATTTCCTCTAACAAATTGGGGCAGTAATATAATACGATAGCTATATCTCTTGAAGCTCTTGGAGTACTCATAGGAAAGATGTATAATTAACTACTAATAACGGTCATATATGTGGGCTAAATAATTTTTTAATTCTATTATTTCAAGTTGGTGGACAGGACTGGGGACTATCATATGGAAACAGGGTTAAATATTTGGAAAATATAGTGAAGGCATAGGGAGATCAGAAAAAAATGGGTACATTTTTCTGGATGCATTATTTTAGGAAAAAATGAAACTGAATTGCAAAACATACTTAAAGATATTTAAGTTTTCACCTCAGTCTTGTGGAGGTAAAAGGAAAACTGAAGTAAAATCGATAGGATGAAAATAAAACCAAAGACATGAAACTGATTGATTTTGTTAGTTACAGGCAGCTGTTGTGAGCCAGAGATCCCAGCACCTGGTAAGTATTCCAAAAGGGGAGGAAGTGGTAGAAAGGAAAACATGTGATTTTCCACTTAGTGACTGATTCACTTAGCAACAGAGCTGCCAGTCCCAGTTGTGGTTGCTAAGTGGGGAAAGTATTGCATGTTTTACCATTGATTCTAACATCATCAACATTTTCGCCTCTCTAATATCTCTATATTTTGGTATAAGCAAGTATTATACTATTGTTATAACTTCAACTTTTGTGTCTGTAATAATGCTTATTTGCTTATTGGATAGACTTGTAACCTGAACTTTGCTAAAGCTAAACAGAGGATCTGGACTGGGAAAAAAGTCCAGATTACCACTGGCCAAAAGGAGTCTATGGTTTTCTGTATCTATCTGTAGACTATAAATCTTTAGCGCTTTGCAGCTATATAGTAGGCATCTGGATTTTTGTTCCCAGATCTGCTAACAATAGCCTTAATTGTTTAAATAAATGGGTGTTTGTGGCACGTGTCTTCTCACCGCTGCACAGATTAAGTCTGGATATTCAATTGGAAGGAATGCAAATTAGATCAAGGGAGAAAAAAAAATCAAAGCCTGAAGCCACATTTTTCCTGCACGGATTGATAATTGAAGAGCTGTCTAGTTGGTATAAGATTGTTTCTGTAGAGTTTTAAAAGTTTAATTACCCTCTTGCTGAATAATTGAACAGAATTTCTTAGCTTTTCCCAAGCTGTAATTCATATTTGCTCAACTCTAGGACTTTCAGATGTGAGCTGCAAAATCCAGACGGTCCCTGGGTGACAGCCCAGAAATAAAGAAAATCATGTGTGCTTCCATCCCAGAGATGTGGTGGTCTGAGCCTCTGAATTCAAAGGAAGCCTTTAGATCTCCATCACAAGTAGGAGAAAGCCTACTCAGGGAATACATGCTACACTATCTCCTTTTCCCAAAGGTGCATTTTCAAAAGACTTTGAAAAAGCAACGGATGGAAACTAATCAAACAGAGAAGTAACCTAGAACTAAGAAGAAATTTCCGGACAGAACAACTCATCAGTGGAACGACTTGCCTCCCCAAGTTGTGAATGCTCCAACACTGGAAGTTTTTAAGAAGAGACTGGCCAGTGATTTGTCTGAAATGGTGTAGAAAGAAAAATCTTCATCACTGGAAGTTTTTAAGAAGAGATTGGACAGTGATTTGTCTGAAATGGTGTAGAAAGAAAAATCTTCATCAGGGTCCAGTCCAAGCTGGGAATAAACAAAATGGAGACTGCTTTAGAAAGAAGGTTGTAGTTTATTGAAGAGCAGAGCCAGACAGAAAGCTGACTCTGGGAAAGCTGACCACATGTTGCTGGGAGTAGTGGGTTTTTATACCTTCTGGGGCTCTTGAGGTTGTTTCCTGTTCTTGTTTGAGGCTTTGTATTTCCTCTGTCATGTACTTTGACCTGAGTCTGAGTGTGCCCTTTTGGTATTGGTGGGTTAATCCTATTATGACTTTATAGTTTGGGTGGGGTATGTAGATTTTAGGGGTCCTTGTCTTCCTAATCCCATCAGTTTCTTCTAGCTTCCTGGCTCCAACCTTCCTGAATGGATTATTATATCTGCATTTCTAAAAGCTGGTTTCTGCTGAATTTTCTAGCTGCGGGGGAGGGAGAAGTGTCTGCCTTTTAAAGATCTTCTCCATTATTCCTTTGGAGAAATATATTCTGCCTTTTTAATATTTTCCAAATATTTTCCAAAATATTTCTTTCTCGGGATTCTTCCCACAATGGTATAGTTTTAATCTCTGATTCCTAAAGGGATACATTTCTTCCAAGTAAAGAAGATTACTTAAATGACTTTCTAATGGAGCAGAAGAAGTTAAATGTAGCCATAGAAAAAATCATGTGATATTTGCAAATCTTTACAGTATCCAAGTACTTTGGACGGCCATGATCAAACTGGGAGAGCATCTCAAAATACAAACAACAGCCAAAGAATGTACACACTGAATAATTAATATCAAGAGTGTCCACAGAGAGGGGATCAAAACAGTTAAAATGACAGCCACAAAACCATGCAGTTAGTTTAGTTTAGTTTAGTTTAGTTTAGTTTAGTTTAGTTTAGTTTAGTTTAGTTTAGTTTAGTTTAGTTTAGTTTAGTTTATTCACACTTATATGCCGCCCTTCTCCGAAGACCCAGGACGGCTCACAACAAGTTAAAACTTGCTCCCACTGAAAAACAACACAATGCACATAAAAAAGCCCAGAATTTTGATGACGTGTCTATGGCTGCCATCTTGACTTTTTCATTCTCCTGCATGCATCTGTCAGAGATTAGAAAGATTAAGTTGTACACTGACAGGAAATTCGAATAAATAAATACTGTAGAAAAATATATCTAAGAATCATACTATACATTCTCCTCTGCAACAATAATTCTTCCGTATAGATGATGAAATACTAGTTGCCATATGGCAGTAGCATCATTAACTGTCTTAAAACCTGTGCTTTGGTTGCTATAGGTACAACTTAACAGTAATAAAATTAGATTGGCTGAGAGGAGGAATGTGCCTGCTAATGCTCCCATAATAGCTGGAGAAATACTGAAAATTGTTCACTTCGGGAACATTAACATTTAAAACAAAATCTGGAATGACTAGAAGTGGCATTTCCAGCTCCTAGCAAGAGCCGGAGCCCTTCTCTTTCTCATTTTTGCAACCCAGTAAGCTTTAAAATTAGAGAATGAGTTGCACATAAGAAGTTAAAAAAAAAAAAGAGGAAAGGGAATAATGGCCGGGCCTTTATGAATCTCAAATGGCTCAATATGGTAGAGGGTAAAAAAGTAATATCCAAATAATGTACTAAAAGTCTTCAAATGTGTGTGGTAAAAGAGTTGCTGGTCCACATTTTAAAAATTATAATAACCACATCATCAAAAGAAGGGGCCTGTTACAACAGATATGACTCTTCTAGAAGGGCCTTCCAGGATTTATTATAACCAGCAGTGCCATATTCAATAAATTTAATTTATTCTTTTTTAGAATTAATTTAAATTGAGAATTAATTGAATTGATGTTTTGATTGATTATGATATTGACTTGCATTGTGTTTTATATGTACATTCGATAAGCCAGATAGAGCCCTTTTGGTTTCAGGCCAGTGAGGAAATCCCAGTGATAAATATAGTTTAATGTGCTTTTATTGTAAGCAGAAAAAGCGTACAGTTTTGGCCACACTGAGCATTACTACTTTCCTGTTGCTTGACCACTTCAGTTTTTCTCAGCTTTTTCAGCCTAATAATATATGAATTTCAACTCCCAGAATTGGGGGTTCTGGAGAATTCTGGGAGTTGAAGTCCATACATCTTCAAGTTGCCAAAGCTGAGAAACACTGGTCTATTTCTTTCCTTTCCTTCCTTCCTTTCTTTCCTTTTTCTTTGCCAAATCAAAGCTGGTTGATTTGAATATAGCTTTCAGGAGCCTCACTTTGTCATTTTATTACTTTTTGTTTTTTATGTTTTATGTTTTCTACTGTGACCTACTCAATATTGTAAGACTGAGGTGGGCAGCTAGATAAATTCAACAAATAAATAAATCCACGAGCATTTCCGATAGTGGGACCTAATTCGTTTTGTCATAAAGCACCAAATTGATCAAGCCCTGAATTATATTACATGCAGAAGATAACAGTCATTATTTTCCTCTCACATCCCAATCCATATATTAGGAAACATTTAGAGACATCCTGAGACAAGAAGATAAAGCTTTCGTTAACTTTTATGTGATATATATATATATATATATATATATATATATATATATATATATATATATATATATATATATATATATATATATATATATATATATATATATATATATATATATATATATATATATATATATATATATATATATGTCTCAAGTGTTTATTTTTTAGATTGCACCCTGTAAACCCAAATATGGGAGGAAGGAATCATTCTTTCCTTTTGCTTGTTTCAGCTCAACCCAGAGCCATCCAGCAAGCACAAATATATATATGTTGTTTAAAATTGTTGACAAAGAAATAAGGGAATTTCTGATATAGCTATTTCGAGTTTCTTAACTCTCTTCAGTCAGACTCACCCTTCTGGGATTCGAACCTGGGCAGTCTGCATGCTAAGCAGATGCTTTAACCTATTGAGCCACAAGTTCTCTCCCGCTTTGTCAGTAGTCAGGGAGTAAGGATATGTGTCAAGTGTTTATTTTTTAGATTGCACCCTGTAAACCCAAATATGGGAGGAAGGAATCATTCTTTCCTTTTGCTTGTTTCAGCTCAACCCAGAGCCATCCAGCAAGCACAAATATATATATGTTGTTTAAAATTGTTGACAAAGAAATAAGGGAATTTCTGATATAGCTATTTCGAGTTTCTTAACTCTCTTCAGTCAGACTCACCCTTCTGGGATTCGAACCTGGGCAGTCTGCATGCTAAGCAGATGCTTTAACCTATTGAGCCACAAGTTCTCTCCCGCTTTGTCAGTAGTCAGGGAGTAAGGATATGTGTCAAGTGTTTATTTTTTAGATTGCACCCTGTAAACCCAAATATGGGAGGAAGGAATCATTCTTTCCTTTTGCTTGTTTCAGCTCAACCCAGAGCCATCCAGCAAGCACAAATATATATATGTTGTTTAAAATTGTTGACAAAGAAATAAGGGAATTTCTGATATAGCTATTTCGAGTTTCTTAACTCTCTTCAGTCAGACTCACCCTTCTGGGATTCGAACCTGGGCAGTCTGCATGCTAAGCAGATGCTTTAACCTATTGAGCCACAAGTTCTCTCCCGCTTTGTCAGTAGTCAGGGAGTAAGGATATGTGTCAAGTGTTTATTTTTTAGATTGCACCCTGTAAACCCAAATATGGGAGGAAGGAATCATTCTTTCCTTTTGCTTGTTTCAGCTCAACCCAGAGCCATCCAGCAAGCACAAATATATATATGTTGTTTAAAATTGTTGACAAAGAAATAAGGGAATTTCTGATATAGCTATTTCGAGTTTCTTAACTCTCTTCAGTCAGACTCACCCTTCTGGGATTCGAACCTGGGCAGTCTGCATGCTAAGCAGATGCTTTAACCTATTGAGCCACAAGTTCTCTCCCGCTTTGTCAGTAGTCAGGGAGTAAGGATATGTGTCAAGTGTTTATTTTTTAGATTGCACCCTGTAAACCCAAATATGGGAGGAAGGAATCATTCTTTCCTTTTGCTTGTTTCAGCTCAACCCAGAGCCATCCAGCAAGCACAAATATATATATGTTGTTTAAAATTGTTGACAAAGAAATAAGGGAATTTCTGATATAGCTATTTCGAGTTTCTTAACTCTCTTCAGTCAGACTCACCCTTCTGGGATTCGAACCTGGGCAGTCTGCATGCTAAGCAGATGCTTTAACCTATTGAGCCACAAGTTCTCTCCCGCTTTGTCAGTAGTCAGGGAGTAAGGATATGTGTCAAGTGTTTATTTTTTAGATTGCACCCTGTAAACCCAAATATGGGAGGAAGGAATCATTCTTTCCTTTTGCTTGTTTCAGCTCAACCCAGAGCCATCCAGCAAGCACAAATATATATATGTTGTTTAAAATTGTTGACAAAGAAATAAGGGAATTTCTGATATAGCTATTTCGAGTTTCTTAACTCTCTTCAGTCAGACTCACCCTTCTGGGATTCGAACCTGGGCAGTCTGCATGCTAAGCAGATGCTTTAACCTATTGAGCCACAAGTTCTCTCCCGCTTTGTCAGTAGTCAGGGAGTAAGGATATGTGTCAAGTGTTTATTTTTTAGATTGCACCCTGTAAACCCAAATATGGGAGGAAGGAATCATTCTTTCCTTTTGCTTGTTTCAGCTCAACCCAGAGCCATCCAGCAAGCACAAATATATATATATGTTGTTTAAAATTGTTGACAAAGAAATAAGGGAATTTCTGATATAGCTATTTCGAGTTTCTTAACTCTCTTCAGTCAGACTCACCCTTCTGGGATTCGAACCTGGGCAGTCTGCATGCTAAGCAGATGCTTTAACCTATTGAGCCACAAGTTCTCTCCCGCTTTGTCAGTAGTCAGGGAGTAAGGATATGTGTCAAGTGTTTATTTTTTAGATTGCACCCTGTAAACCCAAATATGGGAGGAAGGAATCATTCTTTCCTTTTGCTTGTTTCAGCTCAACCCAGAGCCATCCAGCAAGCACAAATATATATATGTTGTTTAAAATTGTTGACAAAGAAATAAGGGAATTTCTGATATAGCTATTTCGAGTTTCTTAACTCTCTTCAGTCAGACTCACCCTTCTGGGATTCGAACCTGGGCAGTCTGCATGCTAAGCAGATGCTTTAACCTATTGAGCCACAAGTTCTCTCCCGCTTTGTCAGTAGTCAGGGAGTAAGGATATGTGTCAAGTGTTTATTTTTTTTTTTAGATTGCACCCTGTAAACCCAAATATGGGAGGAAGGAATCATTCTTTCCTTTTGCTTGTTTCAGCTCAACCCAGAGCCATCCAGCAAGCACAAATATATATATGTTGTTTAAAATTGTTGACAAAGAAATAAGGGAATTTCTGATATAGCTATTTCGAGTTTCTTAACTCTCTTCAGTCAGACTCACCCTTCTGGGATTCGAACCTGGGCAGTCTGCATGCTAAGCAGATGCTTTAACCTATTGAGCCACAAGTTCTCTCCCGCTTTGTCAGTAGTCAGGGAGTAAGGATATGTGTCAAGTGTTTATTTTTTAGATTGCACCCTGTAAACCCAAATATGGGAGGAAGGAATCATTCTTTCCTTTTGCTTGTTTCAGCTCAACCCAGAGCCATCCAGCAAGCACAAATATATATATGTTGTTTAAAATTGTTGACAAAGAAATAAGGGAATTTCTGATATAGCTATTTCGAGTTTCTTAACTCTCTTCAGTCAGACTCACCCTTCTGGGATTCGAACCTGGGCAGTCTGCATGCTAAGCAGATGCTTTAACCTATTGAGCCACAAGTTCTCTCCCGCTTTGTCAGTAGTCAGGGAGTAAGGATATGTGTCAAGTGTTTATTTTTTAGATTGCACCCTGTAAACCCAAATATGGGAGGAAGGAATCATTCTTTCCTTTTGCTTGTTTCAGCTCAACCCAGAGCCATCCAGCAAGCACAAATATATATATGTTGTTTAAAATTGTTGACAAAGAAATAAGGGAATTTCTGATATAGCTATTTCGAGTTTCTTAACTCTCTTCAGTCAGACTCACCCTTCTGGGATTCGAACCTGGGCAGTCTGCATGCTAAGCAGATGCTTTAACCTATTGAGCCACAAGTTCTCTCCCGCTTTGTCAGTAGTCAGGGAGTAAGGATATGTGTCAAGTGTTTATTTTTTAGATTGCACCCTGTAAACCCAAATATGGGAGGAAGGAATCATTCTTTCCTTTTGCTTGTTTCAGCTCAACCCAGAGCCATCCAGCAAGCACAAATATATATATGTTGTTTAAAATTGTTGACAAAGAAATAAGGGAATTTCTGATATAGCTATTTCGAGTTTCTTAACTCTCTTCAGTCAGACTCACCCTTCTGGGATTCGAACCTGGGCAGTCTGCATGCTAAGCAGATGCTTTAACCTATTGAGCCACAAGTTCTCTCCCGCTTTGTCAGTAGTCAGGGAGTAAGGATATGTGTCAAGTGTTTATTTTTTAGATTGCACCCTGTAAACCCAAATATGGGAGGAAGGAATCATTCTTTCCTTTTGCTTGTTTCAGCTCAACCCAGAGCCATCCAGCAAGCACAAATATATATATGTTGTTTAAAATTGTTGACAAAGAAATAAGGGAATTTCTGATATAGCTATTTCGAGTTTCTTAACTCTCTTCAGTCAGACTCACCCTTCTGGGATTCGAACCTGGGCAGTCTGCATGCTAAGCAGATGCTTTAACCTATTGAGCCACAACAACATATATATATTTGTGCTTGCTGGATGGCTCTGGGTTGAGCTGAAACAAGCAAAAGGAAAGAATGATTCCTTCCTCCCATATTTGGGTTTACAGGGTGCAATCTAAAAAATAAACACTTGACACATATCCTTACTCCCTGACTACTGACAAAGCGGGAGAGAACTTGTGGCTCAATAGGTTAAAGCATCTGCTTAGCATGCAGACTGCCCAGGTTCGAATCCCAGAAGGGTGAGTCTGACTGAAGAGAGTTAAGAAACTCGAAATAGCTATATCAGAAATTCCCTTATTTCTTTGTCAACAATTTTAAACAACATATATATATTTGTGCTTGCTGGATGGCTCTGGGTTGAGCTGAAACAAGCAAAAGGAAAGAATGATTCCTTCCTCCCATATTTGGGTTTACAGGGTGCAATCTAAAAAATAAACACTTGACACATATCCTTACTCCCTGACTACTGACAAAGCGGGAGAGAACTTGTGGCTCAATAGGTTAAAGCATCTGCTTAGCATGCAGACTGCCCAGGTTCGAATCCCAGAAGGGTGAGTCTGACTGAAGAGAGTTAAGAAACTCGAAATAGCTATATCAGAAATTCCCTTATTTCTTTGTCAACAATTTTAAACAACATATATATATTTGTGCTTGCTGGATGGCTCTGGGTTGAGCTGAAACAAGCAAAAGGAAAGAATGATTCCTTCCTCCCATATTTGGGTTTACAGGGTGCAATCTAAAAAAATAAACACTTGACACATATCCTTACTCCCTGACTACTGACAAAGCGGGAGAGAACTTGTGGCTCAATAGGTTAAAGCATCTGCTTAGCATGCAGACTGCCCAGGTTCGAATCCCAGAAGGGTGAGTCTGACTGAAGAGAGTTAAGAAACTCGAAATAGCTATATCAGAAATTCCCTTATTTCTTTGTCAACAATTTTAAACATATATATATATATATATATATATATATATATATATATATATATATATATATATATATATATATATATATATATATATATATATATATATATATATATATATATATATATATATATATATATATATATATATATATATATATATATATATATATATATATATATATATATATATATATATATTGCTTTGTAGCTGGCTCAGGTGTATAGTTGAGGCTTGACGTGAGGAGTGAAGAATGTTTACCAAACCAGACGTTTACAAAGACTAATACCTCATGCTGTATTTTTATGTTTTATGAGGATTGCTTCTTAATATGATCCTATGTTTAATGTTGATTGCTTTAATATTGGAAAAGCGTACTGAATTCCTACCTCAGGTTATTGAATCTCTACCTCAGGATCTTTTGCTAGGGATCATAAAAGATTGCACTACTACTGAGACGAATTTACTTCTGAAGCTCGAATGAACAATATGTGATAGACTAGAAACAGTAGATAGAACATATATAAGAGAAACATCAATCAAATAAAATGTATCAGGCGTATAGTTGAGGCTTGACGTGAGGAGTGAGGAATGTTTACTAAATCAGACGTTTACAAAAGATTAATCCTTAGTGTTGTATTGCAGGTTATATGATGATTGCTTTTTAATACGATCTTATGTTTGATGTTGATTGTTTTAATAAAAGAATTTTTTACAAAAAAAAACAACTTTTATGTTATATTATTGACAGATTATGTCTGGAATCTAGAACATTTTGCCTCTGCCATTTGAGCTATGGCTGAATGACAAGAGACCCATATCTGACAAGGCTCCTGCTTCTAAATTTTTTTCTTTTCTGCTTTCTCCTCTGATTCATCACTGCAAATCAAAGACTGTCTTTATGACAGGTTGCTGTGTTAATACCCATTTCATAACAACATGTTTCCCATAGTTAACATGAATTTTGCATGAGAACGGTATTTTTAGAGCTGCCAGAAGACACCTTTTTGATTTCTAGATGAGACATGGACAAGGAAAGGGATACCTAGACACCTTCCTTTTACATTATTCTAAGGTTTTCATATTGCAACACTAAGCTACTTAAATATCCATTTATAAAATAGCTGGAATGAAGCTGGTTTTAGAAATCCTTTTTATATTTGAATGTATTCCTCTGCTTAGACCACAATAATAGCTTGATATTCTAATTTATCATGGCCTCCAGCTGGTAGATTCCCCTGTTAAGTTAAAATTATGGTTAGTTGGTTTCTCGCTCTGATCATTGTGTGAACAGAACCACTGTGTTCTGAGGAAAAAAGCATGGTATAACTAGCCAACCTAAACAATTGACATTTGTCAAAATTAGGAAAGGATAAATAACAGCCCTTGTCCATCTCCCTCAATCTTTCTCTTTTCTTTTCATTGCAAAGATTAACCTAAAATTAAATTTTAGCAAAGGTCTCAGGTAAAGGAGAATGACTCTAAGTATGTGTGTTTGTAAGTTTCTTATATGCAAATCAGAGTTGGACTATAAAATTCCCTAGACCATACCAATTCTGTTTATTCCTTTGATGGATTTTCAAAACTAAGCCAGCTAATAAAACAGCAATTTTTAAAAAGTAGTATGGCATAGTAATATTCTCCAAACCACTACAGAATTAATCATGTAAATTAGCAACACGTTAAATAAATTTCCTAAATATAGCAAAAACATTTTTAGCTTTGCGCTTAGTTTTACATTTATGTCCTTATGCCTTAAAAGAAACTGAGGACTCATTCTTCCTAGGGATAATCTGATGCATTTTCTTCTTTTACCAATACCCTGGATACGTTTTGTTGCAAATGCTAATGGGCTGACTATATCACAGGGTTCTCCTCAACAGCATTTCATTTTTCCCTGAATATTTTTCCGTCAACTAATTAATTTCTGGACTATGCCATAAGTGTTTTTGTCTTGAATATATGTATTCTTATTCTAACTTTATAAACATCTCAAAATCTAAACTCCATTGAGATTCTAAGGGTGGCCCTTTTGAAAGGGGTCACTCAGAGTTGTCTAGGGTTGTTTTCTTGGCATAATGCAAAGGCCTTTATATTCTTTTTAATTTTGCATTTCACACCATAGTTCATATCTATGTGTCTTAGAACTGTTTGTTTTTTCCCCTCTCTATCTTTATAGTCAAGTCTGTTGTGTCTGAAATATATTTGTAGCTTCTCTTTGCTTTTTTTTGCATTTAATTGGATTTTCTTACTATAAATGCAAATGTATTTTACGGCATTTAATTCCTGCACATCTACCTTTTAGAATGAGATTCCCCCCCCCAAGATCCAGATGGCCCCCATTTTGCTGTTGTTCAGAAGAGTAGTATAGACATGGCTCTTCACCCAGGCTTTTGGTAAATATGTAGTAAGCAATGACTAAAATCACGACATAAGTAAATGTAGTTAAAACTAATTTATACTAACCCCTACACCTTACTTCTCCATATATTTTTATTCTTATAAACTAGATTTATTTCCAAAGGCACCTAAAATATTTTGTTCTTTAATCTGATTACCTCTCTTTTTTTTAGGATCTCCTAAACGGAAATTATTCCTTTCTCCACTACTCATCCTTCTTCATGTATTTGTTCTGCAATTTGATCTTCATTCATTCTGTCTATATAATGTCATGCTGAAGTCAGGCCACATTCCTTTTTTATATGCTTTATCCTATCTCTTCTTTTTTCATTACACAGACCCATTCTCACTGCATTTGACTAATTTTTATATTTCTCCAACTCTTAACACCAAAGTGGGCAAACGTATACTTTTACGAACAAGCATTATTTGGACAACATCCATCCTTTATAACAGAGTTCCCCAACCTTTTTGGCAGGGTGGTGGAGGTGGAGAGGGAATGGTTCCCCTCATGCGGTGGGCAAGAGCCTGTGCGTTCAGCTCCATTTGTGCAAGCTCACCTATTGCTCGTATGAATGAGGATGCACACACCCATGCTCACCCACCACTTCCATGGCCCATGGCTTAGTCATGGGCCATGGTCCAGGGGATTGGGACCCCTGCTTTACAACACCCCAAATCTTGCCTACTATCTTTCAACTGACGCTTGAACTTTTAAAATTTCTCCATCCATTTCCCCATCCATAGTAAACATTCTACCAAGGTACACAAATTCACCTGTGTGGTCTAGTTTTTCACCATTTATGTATCGTTTGTAATAATTCACTCAATTTTCTCTAATAAACACAACTACTTTGATCCTCGATACATCCCTTTTCAGACACATATTCCTTGTAGCATCATTCAGCCTTTCTAAAATTCACTGCAAATAATTTAAATTAGCCAAAACATATAATCTGCCTGTAAAAGTATAATTCTCCAAAAATGTCACCACTGATATCACCAGAAGCATTCCATATACATTTATCCATGAGCACCTAAAACAACAAAGGACACCTCGCATCTCCTTGTCTTCTTTCTATGCAGTGCTGAACCAATTCATTAAGCATTTTATTTATTTTCATACATGCCTAACTTCCATCATATACTGCTATAACTGCAGTTAACAATCCATCGTCAGCATATTTGCACAAAATGTCCCATAACATAACACTTATTCCATCTAGCTTATGTTTCTATAAACATCAATGAATAAACATCATTTTTTTTCTCTAAGTAATGTATTTCTTTGCAGAGAGGAAGCAGGGGGATTTTCCCCATCTCCTGCTCCACTTCAGCAGTAGGACCTTGTCTTCCAAGATGTATTGGAGACTATTATTGTCATGGTTCCGACAGACAGAGACAAATAAAGCAGAACTCCGAGGCTTGGAAATTCCTCAAAGAACATGTTTATTTGCTACAAAGTATCAGCACATCAAAAGTGAAACCAAGTCTGAAGACACACGTAACAATTCCCCAATACAAAGTTAAGAAATCCCACCTCTAAAGCTATGCAAGTAACTACGTTCCCCAATACATCTTCTTGGCTGGCTTTTTATGAAACGCCCAGCCTGCAGTCTCGGGAGCAGCCGATGACCTTGGTTCCCACGGGACAAAAGATTATTTTGACTAGCGAAGCACCTGACTACCCTCCCACCTTTCTATGTGTCAACCGAAAATGAATAGGGAAAATGGCCACAGCCATGCTCATTTTCAAAGTTGACAATTATCATCAATAAAGGAGCATATTCGTAACTCAGGATTGAAATGAGGGGTCCTTGGTGCTCTCTGAGCTTGGGTTATTTTCTTGCAGCCATTTCATTACCCAAACTAGGTAACATCATCAATGCTAATCACTGATGTAACAATGTTACTAATACCGATGATGTTACCTAGTTTGGGTAATGAAATGTCTGCAAGAAAGCAATCCAAGCTCAGAGAGCACCAAGGACCCCTCACTGTTATCATTTTAGCATGGAATCAATGATGTTGTATCATTGCAGTGGATGCAGTACATGGATCTGCATTTTACAACTGGGACTGCCAATACTGGTGTCAGTTGGGGGTGAGTCAGGGAGGTGTTTTGATTGATAGCTGTAATAGAAGATGCAGATCTGATCTATGAACTGGTGATGACAGTGTCAATGCTGTCCTGTACTTCCCAACCTTTCCCCATTGTCACTTATAGGCTTTCAGGCAGAATTCTGTGAAATGTCTTCGTAGGCACATTTCAAATTCACGTTCGTTCTAAGAGGAAATCAAAACTGCTCAGGATGTAGATGACATGTATACCCTTGAGGGGAAAATACCCTATTGTTAAAGAGTAGAAGGAAGTGGGAGTTCATGTTACGTTAATCCTAATTAACAAAGCCGGAGAGGCTTAGCATGTCATCAGATGTATTCAGTGAGTTAGACCTTGGCTCTTTTTTTTTTTTTTTTTTAGCCTGCAGGTAGAATTAGTGTAATTGCACAATTTAGGAAATTAGAGCTGTGTTGTCAAAATCCATTAGGCAACTGATTCAAGTGTTCTGAAAGGGTAACACACTGTTATTTATTATTGTAATGTTTAGTGGCAAGATAGGTCTCACCTGACCCAATGTTTTTGGAGGGGAGTCTGCTGCATACATTGAATCAAGCAGCTTTAGTAATGCAGTAAAAAAGTACAAAACTACAATTTCAGCCTTGTATTAGACACCAAGAAGCAAAGAAGGTAGAAAGGGCTTCTGCATTTTTCACAAAAAGCAGCCTGTTGGCAATGCTGCTAATCACATAAGGCCGCACAGGAATTCATTCACATATATCTGAGGGAAATAAACATTGGTCTTATTGTAAATGATTCAGGAACCAAATGGAAACTGTACATTTAGTTTCATTTCTGTGCAGTGGGCAAGGCCTGCTCTATTTGAAGATCTTACCATCTATGGAATCTGTCTGATAAAGCTGTCAAAATGCTTCTTTGAAAGCATTTGAGATCAAATATCTCATCTGCTCTGAACCTTCACAGCGAGACTTGGGAATAGCTGGTGACTCTCTCTCTCTCTCTCTCTCTCTCTCTCTCTCTCTCTCTCTCTCTCTCTCTCTCTCTCTCTCTCTCTCTCTCTCTCTCTCTCTCTCTCTCTCTCTCTCTCTCATTCTATTATGTTCCAGATGTTATGTGAGAATCAAAAGGGCTTGACGTTACCTGGAACTTGTTAGAGAAAAAGTAATAAAATGTTGCTGGTATGGGCCAATCTTTAGACCTGATCAAGAAGAGAAAAAAAGTTTCATTTATAAACAACATGCTGTTTAATAATTAGAAAGTATAGAAACTTTCTTACATTATAAATGTTGAACTACAGATACAAAGGTTTCTAAAATTAAATAGGCCAGAATGAAACTTAAGCTTTTTGACTTAGAATAAGGGATAAAGATATAGAAGGAAGCTTCATTTCAAAATGTTAGTCATTGTAAAAGGACAACAATTCAAGTTATTACTAGCCATATTTTGAAAACTAGGTACCTTATTTGCATTATTTCAGAAGTAAGCCCCCTATATTCAATGGGGCTATCTCTTTTAGATGGACTGTTGCCATTTAGGATTACAATTCTTTGTATTTTCAATTGAGAATATGTGCAATTAAATTTAGTGGTTTAGTGGCCTAGTTCATACATGCCCTAAACCTTAATTTGATTTTTTTTAGCTTTAGCTTAGCATAATATGCGAACAAAATTATTGTGGTTTATAAATTATAACTTGTACAGAGGCAATACAACACTTGCTGACTTATTTTCGATTCCCTTCCTAATCATGCCAAGCATGGAATTTGCTTTTTTTACTGCTGCTGCGCATTGGGTTGACATCTTCATCGAGCTGTCCACCAAAACCCCAAGATCCCTTTCTTGGGTTGTCTCAGAAAGTTTGGTCCCCATCAGTTGGTAAGTATAATTGGGGTTCTTTGCCCCGATGTGCATAACTTTGCACTTGTTTAGGTTAAAATGCATTTGCCACTTTGTTGCCCACTCACACAATTTCAAGAGATCCTTCTGGAGCTCCCGACAATCAGTTTCACTTTTCACAACCCGGAACAATTTAGTGTCATCAGCAAACTTGGCTACCTCACTATTAACTTCTACATCCAGATCATTGATGAATAAATTAAAAAGTAAAGGCCCCAAAACTGAACCTTGGGGTACACCACTTCTCACCTCTTTCCATCCGGAGAATTGTCCATTTATTGCCACCCTTTGCTTCCTACAATTTAGCCAGTTACCAATCCAGGACAAGACCTGTCCTCTAATTCCGTGGCTGGAGAGCTTTTTTATGAGCCTTTGGTGAGGGACTTTGTCAAAAGCCTTTTGAAAGTCAAGATATACAATATCAACTGGGGCCCCTTTATCTATGTATTTATTTACACCCTCAAAGAATTCTAACAAGTTAGTAAGACATGATTTGCCTTTGCAGAAACCATGTTGATTTTCTTTCAGCAATGCCTGTTTTTCTATGTGCCCTGTAATTTTATCTTTAATAATGGTTTCCATCAGTTTGCCTGGAACTGAGGTTAAACTGACTGGTCTATAGTTTCCTGGATCACCTCTGGATCCTTTCTTGAAGATCGGGGTTATATTTGCTTCCCTCCAATCCTCCAGTACAGTGCCTGATATTAGGGAAAGATTATATATTTTAGCTAGAAGTTCAGCAATTTCACACTTGAGTTCCTTGAGAATTCTAGGGTGGATGCCATCTGGACCCGGAGATTTGTTGACGTTTAGTTCCTCTTCCTATTTTCTCCATAATAGCAACCCTGTGAGGGGGGTTAGGCTGAGAGACAGTGACTGGCCCAAGGTTACTCATCTGGTTTTCATAGCTAAGATAGGATTTGAACTCAAATCTCCCATTTTCTAGCCTGGTGTCTTAACCACTAGGTCAAACTGGCTCTTTGCAGTGTTCTTTGGTGAGCCACAGTTTCCACAATGGCTTTTCCACAGGCTGCTCAGCTCATGGAGTTTTCCAAAGTCTGGAATCTGACATGGATCATTGTAACCATTAATCTAGGATGCCATCTGGATTGATAGAACTTGGGCAACAAGCATACTCTACTGCTTGGTGTTGTTGGATTTACAGTGGTACCTTAATACTCAACTGATCTGAAAGTTGTCAAATTTGGTACTCAACACATTTTGATGCAAAGGTTTGCCCTGGTACTCATCATTTTTTTGGTACTCAACACACAAGCTAGAAGTTGTCAGTGTTGGCTGCCTTGCGACTCCAGCCAAAATAATCATGTTGTTTGGTATTTGTCATTTATAGTACTCATTGTGCCTCCAGGTGCACATTAACAATGAGTACCGAGGTACTACTGTATCTAGTGTTGTCAGCAATGCCAGCATTCTGATCAGCACACAAACATTAAGATAGATTTCCATTTAAATTTCTCATAATATATTAGACTAATGCCATATGTGGACATAAAAAAAGATGAACATGGACTTTGGACCCAGTAGCAACTCAAATTCCAGGGTTTAACAGTTATTAATCAAACTACAATTGCAAATGCAGTATTATAAATAATTGATAAAACATCTGTTTTCATTAACGATTTTTCTTCGCATATTCTTCTCTCAAATAAATGAGTTTTATACTTATATTCTTGGAGATTCCATCTAATATGATGTTGCTGTCCATTGCAAATCTAGCGAAACCATTTCTCCAGAAAAAGAACGTATTACTTCTTTGAGAGGTAGTCTTCAAATATAGATAAGGAATCAGTTATAATGTTGGTTTGTATGTGTTTTATTTCAAAGTTGTATTACTGTGGAGGGTAGATTTCCAGCATTGTAAAATAATGCCAGGCATCTACCATCTGATCTCACTAAGCATAAAAGCCTCAACCACACGAAGTCATACTTTTGAAGTTCAAAAATATGATTTTAATGGAAACCATTCGGTCCATTTGGGCTTTTCTTCTCATCACAAAGAAATGGCAGCACTACATAAACCTGATTTTTTTTTCCTTGCTAGCATTTTCCCGCAGGATCTACTTATTTGGATCAACCATGTGTCGATCCATTGGTTGCGACAGGAATTGACCATTTGAGTTGCCTCCTGAACATGATTGTGTGGCCTGAGAGACTGGTCCAAAGTCACTCAGCCGGCTTTCATGCTGCCTTAACTAGAACCAAACTGTCTCTCATTCTCTCTACACACACCCAAATATTTTCCATGAATTTATCATGTCAACGTATTCCAGTTTTCAATATTTTTATAGAGCTGCAATTACCATTGCTCAGATTATCTGAGACCGTTCTTTTTTTTAGATGGTGGAGTTTTGATATTTGTAGCAAATGGGGCTAAGCACAGCCACTTAATATGAGTCAGTCTCTTCCTTTAAAAATGAATGCTACCAGAGTAGGATTCTTGTCAAAACATGCCATATGTACCTTGACATAATCACAAGAGATAAAGCAAGAAAATAACACTGCATTTTTCAGTTTCAGCAACTTTTAACCAGACAAATCTCAGAAAGCACACACACGTGGAAAGTCCACTGAGGTTTAAATTAGGTAATGTAAGAATTGTGCCATATCTATTTACAGAAGATATATTCTTAATTTGGTTAATGAAATAGTCTATAGACAAAAGGTCTATGAAGCTGCTTTACTAACTCACTTCTGGTGCTAGATTTAGTGTTTAATTCCATAGCTTCCCAGAGTTATTTTGAAGTCCAGCAATCTTGCCTAAAGCACTTCACTTTCTACTTGTCATATGAATGTCACCAGGGAGTTGATGGAAGGGTTTGGGATAAAAAGGTGAATACAAATATTCCAAACTTTCCTTTTCTTTTTGGCACTTCAGCACATTGGAGCAACATATACATGCGTGCGCGCGCGTGCACACACACACACACACACACAATCTAGAGTGACTAGGCAATATGTTTCTAAATATTTGATTCATAATGAGAAATGCAAGCTCTCTATTGTGACCTTTCATAATTACCTTTTTTTAAAAAAATGTTACTAATTCATAATTCATGTACGGTTGCCTGACAGTGAATAATGAAAGTTGCATAATGCATTTTAAGTGTTGATATTTTCCTCCTTGTATTTTTCACAGAATATTTGCAGAGGTTTCGGTTAACACTTTTTAAAACTTCTTTAGAAAAGCGTTTAAGGAAGAGTTCGAAACAGAGAGAGTCTGGTTCAATTCTGACAAAATTGATGAGATTCAATTAGCAGGCTGTTTGCAGAACTGGGGCCTTAATGACCAACAAGTTAGATTGTAAGTAAATTGCCTGGGACGGCTCAAAAGAGACAGCTGTTGGGCACAAAAACATTTACTTCATTTGAAATAAAAAGCAAAAGCCAACTGCCACTAAGATTAAGCTTGGCATTAGTAATAAATGAATTGCAGTAACTAAGTGTATTAAACAAACACAGTCCAACTTCAGAAAATTAATAGCTCCCTGTGCAATTTACTGCTAGGAGTAACAAAATGGGTGGGAACCTCTGACCTGCAGAAATTGGGCAGGGATCACAATACTTCACACGGCTAGACAGCTAGTCCTTGACTTATGACCACAATTGAGTCCAAACTTTCCTGCACAATTTTTAAGTGAATTACTGCAGTTGTTAAGCTAGTAACACGGTTGGTAAAGGAATCAGGTTTCCCCAATGACTTTGCTTGTCAGAGAGTCGCAAAAGGTGATCACATGAGCCCGGAACAGTGCAACTATCATAAATACATGCTAGTTGTCAAGCATCCAAATTTTGATCTTGTGACCATGGGGATGCTGCAATGGTTGTAAGTGTGAAAAACAGTCATAAGTCAATGCCATTGTAACTTTAAACGATCACTAAACGAAAGGTTGCAAGTTGAAGATCTTTTTTTTTTGTCCAGAGCAAATTCTGGAGCGATCAGTTTTTGTCCCTTTCAGCATGGAGAAAGGCAATCCAGAAGACAGATTTAACCTAAAGAGAGAATTGAGTATTATTGCTTGACACATGTAAAAAAAGGGGTGAGGCTTCAGTAGCCTAGTTGTGGCCACCATCTTGCCTTTTTTTTACTTTCTCCCTGCAGATACAACTGTATGATTGACTTTTCTCATTCTCCCTTCCTTTGTCCATTATTTGCTCGAATTGCTGACAGAAACATCTCATTGGCTTTCTGGAAATATAGGAATTGATTCCACCATTGGACTATTTCTGATTGAAATGGCCTTTTTTTCTTCCTTGTGGCTTCATAGAGACACAAATCAAAGCAACAACTGGAATGACAGCATTTTATAGTTTCTAGCACAATATAATAACCATAGAACAAAATTAGAAACAAAGCAATTTTTTTATATTATCGCCAAGGATACAGTCTCTTTTCTTTCATTGAGGAATTTCAGTATGTCTCTTGTTTCAGAAGGAATGTTTCTCTGAATATTTTAATGTGTTGTTTCTCATCTGTCATAGAATTTAAAGTCTAAAGTGAAATGCCCAAAGCCATGAAATCAAACTAAGTACATGTAACAAACACTATTAATGTTTGATGGCCTTCCTGATTTTTAAATACCTCAGCTTAAGTAATGAATTAAAACTTATTATCTGCCTGGTTTCTGTAGACCCATAAGCACCCCAAATTGCTGGGAGTTGGGTAGCATATAAATAACAACAATAACAGGCCTTCTTGCACATGCTGTTTCAATTTTTTTCTCTTTCATTTCTCTCTCTCTCTCTCTCTCTCTCTCTCTCTCTCTCTCTCTCTCTCTCTCTCTCTCTCTCTCTCTCTCTCTCTCTCTCTGTGTGTGTGTGTGTGTGTCTGTCTCTGTCTCTCTGTCTCTGTCTCTGTCTCTGTCTCTCTCTGTCTCTCTGTCTCTCTGTCTCTCTCTCTCATTTTCTAATTATCACAGTTTCTCCTCTCTGTCTGACTCCACTTACTGACATAAGCTATCTCTGATTATGTCCCTTTAAAACAGTGGTTCTCAACCTTTTCAATGCCGCGACCCCCAACTGGTCGTAAGTCGAGGACTACCCAACTGGTCGTAAGTTGAGGACTTCCCAACTGGTCGTAAGTTGAGGACCCCAACTGGTCGTAAGTCGAAGACTTTCCCTGCCCAGGAACACAGCGCATCCGTGGTGATGCCCCCCTGCGTTGGCCGAGGCGTAGCTGGCAAGGGGCAGCGACGGCGCAGGGCGACCACCGGCTGGGCCACCAGCTGGCCCAGCCCAAGGGAGGTAAGGCACCCGCCGGGCCCCACGCATGCCAGCAACCCTCCCTGCGCCCGCCGGCCTCCCACCTCCCACCCCTGGCCCTCTTTTACTTACATTTTTAGTAGTTGCTCAGCAGGGAGGGGTGGAAACTTCTAGACAGCTTGCCTTCGCTGCAGACAACTTGCAGCACCGTTTGCAGACTGGGACTTTTGGCGGGCTCAGCAGGGCAGAGACAGCCTGGACAATTCCTATTGGCTTTTGAAAGCCAATAGAATTAGACTGTATTCAAGAGAGTCTATTCTATTGGCTTTCAAAAGCCAATAGAATAAGAGGGAGTAGCACAGCTAAGGAAAAGGGGGGGAATGGCGGACTGCGTTGTTTGGTGACCCCCATGAAATGGTCGTTCGACCCCAAATGGGTTCGCAACCCACAGGTTGAGAACCACTGCTTTAAAAGAATGTTATTTAAAGAAATAGGTATTTTGCTATATTTTTCAATGTCACTGTGATGAAGAGAACCTCACTATGTTGAATGGGACATCTTGTAAATTCAACATGTTCCATATTGACAATCTTTGGATCTATTAGATGTGCCGAAGACAGCAGCTGTTCCTACTGGCTTTTGCTTTCAGTTAAAAAAAAAGCACTTTGAATTTGCTTTCATGAAAGTGAACCTTTCTAAGAGAAATTCTGTGAATTTTAAAGTAGAAGAGGACAACAGTGGTTGATTTAAATATAACAGTTAATCAGTTAATACGTTGGTCAATTAAAAACCTTTGATTACAGTGTTGTCCCTAATGAATCAGACAATGGATTCTTTAAAACTTTAAGAATTATTTATAAGACAATCTATGCATAGCAGGTGCTGCATTGCAAGTGACATTCCTTTTTTCCCTCTCCCATGGAACAAATGTTTCTATTAAATTTCTTACAATTCTAAATATAACAAATTTAAATAATGACTCTCTAAATATAAATCAAATAACTCTTTCACAATAAATTCTTTTTATTTATATGCAAAATTCTGTAGATTTAATTTCACAGATTTAATTAAATCTTGCAAAGTGATGCTGATTACACATGAAGATTTTTGCAGTTTGGTGCTATTGAAACAAGTTTACTTCCAGGAGAAATGTTGACAATCTGTCATCATTAATACTTTGCACTTTTTTGAAGGGCATCCTAGTAATTTATTTGGTTCTGTCCCCACACATTATCCTTTGTCTTCTTGTTTTTTTCATTCAATCTTATTGAACATAATTGCTTTTTCTAAGCCATCCTATGTTTATATCACATTGCACGTAATCCTCATTGCATGTAATCCTCATTTACTGACTGGTCATTCAGTGACCTTTAGAAGTTACAACAGAGATTAAAAAGAAAATTTACAGCCAATCCTTGAAATTGCAGCTATTGTAGCATCTCTGTGGACAGGTGATCACAATTTGGCAAACAATATTTACAATGGTCACAGCATCCCAGAGTCATGTGATTCCCATTTGAGACCTTCATCGCCAGTTTCTGACAAGCAAAGTCAATGGGAACCCAGCAGGAAATTGCAAGTTGAGGTCATGTGACATCATACTTAACGATTCATGGTGATTCACTTAATAACTGCAGCCAGAACTGATGTCATAAACAGCATGGTCAGGAGCCCTTGCACTTAAGAATCACACTGCTTAGCAAGGGAGTTGCTGGTCCCAATTGCAGACAGTGAGGACTACTTGTCTTCTATTTGCTGATTGCAGTGGCAATGCAGAGAAAGCCACTATATTTCTAGGGGTGTACTGCAGTAGTATCTTTTAATTTCTCCTTCATATTAAGAAAATTCCACAGATTTAGAATTTATTGTGAGTTATGTTACATGATTAAATTGCTTGTTTTTCCACTCTCATTTGACAAATAAATGAAAGGGAGGGATCATCCCACAGCTGTAGGTGGACCTCAAGATTGTTTAGGTTGGCACTGGCTTAGTCCCAGGTTATTGTTTACTTCCTGAGGTTCTGTCAGTTTGCATGAGAAACAAATGAACCTTCTCACCAAGGTCAAGTCCTGTAATTTCAGTACCACACAAACAGGGTCATGAGGATTGGGTACCATAAGACCCTGGCATTGATTGCCCTTTGATTTGGGAGCTTTGCCACAGAGCTGGAGTGAATTCCCTTTGCTTCAGCTCCTGCTGGAGACATGAAAAGGACCCCCAATTGGGCATCCCCCAGGCAACGGTGATGTCACCAGCTAATCCTTTCAACCTGAAAGTGCCTTGGTGCTTCTGATACAAGTACGACCTGGAAGCATTGGTGTTCTTGTTCTCCCTTTTTCTTGTCCAGTGTCCCTAGTTATAAAGCAGCACTAAAAAGTTCATTGTTTTGTTATTATGATCTCGATTTTATTGAAATGTGTTTCACATTGCATCAGTAGTAGAGGTATAAACTTGTACAATGATGATGATCGTATTAAATGTGATGGAATCAGTAGCAACCTTATATTATTTGGTTATAACCATGCACACACTTAGCTCTGTCCTTTTCATGTATCAGTGTTTCTTTCTTCATTCTTTTATAGTAATTCTAATCCTGAATAGAAACGCATCATGTTACATTCATATCATAATTTTATGATAAACCCAACTCACTCTCCACTTAAATTAACTGTTTCATTTGGTATACTTTATTTGTATACTGTATTGACGATCTCCAATTTCCCTTGGTTCATATCCCATGTTCTAATTCAAAAGGTATTTTTCTTTCCTTTTTTATCCTTACACCATGCTGAACATTTTTCAGAGGAAAGGACTATCCGTTAGTTTACTCTCCCTGACCTGTTGTGATCCTCGGGTAATGCTGTTTAAACTATTTAAACTCTTATGATTGCTGGTGAAGTTTTGAGATAAGAGCTTGTTTATTGTGGTCTCTTGTACAATTGCACCAATGTTTGCGCTCATCACATTGCAGCTTTTGTAGAAATCCTCTCAATAATGTCTGTCCCATTTGCCCTTCCAGACAGAGGTAGCATCAGAAGTGGATCTTCAAATGACAGGCTACAAGAATGATATGGAAAAAGATGTTTCATTGGACATAGAAAAGTAATCAGTTGATGCGTTAAGAATCAAAGGGGAATTACAAATACTAAATCAAGCAAGTGACCTAGATAAGTCATTTATATTGGAGTTATAAAAGAGGTTTGCTAAAGCTTGGATGACTAGTGTGGGAAGTATAAAAAAGAAATGAAATTGAGTTCTACAATATTACTTGAATAGACTAAAGATTAAGATTGTTAGAATCAAAGGAAAGAATATAAAGTTGTTTTATTTGCTGGATGTTAATATGGATATGTTGTTATTTCTGGCAACCCTTAATAAGCTTTGTTGACACTAGGACTGAAATTATGTTTGTGGATTTGTTTATCAATAAGAGATGGTCAAAAGGAGGAAAAGATAATTGGTTGTAAAATTAAGAGAAGGTGAAAAGTTACTAAAATTGATTGGAAGGTTGAAAATTATATCTTATATCTTTGTTTTCTTTTTCTTCATTATAATCTCTCTCTCTCTCCCTCCTTCTTCTTTTTTTCCTTTGCACCTTTTGTTCTTTCTTTCTACTCTTCATTTTGTTTTAGTTTGCCTCACTTTTTATGATTGAATTATTATCTTTAATAACATTGTTTTAACAAATGTCCAATTTGGAGATTGAAAGGAAGTTTTGCCTTCATCTGAGAACAGTACAGGTAGTCCTCGTCTTACGACCATAACTGAGCCCAGAATTTATGTTGCTCAGTGAGAAATTTGTTAAGTGAGTTTTGCTCCATTTTATGACCTTGTCATAGTTGTTAAGTGAATCACAGCAGTTGTTAAAAATTAGTAACACGGTTGTTAAGTAAATCTTTTCCAAGATCCAGATGTTTTATTATTATTATTATTATTATTATTATTATTATTATTAATAATAATAATAATAGTAATAATAATAATAAAAAGTTGGAAGGGACCTTGGAGGTCATCTAGTCCAACCCCCTGCTCAGGCAGGAAACCCTATACCATTTCAGACAAATGGCTGTCCAGTCTCTTCTTAAAAACTTCCAGTGTTGGAGCATTCACCGCTTCTGGAGGCAGGTTGTTCCACTGGTTAATTGTTCTAACTGTCAGGAAGTTTCTCCTTAGTTCTAGGTTGCTTCTCTCCTTGATTAGTTTCCATCCGTTGCTTCTTGTCCTGCCTTCAAGCGCCTTGGAAAATAGCTTGACTCCCTCTTCTTTGTGGCAACCCCTGAGATATTGGAATACTGCTAACATGTCCCCCCTCGTCCTTCTCTTCATTAAACTAGACATACCCATTTCCAGCAACTGTTCCTTGTATGCTTTAGCCTCCAGTCCCCTAATCATCTTTGTTGCTCTTCTCTGTACTCTTTCTAGAGTCTCAACATCTTTTTTACATCGTGGTGACCAAATCTGGATGCAGTATTCCAAGTGTGGCCTTATCAAGGCATTGTAAAGTGGTATTAATACTTCACGTGATCTTGATTCTATCTCTCTGTTAATGCAGCCCAGCACTGTGCTGGCCTTTTTGGCAGCTGCAGCACACTGCTGGCTCATATTTAAGTGATTGTCCACTGGAGCGTTGGCTATTCCTGCCAGCTTGGTGTCATCTGCAAATTTGATGATTTCCCCATCTATCCCCTCGTCCAAATTGTTGATGAAGATGTTGAAGAGCACTGGGCCCAGAACAGAGCCCTGGGTCACCCCACTACACACATCATCATCATCATCATCATCATCATCATCATCATCATCATCATCATCATTATTATTATTATTATTATTATTATTATTATTATTATGGTGTTCACTGATTCGTTGTTTGATTATCTTTTCCAGAATCTTCCCAGATATTGAGGTCAGGCTGATAGGTCTGTAATTTCCTGGGTCCATTTTTTTCCCCTTTTTTGCAGATGGGAACTACATTAGCTCTTTTCCAGTCCTCCGGTAGTTCCCCAGTGCTCCAGGATCTTTGAAAAATATAGTTCAATGGTTCTGAGATCACATCTGCCAGTTCCTTAAGAATCCTGGGGTGTAATCCATCTGGTCCTGGTGATTTGAACTCATCTAGGCTGGACAGGTGCTCACTTACCATTTTCTTGCCTATCTTAACTTGTGTTTCTATTCTGTTTTTTATGGCACTATTTTTGGTAGGTTGGTCTGTTTTTTCCCTTTGTGTAAAGACAGATGCAAAGATGTTTTGGCACTGCAGCACCCGGAATATCCATCCATTATGTCTTGCAAGCTGAGGATTTTGGACATAATCATACTAACACAGTGAGAAAGAATCCAGCCAGGAAAGACTTCTTTATAATGTGTGATGGAGTGTTAAAAACTAGCTTTTATCAGGATGATTAGGCCACAGGGGTGAGAAGAAGTCAAAGATAAATATTATATAATTATATAAAATGATTATATAATACGTTATGCACATTAATAAGTGTAATCAAATTTTTATAATTTTAGTTGATTACATTATTGATTTCTTCCTCCATTTTCCCAAGCCCTAGTCATTAAATATTTGTTTTGTTTTGCTCTGTTTTCTTTCTTTTCTTTTATTATTTTATTATCAAATTTATAAGCTACCCATCTTGAGTACTGTATTTTATTATTAAATTTTATTGCTGCCCACTTCATGGCAACTGACTCTGGGCAGCGAACAAGAGCCATAAATAAAACAACCATTATCCCAAACTATTAAATAATAACTATTAAAGGAACATTGAAATGGAAAAATCGTAATATTTTGCAGTGAATGGAGCCTCAGTTTGCGACCATTTTGCAGCTGATTGAAAAGAGCACCCACACACCGAGAGAAGCCTTTCTTGTCCTTTTTAATACACCTCTGAACAAAGTAAAAGCTTTAAAAAACACAGCCCACCCAACTAAACATGGCTTAAGGGTTGGCTGCATTGCTTCAGGTCCAGAAAATAATGCTGGGATTATTGGAGTCAACTTGCATTATTCAATGTCAGACATGCTTATGCTCATATCAATTAATAACTCCTTTGGTTGGCTGTCTTCTTGGTTGCCCTGGCAACGGCTTCCACCGCCATTAGTATCTCTGAGGCCCAATCTTGGTTCACATGTTTCTTTCCCTTTTAGCAAAGCAATTGCCAATTAATAGCAGCAGTGTAAGCATATGTAGACATTTGGGTGACCTTTTGTTTTATTTATTGCTTTGAATGAGGTCTCATTTTATTCTTGTCTATGTTCATTAGCACTGGAAGCTTAAAAGGCTTGCAGGAGCCTGGATGTGTTTTGAAAATAATATTTTGACTGAACTGTTCAGACATACAGATTATATGATTTAGTTGGGACACTTTTATGTTGAATGCTCTTTCTATAACATGAATCTACAATCCATTTCAAATGAATAATACAACTATTTGTAGATTGAGATCAAAACCCCTCCCCTCCCCTCCCCTACTCTACTCTACTCTTGCTATAATCCATACATGTGATATCTTGTTTTGAAATGTTCAGAGATCATTTCAGAGAAATACTGAGATCTCAGCTATCTTTTCTTCTATTGGGAACTCAAGCAAATTCAAAATTTTCATGACAGATTTAGAAAGCCCCATACGGATTTCTATCTCCTCTCGTCTATCTCATTTTTTCTCATATCACATCTGGCCTTTCCAAATGTTGCTTTCATAAGATAGACTTTTGATGTTCTTGGGGAGCTTCAAAGTTTGTGCACAATCTGTCTGCTGCATTGTAGTCTGATATTGATAAAAGAGCATCATTTATGTTTTTTTCTTTGTTCTTCTTTGGAACTTTTAGCTGAAATGATAAAAATAGAGGTAGGGAAGGGGATATGAATATTTGTTTTCTGCTGAATTTCATCAATACATTGAGCCACTGGTATTCTTCAGTAACAATAAACAAAAGGGTTGCATACTGTAGTTTTAAAATTATAGAAATTCTCCATCTTTGGTGGGAGAGAAAGAAAGCGGAGCAGAATATTGGCAGAAGGAAACCCATGGAACAATTATGACAGATTTTTTCCAGTTTTAACCAAGCAGAAGTCCCATTCTACAGAGACTTAAGGGTATCATAATAATAGGAGAGTACTTTTAATTTCCTTTTTTCTGAGATTACCATTGTACTGATACTGTAGAAGTTTTGTTCTGTTTTGTTTCTGCATCATTTTATATACAGGTAGTCCTCAATTTACAATAGTTCATTTATGACCATTTGAAGTTACAACGGCACTTGAAAAGAGTGACTTATGACTGTTTTTCACACTTGTGGTCGTAAGTTGAGGACTATCTCTATTTGGTTATATTTTAATCATATTCAAATCATCAAGCTCGGGTCTCAAAAGCTTTGCATATCCTAGAACAGACATTTTGTACAAGTCAGGTTTCTAGAGTAACATTAAGTTTTTGTGTATTTTTTCCTAAGTAAACACTTTTTTTGGTAACAAAACAGATTTCATCCAATTTTGTGGTAGCCTTTTTTGTTTAGGGCAGTGTCCTACAGAAGCAACCATGAATACTACTTGTACTTTTGAAGTTATTGATCTTTTTTCCAGCCACTGATTTTATCATTTTATACTGCATGATACTTGATCAATGAAGTTCACAGAACACAGTGATACATAAACTAGAAGAAGCCATCCAAATAAAGCAAAAACTTTGGAGGCGAATGCTTGATAAATTATCAAGGTCATAGTGACCTTGGTTCTTTAACCAGCTCTTTATTGTTCCCAAGGAACATAATCTCTGCTCAAGTGGATTCATTGCATTTTTTTTCTCTAGCATCAACCTTCTTGAAAAATATGATTCTGTATTGGACCCCTTGAGTGTGAATGATAAGAAAATAATGTTATTCGAATGCTGAAAAATAGAAAAACCCGATTAGCATTCTCTCTAACTCACACAATTTGAATTGGTTAAGCCTATTAATAAATAAATAAACATTTGATCTGAATATATAAAATGACCCCAGATTTTGCCTCCCAGGTCTAAATGGCCTGAAAAAAGCAGTTTTTGCTGTTATGATTCACATACAATTTAGGTTTATTTTATTTCTAGTTAGGTACACTTGTTTTGTCACTGTAACATTATTTGCTATCATTACATGATGTACAGTATATTTAATTCTGAATGCTTCCTTTCATTTGGAAATCAATATTGCCTGTCTTCTGCCTATACTGTACATCCCCCAAATCTCTCTTTCTGGTTTTTTAATTTATTGTTGTCTATAAACTACAATAGAGGAATGGGGGCATAATTAAAAATGTCAGCAGTTCTAGCTATAGTCAGTAAACAATATCCACTTCCTCTTAACAGTTGATGATAGATCTTACGTTGATCGGAATGCAAGGCACACACACACACACAAGCATAGCTCTTCCAATCTGTGGCAGTATGGAATGATATTTATATTTATATCTTCAACTGCAAGATGTTGAAAAAGAGAGGAAACTCCACTCCATCCCTTATAATTGCCTTCCCTGATGTCTGCAACTTTGCAAAATGCAGATGATTTATATCTGTGGCAGTGTTTAAATCCCCGAGACAAAGGGATTGAAAGCTTTATGGGCAGCCCTCCAGAGAGTGTGGCACAATTTTCTAATGTGCTAAATCTAGATGTAAAAGAGAAGAAGCATGCATTGCAAATTACCTTTAAGGTCCCAGACAAATTGTGGGCTGAGAATGGGAAAGATGCCTCAGAAGGAAGTGGATATTGATAAATATTGCATTTCTGAAGTGAACAGCTCCCAAAACTCAATTCAGATCATTGAAAGGAATAAAAAAAATCCCAGTGCAAACTTTCAACTACATCCAGATTTAATTCCTTAAGTTTTTACTGTTGAAAATCTAGTTTTGTGGAATACCCAGCTGATAGAATTATTTAAACTTTAATCTTGCAAGAAGGAAGCATGACAAATATATTTAGCAAATATATTTAAATTAGTGCTAATTGTACCCCCAGAATTCTGAGAATTGGAGTACTGAAAATGCATTGTAAAATTCCCTAGCATTTCATATATGTAAGTGTACTATGCAGGGCAAACCTTCAACATGTTAACATTCAACGTAGCATGTGTCACCCTTCTGCACTATTAACCTTTTGGGCACAATGGGCAATAGATGTGGAGATAGTTAGCACATTTATCTCCTTTCTTTTTAAAAAAAACAAACAAACCCTATTTTTCCATAACTTCCTTTGCTCTCAGTTCACTCTAGCTTTTGTTCTGTTCCTGGCTTCTACAATTCAGGTACCTAATTGACTCTCTCTCTCTCTGTGTGTGTGTGTGTGTGTGTGTGTGTGTGTGTGTGTGTGTGTGTGTGTGTGTCTGTCTGTCTGTCTGTCTGTCTGTCTGTCTGTCTGTCTGTCTGTCTAATGGATACGACCACCCTATAGCTAAGGTCCCCAACCTGTTGGGCACCAGGGACCAGTTCAGTGGAGAGAGGTTTTTCCGCAGACCAGAGAATGCATGGTTTTGTGTGCTGCCTGCATTCCACAGATTTACTTGTTTGTGTGGACTGGTTGCTGGCATGCCACGGCCCGGTACCGGTCCATGGACCAGGGGTTGGGGACCCCTGCCATATAGGCTATCAGCTGCAGATGGACCACTTAAGTCACTTAGACGTTACTATCTCTATGTTCTTTCCTAAATAAAGTTTGCTTTTGTTTTTCTTTCACACAAGTGGCAGCCTCAATACTTTCTTATAAAAGTTATACTCCTAATTATGTATACTCCTTTTGTCTCTATGTTTTCATTCCAATGGATAAAACCATTTGCTGTCCAAAATGATATATGCTTAGACTGCTGCACAGGGCATTTGAATGATCAAGTTTCAAGTTAAGGATGCTAAAAATTATCGGATTATTCATTTATTATATAGATTTATATAGCCACTCACACCACAATTGTGACTTGGAGATGACAAACATCAAATTAAAAAATCAAAGGAACAGGTATGGAAATGAACAACAATAACACAATGATAGCATAATAACATATTACAGTGGTTCATCATGGACCCCCTTTAAATATCTGTTGTGGCCACAAACCAGGCCACAGGCGACTAAGATTTAAATCAAAATTTAAATCATAACATTTCTTCAAGCCTTTGTGGACCCCCAGGTTGAGAACCACTGACATATTTTGTCTAGTCTTATTTATTTATTTGATAGATATTGGCCGGGCTTGAATAATTTTCCAACAGAAGAAGTTCCATCAGATTTTTGGGTGGGGTTATTTTCAATGATCCTCAACTCTTGCTGTTGTCAAGCCAAAATTAATTAGGAAGTGATCCCTTGATGAAAATGGAGTCATACAGGGCTCCTCTGAT
Organism: Bothrops alternatus; assembly: GCA_034064705.1. NCBI lineage: Eukaryota > Metazoa > Chordata > Lepidosauria > Squamata > Viperidae > Bothrops > Bothrops alternatus. The sequence continues at coordinate 8,870,797 of JARGCV010000087.1, forward strand.
TTCAGATTGTCAGCATCCAGGCAGAATGGCCTTTCCAGTTGAATACATAGGGATAGATAATGATTGGTAATCATTAATCCTTGACACAAAATCCTGAGCCATTCCTGACTGATCAACTTCAGCAAAGAATCTAAAATTGCTCAGGATGAACACTGCAATCTAGGATAATCCAATCCAGCTAGTTCAGGAAGAGAGGCTGTTAGACAAGAGGATGTAGCAATATCCCTAAATGATTTCAGCCCCCCCCCCAAGCTGTAATAATACTCAGAAGTGGCATATGGTTGGATGGAATTGCAATATGAAATTCTTATGGCTCATAGTTATTCCGTCTTCTTGCCTTTCAATCCCATCCTGCTAGACCATAGAATTGGGAGAAATGAATGTCCCATTCTTCTATATTACATGACATTTAAGTGCCAGGAGCTTGTAGTCAGGAAGGTGCTTGTTACAGATAACAGCCTCCTTTCAATCCTCTCTTGTAGTCTAGGCTCCAAAGCAGAACATGATGAAAGAAACATGGTGATAGGGTCACTATTATTTTAAAAGCAAGGAATCGTGTTCCATTTTTTAAAAAAAAATCTTTAGATTCCATCCAAAATAATAGATAGATAGATAGATAGATAGATAGATAGATAGATAGATAGATAGATAGATAGATAGATAGATAGGTAGGTAGGTAGGTAGGTAGGTAGGTAGGTAGGTAGACAGGCAGGCAGGCAGGCAGGCATGATGATGCATATCATACATATTTGCATGTGTGTTTGTGAGAGAATGAATATGGTTACCTATATATCATGTAGCATGTTCATGTTCATGTTCTTCTTAGCATTCTCCAGCAAGTGCAGGGTCCATGTTTTTTTTTAGATCAACCAAGTGCTGTTCCATTGGTTGCATCATAGATCGATCATCTTGTCATCGTAGTTATGAGCTGAGAAAGAGAGTGACTGGCCCAAAGTCATCCAGCCTAAGGTGGCACTAGAATTCCCAGACTCTGTTTTCTAGCCTGTTGTCTTAACTATTAGACCAAGCTGACTGTAACATATTGTATTCCTGATATACTGTACTCTAAATCTGCTTTAAATGTATTGGAATCCTTTGTGAGTGTATATATGTACAAACTAGAAGTGAAAGTTTCGGTTGCACATATGAAAATCTGCTAATGTAAAATTAGATATAGCCTTAAGAGTTTAATGCTCTCTTCCCCATCACATTTTTCATACCCTGCTTCTGCTGAGTGTTCAGGTGGTCACTGTTATAATTCCACATGCAAACATCCAATAATAGTTTTAGTCCATAGCTGTCTTTGATGGTAAGTAGGCAAACTTTAATCAGATTAAAGGTACTGGTCGGTAGCCGTCCAAGTCTAAAAGTCCTGGGTGGTGCACCCATGTAATTATATTTTAATTATATTTTTAATGCAACAGGAGAGGGAGTTTTTAAATATATGGAAGTAACTATATGATGGAAGAATTTATTCTCCTAGATTCTGGATCAGTGCATTATGTGAACACCATTATTCAAATATCAGGCAGCTTAAAAATTATGAAATCTGTGGGTGGAAACAAATGCAGCAATATCATTGATAACGATTGCAGTATTTGATTCTTGCATTTGTATCCTGACTTGTCTCTGTGGGCTAATATGAGAATGTTTCATCCTTTTATATCTGCAATGACAATCCTGTGAAATAGATTGGACAAGAGAGAATGACTTGCCTAAAGCCACCCACATAACTGCATATTTGTCTAAAGAGTTGAACCATCATACTAGTCTAAAAACATATTAAATATAAGCCCTGGCTGGGAAAAGTTATCCATAAACTACGTATATTTAAGGATCCAATTATTAATTCCACCAACCTCCCAACATAGGTTTATTATATTGTGCAACACACAAATTGTCTTAATTAGAAAAATAGACTTGCAAATTCAGAAATGCCTTGCCCGATGAATACTGTGTTGTGGCTCTGCAGTTGTATATGATTTGCTTAAGGCTGGAAACACTTGCCCAAAATGGCTTAGTCTGTCAGGATGAAATTGTTTTAACATTTGAAAAGACAGGATGCAAGTACACTGCTGTAGTGCATTTTTACAGTCTATTCATATTGCTTTTTATTCTGAGATGGTGACCAAGATACCCACTATGATTAACATTTTAAAAAATCCCCATTAATGGAATATATTTGTTAATTTGACCTTAGTGGGTGCTAACATGGGAGATATACCTCACTGAGTTGACCTAATAGAAATCTTTAAGTCACAGTAAGATCCTGTTCCTTTTGACAGGGATGATTGCTTCTACAGAATGCAAGATGGATGCTATAAAGCAGGGCTGAATGGCTCCTACTAATAGAAACTCATTTTTTCCCCTTCATTTTAACCCTTTCATTACTGGGGCTTAGCTTTTTCACTCAGGGTGTTCCTAAGGGCATATTTTGTTTATAGCAGTTATTGCCATTTAAAGCATGCACACACATGCATATATACATACACACTGGAAACACTTTGTGCTTTGCGATTTTATATTTCCTGGCTGCTACATAACTGGAGATGAAGCCCAGTTTCAGATATTTTCATGAAGAAGGCCCTGGACAGCTAATTCTTGCTACTAGCTACAAGCATAAAATTGCTTTGATGGGATTAGTGGCACCAGGTTATTTGCAGTTCAGCTGGAAGATCTTCTGTGGAAGATTCAGTAACATACTTTGCCTGCTGGAGGTTCAATATTGCAGACCAGAGTTAGGCAGAATGAATCCCCTCCTGTTGCATTCTCAAAAGCCACAGCCAACATGGTCAATATGTGGGAGGTTAAACACTGTAGATCAGTGTTTCTCAACCTTGACAATTTTAAGGCATGTGGACTTCAACTCCCAGAATTCCACAGCCAGCATTGCTGGCTGTGGAATTCTGGGAGTTGAAGTCCACATGCCTTAAAATTGTCAAGGTTGAGAAACACTGCTGTAGATTCACAAGGGAGTGTTACATAACATAACAGAGTTCTCAGCGTAAGGCTCTTTCCTCATCTTCATGAACTCAGTGTGGCAGCTTGGGATTCTCCAAGCTGCTCCATTGCCAGAAAGAGAGAACACCTTTTTTGACAGAGAGAGAGAGAAAGAGAAAGAAAATTCACAATAAAAATCTTTACTGATACAGATAGTCTTCAACTTACAATACTTCATTTAGTGACCGTTCAAAGTTGCAAGAGCACTGAAAAAGTAACTTATGACCATTTTTCACACTTAACGATCATTGCAGCATGATCAAAATTCAGACGCTTGGCAATTGACTCATATTTGTGACGCAGTGTCCCGGGGTCATGTGATCACCTTTTGTGACCTCCTGACAAGGAGAGTCAAAGGGGAAACCAGATTCCCTTAACAACTGTGTTACTAACTTAACAGGCGCAGTGATTCACTTAACTGTGGCAAGAAAAATGGGGCAAAACTTACTTAACAAATGTGTCACTTAACAACAGAAATTTTGGGCTCAGTTGTGGTTGTAAGTTGAGGACTACTTGTACTTCACCTGGCCAGATATGTCAGATTTGTCAGTCACATAATAACCCCTAAATATAGAAGGAGTTTGTCTTTGGATAAAATCAATGCCCTTCTAGTAGCAGTCAGTGAGGAGAGATAATCAGAACATCTCTTTTGAGTGGAGATCGTGTCTATGCGGTGGAGGAACAATTAAAACGCTTAAACCCTTCTTAAGCATTCTTCTCTAACCATCGCAGATGTAGCTGTTCATTTCGTCCCTATTTTATAATATTTTGTAGCTCTGTCTTATTTTCATTAATAGTTGCCAGAGTCGTTTTAACAATATAATAATAATGCATTTGGGTCAATACTTGAATGCATTTGGGTCAATATAAAAGGGAGAAAAAATGACATTGCCATAGGTGTATACTATAGGCCACCCAACCAAACAGAGGAAATAGATGAACTTTTTGCTTGTCAGCTAACTAAGATATGTAGGAAGCACATCACCATAGTAATGGGGGACTTTAATTACCCTGACATCAACTGGGAGACAAACTCTGCACCAAGTGGAAGATCAAACAGATTCCTGACAAACCTAGCAGACAACTTTGTCTCCCAAAAAGTAGAGAAGGGAACTAGGGAATTAGCCATTTTGGATCTAATTCTCACTAACAGAGATGAAATGATAGAAGGTGTTGAAGCCACAGGAACCTTGGGAGGTAGTGATCATGCAATATTGGAATTCAACATTATGGAAGCACAAGCAATAGAACACAGTCAAACTAGAGTCTTGGACTTCAAGAGAGCTAATTTCAATAAACTTAGAGAGGGCTTGGGAAGTATTTCATGGATGAGAATCCTCCAGGGGAAAACAACCCAAAAAGCTTGGGAAATTTTGAAAAGCAAGATAATAGAAGCCCAGTCTAGCTCAATACCAACAAAAAGGAAAAATAACAGCTCTCAAAAGAAACCAGCATGGCTGCATAAAGAACTCTCTGACAAATTGAAAGATAAAAAGGACAAGTATAGAAAGTGGAAAGGGGGGCACATAACTAAATCAGAATATCAACAAATAGCCCGGGCCTGCAAAGATGAAGTGAGGAAAGTCAAGGCTCAAAATGAACTAAGGCTTGCGACCAAAGTCAAAAATAACAAAAAAAGCTTCTTTCAACATGTAAAAAACAAGAAAAAGGTGAAGGAAATGATTGGTCCATTAGTTGGTGAAAGTGGTAAGAAGGTGACTAGCAATAGGGAGAAAGCAGAACTATTTAACTCGTTTTTTGCATCTGTCTTTACACAAAGGGAAAAAACAGACTAACTTATCAAAAATAGTGTCATAAAAAACAGTATAGAAACACAAGTTAAGATAGGCAAGAAAATGATAAGTGAGCACCTGTCCAGCCTAGACGAGTTCAAATCGCCAGGACCAGATGGATTACACCCCAAGGTTCTCAAGGAACTGGCAGATGTGATCTCAGAACCACTGAACTATATTTTTCAAAGATCCTGGAGCATTGGGGAACTACCAGAGGACTGGAAAAGAGCTGATGTAGTTCCCATCTTCAAAAAAGGAAAAAAAATGGATCCAGGAAATTACAGACCTATCAGCCTGACCTCAATACCTGGGAAGATTCTGGAAAAGATAATCAAACAACGAATCAGCGAACACCTAGAGGCAAACAAAGTCATTACTAAAAGCCAACATGGGTTTGTCAAAAACAGATCATGCCAGACAAATCTTATTGCATTCTTTGATGAAGTGACAAAATTAGTGGATGAGAGGAATGCTGTGGATATAATTTACTTGGACTTCAGTAAGGCATTTGATAAAGTAGATCACAACCTACTACTCGATAAGATAGAAAAATGTGGGTTAGACAGCATCATCACCAGATGGATTCGTAGCTGGCTGACCGGCCATACTCAGCATGTGGTCCTCAATGGAACCGCATCTACATAGAGGGAAGTGTGTAGTGGGGTGCCCCAGGGCTCTATTCTAGGCCCAGTGCTCTTCAACATCTTCATCAATGATTTGGATGACGGGATAGATGGGGAACTAATCAAATTTATGGATGACACCAAGCTGGCAGGAATAGCCAACACTCCAGAAGACAGACTTAAGATACAGGAAGACCTGGATAGACTTGAACACTGGGCGCTATTTAACAAAATGAAATTCAATGGTGAAAAAAGTAAGGTTCTACATTTAAGCAAGAAAAACCAAATGTACAGGTATAGTATAGGGGGTACCTTGCTCAATAGTAGTAACTGTGAGATGGATCTCGGAATCCTAGTAGACAATCACTTAAATATGAGCCAGCAGTGTGCTGCAACTGCCAAAAAAGCCAACACAGTGCTGGGCTGCATTAATAGAGGGATAGAATCAAGATCACGTGAAGTATTAATACCACTTTACAACGCCTTGGTAAGGCCACACTTGGAATACTGCATCCAGTTTTGGTCACCATGATGTAAAAAAGATGTTGAGACTCTAGAAAGAGTACAGAGAAGAGCAACAAAGATGATTAGGGGACTGGAGGATAAAACATATAAGGAACAGTTGCTGGAATTGGGTATGTTTAGTTTAATGAAGAGAAGGATGAGGGGGGACATGATAGCAGTGTTCCAATATTTCAGGGGCTGCCACAAAGAACAGGGAGTCAAGCTATTCTCCAAGACGCCTGAAGTCAGGACGAGAAGCAACGGATGGAAACTGATCAAGGAGAGAAGCAACTTAGAACTAAGGATAAACTTCCTGACAGTTAGAACAATTAACCAATGGAACAACCTGCCTCCAGAAGCGGTGAATGCTCCAACACTGGAAGTTTTTAAGAAGAGACTGGACAGCCATTTGTCTGAAATGGTGTAGGGTTCCTGCCTGAGCAGGGGGTTGGACTAGATGACCTCCAAGGTCCCTTCCAACTTTATTATTATTATAATATAGATAAATAATCTTTATAATTGAATTCTTTCTAAACCTTAATCATTCCTTTACATATTCTTCTTCTTTATAACTACATCACCTCATTTCCTCTAGACATAATATTAATACTACTGTTTTTCCATGAATTTCACCATTATAATGGTTCTATATTTTAGTCTGATAAAATGCTATTATTCTAAATAACCATTTATTTGCTTTATACCAATAGCAGAATGCGTTACTATTTTAATTTTTATGCGTAAATTTCTTAAACTTACATTTATCATTTTAGTTGTATTGCCAAAAGATTTTATAGCTTGTTTTCTTCTAGTCAATTTCTATGCATTAATATTCAGTGAATTAAATGTGACTCTATTTTTCAAAGACATGTTATTTTGAAAGTCAATGACCGAAATAAAATGGCTGGCTGACTAGCCTTTACTGATCTCCCTCCCATTGCAAATTCAACCTCCAGGCACATGGTTCTGCTGCAATTTAAAAGTAATATTTTTCTCTTACGTATATCCCTGGAATACTCATGTCTGTTTTAGTTAACCACAGGAGTTTATTGATTGCTTCACAAGGAAGGGAAATACTTTCAGCTGAAGCATTAGCTGTCATTTCCTCTAGAACTCCTAGAATCTTTCTTTATTCATCTGTATTAAATAGCAACCTTTTACACACGATAAAACTTTTAGCCACTATACTGTTTTAGCACTTATGGTAAATGGACAGTCTAGAAATATTTACAGTGCAAAGTAGTTGGCAAGAATGGAATTGTTATTTTAAAAGTCAGTGTTGTGTTTACATTTATTTATTTAGCATATGGCATATCATACATGGACTAGCAATATAAATTAACATTTTAACTAGATTAGTGGAATCCAATAAAATATAAATGTTAAAAAGATCTATGTTCAAATATCAAGGCCATCTAACCACTGAAGCACGGTATTGGATCAATATATGCCCTCAGCTTACTGCCAATAATGGTGTGATCTACAGTTTGATGTGGGACCCCGCAGTCAAACTGAGTGGAGGATACTATGGCTCATTTATACAGAGAGTCCCAGCAGACACCATGTTTACATATGTATAGTTTTTTATGCTTTTCTTAAGATGGCTTAAATTTAAGTTGCCATGTACACAGGACAAGGAGTAGCTTTGTAACTGCAGATGTTCTACTTTACATTCTTCTCTGGAGATACATTCTGAAGATGCACACACCTAAGGAGAAAATGAGACAACAGTCATTACATCCACTGCTTGTTTAGCGCCCATCTCAGTTAGCAACCATTTTGAAATAATGGTAATAAAAAAAATCTGGCCAATGTGTACATTTATGGCCATAGGTCTGACAACAACACACATAAGAGTGAGGGTAACCCTTGTGTAGCAGTATGAAAATTTTATCTGAACGGGTTGGTACAATCAGTGATCTTCACAGCATATCTCTCTTTCTCTCTCTCTCTCTCTCCCTCTCCCTCTCCCTCTCTCCCTCCCTCCCTTCCCCCCTCTCTGTCCCCTCTCTCTCCCCTTTTCTCAATCACATATTCATTTACGACCATTTTGCTTAAAGACCTGGTTGATGAAATGAAACTCAGTTACTAAATGAAAAGGGGTTTATAAATATCCATCCATAAATACATTTTCAAATGTTTATCTACAATCACTCCTAAAATGTCCAAGGTATTATTTAAAAATGTTGACGAATCTTCTTTGCTATGGGATAGTGAAGCAAAACCTAGTTTGATGTTTCTTCTAATTCACAGAAGTCTTGCTCTCAGAAACATACCCTTGGTTCCTCTCTGGACTGGGAAAACATTTGCAATTCTTTGATGGCTTTATTATGTAATAATTTGGCTGCAATTTTATTTATTTGTTTGTTTGTTTGTTTGTTTCGATTTCTAGGCCGCCCTATTCCGAAAACTCAGGGCGGCTTACAACATAATCAGTAGCATATAGTTGTGTAGGTTTTAGTTGTGTAGGTTTGAACAAATAGGTGTTAATTTCATATCGATCAATTGTAAATAGACAAAAAGTGTATCTGGCAAAGTGGGGATTTCACTCTGAGACATTTATCTAATTAATGCAGATCATTTTCTATTTTTCTTGAAGGGAAGAACTAGCTTTTATAATTTATTTTTGTAACCAAGAAATAGCAGCTGTTGTTTCCCATCACACAGTTGCTGAAACATTTAAAGAATAATTGCACCAAATGGTGTTGCAGTCCTTAATAATGTTAATATGCATTTGTCACAGGCAGCTTGCTCAAAATTCCTGAATACCGTCACAAGGATTTAGCTGGACTGATCTTTCTTTTGTAGAGATGACATTGAAATAATTTTCTCAGTATCTACATACCAAGCCACACATAATTTAATTGTGTGAAAAGTTTTAGCCATAAATTTGTATGGGAGCAACATGGTGCCCACTGCGGAACAGGTGGCTTAGTGAATGGAATATCCACAGTCTTCCATATAGAAATCAGCAAATACAAAACAGCATGTACAGTATTTATGGAATACATGTCTTTTAAAGATGCATAAATAAAATAGCATCTATTAGATTTCTCTAAAAGAGAACATTGAGACTCATCATACTGAAAAAAAATGCAGATCAGGGAAAATTAGATTTTTAAAAGTATTCAGCTTTTTCTTGATCTTTGTTTGTTTGTTTCTCTCACAGGGACATATAAGAAATTCACATTTACATAAAGAAACGTGATACAGAATAGTCATTGGCGGGAATCCCTGGATTAAGCCACTAGAAGAGTATTACCTAGCAAATGCTCAGCCAATTTATTTGAGAGGTCTCCTTGGCAGGAAAGGAAACACAAATCTGCAAACTTGGCCTGCATCTAATTGATGCAAAGACACCCTGATTAGGATGTTATAATCCTCATGCACCCGGAAGCTACCAAATGGGAGGAGACTGAAGAATACCAACTGAATGTCCAAATCTCTCTCTGGTTATTGCTGTGGTCATCTTATTCATCTCAGTCACATTCAATCTTATCTGAAGTATAAACTTAAATATGAGGACTGACAAAACACAGCCAATTCCTAAATATAGGATGTCTTGTATAAAACTTAACAGAGAACATTTTTCTCTTGAGGTGCCATTCTTCTTCACAATGGGAGCAGGGAAAGCATATTTCATCTGCAAAAGATTATCTTAAAAATTATATTTATGACTAATAACGGTGTAAGGTGAGAAAATAAAATGGCAGCACTAAGCCATCTTTAGATTATAGTTGCTACAATACAGTCAAGACAGCTGGAAAAGGCCATCACAGGAATATTTTCATAGATCTCCCAAACCCAAGAACTGGGCCTAACAATGCAAGCTTGCCAGCTATTCTTTTTATTGACTGTCCTGATTATTATTTTGACAATAAGCTGTAACTGATATGTGGTCCTGTTACCAATTAGAATCTATCCTAGGTTAGGCATTGTCTAAACGCAGACATGTTTAAGCGCAATATTAATATGCTTCATTTTGGCTGAACTGCATGCATTTAAAATGAATTTGATTCCCAGCAACTTGGAATGTTCATTTTACAAATGTTTAGGACTATAAACAAGGATGTGGGAAAGAGAGAATTAGTTTCTTTAGAACTAATACTGAGCCAATTTTTATGGCAGTGGGAGTTTTGTATTAGTCAGACTCAGGGAGAGCTACAAAGAAAAACAGCACCTCGTTTGTCTGTAAGTCCAAAAGCCTGCTGAGCATTTTAATGTCAAATCAGTTCAGCCAGTCTAATTGATTCTGCACTGATGGGGCATTGTAATTTATTTGCAGCCGAGTGATGCTTAGTTGAGTGTGAAAATCTTTCACTACAACAGCTCTTTTACTCTACAGTATAATAAAGGGAATGAGCATTTCTGGAGTTTCTTTATATTTCTAAAAAAATAAGAAAAGAAAAAGAAAAGAAAAGCATGTGATGCAAATTAAGTTCTCCAGAATTTAGAATGTGCTCTTAGTAGACCCAAGATGTGCTGGGACAATATGATGGAAGCTTTGGAGAGAAACAAAACATTAGCTATGGAATGGAACGAGGCACTGTCAGTTGACATTTGTGGAAGAACAGATAAAGATGCATTGGATGTAGTACGCAGTTAGAGTTGGCAGCTCCTGTGCTACATGTAACCAACAAACAGATCGACAAATAAAAGTCCTATCAAATTTGGGTGGCAAATCACTGAGAAATGGTAGCAAGTTTTGCCAGTATCTCTTTAGAGGAGGAAATAAGCATGGTATGTAATCTTTTGTTTAGGTTTACATTCTTCCAAACAAAGCAACAAGGAAACTTCTTGGGAGGAAAAACGAAATTCCAATCCTGCTCTGTTCAGCTGCCCTCCTCCTACCATTGATTAAAACAGTGGCAGCCAAAGGGGTGGCAGTCTCTGCTGCGAATTGACTAAGCATTCCCCAACCTAATTTCTCTGCAGATAATTGCATGCATTGGTAAACTTCATTTATTTTCGGGTTGGCAGTGACACAGGGTGTTACCCCTGGGCTTTTTTATTTTGTTTTTTTATTTTGGTTTACATGTATTTTCACCACTCTGAAGCGTCCCAAGTATGTATAGTCAGAACAAAGCCCAAGTACGTATAGTCAGAACAAAGCATACATATTGGGGTCTGTGTCCACTGAAGAGGCACACGTGTCCGCGGAGATTCTCAATCATCCAGGTCGTGGTTGTTCCTAAGGTGCTTTTCCAAAAGGCAACTGGACTTTCTTGGGGGTTTTTTCTCCCCTTTGAAAATGTTTCACTTCTCATCCAAGAAGCTTCTTCAGTTCTGAAGAGGGATACCTTCATCTTCTGAGAAATTGAGCATAATTCTTGGAATCATAATAATATGGTTGAGTGCACCAATCTTTATCTTTGCTACAATAGATTCTTGAGGAGTTCTTCCACGATCATCTGCATTCCATTGCAAACCTCCTAACTTCCAGTCCACACAAATCCTACCATTCCTCCACAGCAAATCAAAGATTGATGATAAAAGATAATATGTTATTCCACACTCTGTGGCCTATAAGTTTCATGCCTTTTAGGTTTAGGGAGAAACTTTGCTCCTGAGAATGTGCCTTGTTCAAAATCAGCACAGGGCCAAATGTAGTTTATAATTTCTGGAACCTGCAGTATATAACTGAAAACGTATTTTGAAGAATTGAGTGTAATTACTGTTAGAACACTTCTTACAAGGAATATTTTGCCTGAGCCAGTTATGATTCAACATTTATATTAGCTCTGATGACTGGTTCTTACGCTCTTGAACTAATTTCTGCAAGGTAGAAGTAATTTCAGACCAGCCATATTATTTGTGGTTAAAATTACTGTTGTTCCCTGGCTATTTATCTATTAATGTGAGCCTTATGAGAAGTCAAGGGGATCCAGTGTTCTTTTTTCTTCACTTTAATTGAGATTTCTAAAATAAAACATATTGATACATGCTAAATAAATTTTATCCCTGTCAGTTATTTTTGTTTTACTGCTCAGTTGCTATGAAAATAAAATAACTCATTCTAAGTGTAAATGGTAGTTTGGCAAAAATAAGTTGTTTTAAAATAGGGCTGATAACACCTGCCATGTGTTAAAATGGAAATAATATGTGAATAAATGCACAATTCTTATTAATAGAGAGAAATAATGCCAATTATGAGCCTCACTGTCCCTCTCATGGGGGGTAGTGCTGGCTGCTTCTTAGGGACGGGGGGCTCCCCACCCTTTCCAGTTGCTGGGGCTGCGGGGGTTGGGAGGCTCATCCTGTGTGTGTGGCAGATCTGGAGGATGAAGTTGGTTGGCAGGGGTTGAGCAGGCAGGGGCTGCAGCGTGGCAGTGATGGTGACCATGGCCCCACCATCCATCTTTGCCTGGCCAGTCCCTCACTGTCTCCAGGGCGGTGAAATGGCAATCAGTGCAGTTTGCAGTGGTGTCACATAGGCATACATTTGTTGTCCCAAATAATCCATGTATGAGGTGACTAGGGCATAAATGACTGTCTGAAGAGCCTCCTATCTATGAACAAACACATCTGGTGCAGATTAATCTCTTAGCCACAGTTGTCACCTGCTCTTTGAAAAGGAACTGTGACCACCAGATTGATGCCAGCCTGAAAGTATATTTCTTTAACATCAGCTTTAACCAGTTTTTAAAAATAAGAGTTCTTTTTCTTCAATGAGATTAGTACTATATTTCCACTCTTTTCAGAACTCGATGCCTGGAGGGTTGCTAGACTTCCTGAAAATGCCATGCTATTTAGACCCTGAATGACAAAGCTGCATCATGTCAGTTCAAAGAACAGTTCCAAAGATGAAAAATAGACTAATTAGACCCCTGCACTTTTCACCCAGGATTTGAAATGTGAAGGGGAAAAAAAGGCATTATTTCCCAATAACACGTGTGCTTGTTTCTGTCATGTCTCATCTTTGTCTTATATTTCAAAAGGCGAGTCTGATTAGTCTGTGGAGTGATATAAAGTAAAGAGGAAAATTCATCCAATTTTCACTAAAGTTTTCTAATTCATGCTTGCCACTAACTAAGTTTTCTAATTCATGCTTGCCTTTTTCCACCAGCACAAAGAAAAATGTGCACATTTATTCAAATTATGTAGAGAATTACTTTCAGTCTCATATATGCTAGGAAAAAAATATTGCTAAAACAAGTGTATTTGTGCAATTATGCATATTTTATTTATTTATTTATTTATTTATTCGGATTTGTATGCCGCTCCTCTCCGAAGACTATTATACATCACACTCGGAGTCACTTCTTGTGAGGGAGACAACTATATTTTTGATTAATAAATATAAACAAATACTTTAGGATTAAACCCATAGAAAAACAGGTACAAGATTTTATATAATGCCAATTGCATTGGTAAATGTATCACCTACATTTCTCCTAATCCTTTTATGTGGATTTCAGGTCTTCACTTTTTCTGCTTTTTGAATCAATGGAAAACACTGAACTCATAAAAAGCATATACAATTGATAATTGTAGGACCTCAATTCAACTGAGTCAAGATTAAATCCAATAACTTTTAGAATAATTAAGATGTAAAATAACATTTCAAATGGAAATTAAATCAGAAGTTAATCACAGAACACTTTCTTTATCCATCTCTAGCCACTCACAAATCTGGATAACTCACAATGAAGCAAATTGTGACCCCCCCCCTCTGTTCAGGCTGGAAAATCTATCCAAAGATAATGGGCAATGATGATATGAGTTGTAGTTCACCAACGTCAACTGGATTCAGAGTTCTCTCTTCAAGAGTAATTAGCCGGCCATTTAACGGCTTTTGCCATCACCAGAGACTGAATTAAATCTACCTGCAGCTTTCCAGATTTCTTTTCCCCACCACACATGGTGCTTTTGTACGTTATATTTCCACCCAATAAGACTTGAAACAAATCATACTTTTGGTGATGTTCTGAGAATGGTACTATCTGACCTGGCCATCTTCAACTTAAATTGTGCTCCGTAAAACTTTGGGATCTGGTTTAGAAATTTTCATCCAGTTTGGCAAACATTGAGCAACAGCTGAAAGAAGACTCTTATCTTCCTAGTGACTTTGGCCTTAAAGTTCTTCCTATGAAGTGCCAGCTCCATAGTTTGAATGTCCTCAAGGAATTCTTTCCAGCACTGGCCCATCAATTCTGACATATGGATTATTGTCATGACTAGGCTTACCTTGAAATCCTAGCAATACAATGAACACTGTGAACATGGTAGGGAGTTAAGGCCTGTTGTTGAAATGACTTCCAGAATTGGACTCAAGAAGCACTCACACATAATAAGCATGGTGTGCATGTAATATGTTGCTCATGAAAATTCTGAGGTAAACCTACCTTTTTATAAAGTCGGTTAAGTTAGTATCTTAAGGTGCATTTATTTTTGCGATCTTGCAAAATGACATGGTTGGGATTTTTAAAGGATTGGTTGGTTGGTGTCAATGCTTAGCATTTTCTGCATCTTCCTGCCGTTCTTAAAGTGAGCTTTGAAAACTTGCAGAAATTTTGGCAGAACTGGAATTTGCTCCAGATGGGAAATAGAGAAGATAAATAACTCATCATGCTTGTAAACAAAGGCCACAAAATTGAAATGAATTCAAATAGGCATCTGCTTACACTTCAGCTCTTTCCTATGGGAAATCAAATAGTGTTATAAAGCATTTATGTCATGGAAGAATTATACAGGCCTCTGGGGATGGAAAAATAGCAGCTTCCTGATCCTGAGGACTAAATTTGGGGAGCAAACTTTAGATTCTTCCTCTTTCCCTCCTTTAGTTACTTAGGATTCCCAATTCAGAGTCCTTAGAAATGTCTGTCTAAAGGAACTATTTGCACTTCAAAAGATGCCCTTGTGGAATTAAATATATGTCCTTGGTTTCAAAGTCTCCTCCAAAAATGTGCTTACGTTTGGTATCATTTTGAAAACCTAGCATATAATCAACTCTCGGTTTCTTTTGTGAGTCTGCTGTAATCTCAGAGGTCTGATCATTATGCAAACGTGTTTAAATGGCTATAAAATCTTTGCTTTAGCAATGAACGAGAACCAAAGCAATTCAGATCCTTGTTGTATGAAGAAAGATATTGTGTTGTGACTATAAGTACAGTAGATACAACGATATTAACTCCAGCTGTGAGAACAATTAAATATTGAAAGCACCACATCTACTCTCCTTGTTTCTTAGTGAATAAATAATTTGCCCTTTCCTTCTTTTTTTTCTTTCTTGTGCTCTTAACTGATTGGGATCCTGAAGAGCATTTGAAGCACATTGCAGCACATCTTGTAACACATCCCACCATTTCCTTTCCTCGCTTGGTGGTGGTGGCAATGGAAGGTGGAAGCCAACATTACTCCTGTCTCCTATCTCCAATACCGACAGAAGAAAGTATTTGTAGTTCAGAATTGAACTGTGGGGCTTTTGGTGATCTCTCAGCTGGTGGTTTTCCTGCAAATGTTTCATCACCAAAGTAGATAACATTATCAGTGCCTGATGATGTTACCTAGCACTGATGATGTTACCTACTTTGGCAAAGAAACATCTATAAGACTGCACCAAAGACCCAAGAGTCCCATCTCCAATGTTCTGTCTTGAATGATCTCACAGCAACCTACATCAAAGTGTGATGACATAACAGGGAGGCGCTATACATACATACAAAGAGGCATTATTTGAATATTGTCTAAATGCTATAATGTGATTTTTGTGTTAATTTCTACCCACTTTATAAGAAAAACTGTACTGAAATATTGTGCGGTGCCATGTCATTATATTTTATTAGAGGCACATAGACTTGAAAAGAGAATTTTTAAAGTACCTCAATGGATTTCAAAGAAGTTTCCTCTGGATATGAGAATGGGAAACCATACCAAATTGTGTCATTTTTAAACTAAATGTTTTCATCTTCAAATATTGTGTGGTAACAAATGCTTTCACAGACTTTTTGAGTTGGTTTGAACTATGGCTGATGTGTGTAGCCATTGTGTCCTTTATAAGAACATTTCTAGAGAAGGCCAAACAAAAAAACCCAACTGGTTATTACTCCTATAAATGAACAGATAATAATTGAAGTACTATGAAATGTCTAGGATGAAGTATATTTTCAGCAGCTGCACAAAGAAAATCAATATGAATTTATTATAAATCCATGTGAAGGAGAGTACATACGTGGCTGTAATGCAGACAATTTCAAGTATGCTACATACCGGTACTTTTTAAGTTATTTGCCACTTCCAAAGTTTACTAATGGTAGAAAGATAATCAGTGCATCTAAACCTGAATACCTTATGCAGACTTTGATAACTTTCAGAACACAGAATAACAGAGTCAGAGGTGATCTTGGAGGTCTTCTAATCCAGAGGTCCCCAACGTTTTGGGCACCAGGGACCAGTTCTGTGGAGACAGGTGTGTGCGGTTTTTGTGTGTTGCCTGCATCTTGCAGATGGGGCTTTGCTTGTTAGTGTGGACCAGTTGCTGGCATGCTGTGAACCGCTCCTGGTTCACGGACTGGTGCTTGGGGACTCCTGTTCTAGTCCAACCTCCTACTAGAGCAGGAGACTCTATGCCATTTTAGACAAATGGATGTCCAGTGTCTTCTTAAAAGCATCCAGTGATGGAGCACCCACAGCTTCTGAAGGCAAGCCATTCCGCTGTTTAATTGTTTTAACTGCTAGGAATGTTTTTTAGTTTTAGGTTGCTTCTCTCCTTGATTAGTTCCCATCCATTGTTTCTTGTCTTGCACTGAAGAAAGAGATAATTAAAACCACATGAAATATGGCGAAGATGGGCAGCAGGAGGAGATTAGGATCTGCAGGTGGATCTTTGAGTGATTTGCTATAGAGCAAGGGGAAAAAATCTGTATCAGCAACAGCTTTCATGCCTCCCACTTGAATTATGATTGTACCAGTGGCTTCTTATAGTAGGTTCCCGAATAACCCCTTTGCAGCCACTTTAATTTGATAAAGCTAATTCTAATAACAAAAACATAAATAGATCACCTCCATCTGAAAGTGGCTTACCCGCACACTAGAACAGTATTTCTCAATCTTGGCAAATTTAAAAATGTCTGGACTTCCAACTTCTAGAATTCCCTAGCAAGCACTGCATTAGAATATCTTTGCTATCAATAATGATCTCATTGCACGTTAACAGTTGGCTGGAGACTTTCATCAAACTATCTTTGTCTATTTCAAGGTTAAAATGGGGCAAAACTGCATCTTGAAAATTAGAATCATCCCTAGGTAGTGCTTCAAATTCTCTCAGCGTTGAGGAGGAAAGGATTGGATCCACTCAAATAGGGGGACGGTATTCTTTGATGCTGTATTACAAGAAGTATTATCATCAAGCCAATTCTGGCTCAGATAATAAAAAGAAGTGAATTTTTAAAATAATGCAGTTTGCTTCCTATCCCTCATGCCCCTGTCATTTTGACAGGGCTAAAAGACAGCTTCCGGCTATATTGTCTGCAATCCTCATCACCCGGTTGAAGAATAAAGGTAAAGGTAAATTTACCTTTACTTTTATCTTTACTTTCTCAACCTCACAGTGAAAAGTATGGAACAAGTATCTTCAGCAATTCTCCTCCCCCATATTGTTTTTGTC
This sequence comes from Bothrops alternatus, assembly GCA_034064705.1. Lineage (NCBI taxonomy): Eukaryota > Metazoa > Chordata > Lepidosauria > Squamata > Viperidae > Bothrops > Bothrops alternatus. The sequence goes on from JARGCV010000087.1 coordinate 8,888,322, forward strand.
AATTGAGCATTTTATATATATTAAATAGATTATAGGGCAGCCTTCTCATCTCTACTCACCACATTCTCAGTCAAAAGCACTGGCTATGCTGGCTTGGAATTCTGGGTTTTACATTCATAACGTCCAGCAGTCTGCAATATGTCTATGTATTTGTGCAGGGCTTCTGAACTGAAGTTTTTAAAAAATGAATTGGAGCACATGGGACATTCATTAAGGCTTCTCACGTTAACACCTTAAAGTATCTGCATCTTTTCCCAGGATTATACATGTGCTCTCCTCAGTCCAGTCCTTTGACCTATTTAATTGCTATTTTATTAATCAGATTTATAAATGTCCATCTCACAAACATCTCTGAGTGGCATACAGTAAACCATCAGTTAAAACAACATTTAAAACAGGCACAAGTGCAAATAGAAATGATTGAAAGCAGTGCTGTTGTATGTGTGCTATTTCTGTGCCCAGAAGTGTTTCAGGGTATTTCCTTCAGTTCTAAAAGGCTCTGCAACCTTACCAAATATGTGTGTGAATGCAGTAAGCTGTGCCTTTTTGCCAGTTGGCAGCCTTCTTTGAATGCAGTAACAGATGCTCACTCTGTTTCTCTACTTTTATTTTAATGGATTTAGTTCTGCAAAGTTTCTCTCCTCTTCTTTCAGCTTTACTTTTTTTTTTAGCTTATGCTAATGCTTTATCGCATTGCCTTACAGATAGTTACCACATTTTAATGTTCCCCTCCTTTTTTCTATAAGCTACCTAGGGAACAAATGCTGCCTAGTGGTTTATTAATTAAATTCATCCAATGAATGAACTACAAGTTAATGAGCAGTTCTCTAGCACAAGCAGGGTAGCAACCTAGGTGCTTCAGAAGAACTCAAAGGGGTGCCATCTAACAACCACCTAGCCCTTTGATTCCTTACAAGTGTGAAAGCATTACTGTGTTGGTTTCCAGGTCTTGATGATGAGAGAGACTCTGTTAGATCAAAGTGATAGTCAGTTATCCATATGCCAGCAAAATTCTTTTAATCTTCATTTTCAGTCCACCATTCTAATATCTTCTATAGTCATGTGGGTTATATTCTGTCTGCACAGAGGAGGCTGTTTAGTAAATTACTCCTGGAATAAATCAGTGCATTGGTCTGTTGTAGGAACTTTCAGCTTTTTGCCTTGGATTTTAACTCAGAAAGGATTTAAAATCTTTTTTAAAAAAAATATAAAAAATCAAAATAATACCATGTAATTTGATTGAAAAAAATGATTTTGCAAATTTAGACTCAGACTAGCGCAAGCATACCCTGTAAATTATAAAGGAATGTGAGGGGGTTTGCCTTGCATCAATAAGAATATAGTATCAAAAAGAGCCATTGAACAATATCTTGTCATAAATAAATATTAAATCAAGGAAAAGCAATATTATAAGACAGAGAGTAGGTTTCATATCTATATTAGTGAAATGACTTCAGGATATTGCTGCAGAGACAATGAATAAGTGAAAGGTCAGCACATGCTCATTGTTTTATACAGCATTATCCAGAAGTCATTTCACCAATATTATTGGATGCCTAAACTAGTCTATTTTATTAAATAATCAGCCGATAAGGAAAAAAATGAATACTTTTGTTCTGATTGAGTTCACACAATACATCTAGCTAAAACATGGTTTGAGTAATGTTTAGTTTAGTAGTGTTGCTCACCAACATTACACTTTTCTCAAAATGGCTTATTTCCCTAGGCCTTAGTAACTAGTAATTATACTAATTATTTGCTGGAAGCCTAATTCTTTAGGAAATATTGAATTCTTTTCAACCCCTTAGTAGCTCTGGATCTGGTGACCAGGGGATGAGGACTTAGAATACAGGTGTCAACAACATTTTGAGGCATGGCAAACTGCTTTTCCCACAGGGATGAATTGGGAGGATTTTTTGTGGATTCCACCCCCCTCCCCCATCCCTCAGCCAAATCTGACTCATTTTCAAACTATATCTTGTGTTACCAGCTTTCTCAGTATGCTAAATTTGGGGCGATTTTGTTCAATTCTGACAGACTCTTGATTCCCTTTGGATTTTGCCCCCCCCCAACATTCTGTTAGATTAAAAAAATGAGCAATACCACTTAAACTTACATACTGCTCCATAGTGCATTAAAGCAAGAGTCCCCAACCCCTGGTCTGTGGCCCGGTGCTGGGCCACAGCCTGTTCGGAACTGGGCTGTGGATGTGGTGGGCAAACGCACATGTGTGCATGAAGCTGCATCTGTGAAAATGGTGCATAAGCATGCACGAAAGCATCCCTTCTCCCCCTCCCCCGCTGCCACCTCTGCCAGTCCACCAAGCTAGAAAGCTCTGGATCCAAGCTGGAAAGGTTAGGGAACACTGCTTTACAGCACACTCTGGATGGTTTACAATGTCAGTATATTGCCCCCAACAATCTGGATCCTTATTTTATCAACCTTAGAAGGATGGAAGACTGAGTCAACCTTGAGGTCAGGATTGAACTCCAGACTGTGAGCAGAGTTTGCCTGCAATACTGCATTCTAACCACTGTGCCACCGGAGCTCTAAGGAAAATATGCAGAAAATGATATCTACAATTTTTTGAATTGTAAGAGTTATTTAAATCAAATGGCTGGGAAGCAAAAGGAAGAGTGTTTGGAATGGAGCAATCACCAACATTACAAGCTTCTGCCCAACAGTCACTCCCACATAAGATATTTTGGGAAAAGCTTTTTCTCATAGGGCTTCTTGAAGCCCACTTTTAACTCCTTTTCTTCACTCCGATTTGATCCCATTCCATTCCATTCTCAACAAATGATACCGTATATTGTCTATATAAGAACTCCAGAAGTAACAGAAAACACCTTAAATCAGCAACGTGTTTGCAGTTCCATTCACTTTATCAAAGTGGATAAAGAATCCTACAGCAATCCTTGATCAACATAACATAAATGAACTTCTAGTTGCTCAAACAAGGATTTCGTTTTCTCCCCCACTTTCACCCCATATCTAGACGAAATAGCTTTATCAAAATGAGGCTTTTTAGAGGGAGACAAAATATTCTTCAGCAATTGAGCAGCCTGAAGCATCGAATAATTTTAGTTGTGGATTTTGCATATCCTAGGGCTGAAAACCTGGTTCAACCTTTTGAAAGCTCTGTGAAGATTACCCGTTGCTGCCATCTACTGCACATTCCTCTGTGTGTATGTTTTGTGTTTAATTTTTATGAATGTGTCACATAAAGTAATCTGTTTCAATCTCTGTTTACCCATGCTAAACCACTCTGGATTTTAATAGTGTTTTAATTCATATACAATCGGAATGAGCAGCATTTCAGATTCAAAGAAAAGTGTCCAGAGCATGTAGTACCGTCACAGTCCCAGTTCTGTGATGCCATAAAGCAGCTGGGTCTTTTCTCTGAGATTCTGTGTTTGTATTGCACAGATGCAGCAAAAGATGCCTTTGGATTCAGGAATTGTATACAGATAGGATGTACTGTACACAATTCTGTGTCTTCCAAAGCACTTTTTTTTACCGTCTAACCTAAAACACTGCACAGCACTTATGCATAAATGACAAGCAATAGCCACAATGTAAAGAGGTGGCAAGGTTTACTCAGCATGTTAAACTTCATGACACAATGAGATGTGTCACACTCCAAGGAGAGATCATTACACTGAATCAGGGGTCTTCAAACTTTGCCCTTTTATGACTTGTGGACTTCAGCTCCCAGAATTCCTCAGCCAGTGTGCCTGGCTGAGGAATTCTGGGAGTTGAAGTCCACAAGTCATAAAAGGGCAAAGTTTGAAGATCCCTGCACTGAATAAAGAGAAAGTAACATTTTGCCAAATGACATAGAGGTTCTGGTTCACGTATTATGTGATATCAGGATGACTGGATGATTGGAATTGTGAGGGAAAAAAATAAATGCTGTTGAGGGGAGTTCGAGTCATTTAAAACAGAACAACCTAGACTGTGCTGAACTTATTTTACTGAATAAATCACAATGACTATGTTCACATATATGCTAAACTAAATCACATTATGGCCTAGGTCAGGGTCCCAAATCACCAGGCAGTGGCCCGCTACCAGGCCACAGCCTGTTTGGAACCAGGCTGCACAAGTGATGGGTGAGCATGTGCACCTGAGCACAGTTCTCCTCATGTGAACAATTTTTGCACTTGTATCCTCTTGTGTGCAAAAATTCCCTCGCGCAAGCAGTAGCAGCTTGTGCTCACACTCAAAGTTTCACTCGTGCAAGTGGTGACAGCTTGCGCTTGCGCACAAAACTCCCTTTGTGTGAGCTGTGGGCATGTGGGCCTGCTGCTCATAAAAATGAAGCTGCTCACATACGCCCCGCCTACCCCTCTCCCCCCCCCCGCCAGGCTGCCAAGCCACAAAGGTTGGGGATCGCTGTCCTAATATTACAATGTAATATGCAGGACATTTTCCAGACAATTAAATAAACAACTGTGAAGATGCACAACAAGCTACCTTATCACAAAATACTTAAAAAATACTTTTGGTAATAAAAGATCTGTCTAAAGATAACTTGGGGTGAATAGAGAATTAAACTCTGCTTACACAGTGGTAGACAATGGGTCAGTCCTAACTTCTAATTTCCTGTTTGGTTACATCTATTTCTTCAGAATATGAGAAACAATACGTGCTGAAAAAGGGATGTTAGAGAAAAGATAATTATGTTTCTCATTATTTCAGTTATTTGCTTGGGTGAATACTTTTAGGGCTATACTGAAGGGAGAATCATACATACTATGTGCCATGCAATGTACCCCAGCTTGAACAAACTATATCTCTATTTCTGAATCAAAAGGAAACACAGCACACTTCTATTAAATTCATTTGCTATAGTGCCAGTGTTTCTCAACCTTGCCAATTTTAAGGCATGTGGACTTCAACTCCCAGAATTCCACAGCCAGCAACGCTGTTTGTTTAAGCTATAGGTGGGTGCAATCATTGACTGGGTTCAGTGATTATAATGACCCACATTTTGCCAATATTTACCATATGGGCTATACTTGAGTGTCTGATAAGTACTAAGCCATAAATCATGAATCACATATTAAAATGGCTAGTTTCACATGACACGCTATTCCATAATTGCAGAACCTGGATTTCTTGCCAATGTGGGAATGGTTTCATTTGTAGTTTGGTAGAATAACAGGTAGTTAGCATGTTCAAATTCAATATTGCATGTGAATTTCTGTTATTTTTTTAATAATCATTTTTGGGGGGGAAGTGGCTTTGTAAAACAAAGTGCAAATCATGATTAATCATGGTTTGAAGCTATTCAAGGTTAGTGTTATGGTCAGAGCATATTGCATCTTGGTTAAGGACAGAAAAGAGATAGGATGATTGTGAAAGCTAATAGAGCATTCCTAATATATAATTTGGAAACCAGACTAATTGGAATTGAGAAGAATTCAAATTTGAAACAGAGTATATATGATGATCATATAACAGCTAAAATGTATAAATTGTTTCTAAGGTTTAAAAAAGAGGATTGAATCGATTAAAGATTGTATGGTGAAGTGGATTGCAACTGGATATACCACTGCAAGATCTGTCCCCAAACTTGTAGTTGGGGGACAGATCATCCTGCAGAAAATCAATCAGTGTGGTCACTAAAAGTTCACACTGACTTAATGGCACATAATCATCTTCAATCAACTTTAAGGAACATCATAGCAATGTCATAGCTATCTCACTATCCTTTGGGGACTGTACAATTTTACCACTAGATGTCATTCTCACTACAGAGTAAAGATTAACTGAACCATGCAGAAGATGGATGCATAACTAATTTCTTAGTTTCTTCTCTGAGCAGATTATCACTTTGACATGATGAGAAGGTCCTGAGACTGATGCTGGCATTGGTGAGAGTTGGTAGTAAGGTCATTCTTGCCGGTAAATTTAAAAGGTGGGGGAAATCCTAAAATGTAATATACAAAGGGGATAAGAGTACATACAGGTAATGGGAAAGCCAATCTACCTGTGAGAAAGAACTGTAAAAATCAAGCCCAGAAGACAATATTAAACTATCTTTGTACTGGTACCAAGAAAATTAAATGGACTTTAGGCCAAATTCAAAAGCTAAAATGTGTTTTGGAGAATATATAGGTGCATCTTTAGCACCTGTGGGGAACACTGTAAAGCAGCTGTTCCTTTCCCTGACCTCACTCAGGTACCCTCCACAGTTGACATACAGTCCTGGAAAAAGACACTGTTTAAGGTGCTACATGTGCAATCACAGATGTTGAAAACCACAGGTTGTTTTTTTAAATCAGAGTCTCTGCACAGCTGCAAGGGGCTTTGGTGAAACATTTAGACAAATTTCAGTATTAGATGTAAGACGCACATTCACACACAGAGTACTCTTTTACTTAACTGAAGCAAAACACCAATTTCACTGAGTAAATCTGGAGGTGATGACATAGTCAGCCCAAAGTCTTGACTCTTTGTTTCTATGTTAGAACTCCAAATTTCCCAGTCTGAGTATCTCCCTACATTTCACACTGGAATTGGCTTCTTTTACTCAGTCTCACATGTGGCTTTTACCCAATCAATTTAGAATATCGGTGCACTTTATTATGGTTTCAAGGTATGCAAAGAAAGCTCTGAGTGATTTTTTTCAAAGATGCCAGCCATAATTCTCACATATAAGTGAAGTCTTATAATTATTTGAGTAATTTGTCTTTGAAATATGTTTCAGAATTAGAAGTAGAGGCAATACTCCTTCAGCAACTACCCCCATTCACAGTTTCAATGGTGATGAAAAAGTAATTATATAATTAGAGATATGCCTTCTATCCTCACCCCAAGGGGGAAAAAAAACTTTTGATGTGGCTCTGAGAACTGTTGAGAAAATTATCACTGAATTGCAAGTTTCAATAGGAGGGATGGTAATGTTTAAAGAAAAATGTGAAGAATAATTATTTTAATTAATTTGTAAGATAAATTAGTTTCCATTTTGTCTTGGATGTAGCCATTATGGATACCTATTCCTAGCATGACCTCAAAAATCCAACATTGCTCCCCCAAAGTTACAAACTCCTATACTAGAATCAAGACCAAAGGCATTAGGGTGAGTGAAACCTGTACTACAACTTTGTGGCTCTGCTCTTTTTGTGCTTGTATTCTGATGTCACACATAACACATAAATAGGTGCTTTATTCTGGCTTACAGTGAAGGCCTCTGATAATAAAGACCTAATAATCTTTAACTGCTATAAAGCAGAGCATTAGGCCATAACTTTGGGACAAGCAGCCATTTTATGGAATAATTGACAGCCAAGTAGATATATCATTATGCAAACCAACTGTGGAACTTGATGTGGGACTTGATTATATGATATTTTATATCCACTAAGGACTTAGTTTTGCTCACATTATTCCTGACTTTCATATGGCACTCGGTAAGACATCAGAGAAGTCACTATGTTCTTTATGGGAGAGTCCTAAAAATTACAGTCTGGAACTGAATGCAGCTGTTCTCTAGTAAGTTTTAAAAGGATTACATTCTGTTTCTCACAAATAAACAGGATTAAAGTTAAATCTAGTATTGCAATAATTGTGCTACTGCTGCTTGATTCATGATTTCACTGAGTGCCATAATAACAGGGGCTTCTTCACACATTATTTTAAAGCATTGGGGGGGGAAAGTATTGATGTACACATAAACTATACTGTAGCTGCAAGAAACCTGCTGACAAAGGTAAGCAAGTATTTCAGATCTGCAGTTTCTGCTTGTCTTAAATATAAGCCACACATCACTGCTGGAATTCAGAGACAGTTGACTTCCTCCTACTTATCCTAGGACAGCGGTTCTCGACCTGTGGGTCGCGACCCCATTTGGGGTCGAACAACCATTTCACGGGGGTCGCCAAACACCGCAGTCCGCCATTTTTTTTTGGTCGGCCTTTTTTTTGGTCGGCCATTTTTTCCCCTTTGCAATGCGGGCTGTCGCGTCGCGCATGCACGACGCGGGCCTGCCATTTTTTTTATTTTGGTCGGCCATTTTTTTTGGTCGGCCATTTTTTTCCCCTTTGCGATGCGGGCTGTCGCGCCGCGCATGCGCGATGCGCCCCATCGCGCCGTGCATGCACGATGCGGGCCGGGGTCGAGCCCCGGAAAAGGTTGAGAACCGCTGTCCTAGGACATCTCAAATGCATCCCCCACTATCTATCTTTTGTCCTAAAGATGTCTAAGAACAAGCAGCTCCTCTTTCCTTTGATTATTTTAGCGACAGAGCACCAATGATACCAAAAAAGGGGGAGGGGATTTAAAGGAGCTGTGTTGTCTCAAATGGTAGAATGTAGGAAAGATGTGTGAAGGCACTTATATGTGCAAACATCTGGGAAAGCAAAGGAGAGACCCAGGCTATGAAAAATGCAACAATCCCTAAAAGGAGAAGGTACTGGTAACACTGCCCATTCGGAGTAGCCAATGAAGTTTCTCTGCCCTGAGTTGAAAGGAAAAAAAAAAGAAGAAGTAGTGACAATCAGAGCTTTTGGTTGCCGTAGTCTGGACTATGCACCAAGGTGGCCATGTTGCCAACTCTTTCTGGTCTGTAATTTTTAAAACTGGTTTCAGAAACAATTGGGAACAGCATGGAAGGAAAATAGCTTAAGTTGCAATGCCAAATCGCCCTATATGAGTACCTCCCAGACTCTTGCCCTATCTTGGTGGGGAGCTCTTCTTCTTAGATTCACCTCTAGTTCCTTTTCTGTCTTTCAGTTTTTACTTCTCATCCTCCCATTTAGCAAACTTTGTCTTCTTATCAGGAATATTTGCAAATTCCAGAAGATTAGAAAATTCCAGAAGACTAGAAGATTGAAGGTTGATTTTGGAAATTCAGCAAGTAACATTTTTGCCTTTCACTCATCTTTTAAATTTATTTTTCATTTTATTTATTTATTTGTATCCCATCTATATTATTTTTACAAATAACTCAAGGTGGCAAATATATCCCACACAAATTCATATTTTCCCCACAACACAATCTGTGAAGTGGGTTGGCCTAAGACAGAGTGACCGGCTCAAAACCACCCAGCTGGCTTTCATGGCTAAGATGGATTTGAACTCATGGTCTCCCACTTTCTAGCCTGGTGCCTTAGCCACTATACCAAACTGATTCTCATTTCTCATATAAAGATAAAGGTTTCCCTGTCCAGTCGTGTCTGACTCTAGGGCTTGGTGCTCATCTCTGTTTCTTTAGCTGTGGGAGTCATTGTTGTCCGAAGACATTTTCTGTGGTCATATGGTCATGCTGGCGATATGACCCCAGAAAATGTCTTCGGAAAACAATGGGCCAAGACGCACGGAACATAGTTACCTTCCCACCAAAGTGATACCTATTTATCTACTCGGTAGTTCACCATGTCTAAAAGCTCACAGGAATGGAAGCTCACCATGTCTAATGGATACTAGAACATGTCTAAAAGCAACATTCGTCTTGTGAAGAGGGAGTAAAGCAGCCTTCCACAAGCTAATATCCCCCAGAGATGTTGCACTGCAATTCAACAAATTCCAAGCCCTAGATTGGCAAGGTCTGTCTTAAAAGAGTTTCTGGCAAAGGACAAAAGACATTTTTAACTTAGAATAGTGAGTTATTAGTCACCTGTCAGATGGTTTAGTCTCGATACAAGGGAAAAATCATAAACATGGGCACAGTTGCTGGATTTCATGCTCTGCTTGATTACGTCTGTATTTATAATGTAATGGCTTTTGATGCTTATGTATGATAGTTAAAAGCTAATGTGCCATCTAATTAAGCCATTAAAATATATTGAAACAGAGATGCAAGTGATAAAACAGAAACTGAATAAAACTTGCAGGGAAAAATCAATGGCAGGAAATTGTACCATTCAGAAGCAAATAAATGCTAATGTATTCTTAAAACCTTAAAAATACAAAAGTTGAAGTTGTTCCAAATGCATATCTAATATAAGCTCTGATTGGATGCTACTTAGCAACCAGATGGAACCAAAGAAAGCTTATTTGGGTGGAGGGGGGGAATCACATATATGTATGTATGCCTGCATGCTTGTGTGCATATACTATATGTGCACAATGTTGGTTGCCTGAGGTAAGAAGGCTTCTGTGTGCATGTTGATTTCAAATCCAAAGCTCAAATCCCTTAATTTGGAGTCCTGTAAAAATCAGCAAATGTTCAGCTATTTCCTGATACACATCTCCACACTGTAGTGCAAACTCCTTTCAAACAGTGATATCACTATTTGACATCCTGGAGGGCAGAACTTAAAAAAGATCTGGCAATCATTTTTTAAAAACCGGTATAATGTCTGAATGGGTCAAGTGGAAGAAGATACCAATCAAGCTGTGATAGAGTTGCATTTCCACCAAGTCTGTGTGGCCACAGACAAGGTCCTTTCTCTTCTATCTATGCTTTCATCATTTTTTTGGATCTAGGGGAAGGGTCTCTTTGTCAGCATTTAGCATGCAGGAAGTTTTATATCAGTCGATTAAATCAGTGTGCTAATGTTTTTTTTAAGAAGGAGCAATTTGATATTCAAAAATACTACAGCTATTTGATCTGCATCAATAACATACCCATATTTGTATGATACACATACACACACATGTTATGTATGTATCTCTGTCTGTCTATCTATCATCTATCTATTTGTCTATCTTTCTCCTGTCATCTATCATATATCATGAGAGAGAGAGAGAGAGAGAGAGAGAGAGAGAGAGAGAGAGAGAGAGAGAGAGAGAGAGAGAGAGAGAGAGAGAGAGAGAGAGAGAGAGAGAGAGAGAGAGAGAGAGATTTTTTTAAAAGGTTGCTTTTATTACTTAATTTGAACTTGAAGAGTTCTGGGTTTAATTTTGGCCTCCCCTTAATAAAAAAAGAGATTTTATATATCTCTGCATTGAAATCTGTGCTACTAAGCATGGGATTCTATTATCAGTGACAGAATACCTGCAGCAAAACATACATTTTATGCAGTGTAATAGAAGAATAAGTTACAGACAAATGGGGAGGGGATTAAAAAAAAAATTCCAAAATTGTGGGCTAGAGAGAATGGACACATTTTTCTATTTAAATGAGTGAAAAAGCAAACATAGTGGAAGGAGAGAGAAAGAGAGAGAGAGAGAGGGAGGGAGGGAGGAAGAGAGAGAGAGAGTGCTAAAATATATCATCCATTTTCCTTGCCAGGTCTCCTATGAAATAAAATGTTGCATGATTTATTGAACTTGACAACTTCATATGAAAAGGACCATCATTTCATCTCCAACTTTAGGAATACTAGGAATCTCAGGATCAATTAAGTGATCTCTGAAAAAATAATACAATAATATCATATTGGGGTATCTTACAAGGAAATAACACTAGACACATGGAAGTAAAAACCAGTGTAAGGAATACAAAAGAAGGTTAAGGATAAGGAAAATCCTGATGTCATGCTTAACATAGCAAATACAATTAAAGCTATCAGCATCTGAGCTATTCCATTTCTTCAGTGAGGATGATGATGTTATCCATTCAGTTGTCTCAAATGTGTTTTTTCAAAAGGCAATTGGACTATATCTTTTCCTTGAGGAAGACGTTTCACTTTTCATCCAAGAAGCTTCTTCAGTTCTGACTGGATGATGGTGGTGGTGGTGAGGAATGGATTCCTTCGTAGTCATCTGGTTACTAGCACTCTCTAGATGCACTCTCTATGATTCTATGAGCATTCCCTATGAAGACTATCTATGACCAGACTGTATGAGAGAGTGATATGAGAATTTGGAAAAACACCATGAAATGTCCACCTTCGTTCATTGGAATCTTAGTAAGAACTACAACTTGCCAGCAACAAAGAATTGGTGGACTCACAATATTGACAGTGTAGTTGAGAACAAAAGGGTTAAGATCCCATGGGACGTCCAAATACAAACTGATAAACATTTAGTCCAAAACGAGCCAGACTTAACTGTGGTTACAAAGAAACAAATATGAATAATTGACATTGCAGTAGCTAGAAAAGAATTTTCCTACAAAGAGGATGAAACTTGCCATGTTTCAGACTGATAGTCACATATTTCTAGTGGTGATTACATTACAAAAAGTTTGATGGGAAAAAATAATATTGGAATGTCTTTCTCATTCATTTAAATACTTCCAACTCTTCATGATCATTTGCCAGCATTATTTGTCAATAATGCTTCTTTGAGACCCTATATGCTCATGCAAAGAGAGTCTTTTGATGGCCCCCTTTTCTACTGTCTTTAATTCCCACCCCCACCCACAATAATCAGGGTTTTCTTCAAAATATTTAAGCTTCATTGGTCATGCTTCTTTTGAGGTGTTTTGATGCACTTCATCTGGTACTGAATGATTTGTTCTTGCTGTCCAACATACTCTCAATAATTTTCTCCAGCACTGCAATTCAAAGGCATCAATTTTTCTTCATTCAGCCTTTTTGACGTTCTAGCTTTCACAACCGTATGTTACAAGTGGGAAATCTCTGACTATACGTATCTTTGTTGTCAGTGTGATGTTTCTGCACTTTAATATTGTGTCTAGATTTATTGTCTTTCTCCCAAGTAGCAGACACCTCTCTGTTTCATGGATAGAGTCAGTCCCTTGTGAATTTGGAGCTTAGGAAGATAGTCGGCTGTTAATGCAACTTCTATACACATTTGCATTGGGTTCATGTTATTGCTTGGCATAATCTTAGTTTTAATTTATATTAAGCAACAGATTTTGTAGTCTTTTCTTTCCACCTTCAACAAAAGATTTGTTCATTTTTCCATACCTTCAGCTACTAAAGTGGTGCCATCAGTAATTCTAACTCCAACTTTTGGGTTTTTTCCCCCTAGTGTACCTTTATTCACAATATGTTCTGCATGGAACTTGACTATAAAGGATGGCATTATAAAATTTTGATGCAATATTTTCCCAATTTTAAATCCATTAGTTGCTCCATGTTCCAGTCTAACTGTTGTGCTTCCTAGTCAGTATATAAATGTTCCAATATGCAGATAGGTATTCCTATTTTAAGATGATCCAAATAGGCAAAAGTGTTGTGTCTTTTCCATTATCCAGTGGATGCTTGCAGCATGGTCCAGAATGAAAAATCTCTGCCTTTTTATTCCATGTATTGTTGAAATCTGGGCTGCAAAGTCTCGGGCATTAGCTTCCTAATATGTAAACTAAGTGCAGATTTTTGGTAACTGCAGCATTCTTTAGCCTAGCCTCTTTTATTTTCTTTTTTGATATTGGAATGAAGACTGATATTTTCAAGATCTCTGCCCATTATAAGTGTTTCTATTTCTGCCTTCATAGTGCAAGCAATATTTTAACCACATCATTTCTTCTGCTGGTTAAACTATTCTATATGTTGTGAAATTAAAGAATTTTTGTCATGCCTTTTGACTGCCAGTTGGTGTTCATGGATGTGTTCTGCTGGTCTTCTGCCTGTTTGTCCTACCTAGTGGTTGTTGCAGTTCTTATACTGCATGTTGTAAATGACTCATATTTTTCTTTTGGGGTTGCTGGGTCTTTCAGTTTGCTTAGAATGTTTTGAAGGGCTTTGGTTGGTTTATGTATTACGCTGATTCCATGTGGTTATAGTAGTCTATTTGTGGTTTCTGAGATAAGACTCAGGATTTAGGGCTCGCATAACCACAATGGAGCAAAGCTTTGGATAATCTGGTGCTAGACTATTTTAGGAATAAAGATTAATATCTTATTTCCATAGATGAACTAGCAGCTAATATTGTTGAGATGGATACACATGACACTGTCCTATGGTTCTTTTAATCAAAATTTGCCATATGCCACAACAGCACAGTTCACACATTTTAAGTCACAAAAAAATTACATCCAAATTTAGCCTAACATATGTTTTTGTTTTGATTACAAATTTCTACAGTAATATATTTTAACACGACTCCTATTGATATTCAGTTCATAGGTTTTCACTCCTTTCCTGTCTAGAAGGCTGCTATGTCTAGAAGGTTGCTATAGCAACCTTGAAACAATAATTTCACTTTCATTTATATTGGGCTTTTCCATAATGAAAAGCTTTTGCGGCCTCTGTTGTTTCATGTTATAGTGCATGTGACCTTGTCTTAGTTATGCTCTTTCATTTATAATAAGATTATAACTTGGCTGTGCATTTACCGAGTTTGCATTATGGCTACAATTTCCAGAAATTTAAAAATCAAAATATCCAAGTTTCTCAATCACAATTGGCTAGGGAATTTCTTTGGAGTTCCACACATTTTAAAATTGCTGAGGTTGAGAAATAGTGTCCTAGTGGACCAAATGAGTTTTCATAATCACAGCAAAAAAAAGACATTATTGTTTATACAACAATGAGAATACCTAAAAATTAAAGTAATTAAAATATTCCTTGTTTCCTGAATTCTCCTTTTAAGGGATCCATGCCTCATTAGCTTGAAAGTTTGCAATGCAGTTAGTTTATTTATATGGCACTTGTCTACTATCCAATGGGGAAAACCATCCTGTATAGCACTAAGCTTGTATTCCAAGGGGTCACCTCCATCTGATTTAAAGGTAATTCAAAGATCTTGAAGTCTTCCAATAGATAGCTTGGTCCCATATCTTCCCTCCCTCCACCAGATCAACAAAAGACAATGGGGGAATGAATGCCAGAGAAAAAGCAATAAGGCCATTCTGATTGCTCGAGCTTACAGCACATTCCGACTGGGAACAAGCTATTCCTGAATAAAATAAAGCCTACAAAAATCAATTATAATAAACTTATCATGTCCATCACTGATGGTAATAACTGGGGAAATAGTCCTAAGGCACAGGAATGGGGAACTGTCACTCAAAAGAAAGGAAGAGTAAATGATCTTGAGCAAAAGTACCCGGCATGGAAACCTATATATATATATATATATATATATATATATATATAAATCTGTCAAGTTGCAAACATGCTTATCAATTAGAAATAGGTCTTAATTGCAAATCTAGATGATAGAGCCAAGCTAGATTTTGATAATAATTAATTAGCCTTTGTGTCATTCACATGCAAGATGCCCAGAGAATGAAAAAAAATCAAAATATGTTAGTAAGTCAAGGTAGGGGGAAAAAATAGCAAAGTTTTATTGGCTAGCTAGGGCAAACAGAGGAATTCTTCCTATATCCAAGAAAAGTTAGGATTCTTTGACATTAAAAGTTACAGCAGATGAATATAAATATTTGTACTGGCAGACTATGATAGTTCTAGAAAAATTAGTCACTTTCGTGCTACAGACATGATAAAATAAAATAGATGAATTCTGGCTGTTTCAATTAATAAGGCTTCTGTAAAGTAACTGGCGAGACACTTGGGAATATCATTTTACTTTATAGTTGGCAATTAAACTGTTTGCTGTGACTGGCTTTCTCCAGCACAAACTTGATTATAAGGACCCTGTGGGATTATATACTGCTATTGAATTGGATGTTAGAAGCTACTTAATCAAAAGACTGAGCAGGATTTTGGAAGCTATTTAATCAAAAGACTGAACCAGGACCTTTCCTTTTGGATGTGAGATCAACATAGTTTGGAGAGGCTGCTGATTGTGAACAGTTCCTACATCCTATGAACTACAAATTGCAGTATGCTGGCCTGATAATTTCTTGTGTGATGTGGCAGAGAAGTACTCCCTCTAAGTGGGAAATTCCATATGACTTGTCAAGGCTGATAAAAAGAGCCATGTAAATTATAAAGGGCAATTTTTATGGGAAACATTATATGATTTATAAGCTCTTGTATGGTGAAAAATGTTGAGCTCATTAAGGTCTCTAGAGGTTACAGAGGCAATAAAGTCACTTACACACAACACACACACACATACACACACACACACAGACACTTGCCCACTTCAAATGAATTTTTTCACAGTTTCCTTCTACTACAAAGTTTCTAATATAATTTTCATTAGGCTTTGCCAACATAACTGAGTATTAGCGCATGGGAGCTGTAATTCAAACCACATGGAAATCTCAAGCACAGTGTTCTTCCACCTGAT
The DNA here is from genome assembly GCA_034064705.1 of Bothrops alternatus. Taxonomy (NCBI): domain Eukaryota; kingdom Metazoa; phylum Chordata; class Lepidosauria; order Squamata; family Viperidae; genus Bothrops; species Bothrops alternatus. The sequence goes on from JARGCV010000087.1 coordinate 8,904,327, forward strand.
TCTATCCAAATACTTTGGACTTCAATCCCATGGTCCCCCGAAAGCTGGTAGTGACACAAAAGACACAGAGGGCTTGGCTGAGTACATATGTTCCACACGTGTCCTTCTCCAGAATTTTCACTACACATGGTGTGAAATCTGATATAGTGGATAATAGTCCAGAAATCACTAAACAAGCTGCTACTTCTTGTCAAAGATGCAGAAATATAGATTAAAAAGGAAGATAATAGTTTTGAATGATATTAATGCTGATATAATGATGCCAGAACAATTCAGATACATGTATGATGTCAGTTAATATTGTGATTTGCAACATGCTGTACAATATTATAAAATCGGAAGTGTTAAAGGAGATATTTGAAGAATGGAGCCAGAAGTTAGTAACTACAGTAGCAACCTAGTTATCAGTAGTGTCTGCTTCTGTGGATAGATTGTGTCTAAAAGATGTTAATGAAGGAATGAAAGATGCAGATCAAATTTCATCTGACAAGACAGAGAAAGTACTGAAAATGGAAACAACAGGCCAAGAGCATTGTTTGGAAAAGGATGCTTTACTGGATATACAAAAGAATCTGGCTGAGGTTTTCAAAATTAAAAGGGAAATACCAACAATAAAATGACCTGGAAAATGTTTTCTTAATGAATCTATAAAAGAGCTTGTTAAAGCCTTCAAGAAATCCATGCAATAGGATGAGGAAGAATTGAAGAAAAATACAATCTAAGTTCAAATAAAAATAATTCCATCTTTTTGCAGCTTTGAAGTTGAATACAAGGCTGGACGAATGAATCTCTCTTGCAGTCTTTTGAATTAATGTTAGTGATTTCCTGTTTATAAAGAAATCTATGTATTTTGCTTTTAAAAGAACTAAACAAATATAACCTGTCAAATTTAGCCGGTACAGCTGGTACAGTTCTGCAGGTTTAATATTGGAAAAGAAAAAAACCCCACGAAAAATGAAAAAGTGCCAATTCAGCACCAGAATTTCAGCTGAATATATATGGAATCAAATCTAAGCTTTGAAGAGCCAAACTTATTTGCCTGAATAAAACAAGTTTGCTTTTGTTTCATTTTTTCCAAAATCTTTAAATATCAAGTTCTGTCTACCTCAGGGGTCTTCAAACGTGGCCCTTTTATGACGTGGACTTCAACTCCCAGAATTCCTCCGCCAGACACGTTGGCTGAGGAATTCTGGGAGCTGAAGTCCACCAGTCATAAAAGGGCCAAGTTTGAAGACCCCTGGTCTACCTTGTGTATGACAGCATTCATAAAGAATCATAAAAGAGATGGACTGTTCAAAAATGTGAAAAATAAATAAATCTTGATCTCTTTCTTTCAAATCCATGCAAAATGAACCCTGTCTGAATAGCTGTTTTCAGCCTGTACAGTTCCAAGCATTTTATCATAACTAATAGATACCAGAGAAGAACCTAGTTCTGTCAGGACAGCATATAATAAAAGAAAATCTCACAGCAGGCTTCAAAGCTGTCAAGGAACCAGCCACAGTAGTACCTGTGAGACAAGAGCATGAAGAAGCCATCTGCAAATTGTGAAGTTTGCCATGTGTCACACATTTTGAGTTATGTTCTTATTGTGGTTAGAAGACACCATTTTGACTAGACTCCAGAATACATCTGCATTTAGATTTAGATTTCATTCGCATTGTAGAATTACTTCTCTCTAATATTGTACTTGCAGTGAATGGCACATTTTCTTCTTTAAACAAAAGAAATATTCTCTAATATTGTCACTGCTGGGACTTATAGCTGTTTCAGGAACATTGAAAGTAGGGAGGGACTAGACCAGGGGTCTTCAAACTTGGCCCTTTGATGACTTGTGGACTTCAACTCCCAGAATTCCTCAGCCAGGCATACTGGCTGAGGAATTCTGGGAGTTGAAGTTCACAAGTCATAAAAGGGCCAGGTTTGAAGACCCCTAGATTAGACAATGAGTTAAATTAATCCTTTTTTGAGCCCAGTCTTTTGCCTTTTCAATAATGTAGCTATTTATAAAGATAGGAAAATAAATTCATTATTTTGTGACAAACAGAAAACAGTTTGGTATAGTGCTTAAGGTGCTGGCCGAGAGACCAGGAGACTGTGACTTCTAGTACCCCCTCAGGCATGAAAGGCTGCTGGGTAATCGTGGGCCAGTCACTCACCCCAGCCCAACACATCTCACAGGGTTGTTGTTGTGGGAAAAGTAGGAGGAAGAAGAAGTATTGTGTATGTTCACTGCCTTGAGTTATTGATAAAAATAATAAAGGCAGGATAAAAATCTAATAAATAAATAAAAATTATTGAACCCAGGTAGAAATTCATAGATAACATTGCAATCTGTATTCGTGTGTGCAGTTTCATACTCCAGATTAAATTGTGGATCCTGGATAATTTATTTTAAATTGTAATGTGTAATAATTGAAAATTAAAATTGCAAATTCAATAATTTTACCTGTCTTCAGGCAATGTTTATAAACAGGGTTGTTTCCCCAACCTTGGGGCTAGGTTGTTTGCAGGTGTTTAGGGAGGGCTCCTGTTTATGGTGAAACAGAATTTTTCTGTGACTTTCCTCCACGTGTCAGTTTTGTTTTACCTTATGTTACATATTGTTCTTTTTGTATTTTATTGTGTTTTCAGGTTTTGTAGCCCCTTAAACTGAAGACAAATTAAATTCATATTTATGCTGACTTTTTTAGAATTGTGTAGTGCATTTGAAGCTTTGCCATTGTTCCCTTCTTTCTCTCTTTCTTTGCTGTGGCTTTACTGTATTAAGCTTCTCTTGTGTTAAGGCCTTGCTAATGATTTTGCCATGCCCTTTTTGTTTGCGCTATTTATTATTTATACTTCATATCTTTTAATTTGTCAGAATACTTCCCAGTACTACTACATTAATTATGCAGCCCACAGAATTATGGAATTAAACCAGGGGTAGGCAACCTTGGTTCTTTTATGACTCGTGGACTTCAACTCCCAGAATTCCTGAGCCAGCCATGCTGAGGGGAAAGGGAGAGGTTCCAGGCTGAGCCATACTGGCTCAGGAATTCTGGAAGTTGAAGTCCACAAGTCACAAAAGAGCCAAGGTTGCCTACCCATGAATTAAACATATGACAATCATTATATGATTTTAGAACATGTGACATGGAGGTTCAATAAACATTAGAGTTGACAAGTGGCGATAAAGCAACTTGGTTGAATAATCTTTCATTTAACAAGTAGCAGTCACAGAGAAGAAGGCTGAAATGGGAAAGATTTATCACGTACCTTCCTTCCCTCAGTGGATCTTCTTTGGAAAAAAAGAGCTACAATTTCTGGAGATGATGATAATGATGATATGATTATGATGATGATGATGATATCTATTCAATCATGTCCGACTCCTAGTAATTTTATAGGCCACATCTCTCCACATCTTCCAGTCTTGCACTACTTGAGTTTTTCTATGCTCTGGCTGATGTCAGCTTTGATGTGTCCAAAGACCATGTTCTCTGATGGCTTGGTTTCCCTTTCCTTCTGGACTTAGGACAGTGCAACAAATGGATGAAAAGAACTAGTGATTACCTAGAGCACTGTTTCTCAACCTTAGCCCCCCCCCCTCTTGGGAGTCGAAGTCCAGACATCTTCAGGCCGCCAAGTTGAGAAACACTGGTATAGAGCACCAGTTTGCTGATTGTGATTGCGATACAATTGCCTCTCAATTGTAGCCAGTGTGTAGGTTATTTGCTTCTTCGCAGTGTTGAAGTGGGGATGTTCTGTGTGCTGCTTCCCCTTTGTTGCTTCAGCGAGAATGTCATTTTCCTCAGTAATTCCTGCACAGAAGAAAAAAGAAAGTTCAAACATATGCATACTTGGGAAAGCAACAAAAATTCAAAACAAGAGTTCAAAACAGCATTATATTATTTTTAAAGGTTATTAGGTTAAATCACTTAACAAGAAATACACAGGGCAAGATTTATGTATAAAAACAACAAGTATAATAAAAAGGAAAAAGAAAAGAAAAAGAAAATACATGAAAGGTCTGAAAATTAAATTCTAAATAGAAAAAAAAATGACCATAGTGTTCAAACGTCTTTTTATTATCCTTTTATTGAAAAGATTAGTTCAAATGTTGACAAGCAACATACATCAAAGGCTCAATGTTGCAAATCCAGTTTAGCTTTCTCCTTTTACTGTTGGATGGTCTTTTAGTCAGCCCCATGCTTTGGAAATTTATAGTTCTTAATGCCCTGATCCATTTTAAATACTGGGGATATAGCCAGTATTTATCCATACTCCTAGAAGCGTTTTTTTTTTCTATTTAGGGAAAATAGTTGAAACAAAATTATATTAGTAGATTAAGGATATGTTGCAAAAATGTCAGCATGCTTTATTATATTGCACAGTAATATCATACAAATATTGGAAATATATACATGAAAATGTTTATGGAATTTGATGCAGAACATTTTAAAAGTCATACGTTGATGTTGCAATGGAATATAATTAATGGATTTTGTTTAAAAAAATGAGACAGAGAAACTAAAATACAAACATCCATCCTAGTCACAACCTTAGGCTTGCCACCAAGTATTTTTGATGCATTTATTTGTTACATTTTTATCTGCTATTTCAAAACTCCCTTTCCCCATTTTATCCTCAAGACACCTCTATGATATTGGCAGAGTGAAAATGACTGACCCCAAATCACCTCATGAGCTTCATGATTTGAATTTTTCATATGAAAACACCTTATGATTGGCACTGACAGCTGGGCCTAAGTATTCAAAGCAATGAAGTGAATTTTCAAGATCACTCAACACACACTCCCTGCTGTCATCCATACCAAGTATAAACTTAATTCAAAATCCCTTCCTTACTCCTTTTGCTTTTTTTTAATTCGGAGCTTCTTCCCTCAAGTTTTGCCTACACAGATCTGAGACTCCCTTTGACCTCCACAAGGATATTCACAGCCAAGTACTAGCATCGTGTGAGCATTATTGAAACACAGTAAAAATAATAGGTGAACCCTTCTGGTATTCTCTGTTTTGTTTATCATATTATCAAAACATGGTTTCACTGTAGGGTGCAGCTCTGGAATGATCAAATCTCTGAAAGCAAGCCAAGAAAAATACACAGTGCCGAAATGGAGATGGAGCAAGGACTATAAATTGCAAAGGACATGAGATATTAAAATATTGACATATTCCAAGGCAATTATTCCCACAATGAACAGGCCAGAGAAGAAGGTCTTGTTGTGAAGTTAGTTTCATAAGCTCAACTTACAGACACCATGGCTCAGCCTCCAGGAGGTAGAGATGAACAGAGACAATTATTTCTAGCGTTTCAAAGATTCAGAATTTCAGCTTTTTATCCCCTATGTGTTGTGATTGTATGCTTTCGAAAGGTTTATTTCTAACCTCAGTTGGCTAAAAAGGGTCATTGAAGGAGTTCTCACAGCCCATTACATATAAAGTCTTAATCAGGCTGCATTTGATCCTGAGAAATTGCATTTGATCCTGAGAAATTGCATTTGATCCTGAGAAATTGACACTCATCCAAAGAAGAAACAGCAGTGAGAGCCCTAGAAACCATGCCTTTTCTGGAATGTTTGAAAGATATTTAAGGGGAAGCAAAATAGAAGACAAGAAAGTTTTTTTGAAGAAGATGGAGTGTGACTGGACTGAACATTGAGATTTTCTCCAGATATGTGGTCTTCAATTCCCAGAATTCCCCAGCTCACATGGTCTTGCTGAAAATTCTAAAACTACAGTACATCTAAAGAGAGCCGAGGATGAAAAAATTTGCCCAGTGGGTATGACTTGAATCAATGCATAGAAATTCAGGGCAGCAGTTTTTAAATAAGCAAAAGGGAAAAGATTCATAATCCCGGGACTTGGGTAACAATGACAAAGATTGTCTGAGCTTTTCTTTACATATACATATATTTAAGCAAAATGTGGACAATGCTTCTATTGTATTGAGCAATCAAGAACTCTGTATCCTTCAACTGCTTTCATCTCTATCTTACCAAAATCTTTTTTCCCCCCGGTGTGACCAGTGTTAAAAGTTTCTAAAAATAACAGTCCAAAACAACTAGGGGTAATTTATTCCTGATGTAGATGATTTCTAAAATCTTTCCAGACCTATTATTTCTCACCTACAAGACTTTTCTTGATAAAATGTACTAATACCAGAAAACCAGTATGGAGAAAAGAGTTTCAAAACCATTTACTTTTCTATTTTTTTCCTCTAGAAAAGAATTTCCTCCCCAGGTGTTTTTCCTCTCACACAATTGACATCTTTTAAAGAGTCCAGATGTACAAAAAGCTTTATTTTTGTGAGGAGAATGAATTATTATTCCTTGACAGTTTCCCACTTGAACACCATTCTAAAACTGCATTATTCAGAGTCATACGTAGGACCTCTGCATATTGGTTAAAGGTAATGATTGATCTATATGCAGATATCTCTGAAAGGCTCAATACAATCCTCTGTATTGACCTCTTGATGAGTTTCCAATTTTTTATTCAAGCAGTTTCACCATGTTTCATTTAATTCTGAGTTTCATGTTGTTTTTCCTCCTTCTAGTTTTTGGCAGATTGAAATAAGTTCACTTTTGACTGTATATGATTCTATGTGATATGTTTTTGTTTTTTTAAAAAAGTAGACATATTTGGCAACTTCCAAGTTTGAACAAATAATTTAAAAGCTGGTGCCTCTAGACCAGGGCTTTTCAACCTTTCCACTCATTGTACCACGTTTAGGATATGGCAGCATCCGAGCACCACCAGTCACCTAGCAAGGTGTCAAAAACTTGATGACCAAAAAAAAAAGGAAAAAAGTGATAAAGTACAGGTAGTCCTCGACTTACAACAGTTCGCTTACTGACTATTCAAAATTACAATGGCACTGAAAAAAGTGCCCCCCAAGATACAGCCGAGTAAGACACCTGCCTGTCCGCCCAGCCATGTTCTTCCCCCTGTCCAAGGTTTTCATTGTTGTCAGCATTTCTGTTGAGGATTGGCAGCAGGGGTGGGGTGGGGGGTGTTTGGTTTTTATTCCCCCCATCTGCTGGGTGGTTGCAGCAGGTTTTGGTCACTTCACATGACCCTGGGACACTGTGACCGTCATAAATAGGAATCAGTTGCCAAGCATCTGAATGTAAATCACAAGACCCTGGAGATGCTGCAACATTCCAGCTGATCGGCGCTTTTCTGAGCTCAGCAGAAGCACCAGGATCAGTGCTGCTTTCCAGCTGATTGGTGCTTCTTCAGGACTCAGCAGAAGCGCCAGGGTCAGCGCCAAGCTACAGCTGGAGACTGGTGCTGATCCTGGCGCTTCTGCTGAGCTCTAACAGCCCTGCAGCTCCAGCCATCTCTGGCTCAGGCTTGTGTGGTGCTGCCACCAGTTCAGCTTATTCCTCTCCCCCGCTACCACTTTTCTAGGATGGTCGCATACCACCTGCCAGGTGCTAATGTACCACAGGTGGTACCCATACCACTGGTTGAAAAGCCCTGCTCTAGACCAATTTGAATGATTAATAGGAAGAATAAAATCCTTTTCAAAATCTTAATTAAAAGAGAATTTCCTTTAAAAAATACAATTACAAAATTTAAAATGTGAAAAGAAGTGTTTTTTCTAACTAAAGCCTAGCATGAAGAATATTGCATTTTAAAATACAATGGATCTAGCAAGGTAAATAAATAAAATGATTGATAAGGATGAAAACATCTCCATGAGAATTTCACTAGATAATAGAATCCTGTCTGCTTACAAAGCTGTTTGTGACTTGGTAGCTGTGCTTTTTGTTATATGTGTATTTTTTACATTGACCCAGTTCTGGCATTTTTCCTGATACAGCAGCATCCATGTATATATATATATATATATATATATATATATATATATATATATATATATATATATATATATATATATATATATATATATATATATATATATATATATATATATATATATATATATATATATATATATATATATATATATATATATATATATATATATGATATTTTACATCTAATAAACCAAGAAAATGTATAACTCTGTGCCCCCAAGGAAATGAGATACAATATGAAATAGAACAGGGAGAACAGAAGAGGTTGTGACCAAAAAAGAATTCTCTTTCTCCTTCTCCTTCTCTCTCTCTCTCTCATTCTCTCTCTCTCTCTCTCTCTCTCTCTCTCTCTCTCTCTCTCTCTCTCTCTCTCTCTCTCTCTCTCTCTCTCACACACACACACACACACACACACACACACACACACACACTGTAATTAGTGGCTAGAAATAAAATTAGTGTGCTACCAGACTTCTAAAAATTATACAGGAAAAGTAGGAAGTAAGTTTAAAAAACATTTCTGTCTCATTTGGAACTAGCAAGCTAATGAATTAGAATGTAGCAGATCCTAGGTTAAAACACACACACACACCTCCCACACCATATAATTAAAGATATTTGCTGCCACAGGAGGATGGTGAAGGGTATGGTTTTAAGAGGGGATTGTCAAATAAATTAACACAAGATAGCATTGTTCATTGTTCTTATCTGTGATAGCAGAAGTTCCAAGTTTAAACACAGTTAACTACTGAATGTTAACTACTGAGGTATATAGCATGCAATTGGACTCTTCATTATGTTCCTGGGCTTAAATGTAGATCCTTAAATTAGATAGCCACCAAGGGAGTGAAACAAAGCACTGAAATAGTGTTATTATTAGGTTAGTTAGAAAGTGAATTATGCATTAGTACAAGATTACACACACAAAATCCCTCTCATACTGGCTTGCTTTTTTGATAATCGTTCTTCTTGTTGTGCCATATCCATTATCAGACATTGGCAATCATGTTGGCGATCCTGCTTTTATCAGCAGCCACATGAAAAAGTGCTGCTGAGTTTTGTCCAAACCGGTCCCTTAGATTTTGAACCCATGATAATCCATATCTTTGTGTATTTTAGAAGAGTATGTTATAATACTATATAAGCTTAAATATAATAGTAATGTATTCCAAAGAATTCTGGGAACTCTAGTACTCCAGGTTACATTGCTTGGAAATGTCTCAAACTCAATTAATTTTGTAAAAGAAATCTGGCGTGGTTTTCCTTTTAGGAACAGTTCTCTCTGCCAAAACAGAATCTGTTGGCGCACAGATGGGCATATAACTCATGGAGTCTCCTAACGTCTGGCTACAAATATTTATTGATTCAAATTGCATACAGAAATGTATATATTTAGGAAACTCAGATATAACCCACTCTTCTTGTTTCTTAGGGGAAACTATATGCAAAAATACATATGCATACACATTTACAGTACATATACATACAGTTCTTTGTAGTGAATGCATATATTAGGGAAATTTCTGACAATTGGTTTTTTTAAATGCTAATTTGAAAATAATAACTATGGAATAGAGAAATCCCTGAATGCATGCCAGATAAATATGAGGTTTTAGATTGCCTTCTCTCCCAAGTTCAACATGCAGTATTGACCCTTTACAGTATTTGAAATTTAAATCCACTGTATGTAATGCTTATTTATAGATGAATTACAGTCTAGGAAAATTGGCATTCATTCCCCTGATTCACTAGTATATGTTACATTTTTCCTTCCGATGCATTAAATCATGGTGGGCAACTCCACACTGAGTCTCTAAAAGCAGCCTCAGATTACTTGGCCAAAGTTCTTCCTAAAATGGCTGATTTTTTATGGCATTATGGCACAAAATGAAGTTGGAAAAGGGACTTTGTGAGGCAAAAAACAACTGATTCTTAAAATCTTCCCTGGTTTAGTCCCTAACTGTAGATAATTTTTGTCTGTGCCCACCCAGTAATGCTACTAGACTACTAGACTCACTTTTGAAACTCCAGGAAAAGACATAACTGCAGGTTAAATCTTACAGTCATTGCATCTGAACCTTTCCACAAGGTTGCTAATAAGAAAGGCAGATTACAAAAAGTGCACTTGTGCTGTTATGGTTGGTTATGACATCCATAAAAACTAGGGTGACATAATCATATGGGAGGGAGAGAGAGATTTTGAATTCTTCTAATTCAAAGTTTGAAGAGGAGAACCTGGTTCAAGAGGCTGCTAAATGCCAGGGGTAATAAGTGTGACTCGTTGCAGCTGCTTTGATAGTAAGAATCAAAGTCAAGTCTGTACTTGAGAGAGTTGCATTGTGAGCTAAAGAGGGCTGAGCATGGAGCATGTCACAGCTCCTTGAAAAGAGGGGATGTTAATTTCTCTAGTTAAGCAAAGTCGGGGACTCTGGCTATACATGAACATGCTCCAAACCCTCTTTCTGATGGAGCCTACTCTCCTGTCTCTGGACCTTTCTTCTGGTGAGGAGCTCTCTGTATATTTGCCCATCCCTGTCCTCCAGCTCCACTGCACATGCAGGATGAGCCTCCCACGATGGCTAACCTGACCCTGGGCCAGCTGGCTTGCTTCAGCTGCGAGGTCCCTGGCTGAAGGTTTCCATCGCCCAGGCTTCCTGAAGGTGATGGGAACTGCGGCTGGCTGCAGCTGAAGAGTTTAGCTGAGCCGCAAAGTTGAATGCACATGTAAAGCAGAGGTGCACCCTGAGCAGGAAGTGGCATCAGCTTTGAGGGTGCGAGTGTCTGTATTTCTGCAACTCCTGTGCAGAATTCACACCATACCTTCCCGTTAGCATCCAAGGAGGCTAACTGTAGTAAATACAAATCATTTTTTTGAGAAATAAAGGGACAGATTACAATATTGATGATGAATGTAAATGAAAAGGCAGTTTCCAAAACCTTCCCCCCCCATTGTGGGAAACCTGGGTCGCCTCCCAGAGTGGGATGCCCAGCTTTCTTTCCCGCCCTTCTGCAGAGGAAGTGAAAAGCGCCAAAGCCCGCAGAGCAGTGCAGGCCACCTACGGAGGCTGCTTTGGGGTGAGGGTGAGAGAGAGAAGCTGATGGCTGAGGCCCCAGCCAGCCCTCACCCCCATCTGCCCGCTGGATTCCCCAATCCAGGGCAGGGATAGAAAAAAGGCAGCCTCTGCTTGCCTCAGGTCTGGGCTCTCTTAACATTCATGCCTTTTCACAATGGCAGCACCAGCAGCAGGCAAGGCGGGGGGGAGGCATGCAATTCGCCCTGCCAAAAATCTACAGTGGGATGAAGTGGGCAGGGACTTAAGTAGGGCTTATTTTGGGGGTAGGGCTTATATTAGACCCAACCCCAAAAATCAAGCTAGGTCTTATTTTCAGGGTAGGTCTTATTTTCAGGGAAATGCGGTATACCCTGTTTTGACACATGCTGTTTTTGCTTTGAAAAGAAACCCTGATCTAATTCCTTGCTCTTTTGTTTGCTCTGCACTTGCCTCTTCATGCACTTGGGCCAGGGAAAACACAATGGAGGAGGACCACGAGGGAATTTTATACTGTCATCAGTATAATTTGCTGTTGCCAATGAACAACAGAACGGCAACCAAAACCCAGAGTTGCCTGCCCTTGAAATTTAGTGTTCATTGTCATAAGCTTCTTTCCTTTCTTATCTTGTTTCCATGGTGATGCATCCAACCAAGGCTGATTTAGCAAGGCGGATAACTGACCTGTTCCCATTTTGTTTAGGCATTCAGGTGAGCATCGTGCATATATAATGAGAACTCACAAATGAAGCACCATTTGGTTTCTGTTATAGAATTCAATAAAGAGGTGGGTTGATGTTTGTTTTCTTTTTTCCTCCATATCAATTTGGGGTCTCCTGCATATAAATAGTTTGCAGTTTTCTGCAGCCCTATGGTTAATTAGCTTGATGTTTTTTGCTAGGCAGCTGCTGTAACAATCATTATTATTTTCTGATGACTCTATCAGCATTATTTCTTAAGGGCAGTGAAAGCTCGTCTTTACTGGCTGAGGAATTCTGGGAGTTGAAGTCCACAAGTCATAAAAGGGCCAAGTTTGAAGACCCCTGAGCTAGCTTATAAATCCTAATTAAGCACACCTGCTTTTCAACGGTCTCATCTCATTGAGTTTTCCAAGGACAAGGAGGACATGCCTATCTTAACTTGGAATGCTTTGTCATTCTTCCAAGAGTTAAACCCTCAAGGATGAAGGCTGAGGATTCCTGCCAAGAATGTGACCATCAATGCTAAGGATGAGACCATCTCAATTTTTTTCAAGTTTAATTGGATTGAAGATGAGAATGATCATCCTACTCCACACAAGTGTCTCTTCAATTTAACCCTTTAATGAGTAAATTACTCATTACTTAACTCTGCATTACGTATTGAATCATTATACGAAAATACAGACTCAAAAAGAATTCTATGTATCATGCACATGTATGAATTCTATGTATCATGCAATGAGAAAGAGGTACTCACCCCTATATGATTCCTCCTTGCTAACCTTCTAGTGTCACCAGCAACACTACAATACTCAAACTCGAATTATTTGGGGGCTGCGTTATAAGGTGGGGAAAATAACTTGGGAGAGATTAGATAAAATGGGATATGTTAGGTGTCTTCAATAAAGAAAAGCAACTATTGTGTGGTGAGGAATAAACAAAAATTACCCTTGTCACAAAAATTCACTATTATTTTTGTTCCAACTGTTGGAATGTTTTTATTTTTCTAGGGCAACATATAAAATAAATAAAAATACAGTGTATAGAATCTTACCTGAAAAAAATTAAAAACCTTATAATGTTGGTCTGACTGACATAGATGTATACACCAATAGCTGTTGTACAGCTATTCTTTTCTATGACTGAATAATATGTTGGCATCATTACTTATGGATGTCTCAAGGTGAAACAGAATAAATATCAAATTTAGGTACCATCCATTTCACTCTCAGAGCTAAAAATTCATCCTGATAAGATACTGGAAGTTTTGATTTTACTGTGCTGAATATAAGCCAGTTTGGTCTGGTGGTTAAGGCACCAGACTAGAAACTGGGAGATCATGAGTTCTAGTCCCACCTTAGACATGAAAGCCAACTGGATGACCTTGGGCTAGTCTCTCTCTTTGTGTCCAACTCACCTCAAAGGGATTGTGGTTGTGGGGAAAATAGGAGGAGGGAGTGTGTTGGATACATTTGTTATCTTGAGTTATTTGTAAAAATAATAAAGGTGGGATACAAATTAATTAAATAAATAATACAAGACTCTTATTTTCAGACTCTGACAGGAACTAGTTACAGTAAAACTCAACAGCAAAATGCCTGAATTTCAGGGGTGTGATTTCAAGCAATTTTTCAGATTATAGTAGCAGAGGCCTCTTGCTTTTAACCTTCCTTAAATGTCAAAAATAAGTACCCCTGATTCTGATCACACACCTAGTAATATCATGGCATCATCAGATGGTCTTCAGTCCTCCGGTGGTCCAAAGACTTGGTTACAATCACTGATACCTCAGAAGATGCCAACTCTTGCTCAATGCCACTTTAAGTTCTGCCATATATTTTTTTTAAAGTAGCACTATGATAATATTGCCATTAGGAACTGCTTTTTAAATGTGGAATGTCATCAGTGGTTATTGTTTAATTGAAAGAAATGTGTTAAACTGTCCAGCAATATTTTCACTGGAGCTGTGAAGAAAAATACGTCTAAAACCACACAGATATCAGTGAATGAGACACCACGCAGCTCACTGTCTTCATACTTAAATGAAAAATAGCTCTTGACTTCTTTTAGCTTAAAAGTCAAAATGAGCAGACAAAAGCAGAACCCTAAAGTATCTGTAGCAATCTGCGAGGAGCTCTGTAGGAAACCACTATCTCTAGACAGGATAAATTCTGCTTGAGACTCAACAGTGTGGCAATTGTTGCTATTAGGCAGAACAAGTGGGAAAACCGATGAGAAAACCAAACAGAATTGCTGGATGGAAAGAATTTTAAAGCTTATATAGTTTGTAGCTGCGTCATATTGTAAGTTGAATCACAGAAGCTGCTCCGTGGAAAACCTTCCAGAGTCTACACATACTGATTACTTGCTGCTACTAGACCAGGGGTTCTCAACCTTGGCAACTTTAAGACTTGTGGACTTCAACTCCTAGAATTCCTCAGCCAGCTTTGCTGGCTGAGGAATTCTGGGAGTTGAAGTCCACAAGTCTTAAAGTTGCCAAGGTTGAGAACCCCTGTACTAGACGGAAAGGAATCTAGGAAGTCTTACTATGTTACCTAGGCTGGAAACGAAATGTTTGGAAATCAACCCACAAACTCAGAGAATTAACCTTCACTCTCAATTCTTATTAGCTCTAAGTGGAATTTTATTATGGCCTTTTTACCATTAAGTTGGAGGAGGAACTACAGCCATTCTGTGGTTACAAGGCCAACGTGAGTGCTGATAGTATGTGATGTTCCTGATTTTGTGCTAAAATCCTAATTTCTGATCTTGGCTTCTAGTTTGTCCTCTGATAGCTTTATGCTTTGATGCTCAGCCTGTTCTCTCCTCTTTCCTTCTCATTTCTTTTCTGGTCTTAATTCCTTGTTCCATATTGCTGGCTGGTAACCTATCCTTGAGTCCTTAGGCTTAAATATATACTATAAATTGAATGCAAAAAAAGAAGGGGACAATAGAGGATGAGATGGTCAGAAAGCATCATCAATGAGTGGGCATGAGTTTGGGCAAACTCAGGAAGCCGGGAGGGGGGAAGGGGAGCCTAGCATGTTGGGGTCCATGGGGTCGCAAAGACTTGAATACGACAACAAGGATACTATAAAGGAATGTGTGGCTGTTGCAAAATATCTGCTCCCTGGGATTCTCTAATACAGCGGTTCTCAACCTTTTCCGGGGCTCGACCCCAGCCCGCGCCGCGCTTGCGCAGCACGACGGGCGCATCGCGCATGCGCGGCGCGACGGGCGTATCGCAAATGGGAAAAAAATGGCCGACAAAAAAAATGGCTGACCAAAAAAAAATGGCCAACCAAAAAAAAATGGCGGGCCCGCATCGCAAAGGGGAAAAAATGGCCAACCAAAAAAAATGGCCGACCCAAAAAAACAATGGCTGACCAAAAAAAATGGCAGGCCCGCATCACGCATGCGCGGCGCGACGGCCCGCATCACAAAGGGGAAAAAATGGCGGACCCAAAAAAATGGCCGACCAAAAAAAAATGGCCGACCAAAAAAAATGGCGGACTGCGGCGTTTGGTGACCCCCGTGAAATGGTTGTTCGACCCTAAATCGGGTCACAACCCACAGGTTGAGAACCGCTGCTCTAATAAAAGAAAAATGGTACTGTTGCATTTAGTATTTCCCAAATTCAAGCATTCTTGATTTCTCTTTGGTGACAAGGTGGATTGGCTATTATGCACTTATCCCTTTCACATTATTGAGCCAAGCAAGACCAAAGGCCAGCAGGAAGGGCAATTTTTAGAGAGTTCTGGTGAAGTGATGATGAAATAACGTGACAACCAAGGAGGAGCTAAGATAACAGCTTGTAACCATTTGGGACCAGTAGGTCTCTTCTGAATTTTAAGAGCATGATTTCTCATTTCCTTGAAAAGTTGCTATTTTCAACAGTTTGCTCTAATATGGCTTTCACAAGTCATACACCATTTAGGAAGATGAATGATATTTTTCAGATTCAACAGTGAACACTTTATTTAAAAAGATATAATACTTTGTACAGTTGTGCTAAGAAAGAAAACATGCTGCGGAAAAGATCCCTTCACCACATTCATGTAATGAAATGACTTGAGTTGGTTATTCTAAGGACACCCAAGGGAATTTTTTTTAAGCCTGTTCTTTTCAATATATTTTATATAAATAAAATATTATCTTAACACATTTAGCCTAACTGGAAAGTAAAAGAATGATATACATGTGGCCAGCTCAAAATGTATGAGAATATGTCCACAGACTTTACTTACATAAAGAAAAATTACAAAGTAGAGACAAAGGTTGGTTGATAGAGAGCTTAACTTATTTAATATATTGTTTTAAGTGTGTGTGTGTGTGTGTGTGTGTGTGAGTGAGTGAGAGACAGAGAGAGAGAGAGAGAGAGAGAGAGAGAGAGAGAGAGAGAGAGAGAGAGAGAGAGAGAGAGAGAGAGAGAGAGAGAGAGAGAGAGAGAGAGAGAGAGAGAGTGAATAATTTATGCTAACAAGAAAATTTACTCCAAAGATATGTTGACAGAGTTGAGCAGAATTGTAGATTTTTATTTCCTTTGAGGTTTGGCTGAAATATGTCATAGAAACCTACTTTTCCCTAATTTGTGCAGTTTCATCTATCAGATTTGAACCTAGGAAGCAGTATCTATGTGTGGTTGTATGCCCTTGAGTCATTCTTGCCTGCTGGCAATTACATAAGCAAAACCATGTAGTTTTTTTTTTTAATCTTTTCCAGAAGTGGTTTGCCCTTGCCTTCTTCCTGGGGCTGATAGCGAATGACTGGCTTCAGGCTGATAAGGCAGGAGTAGAACTCATGGTCTCTTGGTTCCTAGACTCATGCCTTCAACCACTACACCAAAAGTGGCTTTCTGGGAGCATTGATATTTGAAATATCAAATAATTTGTGGAGGGCAATTACTCCTATTTTCCAAAAGGGATGTTAAGATTTTAACTTCCTAAAATGGAACCAATTACTGAGATAAGTACTAAACATGACTTGATTGGCTCCTTCAAGCAGAGGGTGCCAATTGAGATTTTTTTTAATCCGGATTCTTTTGCTAAACCATAGGTTGGACTTAAGAAATTTTTCTGCTTTTGTGATTCTCCAGTTCGATAACATAAATATTCTAGAATAGATCCATGAAGTGTTTGTTTGTTCCTGTATTTAAAGGATTTGTATAAGCAGCCATTTTATATAACATCACCCAGGATGACTTGCAAGAGTTATAAAAGAAAAAAAAATAGAAAACGTAAAAGCCAATAAAACAGAACATATTTGGTGCTGCAAACACATCACAGCTGTAGAGTACCCTGGACCCCCAGCCTCATAGCAACCCAAGGCTTTTGGGGAAAGCCAGATCTTTACATGTTTTTAGAAGGCTGTGAGGGTGGGGGTCTGCTAGATCTGAGTGGAAATCGGGGACCAAAAAGATTGAGGAGAAAATGAAGCAAACTGAGATTTCCTAGGAAAGAACCTCATTTGCTCCCTCCAGAAGTAATTACAAGAGGAAATAACTCTAAGGCTAGTTAAAAAGGAAGAGAAGGAAGACTAAGCCTTAAAGCTTCAAAGGTCTGGGGGCGGGGGGGGAGGGGAAGAGGAAGAGAGGCAGGATTCTGCAGAAAAAAGACCAAATAAAAATGGATTTTAATAACCATTTTCTATTTAAACAAAAAAAGAATGTTGAGTATTTCTATCAAATACGCAGACTGATTCATTATCTGTCATCAAGTATTTAGAAAAACCAAACTTCCAGAAGCCAGAGGGGATATTTATCCTCAGGAATAATAGAATTAGCTAAAACGTTGGCATAAATGAAGCCTGTTTCAGGGTCTGGAAGCAGTGAAAGAAAAAGTCAGCCAGTGTTAAAAGAGGCCTCTGTAAACACAAGAAAGAGTTACCGTAGCCGGTTTAATTTTCTTCAGGAGGCCCTGTTGACAAGGGGCTACTTTGATTTACTTCAGGCAGGAGACCTTATTATCGCAATACTTTGTTCCAGCATGGTGAGGAGGACTGCAGCTTTGGGACATGTCAAAAAGCTGTAAATTACCAAATGACAGAGATACAATGATAGGGTTGTAAATATCTTTCTGAAAGGTGGTTTGAACTCTGGATGGATTACAG
This sequence comes from Bothrops alternatus, assembly GCA_034064705.1. NCBI lineage: Eukaryota > Metazoa > Chordata > Lepidosauria > Squamata > Viperidae > Bothrops > Bothrops alternatus. Next base: position 8,922,017 of record JARGCV010000087.1, read on the forward strand.
AGGTTGGCTTGATGTTTTATTAGGAGTCCAAAGTTGAAATATCCCAAATGTGAGTGGAGTAGCAAGTTAATTCAACTTTCAAAATCCAATGGCACACCACTTCTTGAAATAAGGACATCTGCTGATTACTATTTATATTTTTAAAGTTCTCTTTGAAAGTGATTTCTCTAAAGAGATTTCCTCTACAGTTTCTTGAAATATGAAACATATAAATAAGCTAAATAATTAGGCAATTATTATTTAATTATATTTAGTCTGAAGAACTCTTCATCAGGAATTCTCAGTGAAAACGAGCATTTTATTTAGATTCTTCAAATGCTGTAGGGTGATTATTGCTTTGATTATGGCTGAGGAAAATGAAGCATCCCCTTCCAAAATAATGACATTGTGACGAAAATCAGAGAGGGTTCACATGATATACCACAGCAGTTAAAATCCAGACACAATTGGTTACCATGCCAAATAAATAAGTAAAAGCTGGTGTGACCATTAGTCTACAAGAATGTTGTGAAAGAGTAAGAATTTGAATCCAGTTTTTTCTCCAAGAGTATTATTTGTTGCACCATACTTATTCTTCAGTCTCTTTTCGTTGATCTTTTCTATATTATACAATCCTCAATAGCCACTCAGTGCAAGACAGAGGAGCCCTGATATTGGTATAATTTTAACACAAAGTTGAAAAATAGATTGCTACTCCTCAATAGCAATAGCAATAGCCTTTAGGTTCATATACCTCCCCCATACTGTTTTACAGTACTCTCTGGACAGTTTACAATGTAGAAGCATTATTTGCATATTGGCCCCAACAATCTGGGTCTTCATTTTACTGACCTCAGAAGGATGGAAGGATGGATCAACCTTGAGCCCGTCAGGATTGAACTCCAAGCTGTGGGCAGAGTTTGCCTGCAATACTGCATTTTAACCACTGTGCCACCGGAGCTCTAAGGAAAATATGCAGAAAATGATATCTACAATTCTTTGAATTGTAAGAGTTATTTAAATCAAATGGCTGGGCACTAGAATAGGTTGCCCTGGAATCCCAGAATATTGTCTTTTTCTGCTTCCACAGATGCAGAGAAAGCTCAAATTTTGAATCAAGAAATTACATTATTCTACCTGATGTAGAAAAGACATAAAAGGGAGGGGGCTAGGTGAAATTGAGAATCCCCCAGACACTGAGCTTCTCCTTACTTCTTCAGCTGTGGAGTAAATTTATACCAGATCTAGCTTTTTAGTGTGGGAAGATACATGCACACATGTGCCAACACATGCACATAAAACAAACATGTTTCTTCTGCTCTGCCAAGGTGTTGTTGGTCAGGCACTTAGCTATGTGACAGCATCCTACCATTCAGATGTTCCAATGAATGCTTAGGACTGCTCTAGTATTTTCCTTTGTATCTTTTATGTTGACACTGTTTTTATTCTTGATGGTAACTACATTAAAAAAAAAAGCATACCTCAGGCTACTCTGTGATTCTTGTACTGTTTGGTATACATTTCTCCCCTTCACTAGTACCTCAAGATAGCTAATAAATCCAAACTATACAAAGACACTGCTGTTCACAAAGCCAAACAGAGCAGGTCTGTTAAAACAAGGTGCAAAATCCACCAAGGACTGTTAATTTATGTAGTCCTTTCCTGAATAAACATTGGTGCCAGCAGAGTACATTTTGGATGGTGAAATAAAAGCAATGGTTGATCTCATCTTGAAGTAGGTGAAAAAATGAGGCAGATTTGAGGCACGGGTAATCATGCTCTAGTTTGAAGGAGATACTCATATAAGAGATAAAAAGTTTTAACCTGAAGAAGAAAACAAATCACTTAGAAGCCAATTGGACTTTTAAAACACTGCTTTGAATTTTACCCCATGAGGTTTAATAGCATATATCTATCTCGGCAATGAAAGTTGCAACAGTATACATTGATAGGTTTTTTTTTTCAAGGCTGCTGTATTATGACATATTCAATTCACATGGTCCATTTGCACTCATCTAGGAATGTGCACCAGTTATGTTCTTGGGACAGATATCTCTCTTTGACAGTACAGCTAATTAAATCCCGATGTATGGAGGAATTAATGTGTCCCTTCCAAAAAGCATCCACGATGATTATTATCATAACAACATCGGCAGCTAACAATTGCGCAAAATAAGTTTACTTGATTTAATGCACTTGCATCCACTAGCCTTTCATTATGAAGCTGAGGATGGCATAGATTCTGAAGTAGTCTGCAATGCAGTTGATACTATACTCAGGGGTGTCAAACTGCCAGCCTGTGGACCGGATGCATCACACCAAAACCATGTCCACCCCATCGATGGCAATGGGGAAAAAGTCGCAATAAGTTGCGACATGTCATGTGACATCGCGAGTTTGACACCCGTGCCCTATAGCCTCAATTATTTTAAATAACTAATGTGCAAGCCTTCAAGCTAAAGCAGTCTACAAGTCATGAGTCCTATGGTTTGGCATGCTCTTGACAAGTTAAGTGTTTTTGCAGTCCCCAGCAGACAACTGAGACAGGAATTTAGCCTCCAGGTGGTAAGGTAGGTTAATCGTTTGTGGGGATGCACCATGATAGGACATTACCACAACTTCAAGCAGTTGTTAAAACCACTAAGAAAAAAAGCGGACTTTTTTGGAACAGAAAATGAGGGATGAGCCATCTGAAGGATGAAAAATGATGGCATTTAAGACAGAAAGTTAAGAATTGATCGCTGTAAGGCATTTGAGAGGCCATGGATTACTCAGACTTGTACTCTGCAAAGTTTCAAAGTACCAACACCATCATTCTTTTCTCTCGCTCACAGTTATTGCTCCATTTCTTTTTTGATGCCCAATAGTGTGTAAACTATAGACTCTTGCAAGTTCTTCAAGGTATTTACCAGTGAGTGGAGGGGAGGTGACTGAGTGAAAACAGGGAAATCCTAACTTATGAGTTTAATCTATCCCACTGTATTTTCCATGCTCACAGAGGGATTTAGAGCAGATGCAAGTAATTCTATCAATTTTTCCACTGCTACAGACATGATATATATCAACCTTGCCAGTCCCTGATTTCTTTCTTTCTTTCTTTCTTTCTTTCTTTCTTTCTTTCTTTCTTTCTTTCTTTCTTTCTTTCTTTCTTTCTTTCTTTCTTTCTTTCTTTCTTTCTCCTCTTGACCAGCATAGCATTTTCCTTAGTTCCATCCACAGCAATTGATTCAAGATCTCTCTGAATTTATACTGCAACAAATAGCAACTTATTCTTTTCTGCTGTGTTTTCATGATGTTGTCCTTACAATATCCCCAGCTCAGATCTGAGACATTGTTACATCTTCCTTAGCTGTTTTAAGGAAGTGTTTTTCCATTTAAGCAAGCAGGACATTGTGAGGACAATTTGGCTGGCTTCTGCAGCCATTGTCTGGTGACCTAAATGGATGGGATCAGTTTGGCACCGGTTGGCTACTTCAGATTGTTTCAGACATTACCTCTCCCCTGCATTCCCTGGCTACTAGCCTTCAAAGCCATTCTATTTGAGGCACTGATTCTTTCAAATCACCTGTTTCCCATTTTATCCACTCAGACCTGGACCAGCCTAAACAGCCACTAGCCACAGGAGGAGCGGGAGGAGGTCTGGCTGTGCATGGCATGGAGAGCTTGTTTGAAGGATCTAACAAGGGAGGACAACTATCATACATCCTTCCTCAAAGAAGTGGGATAGTTATTCTTTTCCACCTTTGGGAGGGATACACATGGAGTGGTAACAGAGGAAGCAGCCAAACCAACACTGGAGATCAAACAGGTAACCTCTGTTGCAGCCAGATTGTCCTCATAGTGAGTAATTGAAGCAGCAAAGAGTTGGTTTTCTCTCTGCCCCTTCACACTGCAACTCTTGCCCCTGGCCCTGTGGATCTTAATACAGAAGTGTGCAAACTCTATGTAGTTATGTTCATCTGAATAAAAAAAATTAAGACCATGCTTAAAAGATAACAACGGACAGCCATGAAAAGCAAGATGCGGTCAGAACCCCAGTGCATGTCTTTGGTAGTTGGTAAAAACTAACTTCTTCCCCCAAGCTGTTCTCATCAGCAAGACTTTTTCCCAAACAGGAAATGGATGAAGGTGTCAGAATGTGATATTCTGGTTACAGATAACCAAATTATTATCTTATTATTCATTGCTGCACGACGGGGGGGGGGGGGAATCTCTTTTTCTGACATTTAAGATTAGATCATGATCCATTGGTCCAATGCAAGTAGTTTAATGGTTTATTATTTCATAATTGTTGCACCCCAATTCATTTTATATGCAGACACTTGAAGTTCAAAAGGCTGGTCCCAGTATCAGAGGGATTGAGACAGCTGTCTTTGGTAAAAGGCACAAAGGTCTTTAGTCTGTGGTTACAGATGACTGGTAAAATCCACCACAAAGGAATATTTTATAGCCAAATGAAGCCTCTATGCAGGCAATGGAAGCAGGAGTTCCAACTTGTTTCTGGCAGAATATCAGAATTATGTTAGAGCAGGAGCTTCAAAGTTCTGCTGCTAGGGACAATGTGGATGATACAAGGACTGACTGACTTACAAATTAAAGTTTCCCTCAAGTCAAACTTGACTCCTTGTGATTACATGAACGTGTCCATGTAGTTTTCTTGGCAACAGTACAAAACTGGTTTGCTATTGCCTTTGTCCAGATTGCTTTTTCAGTCTCTCAATATGGTCCACCCTCTGGAGATTCCAAACAGTCTCCCATCCAAGTTTGGATCCCATCCAACACTGTGTAGTTTTTCCAAGGTCAGCTAAATACATCTAGTTCTTGCCAACAGAGTTACACCAAAAGTATTGTGTTTTATTCCAGGCAAATTAAGTGAGATTGGTACATTGTCCTTTTTTGCAAATACGTGTGTATCTTGTCAATGCTTTATTGGATTAGATTGGAATAGATCTGAGGCAGGACGGTATGAAGGAGATATAGTATTATTCACATTGTATGACGTGAAGCTAAATTCCCATATACTTCGTGCCAGCTGAGTCTGGTTTCTATATTTCTATATTTCTTTAATTTTTCTGCTAATCTATATGTCTTCTTGAAATATTAAAAAGCTGGTGTGATCTCCCGCCTTATTAAATCAAGAAAGTGGATGACAACAATGCAGAATGAGACAGATTTTAAAATAATATGCAATTGTGTTGATTGTATCATTTCTAAATTTTAAATTTCTTGCTCCTGCAGAAAGGAGAAGTTAGCTGTCATAGCAAAAAGAGAGCATGGTTTTCATTTAGTCAGTGTATTGATTCAACATGATGGTAAAAAGATCCGCTACTAAACATTTATGATTCCCCATTCGTTTGCACTTTGCTCCACCTCTTAACTTCATTGAAGACTTGTTTTTACTTCTACTAATAATGCAGAAGTATTTGCCTGTTCTTAAGAACTCTATAAAGGAGTATAATAAACAAGTAGTTTATATCACCAAGTTAGCATGTGGATCATATTTGCCAGACTTAGCTCAGAGGTTATGCCATCTTTCAAAGTATTCTCCTGCATGCTAGAGCAGCAGCCCCCAACCTTTGGATACTAGAGATTGGTTCCGTGGAGAGAGGATGTTCTGCAGACTGGAGGGGGCGTGGTTTCTCATCCTGCTTGCATCCTACAGATGGGGCTTTGTTTGTGTGCACGGCCCAGTTTCAGGCATGCCGCAGACTGCTGCCGTGGACCAAAGGTTGGAAACCCCTGTGCTAGAGAGTAGAACTCTATGAGGTTATTACCACTAGTTTAGATAGTGGATAAATCATAAGACTTGATTGAAATCTCCACATCCAGGGGCAATATAACTTGACAGGAGAGCTGGAATAATTGCTCTTCTTAGCCTGATCATTCTCTGGTTATTAGAGCTTGCAATCCTTTTGTTAAAATGTTTTGTTTTCTTGGGACAATCACAGAACCTGGCAAATTAACTGTTACTGAAATAGCAGAGCTCTGATGACATACATACCTCTACGGGGAGTCCGCAGTTCATTTGTTCAGTGACAGTGATGAACAAAGGGACTTACAACCAGTATACTCAAAGTTCTGGCCATTGCAATGTCCCACAATCGCATAAACAAAATTCAGGTGTCTGGAAACCAGATCGCACTTACAACCAGTTGCAGTGTCCTGCAGACAGATGATTGCTGTTTATGGCTTTCCCTGCTTGGCTTCCCCCAAGCAAAGTCAATGGGAAACTGGCAAGGATGGTTGCAAGTAGCTGGATTAAGTCTCCCCCCCCCACCCCCAGTGCCTTTCTTCACACCTTCTCTCCCCTTCACTCACACATTGTCCACACCCTGTTCCCTGGCTTCACTGCACTTGCACATATATGTGCACCCTGCATTCTCTTTCCAGGGCCTCCCTGCAACTGCACACATGCATCTCTGTCCCTATCTTGCAATCACAGATCAGCACACACCCTCCTTCCACAACCTCCCTGAGATCCCATGCACCCCATGTCCTCATTCCCCAGACTCCCTGAGCTCACACCAGACCAAGCACTCCCTCCCCTGGCCTGTACATCACCTGCGCTGGGCCTCCAAGGACCTACACCACCCACCTGTGGAACCTGGGATTCCTTTCCCTTGCTGCTTAAGGCCCCATGTGTCTTGGGCTACCATAACACCCGGGACTGCCTGGATTGCCAACATAAGTGGTGCAGTCTAGGGACATTACACCATAAGAGCGCATCACTTAGTGATGGCAATCTCAGTCCTAACTGCAGTTGTAACTCAAGGACTACCTGTATGCCTTATCTCATCACTAACTTCACTAACATTTCTCTAGTATTTCAAGTCACTTAAATTAAAGCAATTTAGAAGTCACAGTACTGTATACCGCGCAAAACGGAAACACAATAAAATAGCTAATGCAGCTTAAGAGAAATGATACAACGCTACATAATTTATACAAGACAGAGAGCTGCATTTTTCTTAGCGTCACCTCTATCTATCCTATTAAGCTTTCCATTTGCATCATGACAGTTAGAAGAAAGATAATTCTCTAGGGCATGTGATAACTATGAAGTGTTTATAAAAGATTGTGCTTTCTCCCCTCACTTATGCTAAAAACCATTCTGCTCTATGAAAATGGCTAAAAGCACTTGGAATCAATTAGCAAATATATAGACAGCCTCTGGTTTCAACTGTTCAAAATAGTGCTGGATTTTTTATCGGCATGCTTCTGGACTGTTATTGGTAACAAATGTTGGGCATAGAAATTCACCTGACGAACGCTGGGCAAAATCTACTTTTAAAGCTAGAGTTGTAACCTCAGGCTAGAGTTAAATTTATAGTAAGAGTTCATAAGAGAATGTGATGTGATGTGATGTGACCATAAGTGGATTGTGCATTGAATTTATTATACAAAGAATTGTCTGAGCAACATATTTATATTGCCTGCTACAGTTAATATACATGATTTTCCCTTAAACCAAACATATCTTTCCAGATGTTGCTGGATAATAACTTTTCTATCATCTCTCAATATTTGCCAATTCATTCTACTTTTTATGAAGATTTTTTTCTCCCTTGGCAAAGATAAAAAATAAAAAAATGAAACAAACAAAATCCAAACATTAAACAAATTTGTTAGAAATCTCGGAGGCATATTCTCCAAGTTTAGATGTCATTCAAATGGCATCTAAATAGTGTTTTGTATTAAAACAAAAACTGTAATAAAAACAAAAGTGTATGGTATCAAACAATTAATGAGTATTATCTTCGTATGATCTTCTGCCAGCGAATGTGACTATGAAGCAAGTGTTCTCTTTCCTGCTTACACCCTGCTAGAAATGTGGCTTTACTCAAGATTTATAATGTGGACAAATTATTTGGATTGGAATTGTTCTCTGCCCTGCTTTTTCATATCTCCATATTTTAAAATGTAGACATGAGTACTCAGTACGGCAATTTGATAAATAATTGTATAAACCATAAGATTAAGATTATATTAATAACAATCCAGCATTCATTGGTACATCTTTTGGCTCAGTATTAGCATTTTAAGGTATTTGCAGTTAATAAAAGTGTTGGCATAAGATATCATGGGAAGTACTAAACTGCTGTTGAAAATGGAAGATCTTAATCATAGCTCTCCCCAGGCAATCTAATGAGATGAACTCCATCACATGGTGAATGTCTCCACTGCATACTTTTTGCACTGAGAAATGCAATCACATGGATAAAAATAATATAATGCTGAGGAAAATTACTCAGTATAAAGGGTGTGGTTTTTAACAATGGATCAGTGTTAGCAAAACCGTCTAATTTTGACCTCAGAAACAACAAGTGTTTCACTGGATTAGACTTCCATAATTATGTTGGCACTGGAACTTCCAAAATTCCAACCAGCACATTGGGGCTTGTCCAGTTGATAGATACAGTGGTGCTAAGTGACAGCAACACAAGGAAGAAGGAATATGAAAAATTGGAAAAGTACCAAGACCTAAAGGAAGAACTAGAGAAGATGTGGAAAGTAAAGCCGAAGTGGTCCCAGTGGTAGTAGGAGCACTCTGGATTGTGACTTCTAAGATGAGAGAGTGTCTCCAACAGATCCCAGGAATGACATTAGAGCTTTCAGAAGAGGAACAACTAATCTATTGTGCAGAATCCTCAAACTCCCAGGGCTCTAGTAGAGGGCCCGGAATTGAAGAAGATACATATCGCTCAAAGGGGTAAGAAGGGAATTTATGTTAAAAAAACCAAAACAAATCCAAAGTGGTGCTGCAACAAATGATATTAATGCTAAAAAAGATGAACTCCTTAACACTTTTTCTTACTGCTGGTTCCCTACATCTTTTTGTTTGTTTGCTCTTCCACCTTAAAACTGAGGAGCTGGGAATGAATTAGAACAGAACATGTCATGGCCCAGAGAATGATTTGGGCTTTGTGGTTTTTACCCACCAAGAATAATGCTGACGTTTTCATTATTACAGAATAAACAATAAACAGAATAATCAAGATGGGATTAAATATCCCACAAAAAATATGGATTTTTAAAGACAAACTCAGTAGAATAAGAAAGAAAATCTTGATCGGTCTAATGAGTTTGTTACCACTACTTTAAATGTGTAGATTTAACACTCTGAATCCAATTATTTTTGGATATAACGTTATTTGCGTAATAACTCTGTTCTTGTGTATTGAAACAGAACAGTGATTGAATTTCAAAGTGGTAATTGTCCCAAACTGATTTTTCTTAAAATAAATGGTTTTAACTTTAGCAATTTAATTATATTTTCCTGTGCCATCATGCTTAATCTCACTAAAATTAAATTAACATGACATCATATTGAATGCAATGTTTTTTTCCCATGACTTTAGACTGGGAACCTACATAAATAAAGTCAGTAAACAAATATTTTTTAAAGAAGTAATTCTGAATTATCTTCAACTACAGTTCACAGATAGCATTAATGTGAGTTTGGCTGAATAAGCAGAGTCAACAGACGCCAGGAAAACATTTAGATGATTTACAAAGTGGATTCCTATTTAACTTTCCCAGTGTTTAGAGAGCAGTTAGGAGTCCATATTGTTTGGGTATTACAGTCTGAATGGACTGCAAGATTATCAGTGAAGGGTGGATAATTACCACTGAAGGAAGGTGTTTCAGGGATAAGCCTGCTCTGAATTTTGTAAAAGTAAAAACATTAAAATGGAAAACTTTTCCATCACCAATATAAAAATAAGATAATACAAGTACATAAAGATGCCCCAAGACCTGTGTTAGACATCATCCCCCCCAAATGACTTTACCTTCAAGACCACCAAATTAAAATTACTCAACAGATTTCAAAATCCAATGTGGAACAACTCAACCCCAACATTATCTTGCAAGAAATACAATTCAAAAAATATATAGTTTACAAACATGGCAAAAAAGACATTTCTCCCCTATTAACTACTCAGAACACATTGAAACATTGATATAACTCAAAACCACACTAAGATTTTGAATTCCAATCCCTTACAGTGTTCCCCCCCCCCCCGGGGAAACTGTGATTACATGAAAACTGCCCTATCCATGTCACCTTTCAATAGAGGACACCGTAACTTCAGAATACTTTCAAGATTCATCTTCTCTTCCCTGGAACCATAAAAGATTCACTCTTCGAGTAGAACACCAAAGCAAGAAATACAAATCAGTACCACTTGTTTCATATAAGGCATAATACTTTGCTAAAAAACAAACAAACCCCGTCTTGACTGAGATTTGTACAAAGTTTTATATAGAAAAGTGGTTCATTATGTATCATTATGCAAGGCAAAAGCATGGGCCTGTAGCCTCCTTATCACCTTATTTACAATTTATTGTTATGAAATCATTCTACAACATTAAATTCAATATTTACACAATTAAGGAAAATTATGTCTGTGAGGCTATCTTTTCTTAATCTGGACTACTATAACATGAAGTCTCTAAGCAGCATGGCCATCAAGTGTATTAATCTCTAAAGATATACTATGGAAGTCTTCTGCATTACAGCTGTAGGAAATCTATTGGAAGAGATCAGAGAAATATTTTTTTATCATTTTTATTCCTACGGTAATAGTTTAATCATTCTTAGAATATACTTTCCAGAGCTGACTTATATCCCTCCTTGAAAAAACATTGGATAAAGGAGTGGTTGGTGGGAAAGACTTTGTCTTGTCTGGTATAATTTAATGGATTTATCCTCTGTCTGAGCCATAATTTCAAAATATTCTGCAATCATTCCCTCCAGTTCCTAATAATTTTTAAAAAAAAATTATTTCCTGGAAAAATAGCCTTCTGTTTCATTGCCTTATTCTTGCATTGTTTTAGTATTTCTTTTCTATTTCTTTTGGAAGAACTGGTATGCTCATATTAGTGCTGCTGCTGTGATTTTTCTTATCCATCTCTCCATTGCATTGTTAATATGGTTGGTCACACAGTCAGCCAGATGCGTAGCCTGGCTTTGGATTTTTATCCACCTACTGAGTCCTTCCCAAGGATCTGGGGTAGGCAGATAGGTTTCATGGTGTTTATTTTATTTATTTTTATTTTATTTGGGTTTGTATGCCGCTCCTCTCCAGGGGACTCGGGGCGGCTAACAACATATACATAACAACATATACATGAGTTCTCCGGAATAGGGCGGCATAGAAATTAAATAAATAATAATAATAACAAAAAATACAATATAAAAAACCCAAACAGAATATCTAAAAACCAATAAACACACATTCAATACATCAATCAACCACAATCATCCCCAGGCTTGCCAGCAAAGATGAGTCTTTAGGTTTTTCCGGAAGGCCGGGAGAGTTGGAGAAACGCGGACTTCAGGAGGCAGTTGGTTCCAGAGGGTGGGCGCCACAACAGAGAAAGCCCTCCCCCTAGGGCCCGCCAGACAACATTGTTTCGCTGACGGGACCCGGAGGAGGCCGACCCTGTGCGCTCTCACCGGTCGTAGAGAAGTACGTGGCAGAAGGCGGTCCCGTAAGTATCCTGGTCCCATGCCATGAAGGGCTTTATAGGTGTTAAAGGTATTATTGCAGGATGTAAATTGTTCCAAGAAAAGCTGCCTTTTGCCATTGATGGATGGTGCTTTTGTCATTGCTGATAGTGTTCAAGAGGTGCTCCAGATGTTTTGGGATTGCACCAGTGGTGGAATTCAAATACCTGAACAACTGGTTCTCTTATTCGATGCAGGCCTGGGCATCCGAGGCCTAGAACGGACTTCCAGAAGTGGCATCGATGCACTTCCAGTGGGCCATTCTAGGCCTGGGAGGCTTCCTCCAGGCCTCTGAGGCCTAGAACGGACTTCTGGAAGTGGCATCCACACACTTCCAGAGGGCCGTTCTAGGCCTGGGAGGACTTCTGGAAGCCAGCCATTTCTCCAAATGCAGCAAAATTTCTACCAGTTCTACTGAACCAGTGCGAACCGGCTGAATCCCACCACTGGATTGCACCCAAGATGCCTAGTAGTCTTTGTTCTCTTTTGTCACAGTCATTCTACTTCTATTTGGAGTTCTGCATTTTGTGATTTTTCTCCAGTTTTTTCTCTTCTAGTCTGCTGTCTCCAGTATGGCCATGTGGACTATCCAGATTTTTTTTTGTCTTTCTTATCAATAATTGTTAAGGTTTGGGGTGTTATATTGCAGGTACTTGTTTGAATTCGAAATGCTCCAGAGCATTATTTTTGTCTGTTTTGTGGCCCCACCAGCGCTTGCTTGCAGGCAAATGGTATTTCTGGCAGATATTCCAATGCACCATTGTTACTAATTTTTCATTCTGTTGTTTGCAACTGGTCTATGCAATCTCCTTGCAACAACTAACTAGGTGGTCCAGTGTTTCTTCAACTGCTTTTCAGAGGTAGCATTTGATGTCTGTTGCTGTCTTATTATTATTATCATGGTTGGTCACATTATTATTATCATCATTTTGTTATGGCTTCTCAATCTAACAGATTTCTGGGTTGCTTACAAAATCCAAAACAATTAAACTCATGGAAGAACACAAACAGTATGGCTTAAAAGAGCCATAACAGTAACAAAAAAACTCAACAGGGGCCCCACTAACATATTAACCCCAGGCCTGGGACTAGAGCCAGGTCTTAAGAACCTTCCAGAACCCCAGGAGAGTGGTCACCATTTACATCCTTGCTCCAGGGGTTAGGATTGTGCAAGTTGATGTTTGATAGAGGGGAACTGCAGTGCATCCACTCTGCTCAAATATAGCTGAAGATAGTTTATCAGATAACCTGGTCTTATGCCATGCAGGATTTTATACATGATGACCAGCATTTTGCATTACTTCAGGAAGCCAACTGGCAGACAATGCAGATCAAAACAGCTTCCTATCTAAAAGATACATAAGAAACAATGTTAGGACTGTTTTGGATATATTGCAGTATTATGAAGTGCATAATGAAAAGCAAATGTTTTTAATTTTTCTTGATGCACAAAAAGCATTCGACAATGTAAAATGGGGTTTTATGTTCAACCAATTATTGTATATGGATTTTGGGGGAAATTTCTTAAATATGTTTAAATCAGTCTATTCTAAGCAGGTGGCCAAAGTAATAATCAATGGAGAACTGACAGAGAGCTTCCAAATCTAAAAAGGCACGAGGCAAGGTTGCCCACTATCACCACTGTTTTTTATATTATCTCTTGAGGTATTAACTAGAGTAATCCGACAAGATGAACAGATCAAAGGTTTAGAGATTAAGAAAGAGACATTTAAAATACAAGCCTTTGCAAATGATTTAGTATTTATAATCAAAGAACCATTACAATCAGGGATATGATTGATGGAAACACTGAGTAGATATGGGGAAATAGCAGGCTTAACGATAAATAAAGAAAAAACTAAAATGCTCGTCAAAAATATGACCAAAATACAGAAAAATGAATTGGTTAACAGAATAGGTGTTCAAACTACAAACAAAATTAGATATTTAGGGATACAATTGACTGCTAGATGCACTACACTTAAAAGGGATAATTATGATAAGTTAATAGAACAGATCCAAAAAGACCTTGATATTTGGACTAACCTACAGCTCTCTTTTATGGGCAAAATTGCGGTGATTAAAATGAACGTGTTGCCGAAAATTTTATTCTTGTTCCAATGCATACCTATAAAACTAGACAAGAATTTTTTTCAAAATTTGAATAAAATGATGCTCAAATTTATCTGGCAAGGAAAAAGAGCAAGGATTAAATTAAAATTATTGCAGGATTCAAAGGAAAGGGGGGGGGATTTGGCCTTCCAGACCTGGAGAAATACTACCAGGCTATAGCACTAGTATGGGTAAGAGATTGGATATTATTAAAGAACAGGAGACTATTATGTCTGGAGGGCCATGACCTACAAATAGGATGGCATGCTATATTATGGGATCATAAATATAAAATACATAAATATTTTTGAAGACACTATATTAGACAAGCTCTTATCGATGTATGGGCAAAAATTTGGCAACCAAATTATACCCAAGTACCTAGTTGGATTTCACCGTTAGAAATATATGTACACCCAAAATTTACCCAATTAGATAAGATCATAACATATAAAAACATTTTAGATGAAAGAGGGGAATTGAAATCCAGGAAAACCCTCTAGGATGAAGGGATAGAATTAGAATGGTGGGCATACCTGCAACTGCAGGTGAGATATTGGAAAGATAAAAAAAGAGTTAGGCATTAAATTAGAACCAATAGAATTGGATAAAATAACATTGGAATCGGAGGATAAAATGATTAAAAAATTATACCACTATTTGTTAGATCAGGCAATGTATGAGGAACAAATAAAAGTGACTATGTTAAAATGGAGCAAGGATTTTGGTCTTAATTCTGATCTGCACATCTGGCAAGAACTATGGGCAAGAAACAAGAAGCTTACTTTGGCCACCTCTTACAAAGAAAACCTCTAAAAAATGTTCTATAGATGGCATCTCCCACCCATAAGATTAGCTAAAATGTGTTCCAATGTCTCCTCTAAATGTTGGAAATGTAATCTGACAATTGGAATATACTATCATATCTGGTGGGAGTGCATGCGAGCTCGTGATTTTTGGAATAGGATCAAAGAATGGTTGGAAGAAATATTAGAGCAAGCGGTAGAGCCAAAACCAGAACTTTTCCTACTAGGTATAACCACACACAAAAGTATGACAAAGGCGTACTTTATTTAATGTTACACATTCTAACGGCTTCCAGACTGGTTTTTGCTCAAAATTGGAGGAATAAAGGAACTCCAACGGAAGAAGAGATCCTGTATAAAATCCTTTCATGTGCTGAGATGGACAGGCTTACAATGATTATGAAGAACAAGACAGAACACGAATACTTCGAAATCTGGGACAAATTTTACCGTTGCTATTAATTAAGGAGAACTGCTCGGATCTCAAGTTAATGATAGGATTGAAATATATATCTATATATAACTGTACATATAATTGTATATTTAATTGTATTACATAGAAGGATGAGGCTTATATAGAGGTTAAGAATGATGTATTAAGTTTTTGTACCATGAGAAACAAACTGTTAGGAATACTTACTCTGTAATGTCACGCTTGTCCATTTTTGTTTTAACTGTATTATAAACACAAAACTTTTTAATAAAAAAAACAATTTTTTTGATCTCCTTTGGAAAAGAAACAAAAGGAAATTTGTCTTCTACAAATTGAATGAGAATGAGAACAGCACACAGAGAGCAGTTTGGCAATATTAGATGGGAGAAGACATAGGGAATTCTAGGTGTAAGAACTCAGAATGTAGCTATTGTTGCATGTAGGGATAAAATCCTGAACATAAACTCTACACGCAGTCTTACACCCCGGAATATAAGTGGGGTAAGGAAGAGTCCTTGAAGTATATATAATATTCCTGCATGCTCAGCTGCCTCTTGTTGTTAATTTAACTGAATGGAAACATATAGCAAACCAGCATTCCAATCATAGGAGATTGTAAAATGCATTCAATCAAGTCTGCTTTTCAGATCTTCATAATGAACATATGAAGGAAGAGAAGACAGATGTGAAATAAGGAACCTCAGTTCAGTATTCATAGCAAAAGCCAGTCTAGCAACTATTAAAAGTTGTCCTTAAAAAAGAAAGGGAACAAGGCTGACAGCACAAAAAGAACTATACTTAGCATAACGTTTAAATTTGTTTACAAGCAAACTATTTTAACTTCGTATTTCCCATTCATCATCAAATAGGCAATGTGAATTCTTTTTTTACTAGTATCATTATTACCAGAGATTAATATAATGCACAATACATTATGGAGTAGCAAGTCATACTATTCTCTTTTTGGTGTTTATTCCCATTTAGCAGATGGAAAGCAGCCAAAAATAATTGAGGCAACCTGACAGTTAGAATCTTACTCTACTTCTGTTAAAAAAAAAAAAAACCTTTCCTTTTTTTCGTACAGGGAGTGCCAAGAGCTGAAATTCCCATTTATAGCAAGCCAAGAACATTCACTTGCCCAAGTTCTTTTCAGCAATAATTGGCTTGAAAGCTTTCCTAAAGCACACATGCAGAATATTTCCTTTTAGACTCCATTTAATGCTGGAAGTTTCCATTACAGATAGGGGAGAGAGGAGATGTCCGTGGCAAAATAAACACCACTACATAAAACCTGCCTTGTCACTCTCTTTTCCCTTTCTTCTTTTCGATGCCAATTCATTGGGGAAAAAAATAGCATGCTCATCTGGACCCATGTATTCCTCACCTGACATTTATTAAACCACTTCCCAGAGCTTTTCCTTTCCTGCAAAAGTGGAGTACCTTATTTAATGGTGTCTGATATTTTCTTTATAATATTGCTTTTGAGCTTTTTAACTATTGAAAGGTGATAGAAGTCTTCTCCTTCTCCTCCCCTAGAAGGTTGCTGACACTTCTGAACTGAAGAAGCCTTGTAACTTCCCATTGGGTATAATTTTGGCATGGGGAGCAATGAAACTCAAGATATTTATGCAAATGCTTTGCCTCACCTATAAGCAGCAGTGCTCCAAACTCTACTCATGGCCATTCAATCCCCTCCTCAGAAAAATTAGAAACTTTGTTCCCTTCATCTTTTTTTTAAAAAGAGGGTTTTTTTTAATTAAAAGATTTTACATATATAATAAGTGCATTCAAAGAAAAAGATGTGGAGGAGAGGAAAGGAGAGCCAAAGAAAAAGGTAAGAGAAAAAAGAAAGAGAAAACAAAAGAACAGAAACATTAAAAGAAGTATAAAGAGATGACTTCTGATCTTCCTCTTGGCAGTGATACATACAATTATAATCAAACCTCTCTAAGATTACATCATAATTCTCTTCTTTCTATAACTTAGTCTTTCTATTCATCAAAATCATAAGTCACAAAATCATTTTCTTTTTTACATAAAACGTCCATAAATGGGTCTTTGTCTCCCCCCCCCCATCAAATTGAACAGGAGTGATTGGAGAACAAACTTGGGGCACAGCAATAGCTTCAATAAGAGGAAAATCACAACAGGCTCAGGCCTAAACAGTTTTTGCCTCATGTGGGAAATGATTTAAGGGTTAAAATCTCTGATAGATTTAAAATTTGCATATCTTCCTATGATTTTACCATTATTAAGACAGTAATGCTAATATAACAAATGAGTTTTTCCACCAATGATAGTGGCCAATAATAGTGATCATTGGAGCACCCTTTTCAGCATAGCAATTCTTCATCATTTTGTTAGAAATAAAATTTCAGGCAACTGTGAAATTTAAAAGATTGAAGTCTGGAATGTTGGATAGAAACAACAGTCTAACTTCTTTCTTTATTGGCTAACTATATTTGCTGCTTTAATCCAAGCCTCTAATCAGAGAGAAATCCCAGTGGTTGCCAGAGAAATTGAAGTTAGGAGAGGATTTTTTTTTTAAAAAAAAATCTCTTTTAATGCAAATTGATTTGATTCACAACTCAAGTGCTCAATAGATAACAAGTCTTCTTTGTTTTTCACACTTTTTGAAATATTGCGATGAAGTGTCTTGAAGCTCTTAGAGACAGCTTTAACCCTCCTATTTACCTTTCCTAAAGGTGGTGATTTGAAATCATTCCCAACTTCATGAGGAATTGCCAGGGCCATTGCTGGTCCTTGAATAAGTCAACTATTTTACTTGCTAGCTTTCCTTTGAGGGAAAGAAAGTGATAGCCAAACACCATCTGACAAGTAAAACTTTGTGGGGGGCAGGGATTGAAATGGCTGGCTTGGCAGCTTTCCACTCCAGCTTTAAGGATTTTTTGTAACGACAGATGCACACATTAGAAGGGCAGGATACACTTACTTAATGTTTTTTTCCTACAAGAAAGCAATAAAACATTGATATGGCAGGTAAACAATAGCAGTTTCTACTGTGTAGAAGCAATTATCTCGCAGAAACTGGCTAGCTTGTTGTGAGTCTCTTAGCTCCTTTCGGTAGCTGTCAGGAATATGGCACTGAGTATAAGATCTTGCAACCTGACCGCCAACTTTCACATGTGTTCTCAGTTATTCCTATAGCAACTCACCTGTTTGTTTGGTCTCGGCTTAACATGAGGTAGCAGCTTCACCAACTGTGACTTACTCGACCAACTGTTAAGCCAAGTTATAACTCAGTAGGATCTGGGAACCCATTCAACTAGTAAACTAGCCCCTAGTAAATTAAGTTCCTGGAATGAGGAATCGCAACTGGAGATTTACTTCAGCCAGGAAGCGTCTGGAGAAAGGGTCAAGAAAAGGAAAATGGTGGTTGTATCAATGCAATCAAAATCCCACTTCTTGTATACATACATCAGTGTGAGACACATGGACAAAGGGGCAGGACTTCCATTGGATAGTTATGTAATGGTGTGTGAGAATGAACTTGGAGGACAGGACAGAAAGCCAGCATGTAAGAGATATCTCAGTTACGGAGGGACGAGGGGAGAGTGTGGAAATGTTTCAGGAGGTACCCTCCCTAGTTTTCTGGAGATTAAAAGAAAAGGAGAGAAATACAGTTAATCCTTGACTTATGACCAAAATTGAGGCCAAAGTTTCTGTTGCTAAGCGTAGTGTTTGTTAAGTAAACCTTGCCCCATTTTACTACCTTTCTTGCCACAGTTAAATGAATCATTGCAGCTGTTAAGCTAGCAACGTGGGTGAATCTGCTTTTGCTTGTCAAAAGGTTGCAAAAGGTGATCACATGACCCCGGGACACTGCAACCATCCTAAATAGGATTTAGGAGTTGCCAAGTGTCTGAATTTTGATCACGTAACCATGGAGATGCTGCAATGGTTGTAAGTGTGAAAATGGTCATGTCACTTTTTTCAGTGCCATTGTAACTTTGAACGGTCAGTAAATGAACTGTTGTAAGTTGAGAACTATGTGTACTTTCAGACTTGCAGCATGCTGTTAATGCAACCTTACAATAGAGTTAGTACTCTTGGTTCTGCTTCTTGTCTGGACTACCTTGCAGGGCTAACAGATCATGAGTCCTATTTTGACTTTTCTAACACCTCACCCTTCCTAAAGATGCCACTACTGTTTTTTTCCTGGGAAACGATGACTTTGAGTTATTAGTTAGAAAGAGTATGAAATATATCCTTTTAAAATGAAGATTTAAAATATTATGAGCTTAATATCACAAGGCATATTGTCTGGCATATGGAAAATATTCAGAGCCGTAAAATATTCAGTGTACTAATCTCTCTAAAATATACAAGTTTCTATATATCACCATATACACTATGGCTTCTTAAAGAATTGATTAATTGACTGCCTGAAGTAGAGGTCCCCAACCTTTTGGGCACCAGGGACTGGTTACGTGGAGAGAGGTTTTTCTGCAGATCAGAGAGGCGTGGTTTTGTGTGCTGCCTGCATCTTTGGATGGGGCTTTCCTTGTTTGTGCGGACTGGTTGCTGGCATTCCGTGGCCCAGTACTGGTCCATGGACCGGGGTTTGGGGACCCCTGGCCTAAAGGCATCAAGTTGATTTTAACTCTTTAAAAGGCACAATTATATCAGTTAGGCCTATCTCTGGGGTGCTGTAGCTCAAAGGGAACTCCATGCTTATGAAGGCTACAAGGCTGACAAAACTGAATCTGACCGTGCTACTTGAATAAAGCCCAGACAAGAGCCATGCACATCAAAACAACTCAAAGCCGAGACGGGACCAGACGCCGCAGCAAGCCTATGCATGAGAAAAACTTTTTGAAAGAGACCTCCAGGCAGGAGGAAGGAAAGTAGGAGAAAACAGGAGTCTTAAAGCGCAAGTACTTCTTTAAATTTTACTTCTAATCACAGATCCCCACAAGCAACATAATATATCTAAGATGGCGATTGCCCCCAATCTAAGGAGGAAGGGACGTAAGTGAAGAATCCCTTTGATCCTTTGTTGCCTTTTCCTTGTCAGCACAACATAGGAGCGATCGCTAAGAGAAAGGCTAGGTGTTTATTTTAAAACCCTATAAAGCCCAACTAAAGAAGAGAAGAAGAGGATATTTTTAGAATGACCTCCAGGCAAACAAAACTAGTCCCCTCAAAGGTGGCGGGAACTTTTCCAGCTCAGCCATCTAAATTACCAACAGTTAACCTGTCCGACACCCCACCCCCCATCTCCTACAGAGCCTCAAGCCTCCCCAGTAATGCTTACAATGAAAGACTTACAGACTGCACTGTCAATAATGACTGATAATCAGACTGATAAGTTGATTGAGAAAATGGATAAAAGGCTTGAGCAATTGGAGGAAAAAAAGGAGAGAAAGATTGAGGAACTGGAGAATAGGGTTGAAAAAAAAATTGAGAATCAAAGGAAAGAGGTAAATGCTGAACTGGGAAAAATGACAGAAAAAATGCAGACCCACATTAGGGAAATAAGAGAAGACATGGTAGAAGCTATTAAGGGGGTTTGTGAGAGTATTGAAGAGAAGGTGGATGGGATTGAACAACAAATGGAACAAATGGAGAGACAACTTGCTGAGACAAAAAGTGATATACAGGACCATGCACTTATGGCGCAATATCATTCCATGATGTCAGCTATTAGAGGACTGGGGGAGGTACCAAATGAGAATCAGGAGGACCTGAGAAGAAGCTTTGAAGAAGCTTTTGGAAAAATTCTAGAAGGGGCTGCAGAAAATCTCTATTGGTAGTTGGACAGAATCTACAGGGTTAATTCATTGATTGCAAAACAAAGAAATCTACCTAGAGATGTTGTTATCTACTTTGTCACAAGGAGATTCAGAAACAAGGTGCTCACAATAACCTATAATAAGAAATTAAAGGTTGCTGATCAGGAGGTGGTGGTTTTGAAGGAGATCCCTCAGAAGATATTAAGAGCAAGAAAGGACTATGCATTTTTGGTTGATGAACTTAAAATACGTGCTTTACAATATAGGTGGGAGGTTCCAGCTGGACTGTCTCTACTTTACAATGGTAATAGATATTGCTTGAATTCTATCAGGAAAGCGAAGGACTTTTTTGAAAATGTGCTGAAGGCTGGTAGACCCTCATCCCCAACACCAAAAAATGCAGATTCACTACAAGAAAGAGAATTGGATTTAAACCAACAACCACAGTTTTCAAAGTCAAGGCCGCCTGCAGAGCCGGGAGTTGACAAAGGAGTGAGGGTGGAGTTACCTGCCCGAAGTACTGATACCTCTCAGCCCTTGGAAGCAGACAAGCCTAAAGACCGGAGGCAAACAAGAGCGAATACTAAACAGAAGGAGCAACACGAAATGCGACAACAAGGTCATACATATACAAGTCGGGAAGCCATGGGAGCACGACCGAAGAAGAAAGAAGATGGAAAAATTGATTTGGTCTTGCAGAAGCTTTCCAAAGATGACCATGTCAAATAAATATCTGACATGGAATGTTAATGGTTTAAATTCTCCACAGAAAAGGAAGAAGATATTTCATTACTTATCTCAATGTAAAAATGATGTAACTTGCCTACAAGAAACACATATTAGAACTACGGACCAGAAATACTTAATATGCAATAAGCTAGGCACACATTTTGTTGCAGCGGCCGCTGAAAAGAAGAATGGAATTGCCATCTATGTGAAAAATCATATAAGAGCTAAACTAATAGAAGCAGACTCACAAGGTAGATATTTAGCAATTGAAATCTTAAAAGATGACAAGAAAGTTCTTTTGATAAGTATATATGCACCAAATCAACAACAAGGAAAATTTTACAAACTGTTACATAGAAAGCTAACACAATTTGACTATAGATCCTGTATTTTAATGGGAGACTGGAACGGTGTTATAGATATCGGTTTAGATAAAAAGAAGACAGCACCTACTCCTCAAACACGTTCCAAGCTGCCCAAATCTTTTTTTGATATAAAGGATGATTTTGACTTGATAGACATTTGGAGAGAAAGACATGGTAAAGAGAAAGAATTTACCTTTTTTTCAGACAGACACCAGTCATTCTCTAGAATCGACTTTATATTAACAACCAGCGACTTGCTTGTTAGCCTAAAGAAGGTGAAAATCTTACCCAAAGTTCTAACAGACCATAATCCGGTATGGATGGAATTAAGGCAAGGACAGAAACCTAGGAGATCCTGGAGAATTAATGAAAACCTGTTTAAATACGATATAAATGTGGATGAATGCAAAAATGCTATGAAGGAATTCTTTAGCATAAATATGAATAAAGAGACACCTATAGAAATGATATGGGACGCTAGCAAGGCGTACATGCATCGGATTCTCATAGACATGAACAAAAGGCACCGTTGCAAACAAGAACAAAAAAGAAAGGACTTAGAAGATGAGATAAATAAGAAAGAGCAAATATTAATAGAAAGACCGGAGGACAAAGATACCAAAGAGGGAATCAAGATATTAAGGAAACAATTTGACTTGTTGATGGCAGATCAAGTTGCTAGGAATATACAATATGCAAAGCATAAGACATTCCATAATTCCAATAAACCTGGCCGGTGGCTGGCTTATATATTAAGGAAAAAGCAAAAATCCCGCATAATTGAAAAGATAGTGTATAAAGGAAAGGAAGAGTTTCAACAAGAAATGATCAAGAAAGCTTTTACAGAATTCTACTCTGAGTTATACGCCGAAGAGAAGACACAAGACAAAGAGATAGATAAGTTTCTGCAAAATGAAAAGTTATTGATAATTACCGATGAACAAAGAGATAGTCTGAATGCATTGATCACACAAGAAGAAATACTTTCAGTGATTAAACAATTGAAAAAGGGAAAATCGCCTAGGACTGATGGGTTAACAGCGACCTATTACAAGTATCATCGAGAGGAAATGATAGAACCCCTTAGAGAGCTATTTGTCAACATACAAGAAGGTGGTCAAGTTCCACCATCGTGGAAAACAGCCCACATCTCTCTAATCCCTAAAGAGGGAAAAGACAACGCTCAACCAGAAAACTACAGACCCATCTCGCTTTTGAACACGGACTACAAAATCTTTGCAAAAATCTTGGCTAACAGATTAATGACAATGTTACAAAAAATAATTCACCCGGACCAAACTGGATTTATACAAGGACGTCAGATGAAAACTAATGTAAGACAACTTCTTAATATAATAGAGTATTTGGAAAAGCATATCCAGGTGCCCGCTACTCTCATGTTTGTAGATGCAGAAAAGGCCTTCGATAGACTGAATTGGCCGTTTCTGAAAAAACTGATTAGGGGTATGAAAATGGGAGAACAGTTTATTAATTCCATATTGGCAATTTATCAGAAACAAACAGGCCAGATCATTGTGAATGGGGACTTAACAGACTCATTTAATATAGAGAAAGGTACTAGACAGGGATGTCCGCTATCCCCCTTGCTGTTTGTTTTAACGCTGGAGATTTTACTGAACAAGATACAAGCGGCAGATGACATAAAAGGTATACGGATTAGACAACAGGACTACAGACTATGTGCCTTCGCGGATGACCTGCTGGTGACACTGACTCAACCAGCACAATCAGCCAAGAGACTGATGGAGATAATTAAGGACTATGGTAGGGTATCAGGCTTCAAAGTAAATATTTCTAAGACGAAGATGCTAGTTAAAAATTTAGATAACAACTCAAAACAGAACTTAGAAAGAATAACGGGCTGTGAAATAGTTAAGAAAGTTAAATACTTAGGAATTGAGATTGAAGCTGCAAATGGGAAATTATATAAAAATAATTACGAGGTGTTGTGGAACAAGATACAAACAGACATGGTCAGGTGGAAAACATTACAACTGTCTCTGCTGGGCAGGATAGCGGCAGTAAAAATGAATGTATTGCCAAAATTTTTATTTCTCTTTCAAATGCTACCTATACTCAAAAAGGATGTGGACCTAGACGAATGGCAGAACGGCATTAACAGATTTATTTGGGATGGCAAGAAACCAAGGGTTAAATTAAAAGTCATCCAGGATACAAGGAAAAGAGGTGGTTTAAAAATGCCCAATTTGAAGTTATATTACTACACTGCGGCGCTAGTGGCACTGAGTGACTGGATTAATATAACGAATGACAGAGTACTGAATGTTGAAGGACACGGTTTGCTATATGGGTGGCATGCATACCTAATGTATGACAAGAAGGTGGACAAGAGCTTCAAGGAGCACCCACTGAGAATCCCGCTGTTGTGGGTCTGGAAGAAATATCAGTACCTACTACACAAAAAGATTCCCATCTGGACGATCCCCGGACATGCAATAGGGGACACAAACATACTACAAGGTCAGGATGTGGTGCCCTATAGTAAACTTGTAATGGAAGAAGAAAATGTGTTTTCGTTAAAGCCATCAAATATGCTAGCAGATGAAGGAATAGTGTGTACCTGGCTTTCATATTTGCAACTGCAGTCTAGATGGCAAAAAGACCTGAAGAAGGACTTATCCCTTACAGATGAGAATTTAATTGAACAGGTTAGAGAGCAGGGGCCCATGCATATCAAACGAGTGTACAGTGTACTGATAGAAATTGACTCTGAAACTGTACTAGTCAAGGATTGTATGGTAAAGTGGGAACAAGATTTTGGGCAACCTATCACGATGGAAACGTGGGAGGGAATCTGGGTGAGAAATGTAAAATTTACGCAAGCGCAACATTTAAGGGAAAACTTTTATAAGATGTTCTATAGGTGGCATCTAGATCCGAAAAAATTATCATATATCTATCCAGACACCCAACCTAAATGTTGGAGGTGTGGTAGTATGGAGGCTACATATTTTCATGTATGGTGGACATGTAGAAAAATTAAAGCCTTCTGGAGAAAAATATGGTGGACACTCCAAACCATACTGAAAAAGCGTATTGAATTTCTGCCTCAGTTGTTTTTGTTAGGGATCATAAAAGACTGTACTACCACAGAGACGAACTTAATTCTGAACTTGATCACAGCAGCGAGACTGTTGGTGGGACAATACTGGAAGAAGCCAGAAATACCACCTATTGAAGAATGGACTTTGAAAGTAATAAATTTGGCAGAAATGGCTAAAATATCGGCATATTTGAAGGATCGCTCAAATGAACAATATATGATAGACTGGAAACATTGGATAGACTACATACAAGAGAAACACCAATCAAAGAAAATGTATCTGGCTTATAGTTAAATCTGGACATACGGAGTGAAGAATGTTTACAAATTTAAATCGATTGTATTAAGTTGGATAGCAGTTAACTTGATTTTCCCCCTGGTTTACATGTACAAATATATATCTATCGATTAATGGAAGATATATATTAAATAGACTAAGAATGTACTTGTTGAAGGGATGGGTATATTGACATGAAAAATATTAATTTTAATAAGATGACTTGTTTGTTTGATGTCCAATGGATTGATCTGAAAAGATAGTTAAACTTGGACATACGGAGTGAAGAAGGTCTACAAATTTAAAATGATTGTATTAAGTTGAATGGCTTTAACTTGAACTTTTTCATTGTTTACATGTACAAACAGATATCTAATAATAAAAAAAATTATAAAAAAAAACAACAACTCAAAGCCATTTGAATATACAATATATAGTCCTCTATTAACAAAAGTAATTGGGGCTGGGTTTTCTGTCTCTAAGCGATGCCGTCCTAAAGTGAAACATCATGTGACCATGTTGCTTAGCAATGGCAAAACCAGCACTCCCCACTGCCATTATTAAGCAAGGATTGTGGGTGGTTTAGCAAATTCCTGGTGACGTGCAAGCAGGCTGGCAGGCAGGTTAAGAGGCTGCAGCTAGGTGAGTGAGGGTGCCTGGATCGCTTAGGGCAGGGGTGTCAAACTGCCGGCCCACGGGCCGGTTTCATCATATCGGAGCCGCGCCCACCCCATTGCCGGCAATGGCAAAAAAGCTCCGATAAGTTGCGCGACATCACGTGACATCGCAAGTTTGACATGTCTGGCTTACGAGATGTAGTACCCATTCAGTTGGGCTGGGTGGTGGCTACTGGGTGGGAGAGGAGTGACTTCCTTGCTGGCTCCCCCATTGACTTTGCTTATTCAAGTTAATGGTGTCTTTATATAAATCAGGTGAGAGTATCAGTTGCCAGGGAATAAGAATACACGGGGATACTAGCACGTTCATGCCCTGTTTATGGATTTTGGTTTGATTTAGCAAGATTCTTTCATTATGTCCCCAATATCAATGTATATATAACTATTACTGACTGAATACTTGCTTAGATCAGGTGACATTGCTGGAAGCAGGTTTTTTTTGTTTTTTTGCAGAAACAGAAGCAACCTAAGTTTGACTCATCAGGTGGAGATGAGATTCCATTCATGAAGCAGCTGCTTAATTTCTCAAATTGAGGAGGACAATTGATACTCAAGTGGAAAAGGCAAATCACCTTTGTAATAGCTTACAATTTAGTCATCTCCATTGCAGCATTGTGTACATCCAGTAAATGGCATTGCCTGGCAGAAAGAAAGAAATGTTTATCTCTACTGAATGAATTATGAGGAAGAGAAAATCCTGCTGGATCATGCTGAATAATTAAAGCAACAAGTTCCTTTCTTATTTCATTTGTGCAGTAGTGATTCACAGGCGTGGAGGGAGTGGAACTCAATGTGCATCTTAGTACCACTTTTTAAAAAGCCTTCTATCATCAGCTTTAAAGTTATACTGTAATTTCTGTTCTTGTTTTCATTATAACTATTGCATGCCTTAAATTCTATTTCCAAGTCAGAAATTTAATTGGACGTTGTCTTTGCATTACCATGGCAATTGGGACCAGAATTTTTGTTGCTAAGTAACATGGTCATAAAATTCAACATCATGTGACTGCATTGCTTAGTGATGGCAATCCCAGTAGTTCCCGTTGCTGTCATTAAGCGAGGAACTCATATGGCGCAATATGGGAGGAGGTATTGAAACCAAGTATTATGCAAGCAGACTGCCCAGCGAGAGATATAGGTGCTTCAGAGTGAGTGTGGGTGACAGCCACAGGTGGGCATTATGAAATACAGTCAGATGGGCAAATGCCAAGGTGGATGGGCACTATTGAGTACAGAATATGGGCCAGTGAGCACTACTCCATCCTGTTAGGAGACTCCCCAGGAGAAAAAGTTGAGGCATCAAAAATGACTAGCGGGAGCTACTTGTGACCTCCTGCTGGAGGACCTCCATTGACTTTGATTGTGGGACGCCAGCAAAGAAGGTTGTGAAATGGCATTCATGTGACTACTGAACAGGCGAGGCGTGACAGGTGTCAGGGCATGGTAGGCCTGGCTGCTGTGGCCCTTCGGCACACTAAGCGGGGAACATGGGACAGCTGCCCCCCTCCCTCATCTGCCTCGTGGTAGCACCCCCCGCCTCCCCCCGCTGCAGAGAACCAGTTGTTAAATTATTTGAATCTCACCACTCCCTTAGCCAGAGAACGTTAAAAAAAAAAAGATTGTTGCTGACTTTTGTCATTTGTTCTAGATGCGTTGTCTAAAAGTTTGATAATCTCACCCAAAGTAACTGAATGCAGATGCTACCGAAAAGTGAAAGCCATTTCTTCTTCCCAACCATGTTTGAAAAATATTTCCAAAACTAGTTTATGCTGAATCCAAGGATTTCTCTCTTGGAGATAGCTCTCAAGGCAAACACCAACGAAGCACACTCACTGAATAACTGAAGTCAAATTTGTATCTCTTAATTGCAATAAATACTGTTTCACGTTGAAATTTTGGCTGCTTTGAACTGAACTGTCTCCATATTCCCTTTCATAATTAAGTCTCCTTCAATGCCTGCTCTGTGCTACCTTGACTACAAAGAGTCTAATTGGTGAGGAATTAATGTATCTCATTTCATTGTTTATGTATCAACTTTCACTTTTTGTATTAAACTACATGGAATCAAGCATCGGAAACTAAAGAGGGGATCACCCTAAGCTTTGTTGAGCTCTTGCCAGTTACCATACTAGGTAAACTGTGATCTGATTTAAAAATAGTTGCACATATTAGTCTAAGATGCCTGAAAGATTGGATTAGACATTTGTTGCCTTTGTGTTTCATAAAGGCCCTTGAGAAATGAAGAGAATGACAATACAGACTTGCACATGCATTCTGATGATAGAAGAAATATTTTTGTTTGTTCTGCCATCACAAAACAGGAAGAAAGAAAGAAAGAAAGAAAGAAAGAAAGAAAGAAAGAAAGAAAGAAAGAAAGAAAGAAAGAAAGAAAGAAAGAGGGAGGGAGGGAGGGAGGGAGGGAGGGAGGAAGGAAGGAAGGAAGGAAGGAAGGAAGGAAGGAAGGAAGGAAGGAAGGAAGGAAGGAAGGAAGGAAGGAAGGAAGATTTTAGTGTTGATAGGAATGTAGACTGGGCATAAGTCCAAAGTTACTGAACCTGGATGGTCCCCAAATTCAGGACCATTCATGTCTTTAAAAGGAAATAAATAGTGCTTTTAAAAAATGTCCTGCATTTTTTTAGAGTGTTCTTAGAGGAACACTAGAGAGACAAAGATCTTGGACATAATTGCAATCTCTTTTATTTTTCCTTTAAAAAAGAAAAGTTGCAACTACTACTATTTGACTCGACATGTGTGCATGTGTGTTAGAAAGACTGTGTAGACTTAGCCATGCAAGAAAGTGTACCCTTTGCCAAAATTAGAAATGTGGTTTTTACTCTGATTGCAACTATATATGATTCAGTGTAATGTTTGAGCCTACTTAAGGAGAGTCATTTAGAATCATGACTTTGTGTCAGTTTATTGCAAGGGTCTTCAAACTTGGCCCTTTTATGACTTGTGGACTTCAACTCCCAGAATTCCTCAGCTAGCGTGCCTGGCTGAGGAATTCTGGAAGTTGAAGTCCACAAGTCATAAAATGGCCAAGTTTGAAGACCCCTGGTTTATTGGGTCAAATAGATTCTGCTTCCTGGTGATACTAGACAATATAAGTGATAAAGAAATAGATAAAATTAATTGGATGGTAAAATTCTGGGGGAAAAAACCCCACCCCATAACAGCCTATTTCTTCTGGGCAAGAATTGTTGATGGTTTGAAAAGAGATAGAAAACTGTATGGATGAGGAATTGCACAAATACCTCGTGGTGGCCTTGATCTTTTCTTTCCATAGGAAGTAAACCATTTTGTCAAAAGAGCACAATATGGGATCCCTGTAACAGAAGTCACATCCAAGAGCTTTTCTTCATCACAATTATCCTATATAAAGCTCTGCTGTCTGGATTTCAGTCTGTGCCTCCCTCTTTGCAAAAGTGATGGCAGAGTTTCTACAGACATGATGGGCTACTTAAGACTGGCTGTGGATTCCTTGGTTTTTGTTTCCTTCCCACCATGCTGGCAAGAGAAGCGGAAGGAAAGAATCACTTCCTGCATATGGAGATTCTCAGTCATCCAGATGTCATGGTTGGTGGTGGGGAATGAGACTGACCATCCAGTCAGAGCTGAAGAAGCTTCTTGGATGAGCAGCGAAACGTCTTCAAAGAAAAAACAGAAAATCCAGTTGCCTCTTGAAAAAGCACCTTTGTGACAATCACTTCCTGCTTTACTCTTCCTGCTTCTGTTAGTGCAGCGGTTCTCAACCTTGGGGTCGCGACCCCATTTGGGGTCGCACGACCATTTCGCGGGGGTCGCCAGGCACCGCCAGCCGCCATTTTGTTTTTTTATTTTTATTTTTTTAAATTTGTTTAAAATATTTTTTAATTTTTTTAAATTTTTTTTATTTTTTTGGCGCGCGCACGCCACGCACGCGCAGATCCGCCCATCGCGCCAGAAAAAAATAAAAAAAAATAAAAAATAAAAAAAACAAAAAAATCAAAAAAAATCAAAATGGCGGACCGCGACGGGCGGATCCGCGCATGCACGGCATGTGCAATGGGCCAATCCGCGCGTGCGCAGATCCGCCTGTCGCAGCCGCCATTTTGTGTTTTTTTATTTTTTTAAAATTTTAAAAAAAAAACAAAAAAAACCCAAAATGGCGGCCCGCAACGGGCGGATGCGCGCATGCGCGGTGCGTGCGACGGGCCAATCCGCGCATGTGCAGATCCGCCCGTCGCGGCCACCATTTTGGGTTTTTTTGTTTTTTTTTTTGTTTTTTTTTTATTTTTTTCCGGTGCAATGGGCGGATCTGTGTGTGCGCGGCACGCGCGCGCCAAAAAAAATAAAAAAAATTAAAAAGAAAATTAACAAGAAAATTAACAAAAATTAAAAAAAAAATAAAAAAATAAAAATAAAAAACAAAATGGCGGCCGGCGGTGCCCGGCGACCCCCACGAAATGGTCGGGGTCGCGGCGCGCATGGGCGGGGCAAGTGGGGTCTCAACCTGAGAAAGGTTGAGAACCACTGTGTTAGTGAGTGGTAACAAAAATGGGTCTTTTTTCTGATCTCATGGATCAGATCACTCTATAAGTTCAGGAAAGTGGCACCAAGGGAGCTATTTTCCTCCTCCTTCTACATGCTTCCTCCCCCCCCCACCACAACACACACACCTTTCCTGTCACTATAGACTGGCAAAAGAAGTGGGAAATATATTTTTTTTACATAATGGGAGACTCTCTTATTGTCCAAGGGGCAATAGCCTTCATATCAATGGCTGAGAACCAGAGGAAGGTGCTCCTGCAGCTCCTCAGTGGCCAATCAGAGCAAACAGACATCCAACTCTAAACTTTCCTAGTTAGGACTTGCTGCAGGTGACTGCTTAGCAGGGTTTGCTCCAGTGGAAGCTGGAATACTGGATGCTGGAAGTAAAACAAAAAAAAAGCCAAGCAGAAGTTGCATTTGCAGTGGGGGAGGTCATCCAGTTGTATTCCCCAAATCCATTTCTTAAAGCCCTGTCAGTCTGGGATCAGTGATTTTGCAGAAAAGCCCTGGGCGTTATTCCTGTCAGAAGTTATTGGGCCAGGTTTACAAAATGTAGACCAGACATGTCAAACACAAGGGGCCGCCTCAGCCCCCCCCTGTCCAGCGCACAGGAGGCAAAGAGCGCATGAGGGCCGGTGGTGCCCGGCATCAGCCACAGCCCACCAGCTCCATTGGCTGGCGCATCTTGGGATTCTGCAGTCCACGCAGCCCAGATGGGTCCCCCACACCTGGATCCCCCCACAGCCCAGTCCGCCCCCCTACAGGCACCCTCCGAGAGTGATGTCAAGCTGGCCACACTCACCTGGCCACACCCACCCAGTCAGCTGCACCCACTCACCCAGCCACCTCCACCTGCCCCCCCAAGGGCAAACCACAATGCTGATGCGGCCCTCAATGAAATCGAGTTTGACACCCCTTACCTAGACAAAGGCTAATGGAGCTGCTCTAGGCCAACAGCTCCTAAGCCTTGTTCTTCGGCCAAAATTTATGTAAGTTACTTTTTACATTGGGGGTGAGAGTAGCAAATAACCTTTCATTCTTAACCAATCTCCATGTATAAGGCACATTATGTAATTGGGGGTGAGGGAATGGGCATTAGACAATTCACTAGAATTGTAATCTCTTTTTTTCCTGATGCCTCTGAAGTACTGTGATTAAATTTGTGGCTTTGCACAATCACTTAACTGATCTTTTAAAATTTTTGTAGCCTTAGAGAAAATCAGATTTGCAGGATGGGCAGGGTGTGCTACAACTGTGCTTAGTAGAAAGGGAAATTAGCATGTTGACATTGTTTTTTTTTAATCAGTATATACCAGAACACTTTTCAAATTTAACACAATTGTGTATTCATATCCATATCCATTTGATATTTAAAAGCATATAGTTGAACAAAAATTTTAGCACAAATTAAATTATTATTTTAAATAATTTATATGTTGACAGGTTCTTAGATCTGGCAAAATAAGAAGAGGTCCCTCAGGTGGATTTGGAGTGACATGAAGGGATAACAAATTATTAGTTGCTTATGCATGAAAATATATATCTCTATATCTCTGTCTGTCTGTCTGTCTGTCTGTCTATTCATTTGCCAAGGGAAAGGGGAAGTGTTTCAGGATATATCTTTTTCTGCTCTGGTATCAAAATACTTTCACCAGTCTATATACCATGAATCTCAAAATTGATAAGGACTAGTTTCTTGGCACATTTATATAAAACATAATGAGTTGAAAGTGAAGAGTATCATAGCATGCCATTAAACTTAGAACAAATGAATCCTAATCCTTTCCTAAAATAGCCATTCATCCTCTGTATTAAATCCTGGTCTGAACTAGGTAGGGATTGACTGCCCTCCTCACTCTTTAAATGTCGTTTCTTTTTTTTCTTTTTTTTAAAATAAAAATTCCTTTATTAAAACAATCAGCATTGAACATAAAATCTTTGTATGCATCAAACATCATAGCATCTGATATACAACACTACGTAGTATTCTTTGTAAACGTCTGGTTTGGTAAACATTTTTCACTCCTCACTTCAAGCCTCTATTATACACCTGTTACATTTTTTTATTCTCTATGATCCCTAACCATAGGTCCTGAGGTAGTAGTTAAACATTAAACATAAGATCATATTAATAATCAATCAACATTGAACACAACATATAACACTAGGTATTAATCTTTGTAAACGTCTGGTTTGGTAAATATTCTTTACTCCTCACTTCCAGCCTCAACTATATGTCTGTTATATTTTATCTTTTATGATCCCTAGCAAAAGATCCTGAGATTCAATAACCAGGGGTAAAAATGTCGTTTCTTGATAAGTGCTCAGATTCAGAAACAGTGCTGTTGTTTTATTAGCGAGGGACTATTGATAAATGGGAAATCAGTTATATGCATGTATGTGTCTTATGTGTGGTTTTACACATGTACTGTATATATGTGTACCAGAGAGAGAGATCTAATTTTCATCCATACTCTACTTTTCTGAGCAGAATTTAACAATCATTTCATAAGAACTAAACCAAACCAGCTAGATATAGCACTGTGAAATAGAGGAGGTAATTTGGGAACATAGCATTTGATCTGTGACCTGTCTTCACAAAGTCTCTTTCACACAGACATCTCCTCCAAGCAGTTAAGCACATAGGCAACCTATTAGGTAAATCTCATCAGAGGGCAGCCCCTGCTTGCCCTTTGTCTGGATTGGAAGAAATTCAGAGTCATACCTGATTGTGACTTTCATAGATTCCTGAAAACGTTAGAATTCAATTGGAAAGTTTGTTTCCTTTGCCGTGTTGTAATGTAGTGAGGATTATCCTTCAGTGACTTCATGACAAAGCTTGCAGCCTGTCAATTCTGAGCTTCAGAAGACGTGCAAAACTTTCTATCTACTTCTGAATCCTATTTCACACATTGGTCCCATACAGGCAGGACACAGACTAAGTAACCCTTTTGCCCTGATGCAGCCCAGCTAATCACTGTTGACGGGCAGCCTAATCCTCTCTTAAAGCCATATAAGCTATACTGAAAAGGTGTAAAGTCCTCAGGATGGGGGTTACTGCATCTGTAGATGATGAATCCTCCTTATCCTTGATAGCAATTTCTGGCCTTTGAAGAAGGAAGTACAATATCGTTTGGCTGCCAGGTTCAAATTAAAAGAAGTTTGGAGCTCTAGAGAAATATCTAGGACTGTGAGGAAATTGTGAAAGGAGATTTCAAATATCAACAGAGGAAAATGTACATTCAAAAACAATGTTCTGGGTTGCATGTTTTCTCAATTTTCAGCAAAAAGTCCATAAGAGGTTTCCACTCTTTTACAAAATGTTACTTATTGTTT
Source organism: Bothrops alternatus (assembly GCA_034064705.1). NCBI lineage: Eukaryota > Metazoa > Chordata > Lepidosauria > Squamata > Viperidae > Bothrops > Bothrops alternatus. The sequence goes on from JARGCV010000087.1 coordinate 8,955,614, forward strand.
TATTCCTTGGTTCTCAAGCTTATTGAGGATTATTTTCAAGCAATGAAAGACAAATCTAAAAGAAAAATGAGAAGGAAGGAAAAGAAAAAGAAAGTGCAGAAAACAAAAAAGAAAGGTTAAAAAGAAGAACTAAGAGAACAAAACCCAGAAGAATAAATGACTTCCGAACTTCGTCGCAACAGAAATTAACAAACGTATTATCCAACCTCCATAATGTTTTGAAAATCCATTCAGTCCCTTGTTTAGTCTTTTTTTAAATCATCAAATCTATAAAATATCACTTTTCTCATTTTTCAGCAAAAAGTCCCTAAGGGGTTTCCACTCTTTTAAAAATGTTACTCTTTTAAAAATGTTTTATCCCGGACCAAACAGGTCGATGTCACCATTTCTGACAATTCTGACATCTTTATAATCCATACCTCCACTCTTGGGATTTCAGTATTCCCCCATTCTTGTGCATGTAAACTATGTATAAAATCATTTTTCCTCTAACTGACTATCAAGCTTATGTCTTTTATGCTAATATTTAGTCTGCAAAAGATTTACTTATCAACTGAACACTTAATCCATTTTCCCCCTAAACATAGTGATGGAAATATGAAACCAATAAAATGAAATATAGTTAAATTAAATCATGCTAAAAATCTGTTTCTGACAGCTCTGTTTATTGTGAGTCTTTTTAATGGCAAATATGAAACTATTTCAGGAGGCTGGTATTATATTGAAAAGTATCCATCTTCTAGCTTGTATGTGCGCACACACATATTCAAAACCACAAACTCATTTGTTTCCCATTTCTATGCATTGATTTCTTCACCATATTTTGTTGATCAGGCCACAACTGGGTGGATTTGTACATTGCATTAATTTATAAATCTTTAATAATTGTAATGGCTTAGTTCAGACATTTTAACCCAGATTAAACAGATCATATGGCTTAACGTGACATAGGAATCCAGTTACAGATGCACCAATTTGTTAAAAAAATGATGTTGATGTACATTAACTTTGTAATGGCTGTGAAAGAGGGAGAATTTCCTCTAATGAAGGGATCTATTTTCAACAGCTGTTGTTGTTTATTTATTTATTATAGCTACCAACTCAAAAAAGTGCTGAGTGGCTTGCAAGATATCAAAATATGCAATTAAACAGTTAAAAATATAACAATAAAACATAACAGCTGGGACAAAAAATCAGCTCTAAGAGTCAAAAATATAAAAGGATTTCACTGACATTTTAATACAATTTTCCACAGGTTAAACAGAGACTTAAGAGTTCTCATCATGCTATAAGTATGAATCAGAGCTCATCTCTGCAAGAATATCTGTATCATAATCATGCTGAATAAATTTCATGATAATGGCCCTTATCTGTAGTAATTTACACTATTTGTACCAACAACATTTCATTTCTTCTGAGTTTGCTTTTACCATATCATCCTTTTCAGTCTCTTAATAAAATAAAAATCCATTTTAGCTTGTATTTAATAATGAAAAGATTATTTTTATAAATGAAAAAATATAAACAATTTCATAAAATAAAACATAAAAGAAAAAAAGATGATGTGAAGAAAACATAAAATGCCAAAGCAAATGTTGAAAAAAAGGAGACTATATAGAAATATGTTTATAATGATGTCTTGTGATGCTGCAGTTCGCATGTTCTTTGAGGTATAATTTAGGCACCTACCAATACTTGAAAAAGGCTAAACAACATTGAACCTGGTTAGTACCTGAATAGGAAACTAAGTATAGGCAGAGATGACAAAATTGAACAAAAAATAAACATACAGGAAGAAATCAATGGCAAACCATTTGATATAGGCCAACCCTAACCAAAGTCATGTTTAAAGGATATCTGTCTTTTTTTTTTTTTGCTTTATGCTGTAAAAAAATCAGTTGTATTGATTCAGATCTAAATTGTTTTCCCTAAAATTTGATTTTCAAGAAAGCTTATTATACTTATTTATTATTTATAATATATATTATTTATATATGTATTTTTCACATTTTTGAACCACCCATCTCACCAAAAAGGGACTCTGGGCAGTTATACAATAAAATGTTAAAATATAAAAACAGCATATAAGAATTAAAAATTATTTTTATATAAATTTAGAAATTAGAAGGATCAAGGATGATTAAACCCTGTTAAAAAATAGTTTAAAAGGCCAAAGGAGGGGTCTCAAGGTGCATACCAGTCCCACAACTACATGCTTCTCTGGGTTCCCCACCTGAGGGCACAGAGCCATGTTTTAATTCCTTTTTGAAAGGCCAGGAGAGTGGGGGGCCCACCTCACCTCTGGGGAGAGAATATTTCCCAGGATGGGGGCAATGGCAAAGTCCTTCTGGACCCTGCCAGTGGTAATTTTTTTAACTCAAATGGTAGACTCGATAGACCATTAAATCTTTCTCTGCTGTCATTTTTCTGTGTTTCTATTTCTATATGTATTTGAACAATTTTTCAAGTATTGTTATTAAACTTGTCTTATTTGAAACTATTTTGATACTAGATCATTTTTCAGGGATTTGGCTTGCCAGTAATAATCATATTATGATCCTATAAAACATGTGTAACTTTCTATGATAATATTTTCCTGTGCATTTAAGGCATACTGACTGACTTAATTTATATCCATTGACTATTATTATTATTATTATTATTATTATTATTATTATTATTATTATTATTATTATTATTATTATTATTATTATTATTATTATTATTACTGGATGACTTTGGGCCAGTCATTCTCTCTCAGCCAAACTCACTTCACAGGGTTGTTGTGGGAAAACTAGTTAGGAATGTTGGATATATTCACCACTTTCAGTTAATTAAAAATCCTAAAAGCAACCTATATTCACCACTTTCAGTTAATTAAAAAAACCTAAAGGAATAATCATGTGAGATCTATCTGTCTGTCTGTCTGTCTGTCTGTCTATTTATCTATCTATCTACAAATGATGTGCCTCAATTGATGACAGAGTGCATTTCCTGAAGCCAATTCTAAAATTCTGAACTTTTCTGTAGTTTTAATAATGGAACTAGTAAGCCAGTTTTTGTCTAAGGAAGCCATTTGACCATTGCTAACTTTTTAAAGAAGGGTATTCTGATATGCATCCAAGGAAATCTAGGCTCATGGAGATAATTTGAAAATGAGGGTAAAACAGTTTTCTGCCTCAGGGATTCATTCCCTGCCCTTCTCCAAGAACAGAAGCAGATTGGATGGGCATTTGTATCTTACCGCAATTTGAGCAATGGATCTATTCTGCCTATGTTACCTAAGGGCAGCAAACTAATTAAATGGGCCCAGTGTAGATTGCATGGTACATACCACACTCTTTTCTAAGACAGGAGAATATATAGGGAATTAGAGAAAGCAGCACAGAGAGCTGAATAATATAGCCAAACTTGGTAATAAGAATTACTAATGCCCTGCAATGGCAGATGGCATGCCCTATGACACACTGTCAGTATGTTGTTGTCTGTCAAAGATGGCACTATATTAGTGGTACAGAGCATGGCCTGTAATCTTCCTGGTTGCATTTGTAGCACTGGGGTGGGTGGCTGTAGCCATTGCGGTATCTGCCCTTTGATCTGCCTGAAGCAAACTGATTTTCTAGATTCCCTCTAATCCCTTCAGAGATTGCACCATTTTCTCCTTATAAGCAAACAAGTACCATGGCTATTTTTAATTTTTAAAATATGAATAAATAGTGTTCATTTATAAAATGTAAATTGAATTCCTGGTTAAGGAGAGTAGGGTTTTTTTAAGGGGGGGGAAAACAGATGTTGACACATAACAGCGTCAATGAAGACTAAGTTACAGCCAGCCTGCAGTCTTGTGGAGGGCCCTCCATTACCTCCAAGTACAAACTTCAGATGCCAGATGAATCCCAGATGCACATTCCCACCACTCAAACATATACAAAGAATTCTGTGTTTATTGTCACTGCAGGGCGATCTCAGCAGCAAGCCTCCAATGAACCTAGAGGGTTCCTTTTCAAGCCATTTTCCTCCCCAAAAGTTGTAACTTATCAGGAAGAACTAAAAGACAAATGGGACGTTTAATTCAGAATATATTAAAAAATCCTGCGGATAATAGGAACCAAGGTCATTAATCCTGGCCTTGAATTACTGCATCCCTTGCAATCTTGTCAGTTTCCCTCCTACTTTATTGAAATAGGTTAGTGTTACTTAGTCTTCCTTTCTACAAATGGTATCGTTGTTTTCCCCTTCCAGAAGGACCCATCAGATAGAAAGGCTGATACAACAGAAGTACTTTCTCTCTTTCTCCAAATAACATCTGCATACGGATGATATCCTCCTCTGTAAATTCTACCTTTTCATGGTAGAATGTTTCTGCAGGAGGAAAGCATGAAGGAATAAGAGCTGACCTGAAAATTTCCTACAGATAATATTGTAACAGACTTATATTGGTCATGATCCACCTCAAAAGCTCCAACAAAATGAAAGCTCTGGAGAGCCTTTTTTTTTTCTCCTTAAAGCTCTTTTTTCTTCTCATCTTTCTAGAGGAAGAAACAAACAAAGACTCAGCTTTGAAGAATATACTCTGTTCTTCTTTATAGGATGAGATGGAAATAGCATTTCTTCAGCCCAATGAACCAGAATGATCCATTACATTTTTTGGGATAGAAATGCTATTCTGCTTTCAAGAGAAGAGGAAAGTAAAAGGAAGAAACTGTTTTGCTGCCAAATTTAGAGTGAGAGACAGATTTAGTAATTTTTGGAGAATTTCTTGGCTCCATGGAGAAATTCCTTGAAATTCTTTCCCAATATCTCTACTAAAAATTAGACTACTGTACGTAGACAACCTAAACCCCATTATGGGTGCTTCCCTATGGCCATGGTAATGTATACTGATCCCATCCTTGAGTTGGCACTAAAGTTTTTGATATTTGTACAGATCTCATGGCTGAGCTTTATTGTGCCTCAACAATAAGACAGGGATTAAATTTCTAGACAGCAATTGGTGGATTCCTCACTTCCTTTCTCTCTCTAACCAGCAACACCTACCAATGGGAAACACAACCGCCAGTTGCTCTCCATAATGTGTGAAAGGTGAAAGGTGGGGATATCCCATAGCTCGCTTCAGTTTCATCCAACTCCTCTCCTACACCATGTTGGCCAGTCACCCAGATTTCATTTCATCCCCTTTTACCATAGGACTGCCAATCTCCCAGGTCACTGCATTTGAAACATGAGCAATTTTTTCCTAAATTCCATTTCCCTTTCCATTTTGTTTGATGTATCCTCTAACAACAGTCTGTCATTGCTGCAAATGCATCACTTACCAAATTATGCTTGCTCTCTGAAGGCTTTACTTAGAAATTCAGTACTCAGATATCAAGATCATGTCCAGAACTTGCTGGGTCCAGATTAAAGTTTTCTGCTAATCAGGAAACAGAATCCATTCAACATGTGGCTTGTGTTAGTGAATAGTTATGTGTCTGAATTCAGAACCCACTATATGGGAGAAACTACAAAACTTTTTGCCGCTCAGGCATTTAGGTTTACACAGGCACTAGGGATGGATAAGGTCACTATTAATGTCAGAAAAGATCGTGGCCAAAAGAAACCCCATCTTAATTGTTTCCTGCTTCAAATTGTTATGTGGTGACAATGACAATTTTTGTTCAGGTGTCTTGAGGTGCTCTACACATTTTCATTTTTCCCTAGCCTCTCACTACATATTATATATTGAATGCCATATTTTAGAAATTCAAAGAACAAATGGGGTAGTAAGCCATCACACATGCGCGCATACACCACAGGGGGGAGAGGGAGAGAGAGAGAGAGAGAGAGAGAGAGAGAGAGAGAGAGAGAGAGAGAGAGAGAGAGAGAGAGAGAGAGAGAGAGAGAGAGAGAGAGAGATTGTTGTGTGTTGGAATTCATTGTTGGAATGTATTTTTATGCAATAACTACAGTAGTGTTTAGCCAGTAGATGGCAGTGTTCACAAGTTTGGATCTATGGTATATACTCTATGCTCTTTTGTTCTAAGTAGAGTTTCCTGTTTCCTGTTACAGTTATATGATAAGCAGTAAAGCGCATGGTGACTGTACTCTTTGTTTCCTCTGTGGTACTATATATAAAAATTATGTTAATTCAGTAAACCATGGGTAAGCATGTGGTATGGACACAGATATTCTGGCTCTGAGATTTTTTTGGGGGGGAGTTATGCACAGGAGATCCTTTTTAAAAGAATGTAATGGGTAATGATGGATCAGTTGTGTATAGAACAAGTGGTGAAACATTCTGTGCAAACAGAGTTGTATAAATGGAGTTTTATGTGGAATTCATAACAGAATAATATAATTAGTAAACATAAATACAGAGGTTTTTTACCCCTTGGTGCAAATAGATTTTTTTTCTTTATGCAATGAAAAATTTATCAGTGTAAAAAGAAGCAAAGAAAACATACTCTTGAAAATCTGACTATAAAGTCATTTAAATACAGTACTCTCTGTGCTATTTAAAATCATAACAAGCCAAATCAGAAAAATGTTTCAAAGATAAGCAATTTAATTTTTCTTTGTCATAGGTTCTTTTTGAAAACTACCCAAATAAATTGACAGACTCAAAAAACAACAAAAACACTGGATGCAGGACAAGTATCATTTTATATTTCCCTATAAAGATTGAGAGATGTTTTATTTTGAAAAAATAAAAGATATAAAAGTGAAACGTGAAACAAATCTATGTGGGTCCTTTCCATTGTCTCTATCCTTCATTCTATTCAATTGCTATAATTTCTATGCTAATTACTATTACTATGACAATTACTATACAGCTGTTAAGCAACTATTCTATTACCCTAACAATATTTCCTCTACACCAGGGGTGTCAAACTGGCGGCCCGTAGACTGGATGCGCCATATGCAGGCCACGTCCACCCAGGCTCTACAAAGGCAAAAACGTCACGATACATCACGATACGTCACATGATGCGATCGATTTGAAACCCGTGCTCTATACTATGCTTTATAAGCAATGAATCTAGTATTATTACAATATATCCTCTTTATCATTATTATACTAAGCTGTATAATATTACTAATTTCCTCTTGCAAATCCTGTTCTGCCTACTGCCTAATTCCTCTTTCTCTGGGATCTCTATAGCTTTTTTTCTTCTTTGTTAATGGACAGCATGTAGAGTAATTTGCTTTGATGTGCCTTTTACATTTGAACTATCTACTATTCCCTTTGAAGGAAAAAGACCTTCTTTTATTCAGCTGCTTTTCTCTTTTTGCTGATGGCTGCAGAGCTTTCAAAATGAGTATCTCCTTCTCCCATGTCTGTTTCCATGTCTGTTTCAGGTGGCAGCTTTATTAGCAACTCTGCTGCACTGATGCTGGGTAAAACGCTCAAATGGGAAGAGAGGAAGGCAGCAATTTTTCTAACCAGCCCGTTCTTCCACATATTTGAACACTGTAATTTGGTTATTAGTATTTTTATGATTGGATGGGTGCCAGAGTCATACAGTAACATGGTGTCCTTGGTGTTCTCTAAGGCTGAATGTTTGCTTGCAAGACGTTTCATTACCTGACTAGGTAACACCATCAATGCTAGTGACTGTGGGGTTTGCTCCCTATTGATAAAGAGTAGCTAGCCCTGCAGAGGGGACTGAGAAGCAGTATTTGACTGCACCAATTTGTAAGATTTTGAAATTGTAAGAAACAGACACGCTTCTTTTTCTATATCTCTGCTGAGCACCAAGGACTCACAATCATTTACTAAATTAAAATAATTGCACTGTGCCTGCTCTGTTTCATTGGTAGGAAAGTCCTCACCCAGTGCTGTTACAGAAGACATGTTGTAAAACTGAACCAGAAATGGTTATATAACTTGGTGACAGCATGTGAACTCTTTTAAGATTACAGATGAAGTAATGAACTTTTAATGTATAATTAAATACACCTAGCTCTGGCCAAAAAGCTATAGATTTGACTGCTACGGTAACAATTATCTTCTTGTATTTTACAGCCAATTGTTTAAACTATTCACTCTTAGCGACTTTCTAGGGAAATGCTGTCCATACTACCTTGCCAAGCACAGCTTCTTTCAGTTGTCACAGCCAATGTGTCCATATAATTCCTTCTGGGTTTTCATTTTGCAACTGGCCTTACAGCCGAGGTTAGGATAAAAATGAAATTGGTTAATATAGATATGATTACGAATTCTTATTTGTCATCTGGAATTGATTTAAATCATTACAGATAATCCTCGACTTACAACAGTTCATTTAGTGACCATTCAAAGTGTACAATGGCCCTGACAAAAATGACTTCTGTTTCTCACAGTTACGACCATTGAACCATCTCTATGATCACGTGATCAAAATCTGGATGCTTGGCAGCTGACTCATATTTATGACGATTGCAGTGTCCCGGGGTCATATGATCACCTTTTGCGACCTTCTGACAAGCAAAATCAATGGGGGAGCCAGATACATTTTAACAACCTTGCTGTAAGTTAACAACTGCAGTGATTCACTTAACAACTGTGGCAAAAGATCATAAAATGAGGCAGTCACACATGCCCTTGTCACCTCGAGGATCGACTACTGCAACACTCTCTACATGGGGCTACCCTTGAAGAGTGTTCGGAGACTACAATTAGTGCAAAATGCGGCTGCGTGAGCAATTGTGGGCCTTCCACGTTGTGCCCACATTTCGCCAACTCTCCGCATGCTGCATTGGCTGCCTATTGGTCTCCGAGCGCAATTCAAAGTGTTGGTCATTACCTATAAAGCCCTTTATGGCACTGGACCAAGATACTTACAGGACCGTCTTCTGCCACATACTTCCCTACGACCGGTGAGAGCGCACAGGGTCGGCCTCCTCCGGGTCCCGTCAGCAAAACAATGTCGTCTGGCAGGCCCTAGGGCAGTGGTTCTCAACCTTTTTCAGGTTGAGACCCCACTTGCGCCGCCCATGCGCGGCGTGACCCTGACCCGCGCACGCGACGAGCCAATCCGCGCATGCACAGTGCACGCGCAACAAAAAAATGGTGGACCGTGACGGCCCGAACCGCGCATGCGCGGCGCGCGCGACGAAAAAAAAACAAAACATAATGGCGGACCGCAACGGGCCTATCCGTGCATGCGTGGCGCGCGCGCGACGGGCCAATCTGCGCATGCGCAGCGCGCGCGCGACAAAAAAACAAAAACAAAACAAAATGGCGGACCACGGCGTCCGGCGACCCCCGTGAAACGGTCGTTCGACCCCAAATGGGGTCGCGACCCATAGGTTGAGAACCGCTGCCCTAGGGGGAGGGCCTTCTCTGTTGTGGCACCCGCCCTCTGGAACCAACTACCTCCTGAAGTCCGCGTTTCTCCCACTCTCCTGGCCTTCCGAAAGAACCTTAAAACCTATCTTTGCCGGCAGGCCTGGGGATGATTGTGGACTGTGGTGTGAATGTTAAATGTGTGTGGGGTTTCTCATTTTTTAAATATTTTTGGTTGGATTCAGATTATGATCTGTTGTTTTATATAGATGTTGTAAGCCGCTCCGAGTCTTTGGAGAGGAGCGGCATATAAATCCAACAAATAAATAAATAAAACTCACTTAACAAATATCTCACTTATGAACAGAAATTTTGGGCTATAAGTGATTGTAAGTCCAGGACTATCTGTATTCTGTTCATTGAGAAAAAGGAAGCCTGAATACACTGTGTGTTTGTGTGTCTGTGTGTGTGTCTCTGTGTGTAAATTCATTCTGATGAATATCACAAACTGAAATACTGCAGTTTGGCTTCTGTTCTATTTGTGCTTTCAGTGCAATGGTTTGTAGCAGACTGCTTTTGCACCATTTTTTGGCTTGATTTATAAAACAGGCTGCTCCCAGATCTCCAAATGTTTTTGCTAAAAATACCATATATGGTGAATGATGACTTCTGTCTCATGATAACTTCGAACAGGGCAGTCTTTTTTTATTTGTGCGTGTAGTAGCAGGGCAGCTTCCTAATAGCTATAAATAGAGCATCTTTGAAAAGGCAGCACTTGATACAGCTGGATGTTATCAGCAGATATATGTCCTGTATCTTTGAGAGGAAGTGTGACAAACTTACCACTGCCTCATTGTTGCTCTTCTAGCACCATACGGCGCATATTGACAGACTAAACAAAGTGGTCCATAAAAAGGAATCAATGCAAAGTAAAAGGAATAATTTATTTTTGATGTGTTTATGTAACTGAGAAGAAGACTTTTACTTATCCGTGGTATGAAATAAAAGTTTTGAACTTTGACTGTATGAATACAAATATTATAGTTAGAAGTTTGCTTGTTTTTGTAAAGCTGCAATAGTCTGCTGATCTTTTCACCAGTGTGCAGAATAACATACGGTATTGTTGTATGGTACTCTTACATTATCCAGGAGATCACACTGCTATTGCAGACTAATTATTTGATTGCCAATTTACCAACTCTGTTGGCGCGTGCTTCCCAAGGTGCATCACAAGGAGGACAAACTGGCTTTGCACCTACAAGAAAGATGAATGGCTCTTCCTGCAGCAGCATCCTAGCCCCCCTCCGTTCCCTGGAGCCACCTCATAAATGGGCACCGCAACTAGGAAGGTTGAGCTGGTAGGAACACCAACTCAACTGCCTGCATGGAACACCAATAAGTGGTACCTATTTATCTACTCACGTAGAACATGCTTTCAAACTGCTAAGTGGAAGAAGCTAAGGTGAGTGATGGGAGCTCACCCCGATATGCAGTGCTAGGACTTGAACCACTGGAGCAGAGACCATTCCCAATGTCATTAAGCCACTGAGCCACCATGCCTTTTAACATACTGTCAATTCATGCAGATAGATTTCTCTGAGTGAAGAATGATTTATTCATTTTCTGCTCCTTTCTTCCTGCTTTTGCATTAAAAAGAGTGAACAAGGACCAGGTAAATTACTCAGATTTTATTGGCTCCAAGGAAGAAATTTCCAAAAATCTGCTTGGCGGATCTAATAATTCTAACACTTTACACCAGTGTTTTTCAACCTTGACAATTTTAAGGCATGTGGACTTCAACTCCCAGAATTCCACATGCCTTAAAATTGTCAAGGTTGAGAAACACTGCTTTACACAATGTAGAATAAGAATGAGAACAAAGTAGAAAGAACACAAAAGTCCCATACTCCTTTCTTGAACAGAACTTTTAAATTAGTTTTTCATAACTTGGTGTTCTTTACATGCTTTGAACTACAACATTCGTCATTCTTAGAAAGCATGGCTGATGGTTAAAAGAAATCGACATTGTAGGGCCTGGAAGGCCCAATTTAAAACAGGTTGTGGTGGAGCTTGTGCCAATCTAATTTTGGCAGGAATGTCGTCCCCAAAGAAGGAGAGACTCATTGGGGTTTAGGAAATTTATTAAGCCATTAAGACCTGGCTGGTCCAGAAGATTTTGGGGGAAGATAACGATAGCCCCCTCCTAAGATGTATAGATTTTTGATCCTTGGAATGTTATGATGAAAAAATATTTCAAACATACCACTACTCGTTTTTCCTCCCTTTTCCCCCACAACAATAACTTCGTGAGGTGAATTGGGCTGAGAAAGAGTAACAGGCCATAAGGCAGAACTAGAATTCAATTTCCTGGTTTCTAGGCAAGCACCTTAACCAGTACACTAAACAGGTTCTCCTTTTTTTTTACTGTAAATCTTATATATAAGCCACATAGAATTGGTCAGAATGGCTTATGAGCTAAAGTAAGTAAATAAATAAATAAATACAATGAAGAAATACATTATTTTATTGTAGTTAATTTTACTACTAACTGAGGCTATTGGAGGTCCTTTTTGTATTATTTTTATATAGCTGTACATCATCCAAAATCTTCAGATTGGTATTATAGAAAGGTTTGCAATAAACAAATAGTGTAAATAGATTTTTTTCCCCTTGCATCTAGCCATCCACAGATAGTTTTCCATGCTGCTATATAAATGCATATGGGTCGTGTATATGATAGTGTATCGCACTCTGAGGCCAGTATTAAGATAGCTACTCATGCTGGCATATTTATTTTGTTTTCTGGCAACATAACGGAACGTGTGTCTGTTTAATTACTCCATTACTTAAACTGTGGTAAAGAATAATAGAATTTTTTAGTAGACTTGCCTGCAACTTCATTGATTATGGAAAAAGCACAGCCATTGTGTGGCTTCTTTGTTTGGCTGTTTTCACATTCCTTGATGCCCACTTGATGTGCACTGCCAATGCTTCTTGGCCTATGAGTTTCACTCTTTGCTGGCTTTAAAATTATGCTGCAGAATTTAGTTTTAAATATTCCTGAGCCTAATCCAAAAATCAACAATTTCTCTAATGCTGCCAAACCTTTTTGGTGTAGATGCCCTATTTGCATGATGTATTCCAAAAATATCTAATTCCTTTCTGAGTAGTCTTCTGAGGCTATGCTTTGGTTGGTCAACTCTTCTGCCAAGTATGAGGTGGTTGAGAAAATTATTTTCTGTCATCAGCTCTTGCAACACTAACGATCCTAAGAATGCTGGCCTCCTTCCCTTGGTCCATTTCAATTGGTCCTCAAGCCTCAGAACTGCCCACATCTTGGCCAGGAACCATGTCACTGTTTGCTCTGAAGAAAGAAGGAAAAGCTCATATCCCCTTGGGGAGTGACCACAGAAGCTCCAGTTCATGAAGGCCAATACAAGCAGTTGGTACAAAGTTGAAGCTTCCTTTTAGTTGTGTGTTTCATTTAACACTTCCTACTTAAATCTGTGTTTCATCTCATCTAAAATGCCAGTTATTTTGTGCCTTCAAATACCCTGTGATCTCAGCCTGCCAGAAACCCTAGCGTGGGCACTTTCACATGGCAAAGGACTGTGCCAACACTGAGCCTCTGTCTGGTCATTGTGGGAAATCTTTTATTTTTTCTTCTTCTGCTCCAGTTTCCCAATTTCTTGGAACTGTTTTTAAGGATTGCTTGTTCCTATTTATTCTCTGTTGTGGGCTAGAGCTTGTCTCGTTTTAGTGGTTTTTCCATACAACAATGTTTCCCATCACTAATGTTTTCAGTTCTGTGATAAGAGTTAGAAAAGTACCTCGTCTGATCTATCACCTTCTCAGTCTCTTTTTATCCTGACTTATGCTGTGGAATTCAGTGAAGCATATTTTGTGCCTCAGTTAATTTATTTCTGACAATTTGCTCTTATTTATTCTTATTTATTTTGTCTTTTTTAACATTCATTTGTAGATACAAAAACAATTGCTCCCAAATCTATTGATGCAATAACCAAAGAGATGAATTATGTATGTGACAGATTCTAGGCAAAAAATAAATAAATAAAACTCAGTCAGGAATATTTTATGGGGGAGGGAATACCCCACTGAAATTCTAGACTGCTTTACATTAAATTTCACTGCAGGCCTTTCTCTTTACTTACTGGGAAAGGTCATCCAAATTGTATAATGTGCCATAAATATTTTTAGACAGCGTTAATGAAAGCCATATGAAATGAATGACAATTAAGCGCAAGATGAAGAGAAAGATGAAAATTATTTTGCTTTTTACTAATATGTTGCCATAATTGTGAATCAGTCTGCAATCAATGAAGTGCTTATTTTGATTTAATTCCAATTTTAATGTAAAATATTAAAATTTCAATCTATGAATATGTGGAAACTCAGAAGTTTGATCTAAAATTCTTTCTAGGTCATTTTCTTTTTCTCTCAAAGTAACTAAAAGGATTTGTGGAAGGATTTAATGTTGGTGGCTAACATTTTGAGAACATGTATTTTCTTAACAGGGATGTTATTGTTTATTATTAATGTTAGTACTATTTTTATTATTATTATTATTATTGTTGTTGTTATTGTTATTATTTAATATATTGTAAAAAGTGATGGCTATTGCTGGTCTACGACCGTAATAAAGTTTATTATTATTATTATTGTTGGTGGCTTGAGGTGCAGTAGCAAATAATATAATCAGAGGATGGAAGTCCCATAAACCCCTGTGTCTTCTCCTTATAATATACAGCAGTGAAAATATTTTGTATGTATTTTTGGTACATAACCAAAAATTGGCTTAAGTGACCATCTTACACAGCTTGAAGCTAGGACTGGTCATGAAGTTTAATAATGAGTCTTCAACTATTTCAAAGAGAGCATATAAAAACAGTATTGGGGTTCTATTATTTGTTTGATAATTTATTTATATTTTCTTTGTTTAAATATTTGTTTTACTTCTATTCCACTTTTCCTTAAGAAGAATGCTAGATAATATAATATAAGGCAATAGAACATACCTGAACAGGATAGTATTTGTTTGATACAGTTTCTGGATTTCCCCTTTCTCACCACTTATTGGGTACTTTGTGGTCCAGTTGAGCCCTTCTAATTGGCATTATCCAGTAAATTTCATAGATTCCTATGTACTTTAATTTCCAAAATCTCCTTTTACAGCTAATCCTCAACTTATAACCATTTGTTTAGCAACTGTTTGGAATTACCACTGCATTGAAAAAAAGTAATTTACAACCTCACACTCATGACCTCTGCAGCATTCTCCTCCCCCTCCCCATGCAGTCACAACCTGAACTAGAAGCTTAAAGTAGGTAGAACAGCTCCAAGGCCAGTAATCAAGACACAAATGGTTTGTTAGTTCACAGGTGGACAGAAATCTGACCAGGTGCTACAAATCAGGCACTCACAGAGATGAGTGGTGCGCAGTTCCAATTTTCTGATTTCATCTAGCAACAGATAAAAAGGTTTTTCTTACCACATGCTGAAACAAAGGCTACATATAGTTCTTTCTTTCAGCTTACACGAATCCCATGAGCAATTAGCAAAGGAGAAAAATGGCACAACAGCAAACCACAAACAGACCTTCCACATTTGTTAGTCAGCTACGGATCACTGGGATATTGTTCTGTGTGTCTGTAGACTTTGAGAAATTTTTACAAAAACTTCCTTTTGCAAAAGCTTTGCGTTACTTGGATTCCCAGCTGAAACATATGGAAGTCATCAAAATTTTATAAATATCTTTGCAAGGAATGTAGAGCTCCAGAATTATGTGGAATAAATCTCTAATATGGACTTTTTTTAAAAAATGGGCAAATCATAAGATAAATGAAAAATCACAAACCTATTGTTACTGATTTCCATGGCTCAATAATATGAATATATTTTATATACATTTTCTTATCTCTTTTCCCCCCTAATTTTATACTATTAGAAACCTTTCTCAGCCTTTTTGACTAAGTTATTCATACAGAAATAAAGTTCTAGAAAGTGACCAGAATTACTAAGTCATTTGTTATATTGTCATTAGAAAAAATAAATGATTTCCAGGGAAAACATTTTGAAAATGTGTTAAGTTCTGCCTATAAAATCATTAGGCACCTATTCAGTCAAGAACTTTCTATTAAAAGCTGATTATGAGCAGTATTTTTCCCCTAGTGGCTTTTCATCTGATAACAAAGATTGATTTTCCCAAGCAGTCAAATAATCCTAATGTGCTTTCTAAGCACACCGATAAGCTCTACCAGGAATAGATTGACAGAATAGAAATGAAAGATGCAATACCATTTCTTTTATTATATTTTTTTAATTATAACCTTTAAATATCCTTGCTATGAATTTGGATGGGAGAAGAATATGTCCAGGTGAAAAATTCCTTCCAGATTACTCGCCTTTCACTGTTGACTTATCCCACATGCAATTTTTATACAGTATTTTTATTATTATTTTTATTTTTATTATTACATTTCTGCAACAAATATTAACAAATGCAACAAATTCTAAAATATAACTTTCATTTTAGTGTAAGAAGACATTGTTTTTTTCCAAAAACATTTTTTTTTCAAATAAAACATTTCAAATTTAAAATTCAATATTATTGTTCCTGAATCTTCTTGTTATATTACTGTTTAGGCAAAAACAGTATTAATCCATAAAGCAATATTTTATATATGATTCTATTTTCTCCTTGCAGACCAGGTGAGGGATAGATAGTCATGGAGAATATTCTACCTATGTGGTTACTAAGAGTCAACACTGACTTCATGGCATATAAGGAAACAGACCATGAACATTTGCAATTCCCAGGCATTTTTATTTGAAAATATTTTGTAAAATGAGAAATACAATTGAAAATTATAAAATGAGAATGTTTACATTTGATGCCCCAAAAGTTGTTTAGAGTTGTGTTAATGTTTTTACCTCATACCTCTAACTTGGGGATTGTCCTGGACTCACAGAAACATCTGGAACAGCAGAGGAAATCATAGCCAGAGGACCTTAAACCAGGATAACTTGCTGCTCTCTGTATGCCCCCTTTTAGCCATAGAAACTCTGGTGACAAATCATGCACCCATCTCCTCATACTTAAGACTATTTTTAGGTGCTATATAGCAGACTGCCTCCAAATACACATTATTATGGTTCTTTGGCATTTTCACTGGATTTATAACTGGTAGTTCTTGCTTAACAATCACAATTGGGACCAACAATCCATCACTAAGTGATGTGGATGATAAACAAGGTATCATGTGACCATGACTTGTGATTTTATTGCTATTCTTTCCATTGACTTAGCTTGTCAGAATCTGCTGTGAAATACACAAATGGTAATCATGTAACGTCGGACACCGCGATAGTGGGTAAATGCCCACCGGTTGCAAAGCCCTCAAATGTTGATTACACAACTGTAGGGATACTACAACAATCATTAAAGAGAAGACTCGACATGTAAATTTTCAATGTAAGTTTGAACAGTTGCTAAAAAAGGTAGCAGTAAAGTGAGGTATAACTATATGTGTGTGTGTGTGTGTGTGTGTGTTAATCCTACTGTTCATCCATTTGGATATACTCCTATAAATAAAAATGTATACATTTTTCTTTGATTATACAAGGCTGAATAGAATACGGGACATTTTATTAGCTGAAAAATTACATTAGTATAAGAAATTAAAGTATATTTGGAGAAATATCACATCCCTTTATTTTATTTAAATAAGTAAATAAGCAGCAGAATCTGTAGAATCCTTCCCTTGATGTTAAGATGTATTTTATATTTTGTTCCTATTTGGTTAAACCTTTTGCTAACAAAAAAATTCAGTAGCTTTTCACAAAGTAAAATGGTTGAACTTGTAAGCGTATGCAGACCAGATTGGTATTGACTGTCGGTGTAACATTAGAGTGGCTTTTTAAGTTACATAAAAATGTTACCAGCTGGATGCACAAATGGCTTGTAAATCCTTCAGGCGGTGCTTTCTGTAGAGGCTGAATCCATTCTTCAATTGGGCCTCTCATTCTTAGAATTATCCTCAACATGTCTTTTGAAGCAGATGCCTTTCGAAGCATACCTTCAGTGACCGAGCAAAACTGTAAACTGTGTAAGAATGTTTTTACTGCCCTTCAAACTTTGTTAGGGATTTGTCATTTTTAAAAAAAGTGATGAAAGGGAAATACTTACAATAGCTTTCAAGATTGTTTAAAATTTATCTGTGATCCTTTGTAACACTTCTCAGTGGTTAGATTAGATCAGAAATGTCAAACTTGCAATGTCACGTGACGTCGGGCGATGTATTGGAACTTTTTCCCCATTGCCAGCAATGGGGTGGGTGCAGTTTCCTCCGGCCCACCAGCTGGCAGTTTGACACCCCTGGATTAGATCAACAAGGACAGGCAAAAAAGGGAATCTAATACATTTGCAGATTATCATACATTTTAAGGAACATAATAAAGATTTTAGCATAAATGGGTTTTATGTTTCCAAGACTAGGGGATAGAAATACAATAAAATGAATGCTGTCTGACTTCAGCCAGGACTGTTTTTACATGGAGGGAGACTGAAGGCAAAATGCAACAACTCACCACAGCCAACTCGCTACGGTCAACTCGCCATGGTTAACTCACCACAGGACAACTCGCTGTAGGATAATTCAACAATTCAATTACTTCAAATAATTTAAAAAAATATTTTAATCTTTGTGATTCACATTTCATTTTGTCCTCCTTTGGCATCCTTTCCTTAATGATTCTATTCCACTATTTTTTCTATATTAGTGTAAGTCTTGTCCCATGGCAAATTTCCCTGTGGCGAGTTGGCTGCAGCATGTTGGCTGCAGCGAGTTGTCGTAGACCCGAATGAAGGATCCCTGGCAATGACACAATCTCATGTATACTTTAAGAGAGACTGGAGAATTGCATGAAGTTCTAAATTAAAAGCAGTGCAACATGTGGATCTTCTATATAGAATCCACTATCACCATTTTCAGCCCTCCACATTGTTGAAATGTGGTGACAAAATGAGTTTGGGCCAGGTTTCCTGAGATTGTGAGAAGCAGAGAGCAGCACCTTGGGAAGCAGCATAATCTCACAATGGCAAGAATCACACAACACATGCAGACAGAATTACACTGTATTTTTCTGTCTATAAGACGCACCCTTGCATAAGATGCTCTGGCAGGCGAGTTTCTCCGCACCGATCAGCTGTTCGGCGGAGCACCGAACAGCTGAGCCAGCAAATCCGGAAGTTCGGCTGGCCGATGATCTTGCCCCCTCCCCCCTCACGTTAGTGGCAAGCCCACAGGGGCTTGACACCTGCACCAGGTGGCATGGCAACCCATACAGGCATGCCCTGGGCTGCGGAGGTTACCATTATTTTTCCGTGTATGATGCACCTGATTTTTGAACAGGGTGTTTGCAGGAAAAAATAGCATCTTACACACGGAAAAATACAGTAACAAACTGCATTATTGCAATCTATAAATTCAGCTAGACTTGGAAAAACTATGGGAGACCTTCAGGAATTTCAGGGCTATAGGCTAGATTGGGGAAGCTGTAAAATATCCTGCAAAAAAAAAGACCTTGCTGCCAGAAAACAACCTGGTTTGTCACAAAGTTTCATGGACTTGTCACAAAGTTACATGGAATTCAGAAAAAACCTGTCTTTATCCAAAGGTATAGTTTTCTTCCTAGAGGCCCTAAACCATATTTGTACCCATGAGACCCATTTAGAAAACAGAGAAAAGATCCCCCACCCCTGCACTAAATTAACTTTACTAAACTCACAGCAAATGTTGCCTAAATCCTCCATTCAATGGCTGTTTTCACTGAAACTGGCTGGATAAATGTCATTAACTTCTAATTTTTGAGATCAGGTTAATTAGTCATTTGTATGTTGACTCTCTGTAGCATTTTAAGGGAAGAAAATGAAAATAGCGTTCAAAAACAGAGTGTTCCTGAAAGCACATAAAATGAGAATAATTACAGTGATTTTTTTTTCCTAATTCCATTTTACCACTTGGAAATCTCCCACAAATGAAACTGAATCTGTGACTTCTTAAAACAAGTGAATAGGATGATAAGCTATAGCCGGATCCTGCTTTTTTGAGAACTTCCTTGAAAGTAATAATAGAATAGTGGAAACCATACTCAAGATCAAGATTTCAGCTCATGCTTTTAGTAAATGAGTTATCCATCCATCTCAGCTCAGCAGGCAAATAAACAGGAATGGAACCCTGTTCTATTTCTGACAAGGTAGCCCACAGAGTTTGAAATTTAAAGATACAGTATCTCTGCTGTTTCTATGAGGGGTTGCCATAAAATATGCTGTAATCTTAACAGGGGTATGCTATATGCATTCCCCAAAGGATTTCTGACACCGAGGAACACTTGAGAGTGCTTAAGTCTGCTCTGGTGTTACCATATAAGGCTTTTTAGTTTCAAGCACGGAAGAATGGCAACTACTCCAAGTATCAGTCATCAGGGAATAGATGACAGCAGTGACTAGTTTGCCTTCTGGGGGGCTAGATGCATTATATCTGCCTGCAACAATTACACTTTTAACTCCTATCTAAAATGTGTTTGTATAACATCCTGGATTTCCTTTTCATAATACGATCACATAATATTCTGTCTACAGATAAGTTCTTGGGGTTTTATTGTTACTGTTGTTGCTTACATTTGTGGAGACTTGGAGTAATCCTGGCCTCTATGCACATAATTTGAACTCACAGACCATCCCACATACACACACAATAAGACATGAAACCTGGGTTTATAAATCACACAAGTGAAGACAGAATCACCAGTTACTACAGTTATTCCAATGTGTAAATTTAGCAATATACTGAAATAAAAACATTTATTTATGAGTTGAAACCCAAGGGGAAATTAAGTGGAAACTAAACTTCAGCCTGTGTTGCCCAGAAGTTCTCATTCTAGGAGTTGCCCAATGCATCTGGAGAGAACTTATGGAGAAACTTACAGAAATTTTGGGAGAAGATTGTGTCACTCCAGGACTCTGTAATAGATGTAAAGATTATATATCTTATTATTGTGTGCATTATTTCCATTTCTCAAGTAACAGCTGATAATGATGGTATCTGGGTGTGAGTGTAGCATAATACTATGTTGCCAGTCTCTAAAGCATATAGAATAAAATGTTGGTTCTACAAACCATGACTATCTTACACTTTTTATAAATGAGATCTCATAATGTGGTTCCACATTAATGTAATATCTCATTAGATATCCAAACTCAATTCCTTAAAGCAGGGGTCCCCAACCCCCGGTCTGTGGACCGGTACCAGGCCGTGGCATGCCAGCAACCGGTCCGCACAAACAAGCAAAGCCCCATCCATGGAATGCAGCAGCACACAAAACCACACATACTCCGGTCCATGGAAAAACCTCTCTCCACGGAACCGGTCCCTGGTGCCCAAACGGTTGGGGGCCTCTGCCTTAAAGCTTCCAGCCAGAGTAATGGGGATAAGTCCTATGCAGCACCTTGGACACTTATAAAAGCCCTGATTCTATGAAGAGCTAACTCTGATCCTATAACTTCAAGTTATGATGGTCCCCCTCAAAAGGTACTTATGAACTGGTTTCAGATTTCTGAGCTCCCCCTCTGCAGTCATGTGACCATAATTTATAAAGTTTTTGCTGCAAACTGGAATTTACTTCTGTTTTTTGTCAAAACTGTCTCATAACTATGAGTTCATTATGCAACTTACTGTGGATTCGCTTAACAACCACGGTGATTGCCTTAATGACTGCTGCCAAAAAGGTAATAAAATCAAGTCATTCAGGTGATGACCTGCTTTACGACTGTTACAACTTATGACCATAATGGGCAGGCTCTATTATGTAAGTTAAATCTATTGTATTGGGAACTGTTTAGTTTCTCAGCATTCAGTCAGACTCAAAGCATTGGACTTCTTAATTTTTGTTTTGTTTTAATGTGATTTTTTAAAAAAATATCTTGTTGATAAATTCTTTTCTAATATTAGCTTAAAACTATTCCATTCACTCTTTTCCTCTGCTTTTTATAACATAGCTCACCTAAATGTATGCTAAAAACAGTTTACAACTATTTTAGACATATTCTGAAAACAGTTTTAAAATTATTTTAAAATTACTAAAACCAGCACATACTGAGCCTCTCGAGTTCCACCTTAATCTCATTTTTTTTGCCAGATACATGAAAGATCAGATGTTAATATTTCCTATATCAGTATTTGATCTTTGTGAATTCCAGTAGATCCTGCCATGATCTGTATCTGTAAGAGACTATAGGATCAGAGTGTTTGGATTTTGTGTATTTCTGAATTTCACAATTTGGTTCGTTGCATCAAAATGCATTAATCTGTATTTTTCACAATAAAAATATTTAGTGTGGTTATATTTAGACCAACCATATTAATAAGTACATTTCTAAGGAAGTTACATTGAAAAATACACACAATATGTACATCCACATTTTTGTGGATAAGTGACATTCATGAAGTAATAAACAAGGCTATTAATAACAAATACACGCAAACACATGGGTTGGAAATAGATTATATGATCCAGGCTTAATGTATACATATGTTGGGGCTGAGGACTAAGAGAACCTTATTTAGATCATGCCATCTTTTAGAAATATAGCCAAGGCATTTGCTTCCAAATGGAGCATTTGTCCAAATATTAACTCATCTGCACTGACAGTCTAGGAAGACTGCTTTGAAATAATATAAAGAAAGCAATGCTAGTATGTTTAAAAATACTTTTCATGTGGTCAATCTTTGCATTTTCTTTCAGTAGGTTTTCTTCTTACCAAGCTAGATACAATAAGGATGGGAAACATATGTCCTTCTAGATGTTGCTAATTATCTTTCCCAGCAGTTTCTGCTCTCATGAATCAGGCTGAAGGTTACTAACAGTTATTTTCTCCTACTGTCACTCAGGACTCTTTTTGGAGTTTCTAATAGTTGGAACATAGCTTCAAGGGAAGTAGAGTCAAAGATAGGATTAATATTTTTTTTTATTCTAGTAAAACTGTTCAAATTGCTTTTGTATTAATTTGGTTCCAAGCCAAGCCAGACAACCCTGCTGTCTATGTTTCTAGTTAAACAATCTTTAACAGTGACATAGGACTGGATCATCATTAAGGAGCTTGGAACTTGGAGGCACATACAGTATTTTTCTTTACCGAATCCTCGTTCACTAGCCTTCCAAGTCAGGTTGCCTGTTAGTTGATGAAGGGTATATAAAATTGTAGCTACTAAAACATTTCTAATTTTATCCCTGGTCTAAACAGGCTCTCTGGCATGAAAATAGAATGTTTTCTGCATCATTGTTTCAAGTATCAGTTGTATAATGGATCTTCCAGTGTAGTTTGTTTAGTTTAGTTAAAAGATAAAATTCCCTAAGCTGTAAAGAAGTCCCATCTTATGCTTATTAGTAAAATGTTGTTTTCTCAGCTGGATGTTGAAGATCTCAGGTAAATCCCATTTTAAGCTATTTCAAATTGTTATTCAGTAGGTTGCTCATTATTTCCTATAGTATGTAATGTTTTTATCTTTTATGAAGGGAGTATAAATGTTGATATGAGATACATTATTTGAAGTTGATCCTACTCCAGTCAGTCATATATGCGCCTGATCGCCAAGGATATGGAACAACAGCCAAGGATTTATATCATTCATGTCAAAAGATGTGTGCAGAAAGTGTATTATTGCTCAACTCTGCAACATGTCACAAAGGTGCTTTTTCAACTGGACTTTCTTGTTTTTCTTTGAAGACGTTTTGCTGCTTCTTCTTCTTTAACTGACTCCTCCAAAACAACCACTTCATAAATGCATGGCACAACATAGGAGAACAAACCCATCAGGACAAGATTCAGAAATCCATCTGCATTTAAACAACAAAGACCACTCTTTTGAAGACAGCAAAAGTCCACATTTTGGACAGAGAGGACCACTGGTTTGAAAGAGGGGTCAAAGAGGCCATCTGTGAATATCAAACAGCCTTCTCTCAACAGAGGGAGAGGGATACAACATCATCTATCTCCAGTCTACAACACAGTTCTGTCAGCAGTTCCAAAAAGGCTCCACACACATTTGCAGTACTCAGGTACTTGGATAAGAAGCAACATGTCTTCAAAGGAAAAAGAAGGAAGTCCAGTTGCCTCTTGAAAAAGCACTTTTGGATAACCATGACCTGAATGACTGAGAATCTCCACAGACAAGTCTGCAGGATGTTCTAGAAATGAGAGCAAGTTTTTATCAGAAAAAGCCATGTCAATCAGAAACATCTGCAGATCTTTCTAACTGAAATGGGGCATCTGCCTTGGCTTGTGAGGTAGTTTCAATTCATCCTGACTACATGTCAGCAGGCTGGTATGGAAATGTATGGATCCAATTTAGCTTGCCCATATCAGAACATACCTCTTCCAGCTGAGAAATAATTCAAACGAAATACAGTAAAAGCTGTTTGCAGAACACCTTTATCTAGTAGTTGAACAATATGTACTTAATATTTAAATTAAATTTTATCACAAACAATTTAACATGAAGTTTAATGTCTATCTCATTGTTTGATGTTATTCACATATGCAAATTAGGGTATTGAGAAGCAGTGGACAGTTCAGTTTATAGTGATTAGGATTCAGTCTTAGAAAATAAAACAATCAGATGTTCCCATCAATTTAAATATGCAGATATTTGCTTTAAAAGGTACTAAGCTAATTTTCCAAAACGGATGTCTATCTGAAACTTCTGGTTTTGATTTTTTATACATCAACTGGTTATAGAGTCAGTTTAACCTAGCAGTTAAGACACTAGGCCAGTGGTGGCGAACCTATGGCACGGGTGCCAGAGGTGGCACTCAGAGCCCTCTCTGTGGGCACGCGTGCCGTCGTCCCAGTCCTAGGCCTTCAGCTGGGTTTTTAAAAATCTTTTCACTTTAGGCCTCCGCCACCGTGTGCAAAAAAAAAAAAAGGTTCAATCAGTCAGTTTCAACTTCTTGCGGGGAAAAAAAAATCTTGCAAAGTTGGAATTGATTGAACTTTTTAGTCCCACCCAATCTGCCATTATCACTGCAGCCATGCCCACCCAATGGGCCACACCCACCCAATGGGCCACATCCACCCAGCACTCAACGATGCATAAGTGGATTTTGGGTTGCAGTTTGGGCACTCAGTCTCTAAAAGGTTCGCCATCACTGCACTAGGCTACAAGTGTTTCAATTCTGCCTTTGGCTGAAGCCAGCTGAGTGATTTGGGATCAATCCCTCTCTCTCTCAATCCCAGGAAGAAAGCAATGTCAACCCACTTCTGAAATTTTGCAGAAGTCCAGGCAGTCTGCAGGAGTCAGCACTGAATTGAAGGCATTAAAAAAATCATTATACTGTTCCTGCATAAACACGTGTGTATGTGATATTTGCTAAATTCACCCTTTTTTCTAGAGTTAAGCTAGCCCACATAATACACTAGGTCAAGCATAAAGCTAGTGGTAGGATTCAAATATGTGAACAACTGGTTCTCTGTGTGGATGACGGAAGTCCATTGTGGGCCTGGGCACAAAAAAAAAAAAATTGGTTACCGGTTCTGCAGAAATGGTGCGAACTGGCTGAATCCCACCACTGCATAAAGCTAACCAAGCCTGTCATGTAAGTTGACATGCAGCCAATGGGTCTTCACTGGTCCTGGTTAAGCCCATTGTGCAAAACCAGCCACGGAATAGCTGTCCAACCAAACCGACTTCCAATGGCACAGATTGCCTGACTGGTCCCACTAATGCGTGATCTCACTCTGATTAGCTGAATTATAGAAATTCATCCGGGCTGGCTGTAGAAGAAGTTTTTCCCTGCCAGTATATTTTCTTGTTAGAAGCCTTTACCAAGATCCAGTTCAGCAAGTCACGAAGTTCAATATGTGTCCGGTGCATCAAACGAATTTCTCCGCACTCTGACACCGCATCTTTTCTTCACTCCCCCCCCCGCTTATCTTTTACAATGTCTTGCCTGATGAAGAGATCTGGAGGCGTTAAAAGCCTACCGATTCTTCCATTTTTATTTTTTTCTGAGAGTTAAGACAAGAGTCCACTTAAGACAGCGGTTCTCAACCTATGGGTCGCGACCCCATTTGGGGTCGAACGACCGTTTCGTGGGGGTCGCCAGACACCGCGGTCTGCCATTTTGTTTTTTTTTTGTTTTTTTCATCGCGCGCGCCGAGCATGCATGGTTTGGGCTGTCGCGCATGTGCCGCGCATGCGCAGATCGGCCCGTCGCGGTCCGCCATTTTGTTTTTTGTTTTTTTCCGTCGCGCGCGCGCCGCGCATGCACGGATCGGCCTGTCGCGGTCCGCCATTTTGTTTTTTTTGTCGCGCACCATGCATGCGCAGTTCGGGCCATCGCACGCGCACCGCACATGCGCAGATTGGGCCGTCGCGCGCGCCACGCATGCGCAGATCAGCCCGTCGCGGTCCACCATTTTGTTTTGGGGTTTTTTTGTCGCACGCGCGCCGTGCATGCGTGGATTGGCCTGACGCGCAGGCGCGCCGGGGTCGCGCCGCGCATGGGCAGGGCAAGTGGGGTCTCAACCTGAAAAAGGTTGAGAACCCCTGACTTAAGAGGAGGAAACGTTGGGAAGCCACGGCAGGGTTGGGAAGACTCCTTCACAGTTCTCCTCTATGCCTTTTCCAATGCAAGAGTACCTTCCCCAAGGAGCATTTTTTTAAAAAAACAAAATGAAATATGACAGGGGAAGTAATGGCCTCCTTCTAATCCTTTTTCCCTACAGGTAAAAAGTCGTGCGGAACAAATCACTGGATGCACTAAGCCAGGAGGGGAAGGTAAGAGCCTTCCCTTGCTCAAGTATACAGGTAGTCCTTGATTTACAACAGTTCATTTAGTGACTGTTCAAAGTCACAACGGCACTGAAAAAAGGGACTTACGACCATTTTTCACACTTATGACCATTTTAGCATCCTCATGGTCACATGGTTTAGGATGTTTGACAACTGACTCACATTTATGATGGTTGCAATGTCCTGGGGTCACCTTTTGCAACCTTCGGACAATGGGGAAGCCAGATTCAATCTTTCAGAGTTACGACCTTTGCACCGTCAAAATTCAGATGTTTGGCAACTGGTTCGTATTTGTGACCCTTGCTGCATCCTGAGGTCACGTGATCCCCTTTTGCAAATTTCTGGCAAGCAAAGTCAATGGTAAGGTGACCAACTTTTTTACAATGAGGAGGAGGACACAAATAAATTGAAGAAAAAAAATATTGTAAATAAAACATTTTATTCATTGCAACAATACAGAATACACTATAATATGATAAATGCATAATAAAAAACATTTGTAGCAACATTTTATATTGTAATTACGCCTACATGCCTATTAATTATCATTTAAATATGTGGTATGAGTGTGGTTAATTTTAAAATTGTTGTTGTATCTTGTTGTAAGCTGCCCTGCGTCTTCGGAGAAGGGCGGCATATAAATGTGAATATTAAATTAAATTAAATTAAATTAAATGAGTACAAAAGAAGGACTGTCCTCCCTAAAGGAGGACGATTGGTCACCTTATCAATGGGGAAGTCAGATTCACTTAAGAACCGCAAAGTCAATGGGGAAGCAAGATTCACTTAACAACTGGGTTACTATCTTGTCCACTTCAGCGATTCCCTTAGCAACTGAGGCATGCAAGGTCGTAAAATGGGAGCCAAACTCACTTAACAAACGTCTCACTGAACAACAGGCATTTTGGGCTCAGTGGTGGTCGTAAGTCGAGGACTGCCCGTACTTTCCCCGCAGGTTCGCCCCCTTTACCGTAAACACAATGCAAAGGGCAGAGAGCCGCAGAGGAGCGTGCCGGGGCCGGGCTCTCCCCACGCTTGGTGAAAGGAAATACCCGGGAAGCTCCGGGGTAGCGCTTCATTCTCCTTTTTCCCCCTCAGCGAGCCCCGAGCGGATAGCGGCGGCGGCCCGGCCGTGAGGCGGGGAAATCCCCTCTTCTGGGCTCCCCGCGGTCGGGCTGCGCCGTCGCCGCGCCTCTCCCCCGGGCGCCCTCCCGCCCGCGGCCTTTTCGAGCAGGTTCTGCTTACTACAGACGCCGCCGGCGTCCAGCCTCCTTTGGTGTGTGAGCGAGCGCTCCAGAGGAGGAGCGAAGGCTGCGAAACGTCAAGGCGGAGAGGCGAGAAAGGAGGTGGGGGAAAAAAAATTAATAAAAGATTGCAGCCCTGCGAGCCGCCCCCTGGACCGCGCTGCGTTGGGATGGCAATGCTGTAGTGTGTGACAGCAGCAGCAGCGGCGGCGGCGGCGGCGCCCAGACGCAGCGATGAAATGTAGCGAACAGCAGCCCTGCAGCTGGGAAAGCAGGCAAGGCACCAGGCCGGTCTGAAATATGCGCTGACTTCCCGAGCTGTGGTGGCTTTTTTGCGACCAGAATCCACCCGCCTTGACTTTTTTTTCCCCTCCACTCCGCGGCATTCAATAACTCGAAAGCGCAATTCCCTCGGTGCCTGCCGGGTCTCGGCGGTTTTGCTGCATCCTCCGCGCGCCCAGGATGGCGGAGGCTGAACTGCACAAGGAAAGGCTGCAAGCTATTGCAGTAAGTCTTACTTCGGTTTGTTTTGCTCGCTTCTTAGGTCCGAAATCCAGAGCCTTAAGGGTTGCTCCGCATTCCCCTCACAAGAGCTGGACAGATGGCTTTTTCTCACCTCGCCCCCTTCCCCCCCCCTTTTAAAATGCGCCCTGGTGAATGAAGTTGTGCTGAGTTTGCCCTTTCGTTTTTTTGCATTGGCTTCATTGCTTTGTAAAGAGCAAATGGTCTCTGCCTTTGGTCCTGCATCGACGGAGTTGTAGTCGGTTTGCATGTCATTGAGGTGAATAGAGATAGATAGATAGATAGATAGATAGATAGATAGATAGATAGATAGATAGATAGATAGATAGATAGATAGATAGATAGATAGATAGATAGATAGATAGATAGATAGATAGATAGATAGATAGATAGATAGAGGTATGAGCTATTTGTGTACAAAATATTAGTTCACAAAATCTAGATTGGCAGTTGCATCAGAATTAAATAGAAGCATAAAGAATGCACTCTCTTTTAAGGGCAGATGCACTCACAATTTGCAGTGGTTTTCTATATACAGTAACAGTTGGCTGTTGCTTTTTGAATTGAGACAAAGTTAAGTACGCTGCACATAGTGTTGGTGATCAGTTTGCAATGCCAATGCTAAAAATTCAGCAGCTTTAGTAAGGTTTTAGTAATTGATTTGCAGTGCTATTCATTCAGAGGTGAGTTCCATTAATTCTCTCAGCTAAGCATGTACTGTTGCTGCCTTGACTGACTTCCTTTGACTCTGAACTGTAACTTCAGCAGCACCTGAAGTCCTTATCTGGGTTTTGAAAATTAAACAGGGTTGGACCAGGATAGTACTTTGATGTGGAACTATTGGGAAATACCAAGGTTGTGGATTGGGCTGGGAAGTCAAAAATAACCCTGGAAGTAGGCAGTGATAAACTACTACTTGCATATTGTTACCAAGTGGTCTTGTGTTGAACTTGACTCAAGGGAGAGTCCCTTGCCTATTTATTTTAGTAGTTTCCATTTAAAAAAAACAGGTAAAATGAATATCTACATATATAGGAGTTCCAAGAACAAACCCAGAACCCCTACATCAGGTTACACAACTGTTAAACACACACACACACACACACACACACACACACAGAGAGAGAGAGAGAGAGAGAGAGAGAGAGAGAGAGAGAGAGAGAGAGAGAGAGAGAGATTGAACAATACCATAAATAGGAATTAAGTAGATCAGCTGCCATTGTAATCTTTATTATGATCACCAAGGACTTGGAGGATGATAATATTGAGAGAGAACATACTATGTTCTTAATTTTTAAAAGGCTCGTAAGTCCATTCACCATGATAAAAGTTTATCTGAACACTTTTCATCATATAAACTCCATTATAAACCACACCCTTTATTCAAACATCTTGGGCATAAAAACTGGGCATAAAAACAGTTGAATAATGCCAGTTTTGTTTGATATTTATGTGAGTCAAATATTTGATTTTCTATCAAATATGTAATTAATGGGAGGGGGAGGGAAGGAGGAGGAATAAAAACACCCAAAAGAATTTTTGGACTAGTCTTTGTTCTTCTGCATGCATTTTTAATTCTCCCTGAGAAACTTCAGATAAATATAAATTAATGATAATATACAGGAAGTTTTATTTGACATTTAAAATCTCTGATCATGCTTAGATTTCAATCGGCTCCTGCAGAATTGATAGTGAATGTATGAGGCATATGATACTACTCTCTGCTTTGAATCTAGAGTTCTTTTATATTCTGATTTCTCCACCCCCACCATGTTTGATCTCTTCCTCTAAGAATGTTTTTGGAAAAAGTTTTGGTTTCGGCTGTTAAGTTGATTGCAATAGGCCCAAGAGATGGTTGTGTGTTTCTGCTCTTCTACTCTGACCTTGTTCTAAGGTAACTCATGCTGTCCATCAATAATAGTAGTATGGATGCTTTGATCTCCACTTTGTAAGGCTGATGTGCTTGGGCTGGGTTTTATACAAGTAGATGTCTGTACATTAACAAGTTTTTTCCCCCACATAGTTTGCCATTATCTCCTTCCTAGGGCTGAGAGGGAGGGACTGGCCCAAGGTCATCCATCTGTGCCTAAGGCGGAACTAGAACTCACAGATTCCCAGTTTTCTAACCTCATCTCTTCACCACCACACCAAACTTACTCTCTACAACAGTGTTTCTCAACCTTGACAATTTTAAGGCATGTGGACTTCAACTCCCAGAATTCCACAGCCAGCAACGCTGGCTGTGGAATTCTGGGAGTTGAAGTCCACATGCCTTAAAATTGTCAAGGTTGAGAAACACTGCTCTACAACCAGCTGGGTTTTGCTTTTTCATCCACTCATTACATTTCTTCACTGTCTTATTCCAGGCTCTTTCACACTTGACACTCCATAATGCTCTTCGTTTTCTGCTAAGACAGTTTTATCCACTTCCCATTGGTTTTGCTGTCTAAATGCAGCCATCTATGAATTCTTTTATTGTGTCTAGTATAATTTCACTGACTTTTTTTTTTACTCTTTTGACTATTTAATAAGCAAATAAGCAAATGAATAAAGCACAATTCATGCTAATGTATCTTTTTACCAACTCTAGAATGAATGGATAGCATTGACTCAGAAATACAGATAGTCCTCAATTTACAACCATTAATTTAATGACCGTTCAAAGTTACATGGCACCGAAAAAAGGGACATTCGGCCCTCGCACTTAGAACCAATCACAGCAACCCCCAATAGTGATTTGCTTAACAATTGTGGCAAAAAAAGGTTGCAAAACTCGGCAGGATTCACTTAACAACTTCCTTGCTTAAAAACAGAAATTCTGGACACATTCTTTATGAGTATGACTTTGTATTTGGACAATTGATTGCCCTGCCACCACGGTAATTCTTAAGCACTGGTTTGTAAAATGAAAAAACGAATTAAAAAAAAGAAATTCTGGACACATTTATGGTCGTAAGTTGAGAACTACCTGTAGATAAAAGAGAGACATTTTTTCCCCACAATATCTTTAGAATTTAAACTTTAATGATTAAAACCGAGAAAGGATGCTGAATAGAAACGAGCAGGAGGTTCAGCTGTCACCAAATGTTTATTAGTTTGACTGTCCAGTCAATATTCTTAGAATATGCAGCTCCAAGACTGGGTTGCTTTATTAAAATCACCTGCCATGTTGCAGTGGTCATGTGGTTATTTGCGATGTTGCCCACATGACTTGCCCCTGTATCATTTGTGCTTCAGTAAAGACCTAAACGCCTATAGAATTGTCAGCTGTTCAGTTGTGTAGATTTATAACAATCTGATCAGTGAGAACATTGTGACAGAATCAAGGCAAGTAGAACATTTGTAATTATTTAAAATTAAATTTCTAAGTCTTAAAATTCCGAAATCTGTTGTCTTCCTATTATATTTCTGGAGTAGACAAGAACTTTTAAAATTTCATATCTTTAAATTATTTAAAATTAAATTTCTAAATCTTAAAATTCTAAAATCTGTTCTCTTTCTATCATAAAGAACTTTTAAAATTTCATATGCATTATGCCTGAGAAATACAAAACTAAAATAGTATTCTTAAGCCTTCTCCCTTCCATGGAATAAAATACATAGGATGCTGTAACATCCTATCTTTAGAGATAAATTTCACTTAGAGAGCTAATTTGGTATAGTAGTTAAGACAACCAGCGGACTATGAATTCTAATCCAACTTTTAAGTGCGAAGCCAGCTGAGTGACTTTGGGCTAACCCCTCTCTCAATCCTGGGAAGGAAGCAGTGGTAAGACACTTCTGAAATCTTGCCAGGAAAACTGCAGGGACTTGTCCAGGAAGTTGGCAAGAGTCAACATTGACTCAAAGTGCCCCCCCCAGAAAAAAAAAATCAACTTAATCTTCATTAAGTGCTGCAGCCAAACTGTTGGTTGAGACTAATAACTGATAGCCTGTTATGTCCTTGCTGACTCTACTCAAAAGGTTGCCTATTACCTGCAAAGCCATATGTGGTTAGGATTGGATGTTTGGAAAGTTGGGTCATAGTTACTTAGACTTAGGCTGTAGTTGCTTGACTTAAGCCAGTCCATCTGATGTCACTATCCTTCATTAAGGAAAACAGGGATACAATTACAGATAGTCCTTGATTTATAACCACAATTGCGATCAGAATTTCCCTTGTTGAACAAGGTAGTTGTTAAGTGAGTCGTGTCTCATTTTACAAGCTTTCTTGCTGAGGTTGTTAAGTGAATCATTGGAGTTGTTAAGAGTATCATGTAGTTAAGTGAATCAGATTTCCCCCCATTGACTTTGATTTTCGGAAATTGGCTGAGAAGGTTGCAAATGACAATCACATGATCTCAGGATCATGTCATAAGTGTGTACCAGTTACTAAGCTCTCAAATTTTGATTGTGTGACTATGGGGATGGTGCAGTGGTTATAAGTGCAAGTACTGATCATAAGTCACTTTTTTCAGTGCTCTTGCAAGCATTTGCCCATAGTATATGATTAAAGAAATTGAAAAACATTGCATCCTAATTTGTGTATTAATCAAGTTAAGCTGGTTTACGTTAAATAGAAACTGTTCCCTCTATCCACATTCCTGATCATTTATACAAACATTTATACTCTACTTTTCATTTGTAAAGGCTCCCAGATAAGCTTATTGATAAATAAAAGATATAAATAAATAAAAGTATCCTTTTCTTTATATTAAAATCTAAACAGTTGATATAAAAGAAAAAATAGTGTGTTGGAAAAATAAAAGCTCCGGTGCCAGTGCTAGATGTTCTGCTATTAACCTGTTCACACATAAAGTTGCAGTATGAGACAGTTTGGTGTAGTGGCTAAGGTGCTGACCTAGAAACCTAGGAGACTGAATTCTAATTCTGCTTTATACATGAAAACTGACTGGGTGATTTGGGGCTGGTTACTTTCTCTCAGCCCAAACAACCTCACAGAGATACAATGGGGAATATAAGTGGCAAGAGCATTAAATATGTTTGCCACTTTGAATTGACCAAATATATTTAAGATGGCAGAATAAAACGATGATGATGATATGGTAATGGCTATAGTAGAATAGAGTAGTTTTTGACCATTTTATCAATATTAACTGGAGTGATAAAGCGAAAGAGAAAAACCCAACATTGCCCATTTCTTTCATGGTTAATTCTATGCACATCTTTCTGGAGTCTTCCTGATTTTATGCACACAGATTTTAGTTATACAAGCATACCTTGTTTTATTGCACTTTGCTTTATTGTGCTTCACAGACGTGTCATTTTGTTTGTTGGTTGGCTTTATAACCAAGTCTATTGGCACCATTTTTCCAACAGCACTTGCTAGCTTCGTGTCTCCGTTCCTCATTTTGATAATTGTTGCAATATTTCAAACTTTTTCAATACTATTAATCAGATGATTAACATTGCTGTATACATATCTTTTATATGCACTGGGAAACCAAGACAAAAATCGTGTGATGTGCTTTATTGCAGTACAGGCAGTCCTCGACTTAAGACTGTATTAAGCCTGCAACTTGGGTTGTAGGTCATGATGATTGTAAAGTTGGTCATCACATGACCACACCCAATTTTATAACCTTTCTTGCAGTGGTCATCAAGGGAATGCTGTGGTCATTAAGCAAACCTCTTGTTTCTTATGGGGCATTTTTTGCTGGAAAAGAGAAGTAAATGCCCATTTCTAGGAAAAAACCCAGTGTGAATTGCAGTCACTTGAATGCGGAACACTCCAAATGGCCATAAATGTGTGCTAATTGCCCCAAAAGTGATCACAGGGAAGCAGACATTGAACTTTGAATCTATGTCATAAGCTCCTTTTGCGGGGCGGGGGTGTCTGTCATAACTTCAAATGATCGCTAAGCAACCAATTGTAAATCAAGGACTATCTATATATGCTTTATTATGGTGGTCTGGAAGTGAGGTCACAATGTCTCTGAAATACACTTGTATTGCATCACTTACCTATTATGTTTTTTTCTCTGGAACTTCTAAATGGTGCCTGTGATCATTTTGGCCTGGTTACAGGGTGACCTATTCAGTCTCTGTTCCTTCTCTCTGATAGCAGAGGCCAGGACATTTCAAAAATGAAAAAAGGCACCTTTCTAACTAGTTTCCAGATGACGTTTCTAGATCTTTGGAAATCTAGAAGTGTGTGATCCATTACTTCCAACAATTTCCTGCTTCTCATGTTTAATTTCTGACCCCCATGTCACAGACAAGTTTATTTTTTGCCTTGTGACAATTTAGAATTTCCTTGTCTAAAATAAATAAAAGGCCTTTTGTGTTTGAGCTTTGAAGGAGCAGCTAATGTAGTCTGTCAAA
Source organism: Bothrops alternatus (assembly GCA_034064705.1). Classification (NCBI taxonomy): domain Eukaryota; kingdom Metazoa; phylum Chordata; class Lepidosauria; order Squamata; family Viperidae; genus Bothrops; species Bothrops alternatus. The sequence continues at coordinate 8,989,822 of JARGCV010000087.1, forward strand.
GCTTTCCTTTGAGGTTGGCTAAGAAGGGAATGTGAATATCCTTTGCCTTTTTTGGCAAGTGTCTTTGCATGCTTTTAAATATATTTGTTTAAAAGAGTTGATCAGATTATTTAATACTAATATGGCTACAGATGGGACACTGTTACTGTTATGAGAGGCCTCATATCGATTCCTTGCCTGAGAAGCTCTCAATTTATGGTTGGCTCCTGCCTCAGAGAGAGATTGTCTCTCTCTTATGATTTTCAATTATACTGAGACAAAGTTTTTTTAAAAAAAGATATGTATATTAATAGGAGGGAAAGTCACTTTTGCCAGTTCTAATTTCCGGTCTTTATGGTGAATGGTTAAATTTTATTTGGGAAGGAAAGTACAAAGTAGGGATAATCAGTTTCATGGAACAGTAGTAGACAAGACATTTTGCTTAGCACTTTTCCCAATATTCTAGAAGAAAAATCATTCTGATATGTGATGTGTCACTTCTTATCAAACTTTATCTTTGTACAAATAATGTTTTTCCTTGAAAGCCTAATTCAGATGACCAATGCAACGTTCTGTAATCAAAATCAAGTTAGAAACCAGATTTAAAAACTGATAAAAGCATATATTATAAACTCATGGATGAATATCAACTTAGTTTACCTTTTGTTCTTTGAGTGATCTACTTCTGAAATTAAAACACAGGTACTTAAATAGAGTGGCTAGTTGTGTTGAATTGTAGCCTGAGCTCTTCTGTGATTAAAACTGTTGAAGAATTTATGTCGGGGTAGACTGAGTAAATTATACATTTTTTTTGTATATCTATACCTTTACTCAGGATCACTCCAGCTACATATTACAAGGATTATTTATATTACCTGGATAAAATACTACATTTCCAAGACAAGGGCTTCTATAGGATTTTTTTTTAACTGTGTAAATTGCATGATATTCTGGTTTAGGAAAGAAACAATTTAGGCTTTGCAACTAAAATATGGTTTGACCACATTTTACTTGCATCGCAATTTGGCCGTCCCTCTTCTTATATATTGGAGTTTGTATCTTTTGCTTCCAGTTTATGGGAACTAGACTTTCTGGAGCATCCAATTCATTATGCTTTATTTTCCATGATCAGAAAATAAAGAAGAAAATTCAAAACAAAGTCACTGCCAGTTGGAGAAAACATGGCAGTCATTACTTTGTTCCTGAAACCTGTATTAAATCACCATATTCTAATCTCTCTCATTTACCATAGACCAATGTTCCTCAACCTTGGCAACATGAAGTTATGTAGACTACAACTCCCAGAATTGCCTAACCAGCATGGCTAGGTGGAGAATTCTGGGAATTGAAGTCCCCATATCTTTGTCTGCAAATGCCAAGGTTGAGAAACATGAATAGATCAAAGGAAAACAGACTCCATGGAGATTTGTAAGCAGATTCTCCTAGTTTAAGACTAGTAGTTTACAGGAGAGGCAACCTTAGGGAAATAAGTACTACTGTACATTTGCTTTTTAAGTTTGTTCAAGTTTGTTAGTGCCACACTTAAACCTAGTAGAAAAGGCCAAGAGACAAAATAAATTTTATTTTAAATTAATGTGTAACCTAAATTAAATATTAAATATGATTATTTATCAAGCATCTAATAATATTCCAATGTTTTTACAATTTTAAAATTACAATGTGGGGACAGCTTTTGGAAACGGTCTGGGAGCATCCTTAAGATTTGCAGTGCTACCCTAGAACTTAGATTGGATGTCTTGTCTATTCAAACTATCACCCTGGCTCTCGGCCATTTATTTTTGAGCAGTGTTGAGAAATATGATCACCAAATGTTCTTGGCTTTTAATTCCCATTAGAATGAGCCAACAAGTAAGCAAGAGTGGTTGGATTTTGTAGTCTAGTGACAGATGGAGAACTCTACCACAGCATTAGTTTATTCGCGTGATTCACCCAATCATCACGAAAAGAATTTTTTTATTGACATTTTTTACTTATTCCACTTCTCCTAATTAATATTCATTAATAGCTAAAGAAGACTGTTCAAACAACTGAAATGTCTTGGAGAACTAGTTTTGTGAGAGATGACAAAGTTGAAGACTGGAACAATACTAACACAGATTTCACAAACTATTCAAAGATGTTAGAAGCATTATCTGTGAATAATTTAAGAATAAAGTAAGTTCAGTTTTGTTTTTCTCTTTTGATGTTTATACTGTGTCATAATAACCTGCTGCTAAAAGAAGAAAATCAGCTATTCTTGCTGGGTAAGCTTTGTTTGTATCCTGGACAATAAGAGGCATTCACGAGAAATATTTTAAGTTTTTGTGGCTATTGCAGATTTAGTAAAAGCTTTCTATTTTTATTACAGTTATTTTTAATAACTGTGTATGTTATGCATGTATATTCATTCAGTAAGATCACTGGATTCCTTATCTACTAGTAATCTGAACAGAAAGACAGATTAGATGAATTTTAATTTATTTGATACATAATGAGCTTGGTTATAGTATGCTTGTTACTTTGCTACAGATTTGGCAAAGAAATATTCTGGGATATGTGAGAATTCTTGTAAATGGCTGCTTCTTTATAAAAAAGCTAAATTGGCCCATAAGCAAGCATCTTCTTGCTTCTAATCTAAAACCAAGATTATTACATTTTCTTAATCAGTCGCCATTTCATATGCATGCAGTAGATAAAAACAGAAATGATAGTTTAAGTATGGGCTGCATTCAGACATAATCTAATCTGTGGTTTAATGTTATATGCCCAAATCTTGGCTAGTGTCAAAGGGTCATGAGAAGGCTATTAGAAATTCTATTTCTGAGTTCATCGTTATTTGAAATCTAAATCTTTAATATTGTTAATCATGGATATAGTTAGAGCAGTGGTGGGCAGTTATTGCTCCTTTATGATTTGTGGACTTCAACCCTCAGAATTCCTCAGCCAGCCATCTGGACACTTGAGGAAATTGTAGCAGCCACAAGCTTGGGGCACTGGAGTGTAGTCTATACTTTAATATTTAATCCGAATGCAGTCACAATGCATCTTCTTTTAGCTTTGACAAAATAATAGTTTATTAAAGGATGCCGAGTAGATTAATTTCTCCATTCATTTTTAAATTTCATTTGTCTGCATCAGTTTAATTTTTTTTAAGTTCATGAGAAAATATATTCACTATATGTATTTTTGCTAATATATCCATGTTTCTAATATGAATTTATTTTCTCTAAATGTCACTAATTTTCCTTTAATAATGCTGCTGTTGTGAACATTTGTTATGGTCAGGTTAAATCACAAAGTTGGAAGAATTGTATGAATAATAACAGTTTCTAGTTTCCCATGAATTCAAAGGTGTGAAATTAAGCAGGTGGGTATTAAAATGTGAATAGAGCAAATGTTTTCCCATCTCTTGAAGGAAATTTGTTTGCATAGTAGAACTATAGGGCAAAAAAATCAACATAACATAACCTCATTGTTGAGATCACGTGTATCTCACGTGTCCTGATTTCTTCCATCATGATTTTTTTATTTGCTGATTTGCTGTTATTTGTAATAAACATTTAGCATGTAAAAATTGCTTGCAAAATTTCATTTCACTAGGAAGCATGTAGGCCAAATTATTTTCTCTGGCAGACATTCTGGGTGTCCGTGTTTGGAATTGAAATTCTTGATATCTGAGTGATCAAATAGTTGGTCCATTGGCCATAATTCCATTGGGCTACTTGAAATTGCATTGGCTTCAAATGGACGGCAGTCACTTGCATTTTGCCTGGTATTTTGGCTTGTGTCACAGAAGGGCACAGCTGTAAAGCAGCTGGATTTCATTTATGTTTGAGAACAAGACTCCATTGTCTGTCTCTAATATGATTTGCCCTTCCCTTTCTCCTCCATTCCTCATTTATTCCATTCCCCCCCACTTTACATGTTGGCCGCTTACAAGAAAAGTAGCTATGGAAAAAGAAGCTCACACTTTGAAGCCTAAAGTCTACATGGCATTAACATCTGTCAGGAAGAGTGCTGGATTCAAGGCTGTTTTCTTTGGCTGAGCAGAGAATTTAGTTCTTTTGGTTATATGTCCAAGAACTCCTGGCTTACAAACTAGTATAACTGAGACTTGAGCCTTTTCCATATGCTCTATATATTAAGGAAATAGGGGGTGGTAGATTTTACTCTTCTGGCAGATATGATAAACTTGTATACATGTTGCACAGAGGGAGAAAATACCATGGTCTTCCAGATATTGCTTGACTAAATTTCTTATCAATGACAGTTGGGCCTAGGGTCAGTTGAAGGTTCCTCACCTGACACACTGAAGAGATTTGTACATGGCCCCTACCCAGTGGTGGGATTCAAATATGTGAACAACTGGTTCTCTGTGCAGATGCCGCTTCTGGAAATCCATTCTGGGCCTGGGCAACAAAAAATTAGCTACTGGTTCTGCTGAACTGGTGCAAACTGGCTGAATCTCACCACTGCCCTTACCCCATGCTTATCCATATTGCTCTTGTGTACAAGTAATCCTCAACTTAACAACCACAAGAGAGCCCAGCATTTTTGTTGCTAAGTGAAACATTTGTGAATTGAATTTTGCCCCATTTTACGACCTTTCCTGTCACAGTTCTTAAGTGAATCACTGCAGTTGTTAAATTAGTGACCTAGTTGTTTAAGTGCATCTGGCTTCCCCATTGACTTTGCTTGTAAGGTGATCACATGACTGTGGGACACTGCAACCGTCATAAATATGAGTCAGTTGCTAAGTGTCTGAATTTTGATCATATGACCATGGGGATGCCGCAAAGGTCGTAAGTGTGAAAAATGGTCACGAGTCACTTTTTGCAGTGCCATTGTAACTGAATGGTCACTAAACAAACTGTTGTGAGTGGAAGAATACCTGTATAAAAAAGCAAGCAAGAGTATGAGCAGGATATGCCTGTAGACTGGGAAGTCAAAAAACATCACGGAAGAAGAGAACGGCAAGCCATAAAAACAATATATCCTTGAAGTTATCTGCAGTCAGTTTGAAGGAGATGTTACCTTATTTATTATATAAAATATTTGTGTAGGCCCTGCTCCATGAAGTTGTCCATTTCTGGTTCTCATATTTCTGTCCTGAAGCACTTGACATAAATCAGTAGCCTTAGTTTATATAGGAGAAGGAGGAGGAGGAGGAGAAGGGGATCTTCTGATTTTTATACAAAACTTTTTGCACTTAATGCAAAATAAAATTGACATAAGCTGCATAAATTCTAGGATTTCTCCAGCATGATGACTGAAGAATCCACCAATGGGTTATTTCAGTCCTCCTGCCCAATCAGACTAAGTTGCCAGGTTGTCATGCCCCTCCTTGACTGGGACCTCCCAGTTTCACCTTAGTCTTTCGCCCATGAGGATGTGATAACTTGACTCTCAGACTCTTCAGGCAGGTTAGACTATTAGAAACTGTTCACCCATTAGTGGATTCTTCAATTTGGAGAACTGGAGGCTCCCAGCCTCTGATTTTTTCTTTTACAGGGGATCCCGTCCCCTATCTCCTAAAAATAAGGGGGGGAAGTATTTTTCTTCCTTATTCTGGGGGGGGTGGTTTTTTCCTCTCCCTATAGCCCAGCAGCCAGCTGGGTCTCCTTCCCAGCCCCTTTCTGATCACTGGGAGGGTTGGCTTCTCTCCTTCTCTATAGCTCAGCAGCCAGCTGAGTCTCTTTCCCAGTCCCTTCAGGCCAATCCATCGCCGGGACACGGAGACTGCCTCCGTCGGCGTTCTAAATCACGCAGCCGCCATTTTGAGGCCCCTCGGCCTTTTGCTAATTACCAGCCTCCGTCAACGCTCAGCCACTCGCGACTGCCATTTTGAGGCCGTTTGGCCTTCAGCCTTTGACGAAGCCTCCTTTGGTCCAGCTGAAGGCCCGAAGTCAACAAATTAAGAGTGCTGCGGGCGAGAAGAGGACTACCCTAAATTTTCCTCTCTCCGGCTGCCCTTTAGAGACGGAGGCCCTAATAAAGCACCGTGTGCACCGTCGCGCCTAAAAAACATTAGGTGCGAACCAGCCAGCCTCTCCTTTTTGAGCTTAAGGGACCTTAAGACATTAGAACTTCTCTGGGGAGTTTCTTCCTACACCGAATCCAGGCCTTGATCGCCAAGACTCCCTCTCTCTCTCCCGCCCCCAGAGTTAGGTGTGACCGCCATTTTTTGAGGCATTAGTACACTAAGGAAGATTCTAGAATTGCCTCACAGTTGTGGGCGCCATTTTGTGTGTTCTGGTCATAAATCTAGGACTGTCTGGATAGACTGCTCTAATTCAGATAAGATTTTGCAATCACAACAAGATTTGTGGACCCTTACCAACTTGCTGCCAAAAGATTTGTTAGGCCCTGCTTGCCTAACACTCCTCACCGTAGCCTCTGCCACTCTGCATCTAGTGGTTGCTTGCCAGGACCTGACCATGGCCACTATTGTGAGACGCGTGTGATTTCATCACCACTTTGGCCACAGGACAGGCATAAAAATTGTCCTTCGCCTTGGTGACGAGCACCTTGAAGCACCCAGCATGAGTCTGGCTTAGCCAGTGGGCCGGCTCACGCTAATCCACGTGCAGTCAGTCCCTCCACAGGGGGCAACTGACGTCTGTTGCAGAGCAAGCCAGTTCCAGAGCCTCATCTGGGACACTTCTCGATCGCCATGGCAGACCTCACTGAGCCACAGCCTTTGGACACAGACATCCAATCCGGCCAAACTGATCCGGTTCCAGAGGCGCCTAAGGGAAAGGCCAAAGCAAAGTCCAAATACGGAAGGAAGGCACGTAAGGCAAGCGACAAGCAGGCCGATCACACACACAAAGCCCTGGAGAAGCAATTCTCCCGGGCCCAACGCTTGTCAGCTGGACAAGGACATATGTCTCCGCTCCCCCCACTTGCAGCTCCTGAGGCAGGAGTGCAATTACTGGCTTCATCAAGGGCGTGGTCACCGGAGCGTGAGCATCAGCATTCAGACCTTTGGTCAGGGAGGACCATCCCTCTTTGGGGAGAACCTCGAACTGCCAGGCCCCTCCACGGCGCCCACAGCGACATTCACACCGACTGCTGCGGGGCTTCGGCCTCCGCAAGAGCCGTCCTTTACTGACCAGCTGCAATCATTGATATCACAGGCGGTCATTCAAGCCATGGCCTCATCGGGTCATCATCAAACGTCACCCATACCAAGGTCCTCATCAGCACCCACTACCTCATCACGACCTACATTCGATCGTACCGGCGTGGTCTCACCATCCCATTCACCTGAATCCGATTCTTCCAGCGCTTCGGATTATGACGAAAGTGCAGACCGGTGATCGGATTGCGAGGAGCCTCCACAAGACTCCCAGCCCATGGCAGAGCTCTTCAATACTTCTCTTTTTCCTTCCTTACTGTGCAGGGCATGTGCAGCGGGTAAGCTCACCTCCGACCCAGTCCCCACCCCAGAGACCTCCACCGGTCAAGACACAAATCCCCTGTTCTCCGAACCAATAGTTAGGCACCTACAAATACCCTACCCCCCCTTATTCCTGAAGAATATTCAGGGACAATGGGAATCACTGGCAGCTCAGCCATCCCAGGGAGCGGCTGAGTGCAAGATTGTTGACATGGCCCAAACCTTGACAGACTTATTGGAGATGCGCAACTTTTCTCAGCAGCCAGTCTACCAGCAGATGTCTCTGACGCCCTTAAGGCGGAAGATAAGAAATCTGAACTAGCATTACGCAAAGTTCACCAGGCATCTGCATGGGCAGCGAAGGCGGCAACCTCCACTTCATTCTTCGCTAGACTTTCCCTTACCTGGCTTAGACAGCTACAAGACAGGATTCCCCTGGAGGAGGTCAGAGTACATCAGGACCTGACCAAGCTCCACTTTTCTCAGCAGCCAGTCTACCAGCAGATGTCTCTGACGCCCTTAAGCCGGAAGATAAGAAATCTGAACTAGCATTACGCAAAGTTCACCAGGCATCTGCATGGGCAGCGAAGGTGGCAACCTCCACTTCATTCTTCGCTAGACTTTCCCTTACCTGGCTTAGACAGCTACAAGACAGGATTCCCCTGGAGGAGGTCAGAGTACATCAGGACCTGACCAAACTTATAGCAACCTCTGAGTATATGGCGAATGTCTCTCTATACTCTGCCAAACACTCGGCCCGAGCAATGGCTTCCAGCATAGTCGCTTGGAGACTTCTCTGGCTTAAAAATTGGAGGGCCAAAAGCAAACACAAGTGGCGAGCAGCCACTGCCCCTTTCAAGGGAGGCTGATTATTTGGGGAGGCATTAACTTCGTACCTCATAGAAAACAAACAAAAGCAGAAGGTCATCTCTCATTTGACAAGGAGAGCTAACAGGCGCTTCCTCCCCTATGGCTGCCGTCAGTCTTTTCGGACTGGCGCTACAGCAGAGACGGGGCAATCATACTGGTCTTCAGCTCCCAAAACAGAATGTCCATTTGACAAGACAAGTTATAGGGACCGGTCCCAGTACCAGACCCAGAACAAGTCTTCCTTTCGTGGCAGAGGGGGTCGTCCCTTACATCGCACCAAGTGACTTAGGGGAACCCCTCCCATTGGCGGCAGATTCACTCTTTTCATCCGCCAGTGGGAAAACACAACCACAGACTCCTGGGTTCTGCGCACCATAAGAGAAGGACTGTCCCTGGAGTTCAAATCCACGCCCATACACCATTTTGTCTCTTGTCCAGCCATGAGAAACCCAATAAAAAGAGGGCTCATGGAAGATGCCATTCGACATTTACTGAGCATCAAGGCCATAGAGAAGATCCCCTGAACCAGGTGGGACAGGGGTATTACTCCATCCTATTTGTAGTCCCCAAATCCTCAGGGGGATGGAGAGCAATCCTCGACCTCAAAGGTCTGAACCTCCATCTCCAGTACCGGAAGTTCAAAATGCAGATGCTCCATTCCATTTTGGGCAGTGTCAGGCGAGGAGATCTCATGACTTCAGTAGATCTCATAGAGGCATATCTGCACATTCCCATCCTCCCGGAGCATCACAAGTTTCTGCGGTTTTGTTATCTTAACCGCCACTTCCAGTACAGGGCCCTACCATTCGGCCTTTCCTCCGCCCCCAGGGTCTTCACCAAGATCCTGGCGGTGTTGGCAGCACACTTGAGATTGGTTCCGGTGCGCGTCCAGTGCTACCTGGACGACATACTGATACAATCAAATTCCGTCATGACCGCCCAGTCGGATTTGGCCCTTACTATCAGGACTCTCCAGAACCACGGGTTCTTGATAAATTTCAAAAAGAGCCAGACATCTCCCTTGACCCGCCTGTTACACCTGGGCGCAGTGATAGACACGGACTCTTGTCACGTGTTTCTGTCAGAGGAACAGCACAGGAGCATCCGAGACCTGGCCCTCAGGGTACACAGGAACAGGGCAGTGACACTAGCTCTCCTTTCCCAACTCCTGGGGAAGTTAATATCCTGCATAGCGATAGTGCTGTGGGCCTGACTACATGCCTGGACCCTCCATTGGTTTCTGCTTTCATACCAGAGACAGCACACCAGTACCTCCAACCAGTTGGTATGTGTCCCACGCCAGGTGCGTCTCTCTCTTGACTGGTGGACATCTTCGGCCATACGCAAGGGGACTCTTTTCAGGGAGCCTCACCATATCATTGTGACCACGGATGCAAGTCTCTTCAGTTGGGGTGCACACCTCCAAACTCAGATGGCTCAGGGACAGTGGTCACAGGCAGACCTGAGGCACAACATAAATTGGTTGGAGCTCAGGGCGATCCATCTGGCTCTCAGGCACTTCCAAACCATGATCAAGGGGCAACATATGCTGGTCCTAACGGACAACGTGGCTGCAAAAGCTCACGTGAATCGGCAAGGGGGCACTTGATCCAGGTCCCTCATGACAGAGGCTCGGGCATTGGGCTCCTGGGCAGAGAGCAACCTGCTTTCCATCAGGGCCGAGCACATCTCGGGAGAGGTGAATCGACAGGCGGACTTCTTCAGCAGGTCGATAGTGAACCATTCGGAGTGGAGGTTACACCCGGATATCTTCAAGGAGATCTCGGACAGGTTTGGTCATCCAATCGTGGACCTGTTCGCCTCGCTGGAGAACACCCAGCTGTCCAGATTCTTTTCACGCTTCCCATCTTGGGGAGCAGAGGGGATGAACACCCTACGCAGCCCATGACCGCAAGGCTTTTTGTACGCCTTTTCCCCACTGCCTCTGCTTCCAGCAGTTGTCAGGAAGATCCTGGAGGAAAAGGCAGAGTTAATCTTTATTGCTTCTCACTGGCCCAGAAGGCTGTGGTTCACAGACCTAGTGAGCCTTTCCAACTCAGCTCCATGGTGGATCTCTGACAGTCGCATACACTTAACGCACGGGGATCTACAACATCCAGACCCCCAATGGCTCCAGTTGGCCGCCTGGCACTTGAACACCGCACTCTGACTCATGAGTCATATTCATCAGGGGTGATTGACATGATCCAGGCGGCCAGGAGATCGGCGACTAACTGCATTTACAAACATACTTGGTGGAACTTCTGTCAATGGTGTGACAAGAATCGCCTGAGTCTATCCAAGGTAACTATCCCAAGGGTATTAGACTACTTGTTGGAAGGTGTCAACAAGGGGTTGTCACCCAACTCCATTCGTAGACAGGTAGCGGCTCTCTCCACGGTGCTTTCCTGGGCCCCATCAGAGTCCTTGTCTTAGCACCCTATGGTCCGCTCCTTTCTTAAGGGAGTAACCAATAGCAGACCATCCGTAGTTCACAGGTATCCCTCCTGGGAGCTACCCCAGGTTCTGCAGGCACTAACTTCCTCACCTTTTGAACTCATTAGAACCTGTTCCTTGCGGTACCTGTCACTCAAGGTCTCCTTTCTGATAGCCATTACCTTCGCCAGGCGTACGTATCTCGGAACTGGTCACTTTATCTATCAGGAAGGACCTGTGCACGTTTCACGAGGACAGGGTGGTTCTTAGGTTAGATCCCTCCTTTATCCCTAAGATAAACACAATGTTCCATAGATCACAGGAGGTTATTCTTCCAGACTTCTGTCCCCGCCCGTCACATGACTTGGAATGGCAATGGCACTCATTGGATGTATGCAGAGCCTTACGCTGTTATATCAAATGCATAGCAGCCTTCCAAAAGTCTGAAGCCTTCATCCATGGGGCAAAAGGTATCTGCCTCAACCATAGGTAGGTGGATCAGAGCCTGCATAGCAGGGGCGTACGTTTCACTTGCCCTGCCTGTTCCTAGTCATGTGATGGCACATTCCACCTGCAGTGCCGCCACATCTGCAGTGTGGGCAACTCAAGCATCCATAGAGGACATTTGCAGGGCAGCGACATGGTCCTTGCCTTCCCCTTTCATTAGGCATTACCGTTTGGATAAATTTGCCTCGGCTGAGGCCGCCTTCGGTAGACGAATCCTCCAACTGGTAGTGCCAGCATCAGGGTCACAGGCCCCAACTGACTCCCTCCCGTAGGGACAGCAGGAGCTTTGGTACGTCCCATTGGTGGATTCTTCAGTCATCATGCTGGAGAAGGAGCGTTGGCTTACCTGAACGCCTCAGCATGATGATGATGAATCCACGCCCTCCCCTCTAGAGATCAGTTAGGTCCGTGACAGGGGGTTGTTGGTTTTTCTCCTTGTACCTGCTCTGAGAGTCATCACATCAAACTGTTGTCATTGGCTACGCCGTTGATTAAACTGGGAGGTCCCAGTCAAGGAGGGGCGTGACAACTTGGCAACTTAGTCTGATTGGGCAGGAGGACTGAAATAACCCATTGGTGGATTCTTCATCATCATGCTGAGAAGAGGCGTTCAGGTGAGCTAACGCTCCTTCCCATCATATTCAACAGACTTTTTCTCAGATTAAGTTTGATTAAGATACTGTAATCTTATGCACATCGCAAGAACAAGACCTACAGAATTCAACAGAATTGAACTCTTGATACATGTAGTCCCATTATACAACATTCTACTTCAAGTAATTTAAAAAGAAATAAGGTCTACCTGTGAGGAGGAGTAAGAGCAGCTCTAAGTACTGTATGCTGGTTTCTGCTTCCTACATAAACTTATGTCTTCTCTGTGATCTCGAACATACCTTGTCCGAAGTTGTAGAAAAGGCTGCATTGTTTGCCTCCTAAATTGGGGAGGGGTCATTTGGGGGCGAAGTAAATGGGCAGAGCTATTGTGTTAATTCCATTTCCATTTCTAGAATGTAGAATTCATAAATAAGGGGAAGTGTCTTGATTGCAATGGATAAAGCACTGAATGAATAAATGTCTGGGATATCAGGCTTTCATCTTATGAGGAGACTGCATGGATGTAGAAAAGTCTCCAATCCAAAGACTATAAAATGTGGGTAACTGGAGGGAGGAATTGGTTAGCAGAGTGAGGGCTGATGCAATTCCTAGAGTTTTATCCTTTATAGTCAGTGGTGAAAAGGATAACTCTAAAATTAAAGAGAAGAATATTTTTAGTTGCCCCTTGGTGGGTGGCATGACAGGCAAAATAATTCTTTCAAATAATTGCAGTGGGTTAGGGAAAGAGAGCAGTCGGTATTACAAACCAGCTTGCAACCGCAGTGTTAAAAAAAATGGCCTTGTAATTGAGTCAGCAGTAATAATAAAATAATCCCTACCCATGGCCAAGCCTTATATGGAGCCAACTGCTTTGAAGTTTTACTCCTGGACAACAATTACAATTATTCATGACTGCCAAAATCATAAACCTTTTTGCTACATAAAGCAAAAACTGACTCTTCTGTGAATAATTTTACTTTAGTTGTTAAAAAGGTTATAACAATATCTCATTAATTACCAGGTGTGTTGCAGAGGTAATGGAGTGGCTCAAGGAAATAGTTTTGAGAGACAGAACAAAAAGCCACTAGCAAGATGATGCATCAGGTAAAAGAAACCTGAGTCTGGTGTAGAACTGTAAAATGAGAAAACATCTCAGTCAAGATTCTCCCTAGATTTCATGAGCATAAAGAGAGGGAAGGGGGAAGTGCATTCATATTGTTACTGTATTTTTATAATAAAATTAATATTGGCCTCCGTGACTTTGAGTTCCTACTGTAATCTACCTTGAAGGGCTGCCCTAAATGGTTAACTTCTAACTTCAGAAAGATGTGGAATTGATTTCACAAGGAGTGATCTATTTCGTGCAACTAGATGTCCACTTATCATATGATCTTTCCCCACTACTGACTAGAAGTGCTACCAACAATCCTTGAGTCAGCAGGAGCTACACTGGCATGAAGTTTGCTTCCCCTATTGCCCATCCTGCCTCTCTTGCCCCTGTTCCATGTAGTTGCAATTACCTGAATCTCTCTCCTCTTAACAAATTTGTGCATCTTTTTGCTGCTCTTACCAGTATTGTCATAAAGCAGGGGTTCTCAACCTTGGCAACTTTAAGACTTGTGGACTTCAACTCCCAGAATTCCTCAGCCAGCAAAGCTGGCTGAGGAATTCTGGGAGTTGAAGTCCACAAATCTTAAAAGTTGCCAAGGTTGAGAACCCCTGTCATAAAGGGAAGATGCTAACACTGTTATAGCCAGGCACAGCTGGAGTCCATGTCATTGATCGGTTGGAGATATGATCAAGGCAGTATGGTAGAGGCAAAGGGAGAAATTGTTGTTGCCAAGATTCTGTTTAATTGCAAGTGGGCATAAGACCAAAGGTCTAATTACCTTATATTATTTTTAATTACACCTTACTATTATCAATCCAAAGTTATGTCCACAGCATTAAAGCCATGAGTAAGAAATGAACTATGGCTTTCTGCATCTATTTTAAAGCAAGATGGTCAGTTCTCAATCCTATATTACCCCAAAATCTTTAGTTCAGGGACTTGGTTCACCAATTATGGTAAGCCATAATGTAATTGATTTTTCCTTTAACTTATCATGATATGTGAACTCGGCCAAGGGAAGATTTGATTAAATCAGATTTATTTTCCATGGCAATGCATGACAAGATTTAGTTGCCCAAAGTAAGAGGGACCCATTTAACTTTGCCTTTGTTCATTAACTGGGGATCCTTCAAGGCAATATATTGTGCTGTGGGGAGTGGAGTTTAGATAATGATAACAATAATGATAGTGGTGATGATGATTGATTTAAATTGTGTAAGTCTTGGATTGATTTACATTTTATAGGTCTTTAGAGAAAGAACTACTTTTTGTAGTGTAAGTAACAATCCCTTTTTCACAAGGCCACTGGACTTTCTTGTTTTTCTTTCTGAAGAAGCTTCTTGGATGAGAAGCGAAACGTCTTCAAAGAAAAACAAGAAAGTCCAGTTGCCTCATGGAAAAGCATCTGTGGGGTAACTATGACCTGGATGACTGAGCATCTCCATAGATGTAAGTAACAATGTCTTCCTTCTTAGGGGACATATTCATTGTTTTCAGAAATTTCATTAAACAAGATTTATAGATTTATACATACATTCCTCTGGAAACAGGTTGTGCTTTTTTGTTTAATTCAGTCATTAACTTTCATACACGGTGCCAAAAACAGCTTCTCCTAACCTCTAGAAATCCTAAAATTCCCAGCCAGCCTATACAATAGCCATTCATATACTGTGCTAGTATTCTCAGTGTAGGACCACAATTAAAACCAAACTTTACATTGATAACAAGGCAGTTGTTAAATGAGTCACACCTGGTCTTATTACCTTTTTTCCCCCACAGTTATTAGGTGAATCACTGCTATTGTTAAGTGAATCGTGATTGTTAGGCAAATCTGGCATAAGTTTGGTTATCAGAAGCCAGCTGGGAAGGTCGCAGAGGGAAATCACATGACTCTAGGACAGCAGTTCTCAACCTTTTCCGGGGCTCGACCCCGGCCCGCATCGCGCATGCGCGGCGCGATGGGGCGCATCACGCATGCGCGGCACGGCGGCCTGCATCGCAAAGGGGAAAAAATGGCTGACCAAAAAAAAATGGCCGACCAAAAAATAAAAATAAAAATGGCGGACTGCGGTGTTTGACGACCCCTGTGAAATGGTCGTTCGACCCCAAATGGGGTCGCGACCCACAGGTTGAGAACCGCTGTTCTAGGACATTGTAATCATTATAAATACATCCTGGTTGCCAAGCAGCTGAATTTTGATCACATGATTGAGATGCTGCAACCATTGTTTAAGGACTGGTTGTAAGTCAATTATTTCAGTGCCATTGTAACTTCGAACGGTCACTAAACACATGATTGTAATTCAAGGACGGCTTATACAGAATTCTGGATTTTAATTTTAATTTTAAAAAATTATAATCTGAAAATCATGAGGCTGTGGAAGATTGGCCTATGATGAGTTTCGTTGAATGGCAAACACAAGGGACTTAACTTCCTGAGTTTCTTTGATTCACAGAGTCCCTTCCACTTGTTGATCAAGGCTCTGCTAATATGTTGTCATTCGAATTGAGGACATTCATTACCTTGGTCACACTGTGACCGGGCATTTGATATGGCTTTAAATTCATCCAGGAATTGACAAGAGACTTTTTAAAATTAGTCACTAGCTTTGCTTCCCACCTGATATGCAGCCAGGAATTTCACTGACTGGTGGATAAGGAGCTCACTTCACTTCCTATGCAGATCTGAAACCAGATCTGGTAATAGAGACCTAAGCCTTTCTGGAAGGGCTGAGATAGACCAGTCTAGGACCTTGAAGAATGGCAGCTTTTTCCTTGTGCCCTTCAGAAGTTTTGGATTCCTAGAATTCCCTAATGAGCATGGAGATTTTGAAGGCACCAGTTTGGAAGAAGACTTGGGGATGATTGCATCAGAAGGATATGTTCTCTATTGGACCAGCAATGCTTTTGGTGGTTCTAGTGCAGTGGTGGCGAACCTATAGCACGGATGCCAGAGGCGGCACTCAGAGCCCTCTCTGTGGGCACCTGTGTCGTGCCCTAGTCCTAGGCCTTCAGCTGGGTTTTATAAAACCTTTTCGCTTTAGGCCTCCGCCGCCATGTGCAAAAAAAAAAAAAAAGGTTCAATCAGTCAATTTCAACTTCTCGCAGGAAAAAAAAAGTTCTTGCAAAGTTGGAATTGATTGATTGAACTTTTTAGTCCCACTCAGTCTGCTGTTACCACTGCAGCCATGCCCACCCAATGGGCCACGCCCACCCAATGAGCCACACCCACCCGGCACTCGACGATGCATAAGTGGGTTTTGGGTTGCAGTTTGGGCACTCAATCTTTAAAAGGTTCGCCATCACTGTTCTAGTGGAAGACATTAATGCTGCAATACTATGCACATTTATATTTGAGATGGTATTGCTGCTGACATAATTCCTTGACCTCTCCCTAAAGCCAGTGTATATCTGGCATCTTAGTAACAGATAGGAAATAGCAAATTTTGGACTGGTATTACCACCCTATTTGGAAGTAGATCGTTTTACGTAGCTTGTTATATCATTGTTCTTCCGTCACTGTCTATTTTGTTTGAGGCATTTTGTTTGTAAAGTCTGGGTATTCTAATTCCCAGCCATTCAGGTTTTGCTGTAGAGAAGCTAGATTTGGATGATCATTGTGTAAAAAACAAAGGCTTCTAAGTCCTTCTCAAATCTAATTGATCTGCATTCTCTGCTGATGCAGACACTGGTTTGAAGAAGAAAAGGATTTGATAAAGCTTAGTTTGATCTGATAGGAAAGTCATTCATAGCAACGTATTAAAAGTATTTGGGCTGGACATCAAAGCTTTCTTGGTGTTCACCCAATGTCTAGTGGGGAGAATTACATGAAAAGGAACGTTGCTTTCTAAAAGGCTCTAGCAATAAAGTACATAAAACAGGATTAAAGAGTCCGCATGCTCCAAACATTTTCCATGCCTCTCCTGTTGCCTCACACATGCTGAATTAATTTTCCGGGGTGGGGGTGGGGGATACATTGTGAGATATTTCTTGGGCTGGAAACAATGGTGTTTACAGCATTTAAGGAGTTTCAACAGGCTGTGAGAAACGGATCATTTAATTAAAGTGCCACATTGTATGTTCATAGGCCTACTGTCCTATTTTTGCATAAGCCTGTACATTAAAAAAAAGTACACACACAAACACACACACACACGCTTCATTGATAAATATTGTGAACAAGGAATTATACTGCCAGATTCAAAATGCAATCCACCCCTCCTTCTTGAGTTAACAGAAAATATATTCAGCATGAATACTGCTGTGTCCATGGACAATATCTGACTGTCCTTCATAGATTCTCCATTAAAATAAAACTAAAAAAAATTATGTTGAACACTAAAATTAATCATTATTATTGATGGAATAGGATATTTGCTGTGGCCACAATGTTCTATGATTTCTGCTTCTCCAGAAAAAGTGAGAAGCTAAAGCAGGACATTGTAAAAAAGGGGTCATCAACACAACAGGTTGAAAGGAACAACTGCACCTAACCAAAATAAAATTTCATTAAAAATTAAAATGGTTGAAATCTCATGAGATCACCGCATCCTCAGTGTTTTAGTGAGATTTGACCCCTTCAGAAAAGCAAACTTTAGAGGAGCACACAGGACCTCTGCAGTTCTACAAGCCCAGGTCTAAAAAAAATCTGCTTCTCATGTCTTGAGGTCCCTACAGAGACTGCACCATCCACATGCTGAAGACCTCAGAGCAGACAAAATGGATGGATGAAATTACCTTAGTATAATTAAGTTTATTATGCTTGTCTTCTTTTCTAATTGCTTTGAGATTTTAAAAGAAATTTAAATGAATGTGTTCGTATGAATGTGTTCATGTAGCTTTGCTCTAGTGCTCAATTTTGGGGCAATTTCCTTCAGTATAATTCTGCTGTATTATTTTTATCAGTTTGTACATTTGTTTCATGCATATTTTTTTCCTAAATATGTTACAAGAATTGTGCAAACAGGTTGCATTCAAAGGCTCACTAAATGGCTGTATTCATGCAACCCATTAGTCTGTGGTTGCATCTGCATGACATGCAAATTATTTAGTTTGAACAAAGCTTTTTGTGAGTTTCTGTGTTGTATGAAGGGCGGTGTAGTGGCTTAGCAGATAAGATGCTGGGCTTGTCGGCCGGAAAGTCAACAGCCTAGGTTCAAAACCCGAGCGCCATGCAACAGGGTGAGCTCCTGTCCTTGCCCCAGTTCCTGCCAACTTAGTAGTTTGACAGCATGCAAATGTGAGTAGATAAACAGGTACCATTTCAGTGGGCGGGTAACAGTGCTCCATGACATCATGCTGGCCACATGACCAAGGAAATGTCTTTGGACAGCACTGGCTCAATAGCCTTGAAATGGAGATGAGCACTGCCCCCCCCCATAGTTGGCAATAACTAGGGAAGTAAAATCTGCAGGGAATCCAATGCTTAAGAATTAAAAAACAAATGACTTATGTGAGTCCATAAAATGGGTTTATTCAGTAACAAAGTTAAACGCATTGCGTAAACCCAGTCATTGCGGTTCCCTCTCATCTAATCTCAGGTGGTTAGGAGAGTTACAGTACTAAACTACATTTTTCCTTGCATCCTATATGGACTCCAGTGCATGATACCAACCCCTGATCGGTGCCTAGGCCATGTAACAAGGTGGAATGTAGGCCATTTGATTGGGGCTCTACCAGCCTTCCAGAGGCCTGGATTACACGAAATGAGATCTGGAGCGACGAGGAGATCGTCTCTTTGCCTTGCCAACTATGCTAATATCATCTACTCATCTTGTCACTACCTCACTGGAATGCCTGAAGCTTCAGAACATCAGCTGAGACATGGGCATGGTAGGCCTCTCAGGGTGAACTCTGGGAAATGCTTTGCATGCGCCACATTCCACCCTTCCACGTTGGCAACAAGGAGTGGATTTACTCCCCACCGAGGCAAAGCATTTCAGATAGTAAAGGACTCAGCAGTTGCGTTCAGACTGTACAGTAAACAAGCCAAAGTTATCCTTTGGGTGTGGCAGACAAAGAAAAGGATAAGGCATTGGTTATGGCCAATTTCAGATTAGTGCTTTAATCTGTATTATATTTGAGGCTATGATCAATAGGAGTATGTGTTTGCTAGTCTCTGCTACTGTCAAAACTGAACTGTGTACTAACGTATCTAACAGGACTGTGTAGCATGTTGGAGTCAGGTACAGAAAGGTCCTTTGGAACATTCAGGAATATACATTACAATTTTTTTAAAAATAAAGAAGAATGAAAACTACAGAAAGGAAAGGAAAGGAGAGAAAAGAGAGAGAAAGAGAAAGAAAGAAAAAGAAAAAGACATCATTCTAATATAGTAGTTAATTAGAACAAGTAAAGGTAATCATATCTGCTTGATATTTTAATAAGTATCAATAACATTAAGGCAGAAATTATAGGAGCTGATAAGAATTACCAATCAATAACAATTTAACATGAAATGTTAACTTATCCAAAGCAATCCATTCTACCTTCTTATGAAGCTATTACTAATCCACATCAATTTTTTTTTGTATTTTTTGCAAATTAAAGGTAGGATCCTGGGTTCAATATTCAGTGTTTTATTGTGACTAGACAAAATAAATATATTTGCCTTTGCTGTTCCTTCATTATCTCCAATTCATTTTGGGATCATCTGCAATAAAAAAATAATTCTTAGTAAAATATTCATTAAGCTTGGTAAAAACATCATATTAACATCTCTCTCTCTCTTTCTCAAACATACACGAACACGCACAAACTGGGTCTCTGAAATTTGATGGTTTAGTCTAAATTTTGATGGTGAGAGTTTGGAAGCCTGGGAAACTCCTAAGAAATAGTGTTGGCATATATAGGCTGTAGTTTTCCCATTTCTGCTTTATACACCAGAAAGCCTGGAAAGCATGATAGACAAAGACATAGGAAACAATCACAGCTAAGCTTGGGATTCAGCAATTAATTTTTCCCAAATTGATGTCCTCCAGAAGCGTTAATCTATAATTGCCAGAATTCCCAGCTAGCATAGTTGAAAAGAAAAATTGACAATTGAAATTCAACATACCTGGAAAGCGTATCTGGAGGACTGGGGAAAACCTGCCTTACGGGAGTGAATATTAGTATAATTAAATGAGTTGAAAGCCAAAGAAGGAAATACAATTACATCATACAGTATGTAGTAACAACACATACTTGTTCCTGGAAATGGTTTTGGTATTTCTGTTGAAAAAAAATTTTTTTTTGTTTTATTTTGCTCTACTTTGTCTCTACTTTTGGCTCTTATGACTTTTTCTTTGCTTATATAAATCTTGAAAATTGGTTCTCAGTTGTAATGCATACTTAAGAAACTCTAAAATCTTTCATTTGAAAGTAAAAATAATGTAATGTATGAAATGGGCCCTCAAACTAACCGTGAGGCTCCTGCTTTCTTCTAGAACAGGGATGTCAAACTCAATTTCATTGAGGGCCGCATCAGCATTATGGTTGCCCTCAGGGGGCCGGGTGGGTTTGGCTAGGGTGGGTGTGGCCTACTGGGTGGGTGTGGATGGAGTGGGTGTGGCCTACTGGGTGGGGGGCCAGCTCTACATCGTTTGTGTCAAGGGGGCCTGTGGGGACCTGAGCAGGAGTGGGACAGATTTGAGGGCAGAAGGGGGTGGGACCAGGGCAAGTGCCAAGGCATGGTCCACTGGAGGAGCCTCACTGTTCCTCTCAGGCCATGCAGGAGGGGCTGGATGGTGATGCTGGCTGCCCGGAGCCCTGGGCAGCAGAGGTCAAATGCCCAGCCTGACCCTTGAGCACCCATGGCACCAAGCCCAGCCCCACTTCCTCAAGGCTGCTGCTCAAGGTTCCCCTGGTTCCTCGCTGTTTCCAGATGGCCTTGTGGAGCTAAGACTGAATGTGTTTCAGCACAAGAGGGCCACTACAAAATTGTACATTGGCTCCTGGGTGACCTGGGCCAGGGCCAAGGCAGTGGGGGCCGTTCCCTCACTGTTTCCAGGATGGCTTTGCGGGCCACATGAAACCACTTTGTGGGCCGCATCCGGCCCCCGGGCCTTGTGTTTGACATGTCTGATCTAGAAAATGATGTTCTATTTATCTCTATTTATTAACTTTGTATGCTGCCCATCTCACTATCACTATCACCCTGAGTGGCTTCTAGCACTATAAATAACAAAATCAAACAATTACAGGATTAAAACATATGGCATTAAAAGTTAAAACAATTAAATTAATATTGAAGTGGATAAAAAGAACCAATGCATAGACATGGGATCTTCTACTAATGTACAAGCCACCCAAAATATGTATATATTTTATTGCATCACACCCAGCTAACTGGTGAGTTCAGTTTCCAGTAGCAACAGGCTGGAAATAGAAGCTGCAAGTACTTATTGCCAACTAAATTATAAAAAAATTTTTTCAACAGAACAGAAATCTTGAAGTTTAAAGGAAATTTTCAATTTTAGTAGAAAGTTGGTGGTACAGAATATTATTCTTAGATAGCAGTTTCTCTACTTTCCTCTGCTGAATGCATTCTATGAGACCAGCTCAAACATTTTATTTGTGATTGATAGAGTAGTAAAGGAAATGGGATAACAGTTTTTCAGTGTATTGATGAGCTTGAGAAATGCCTCACTCTATAATAAATGATTTCAGTATTTAAAAAATAGCTAGGAGAAAATGTTTAGTAATTTTCACCCTTTTCACCTTAGTGATTAATGCCTTATATTTTATCATCATATTTTGTGGAGATAGAGGGAAGAAGCTACTAATATGATCTTCATTAAATGATAATTGTCTTATGAATGCAAAAACATAGGAACAATAAAATGAAGGCAGAAAAATATTTTTCTTCTTCTGGATTGGATTTATGACCATTTGTGACATTTTTTACAAACATTTATACAACATAATTCTTTCCTGCTCTCTGTTTATAGATACCTACGTGACTTTTTCCTCGCAAACAGTAAACAGCCACTACATTGTAAGCCTGTTAATTGCTAAAACATCCTTTTTTAGTCTGCCCTATTAGGAATTTGAGGCCTGTAACTCCTTACTAGTGGGAATTCTGGATGCTTTGGTATCATAACTATGTTTGTGGGGTAAAACTTCTTCAGAACAGGAATGTGGGAAAATGTAAGCATGGCAATTGCCATAATGACCAACTGTGAGAAACATAAAGCAGTGAGTCCATTTTGCAAAGGGGAATGAAAAAAAAAGAGCTAGATTTGAATAAAGAAGATACATATTATTTAGGTTCTGTTTGGTGCCATTCGTTGATTGCCACCTATAATGACTAGAATTCTTGAATTACGATAATGATTTAGTGTTTGCCATATTGTTTCAATATTCCAAAAAGCTTCAGATAAGTTTGGGGAGCCTGACATATCCCAATATATATTGTTACCACCGATTAAGAAAACTGAGGATCAAACAGAAAAGGAAGACTTCATGAGGAAACTCATCCTCATTCAGATGAGTTAAGATTCAGAACTATTGGCAATCAGAGTGTAAAGGGATGGAGAGAATTTAACCAGAAAAAGATGAAGGAAAAAGCAAATGAAAAGAATTAAGAAAACTGCTACCTCCACAATACCTTCCCACAATCTACAGCTACCCGTGTTTCCCCGAAAGCAAGACACACCCGATTGTCAGACGTATCGGGGTGTCAGGGGAGTCGGCTAAGTAAGCCATCCCCCGACCGTAAGACGTGTATCTTGCTTTCGGGGAAACACGGGGGGGCGGAGGGGAGGGAAGATGGACGCGCTGCAAGAGCGGAGCGTGGCGTGGCGGGGAGCGGAATCCAGAGCTTTGCTCCCCTCCCTGCCCCGCCCCGCCGCCGCTCACCCACCCACCGCTTCGCTCGCGCCAGCGATGGGGCTGGCGTGGTGGGGGGGGAGCGGAATCCAGAGCTTTGCTCCGCTCCCCTCCCCGCCCTGCCGCCGCTCACCCACCCACCGCTTCGCTCGCGCCAGCGATGGGGCTGGCGTGGTGGGGGGGGAGCGGAATCCAGAGTTTTGCTCCGCGATGAAGCGGTGGGTGGGTGAGCGGCGGCGGGGAGGGGAGGGGAGCAGAGCAAAGCTCTGGATTCCGCTCCCCTCCCCGCCCCGCCACCGCTCACCCACCCACCGCTTCACTCGCGCTGCCTTTTCCGGCGACCAACCTCAAAAAAGAAAGGGAGGTTGGTCGCCGGAAAAGGCAGCGCGAGTGAAGCGGCGTGTGAGTGAGGCGATGGGGCTGGCGTGGTGGGGGGGGAGCGGAATCCAGAGCTTTGCTCCGCTCCCCGCCCCGCCCCGCCGCCGCTCACCCACCCACCGCTTCACTCGCGCCAGCGATGGGGCTGGCGTGGTGGGGGGGAGCGGAATCCAGAGCTTTGCTCCGCTCCCCTCCCCTCCCCGCCGCCGCTCACCTACCCACTGCTTCGCTCGCGCCAGCGATGGGGCTGGCGTGGTGGGGGGGAGCGGAATCCAGAGCTTTGCTCCACTCCCCTCCCCGCCGCCGCTCACCCACCCACCGCTTCATCGCGCCAGCGATGGGGCTGGCGTGGTGGGGGGGAGCGGAATCCAGAGCTTTGCTCCGCTCCCCTCCCCGCCCCGCCCCGCCGCCGCTCACCCACCCACCGCTTCGCTCGCACCAGCGATGGGGCTGGCGTGGCGGGGGGGGGAGCGGAATCCAGAGTTTTGCTCCGCGATGAAGCGGTGGGTGGGTGAGCGGTGGCGGGACGGGGCGGGGAGGGGAGCGGAGCAAAGCTCTGGATTCCGCTCCCCTCCCCGCCCCGCCGCCGCTCACCCACCCACCGCTTCACTCGCGCTGCCTTTTCCGGCGACCAACCTCAAAAAAGAAAGGGAGGTTGGTCGCCGGAAAAGGCAGCGCGAGTGAAGCGGCGTGTGAGTGAGGTGATGGGGCTGGCGTGGTGGGGGGGGAGCGGAATCCAGAGCTTTGCTCCGCTCCCCTCCCCGCCCCGCCCCGCCGCCGCTCACCCACCCACCGCTTCGCTCGCGCCAGCGATGGGGCTGGCGTGGCGGGGGGGAGCGGAATCCAGAGCTTTGCTCCACTCCCCTCCCCTCCCCGCCACCGCTCACCCACCCACCGCTTCGCTCGCACCAGCGATGGGGCTGGCGTGGCGGGGGGGAGCGGAATCCAGAGTTTTGCTCCGCGATGAAGCGGTGGGTGGGTGAGCGGCGGCGGGACGGGGCGGGGAGGGGAGCGGAGCAAAGCTCTGGATTCCGCTCCCCTCCCCGCCCCGCCGCCGCTCACCCACCCACCGCTTCACTCGCGCTGCCTTTTCCGGCGACCAACCTCAAAAAAGAAAGGGAGGTTGGTCGCCGGAAAAGGCAGCACGAGTGAAGCGGCGTGTGAGTGAGGCGATGGGGCTGGCGTGGTGGGGGGGAGCGGAATCCAGAGCTTTGCTCCGCTCCCCTCCCCTCCCCGCCGCCGCTCACCTACCCACTGCTTCGCTCGCGCCAGCGATGGGGCTGGCGTGGGGGGGGAGCGGAATCCAGAGCTTTGCCTCACTCCCCTCCCCGCCGCCGCTCACCCACCCACCGCTTCATCGCGCCAGCGATGGGGCTGGCGTGGTGGGGGGGGGAGCGGAATCCAGAGTTTTGCTCCGCGATGAAGCGGTGGGTGGGTGAGCGGCGGCGGGACGGGGCGGGGAGGGGAGCGGAGCAAAGCTCTGGATTCCGCTCCCCTCCCCGCCCTGCCGCCGCTCACCCACCCACCGCTTCACTCGCGCTGCCTTTTCCGGCGACCAACCTCAAAAAAGAAAGGGAGGTTGGTCGCCGGAAAAGGCAGCGCGAGTGAAGCGGCGTGTGAGTGAGGCGATGGGGCTGGCGTGGTGGGGGGGGAGCGGAATCCAGAGCTTTGCTCCGCTCCCCTCCCCGCCCCGCCCCGCCGCCGCTCACCCACCCACCGCTTCGCTCGCGCCAGCGATGGGGCTGGCGTGGCGGGGGGGAGCGGAATCCAGAGCTTTGCTCCGCTCCCCTCCCCACCCCACCCCGCCGCCGCTCACCCACCCACCGCTTCGCTCGCACCAGCGATGGGGCTGGCGTGGCGGGGGGGAGCGGAATCCAGAGTTTTGCTCCGCGATGAAGCGGTGGGTGGGTGAGCGGCGGCGGGACGGGGCGGGGAGGGGAGCGGAGCAAAGCTCTGGATTCCGCTCCCCTCCCCGCCCCGCCGCCGCTCACCCACCCACCGCTTCACTCGCGCTGCCTTTTCCGGTGACCAACCTCAAAAAAGAAAGGGAGGTTGGTCGCCGGAAAAGGCAGCGCGAGTGAAGCGGCGTGTGAGTGAGGCGATGGGGCTGGCGTGGTGGGGGGGGGAGCGGAATCCAGAGCTTTGCTCCGCTCCCCTCCCCGCCCCGCCCCGCCGCCGCTCACCCACCCACCGCTTCGCTCGCGCCAGCGATGGGGCTGGCGTGGCGGGGGGGAGCGGAATCCAGAGCTTTGCTCCACTCCCCTCCCCTCCCCGCCGCCGCTCACCCACCCACCGCTTCATCGCGCTAGCGATGGGGCTGGCGTGGTGGGGGGGGAGCGGAATCCAGAGCTTTGCTCCGCTCCCCTCCCCGCCCCGCCCCGCCGCCACTCACCCACCCACCGCTTCGCTCGCGCCAGCGATGGGGCTGGCGTGGCGGGGGGGAGCGGAATCCAGAGCTTTGCTCCACTCCCCTCCCCTCCCCGCCGCCGCTCACCCACCCACCGCTTCATCGCGCTAGCGATGGGGCTGGCGTGGTGGGGGGGGAGCGGAATCCAGAGCTTTGCTCCGCTCCCCTCCCCTCCCCGCCGCCGCTCACCCACCCACCGCTTCATCGCGCCAGCGATGGGGCTGGCGTGGTGGGGGGGAGTGGAATCCAGAGCTTTGCTCCGCTCCCCTCCCCGCCGCCGCTCACCCACCCACCGCTTCATCGCGCCAGCGATGGGGCTGGCGTGGTGGGGGGGAGCGGAATCCAGAGCTTTGATCCGCTCCCCTCCCCGCCCCGCCGCCGCTCACCCACCCACTGCTTCATCGCGCCAGCGATGGGGCTGGCGTGGTGGGGGGGAGCGGAATCCAGAGCTTTGCTCCCCTCCCCGCCCCGCCGCCGCTCACCCACCCACCGCTTCATCGCGCCAGCGATGGGGCTGGCGTGGCGGGGGGGAGCGAGGGGAGCATTCCGCCGGCACGGGCCACATTTGTGGGCGCTGGCCGCGTCCTGCCGGCCTCTCAACCCAATCCCTGCCGCTGTCGCCTCCCCATCCACCGGGCAGCAGAGCGCGCGGGACCGGGGCGGGTCTGGGGCGGTGCGCAGGCCTGCTCTGGGCTGGCGGCGGCGGCGGCGGGGAAGGGAGGGGAGGGGAGCGCCAGCCGCCCCTGCCACACAGGCAAAGCTTCGTGGCGCCCGCTGGGAATGGAAAGATTTCACCCGCACCTTTTCTACCGGTACGTACGCTTTGAAGGCGGGGCCGCTTGAGTGAAAAGCAGGCAGAAATTGATGGGAGGGGCAAAGGTCTTGCACAGCAAAAGTCAACGACAAGCCCAAACCACCAAAATATTAATCAGTCCTGAAAAATTACTTTTTAAAAAGACAGGAAAGTGGCCAAAATAGACCCACGTTGTTCGCTGGATAAACGAATAATTAATCATAAGGCAGTGTATCTCCGGCTGGTTCGCCTTTACGTGGGCTTATAAATTCTCCCTCTTCCTCCCCACCACTCTCCTTACGATAAAACAAAAGTACATCTGATTTTGTTAACCCTAACTTGTCAAGTTCAGTTATTCCTTGGCACCCCACTTGAACTGGCCGTAAGCATTTTGTGTATTCAAAAAGCTTCTACCCTTTTGGCTGTGCTAATTGCCTGATTTACAAGCCTTCAAGGCAAGGCAATTGTTCAGATCAAAAGACTGCTCCTCAACTGTTGGCTTACACAAAAACAAACAAATCCTCAGGCTACCGTATATGTTTGAGATAACTGAAGTTTACGATCTGAAAGAGACACCAAATTAGCCTAACATCACACCTCAAGGATTTACAGATCTTTGACAGTTAAAAGAGTTTATACCGGTAGGAAACATATTATCTTGTAATTACCGTATCTTGTAATCTCCTGACCTCCTGACTACCGTAAGCAGGAGATATATATACACCGTATATGACATGCCCCGAAGGCAACACGTAGTGGGGGTTTTGGGGATAAAAAGAAAGTGAGCCACTGTCTTGCTTTCGGGGAAACACGGGTATAAATTTCAAAGTATTTCGTTCCTGAAGATTTTTATCTAGGAATTATAGTTTCTCAAGACTGATTGAAACTCCCAGAACTCTTTGCAGTAGTGGAACTTTCAGTTGACTTTTTCTTTGGCCACATGAGCGTTACTGCTTGTTTTTCCCTGCAATTTTCAGTGTTTCAAGGAACAAGAGTTAAGATGAAGAAAGAGTTAAGATGGAGAAAGTATATGGTGCCATGGTGCTGATATCACATGGCTAGCATACTTCAGTAGTGAGAGTGACCAGCCAAAACCTTTGTAAAGATGTTACATCATAAGATATAGTAATCTTCATATAATATTGCACTAAATAGCAGCAGGAGACAGTAGAGGTTGTTCTAGACTTATTACCACAATTGACCCCAAAATTTATGTTGCTAAGCGAGACAGTTGTTAAGTGAGTTTTGCCCCATTTTATGACCTTTTGTGCCACAGTTGTTAAGTAAACCATCAAAATTATTAAGTTACTTAATAATTATTAAATTATTAAGTTAAGCGACCGGTTAGGGCGCATAGGGTTGGCCTCCTACGAGTCCCGTCTGTTAGACAATGTCATCTGACGGGCCTAGGGCAAGGGCCTTCTCCGTTGCTGCCCCAGCCCTCTGGAACCAGCTTCCCTCAGAGGTTCGTACTGCTCCCTCCCTCCTAGCTTTCAGGAAACTATTAAAGACACATTTATGCAGACGGGTTTGGGGCATGTGAGCTGTGCTCTGCCCCTGGGCCCTAGGAAGGTCCCTCCATCAGCGACTGTGAGCTGATTGTGTTTGTATGAATGCAATTAATTTTTAAATTTTTATTGTATTTGTTGTAAGCTGCCCTGGGTCCTAGGAGAAGGGTGGCATATAAATTTGATTGTAAATAAATTATAAATAAATAAAGTTAGTAACATGGTTGTTAAATGAATCTGGCTTCTCCAGTGACTTTGTTTGTCAGAGGGATCACATGACCCCAGGACACTGTAACCATCATAAATACGAATCAGTTGCCAAGTGTCCGAATTTTGATCATGTGACTATGGGGATGCTGCAACAGTCGTTAAGTATGAAAAAATGTTCATGTCATTTTTTTCAATGCTGTTGTAACTTTGAACGGTCACTCAACAAAAGGTTGTAACTCGAAGTCTGCCTGTAAAAGATCCTTTATAGCCCTATCTCTAATAAATATAAATATAAATATATATCACAAACTTACTTTAAAGAGGGCAAAAATTACCCTCAGAAAGTTTGTTCAGCT
Organism: Bothrops alternatus; assembly: GCA_034064705.1. NCBI lineage: Eukaryota > Metazoa > Chordata > Lepidosauria > Squamata > Viperidae > Bothrops > Bothrops alternatus. Next base: position 9,018,183 of record JARGCV010000087.1, read on the forward strand.
CAGCTGTTCTTCTGGTATAAAGAAGGAAGGGAATTCCTTTAGGTCAAATAAAGAATGGTTGATTGGCCTTAGGCAGACCTCTTGTTAGCCCATAAACCAGGGGTTCTCAACCTTGGCAACTTTAAGACTTGTGGACTTCAACTCCCAGAACTGGGAATTGAAGTCCACAAGTCTTAAAATTACCAAGGTTGAGAACCCCTGCCATAAACAGTGTACCTCTGTCTAAAACAAATGAATAGAATAGAATAGAATAGAATAGAATAGAATAGAATAGAATAGAATAGAATAGAATAGAATAGAATAGAATAGAATAGAGCTGGAAGGGACCTTGGAGGTCTTGTAGTCCAGCCCCCTGCTCAAGCAGGAGAACCTATATACTATCTCAGACATGTCACTGTCTAGCCCAGTGATGGCGAACCTTTTAGAGACCGAGTGCCCAAAAAATGGCCCCGCCCCCGTTCCACCCCCTGCCCCGCTCCGCCTGCCCACAAGGCCACTCATCGCTTCCCGGGCCCGCTGCATATTGCCCAGCAGCGCCATGACGGCCACACCTGCCCACGCCCCGCAGCATCAACTGTGCATGATGGGGTGTGAGGGCAGAGTCTTGTCTACGCTGCAAGGCTGCAATGTCCTTGGCTGTGCTGCTCCGTGTGGGCCACGCTCGGGGGCGACTCTCCTCCAAGAGGGCTGCTGGTGAGGAGGGTGTTGCAGGGGGAGGCAAGGCTGGAGCAACAGCATGTGTGCCCACAGAGAGGGCTCTGAGTGCTGCCTCTGGACCCATGCCATAGGTTCGCCACCACTGGTCTAGCCTCTTCTTAAAAATCTCCAGTGATCGAGCACCCACAATTTCTGGGGGTAAGCTGTTCCACTGATTAATTGTCCTCACTGTCAGGAAGTTTCTCTTTAATTCCAGGTTGCTTCTCTCCTTGATTAGTTTCCAACCATTGTTTCTTGTCTTTCCCTCTGGTGCTTTGGAGAATAATTTGACCCCCCTTTTCTTTGTGGCAGCCCCTCAGATACTGGAACACTGTCTCCCCTATTTCTTCTTTTCTTTAGACTAGCCAAACCCAAGTCCCACAGCCATTCTTCGTATGTTTTAGTCTCCAAGCCTTTGATCATCTTAGTTGCTCTTCTCTGAATTTTTTCCAAACTCTCAACATCTTTTTTGTGATATGGTGACCAAAATTGGCTGGTCTTACTAGGGTTTTATAAAGCGATACTAATACTTTGCGTGATCTTGATTCTATGCCTCTGTTTATACAATCCAGGATTGTATTAGCTTTTTTGGTTGCTGCTGCACATTGCTGGCTCATAGTCAAGTGATCGTCCACTAGGACTTCAAGGTCCCTCTCACAGTTACTATTTTTGAGCCAGGTCTCGCCCAATCTGTACTTGTACCTTTGATTTTTCCTGCCTAAATGTAAAACTTTGCTTTTCTCACGTTGAAACTCTTTTTGTTGGATAGGGCCCATTGTTCAGGTTTGTCAAAATCTTTTTGGATCCTGAGTTTGTCTTCTGAAGTGTTGGATACTTCTGTCAGTTTAGTGTTATCTGCAAATTTGATGAGTTCCCCTTCAGTTCCCTCATCTAAGTCATTTATGAAGATATTGAATACTGGGCCTAAGATGGAACCTTGTGGTACCCCACTGCTTACTTCTCTCCAAATGGATGTAGTGCCATTGAGGACTACTCGTTGAGTACAGTTTGCCAGCCAGCTACAGATCCATCTGGTGGTGATGTTGTCTATCCCACCTTTTTCTAGCTTACCAAGGAGTAGATTGTGGTCTACTTCATGAAATGCCTTAGTGAAATCTAAATATACTACATCCACAGCATTTCACTGGTCTACTAGTTTAGTCACTTTATCAAAGAATGAAATAAGATTGGTTTGACATGATCTGTTTTTAAGAAACCCCTGCTGGCTACTAGTTATAACTTTGTTCGCTTCTAGTTGTTCGCAGATCTGTTTTTTGATTATCTTTTCTAGGATATTCCCAGGTATTGATGTTAAACTGATTGGTCTGTAGTTTCCTGGGTCCGTTTTTTTTTCCCTTTCTTGAAGATGGGAACCACATCAACCCTTTTCCAATCCCCAGGTATTTCCCTGGTGCTCCAGGTTTTTTGAAGCATGTGCTGCAATGGTTCTGAGATAACATCTGCCAGCTCCTTCAGAATTCTGGGATGTAGTCTATCAGGTCCCGGTGATTTATATTCGTCAAGGTTGGATAGGTGTTCTCTTACCATTTTCCTGCTTATTTTAATTTTTGCTTCTAGTTTGTCTTTTGCAGTGATTTTTTGGTATGTTGGGCTGTAGTTTCTTTTTGTGTGAAGACTGATGCAAAGAATGAGTTAAGCAGCTCTGCTTTCTCCCTGTTGCCCATTATTTCCTTGCCATCCTCTCTCTTTAATGGTCCTACAGTTTCCTTAACTTTTTTCTTGTTAATATGTCGAAAGAAACTTATTTTTTTATTATCCTTGATTTCTGTTGCAAGTCTTTGTTCGTTTTGAGCCTTTGCTTTCCTGGCTTCATTTTTGCATGTTCTGGCTGTTTGCTAATAATCGGTCTTGGTTAGGTGCCCCTCTTTCAATTTTTTGTATTTGTCCTTTTTGTCCTTCAGTTTGTCAGAGAGATCTTTGTGCAGCCATGCTGGTTTCTTCTTGAATTTCTTGTTTTTCTTTTTCAATGGTATTGTGTTGGTCTGGGCTTTTATGATTGCATTTTTCAGATTTGCCCATGCTTCTTGGGTTGTTTTCCCCTTTAGGATTTTCATCCATGGAATCTTTCCTAGGTTCTCTCTGGGTTTGTTAAAATCGGCTCTTTTGAAGTTTAAGACACTGATTGGATTGTTTACTATTGCTAGTGTTTGCGTTATATTAAATTCCAGTATGACATGGTCACTTTCACCCAAGGTTCTGGCAACTTCAACTCCCTCTATCACTTCTTCTCTATTAGTAAGAATTAAGTCCAGTATAGCTTTACGTCTAGTTCTTTCCTCCACCTTTTGGATGACAAAGTTGTTGGCTAGATTGGCTAGGAATCTGTTTGATCTCCCGCTCACTGCAGAGTTTGTCTCCTAGTTGATATCTGGATAGTTGAAGTGTGCTTCCATCCCAGTTTTACTAGTGGACAGGACTTACCTTTTGCTCATTAACACAAAAATTGTAACCGTGTAAGCTATTCCAAGATATAAAACCTTTGGAGATGCTCCAAAAATCCTCAAATGCTCCCGGGTGGTTTTCATGGTACAACTTTTATTAATTTATTAATTTTGAACTCAAAAAGGGCCAGTGAGACCACAGTTTGTAAATAACATGTTGTATTGCAACTCATGAAGTTCCTTAAGGTCAGGTTTGGGGAACCAAACCATATTTTTTTTTTGGTTTTTTTTTTTAAGTAGGAGAGTGATTTTCCAATTAAGCAATGTACATTTGGGCAGGTTGGGGAGTGAAATGTTTTACCAAGAATGTGCAATTAAGCATTTTAAAGCTAATGCTATTTTGCTTGTTTCAAGGAAGTAGGTAATGCTAGTAATGCTTGGGGAAATGAGTATAGATTCTCAGCTTCTTAATAGCTGCTTAATTTTATACCTGTGCATTGAAGTTCCATGTCTTTTGGAAACTTGTATGTACAATGTCCCACCATGTTAGGTTATTTTTTTGATGCCTTTGTGCACCCACAGAGGAATTATTGGTAAAGATGATCCTTTCTGCTCCATCTAATGGAGCAGTTCATCCTATAGAATCTCTTGAGCTGAAGATATGGCAAAACTCCTCTCAGCTTAACTACTTAGTAGCCACACTGCCGAATACAGGAAGTGCTTGACTTATGACCACAATTGACCCAGAATTTGTGTTGCTAAGTGAAGCATTTGTTAAGTGAGTTAAGTGAATCTGGTTTCCCCATTGACTTTGCCTGTCAGAAGGTCACAAAAGCTGATCACACGACCCCTGGACACTGCTACCATCATAAACATGAACTACATGCCAAGCATCTGAATTTTGATCACGTGACCAAAGGGATGCTGCAGTGGTGGAAAATGGTCATATGTCACTTTTTTCAGTGCTGTTGTAATGTTGAACAGTCACTAAATGAACTTGTTGTAAGTCAAGGACTATCTGTATAAGTGAGTGGAGATTATAAACCAAAAGATCTGCTGTGCATTTGATTAATTGTTCTTGCTCTAGTTCCATGTTTTCTATTTCATAGAAACATATTCTAGTTTTCCTCTTTGCTCTTCACAACGATTGAGTTTGAAGTCTTTAATACAAAACATATGTTGTTTTCCATTAAATTTTATATTTCCTCTCCATTTCTTAATATTGGGAAACCAGGGTTAAATATGTGGTTGGAATAGGCTCCCTTGACAGATCACACATTGCATAATTTGGGTTTCTTGGTTTTTGGCTTAGCATGGTGTATAGACTATTGTAGTTTTTAAACTGTAGTTCGTAAACAATGGTTTATATGTGAACCAAGGCACTGTGGTTTATTTAGCAAACAATGCTAAGAAAAAAAACCCCTCTATATTTTAGGGTTTAATCAAGCCAGCTACTGACATTGCCATATTGATTTTCTAGAACAAAAAACCAAAAATATTAACTAACTAGAGTGAAACAGCAGGAACAGAAAAAAAAAGGGAAATGCAGATACAGGAGGCAGCCTTCAACAGGCTTGATTTTCCCCTAGAAAAGCTGGTACACTGGAGTCTCTTAAACCCAATAGGGATTGGAAAATTGGAAAAGCCTATTTTAAATGTGATCCTCTGGGCCTTATTTCCTGCCTTTGATAAATCAGCATCTTTAGCTATTGCTTCTAATTTGCAAAATGTGACAAATACTGGTTTTAACCGAATTTAACTAAAATTGATAATATAATATATGAAGCATTGGCAATTCAGCTTGTTAAGATATTCTTATGTATAACCCCCTAACCTCCCTCTATGCCTGAAAAGAAAAGTTTTCCATCAGTGTGTGCTATCTGCTCTAGCATATGCAGGTGGAACATGGACACTAACACACAATCGATACAAAAACTACATGTGGTGCAAAGAGCCACGGTTGGCATTACAAGACAAGATAGAAAGACCTGCACATGGATTAGAGAACGAACGAAAGTATAGGATACCATCAAGAGAGTAAAAGATGTGAAATGGAAATGGGCTGCTCACATAGCTAGAAGAACCGATGGCAGGTGGACCAAGGCAATCATAGAATGGGTCCCACTTGATAAAAAGCGTCCATGAAAGAGACCTAAAACTAGATGGATCGATGACGTCAACGAGTATTGTGGGCCCAGTTGGCAAAAGGAAGCTTAAGACTGCATTGGTTGGAAACATGCGGAAGAGGCCTTCTTCATCTTGCAGTGGATAGACAATGGCTAAAATGATAATGATGAATCCAGCCATATATTTAAATCTAGTGTGGCAGATGTAAAGTGTTCAGATTTGGAGGCAACAGAAAAAATTCTATATAACTTACAAAATCTAGAAACAGATGGTCTCCAAATAGACTGATTTGTAGAAAACACAGTATAGAGCAGGGCTTTTCAACCAGTAGTACAGGTACCACCTGTGGTACATTGGCACCTGGCAGGTGGTACGCGACCATCCTAAAAAAGTGGTAGCGGGGGAAGAGAATGAGCTGAACCGGTGGCAGCACCGCACAAGCCTTAGCAAGAGATGCTGGAGCTGCAGGGCTGTCAGGGCTCAGCGGCAGCGCCAGGCTCAGTGCTTCGGGACTGCCATGGCTCAGTGGAAGTGCCAGGCTCCAGCTGGAGCTTGGCACTGATCCTGGAGCTTCTGCTGAGCCCAGAAGAAGCGCCGATCAGCTGGAATGTTGCAGCATCTCCAGGATCTTGTGATTTACATTCAGATGCTTGGCAACTAATTCATATTTATGATGGTCACAGTGTCCCAGGGTCATGTGAAGTGACCAAAACCTGCTGCAACCACCCAGCAGACAGGAGGAATAAAAACCAAACACCCCCCACCTCACCCCTGCTGCCAATCTTCAACAGAAATGCCTCACAACAATGAAAACCTTGGAAAGGAGGAAGAGCGCTGCCAGGCGGGCAGGCAGGTGTCTTACTCGACTGTGACTTGGGGGGGGCACTTTTTTCAGTGCCATTGTAACTTCGAACAGTCACTAAGCAAACTGTTGTAAGTCGAGGACTACCTGTACTTCATCACTTTTCCACCCCCTTTTTTTTGGGTCATCAAGTTTTTGACACCTTGCTAGGTGACTGGTGGTACTCAGATATTGCCACATCCTAAAAGTGGTACAATGGGTGAAAAGGTTGAAAAGCCCTGGTATAGAGTATACTCCTTTATGTAACCAGATCACAGTGTCTCTAGTGCCACAGTATGAGTTCAATGTTGTTTACATTAGGTGCTGTTTACAGATACTCATATAAGCAAGATCAGGGAAGTAGCTGTATTGCATCCAACTTTTGACAGTAGGCTGGGAGCCACATTCCAGAAGCCATGAAAGCCATATCACTTTCTGGCTCTGATTCCTCCCCATACCATTACCACTATGATTTGATTGGAGAGAGGCTTTCATAACAGGTGACTGCAGCTCAGGGGGTGATTTGTGGTGGTTGTAGCTAGGGCAGGGTTAGGCAACCTTGGCTTTTTTATGACTCGTGGACTTCAATTCCCAGAATTCCTGAGCCAGCATAAAAGAGCCATAAAAGAGTCATAAAAGAGCCAAGGTTGCCTACCCATGAACTAGGGAATAAAAGGGCAATATCCCACAGTTGTCCAAATTTTTGATTTGCCTGGGCCACATTGTGCCACCTGCTCTATCCCTTTCCAATTCCATCCTTTTCTTCCAGCAAGTAAGTCTTACGAAATGCTTTTTCCTGGAGCTGCCAGATCTGGGCTGCAAAAATATTGGCAACAACTATCATAGATGCCAGCAAAGACTTAATTTCTGCCATCTAATGTTTGTCCAGATTATTGCAGCCCAGTTCTAGTACAGGTAATCCTCAGCTTATGACTGCAAATAGAACTGGAACTTCCCTTGCTAAGTAAATCATGCCTACTTTTTATGACTTATTTTGCCACAGTCCTTAAACAAATCACAGTTAAGTTAATCATGCAGGTATTAAACAAATCGGGCTTCTCCCATTGATTTTGCTTGTTGGGAGCCAGGTGGAAAATTCACAAATGTGATTCCAGGGATGCTGCAATCATTGTAAATACATGCCAGTTGCTAAGTGCCCAAGGTTTATCATGTGACTGAGGGACGCTGCAACCGTCAAAAGTGTGAAGACTGGTTGTTAGTCACTTTTTTCAGTGCCGTTGTAATTTTGAGCAGCTGCTAAACAAATGGTCATAAGTTGACTGTACCATCCATTTGCTTTTCCAGGAAGGATTTCCTTTTAAGTCTAATTTTGGGGAATATGGATTTTGGAGAAGGTGGATTTTTTTTTTCCTACAGCAGCTTATGGGCTAAACCTTCAAAAATGTCCACACATAAAAATTCAGTTTCTGAAAAGACTCTGCTAATGCAGTGCTGATATATTCAGTGCGGACTCTCAGTGAACTCAAGTGTAGAATGAGTTTTTCCTGGTCAAATTTCCTGGTCAAAAGCAAGAGGGAGAGGCCCAGAGGCCAAACTGGGTTTGCAAACTTAATTACTTTGAACTGCCTTTCCTTGTTTGCTTGCTTTCTCCTGAAAGTAACCCCAAACCGCAGAAATATAATAAATATAATTAAGATCAATTAAAATGCCCCCAAAGAACAAGCAGGCTGTCAACACATTATCTCTCCAGGAGCTTTTCAGATAGGAGCAAAAAGGTGAGGGGGGGGGGCAAAACAAGCTGTGTATGATTTTAGAACTACAAAAAGAAGTGCATTTTGAAGAGCCGCTGGCAATCGGCACAATTTAGGTGACTCTCTCCAAGTTGCAAAACTGATTTCAAACTGGATTGGGCATTGCTGGAGCAAAGGCACAAGAATAACTACCGTATCATTTGGCTTTTCTTTTTGGGAAAAAGAAAATTCCAGGGCTATTTGGATTCTCCTACAGCAGACATGTCAAACACAAGGCCTGGGGGCCGGATGCGGCCTGCGAAGTGGTTTCATGTGGCCCGCAAAGCTATCCTGGAAACAGTGAGGGAACAGCCCCCGCTGCCTTGGCCCCGGCCCAGGCCATCTGGGAGCCAGTGTACAATTTTGTGGTGGCCATCTATGCTGAAACGCATTCAGTCTTAGCTCCACAAAGCCATCTGTAAACAGCAAGGAATCGGCTCCTGCTGCGTTGGCCCCACCCCCTGGGCGCATGCTGGGGAGGTGTCACCCTTTGTGAGGAATGAAGAAATGCACCATCGCCTGGAAGTGGCCAGCAAATGGCCCTTGCCTACTTCACATATCTGGCTTGATGGGCTCCGGAGGAGGGGTTTCAGCAGGCAGCGGGACATTCTCCTCACAGCCCCGAGAGGCTGAGCCAGGTGGCGCGAATCCAAAAAGAAGCATGTCACCATTCAGCACCCAGCCTGCCCGATTTCAGCAGGCAGCAAGGTGCAAAGCTGGCAAGCTTCGCACTGCCCGGCTCAGCCTCTTGGTGCTGTGAGGAGAGCGCCCTGCTGCCTGCCGAAACCGGGCAGGCTAGGGGCTGGATGGCATTGCGCTGGTAACATTGACTCTCACGTTCTCATGGCGTCCCCTCCCCCAAAGCCCACCAGATATGTGAAGTAGGCGAGGACTATGTGCTGGCTACTTCCAGGTGATGGTGAATTTCTTCATGTCTCATGAAGGGGCACCATCCAGCCCCCCCTCGCATGGCCTGAGAGGAACAGTGAGGCTCTTCCAGTGGACCATGCCTTGGCGCTTGTCCCAGTCCCACCCCCTTCTGCCAGAGACCCTCAGATCTGTCCCACTCCTGCCCAGGTCCCCACAGGCACCCTTGACGTGAATGATGAGCTGGCCATGCCCACTCAGTAGGCCACACCCACTCCAGCCATGCCCACCCAGTAGGCCACGCCCACCCTGACCACACCTACCCCCCAGGACAACCGCAATGCTGATGCGGCCCTCAATGAAATTGAGTTTGACACCCCTGTCTTACAGCATTGGTCTGTCTCAACAAATAGCAGCTCTGGTTATCTTGCTTGGACTTGACGAACAAATAGAATCAGACCTGGTTCATATTTGGATGGGACACCACAAGGAAATTCTGCAGCTGTAAATTAGATTAGGAAAAATAATCTCAGCAAAAGGTAATTGCAAACCACTTCTGTACTGTTGCCACAAAATCCGTGTGAATGTGTCCAAATTCTCATCAGCAATTAAGCTTGATTCGAAGGAGTCTTTACTTCACCAGTACTGGTTAGATAATGTCTGGATTCTTTGCAAAGCAGAGAGAAGCTGTTTAGAGAAATACTTTTTCTATTAGCAAATGTAAATATTTATGGAAAAAGAAAGGTAGTTTGGATGCATTACCAATTCTTTCCCCCTTAACTGGATGATGAAACTTGAGGTGTGTAGCTGTTTAGATGGTTCTATTAATCCATAAGGTTCTATGGAAGAAAGAAGCGAGAAAACAAGCGTTCTTTATATTCAAAAAAGGCCGTTTAACGTACAAGAGCACAGATGAGTAGGAAGAACAGACAGGCAATTTTCAAGCAGCATAGCGCCCAGGATTCTCCCTCCATGGCTATGCCGCCTCTATTTAATAATGGCTTGTCGTCACCTCCTTCGGATGCTCTCTGCCAAGATTGCAACATCTATTGTGTTCTGTTTACAAGTCACAGATGATGCTTGGAGGATGCACAATCCGCAGTATAAGGAGCTTCCAGTGCCAGCCTTCATTGTGTAGTAAGGAGGATCAACCCTTCTTTCCCATTACGCTGCTCTACTCAATTACAAAAAGAACAGGAAAGTCTCAAATGATCAGGAATGAAGTAGAAAAGCTGAGTGAGTGAAGACAGTCCCTTAGGGAAAGCAGAACAAAACAAAACAAAACACAATTTGGGGCTTAGAAAGAAGACCCCTGAGTTCAAATAGCTAACACTCTGTAGTGTTAGACTGCAGCTTTCAGCTTGTTCTTTGCGAAGGTTTTAATTTTACTTTTGGCAAGCTAGATACGACAACAGATTTTAAAAGAATAAAGAAAAAAAGTAATATATTATGCCAGTATAAGTTAAAAAAAAATAGATACTGCAGATTTTAAAAAACCCTAAATTTCAACTGTGAAGTACAGGTGAATAGCCAACAAATAAAAACTATCCTGGTACTAATATATTCTTCTAATCATTAAAAGACGAAAATACTGCGAGTATTTAATATGCATGTTCTAATCAAAACAAGTTTACATTAAACTTTTAAGGTCTTGGTTAACACAGCTGACATCATTAAAAAGGAAAAAGAGAGATCATGAAGTTAATAATTATTTAATTATTTTTTTGAAAACAATTAAGACAATAAAATAGAATTGAATTCCAGATTTACTTGCAATTTATTTTTTAAATATGAAGTTATTCTAGAAATTGAGACATACTCCCACAATTTCATTAGCCATTCTTCCATAGAGGGAATCAAAGAACTTTTTCAATGAAAAGCATGCAAAATCCTTTCGGCAATTAACATATACAGTAATTAATCATAGAAGAGTTATGTAGTAAGAAATGTGAAAAATATTAACATTAACCTTTCTATTTATTGTTATCCTGTTAACAATAAAATATTGGAATCTAAACAGTTTTTTGTTTCTCCACTGAACAAATTTCATAAGGAAGCAAAAGAGAAGTCTGAACGTATTATTTTCCTATATTTATCCAGATTCCAGAACATTATATAAGTTGCTTTATATTTCATAATCTTTTAACATTATTTATTTCTCTGAGTATCAACCCAAAAACATCTTTGCATTCCTTCTGGAAGGCTTTCCCCTTTTATGAAAGTGATAAAACCATAAGAAAGTATAATCCATTCTGAAATCCATGTTAGGCAACTAATATGACATTTAATATTCAAAGCTGCTAGTCCACCTGGTTCTTTTCAATCTTGCAAGTTGTTGAATTCTATCGTTGGCTTTTTATTGGTCCATATATAATTCATTGTTTTGCTAGTCATTTAATACCTTATTCCTAATAAAAATTAGAATTGTTTGAAATTTAAAAAAAATAGTCTAGGTCTAGTCCTGGTCTAGGTAACTGCTAGACTATGTAACTGCTTACATTTTAACTGCTACAATTCTTCCTAACTGAGGCAGATTTAATTTGGGGAAGAGGGACTATGTGAGTTAGAGCTGGATTTTTCAATTTTTTCCTCATGTTTTTAAGGTGTCATTTTCCCCATTTCTTTTATTCTATTAAGTCTGCTTCAGAAGTGTCAGCACGATTGTATTGTACATCTGCCCCAAATGACTTCTCTGTCACCACAGCACTTAATATTTATTATCTTGATTAGGATAGTGTTTTATATGAGGAAATAAAATGTGGGGTGGATTTTTTTTTCATATAATGACAGATGAGGGAAGAGGAATATTTTATAGTGTGTATGTGCTTGTTTGAATGTGTTTAAAATAGAAAAGACTGTCTGTTGAATTAAATTTGTGATCTGCCAATTTAACAGTAAAATGAAAATAGTTATTGGGGGGTGGGAAACAGTGCCTTATTTAAAGATAGAAGGATTCTTGAATTCATTGTCTGTAATTATAATTTGTGCTTGTCAGCAGAATACCACATGTTGTAATTTTCCTTTCTGCTGTGTCCTTGCATTCATTTCACATTAGCATCTACAACTCAATGCCTCCCTTGTCCCGAGTACAAACTGTAATATCATGAAGCTGCTTTCAAGGGTAAGGAGGACGTGGGATGGATGGTCCCACACTGATAAAGGACAGGGTCGGTGCCCTTATCAGGCTGTGATTGGCAGACAGCTTTGTAAGCAAAATTTGCTAACTTGCTTAAAAAAAACTTCCAAGTCTCTGTGTTAATAATTCAAAATAGTGAAGAACAGGCAGAACTCAAAAGATACTGGTCTGAGAGACTTGTAGGTGTGCCTAGGATCTCATTCCCAATTTAACTGTTAAGTGTCGCATTCAAAGGCCTACAAATGGCTTCTGAACAGATTTGAGCAGTGTGATGGATACCGTATTCCAGGGAATGAGGGATTTGGGCTGGTCTTTATTACAGGATATCTGTAGCATTCAGCCGTGAGGTGAGATCAGTTTGTCATATTCCTTCCAATTTCACAACTGATTGGCAAAGTAAACGTGATGGAACTGACTCTGTTTATACAACTAAACCTCTTTTAGAGTTAGATGTATAAAGCCAAGTGATTGCCTATTGATTTCTAGGCCAATTTCAGAATGGGAGAGATGATTATACCTGGATCAGAAGTTGAATAAGCATCTTCTTTGTTGCCAACCCACCATCTGTAGATGTTACCCTTGAAAGCTAATTCTTATTAGAACAAAGAGGCTTTTCTTGATACTGGCATCCTTAATCAAAATATTGCTCTAGTAAAATACCATATAGTGTTATCAATTCTATTAATAGGATGTTTTATCTTTGTTGCTCAATCAATCAAAAATTACAGTCATAGACCAGCATAAGAAGGGTAAAATATGAACAATAATTTTAGAAACTAAAAGTATAAAATGGCACAAAGTTAAAAAAAATATTTTAAAAAGCTATATAAACAAAAATCTAAAAGAAACCCTATAATATATGGCTAAGTAAAACTATTTTTTGTTGCTCTTAAGAAACTATAGGTGCCACATGATGTCATATAGGTGAAAAATGAGGGTGAATACTCTACAGGTTTGTGGCATCTAGTTTTGTTTTGTTTTTATACGAGATTTTTAATGGGGCCCATTAGTAAGGTAAACATGCATTGCAAATTAAAGAAGAGGAACTGTAATTGGGAATCAGCATCAGAGCCAACCTCCCAAATCCACTTTCTTTTTCAGCAGTATTTTTAAGGAGGGAATTATTTTTAATTGTTGCTAATTTTAGAATACAGCAGATAATATCTGTCTTTTGCCCTGTTCTGGTTTAAGGTATTATGTGCAGTATGAACAAAACGGTTGATATCACAAAAGCACAGCTTTTGAATTGTGAATTATTGCTGCGTCTGGAAGAGAAAAATAAAATGGAAATCAACTTTTTGTGCATTAATTTCTCTACCTATAAATCGACCACTGCGGGCAATAGGTGTAGACACAATTGGCAAAGAGAATCTGTACTTATAAACACTTTTCCGTAGCTAAAAAAAAATTGCAGTTTTTTATGTGACCTGTTTCCTATTAGTTAGATTGATACCCTCAGGATTCTCATCTCTTCCTTATTCTCCCAATTCAGCTCTCTTTTTCTGTTCTGACTTTTGATTTGTGTGAGTCAGGTACTTTATTGTGTTGCTATGTCTTCACTATGGAAGAGAGCACTCTCGCTTTTAAGTACTGTAAACTGTATTAACTCAGTCTTTTCAATCAGCATATTATTTCCTAAATAAGCCTTATCTCTTTTTTTTACTTTCATGCAAGCACCAGCCTGAAGAATACTTTTAAACAAACATTACAATACTTTTTAGTGTTTCTCTCCTTGTGCACTCTTTCTATGAATACAAAATGCTATAAATGAAATAGCTTTATAGCTATATAATGCTATCTGCTATCCAATAAAAATACACCAGCAGTCACTATGGGCTTATTTGTGTCCATTGCAATATGAGCATAACACAGTAATCCTCACCATCATACTGGGATTTTGGAAAACATACTGTATGCCCGAATCAATACTGTATTGTTGATCTTTTTTCCACATATCCATGAAACTAATAGCACTCTAGCCTGATTGTAAATGCAGTTTTAGTGACAGGATATTGCTTAATCTTACTAATTATCATATGAGGAAAGGAATATAATATAATGGCAGAAAAGGGAAATCTGGCAATAGGAACAGATGGTTCCTTTCCTTTCACCACCAAGTGAAGGGAATTTCTCGCAGCCAGCTCAGAATCACATAGGGAGCCAAAGAATTGATTGGCATTCTGGAAGAAGATTAAGCTGTCATTATTGTGGATGTCATGATAGCTATTTAATATCTTTTTTACTGCTTTCCATTATTACAAATCGGTAAAGGAGTTTATAATCAGCAATTAAAATATGAAGTACAAATAATTAATAATAATTAATAATAATAATAATGTTGGAAGGGACCTTGGAGGTCATCTAGTCCAACCCCTGCTCAGGCAGGAAACCCTATACCATTTCGGACAAATGGCTGTCCAATCTCTTCTTAAAAACTTCCAGTGTTGGAGCATTCACTGCTTCTGGAGACAGGTTGTTCCACTGGTTAATTGTTCTAACTGTCAGGAAGTTTCTCCTTTAGTTCTAGGTTGCTTCTCTCCTTGATTAGTTTCCATCCATTGCTTCTTATCCTGCCTTCAGGCACTTTGGAAAATAGCTTGACTCCCTCCTCTTTGTGGCAGCCCCTGAGATATTGGAACACTGCCATCATGCCCCACCCTCGTCCTTCACTTCGTTAAACTAGACATACCAAATTCCAGCAAAAAAAAACCTGTACAAAACAACAAGGAAAATAAAGAGAAAACCAAAAATACTTCTTACAGCAGTGTTGAGACCCCACTTGCCCCGCCCATGCGCGCCGCGACCCCAACCCAGGCGCGCGCGCACCAAAAAAAAATAAATTTTTTTTAAAAAAAACCAAAAAAACCCCAAAACAAAAACAAAATGGCGGCCGCGACGGGCGGATCTACGCATGCGCAGATCCGCCTGTCGCGCGCGCCACGCATGTATGGATCCGCCCGTCGCGGCCTCCATTTTGTTTTTATTTTTAATTTTTTTTAATTTTTTTAATTTTTTTTTATTTTTTTTATTTTTTTTGGCGTGACGGGCGGATCTGCGCATGCGCGGATCGGCCCGTCGCACGCACCGCGCATGCACGGATCCGCCCGTCGTGGCCGCTATTTTGTTTTTTTGTTTTTTTTATTTTTTTAAAATTTTTTATTTTTATTTTTATTTTTTTCGGCGCAACGGGCGGGTTTGCGCATGCGCAGCGCGCACGCCAAAAAAATAAAAATAAATTAAAAAATTTTTAAAAAATAAAAAAAATAAAAATAAATAAAAATAAAAAACCAAAATGGCGGCCCACGGTGTCCGGCGACCCCCGCGAAATTCTCCCCCTTCCAAAGCTTTAGCATTTTGAATATAGTTTGCTTGCTGTGATTTGTGATCTGATTAAAGACTTGATTTCCCTATGGCTGCCAAGATCATTGCTAATTTTTACAGATAGTACTATGGAGGTCCTATTTTTTGAATGAACTGTTTCTACATACTGTAACTTACTATATTTTGGGGGACATGATGATAAGATTATGCAATCTCTTCTGCAATTTACTCCTTTTTTGTTAAATTTGTTGGGCTGGACAACAGTGACCTGCCCAAGGCCCAAGTGACCTCTGTATTTGATTTGGGAGTTTACTTTGGATCTCCCTAATCACTGGCTATTTAGTTGCCCACGTTTTCTGTTTTTGGAATTAAATTGTTTTAATTAGTTACCCTTTTAGTTACCTGGATGTTACAGCCAATTCATGTGTGATGAATTTGCAGCATTTACTAAGAACTGACAGCTGATCAGAATTGACAGTCAACAACAGGGGTCTTCAAACTTGGCCCTTTTATGATTTGTGCACTTCAACTCTCAGAATTCCTCAGCCAGGCATGCTGAGAGTTGAAGTCCACAAGTCAAAAAAGGGCCAAGTTTGAAGACCCCTGGCCAATAAGCAAGCAGAAATGTTTCAGCCAATCAGTATTCAATAATGATTTATTTCTCAAGACAATGTATATTTCCCCCCCAACTCACTCGTGGTGAGTCCAGGCGGCTTACAGAAATAAAACCCCAAATTCAAAACAATATAAACCCTACCCCTCTGGTGACAACAATCACTTGATGGGCTGTGTATCACCCTGGGTTCTCCAGACCCAATGGCAAAACCATGTCTTCAGCGGTTTTTGAAAAAGTATCAAGATGGAGGCCAATTTTATCTCTGCAGTGATGATGTTCCACAGGGAGGGAGCCACCACAGAGAAGGCCCTTCTTCTTGGTCTCACTAAATGGACTTTCTTAAGAAGAGGTGACCTGTAACTTATCCTGCCTCCCTGCTCTGGTGGGTCAGATAGATGTACCTGGAAAGATAGTCCTTTGGTACCTGTGTCCCTCATACATCCCCTATCAGTTTTAAGGCAAAAATAAAAATAAAAATCCCTTTCCTCTCTCCTGTTAAGATAAACTAACATTGAAAGTGATTCATTTGCTCATCATAGTGGTGCATCATTTGGCACAACCATTCTGGACATTGTCCCTTTTATCCAGCCCTGCTAACCTGTCATCATGCTTTGCAGACCAAGAACAGGGGCAGTCAGCAGAAAACTATGTCAGCATGAAATCTGCTGTCCCCATTGCCCATCCCTTTCCAATCTCCCTTGTGCAAGTTCTGACTTACTGCCAATGATGCTGTCCTGATTATGCATGATAAGCAAAATGATTGGTTGATTCTTCTGGCTTGGCAGTCCTCCCTCTTCTGCATGTCATTACCCATTTGGAAGAAATATCCATCAGCCACATTGCTGCGGCTGGAAGGGGATGGATCCGGCTGCAGGGAATTGTCCATCACCTCCCAACTTCCTTTCTGTGCTGTTCTTTCTCTTCCTCCTTCACCTCCTTCTCTTGTAATCCACACTGAATGAACATGTTAAAAGAAACTTCATGAATGCTCATGCTCACCAAAGGTCGGGCTAAGGGTTACATCACTTCCGGGCCTCTCTTGCCTTGTTCGGATGGTAAGCCACGGAATTAGGGAGAGAAAGAGATGTGAATCAGACAGTTAAGGAGTGTACAATGCGTAGGAGATGAGGAGAAAGGTCAAAACCACGTGTGAAAAAGACATCTGAGCGTGTCTCCCGCCTCATGGCTACGGGAAGCAGTTTTCCTCGGGAGTGGGTGTGGCTGGCGCATGCGCAGCCCACGACCCTTTCACGTGTGGGTTACCCGCGAGAGCAGGGGGCAGCGCGCACCGGAGCAGCGGCAGGAACCCAGAAAGGAACGAGTTGGAAGCATCCAGCATGGCAGGACAGGCATTTAAAAAATTCCTTCCTCTTTTTGACCAAGTACTGGTCGAAAGATGTGCGTCTGAGACAGTAAGTAAAGGAGGAATCATGATTCCAGAAAAATCTCAAGGAAAGGTGCTACAAGCCACTGTTGTGGCAGTTGGATCAGGTTCAAAGAACAAGGATGGAAACACTCACCCGGTTAGTGTAAAAGTTGGTGAGAAGGTTCTACTACCTGAATACGGGGGTACAAAGGTTATACTGGATGATAAGGACTATTTCATATTTAGAGATGGTGATATTCTTGGAAAGTATCTTGATTGAGCAGTTCATACTCTGGCATTATCATGAAGTTGTCATTCCACAAAAAGTGCTCAAATGCTTTTGTTCCATCATGTAAATAATTATTTTCTTAATAAATGCAACATTTCTCAAATGATATTAGGACCTTGAAATAAAACTCATCTGTACAGTGAAAAAAAAAAGAAACTTCATGTAAATCAAAATCACAAAAGGAACTAAGTCACAGGTAGCACTTACTTAGGATTTCTCTCTTCTAGCAACAGCTGCCAACTTCTAGACCACTCTGTGCTCGTGTGTGTGTGTGTGTGTGTGTGTGTGTGTGTGTGTAGGGTTGGGAGCACTGGCATTCCCGTAATTTCTGCCTTGCACTAAACTGGTATAAGTTGTAGGTGTACTTACTGAGCACGGGGTTTTTTTTTGTGGTTGCATATTTCTGAGAAACCGGATGCTATTGCATGGAGGCAATGCAGCTAATCCTCAACTTACAACAGTTCGCTTAGTGAGCGTTCGAAGTTACATCACTGAAAAAAGTGACAATTTTTCACACTTATGACCCTTGTAGCATCCTCGCGGTCACATGATTCACATTGGGATGCTTGACAACTGACTCAATATTTATGATGGTTGCAGTGTCCTGTAGTCAGGTGATCACCTTTTGTGACCTTCTGAAAGCAAAGTCAATGGAGAAATCAGATTTACTTAACAACAGGGTTACTAATTTAACAACTGCAGTGATTCACATAGCGAATGTGGCAAAAAAAGTCGTAAAATGGGGCAAAACTCACTTAACAAATTTCTCACTTAGCAACATACATTTTGGCCTCAGTTGTGGTCGTACATTGAGAACTACCTGTAGTGGAATAGCAGGAGGATGGATTGACCAGGGAGCAGCAACTGTTAATATTAATCAGTTAATATTGATTAGTTAATAAACTAATCAAGGAGAGAAGCAACCTAGAATTAAGGAGTAATTTTTTGACAGTTAGAACAATTAATCAGTGAAACAATTGTCTCTGAAAGTGGTGAGTGCTCCGACACTGGAAGTTTTTAAGAAGAGATTGGACAACCATTTGTCTGAAATGGTATAGGGTTTCCTGCCTGAGCAGGAGGGATGGACTAGAAGACCTCCAAGGTCCCTTCCAACTCTGTCATTCTGTTAATATTCACCCATCAGCACAATAGGCACTGCTCTGATACCATCCTTTGCTTGGCACCCAATTTTGCCTTCAACATAATGAGTAATAAAACACAACAGATGTTACCAACCTTGCTGCTGCCTCCAGATACCCTTGACTAAAAGAGGAAAATGCTACTTTAAGAGGGAGTGTAAGGGTATCTAAGAAAGACTGAAATATGTCTTGCACATGGGCTGGGAGCTCAGACAGCTCTATGGGATTGTGGCAGGAAAAATAAGCGGATGGGGCATGTTTGTGTTTGAATTTAGGTGTAGATTGAAAGAGAAGAAAAAGAAGAAAATAGGTGAATTTAAAGGCAATGCTGAAGATATTGGCTCTATGGAAAGCCAAACCTTATTCTTTCCAAATTATTCAAACTGGGGTGATAATTGGTCCAGGAGTAGAATGCCCCGTAAACTAATCTTGTCTTTATCCTGATTTTACCTCTTATGTATCTCTGCCCTGTTACTAGCCCTTCTTTGCTCTGCGTGCAATGTTATATTTTGTAGGAGATGCAAGGCACAAGTGTTAGGATTTGTGCCTTTAACTCTGTTGTTAAGCTTTGTGCCTGCTCTGTCTCCCCCTCTCTTCCCCCGGGACTCTGCTCTTCCTTGCCATTCCCATGGCTGAACTTGAGAAGACCCATCTTTCTCCTCCTAAGTGAGCAAGACATTAGTCCTTGGCTGACATGCTATTTTTGTGAAGATGCTGTTTGTGTGAGGTAGGTGACAAGCTGGCACGGATGGATCAGGTGGCTTCTGTAACCAAAGGGCTTGGCTTGTACATCCACTCATATGAAAAACACACATTTGAAAACCTTTGCTTCTCTAGTGACAGACAATTTCTCTTCTGCTGGTTTTTGTCTTTGCTAAGGAAAAAAGGAAAAGGCAGACGGAAATAGAAGGGAAGAGACAACAGCTGGAAGACCAGATTCTTCAGCTGCAGCATTTCAAGGTAAGGGCTGATCCTGGATTGAGCAGAGCTATATGTTTTTAGACATGCAAATCACACATTTGGGTAGATGGGAAGAACCTGTTCCGACATGAAGCAGCTGTTTTTGCCGGAGTCTGTTTGCTCCAGCTAATCAAATCCTTACCGGGTCTCTCTCTTCTGTGTGTGATTCTCTGTTAAAATACCATGTTATTGAAAAGGATGGAGCAGAATAGATGATGGAAGGGGGAGGGCATATACAGCAGGCACCAGAATTTGGCTACCAATTTAGCAATTCACAATATATCCCTGAATTGGAACGGATGTGGATTTGGGTGTGTTCACTGCATTGCTTAAATGGTTCTTTCCCCAGCTATGCAACCACGGAGGCTGCTTTTGTGTGCTTAATTATGTAGTACTTGATCTCTTTGGTTGTGTAATGGGGTGTGTGTATGTGTGCAGGTGTGCATAAAATTGCAGAGCTATTCAAGGGGTATATGCCATCTATAACAGTGAGGATTAGATATAATCTGCACTTATAAATTAAGGGATTCCCCGTTGAAAATATGAGATGATATGCAAAGAATTGTATATTGATACTGTATATACTGTAAAATATTGTATATAGGTATACTGTAAGACAGATTAATCCAGGACTACCATATCTGAGCTACAGAACATTGGACAACCAACAGTTTTCTGTATCTCTTTGCTTCCATCTAGGGATTATCTGGAATTTTGCAGCCCTAATATGAATCAATTTATTTATCTATAGATGTAACTAGTTTATATTTGTAATTTACTGATTTAGATACTGCTGAAAGTCAGATGCCTCTTGAATAAGATCACGATCCATGGTAGTGAAACTGATTTTCAAGCAGGATGTCCCAGGTTTAGGCTCCAGTAGCTTATGTGGGAAGGAATAGATGGCAGCTTAAAAGAAAGATTCTTCTCAAAAAGCTGGCTGCTAGACTAAATCTATTTCAGAGAGATTTAGATGTTTCTAATCACCTTTTATTCTACAAAGCTTTCTCTTCTAAACAAATTGTTCCTAATCTGACAGCTTGAAATTCTTGATATTTTAGCCTGGTTAGTGCCTGCATGATAGGCTTCTGGAAAATCCTTCACTAGTACCTCTGAGCTTTTCAGTTGAAGCAGAGGAGATGACTAATGGATTAGATAGATTGCATGTGTACCTACGTACAGTGGAGCACTTATACCATTTATGCCTTGTATTCTACAATCAAGTTATTGGGCATAAACCTACCCTCACAGTGTGAGGCTATGTAAAACAGACAACTTTTCCCTGTGTATTTTTATGCAATGAGTATTATAGCTTTGTGTCTGTCAGAGGGATGTCAAAGTAAACTAGCGGGAAATTGTTGGAAATGACGGCCACTTGTTATACTTCAGACTAGAGCTGCTGAGATAACATTTGGCATTCCTGGGCATTTTGCTAGTTTTTCCTTGGAAATATACCTTCTTTGAATGGTATCTTGCCCTATGTATTCTTATCTTGGGGGCAGCAACTAATTTTTTCTCCCTCCCTCCCTGTCATTCTATCTGAGGGATTGTGAAGTGCACAAAATGGTGTGGTGCTGGCCTCCCAGCACAGTTGCTGCTTCTGCCATTTGCATTGGTATTTCTTCAAGCAGCTGGAGTAATATGGCTTATGTAGGATCGCAGAGGTTGAAACAGGCCATGTGTTTCATTAATAAAACTTCTTGTCACCAAGGGAGAATTAGGTTCTTGTTCAGAGATTGCAGCCACCTGTGCTAGACTTTTTAAAAGATCAGATCATGCTTTAATAGGAACAGCAGTGTTGAATGTTTGTTTAAAGAAGAGTCCTCCCTAATTGTTAACCTCCAGATAAGTTGGATTTGATTTCCATAATCCCACAGCCTAGTTGGAGAAGGCTGATATAGACATTAATCAAAAGAGAATAGATTAAAACACTTTTATTTGTTTTCCAAGTCAGTCAGGTGGTGCCATTTGAGAACTCTTATTCAAGGACAGGACAAACTTCAGGAAACTAACTCTTAACTAACACAGATCAGTGTAAGGCTATGCATTGCTATAGATTCAAAGGGGTTTTGGGGTTGTTGTTTTTTTAAGTGCATTTGAGCATACAGATGCTTGTCTCCATTTAAAGCACCTACCTCTAGGTTGGTGTGGCTGTCGGCATGATCATGAGTAAAGGATCACTGGAGTTCAGGGGAGTTGCAGACTGCGTGCATACCCACACAGGGACTTCAAAAGCCCTTTCTGTTTTTAAGACCAAAACACTTCACAGTCCTGTTTAGTGATTAAACTGCACAGGAACATGATGTGTTTGGCCTGTTAGTGATTGCACCCATACTCAGTTCATGCACCATAATCCTGTATCTGATGATTAGGAATCCTTGAAACGCTTGAAAGTGACTTGAGAAAGGTATAGAATTCCTTAACTGGTACCCTCAAGATGTATTGGACTTCAAAGTCTTATAATGTCTAATCCAAATGATCAAAGGCAATGCGATACAAGGAATTACAGCACATAAAAATTGGGGGGAAATTAGTATACACAATTCACTGCCATATCTAACTAAATTAGAGAGTATAGAGTTGTTTCTGAATCAGTGCAAAGGTTTACAAAACAAGTTTATCAAAGCTGGCAGTGAGCTACTCATCCTTAAGAAATAATTCTTCAAATTCAACTTTCTAAAAGTTGGCAGTCACCGTGAAAATACTTGCACCTATATGTTTATAATCCTATATATTAGCTATTTTCTCCCTTTAAAATTAAAACAGAGTCAGATACCTTAGCTAGTTCTGAATCTCTGTGGATACGGATATAATAACTAAAATTTATATGTCGGCAGTGCAAAATAGAAGAGGCATCATCTGGTGTCTTACTTTCATCTCTATTTTGCTGCTTTAACTAAAGGCCTCTGGGATTGTTCAATATTGTTTCCAGGGTCTCTGGAAATGTAGATATAGATAATTTTACTCCATTTGTACCGCTCAACATCTAATGATTCTAGAAAAATTCTAGTCTGTTTCTCCCTGCTTCTGCTTGCCTTTTAGCTCAGTTTGCAAGCAAACAGTTTTGATATTTGCTGATGTTTAAATAAATCTCAAACAATATTCCATACAGTAATAGGGTTGGAAATGACTTTAGTGGTCTTTTAATTCAACCCCCTGCCCAGAACAGGATTCCTCCTGTTATCCCAGATAAATGGCTATCAAAGTCAGCATATTACCCCCAATAAACTGGGTCCTCATTTTACTGACCTCGAAAGGATGGAAGGCTGAGTCAACCTTGAGCTGGTGAGAATCAAACTGCTAGCAGTCGGCAAAATTAGTTGCAATACTGCATTCTAACCACTGCACCACCACAGCTCTTTAGACCAAACATACTAAGTTCCTTTAACCATTCTTGGTATAATTTGGCTTCCAAGCCCCCTTTCCATCTTTATCATTCTTCTCTGTATGCTTCCTGTTCCTCATTGTCCATTTTTGTATTATGTTTTGTATTGACTAGAACAGGATACAGTATTCTAGGTGTGGGGGGGCTGTCCAATGCAATGTAAGACTGTTACTTCCTGTTATTTTGACACCTGGTTGATGCAGCTCCAAACTGTATTGCATTCCTTCTCTCCATAGCAGTTTGACTTCTCTTCTTGGTGGGACACTGGGTGAAACTCCTTCTGTAAGTCTTCCTCTAGGCCAGGCATGTCAAACTGCTGGACTGCGGGCCGGATGCATCATGCCAAAACCGCGCCCACCCCATTGCCGGCAATGGCGAAAAAGTCCCGTTACGTTGTGTGACATCATGTGACGTGAGTTTGACATGCCTGCTGTAGGCAGAGTGGCTTAAACTGATTGCACAGCTCCACTAACAGGACAGTGGTTCCCATGGTCCTCCAAGTTACATGCTGCCAGCCTTTTTGTCTTCCAAGGCTGCTGTTTTTATTCTGTAATAATGTCTTCCTTTCAGTGTTTTGTTTTGTTTTTAGAACTTCCTTCTGCCTTGTCCAAACTAATCTTTCCTAAGTCTGTGTGTGGGCAGATTGTCCTTCAGTCCCTCCAACAACACAGTGAGTTAGCATTTGGTCCAGTGTAGTTGGAGTTCTCCTCAGGCAGAAACACAAATACAACACACACTTTGCTGGTCATCAAGGTAGATGGAGGGAGGGGTTACCTCCTTATACATGTCTATGTGTCTCTTGATGATTATGCAGATCCAAGCATCTTTTACTTGTTTGGAAGGGCAAAATTTTAAAGTCTCCTATAAACTGAAGGAAGGAGAAGGGAAAAAAGAGGCAGAAAGTTAATGGGTTTAAGTCAGGGGGCTTCAAACTTGGCCCTCTTATGACTTGTGGACTTCAACTCCCAGAATTCCTCAGCCAGGCACGCTGGCTGAGGAATTCTGGGAGTTGAAGTCCACAAGTCATAAGAGGACCAAGTTTGAAGACCCCTGGTTTAAGTTTTCACATGTTGTTAGTCTTTTGGTTCCTTTAATTAGGGCTTTGTGCACACTGGCCACATTTTTTTGCAAGCTGAATTAAATGATGTATATTTGCCCTGGTATGTAACAGTTGACTGATAGTGCGCTGGGTGCAAAACATACTAGAAATTACCCACGTGAATTTTCCAACGAAAGAGATGGAACCAGCAAGAGACCAGGATAAAATTCTGAGCGTCCAGAGCACCCCAAACCATCCCAATCACACACAC
Organism: Bothrops alternatus; assembly: GCA_034064705.1. NCBI lineage: Eukaryota > Metazoa > Chordata > Lepidosauria > Squamata > Viperidae > Bothrops > Bothrops alternatus. The sequence goes on from JARGCV010000087.1 coordinate 9,042,389, forward strand.
ACAAATCTCAATTAATTTTTCCAGGCATTTGGTCAATATATAGCTTGAACTAGAGCTAGTAATCAGAGCCCACATATCATGGATACTCATTAGCAATAGCATCCTAAATGAAGAGCATTTGGGGATTTTAGGTTATAACATAGCATAAAATGTTGGAAACAGCTGTGACACTGAGATTAGAAAATGTTATGATTGAAGATGGGAAAGAATAAAATTTTTTCAGCATGAAGATAGAGACATTATTTGAAAGCTAGACCTCTTGGAAGTTTTGGTTATGCCAGTCTGGAAGTTGAAAAAGGATATATTAAAGACTGAAATAATTCTGAAGTTGAATTCTTCAAACCAGGGCTTTTCAACCAGTGGTACGGGTACCACCTGTGGCACATTGGCACCTGGCAGGTGGTACGCGACCATCCTAGAAAAGTGGTAGCGGGGGAGGGGAATGAGCTGAACCGGTGGCAGCACCGCACAAGCCTGAGCGAGAGATGGCTGGAGCTGCAGGGCTGTCAGGGCTCAGCGGAAGCACCAGGATCAGTGTTGCTTTCCAGCTGATCGGCACTTTTTCGGGACTGTCAGGGCTCAGAGGAAGCGCCAGGATCAGCGTCAGGCTCCAGCTGGAGCTCGGCGCTGATCCTGGTGTTTCTGCTGAGCCCTGAAGAAATGCCGATCAGCTGGAAAGCAGCACTGATCCTGGCGCTTCTGCTGAGCCCAGAAGAAGCGCCGATCAGCTGGAATGTTGCAGCATCTCCAGGGTCTTGTGATTTACACTCAGATGCTTGGCAACTGATTCATATTTATAATAGTTACAGTGTCCCAGGGTCATGGGGGGGGAATAAAAAACAAACACCCCCCCACCCCCACTGCCAAGCCTCAACAGAAATGCCTCACAACAATGAAAACCTCGGACAGGAGGATGAGCGCCGCAGGCAGGTGTCTTGCTCGGCTGTGCCTTGGGGGGGGCACTTTTTTCAGTGCTGTTGTAACTTCGAACAGTCATTAAGCAAACTGTTGTAAGTCAAGGACTACCTGTACTTTATCACTTTTTTTCCTTTTTTTTTTTTTTTTGGTCATCAAGTTTTTGACACCTTGCTAGGCGGCTGGTGGTACTCGGATGTTGCCATATCCTAAAAGTGGTACAATGGGTGAAAAGGTTGAAAAGCCCTGCTTCAAACTATAAATTGATTCAAAATTGTGCTTCAGGGAAGGAGACATGCGATAAGCTAAAGCAGATGAAAGCATGCTCAGATATGAACAGTAACCAGAAAACCCATAAATCTGAAATTATCAGGGATTAGAAATCTAAAGCAATATGTGTCAGATTATCTCAATGTTCATAAAATACTAAAATAACAGCGTGATCCTTTCTGAAAATTTCAAGGAACTGCTTTAAGTTCACTACCAGAAAAGTATAAATGTATAGTGGAGTTCATCAGCGTTCATTATAGTAGAGGTACACCAATATGATTTGAACAACGCAACTAAGAGAATTCTCTAGAGCAGATTAAAGGGAGAAATGTAACCTGTCATTACTGTATTAGAAAGAGACATATTAAAAGAGAATGAAGACTTCACAGAGCTAAGGCCTGTACAACACACACAAAGAGATAATAAGTCTCAATGTCTTAAAAGAAAAGGCCAATATGCATAGCGATTGCAAAACAATAAGGTACAGGCAAGAAAAGTTAATTTAGTAAATGGAATGTTTATATATTTATTTATTTGTGTGTGTGTGTGTAATGTATGTGTATGTGCGTGGGCGTGTATATGTAAGGAAAGGGCAATATTGAATTGAAATGTCTGATAAATCATAAGGAATCAAGAATAGAATTACAAGAAACATATACCTGAATTGGACACAGGTTACATAAATTATCTAAACAAAACAGTTGTAAAATTATGCTTAAAATAAACTTTGCATTGTTACAAAAAACTATCAAGTAATATTGAAAGCACAATGATGCTAATTTGCTGGAAATTATACTGCCTAAAGCAGCGGTTCTCAACCTGTGGGTCGCGACCCCATTTGGGGTCGAACGACCATTTCACGGGGGTCGCCAAACACTGCAGTCCGCCATTTTATTTTATTTTTTGGTCGGCAATTTTTTTTTTGGTCGGCAATTTTTTTTTGTCAGCCATTTTTTTCCCCTTTGTGATGCGGGCCATCGCACCGCGCATGCGCGATGCGGACCTGCCATATTTTTTTTGGTCGGCCATTTTTGGGGGGGTCGGCCATTTTTTCCCCATTGCGATGCGAGCCGTCGCGCCGCGCATGCGCGATGCGGGCCCGACATTTTTTTTGGTCGGCCATTTTTTTTGCCCTTTGCGATGCGGGCCGTCGCGCCGCGCATGCGCGATGCGCCCCGTCGCGCCGCGCATGCACGATGTGCCCCGTCGCACCGCGTATGCACGATGTGCCCCGGGGTCGCACCGCGCTTGCGCGGCGCGGGCCAGGGTCGAGCCCCGGAAAAGGTTGAGAACCGCTGGCCTAAAGCAAGCAGAGTAATGGGATGCATGCATAAACATAATTCTGCAAAATGACATTTGGGCACAGAGATGAGTTTCTTATTAAGAAAATAAAAGCTGAGGTCTTAAAAACTGAACTGAATGTTTGTCCTTTCCAGAAACAAAGGGAATCCCCGTGTGATTTTTGTTTAAAAACAAAAGGAAAAAGGAAAGATTTTTCTAGCTTAAAATAAGCCAGCCAGATATTGGAACCTTTTTTAAAAAATGCTTGTAGTCCAAATGTCAGTCAGAACCATTTCCCAACAGTTTTTACCAACAAAAGATTCATACAAGTTATGAAACCTAATGGTATTTGAATTCAAAGTTTATGCATCAGCCCCTTTAGAAAAAAGGAACAAATAACATTGGAGAACTTAAGTAGGAATAATGCTGGGCTGATGAATTAAACAAAAGTTTACAACATTTTGAACTTAAAACTAGCCATTACTATGTTGCTTGTTTTAATGAAGAAGACATAACTCCCAATGAGCTAAAATATTTAGGTAGCAGCACAATCAGAATAAGCTTATTAAATAGCACCTGGATCTCCTCAGGATACTCAGAGAAGAAAGCAAAATATAACTCTGCACAATCATACACTACAGTCACTACTGAAAATGACTCTGAAGAATCTGAAATTGCATCAGATTCAGAAGAAACTGCTAATATACAATCCAACTTAGATCCAGCATGAATATTTGGAAGGTCTCAAAGATATCTAGTAAAGGAGCTCCACTTGAGAAACTATAAAGCTAAAGCAAGGGATGTGCCCGATCCCACTTTTTGGAAACAAGTATAGGAACTGCCACCAGCTAAAGCATAGAAATGTAGGGAGGCTGAAGTACCAAAGCAGAAGTAAACATTGTGAAATGTAGAATGCCATAAAACTAGATTAATAGCAAAGCACATACACACAAAGATATAGTTTTTCTGCTGGTGGTTCAACATGCAAACATCAGAATTCTACTAAGTGTAGCAGCATCTAGGAAAATGCATGCAAAACACTAAGACCCTTTTTGCATGGTGATGTGAAAAAGGAGATTTTCATACATCAAGCACCAGGTTTTATAAAGTCAGGGGAAGAAATACTGTAAATTACAAAGATCTATATATGGACTAAAGCAAGCATTACAAGCATGATCTGATAAACAAAATCTAGTTTAGTAAAAACAAAGGCTTTAAGCAGGGAAATACTGACTGATGCTCATCTGCAAGAATTAAAAATGGAAGATGAATGTACAATCTTTATCATCCTGATGATTGAATTGTACAGTATGTTTAGAGTACAGAAGTGACATATGGTTTTGAGATGGTGACAATATAAATAAAGAAGTAAAACAACTCTATCTTGGAACTGAAATAAAAAGGAGAAATGTGGAGGGCTTTTAGTTAGTCAAACCAAACAATAATAAATCTAATAAAGTTTCTAGACCTTCAATGAGGCAAAGCAGTCATGGTCAGCCCTTCAGAGTAGGCCAGGTCGTGAAACAGACATCAAAAAGATTTCAAGAATTGTATTTTATTGTTATGGGGTATAATAATAAAATCTTAAAAGCCTGTCTAAATTTCTCTCTGCTCCATTTTATATTAAACAAAACCAAGGTGAGGCTATTTTGAATTTCTTTCTCATGTTTCCTTCTATTGCTGGGCTGTGTAATCTCTGGTCAAGTCCCTCCTTAGCAGCTCATTCCTTCCTTTCCCCATAATGGCTCTTTCATACCTGACCCAAGGTTGACTCTGTTTATCTCTACTGTACACCCATGCATGGTCAGTACCTGAACAAAAGGAAAAAACTAAAATTAAATTGGCAAATAATGAGCAATATAGGGAAGTTGGGGGAAAGCTGATACATATATTGCAACTGTGAGAAGACCTGATCTGGCCAGTGCAGTTGGACTGCTAATTAGAAATATTAGAAATATCACTGTGCCAACACAAGGGGACTGGATAGCAGTAAATGATTAAACTGGATGCCACAAAGGAATTACGGATTTTAATTTAAAACTGCCTATGACCAATAATCCAGAATATATGGAATATTCAGGTTTGAACTGGATTGTAAATAAATCTAATAGGAAATCAACTTTAGGATAGCAACAAAGATGATTAGGGGACTGGAGACTAAAGCACATAAGGAACGGCTGCTGGAATTGGGTATGTCTAGCAGTGTTCCAATATTTCAGGGGCTGCCACAAAGAAGAGGGAGTGAAGCTATTCTCCAAGGCACCTGAAGGCAGGACAAGAAGCAACTGGATGGAAACTAATCAAGGAGAGAAGCAACCTAGAACTAAGGAGAAACTTCCTGACAGTTAGAACAATTAACCAGTGGAACAACCTGCCTCCAGAAGCTGTGAATGCTCCAACACTGGAAGTTTTTAAGAAGAGACTGGACAGCCATTTGTCTGAAATCGTATAGGGTTTCCTGCCTGAGCAGGGGGTTGAACTAGATGACCTCCAAGGTCCCTTCCAAGGTCCCTTTTTTATTATTATTAGTATTAGTATTAGTATTAGTATTACCGGTAGTATTAGTATTAGTATTAGTATTAGTATTAGTATTAGTATTATTTTATCCTTTGTCTGGTGTGGTGAGATGCCAAACACTGTAGCTCTGTCATCTCAAACAGGGGTCCCCGACCCCCAGTCCGTGGATCAGTACAGGGCTGCAGCATGCCATAACCGGTCCGCACAAACAAGCAAAGCCCCATCAGTGGGATGCAGGCAGCACACAAAACCACACTCTGGTCCGTGGAAAAACCTTACTCCATGGAATTGGTCTCTGGTGCCTAAAAAGTTGGGGACCTCTGATCTAGAGATGCTGAATACTGCACTGTTGTCAGGCTCCAAAAAGCAAAAAAGACACACTGAGTTTTTTCTCAGCAGTTTCCTTTATTGTTCCTCCCCCACAGATAGAAGTCTTACCCAAACTAAACTACTTGCAACATTAAAGACGCAAAAACTCCTTAAGAATTCCTAGGAGAACCATGATGGTGCAGTGGTTAAAATGCAGTATTGCAGGCTAATTCTGCCAACTGCTAGCAGTTCGATCCAGACTAGCTCAGAGTTGACTCAGCCTTCCATCTTTCCGAGGTTGATAAAATGAGGACCCAGATTGTTGGGGCAATATGCTTAGAGTGGACTGTAAAGCACTATGAAGTGGTATATAAGTCTAAGTGCCATTGCTATTGCTATTGCCTTGACTCTCTTCCTCCAACCAAACTACCTTCCTCCCAACCAAACTTCATTGCCTCTGGGTCCTCTGGAGTGCAGCCCCTCCCTCCTGGGAATCCTGATCGCATTCCACCACAACTGCGGAAGAAGCATGCAAGGCACTTGCATGGCTGCAAAAAATAAAAAGAATCAATCCCAACCTTGATATCTGAAATCAACATGGGATTTAGCAGAACTGCAGACAGAAATCCAGACTAGTAGGAAACACGTAAATGTTAAACTATGCTATGTGAAGAGTGTGCCAGAAAAGGGACAAGGAGAACTGATATATTGCTATATTAATAATATGGCGGCAATGCCTAGGGTTTGCTTACTGAGGTTGGAAGAAACATTAACACCCGGAGTGTGAAGAAATGCATAGCAATGTAACTCAGTATAATTGCCTAATTTGCTCACAAAGCTAAGGAGAAGAAAAATGTTGAATACTTCATCTATACCATTTTTTTTTCTTTCATGGTGCAGATTAGAGAAAGTTCATCTAGTGTCCTACTTTTCATCTCTGTTTTGCAGGCATTGTGTACATAAAAAGTGTAAAGCTGTAGTAACCAAAGGCTACTCCCTTTGAGATTAATTACCCACAATATCGTTTCTGGTCACTCTGGAAATTTCTACAATCTTTAAATAATAGCTTGACGTGCAGGCTTGTTAGAAGGTTGCAAAAGTTGATCACATGACCCCAGGACACTGCAGTCGTCATAAATATAAGTCAGTTGCCAAGCATCTGAATTTTGAACATATGACCACGGAGATGCTGCAGTTGTCGTAACTGTGAAAAATAGTCATAAGTCACTTTTTTCAATGCTGTTGTAACTTCGAACGGTCACTAAATGAACTGTTGCAAGTTAAGGACTATCTGTAGTATATAGAGAACTAATTTTATCTGTTTAATTAATGAAGTCATGAAAGGAAATAAAACCCATGTGATGCTGACATCACCAGGTCATGACGCTAACCAAATATGATGACCTTATACCAACCATGTACTCCTGGAGTCATAAATTCACAGCAGCAGTCAGATATGTATTGAAGCTAATCCCATCAAGAAAAGGGTGATAGTCAAGTCAATCCATTATTAGCTGAAGCCCAAACTGATCCCTAATCCCATATAGCTTCAAATCAAAGCTTAACAAAATAAAAAATGAACAGAACCGTAAGCTGGGCTGTATTTTGGAAGCAAACCCAACTTGTGCATTATGAAATAAATAATAGACTAATGACGCTTTAATTTTAGGGGAATTCTTAAAATCAGCAGCTTAAAGGCAGGAGAAGGCGCACTTTTCAAAACCAAAGTCTGCATTGCCCCCTTTTCTAAAAGATGTTATTTTTAGGAGAGTTTTTAAAATCTCTCCCTTGAATACAGGATTTTTTTTTTAACCATACCTGCCCTAGTGTGGACCTTAATTTAATTTTGCCCTAATCCATTTATGCTTTTTAAAAAGGTACAATTTTCAAATTTCAACCTGAAAAAGCATACAGACACATACCCAGACACATTTGCAAATTTAACTGGTAATACAAATACATATCTGTAAATATTTTGAACCATGACCTCAATAAAGTTCTATTCCCTTCTGCAGTAAACTAGGAACATTTAACCAGTAAAGCAAAGACTCACATGTACACCCCCTCCAACCTAGCAACAAGCAGTGATACTTCTTATGAAGACATATCAGCACTCTGATTCTAGGCATGGGCAAAGTAGGTCATGTGACCAACTGGCAAGGGGCAGAGTAGGGTTGAAGTTGTATGTTCAGACATGTTTAGCAGATGATACATGGAAATTCAGTTTAAATTCCATTTTGCTTTTGAAAAATAAAGGTCCACTGTCTGAAGGTATTTCTAGTCTACAAAATACTGTTATTGTGAAATCTCAAGTTAACATATATGAAGTCCATCCTAATTTTATTCAGTCACAAGCCTTGTGTTGAAACAGAATGATTCCCAGTGAGATCCAATATGAAACAAACTTTGAACCTCAGTCTCCCTGGTTCAGGTCTGACAATGATTATTCTTGCTTGAGCAATCCTAATGGCAAGTTGTTTTTTTGTGATTCTATATTATCCATCAGTATTTTTATATTATTATGGATTTCAAGAGCTGTTTTGTTGAACAAGGCACAATACATTATATATTATAAGTTAAGTGAACGCCTGTAACTACTTGATCTCTTAGCACAATACAATGAGTTTGTGTTACAGGATAAAATACGATTGTATTTCTGTAAGTGCCAAAGGATTTCACCCAAGCAACTATGAGATACAAATACATTTTTTTTCTTGATTCTACATCATAGATGCAAAGTATACTCAAGATAATGTTCAGCACCATTTCCTATGTGCATTTTATATTGCAAGCTGTTGTGTCATCTATTGATTTTGTTTTGTCATTTTTACCAAGCAAGCTGAGTTAAAGCTGTCGAGGAGACTCTTTTGTGAAATGGTCTCACAAGATCAAATTCCCACCATTACTGTCAGCATAAAAGGATGCATTTGTGCATCTTGCTTGTTATGTTCAGGAACATTGTGATCATTGAGGTATGGGGAGGACAAAGAACTAAATGCCATTAGGTCAGATGTATCCCAGATCTAATTTGGCACGGCTGCTCTAATTTTAATGGCCCTTTGCCCATTCACATCATGGGTAGAGAGAGACATTTCATACTGTATTTGGCAGCCAAGCTCTTCGGCATGATAAACATACAAAGCATGAAGAGGAAAACAATGCCTCCCAACACAAAGCAGATGTATGCCAGAGAGCTGCAGCAAATGGTGTCACCTTTTCTTCACCCTTATCTATTTATTTTGGGAGCATCCATGTTGCCTCCTGAAAGTTATTCCAGAACTAAAGTCCTGCCTAGATTTTGCCTAGAGATATACTCTATTAAATTATTGAAATTAATCAATGGAGAAAAACATCTACAGTCTGAAATCTAGTGAAAACTGATATTTTGGCAAAAACAATGATTACCAGTCACACAAAGAGATAGATACATATCATCTTTAAAAAGGTGTGGATTTTTATAGATCATGAACTTTGGGCTTTTTTAAAGTAGTGCAGTGCTAATTCTTCTGTGCATGTGTGTGTGTGTTCAGTTATTATTGATCAGCTGGAAGAAGAAACTGCTTTCATTTCCTTTTTTCAAAGAAGAAAAACTCAGTTGTCATCAGTGAGGTGCTGTATGCTTGTGCTTAGCTTTGTCGGGAGATGGCTGAGGAATACGTGTGAATGTCCTGTCTTTCATTCCACAAATATCTGTGGTCTGCCATCTGCCTGCCTTCCCACATGTCAGTGAAATTCCAATGTAAGGGAATTCCTCCTTCGTTTTTCCCCCCTCCTAACCAGGAAGGGTAGGCACTGAGGGAGAGTATAAAGTGATGGGGAGATGAAAAACAGAAACAATGATATAAGTGCTATTGCCATCTCATAAAAATAACAAAGAGAAACAATAAAATGAAGTTTAAAGAGATTAAGGAACAAGAATGAGATCAGAATGAGATCAGGAAAAAGAGACCTCTTTCCCAGAGGAAGAAAAATTTGGGAAAACCAGAGGACAGATTCCAGTACAATAAGCAAGAAACCTGCTTAAGTCAGCTTGGTGCTCTACATCTTTTACTTGTTCTTTTGGAAGGTTTCTGATTTGCTCATTATATATGGAAAGAAGGTAGGAAGGGAAGAACTGTGAATGTGATAGTTTCATAGAAGCCTTCAGGTAGGCCTGCCTTTTGTTCTATACACTCTTATATACACTGCAGGACTTTTATGATTTTCTTTGGTCTGTGCCTTGTACTACCTCACCTTAGAGCAGCGGTTATCAACCTTTTCCGGGGCTCGACCCCGGCCCGCACAAGCGCGGTGTGATCCCGGTCCGTGCAAGCGCAAAAAAAGGCGGGCCTGCACCGCACATGCGCGGCGGGGCGCATCGCGCATGCGCGGCGCAATGGCCCGCATCGCGATAGGGGAAAAAAATGGCCGACCCCAAAAAAATGGCCGACCAAAAAAAATGGCGGGCCTGCACCCACATGTGCAGCGCGATGGAGCGCATCGCGCATGCGCAGTGCGACAGCCCGCATCGCGATAGGAAAAAATGGCCGACCCCCCCCCAAAAATGGCCGACCAAAAAAAATAAAAATAAAAATGGCGGACTGCGGTGCTTGGTGACCCCCGTGAAATGGTCGTTCGACCCCAAATGGGGTCGCGACCCACAGGTTGAGAACCGCTGCCTTGGAGGCCTCAGGACCCCCTTGCCTTAAGGGGGGTCTTATATTTTTAACATCATCACTCTGAAGAAACTTTTTCAGACATGCGTGTGATGTCTACAGTGCTTTTTTTGTAGAAAAAAAAGCTGACAGAACTCACACACATCATACAACCCACCTTGCTTACCCTAAAAAGGTTCCATCCAAAAAAGGTGCCAGAGCTCCGTTCTGGGCGTTCTATGACAAAAAAAGCCCTGGATGTCTATAATAACTTGGCTGAATTAATATTAGAGTGGTTACTGTAACATATTGAATACATTTGATGACATCAATTTGTTAAGAATCTAAGAGTTTTAAGATGTGCTGCAGTAGCTAAGTGTTGGCCCTGAGGTACTAACAATTATCAAGTAGCTCATATTTGTTTTTCTTGGAATATGCATTATTTCAGGAAATAATTTGTGTGTGTGTGTGTGTTTATCCATTAAAAATAATATACCAATATAGCTAAAATCTGAAAACATAAAATCTGAAAGCATATAATTATTTATATGATATCATTTTTTTCACACCCATCCTCTTCAGAGCACCATGCTAATTACTGATCACAAGTAAGACTTTAAAAAAAACCTACAATTTTAAACAAAGCCTTCATGACATTAAAATACAAAGCAGACTCAATAATTATATTTAAATGGCCACTGAAAATGGAAAGTACTTAAAATAGAGTGTTTGAGAAAAAGGTTAAAATGTCATATGAAATGCCTCCCCCCCCCCAAAAAAAGGCTTCACCAGCTGTTAGAACACCACAAACAAGAAATTGGCACCAATTTTCTATGTAAGTCATCCAAGGTCTTTCATTAATCCCACCTCAGCATTTTTTTTGGGGGGGGGGATCACTGGCACATACAAGAAGATCAGTACAGGAGAAGCCCCAAATAGTCCCGCAACAGAAATGACCTCAACTGCAAGATTTGGAGGGGAGGGAAGTACTAAAGCATTTTGCTATTGTGATTGGAAATCCTGAGAAAATTTAGAAGGCTTTCACTGGAAAAACCAATCTACAAGAGATATACAATTGTATCAAAGCTGCGTTAGCTTCACATTTTTAAAAATTTAAATTGTAAGTGGCTGTTTTACTTTTTTAAAATAGTATCACTGAACTGTCATGACTGATATTTTGTCACCAAGAGGCTGTATATCATTAAATAACATGCTCCACCATTGTTGCTCCTTTTTTTTTTTTTTAAGCTTTCAAGTCAGTCTTGACTCTTGGTGACTACCTGGACAAGATTTCCTTGCAGGTTTCTTGGCAAGAATTTTATAATTGGCTTGTCTTCTCCTCCTCCTCCTCCTCCTCCTCCCCCCCCCGCCGAAGAAAAAGAGAGTGATTCAATGACTTTAGAACTCTCAGTCTCCTATTTCTACTCCTATTTGATATTACTACATCAAACTGTTTTTGTATATCAGTGTTTACAAATCTCAGCAATTTTAAGATGTAGGGACTTCTAGGGAACCCTGGGAATTGAAGTCCAGACATCTTAAAATTATTGAAGTTCAGAAACACTGTTCTATACAATTGCCCTAAAAGGAGCTGCTGATCTTAATTAAAGGGGGGGGGGAATCCTCTCAAGGCTGCAGTAGGTCACACATATTAGCAATAGGGTCAAAATATTTTGGCTTATGGGGTGTTTTTGTGCAGGTTGGGGGATAGACTAAAATGATAAGATCCCAATTAGTTTCACAGACTTATTTTTCATCTTTTTGAGGCACAAAAAAAAGTGTTGCTGTGCTGTTGAATCTAGAGGCAGCTCTGTTTCTTTAATATGTGAGGAGAGTACACGCTATTTCAGAGCAGGTTTTATTTTGGTTCAGCTAATTTAAGAACAAAGAGCCAAGCTGCATGATCTGCTCCAAGTGAGCATCTTTCTGTATATGTTTGCTGGTGTTACAGAAGAAATTTCTTGGGAGTGAGCAAAATGTCTCTTTCCAAAGAGCTAAACTGCTTCTGATATGAGCATCATCAGAATACTCCCATTTTTCTTGGTGATTCATTTCTATCGTTTCCTGTACTTTTCCAGGCTCTGGGGAAAAACTTACAATAACCCAGAGGGAACAGACATGCACATTCCCAAAATAGCTGGAGGAGATCTTCATCCTCCTACTCTTGATCCAATAGAGTTTTTTTTTAAGAGTAAAAATGGTTGAAATCTATGTGTTTTAGCAGAATAATGAACAGGAGAAGATTAACCAGTTGTCTGAGCAAATACTAGAATTGTGGACGTTGCAGAACAGAGAAAAGGGGTTCTCTTCCTTGGCCAAAGATGGGTCCTTCCTGGCCCAATTCTCAACTCATTGTGAGAGCCCATAGCAGTAATGTCTTATTATGAGGGATAGATGCATTATAATAGCTTGCCTATGTCATAAAAATTGCTCAGCAAACTTTTGATAAAAAAAAACTTTTGACACAGTTAGTCATGGCGTATTATGTCAAAGTTTGGGTGCCCTGATAGATTTATCCTGATGGTACGGCAGTTCCATGATGGCATGGCGGCTCATGCTTTGAGTAACGGTGGAGCCTCAGAGGCCTTCCCTGTCACTAATGGCGTTAAGCAAGGCTGAGTGCTGGCACCAACCCTGTTCAGCATGATGTTTTCAGCCATGCTGTCAGACGCCTTTCAGAACAGCTCAGTGGGAGTTAATCTGAGGTGCAGAACCGATGGGAAACTATTCAACCTGCGAAGACTTCAGGCTGTCACCAAGGTAAAGGAGACTGTGTTACGAGATCTACTTTTTGCTGATGACTGCGCCCTTAATGCAGTATCGGAGCAGGAAATGCAAGCCAGCATGGACAAATTCGCAGCCGCTTGTGACAACTTTGGCCTCCTCATTAACACGAAGAAAACCGAAGTGATGTACCAGCCAGTTCCAAAAGCTCAGTATCAAGCGCCTACCATCACAGTAAAGGGACAAAAGCTGCAAGTAGTGGACCAATTTACGTATCTTGGTAGTACCCTCTCCCGTGCAGTGACAATTGACAACGAGGTCAACTGTAGAATTGCTAAGGCAAGCTCTGCATTTGGCAGATTGCGGACTAAAGTGTGGGACCACCGTGGAATAAGCCTTGCTACTAAGCTTAAAGTTTACAAGGCAGCAGTGTTAACTACCCTGATGTATGCTAGTGAGACCTGGACAGTGTACAAGAGGCACATGAGGCAACTGAATTATTTCCACATGACTTGCCTTCATAGAATTCTGAGGATCTGGTGGCAAGATAAGATACCAGACACTGATGTCATCTCCAGAGCAGGCCTATCATCAGTTTACACTCTGTTGATGAAAGCCCAGATGCGCTGGGCAGGCCATGTTGTAAGGATGCCAGATCATCGCATCCGTAAACAGCTCTTTTATGGTGAACTGTCTCAAGGAAAACGATCACACGGGGGACAAAAGAAGCGATATAAAGATACTCTGAAAGCCTTTCTCAAGTCCCTGGATATTAACATCACCTCCTGGGAACCTCTGGCACATGATCGATCGACATGGCGTACTCTGGTGTACCAGGGTTGCCAGACATATGAACATAGAAGGACAATCTTGGCACAAGAGAAGCGTGCACTCCGCAAAGCCAGAGCTGTAAATGCCGAAGTAACAGTGTCTACATTTTTTGTTCAGTATGTGGCAGAACATTCCGTGCTAACATCGGTCTTATCAGCCACCTACGAACATATCGTTGATGGCCCATAATCCATAAGATGTCAAGGTCCTCATCGAATTCGATGGACGAACAATAATAATAGATGAATTATAATAGCTTGCCTATGCCATAAAAATTGCTCAGCAAGCTTTTGATTAAAAAAAAATAAGCAGAAGAGGTCAAAAGGCTTCCTTTTGCATCTTCATCTCTGGAAAGGCAGGTTCTACATGTGCATTTACCACCACTTCATTAACAGCTGTTGTTACATTTCATTCTGCAATTTTCTGTCTTGCATAACAATATTAGTTTAATGAAATTTGGGGGGTACTGCTGAAATGGATAGGTGCTGGATAGATAGATGGAAAGAATTGAAAAAGGTCAATTCAGAATATAAATACTCCTTATCTCAAAATGTAGAGGAAGAAGTTTGTTTTTCAATGGGTTTGAAAGGTTTGTTTTTGAATATTTTTACAAATTATTAGTGAGACAGTTCATTTTCTCAAAAACTCTAGATTTCCCAGCTAGAAATTCTGTTTCAGGGTTATTTGATGCTTCTCCTGTACAGATCTTCCTGTTTGTCTTACACAGCCTGGCTGTCACCAAGTACAATAGTGAAAACTAGGCTACATAGGAATTCAGCCTCAGACAAGATCATAGCATAATAAATTCAGAAGAAGCCATTCAGGCCAGTCCGATTTCCTCCTCAATGTAGAAACCCCATTTTAAAGCATCTCAAGAGTAAAGCAACTTAATCCTCAGGAAAGTACTGCGCTACCAGATTTCTATCTGTAAGATAAGTTTTGTTTTGTTTTCAAACATTCAGGCAGAATTTACAGATAATCCTCACCTTATGAAGACAACTGAGTCCAAAATTTCCGTTGCTGAGCAAGGTGATTGCCAAATGAGTCACATCCAATTTTACATCTTTTTTTTGCCACAATTTCTTAAGCAAATCAGTGCAGTTGTTAAATGAATCAAACAGTCATTAAACGAATCCACTTTTCCTCGTTGACTTTGCTTGTCAGAAGCCAGTTGAAAAGGTCACAAATGACAGCCACATGATCTGGGGACACGGCAACCATTGTAAAAAAAATGCTGATTGCCAAGTGCCTAAATTTTGATCACATGATTGTGGACATGCTGCGATAATCATAAGTGCAAGGACCCATTATAACTTACTCTTTTTAGTGCCATTGAAACTTTGAACAGTTGCTAGACAAATGGTTGTAAGTCAAGGATTATCTGTAAATAGTTCATTTATATCCTAGACTTTAGGATGGACAGTCTATACCAGAGGTAGGCAACCTTGACTCTTTTATGACTCGTGGACTTCCAACACCCAGAATTCCTGAGCCAGCATGGATTCTGGGTGTTGAAGTCCACGAGTCATAAAAGAGCCAAGATTGCCTACCCCTGGTCTATACCATCTCACTTGGGACAGCCCTTCAGATCCTGGACAAATACTGTCATTTCCCCCTTCCTCATCTTTTCTCAAGGCTCAACATAACCATTCCTTCCGTTGTGCCCTCTTCCTTCTGTCCTTCCTTCATCCTGGACTGGCTCACCTTTGCAGATAAAAGAGAAACATTTCTGAGCCCAGATTTAAAACAGCATTTGCTTCTCCCAGTCAATGTTATCTACAGGGAACAACAAGCTGTCTAGCAGATGAAAAAAGGAAAGTTTGTGTGGTTTCCCTTCCTGCTTTTCGTCATTAACTCTCCCGTTAAAAAATCCTTTAAAAAAGGTTGCATTGAAACTTAATTGGTCTCTGGGCAACAACATTTGAAGAGGTGGAGAGCTTAAATCCAAATCCTAGTATCTGCCTATGCCATGTCTACCTCCAGATAAATTATCTGTTGCTGCTTCCTCCTGGGAGTTAGGCCATGCAATCATTTTCTGGTACCAGGGTGATTATAATAGCTAGCCCTGCTCCTTGTGGCCTTGTTTTTGCCAGGAGAAGCCACAGCCAATTAACTTTCTACCTTTGTTTCTGCTAGATATTCTGTAAACAACAGCAGCTGGTGGGCAGATCTGGATGGAAACCCAGTACCAAAATTCATTCCTTGGTGAATTGGATTTTGTTTTATTACAGGAATCCTTAAGCAGCCACCTCATGTCCATGCTGTTGGCTGATACGGTTTTTTAACACCTCTTTAGATAACAATAGCATGAATCCAAAAATGCTCTTTCTATAGTGGAAGCTGCCTTCCCATTATTGTTCAACTAAAGTGAAATGCAGAGACACTATTCTCCATATTTGAAGTCTTACACACTTGTTTGCATAGAACTGTTTGTTTCTTTGTGGGATTTATTTCCTAATGGATTTCGTCATGCTGGATAATATGGTGGTGTGGTTAGAGTATTAAACTGAGTATTAAACTGAGAAAGCCATGTTCTGAACCTCATGTGTGACAGTTCTTAGGAGAATAAAATAAAATAGAGGTAGAGAGCATATGACTTTCAGAAAAGCTGAAGCAACAAATACTGTATATATATTAATATATTTGTTTTTGATACTCTGACAGTAGACCCTAGAGCAGTGGTTCTCAACCTTGGGGTCGCGACCCCATTTGGGGTCGCGAGACCATTTCGCGGGGGTCGCCGGGCACCGCCGGCCGGCATTTTGTTTTTTTTATTTTTATTTTTTTAATTTTTTTTAATTTTTTTTTTAAATTTTTTTTATTTTTTTTGGCGCGCGCGCACCGCGCACGCTCAGATCCGCCCATCGCGCCGGAAAATTTTTTTTTTAAAAAATTAAAGAAAATTAAAAAAAAATAAAATAAAATAAAAACAAAATGGCGGACCGCAACGGGTGGATCCACGCATGCACGGTGCATGCAATGGGCCGATCCGCGCAGGCGCAGATCCGCCCGTCCCGGCCGCTGGACTCTCTAAGGGGAGGCTCCGTTCTCTGGGTTTGTAAAGCCGCTAACAACAGCGCTCATCAGCTGTTTGTTGCGGTGGAAAAACCCCTCTTCGGGCTAAGAAGAGGTGTAGAGCCTCAAGAGCAAGGTTGAGCCCTTCTAAGATCCCTGGAAGAAATTTTCAGGGGCAGAGAAGGTGTGCTCCCTAGGCACTTGAAACGCTCCTGCCCAGAGACGCTTCTGTCGGCTGACAGAAATAGACGTCGTGACCGCCTCTGCTTTTAAGAGAAAATAACAAAGGATTCTATACAGACGGAGTGAATACAGGAGTCCTTTGAGTATCGCAAGTATTCTGTTACTTTGTTTCTGCCTTTGTACTTACAATCTTTTCTGAATCAACATAATCCCTTCAAAATGGAGATTGCTCTTTGTTCTGAATGAAAGTGAAGAAAATGAAAGTGATGAAAGTGCTGGAAAGTGAAACTGAATTCTCTCTTCTCTGCTTGAAGTGATGTTTGAGAGACTATTTAGACTGGATTTATTTATTAAACTATAACGCAACTGGATTTTAAAAGAAATTGAGAAGGGAGGAATTGGCAACTTTTTAAAAAAAAAATCTTTTCTAGTTTTTTTTTTCTTTTTCCCCTCTTTTTTTTTCTTTTTAACTATGACTACGAGACAAAAGGCAGCAAGTGCGAAGGCGGCTATGCCTTCTCCAGGGCAGCTTGTAAAATCACAGTCTGCTCCTTTAGAATCTCAAGAGCCTATACAGCCTCCTCCAGGAATGCTTACAATGGAAAACTTACAGACCGCATTAACTCTTGCATTATCTTCAGTAAATGATAGATTGGATAAACTGGAGGACAAACTAGAGGAAAAAATGGCAGAACAGAAAAAAGACTTTAAAGCTATGTCAGAAGCTTCTAATTTAGAGATGAGAGAAGATATTGTAGAAGCCATCAAAGGGGTATGGGACTATATTATTGGAGTTGAAGAAAAATTGGAAAATGTTGAGCAACAGTTTGAAGAAAAATTAGAAGAAATTAGAAGTGATGTACAGGACCAGGCTATTTTGACACAATTCCATCAGATGCAGTTTGCTGTTAGAATTAGAGGATTTAGAGACATACCAAATGAGAATCAAGAGGATTTAAGAAAAATTTTTATTGAAGCCTTAGCAAAATTTCTGGACGACACGGTTGAGAACGTAGCTTGGCAGATAGAACGGCTATTCAGGATGAATTCACGTATAGCTGCACAAAGAAATTTGCCCAGAGACATTGTGATATATTTTAACACAAGAAAATTCAGAAATTGGGTTCTTTCTACAGCATATAACAAACAACTAAGTGTTGCTGGTCAAGAAGTACAGGTTTTGAAAGAGATCCCTCCTAAAATGTTGAGATCAAGGAAAGACTATGCTTTTTTGACGGAGGAGCTTAAAAAAAGAGAGATACAATATAGATGGGAGGTACCAACTGGACTTTCTTTGTTTTTTAAAAATAATAGATACCGTTTGACTTCTGTTGCTAAAGCGAAGGATTTTTTTGAGAACATATTGATGGCTGATAGATCTACCTCCCCAAGACCTAAGAGGGCAACGCTGGTTAAAGACATAGAATTATTGCAATCTACGGAACTTCAACTACCTCGACTAATTTCATCGGTAGTTATGAATAAAGCAATTGAACAACCAGTGCAGTCTATTGATATTTTTCAACCTTTGGTAGTTGACAAGGCTAAAGAACCAAAGCATGTATGTGAACCTACAAAGAATATTGAACAAAGAGAAAAAACACAACCAACTCATACAAAGCAAGCTGATCTGACATCTATGGAAGCCATGGGAGCAAGACCTAAGAGGCAGGAAGTAGTGGAACGGTCTTTGCAGAAGCTTTCGCGTAAAGGTCATGTCAAATAAATATTTGACATGGAATGTTAATGGTTTAAATTCTCCACAGAAAAGGAAGAAGATTTTTCATTATTTGAAGCAATGTAAAAATGATGTAATTTGTCTACAAGAAACTCACATTAGAACTTCGGACCAGAAATATTTGATAAATAATAAGTTGGGTACACATTTTGTGGCAGCATTTTCAGAGAAAAAAAATGGAATTGTTATTTATGTTAAAAATCACATAAAAGCTAAATTAATAGAAGCAGATAATCAAGGAAGATTTTTAGCTATAGAAATTTTATTGGACGGGAAGAAAGTTCTTTTGATGGGTATATATGCCCCAAACCAAAAACAAGGTATATTTTACAAATCATTACATAAAAAAATAATACAATTGGACTATAGATCTTGTATTTTAATGGGAGATTGGAATGGAATCCTTGATGCTGGTTTGGACAAGAAAAAGATTTCATTTGTTCCTCAATCGCGTTCAATTTTGCCTAAATCCTTTTTTGATATTAAAGATGATTTTAATTTGTTAGATATATGGAGAGAAAGACATGGTAGAGATCAAGAGTTTACTTTTTTTTCTGATAGACATCAATCATTCTCTAGAATTGACTTTATTTTAACTACTAGTGACTTTATGTTAAGTTTAAAGAAAGTTAAAATTTTACCTAATGTACTGTCTGATCATAACCCAGTTATGATGGAATTAAGGACTGGTCAAATTCCTAGCAGATCCTGGAGACTTAATGAAAATTTGTTTAAATATGATATGTATGTGGAAGAATGTAAAAAGGCTATCAAGGAATTTTTTATGTTAAATAAGAATAGAGGTACATCAATAGAAACGGTGTGGGACTCTAGTAAAGCCCACATGCGTGGAATATTAATTGAAATGAATGTAAGGCATAGACGTAAACAAGAGGAAAAGAGGAGAGTTTTAGAAGCGGAAATAAGAAAGAAAGAGTTATTATTAATAGATAAGCCAGATGATAGTAATATTAAAGAAGGGATAAAGGTTTTACGGAAACAATTTGACGTGTTGATGACCGACCAGGTTGCCAGAAATATACAATATGCTAAGCATAACACTTTTTTAATGCTAATAAACCTGGTAGATGGTTGGCTTATACATTAAGGAAAAAACAAAAATCCCGATTAATTGAGAAGGTAGAATATAAGGGGCAAGAAGTATTTCATCAAGAAACTATTAAGAAGGCTTTTCTAGAGTTTTACACCAAATTGTATGCTGAAGAAAAAGTTCATGAGAAAGAGATAGATGCCTTTTTACAAAATCAAAATGTTATGGAAATTACTTTGGATCAAAGAGATAGATTAAATGCCTTGATTAAATCAGAAGAAATTATTGATGCAATTAAGCAATTGAAATTAGGGAAATCTCCAGGAACTGATGGTTTCACCACGATTTATTATAAGTGTTTGCAGGAGGAAATGGTGGAACCTTTGAGGGAGTTATTTGTAAATATACAAGAGGGTGGTCGGGTTCCACCCTCTTGGAAAATGGCTAATGTTTGCTTGATTCCTAAAGAGGGTAAAGATAATGTTCAAGTAGAAAATTTTAGACCTATTTCTTTGTTAAATACGGACTACAAGATTTTTGCAAAAATTTTGGCTAATAGACTAATGACAGTTTTGACACAAAGGATTCACCCGGATCAAACTGGTTTTTTACAAGGGAGACAGATGAAAACTAATGTTAGACAACTTGTTAATGTATTGGAATATTTGGATAAACATACTCAAGTGCCGGCAGTTTTAATGTTCTTAGATGCAGAAAAAGCCTTTGATAGATTGAATTGGACATTTTTGCAAAGGCTTGTGGTAATGATGGGAATGGGGGATCAGTTTATTAATTCTATATCAGCTATATACCAGAAACAAACAGGGCAGATTATAGTGAATGGACAATTAACAGATTCATTTAATATAGAGAAGGGTACCAGGCAGGGTTGTCCCTTATCCCCTTTATTGTTTGTTCTAACATTAGAGGTTTTACTGAATAAGATTAGAGCATCAGAGGAACTAAAGGGAGTAAAAATTAGACAACATGATTATAGATTATGTGCTTTTGCAGATGATCTATTAGTGACATTGACTCAGCCAATACAATCGGCCCAGAGTTTGATGGAGATTATTCGAAATTATGGAAGAGTATCAGGTTTTAAATTAAATTTATTCAAGACAAAGATGTTGGTTAAAAACTTAGATAATAAATTAAAACAAGATCTGGAAAGAATAACGGGATGTGAGATAGTTAAAAAAGTCAAATACTTAGGAATTTATATAGAAGCTTCAAATGGGAAATTATATAAGAATAACTATGAATTTTTATGGAATAAGGTACAAAAAGAATTGGAGAATTGGAAAAAATTACAATTATCTATGTTAGGTAGGATAGCCGCAATTAAAATGAATGTATTGCCGAAATTTTTATTTTTGTTTCAAATGTTGCCAATACTTAAAAAGGATGGGAATCTTGAGGAATGGCAGAAAGGTATAAACAAATTTATTTGGGATGGCAAGAAACCAAGGGTTAAATTCAAAATTATTCAAGACACAAGAGAGAGAGGTGGTTTGAAAATGCCTAATTTTAAATTATATTATTATGCTGCAGTTCTAGTGGCAATAAGTGATTGGATCAACTTAACAAATGAAAGAATATTGAATATAGAAGGATATGGGTTAGTGTATGGGTTCCACGCATATTTAGTTTACGACAAAAAATTGGATAGGAGTTTTAAAGAGCATATACTAAGAAACTCTATGTTGCGTGTCTGGAAAAAGTATTATTATAAATTATGTGGTAAAATCCCTTTATGGACAGTTCCCAGGCATGCAATACAGAGTGTAGGTATACAACAAATTCAGGATGTGGTGCCATATGATAAACTTTTAATTAAAGAAGGGAATAGCCTAGAACTGAAATCATTAGATAGATTAAAGGAGGAAGGTATAGCTCACAATTGGTATCATCATGCACAACTTCAAGCTAGATGGCAAAAAGATGTTAAGATGGGTTTTTCTTTAAAGGATGAAAAATTAATTATACAAGCTAGAGACCAAAGAGCTATGCATATCAAAAGAATATATGACGTTTTAATTGAAATTGATTCTGGAACTGAATTAGTTAAAGATTGTATGATTAAGTGGGAAGGTAATTTTGGACACCCAATTATGATAGAAACTTGGAAAAGAATATGGGTGAAAAATGTTAAATTTACACAAGCTCAGCATTTAAGAGAAAATTTTTATAAAATGTTTTATAGATGGCATTTAGATCCAAAAAAATTATCACTTATGTACCCAAATATGCAACCCAAATGTTGGAGATGTGATTCTATGGACGCTACTTATTTTCACATTTGGTGGACTTGTAAAAAAATTAAGGCTTTTTGGATAAAAATATGGTGGATTCTTCAAAATATTTTGAAAAAGCGTATTGAGTTTTTACCTCAGTTATTCTTGTTGGGTATTACAAAGGACTGTACCACCATAGAGACTAAGCTGATCTTGAACTTGATTACGGCCGCAAGATTGTTGGTGGGACAATATTGGAAGACATCTGAAATACCATCTATTGAAGAATGGACACTAAAAGTTACCCATCTTGTGGAGATGGCTAAGATATCAGCATACCTGAAAAACCACTCAAATGAAGCATTTTTGATGGACTGGAAAAAATGGATTGACTATATGCAAAAGAAATATCAATTGAAAGAACTAGATTTGATATACAGATAAATAGTTATAAAATAGTTATAAAATAGTAGTTTAGCGGGGTTTCTTGCGTTCTTACTCTGTATT
This sequence comes from Bothrops alternatus, assembly GCA_034064705.1. Taxonomy (NCBI): domain Eukaryota; kingdom Metazoa; phylum Chordata; class Lepidosauria; order Squamata; family Viperidae; genus Bothrops; species Bothrops alternatus. The sequence continues at coordinate 9,064,601 of JARGCV010000087.1, forward strand.
CACTCTGGGAAGCCTGGGGGGGAGGGGGGAGGGAGATAATAAGTAATAGATTATGTTTCTCAACTGTAGTTGGGGATATTAAGGGAATAGATTTTTTCTTTTTTAGGGCGTTCGGGAAAACTCTGGACACCGCATTGGATGGTGAGGAAGGTGGAGTGAAGGTTAGGTATGTGTAGAGGGTTAGAGGGTGGAGATAGGGAATAGAGGTGAGTGGAGGGAAGATGTACAGAAAGGCGAAAGTATGTAGTTAGAAGGATAGAAGAGGGTTTAGGTTGTTGGAGGATGTGGTGGGGGGGGTTCTGAGCAGCTATTTGTAGTGATTGTTAAATATGTTATTTGCTTGTTTTCAGTTGAGTTATTATGTTATTATGTTATAATTTTGTTAAAAGTTTTTAAAATTCAATAAAAAAATATTTAAAAAAAAATATTAAAGAAAATTAAAAAAAATAAAATAAAATAAAAACAAAATGGCGGACCGCAACGGGTGGATCCACGCATGCGCGGTGCATGCGACGGGCCGATCCGCGCAGGCGCAGATCCGCCCGTCCCGGCCGCCATTTTGTTTTTTTTTATTATTATTTTTAAATTTTTTTTAAATAAAAAATAAAAAAACAAAATGGCGGCCTGCGACGGGCGGATGTGCGCATGCGTGGCGTGTGTGACGGGCCGATCCGTGCATGCGCAGATCCGCCCGTCGCGGCTGCCATTTTTTTTATTTTTTTTATTTTTTAAAAAATTTTTTAAAAAAAAACAAAATGGCGGCCCGCGATGGGCGGATGCGCGCATGCGTGGCGCGTGCGACGGGCCGATCCGCGCATGCGCAGATCCGCCCGTCCCGGCCGCCATTTTGTTTTTGTTTTTTGGTTTTTTTTAAAAAAATAATTTAATTTTTTTTTGCGCGTGCACACGCGCGCGCCCCCGGGTCGGGGTCGCGGCGCGCATGGGCGGGGCAAGTGGGGTCTCAACCTCAGAAAGGTTGAGAACCACTGCCCTAGAGTATGGATTATAAATACTGGCAAATAAAACTTACTTTTTAAAATGTTACCAGTAATGTGTAAAAAGCTGACATTGTATAGAATGCCTAGGAAATCTATAGAATGTGTGACTTTTTAGGCAAAGTATGAAATATCTGTATTATTTTAATACGCTATATACTTTCTCTAGGCATTATGCAGAATGACAACAACTGTTCAGGCAAAGTTTAAAAAGAGAGTCATGAAAAGGGTTAAGGTTAGGATTAGGATTAGCGTAACCCTAACCCTTTATTGAAAAGATGTATATGAAAATGAAAGAAGAAATGCAATGTAAAATACTGCATTTTCTTATTGAAAAGAAAGAGGTAAACAGCACTATTGACCTGCCTGTTGCAACAAGGAAGGTTAGAATGGCGTTTTAGTGGGGGTATTTTATACTTTGCCAGTTTGCCTTTTGGCATTGCATAGAGTGGAAATGTGTGAAATATTAAGCGCTTCATACCTTGATGTCCCATTTTTGGCATTCTATAGATTTCCTCGGCATTGACAATAACAAAAACATTTTAAATTAGCTATGCTTGGAGACATACTCCAGCAGAAAACTGCTTTGTGCCTTAGTTGTTAGTGCCACTTTTCCAATGAGGAATGTTTTTCACATTCTGTCATTAAGATTTGCTTTCCAGTACTGAATTAGCCTTTCTGGTGAAGAGATCAACTGAGATAAACAAACAATAAAGTGTACCTAGAACATGGAAAGGGGGCCAGATCAGAAAAGAAAGTAAGTATCACAAACCTGAAAATACTAGCACTTAATGAATTCCTTTTTTTTTTTTTTTGGTTCGATATTCTTCTTCCAATGAAAAAAATCCACCAGGACTTTGTGAAAGGCAGGTTAAAGAGCCAGGACTGAAGCTTGTGATTGGAAACTTTACTACTTTCAGTGAGTTGAAACATCTAGGAAAAATGAACTTCACCTTCAGGTTCATACTGAAGAGCCAGGTGAATGTGCTGTGGGAACACAGGCACTGAGTTGAATGTCAGCTCCACGACAAGCCAACTTTTTTACAGAATAACAAGAGTTGGAAGGGACCTTGTAGGTCATCTAGTCCAACCCCCTCCCACCCAAGCAGGAGACCTTACATCATTTCTGACAGATGGCCGTCCAGTCTCTTCTTGAAAGCTTCCAGTGCTGAAGGATTATCTATTTATCTATTTATTCAGCACACTGACTTCTCAGTCTGATATTAACATCTTGGAAGATTCTAGAGCAAATAATAGTGAAATGGTGCTGTAAAAATCTTGGAAATAATTCCAAATCTTGGAAATAATTACCAAAGTCAGTGTGGATTTGTTGACAGCAAATCTTGCCAGACTTATAATAATTTTGTTTTTTATCTGGCACGTTCTTTATAGATCGTAGAAATAAAGTATAAACTTATGCATTTTGACTTCAGTAAAGCATTTATGTAAAATCTGCATTATGTGCTAATTGGGATGCAAACGAAATGTGGTTCTGACAATTAAGTTCATCCATAGCCAGCTTGAAAAATGTTTTCAGAGAGGGTTTATTAATAGTTGCTCATCAAATTGGAGAAAAGTATCAAACAGGACCCCACAAGTCTCAGGTCTTCTATTCTGAGCTCAAAGGCTCTAGGACAATTCACTGTAACCAACTCAACACAGGACAATTCACCAAGGGACAACTCGCTGCAGGACAATTTTTTTTTTTTTAATCACACAAGCAATTTATTGAGCAAACATTTTAACAATAACATACATTTTGGCTATTGCTACTGTTACTAACAGACATGCAAAGGGAAATACAACTTTAAAATGCAATCCAATCTAGTAATTCAGTCAAAGCCAAGTCAGCTGCAAATACACTATACATTCTAAAATAAATGCATACTGGACAAGCAAGCAAGTAGAAGATAAACATTAACCATTTAATGGCTGGCTACTTTTACAAATATGTCTTTTTAGGCCCTATATCTTGAGATGCTGCAGCATTATTAGGTCCTCTCTGTAGCCACATATTATTTTGCTCCTGTCTGATGAGTCTTCTTCTCATTAGCTGCTTTTTGCTTCTGCTGCATAATTTCAGAATCTCTCTGTTTCCTCTGAGAAGCTGATAAAGCGTCCTCTTTTCTTTTCCCCTTGCTCTGTTCTTGGGCTTTCTTCATATTCTTCTGGCGGGAAAGTTCACGCTGGTTCCCACGGGCCATGGCAAAACAATAACCCCAGCGATAACAACCGTTACGCTCGCAAGCTCCAACTCCCCACCAACCGCTCCAACTACCAGAACCTTCCGCTGCAGGACAATTTAACAATTTAACTCAATGCAAGATAACTGTGCTCTAGACCTATTCTTCTCTTAATATTATTAGGGCAACCATCTGCCTCTTCCTCCTTTCTTAGCTTTATTAAAATCATTAGCACATGACTCTGATCCCTAGGAGGCCCTGTGCCGCTTGGGAAAACCACCTAGGCAGAAGCCCAGAGAACCAGAGCTGTCTGTGCTGACGTTGCCGGCCGTGGTTGTGCCAGGGTCTGTTTAACTAAACCAGGCCTGGGTCTTCTGCTCTCATTTCCAAACCCAGCCCAGCTTAAGGGAGGCGAAAGTTCCCACCAGCCCACACTCCTTCTCCAAAGGCTTTCTCACAATTAATGTGCATTGGTAATCAGCTGTGGTCAATCCCAATGCATCTCCAGCCTCTGAGAAAGTTATGATAATTTTCATTGGCCTACTTGTGTGTATTATGTTGCTAGATATTTAATGACATAGCTCCCACTAAATATTTGTCTTGTGATTTCGGGTGGAAAATATAACAAATGCATTTGCTTGAAGAGTTACCTGTAAGATATTATGAAGAATATCTGTAGAAAAGAAATGTATATTTCTTGTACAGAAAAAGCAAAGTTAGATAAGGAGTGCAAATCTGTTATTAAATAGAAAAGTTGCAAATGAATAACAAGTTCGAATATGCTGTTCTTGCAAATTAGTAACAGGTTGTTTCAAAAACTCTGAATTTAGATTTGTTCGTTAAAACTTAATACATAGGGTTTTTTTTTATTTGTTTTGTTCCTTTGAGCTAGTGTTGACTCCTGATGATAGCCTGGACTGATTTCCTGCAGTTTTCTTGGCAGGATTTTCAAACAATTGCCTCTTTCCTAGGGCTGAGAGAAACTATATGGCTCAAAGTCACGCCGCTGGCTTTATGCCTGAGATGCAACTAGAACTCATGTTTCCCCAGATATAGTAGCCTGATGCCTTAACAACTATGTTAAACTGGCTCTCTAATAAATAGATAGTGCAATTGAATAAGTTATTTCTTGTGTGCTGAATACCTCACAATATCAAAGAGGAGTTGGTATGATTGCTTTGTTGCTGGAAACATAAACCATTATCTCACATGATTTGGGCTTGTTTTGTAATTGTTGTATCTTGGGTCAAAATCCATAGATATGTTAACAAGTCTGCAGATTAAGGTCACCTATGTTCTTTCTATTACTTCTCCAGTAGTTGGAATCTAACCACATATGGCTCTTTCATGTATGGAGAGTAGCCAGAAAGAATTTCGTAAAACATTGGATAGATAAATCTATTTAGTTTAACATTAGTTTTACATTTTTAAAATTATTTTAGAAATTTGAATAGGTACAGTATATGTAATTTTGTAAGCTAGACAGAGCCATTGGAATGGATGGCATAAGTTTTATAAAGAAACATGTACAATTAATTTGTGCCAGTAGATTGCCAGTATATACCATTTGTCTGTAATTGCTCTTACCTCTTTGGAGTATTTTCCATTAATTGTATCCTTTTCAGGCATATTTTTTATATACAATATCATGCATATGTTTCATTTCTTCCTTTATATCTAGTCATGCTAGTTTGCTTGTTTAAAAGCTATTTGTTCTCTTTTAATGTAATTCTTTCTCTTCCCCTCTAAAAGTCTTCAACTTAGTTCAGAATTTCTGTCCTTATCTGTTTTGTCTTTTTACTGTTGCAAATTAAAATGATTTCCAGATATAAAATCAACAACCCTTTTGTTCATAAATTAGATGTGACACCTTGGCTGAACAGGGATCTAGATTAGTCCCTCAAGAGAGTCATGAATTAATCTAATGCTGACAGCACTAACCGGTAGCTTTAAGAAGGGTTATCAAATATTTAGGAACAGAATTCTTCTAATGTCACTTCTAATATCTCATATGCTTTCTTTCTTTCTTTCTTTCTTTCTTTCTTTCTTTCTTTCTTTCTTTCTTTCTTTCTTTCTTTCTTTCTTTCTTTCTTTCTTTCTTTCCTCGCTTATCTCTCATCTAGTCAAAAGCTCTAAGAGAAAAATGGCTGATGCAGGGAATTCCTGCAAGTTCTCCAGCGGAGGAAGAAGCCAGGAAGAGACAGTCAGAAGAAGATGAGCTAAAAGTGAAAAACCTTGAAGGCAACATCCATAGGTAGGTCCACATCTTTTTTATTATTATTTTTACCTTAGATAAATGAATGAGGCCATTTTTATAAAATTTTTGCCCTCTTGTAACTATACTGTCAGTGCAATGTAAAACAAAACAGTGTGATGTAGAAACAAAAATTCTTGGAGATTAAAAAACAAAGTCAAGGTTAGTGACTTAGTGACATTGTCTATGAATAAACTAATTATTTCATTGGGGGATGAGTAAAGAATAAATATGGTATCACTTTTATTAATTACATTTATAACCTGTGGTTGCCAGGAGTCACTGAATTACAGCTCACTACAGCTCTTGAAATGCAGGATAGCTTGAAAAAGAGTGCATGCTGCTGAACTTGTATGAATTGGCCAGTACTCTATTTGTTGGAGGAAAGTTCTTTCATTAGCTGAAGATCAAGAAGAAAATACATAAATAACTCGTATCTGATATAAAATAGGAATTCTGTCTGGAGTTTGAAAAGGCCTAAGGCTACAAATATATATTGCTTGAAAGTAACATCAGAAGGATTTACATTTGAAGATATTTTTATAGGCTTGCAATGAAAATGAGAAAAATAAAGAGCACTGTAATCAGATTCATTTTTGTTTTTATTATAACCTAGTAGAATATTGGAAAGGAATTGTATAAAGTTGTTAGTCATCACCTTACTTTATCTCAGCTGAACACTTTCTCACTAGATGTTGATCCAAGCTTTGACAGATGTATTGATATTTATGAGCATGATCAGAAAGATACTTACTTTGTTTTCATATTATGGTTACTCAGAAAATTGTATCTCCATATCATTAATTGTATGAATCCCTTTTTTAAGAAAAATATCCAGGCGTGACAAAATAACAGCAGTCTGAACAGAGCATTAATGTAATGCTACATGATCTAGAACCAAGTCATGTTAACTTTTCCATCTCTGTATTAAAGAAGGTATAAACTGCAGAAGTGAACTAAGATGAAATCTCTCATGAGTTAAGATCAATCCCTGTTAATTATGTGAACATAATTTATCTTTTTAAAAAAAACAATTTTACTGGTTTTTTAATTAATACAAAGTGCTCGAGACACACAGTGGGGCTAGGGTAATCAAAAATCCAAAAACAAAACATATATAAGTAATTCAATCAATACATCAAATATTCTCTTTCTATTTCTCTCAGATAGCTTATATATTTAGACTAGTCTATTTCTACCTTAAATTTCTATTAATCCTAAACCTGTTTTAAAGCTTTGTGCAATTACAAGACCATAATTAAATTTGACTTCAAATACACACATTATCAGTTCAGGTATCCCTTCTAAATATGTCCTAATTCTTTAATTTCATCATAAATCTTATTTATTTCTTCTTCCACAAATATCTCCCAATTAAAATAAAAATTAATCTAACCTATACATATCTAATCCATCAATTTTTTTGTTAACAAAATAACAACCTTAAATCATTTGAGTCCCTTAAACAAGGTTCTGTTTTCATCCAATTAAATTATCAAACCTAATATCATCCTTATTATCAGAGAGAACACATCATATTATTAAAATCACATTCAATTAATTATTAATTCAATCCCGATCTAAAACATCTCTTCATTTTTCTTCATTCCATTATATAGTAATTTCCATACATTAATCACCCATTTTTTCTTTCAAAAACTTAATCCTTAACTCAGTCCATAGTTCTAAAATGCCTTATATCCAATATATATAATTTTAAATTTCTCTTTTCAGTCTTATTCTAGGCTTTTTTTCTGCCAAGAAGGTTTCCACTACAACGCTTCCCTTCCAACCGGTAAATCTCTCTTTGTTACTTGTGATGTTATTTGAGGCAGTAATAAGCTTCCTGTCGCCTGGATTGGACCTCCATTTCTCTTATTCTTGAAGCCTCGCTGCATTAAAGGTTCAAATCTCAATCTTTGTTTTTTCTGGTCCTCACAACTGTAGATAAGATGCTTGTAGGATGAAATAAGTTCCTCTGTATCCTCAATGAAGTCCTCTTTTAGTGCATTTTGGTTTGTAGGGTAGTCCGGTGTAATCTGAAAGTCACTTTTAAAATTTGAAGAAGAATCTCTGATTCTGTGGTGATCTCTTTCATTGTAACAAATTCTTCTTTAATTTCCTTTAATTCCTCTTCTGGTATGTTTGGTTTCTAGCATAAACAGCTGTAATCTGAAGGTCAGTTTGAAAGTTTGGGGTAGCATTGACTCTTCGTTCTTTAGTAATCCTTTTCCTTATAGCACATATTTCTTCAGAAACCACATAAATCTTTTCCAGTATAAGCTTGCAATTTAAATGAGAGTGGAGTTTCTCCATTTTAAAAGTAATAAAAAAAGTCTTTTCTTTATTATTATTATTTAATGAAGGCTGTAATTAATCAATGTCCACCCCCTCAGTTCCCACATCTGCACCAGCTTATCTCTTCCAGGAATATTTTGAAGGTCAGGTTTCTATCCAAAGAATAGTTGCAACATTAACTTTTCACCACTTAGATGTCCTCAGTAAATAAAAAAAAAACTTTTCCAGAAACCATTTTTTTCCTTTTTTCTCTCTTTTAAAGGAAAGAGTGGAGAAAGAAGTATTCTTCCAATATTAGCTCTTAATAAAATTCAAAAAAAAAATTTGTTTTTTTCTGTATCCCAAAAGGAGTGAAAATAGAGTGTAGTCTTTAAAATTTTTTTATTCTCAACGCCTCTCTTCCCACACATACAGAAGCCTCCCTTTCCAAACAGGGAAATAATTCCAACCCAAGTTTTTTCAGGCAAGAAAAAAACCAAGTAAGGGAAAGAGAGGCTAAAGGAGTCTCACCCAGATCCTCCGCGGTGGGTCTAATATCGCTTAGCTGTAATTGTGACTTCGGCTGGTGCAGCAGGATAATTGGCCATCTTGCAGGACAATCGTTGCTCCATCGGCCCTAAGGAAATAGCTGGAGCCGTGGGAGAAGCTGCCGCTCTCCCGCAGCCACCAGCAAGCCTCCTTCTTGGTGGTTGCCCCTCCAGGGCAACTTTCGACCCACTGAGGGGTCTACCGACGCAGAAAACCCAGCCGAGCTGGAGACAAGTCCCCAGACACGACCAGCGTCGTTGTGTACCGGAACCGGAAGTCGACATAATTTATCTTGATGACAAGATAAGAGTAATTTACCACTGCTTTCTTCTAAAGTTATCTTTTAATCTTATCAGTGTAGTCTGGAGCTTTGGGATTTTTTTTAATGGCCCCTGATCCAAATATAAATTGATTGATTGATTATGTGCCATAAGGTTGATGTCTACTCTGAGAAACCATATACATTGATTTTATCCATAATAAGCTTTCTCCAACCAGGTTCTCGGTAGTGCCCCATTGCCACTCAATTGACACTATCCATCTTGCTGCTTCATGATAGACAGACAGACAGACAGACAGATAGATAGATAGATAGGATCCCTTCTGGCAGTAACCATCTAAAGTTTACACCTTTTCCATTAACTTTGTTGTCAAATAGTAATATTGTTTTCGAGTGTCCCTTGTTCTCTTAGGAATCTGCTTCAACACCACAATTTCTTTGTTTTGTATTGCAATGGGTCATCCCTAACTCTTCTCAGTATCTCATCTCTTATTGTTTCCTTTACAAATCTTACATGAACTTCTCTAGGCAATTTGTATTTCCTCATATACCTTGAATTCATTCGAAATATTTCATCAATTTCCATTTATATCTCCGCTCTATCTGTTTTTAGAGCCTCCGCCAGTAGATCAATAATCACTTTTGCTATATTTTCCTCCTTATCTGCAGGTATATTCTGGAATCTTAAATAGTGTACAACTTTCTCCATTTCCAAGGCTGCAACTGTTCCTTCTAAACTTTGATTTCCTTGTTCTAGCCTTTCATTTTCTTCCATTAATCCCTCCATTTTTTATCCTTTTCTTCTGATTTATCTTCCACTTTCTGAATTCTTTGTTCATTTTTGGCAATCATTTGTTGATGGGCATCAACCTGTGTCTTTATATCAAACATTTGCTCATTTAGCTTATCTAAGTTGTTTTTTGTATCTTCTTGAATTAGCTGAAGCGTGGCTTGCATCTCTTTTTGAAAATTATTTGTTTTTTCTCATTGTAACATTGTTTCAATAGATCCCTGACTTGCTGGGCTAGATGTTCCAGAAGAGGGTGTAGAAGAGGTTTTTTTTGTGATTTTCGTGAGATTTGGTGCACTCATTTTTCAATTGATCAGGTTTTGTAAATCCACAAAGAGAAAAGGAAAAAGGAAAAAAAAGCCAACTGCCTTAGGCTATAATCCAACTGTGAAACAAGCCAACTGCTTTAGGCTAATCCAAATGTTCCAATTAGTTTAAAGATGTAAAAAGCCCTCTATTTCCAAATAGCTTCTATTATGGTTATATCCAGGATCAAAAGATATAATTGTAGAAGGTCTTTTCTAGCATAGAGTCACATATAGTTCTTTTTGTTTACAGCAGGTGTTAATTCAAGGTCAGCAACTTCTCCAGTTCTTTGGTGTTATTGTAGTATCTCCTCTCACCGCTAGATGTCCTTATTTACTATATTGTCTATATCCAGTTTTTAAAAGTTCTTTTTAAAATACTTTCTCACAGAAAATAAATTTTAAAAAATTCCACGTTGTAAAGGTTAGCCAAATTTTCTTTAAATCAGTCCCAGTTTCATTTTTATGTATTCTTTTGTATTCCTTAATTTTGTTCCCCCATTTAAAATTTTTTGCCAGTTTTGATTCCCTTTTTCCCAAGTCTTCCTGGAGTCTTTGCTTTGGAAATTTATCCAATTAGGGGATTTTTATTTCTAGGTCCACAGGGAAGAAAAATAAGAAACAATCTCATCCAGATCTCAGCATGTTGCTGACAATCAGCTGTTCGGCAGCATGCCGCAACTCTTCATTTTTTTCCCGGTTTTCTATGACTTGGGTTGCCTGTGCATTTACAAGCAGCCTTTCTTCCATCTGTTTGAAGAGGTTCCTCGATTCATTTGGGCTGATCGCCATCGGCTCCAAGCTTCCAAGGCCTCCCTTCCTCTTCGTTGCCTCTGCAGGGCAACTTTCCGACCCCTTGGGGTCTCTAGACGGAGCGAAATCAGGCTAGGAAACCAGAGCCCCAATTTCTTGCACCTGTCTCATCATGACACCAAACCGGAATAAACCGTTTCTTATGTTTCACATTCCTACTGTAATTCTGTCTTTGCAGCTTCTGATTTTCTCTTCCTGTATGTCAACATCAGCAACTAGATGCCCCAAAGCTTTAATCTAGGCACATCATAACTATCATTACTACTATAAAAGATCCTCAGCTCTTCATCAATAGCATGTAGAGTGTGATGCAACTTGAGGGTCCCATCATTCAGCAATATGTTATCAATAATTTATATTTTCTTTCCATGTGATTTTCTTCGAAAATGTACATGAATGTTTTACTGTTACCTTCTCCTGCACAGTCCCAAAGGTGTATTTTCCAAAAAGCAACTGAACTTGTTTTTTTTTCCTAACTTCAATTAGAACTGAAGAATCTTCTTGGACAAGAAGCGAAACTTTTCAAAGAAAAAAAAAGAAAGTCCAGTTTCTTTGGAAAAATCATCTGTGGGACAACCATGTCCTGGATAGAATAGAATTCTTTATTGGTCAAGTGTGATTGGACACACAAAAGAATTTGTCTTTGGTGCATAAGCTCTCAGTGTACATACAAGCAATAAGTGATAAATCATAATCATAAAATACAGTCATCACAAATCATAAAAAACAATATTCATAGGATACTAAATAAGCAATCAACATAAATCAGAATAGGATACTAATAAAAGCAACATAAATCACAAGATACAAAATTATGGTCATAAGGAGCTAAGGAAATAGGATGGTTGAGAATCTCCATAGACATCTCCTGCACAGTATTAATTGATGCTTTTGGCATTATTACTGAAGTGATCATCTGCCTCCAGAATCTCCCAATATTGCTGCCTAATTATTTTAACTGGGCAGCTAGAATGACCCTCATGTCTTGGATAACAGTACTAGGAGTATGTTCTTTGCTCATTATTCCCATGAATACCTCCACCCCGCCATGATGAGGTAGTACAGCAGGTCTTGGGAAGAATATACTGGAGCTCCCATCTTGTTTTTCCCTAGAATACCTTCTTAAGATGTGCTATAACACAACACAGGATTGTTCCAGAGACGCTGTAGGGAAGAAATGCCAGTGCCAATGCTGGCTATTCTTTCCACACATAATTTCCCTGGAATAATGCCATAGATCAAATGGAAAATATTCCAGACTTGGCAAGAAAAGCAAATAGCAGTATTATTAGAAGAGTTAAGTTTGAAAATATGAGTGAAATTCCTCTGAAAGACTGTAGAACATGAACTGGACAAGAAAAGCTCAGTTAATGAAACTAGAGTTTTGGTTTTTTAATCAAGATATTATTGGAGGCATACTAAAATATACAGATAATAGGACTGAAAGAGAGTATAGAGTTAGGGTATGAAGCAAGCATCCAGGATGATCCTCTGGAAATGAAATAATGTATATTATCAAAAGAAGACTTTCCCTATGAAGCTGTTAAGTCTAGAGGGAGAGCCCTTTAAAACACCAAGCATTTACATTTCTATAATATTTGGGGCATATAAATAATAAAGTTGGTTCAGTACTGATACTTGATAAAGTCCTACTAGGAACAAAGAACTTACATAAACAAACAATGCAACATATGCTCAAAGCCTATGTGTTTTATGAATGCTGGCATTTTTATTGTGTGGGACAAGAATTGAATAAGGAAGACTAAATTCATCATTCAGAGAATCTTGGCATATTTTTTTTTAACCAAGTTGTTAACTCCCATGTCTGGGGAAAGATTGGCTGGATGGTGTGATCTCTAAATATAGTAAGAAGGCAGACTAGTATTTTCATTCCTCAAGGATCAATGTATACAATACTTGATTCCTATGATCAGTTGCTAGATACATGATGACTGTATTTATCAATACACTCTAAGTTATGGTTGAAGAATTGAATTATTTCTTCTTTTGGGATTTTTTGCTGGAAAAAAAGAAAGGAATGAACTTGTGATTTTCAGGTTTGATTATTAGGAAGGACAGATTATGGAAAGAAGAAAAATATGATGAACCTTAGAGAGGATAAAATATAAACATATTTATAACCAATGTTAAGACAATCAGGAGAAAGTTCTTTGTGACACTTTTGTCCTTTTAGCTCTTCTTCACTTACTACTTTTCTTTAGCCTTACTTTCAACTTAAAATATATACTGCTTTTACACTACTAAAAACATTAATAAAAACTGTTTTTTTTTAAAATGAATTGTTTCTACGAAAACATTTTCTTCAATGCAAATATGATAGAAAAGTGGAGTTTTATTATAGTACAATTGTTCTGGTGCATCTGGATTTGAAAGAAATTACTTAATAATCATATGAATGAGTCTTGATTTTGAGTGAATGTGGGGGCTGACAGCTCTAAATTGCGTTTTGATGTAAAAAAAAATCCCAAAACAGCATTGTTATGTGATGATGCAGCCACTAAATGACCTAGGACAAATGAATTCCAAAAACCCTTAAGAAACTCAGCAGGGTTGTCCCGGCCTGATTTAGGCAGTTATCTGATATTCATAGAATGTACATCAGATCTCAACTTAAAATAGAAATAGAGATCAGTGGCCAATATTTTGACCTGCAAATTCTAATGTATGCATTGAATTTAAGCTTCCTACCTAGTTCTATCCAGTATGATGGATGTATGCTTTTTTTACACAATACAGAGTAAGATGATTCAGGAAAGCTATGGTATACACTGAACTTTCCTTAGGCACTTTAGTTTTCGATGGAGTGTTTGCTATAATGTCAGTATATCTCTTGGGATTGCTGTCCAATCTGCAGGTTCTTACAATATGGAAATTCCTCAAATTCTATTTTATTTGAATGCACAACATTGGAAAGGCTTATATTTTAAGTACATAAGTATGAATTGCTATGCTTTGAAGTGATGATGGGGAGTTGTTTACAGCTATAAAACATTAAATGTTAGTGACACATAGGAATTTTAAAATACACTCTTGGTAGTATTACAAAATGTGGCAGATATGTTTACTTAGTAACTAAATTGGCAGTGGCTCTCTGTACCTGGTTTAACACCAGAGCTTATTTCTAATTCATGGATAAGAATTATCTGTTCAAAGGCTTAAGGTTCATTCAGCTTTTAAAGTGTTCATATGGTGAAAAAAACGTGAGTTTCATTGATTTTTTTTCACATCCCACATTTCTGTGTTCAGTTCAAATATTCCCCAATAAAAATATTTTGAAGTATAATTCTTAATGTGAGAACTACATTACAGAATTGGGGAAAATATACAAATCAAAGAGTTGTATTCCAATCCATATATTTGTCCACAAAGTACAAGTTAGCTAATATTTGAATACAATATAAAAAACCAAATTAAATAGTTCTCCAGCTGAAATGACAGCTACATAACCATTGTGTACCCATGGTTTTGAAAAGATGTGTCAGACGTTTTGAAGCTTTCGGAGATACAATAAAATATCTATATGACAACTTCATTTTCTTCCTCCCAATGGCCAATCACAAATGGAAAGCAGGTTTGAAAGAAGCTATCTTGTTCCGTGTTGTTCCTTGCAATGCACAATGCAATAGATTCCAATGTTAAAAATCAAACTGCTTCTGTTGGAGAAAGTGCAATGAAGTCAGTAAAGGTTGAAAATGGGGATCACGTAACCGTGAGACCTTTTTGACTGTCATAATTGTGGGCCAGTTGCCAAGTGCCTTGAATTGCAATCATGTGACTGCAGGAACACTGTGACAGCCGTAACATCAAGTATTTTCTGGACAAAGTCTCCTTGTTCAGTGCCACTATAACTTCAAACAGTCGCTGAACAAGTAGTTGCTAAATGACCTATAATATAATTGTTTGAATGTGGGGGATTTAACACAACCCAGATACATATGTTTATATCGTTAATGTTACAAAAATTTTCATATTGGAGGAGAATTACAACTAAATCTGTTCATATGTCCAGATACTACAAAATTACTGATTTGAGAATATACGAACTATGTCCAAAATATTTTAGAATTAGTTTGACATGAAGAGTCATTCTATTGCAACTGTATGAATTGCCAGAGTCAAGCGCTTTATTAAATATATATGTATTAAAAATCTAATTGATTTAACAGGATTTAAGCTTCTACTGAAGTTTATAAGTCATAACTGCTATTGCAATGCTTACAATAAAGAACAGATATAAAGTGTTCGGGATATTTTTAACTGATCAAAATTTACTCTGATTAAGTTGCAACAATTGTGTTAATCACCTCTGACTTCTAATAGAGTTGGAATTATTGCAAGCGCAAACTTACATTATTTTAATTTCCATTTAATTAATTTATCACAACAGTAGATTTGTGTTCTGCAGATACTAATTGAGTTTCCTACTTATTTGAGGCAAACAGTAAGGAACATAAGAACATAAGAAGAGCCATGCTGAATCAGGCCAAAACCCATCGAGTCCAGCATTCTGTGTCACACAGTGGCCCACCAATTGTACATGGGGATCTTGAGCAGAAAGAGAAGGCAAAACCCTCCTTTTCCCTTGACCCCCAACAAATGGTACTCAAGGGAATCCTGCCTGCTTCAACCAACATAGAGGCGGCACATGGACATCCGTTTTAATAACCACCGATACACTTGGCATCCATGAATCTGTCTAACCTTGCCTTGAAGCTATCAAGGCTGACAGCTGTCACGACCTCTTCTGGAAGTGAATTCCATAAATCAACGACCCTCTGGGTGAAGAAATATTTCCCTTTATTTGTCCTCACTTTCTTAGCTATAAGCTTTAGGGAGTGCCCCCTTGTCCTAGTATTGTGTGATAGAGAAAAGAATTTTTCTCTATCCACCTTTTCTATCCCATGCATGATTTTGTACATTTCGATCAAGTCACCCCTTAAACGCCGTCTTTCAAGGCTGAAGAGACCAAGGCGTTGCAATCTGGTTTCATAAGGGAGGTGCTCCATTTCCTTGATCATTCTTGTTGCCCTTTTTTGCACCTTTTCCAGTTCCATTATAAACTCTTCTCTTCCCTCGCCCCCATCTCTCCCCTTCTCCCCATTGCTCTTTTACAGATAACCTGGTTTCTAAGTCATGCAGGTTAAGGCATTATTTGCTACTTAAATACATGTTTTGCAATATTTAATTTTGTGGTTGACAGCATCTGATCTTAACAAAAAATGCTAATTTGCTTGAAAAAGACAAGCCCTAGAGTGAAATCTCTTTAGGGCATGGTGAATTACAGATAGAACTCCAAAGAATCTTCCATTTATTGACTTTGAATATTTCATAACTGATTATCTGACAAAACCTGATCAGCTCTTTTAAAACTTTGACAGCTTTTGCTCTCTTTGAGTTCTTAAACTATGTAATACTGAATAGGAATCTTCATCAATGCTGATTATTAACTGTTTCTCTGGCTGAAGCTGATTTTTGAACTGGGCAAAACAAAGGCAACCCTTTTGTTCATCAAGACTGTGCTTAAACTCAATTATAAGACCTCAGCAGCTTACCTGGACTCAATGTTGATGCCAGCTCTTGAGCTTATTTTCGAAAAGCGGCTCAACATGGAAGCTGCTATTCAATTTTTGCATCATTGGGCCCAAGAAAACCTGCAGTTTTGAGAACCCCTCATATGTACAGTATAGCCACTGTTGACCAAACCATTTGTAGCCCAATGTTCATATGTTGCAGCTTTCCAGATAGATAACAAATCCTGGCAACTGGGAAAATTAGGAGAATATTTAGCCCTCGTTTATCACCATAATGTACATTTAGCTTAGTGAGCCACTAATTATGTAGTCCCCCTTTTATCTATAGTCCCCCCTTTTCAATGTAATATGTTGTGGTAGACCTTTAAACGTGTGTCAAAAAAGTGCAGTTATCTTATGCATTTGAGTAACTAAGTACAAATAGTATTTACCACTTGCCTAGTTGTGGATGACGCCAGTGGGAAAAAAACATCAAGTGCCTCATTGACTAGAATATGGTTACACTGAACACAATGGAGCCCTACAGAGATGCATAACGCAGGGTGTCCATAGCTGTACAACAGGACCGTGGGGTTATTGCTGAACACAGACTCCTGCAGAAAATGTAATGCATAAAGAAAACACAGAGCCTGCACAGAACCCACCATTTGTGCGAATGAATGAAGAGTCCTTATGTGGTGCTTTGCTCAGGCAAAGTAGAGAATCGTTTTTCCAGAACGTGCATAGTGTAAAAATAACAACCGTGGGGAGAGGGGAGTCTAGGGAGCACAAACAATCACCCTCATTCATGCCCAGGAAGGGGAAATCCACACAGTCTCTGTGATATCATTGTTTCCATTTGTTTATTTATTGTTCTCCTACATTAACAAATTCATATTGCTGCTGAATTGAGTAAGTCCAATAGAATTGGCTTGTTCTGCGAAAAAGTTCATGAGGACAAATCTTTGCAGATAGCTTGGAACACTCTGAAATATTAGATTAGTTTCAGCAAGAAAGAAAACACTGGGAAATTAGTTACCCAGTACTTCTGGGAAAGTTGTAGGAAGCAGAATTTATGTATGTTTAACCGAACAGCCATTGAATCCTAAATCTGACCTTGCATTGAACAGATTGAGGGTCAGATCAAATGCACATAGCAGTCTTGGTGGTAGAACTGTGTGTAATGCTTCAGGACTTTTTTTTTTAATTAAAAATTATTTTATTAAAACCATCAACATTAAACATAAGTTCATATTAAAAAGCAATCATCATATATCCTGCAATACAATTCTAAGGATCAGTTTTTGTGAACGTCTGGTTTAGTAAACATTCCTCACTCCTCACATCAAGCTTTATGATCCCTAACAAAAGATCCTGAGGTATTGAATGCCATGCTCAGAACAAAAGTAAGTCATTCATCCGGCGTATATCCCACCTTCCCTCCAAAATCTGATCACAGCATACATATTACTCCCTCCTTTATTTTTCCTCTGAGCAGGTAAGAGTGATCTAATGAACTTCTAGAGCTGTGGTCTGGAATCTAGTCTTCCTGGTTCTAGCTCATTATGTTAACTACTTGAGATGTCAGAGAAGTATGCTGTTTTCATTGATTATCAAGCCCAACTATTATTCTTACTCCTCCATAATATTCAGCATTCAGCTGGCATCTCAAATAAAAATCAAGATGCAAATATGCTGACCTCTTTGTGTCATAAAATTTGATTCAGGATTACAAGAGAAAAAGGGTATAACTTTAAAAATAGGGACTTAACCTACCTTTTTAACTTGCTTGTAGTTTTCATTCAAATTTCTTTCTTCTTAAAAAAAAAACAAAAACCAGCCTACAGTTGTGAACTTGCATTCAAAACATGTCCTAGGCTATAAAGAGCTAAAGTAAACAGAAATAAATCAGATGTGAACGCTAAAGTGATAAATAGGTAGTTCATACAAAAAAGAAGACAGCTTTTATTGAAACTTCTTTTTTCCTTTTTTTTTGCCGCAAATGTTGTAAGCCGCTCTGGGTCCCCTGGAGAAGAGCGGCTTATAAGTCTAATAAATAAATAAATAAATAAATAAATAAATAAATAAATAAATAGGTGGCAGGATGTAAAAGAAATGGAACCTTCTAAAGCTGTTATGCAAAAAAATGTTTCTAATAGGAAGACTGGTTGAAAATGGCTTTCAGCTTAGGTTTTCTTCTGATATTTTATTTTTACATTATTGGTCAGGTGCTCAGAATCTTCTTGAAAATATTTTTTTAAAAAATGAATATCTGTATTCAATCCCAGCATTGCCAATTTTCTGTCCACCCTCTGTGGCTGTCCCCCACTTCTTTTTGCAGTACGTCAAATACCAAACAAACGATGAGTACCAGGACAACATTTTCACATCAAATGCGTTACATACCGGATTCGACAAGTTTTGAAGCAGTCGAGCACTGAGGTATCACTATAATTTCAACATGCTTCCAGAACTGTGTACATTTAAAAAGAAAACTGAATTTGCATTCATTTTTACAAATATTTCTCTTGTGTTTTAAGAAGAGATATTCCTGATAGTCATGCATTTTGGCACAATTCTGATAATGTGTTCATTTGGCATGATGCACGTTCCATTTCCACAAACATTGTGATCTCTTTTTGAGTTGCAAAGATCAGAAAGGTTACAGGCACTGCCTTATAATACATTGTGTTTTGTGCTAATTCTTCGAGCTCATTTTAAAATTTGAACGTACCACATTCCTATCCTTACTTTTTAATTCTTTAATTTCTGCCAGCGTATAGAAATTTATCTAGTACACATATCGTACTCTCTTCCAAAATTAGAAAACTATTCGGTTGGCTTGTGCTGAGATTTCTTGGCTCAAAATTCACTGGTGGCAAAACTGATATCTGAGTGTAATAGATATGAGTTGCCCACCTCTAGGGCTGCAAAATGTTATCAAGTCTGAGATTAAAAGTGCACCAACCAATCTTCTTCCTGCCCTCGGATTACGTGAGGTAGATATTCAAGTGTGTTAACAGTTGGGTTAACTGTCCTCTTAAGTCAATGACTAACTGGCTTCCCAGGAATAATTTCAGAATGGCATGTAAATGTGTGAACTTGAATTCTCTGGTGTCTTGCAGTGGACCCTGAATAGAGTTCAGGGAGGCTCAGTGGATACCTTCTGCAGCTGCCTGTAAAAAATAGTTTTCTAAATTTAGGAAGGCTGTTCCATTCCAGGTGTGGCAGCTTGTAAATAATTGCTTGTGAATTATCACAGACATCAAAAGGCCAGCTGCTACAACAATACTTCAAAGGACATTTGTAGGACTAAAAATTACATGTTCCTCTATTGCTAATTTTTCATAACTTTCTTGTTTATCAGTTTGGCTGCTAAAGGACTCTATGTGTGAAATGGGTCTATGACAATTCGCCACGGCCAACTCACCTCAGCCAATGCATAATAGTCGCCTCCAGCACCACAGTTCAAAGGGATCCACCCTTCTCCTATCTGCCTTTTTTTTCAGAGTCCAAGTTTCACAGCCATAAATAGCAATTGGGAAAAAAAATATTACATTAACTAATCTGTAGGACAAGAGTTACACTAACATCGAAGAAACGGTGGAATAGAATCATTAAAAAAAAAAGAATGCAAAAGGAGGGACAGAATGAAATGTGAATGACAAAAATTAAAATATTTTTTAAATTTATTTTAAAAAATTAAATTGAATTGTTAAATTGTCCCATGGGGAGTTGTCCTGTGGGGAGTTGGCCATGGCAAGTTGGACATAGTGAGTTGGGTGCGCCAAGTTATCCCATTCCAGTGTGAGACAATTCTGTGAAGCATAGGAAAACAGGCTGCACTTCAGGTTCAATCTCCAGAAAGTGGCTCAGAGCATACAAGGATGCAAACATATCTACTCTGTAATATCTTAAAGCAGCCACATCCGTTCCTAGAATTCTACGGCAGCTGTTACATGAACCTGCGGAAAGATGTGGCTGCTTTAAAGTGTTAAAGATAGTTGCTACCGAGTACAGGTAGTCCTCAACTAATGACCACAATTGAGTCCAACATTTCCATTGCTAAACAATACCGTTTCAAGTGAATTTTACAACCTTTTTTTTACTGCAGTTGTTAAGTGAATCACTGCAGTTGTTAAGTTAGTAACAAGATTGTTAAGTGAATCTGGCATCCTCACTGACTTTGCTTGTCCGAGGGCTGCAAAAGATGATCACATAACCCAGGGCCACTGCTACTGTCATTAACATGAATCAGTTGCCAAGTGTCTGAATTTTGATCATGTGAACACGGGGATGCTGCAATAGTCCTATGTGTGAAACACGGTCATAAATCGCTTTGTTCAGTGCCGTTGTAACTTCAAATGGTCACTAAGCAAACTGTTGTAAGTTGAGGACTGTCTATATTAGCACTTCAAGGCAGTAATACAAAAATGGCTGAGTTCACATTACACTATGTAGTATGCAGAACGTCCTTTTTTGCATTACTTTCTGTCTTCCTCAACTATGGAACTTTGTTTGTGTGTGTGTATGTATGTGCCTTCGAGTCAAAGTTAGTTCCTGGTGATTATGTGGGCAGTCCTGTGGTTTTCTTGGCAAGATTTTAGTAGTGGTTTGCCATTGTCTTTTTCCTGGAGCTGAGAGAGAGAGACGGATTGGTCCAAGGTTACCCAGCTGACTTCATATCTAAAGTGGGACTAGAACTCACTGTCTCTCATTTCTACTCTAGTGCCTTGACTATTGTAACAACTACACTATACTTGGCTCTGTGATGGATCCTTAACTAATTTTTCTTTCACATATTTGTTACACTGTGCTCATATATTCAGCTGTTATAATATGATCAAGTAAATCCTCCAATGTATAGTTTTATAAATGAAAAAGGAGTATGGTAGGTAGTATTCGAATTGGCCAATATGTTTTAGTATTTCTGGTTGCAGGACATACTACATCAGGTTATTTTAGCATTAAAGATGGGACAAGATTGCTCTTAACTGGCGTGAGTTATATGTTACAATCACGCTGTGTGGTCAACACTAGCTGTCCTTTCCTGGATGAATGTAAACTGATTGCAAATCTATTAGTTTGTGTGTATGTGTGTGTCTGTTGGACTAGACAGTTCCAAAATTTTTACAACCCTGATCTCAGGTAGCCTGAGGACTTCAGCTAGGCTACAATCATTTGTCTCATTGGCTGTGAGATTTCAAGTATGATAAGCATATGCTAAGTACCTTCGAGCAAATGTGAGACTAATCTTGAATACACAGAGTGGATGTACTGACTCAGATACAGCTTTTTTATGATCTCATGGTGTATATAAATTGGAAAACAGGTCTTTAGTCTAAAAGCTGAAAGATGTAGCAGGAAGAACTGATGCTATCTCAGACAGTGGTGGACAGGAGAAGGAGCTTGGCTGTTGGGCTTTAGGCTAGAAATGCCTCCGGTGCAATAACTGAGAAATTAATTTATTTATTTATTTATTTATTTATTTATTTATTTATTTATTTATTTATTTATTTATTATTTTGACTTATATGCCGCCCTTCTCCTCAGACTCAGGGCGGCTCACAGCAAATAATACAAGTACAAAAAATATAAATTAGTTAAAATAGTAGTATACAATATAAAAAACTATAAAACTATACCCACTCATACAACATACAGTCCCAATCAAAGGCCAAGGGGCAGAGCGCAGCTCACACGCCCCAAGCCTGTCTGCATAGATGTGTTTTTAAGAGTTTTCGGAAAGCTAGGTGGGAGGGAGCAGTACGAACCTCTGAGGGAAGTTGGTTCCAGAGGGCTGGGGCAGCAACAGAGAAGGCCCTAACCCTAGGCCCCGCCAAGCCAAACGGCACTGTCTAACAGATGGGACCCGTAGGAGGCCAACCCTGTGTGCCCTAACCAGTCACTGGGATTCATGGGGCAGAAGACGGTCCCGCAAGTATGGCAGTTTTGATGTGGAGAGGAAGAGTATAGTTTGCAATCATGACATTTATAGCTTTCGAATTTGTAATGAATGCAGTTACTATTCAGTACAAGATAACATGCAAAAGCTGTAGCTTTTTTCTTTCCTCTTTTATCTCTTAACATTTTCCTCTACATTTCTCTGCCCAACTTGAAGGTCAATCAGAAGCACTAATTAATAGTGTTTTCTGGGATGCATATTTGCTTTTGCATATAATCTCTAGTCTAGAATGTTTCTCCTTTAGAATCAGCCTCCTCTGTAGCTGAAGCAGATGTTCAAAGGAGCACAAATACCAAATATTTCTTTTCATATACAAATCCCATTTCATGTGTGCATTATCAAGTAAATCAAATTTATTCTCAGGCATTATAGCAAAGCTAGGAAGATGATGTGTTACAATCACTGTTGAAATGCCTAATTGCTATTTAAGCTTTGCAGAGCACAATTAGAGCTGTACTTGGTGAGTTCTGTGGTGTTTTGCCTCCACAATGTGCAATTGCACAGTGTATATTGGTGTTGCAAACTTTGAAATCAAAACATTAAGAAATCAAAAGGTATAATCTAGACTGTCCTACATGCATACCTGTGAGTGTGCATAATATAATCTATTCTACATTTTATGGGGCTTGCTGATCAAGTTTTGGAGAGTTGTTAATACTATTATACAATTTGCTGAACCATGTACTTGAGGCTCTGTAGAAGATTGTATTGATCCAAAATTTACAATTTTCCTTGATGTCTGTTTCACCACTGTCTTCCTCCTGATCTTTCTTCATTTGTCTGTTTCACACACACACACACACACACACACACACACCGCCCTCCTCCTGCCCTCACCTCCTTTCAGCCAGGAGATCAAAATGATCTTCATAAAGACTAGACTTCTTTCACTTGAATGAAACTCTCTTTCTCTGAGGAAGAAATTTGGGATAAAGTGGATGCAGCTACATGGTTTTTTAAAAAAGGCTGAGACCACTTAGGAAATATTAGTTTCTGTAAATCAGAGGGGCTGTTGATGTAGTCATGGGGCTGATTCAGTGAATCTGAAGAAGGTCAGAGAGTCAGAATCTCAAGCCAAGTGAGCCCAGAAGGTGTCAGAAATCGACCCCAAGTGAACAGGCTCGCTGATACCTTGTTCAAGATCAAGCTTTAGAATCATAACAACGCTAATTGTTGTGATTTAAGTTTAAGATACAGTTCAAGGTGGTCCATGGATGAACAAACAGGCTTTAATCCAAAACACAGATTAATGGTTTACATCCATCTGTATCTGTTAATTGAATTGGAGAAAGCAGAAAGAGAGCTTTTTCTTTCTTAAAAACTCATGTATGTTTGGGCTAAAATTGAAGATAAATTTTTAGCCATCCCCAATGTGTAATAATATGAATCAGGATCTTACCTGCTTCTTCAAATCAATAGATTTTTTTTCAATATCAGCTCCAAATTACATAATTAATATAGTGTGCTTTTTGATTCTTTAAACTGTTAAAATGGATTTATTTTTTAAATGAAGACAATGCTTAAGGGCTATTGTTGCAATATATTCCTACATTATTTCTGTTATTAAAGTTATGGTCACCAAGTCAGGAAATCCTGTCATAGTACGTTAACCACTAATGATAATAAATCAAAGTCAACTATCAGCCAAAGCATTCTAGAAACTAGGTCCAAAATTTTCATCTGACTTACTCTGAGCAAAAACTACTAGGAAAAGAAGTCTAGTCTTTATGAAGATTTTTCCTTATCTTCACAATATAAATTTCCTGATGACTTTCAGAATGACTGGGTAATATCAGAAACCGCATTCTGCAGCACCTGCCAAAACATTGATACAATCCGGTTTGTGGTGTTAGAAAATTCATCTGGAAGAAGTTCATTTTGGTCTGTTACTGTATGAGGACATGAAAATTGGCTAGAGAACTCCACACCTCAGAAGGGAAGGGGGAAACCCTGAACATCACTGAGGTCCCCTGACTGAATAGGCAGTTGTGTATTTTCCTCTCCATAGTACTATTATAAACCATGGAAACAATGTAGGTGTGTGGATCCAACTCCCTCTGCTGCTGCTTCTTTTGAATTGCTTCAAAATGACATTCTTTCAGTCTTCTTGCTGGTTTCACTGGGTTTATCTGTTTTATTTATCTCTCTTCTTTCCTCTCAACATATAGAGTATTCCCTTCTCCAATAAGGAAACTTCAGAATTAATGCATTCCAGAATTTCAAGCACTGCATTGCATCCAGTCAACTACTCATAGGTTTCCAAGTCTTATTCCATTTCATTTTTAACAAATGATTCTTAAAGAAAATTCCATTTGTTTTTCCATATATTTCATTCACGTAAACTTTATGTATGTAGTGCTCACGTGTATGTGTCTGTGTGTTTGATTTTTTTTCCTATTAAACCTTCCCAATAAAAAGGTAAGTTCAGGTTTTTTATGATTTGATGGAGAGGTTGGTGCTGTTTTCTTGGAACAATACAGAAATGATTTGCTGTTGCTTTCCAAGAAGCTTTTTCATCTTCCCAGCGCAATTACTGCTCTGACATTTTCTGAAGTTCTCCATCCAAGTACTAATTAGTTTCAGCCCTGTTTAGCATTTTCAAAATCAACCAAGGTCAATTATATGATTCACCTTGTGGGTGCTTTGAAAATGTAATTGTATCTAATGCAAGTAGTCCTTGCTTAATAACCACAATTAGGACCAGAATCTTGGTCGTGAGATGCTTGGGTAACTGCTTCACTCAACAACTAGGGTCCTAGCCCTCCCAGTTGCAGAAACTATTTCATAGGTCATTAAGTGAATAGATCAGCCATTCACTTTACCTACTTCTTTATCAGCCTATACATTCAGTCTCAAATCTATGCAGACTGTCTTTTACTGCCTCTAAATCTCATTTCACAAGATGCTGGAAGGGCAGATTAAAGCAGAATGAGTAATATAATACCGGTAGGGCTGCCCTGTCTGAACTACACAATCCAACAACCACTAGGTGGCAGCAAAACAGTAAAAAGAATTCAGCTGTTTTCTGGCCTCTGGTGGTTATATGAATTTTTACAACATACCGGTATAGCCCAGTTGATCAGAAAGTCAGACAGAAGGTGAACGTATCAAGCGATGGAAGTGAACGGAAGTTTTTTTTAAAGTCCAGATTGCCTGACAGTACTCAATATGTCTAGCATTACCCCTCATATGGCAGCTTCTCAATCTATCTCAGTTTGGCTCTCTCTAAGCTATGCTTAGACTATCACTCTCAGCCATCATGGAGGAATGCTGGCTATGAATTTTGTGATATATGATCCCAACTCCTTTGGGGGACATCATCTTGGGATATGGTGATATAACATTATATAGTACAGGGCTTTTCAACCAGCGATACGGGTACCACCTGTGGTACATTGGCACCTTGCAAGTGGTACGCAACCATCCTAGAAAAGTGGTAGCGGGGCAGGGGAATGAGCTGAACCGGTGGCAGCACCGCACAAGCCTGAGCGAGAGATGGCTGGAGCTGCAGGGCTGTCAGGGCTCAGCGGAAGCGCCAGGATCAGCGCTTCTTCGGGGCTGTCAGAGCTCAGTGGAAGCGCCAAGATCAGCGTCAGGCCCCAGAAGAAGCACCGAACAGCTGGAATGTTGCAGCATCTCCAGGGTCTTGTGATTTACATTCAGATGCTTGGCAACTGATTCATATTTATGACGGTCACAGTGTCCCAGGGTCATGTGAAGTGACCAAAATCTGCTGCAACCACCCAGCAGATGGGGGAAATAAAAACCAAACATGCCCCCCATCCCCACTGCCAATGCTCAACAGAAATGCTCATAACAATGAAAACCTCAGAAGACTGCCACTGGGTGGGCAGGCGTTTTGCTCCACTGTGGCTTGGGGGGCACTTTTTTCAGTGCCATTGTAACTTCGAACAGTCACTAAGCGAACTGTTGTAAGTCGAGGACTACCTGTACTTTATCACTTTTTTCCTTTTGGGGGGGGCGGGATCATCAAGTTTTTGACATCTTGCTAGGTGACTGGTGGTACTCGGATATTGCCATATCCTAAAAGTGGTACAATGGGTGAAAAGGTTGAAAAGCCCTGATATGGTAAGCATTTTCTTTCAGTAGTCCAAAATCTCTCTGCATTTAGCTTAGCGGATAATGGATATCTGACAGTATTTGACATAGTGACGTATATCTGTCAGCAGTTTTTTTTTCCATACTTGAAT
The DNA here is from genome assembly GCA_034064705.1 of Bothrops alternatus. Classification (NCBI taxonomy): domain Eukaryota; kingdom Metazoa; phylum Chordata; class Lepidosauria; order Squamata; family Viperidae; genus Bothrops; species Bothrops alternatus. The sequence continues at coordinate 9,090,754 of JARGCV010000087.1, forward strand.
TTGAAAATGTCTGCTACCCATATATTTCTGATTACCTGATTCAAATTTTAAAAAATGCAAAATCCTAACATCCTTCTTCATAGATAGACCCTGTAGCCCTTTCATCTTAGTCTATTCTGCATGTGTTGCAATTTTATTTATTTATTTTTTTACATTTCTACTCCCGCCTATCTCACCTTAGTAACTCTGGGCAATTTATTGGTGAAGGTGGTTGAGATGCAGCTACCAGTACTGTACACAGTATTCCAACTCTGCACCAAAATTATGCACATTGTTGGAACATGAGAATGACTTGATTTCATAGTTGAGGCACCAGGCTAGAAACTGAGAAGCGGTGAGTTCTAGTCCTACTTTAGGCATGAAGGCTGCTGGGTGACCTTGGGCCAGTCGCTTTCTCTCAGCTCTAGGAAGATGGCAAGGGCAAACCATTTCTGAAATCTTGCCAAGAAAACTGCAGGGACTTGTCCAGGCAATCGCCAGGAGTCAAAACTGATTTGAAGGTGTGTATACACAGACATACAAAATTGTTAGAACCTTGAAAATTTTATTTCTAAGTACTTTTTTAAGGACCCACTGCATCACTTTAAAATTGTAGGCATTCTGCATATACTTGGTCTGGAATAAAATTTTCAAGTCAGTATTCCATTTCTTACGTTGGGTAATAAACATAAGAGGAAGTTAAAGAAAAAGTTTTTAATAGCACACTGGTGGTTTATTATAACCACCATTTGATACAGACATAACGTAAAGAGCTACTTGGATGTTACACTATTATATGGTCCCAAGATATCATCCCTTCTCCAAAATCCAGAATGTGTCAGAGGAAGTTGGCCAAATCAAGTTAAAGCAGGATAGTTTTTCTGCTCCTTCTCCCATGGTATAAAGTACTGTAGGTACATTTTAATCCCCATTTCATTGCTGTCAAAATAAAAGCTGAACATTTTCAGTCCAGTTCCTGGTGATAGTTTTTTTTTTTTCTTCCTAGCTTTTTTTCTACAAGTTGCCGGGTCCATTTTTTCAAATCAGCTAAGTGCGGATTCATTGATTATGGCAGGAATTGACTGGCCGGCTTGTTATCCAAGCTGGCTTTCATGCCTACGGTGGGACTAGATACACAGTCTCTTGATTTCTAGCCTGGGGCCTTAACCACTAGGCCAAACTGGCTATACATTAGTGATAGATATTCCCCCGTATCTCAAAGTCTGGGAAGTTAGATTTTAATTTTCAAATAAAGTTGACATCTAGCTGGAAAAGTTGTCCATGCTTGTCTTAGTGTGTCTTGTTCTGTGAGACTGTTTCATGGTTGACATGAAATCTCTGTTACGGTAGTTACATGTGTGTATTTTCTCTATTGGTGTTATACTACAGTTAACCATCTCCAGAGTACTTTTCTAAATCCAAACTCTAACCAACCCTAAATATAAAAGTACATTAGGCTTTTTCTCAGTTACTGTACCTAACAGCCTTGGGTAATTAGATTGGGAAACGTATCCTGCATTCAGAGTATTGGTTTTCTATCTGTAAACACAGCACCCTGCTTGGACTACCCAGAGGGAAACAGGTTGCTGGATTGCTTAATTCTTTGGTATGATCCAGCAGGATTCTTTTTTATGCTCTCAATACCTTTAGCTCAAAGGAAGAACTTGAATTGCTTATTGACTCGAACAATGCAGGGGGCCTCTCTAAGGTAAAGCCTAAAAGGTAAGAAGGAGATCTACTGAAATATTGGAAGTAAATGTTAAAAGGATCTTAACTAAGGAGCAGTGGGGTGGGGGAGCTAGGTAGTGAGTCTAAGCAGAGCACCTGAAGTAACACACAATTCTAGAGCTTTGAAGACACACAAACTAGGGTCCTTTTCTGTGTACCTAGTAAACTGAGCTCAGAAAGTGAGAATATCCATCTGTCTGTGCACTTTTCTGTATATGTACAGAAGGAAGAAATAAACTAACAATGCTTAGCTGGTAGTGGGGAATGTGAAGAATTAAATCTGTGTAGGCTGGCAAGCTGCAGATCATGGGTGAGCAAGCTGTTTGTCACATAGAATTTTCCATTGGAAGGCAGCTGTTGAAGTCTTGCTAGCTTAGCCACCTGTCAGACAGTTGAAACATACTTTTTTAAAAAAATAAAAATGAAATTCATAGCTTGTTGTATAAGCAAGCTATTGTGGATTTTTTTTTCAGTTATGTGTGAAGAATCAGAGAGACAACATTGGTTTTGATAACATAATCACACTGATTCTTCTGGTGGCCTTATGCAGCAATTTAGCATTGTTCTTGATTTATAAAACGTTTCTACAGGAATACAGTAGCTCAGTGGTTCTCAACCTTTCTAATGCCGCGACCCTTTAATACAGTTCCTCATGTTGTGGTGACCCCCAACCATAAAATTATTTTCGTTGCTACTTCATAACTGTAATTTTGCTGCTGTTATGAATCGTAATGTAAATATCTGCTATACAGGGTGTATTTTCATTGTTACGAACTGAACATAATTAAAGCACAGTGATTAATCACAAAAACAATATAGCAATGCTTGCTGGAGAAACTTACTCTTCCTTGCTCAAAAATGTTGGGAGGGAGGGAAGGGGAAGGAAGGAAGGAAGATTGAAGGGGAAAGGAAGGAGATGGAGAAGGAAGGAGATTGAAGGGGAAAGGAAGGAAGGAAGGAAGGAAGGAAGGAAGGAAGGAAGGAAGGAGAAAGAGATTGAAGGGGAGGGGATGGAGATGGAGATGGAAGGAAGGAAGGAAGATTGAAGGGGAAAGGAAGGAGATGGAGAAGGAAGGAGATTGAAGGGGAAAGGAAGGAAGGAAGATTGAAGGGGAAAGGAAGGAGATGGAGAAGGAAGGAGATTGAAGGGGGAAGGAAGAAAGGAGAGAGAGATTGAAAGGGAAGGGATGGAGATGGAAGGAAGGAAGGAAGATTGAAGGGGAAAGGAAGGAGATGGAGAAGGAAGGAGATTGAAGGGGGAAGGAAGGAAGGAAGGAGAGAGAGAGATTGAGGGGGAAGGGATGGAGATGGAAGGAAGGAAGGAAGATTGAAGGGGAAAGGAAGGAGATGGAGAAGGAAGGAGATTGAAGGGGGAAGGAAGGAAGAAAGATTGAAGGGGAAGGGATGGAGATGGAAGAAAGGAAGGAAGGAAGATTGAAGGGGAAAGGAAGGAGATGGAGAAGGAAGGAAAGAGAGACAGATTGAAGGGGAAAGGAAGGAGATGGATGGAGGGAAGGAAGGAAGGATTGATCTTTGGAGAGTCATGTTTTCCCAGATGGTGATGAACTGCAACTCCCAGCATTCCACAGTGCTTTTTAGGGCTGCTGGAGATGGTAGTCTGGCAGAGAGCCTGGTGGAGAGCCAAGCGGCAGCACCTCTGGGGCCTCGGAAGCTGCGCGGAGAATCCACGTGCCTCGGAGCCGCCGGCCACCCTCTCGCGCCCGCCAACCTGGAGCCCCCATCCTCATCCCGGCACCTCTTGCCCTCTCCCAGCCGCCTCCCCGGGACCTGCCCGCCCCTCCAGCCTCCTGAGCGCCATTGTAGCGGTGGGGTCGCGGGAGCCCCTTTCCACACCACGCAGCCTTTCACTGCCACAATCCTTCCCCGACTCATCGCACATGAGAGGGGCTCAGCCGGAGCGCCAACTCCTGCTCGGAAGGCGCGACTTCTCCCCTCCCGGCCCGGCCAGCTGGCCTCCAATGCACATGCGGGCATCGCCGCCACCTTGCCCTCTTCCCTGCTGCCTGGCCGCTTCCGAGGCCCGGAGCCCAGTGAGCCGGGAAGGAGCCGCTCCTGCCCGCCAGCCCCAGGGCTGCGCCGGGTGCCAGAGGGCTGAGGCGGCCTCCGACGGCGAGGGAGGCAGGTTGGGCAGTGCAGGGGAAGCTGTGGCATGGAGGGTGGCCAGGGGCGGAGCACGGCCGGGCAACCAGGAAGCTGAGCCGGCCTGGGACGGCATCGGGGGGTGCATGCGATGGCGCTGCGGTGGCAGGAGCAGGCGCTGTTGGAGGAGAAGGGTGCACTGGAGGCAGAGGAGCCAGTGGAGGAGGAGGAGGGCGGCGGCGGTGGCGGCGGCCGGATAGAGGAGTGGTGTCTCGGTTCCTAAGACCATCAGAAACATGTGTTTTCCGATGGTCTTAAGTGACCCCTGTGAAAGCATCGTTCGACCCCCAAAAGGGTTGCGACCCACAGGTTGAGAACCGCTGCAGTAGCTGATAGTAGCCACTGCAAAAACAACAATCCAGGTGCAGGCAGGCTGACATTGTCCAAAGTGGCAGACTCCCACCCTGCTCCAGTGAAACTGTGGAACAAAGTGACTTCTTTGAATTAGGACTAGATGACCTCAAAGGTCCCTTCCAACTTTATTGTTGTTGTTATTATTATTATATACTGTGTATAAGCTTCCCATTGAAAGGAAAAATACTAGTCAGAATTCTTGTACTGTCATGTTAATCTTTTTCCTAATTAATCAGGCTCAGAGACATGTTGCTGTTTTGTTATCGTAATTCCAGTCCTGATTGCTGCTAAGAAATTCTGATATGTTGGCCCTACCCAGCAATCTTTCCCAATTAATTTAAATCAATGTTCTACGTAACACAGAATTAGCACTCTTAGAAAAGACCTCTAAGGACCCCATGTTAGACATGACAAGCAATGTGGCAAGTACTAGACAAGCACTTGTCAGGCAGAAACCTCTGTGGAAGCCAGAGGTCCAGGCTCTCCGCAGCTCAAGCCTATCCAGAATGACAAACAGTGCCCTGCAATCAGAATGGAGAGGCGTGTCCACAGCAACCTGGGGTGGCCAATAAGATCTGGGCAAATCCCAGTCCCCGAATGTATCATCAACCACATGGTCAGTGAAGCGTGCTGAATCACATCCAAGGGAAGATTTATGTTGTGAGAAGAGACCAAATACTACTTTAAAACTGGATCAACTAAGGAGAATTTTAAATTGCCTCAGTATGGATGGGAGTAATTTACATCATGAAGAAAAAAAGTAGTTGCTGGGGGCATGTTTGTGCCATGGTTAGGGGCAAGCAAGGAAAAGCCCTAAGTCTCTCTGGCAAAATTGAAAAAAGATATTCCATTCTTATTTCCTGCTCTCAATGTATCCATTTTCATCCTTTCATTTTTTTTTTTTCATTAAGTTCCCCGGTTGAGCACTTGTTCCACTTTTCAGTGCAATATTCGATTTGGTCACTCTCACCAGACAAAGTACTAAAGGAATTGAACTGCTAGTCTAACCGCTTCCTGTGTCGCCTGGTGGTTTTTAATGTGGTTTCATGCAAAGCTCTTAACTCTTGCAAAGCATACTGGAATTTCCTTTTCAATTCTGCATGCACGTGTTAGTGCATATTTAGAAAGCCACATTGGCATACTTTTTTATTTGGATATAATTTTGGTCCATTAACTTACAACTCCTTGATCTACATTCAAACTCTCTGTGTTTTCCGATGTTCTGCTAAGAAATATATTTGGCTTTATATAGATGCCTAAACAGGGTGTGTGTTAAAATATTCATTTTCACCTGGTTCTCGTTCAGAGAAGTAGAACAAAAAAGGAATACTTCCTCTAAGTTGGAGGACAAGCTGATCAGAATAAGCCACGTTCAACTTCTGAGAAAATTGTACATGTGCAGGAAAGGAGTTTCCCATTTCATCCTTCTATGTAAAGTGTGATTGTTTATTTTGTATGGCTTATTTTGACTCCTCACCCTTCTTAAAATATTGGTTCCTTTCAATATATTTTCCAACCATTTAATTAAGCAATTCATTATTCTTTAGCTATTTCTGGAGCAAAACAAATAAACAAAACAGACAGAAAACAGTAGAATAAAATAAATGACAGGTTATTTTATGTTATGTAATTTATAAATGACAATCATTGGTCAAATAATTATAGATTCAATATTCAGGTTCATTATTATTATGAATACTTCTGATTTTTAACTATGCTTGCTATAATATTAGTGGCCACTAGATGCCCTTCTGCATTGTATTAAAAGAAATGGGGTGGGGAAATAGTGTTAATTCAGTAATTAAAATTAAGATGGTGATAGTATCCTAACTATTCTGACAATTTTTGTAGGCATTGTTTAGGTTCACCGAATATTATATCTCCAAGACAAAGGGATCAGATGCTATGCTTAGGTAAACCCCATCAAGAATTTAGAATCTGGGAGATTACTTCTAATTACAGAACAGGGCTAACAAAAAAACTGTAGGTAAAACCATACAGATCTAATAAACTATCTTCTATTTATTTAACCTGCTTTTCCAATAATTTGGGAGATAGTGTTCAGTATTTAGCAGACAGTTGCTGATGCCTTTTAATGATGAATATGGTAGTTGTCGGCTTTGAGATATGTACCCGTCTGGAATATGCATGTTTTGCTTAAGCATATATTAAGGAAAAATGTTTTGATATAGCCATAAAAGGAGATATAATTGCATTTGTTTTGAAGAGGGCTGCTGCTGCTTTGAAAAGAAAGCGTTGTTCCACATTTATTCTGAATATTTCAAAATGAACAGATGCCACAGAAAATTAGTAAATATCCACAGTATTCTTTCCTCAGGATAGCAACTATAACTTTTCTTTTGCTCAGGAAAAAAACAAAAATATTATAACAATGGTATCTGTTTTTTAATCTGTGAGACCTAGTTCTCATAGACCCGGCCAGCCTTTAGAAAGGCCCTGAAGACATGATTATGTTGCTGTGCCTGGAAAATCTGATGCTAGTGGGAAGCCCTTACATCTGATGTAAGGATGGATTCTGCTGTGATCATGGTTTTTTGTTTTAAATAGAGTATGGCTGTTTTTATATGTTTATATTTTGGGTTTTAACTTGCTTTTATGGGATTTATTTCATCACTTAGATGAGATAGATAATCATACACATTGAAATAACTTTATAATAAAAACACCCATTTGGAAGAATAGATTTGCTTAATGACCATATGGTTTGCTTAGCAACTAGAGTGACTCACTTTATTGGCTGTCATAAAACCATCAAAAGACTGATCTGAAAAGAAGTGAAATTTAAAATTTGTAAAATGTAGTTGGCTTATAGTTAAACTTGGACATACAGAGTGAAGAAGGTCTACAAATTTAAAATGATTGTATTAAGTTGAATGGCTTTAACTTGAACTTTTTCTTTGTTTACATGTACAAACAGATATCTAATAATAAAAAAATTTAAAAAAAAGATCAAATCAGGTCACATGCTGACTCACTTAATCGGCCTCACGGCTTTCAACCAAACTTAAGGGCTCAATTGCCATTAATTGAGGACTGCCTGTAATAATAAACGTGTTGCAGTACCTGGATGCCACAGAGTAGAAGAGAAAGAACCGGAGAAAATCACTAAATAAAAAGACCTACAAATAGAAGTAGAATGACTTTGCAAAGAATTTATTGTATCATCCTTTAAATTTCTGAGACAGCTTAAATGTCCTATGGTCATCCGTGGAGGCAATATGTAACACCATCTCATCAGCCATACTATAAACAGTGGCTGCAATTTTTTCCTAATACTAGAGCAGATATCAAGGAAAGAGGGAGAAGATAGCAATAGCAATAGCACTTAGACTTATATACTGCTTCATAGTGCTTTAGAGTGTCAGCGTTTTGCCCCCAACAATCTAGGTCCTCATTTTACTGATCTCGTAAGGAGGAAAGGCTGAGTCAACCTTGAGCTGGTCAAGATTGAACTCCTGACTGTGGGAAGAGTCAGCCTGCAATACTGCATTTAACCACTATGTCACCATGGCTCCTGTACTGTTCAATTCCTTTATACCAGCGGTTCTCAACCTTTTCCGGGGCTCGACCCTGGCCCGCATTGCGCATGCGCGGCGCAACAGCCCGCATCGCAAAGGGGGGAAAAATGGCCGACCAAAAAAAATGGCCGACCAAAATAAAAAATGGCGGGCCTGCATTGCGTATGCGCAGTGCGACAGCTCGCATCACAAAGGGGAAAAAATGGCCGACCCCCAAAAAAATGGCCAACCCAAAAAAAATTGGCGGGCCCGCATCGCGCATGCGTGGTGCGACGGCCCACATCGCAAAGGGGAAAAAATGGCCGACCCAAAAAAATGGCCGACCAAAAAAAAATGGCCGACCAAAAAAAAAGGGCGGGCCCGCATCACAAAGGGGAAAAAATGGCCGACCCAAAAAAAATTTTAAAAATGGCGCACTGCGGTGTTTGGCGACCCCCGTGAAATGGTCGTTCGGCCCCAAATGGGGTCGCGACCCACAGGTTGAGAACCGCTGCTTTATACATATATATATATATATATATACATGTGGGATTTGATGCACCCAAAGTAGGACTAAAATGAACAAGTTGTCACAAGTGGAAGAGATAGATATATGTTAGCATTTTAGTGAGTTTTAGACTTCTCCTGATTGGACTTTCTCTTTATTGGGATCACAGGAAATAAATGTTTACAATATTATCCTTGTGTAGCAAAGCTGAAGAAACTTTGGCCCTTAAATTGTTATTGATGTATAACTTCTAAGATTCTTTCCCGTGAAAAATTGTATTCATTCATTAATACTTGAAGGCCTACATGCCCCCAAGACCTAACGTGTAACTGCTTCAGAGTTTTAAACAATCAGGGCTAGTCTTTTACATTTCTTTTTGTTTGGAATAACTTTTATCATTAATGATGCATCATTAATTTTGCATTTATCAGAAGTATAGCTCCCAAGATCCATTTTAAACTAGCAAAAAGTTGGAGCAGAAAGAATACAAGGCAGAACAGCTTGTATCAATTCAGAATTGAAGTCCTATGCTGCAGCTCTATAAACAAAAATCAAAAGTAGTTTCTACTGATAAGACGGTAAATTCATTCATCTTTTTAACAATCACTTTCATTTCATGGACTGCAGAAACTAACATCCTGGATGCTTATGAGATTCATTTATGATTGCTAATTTATTTTGTCAGAACTGTAGCATAAAGCCAGATCAAATCAGAAGCTAAGAGTTTTTTTCAGTTTCGCTTCACCCAAATTCTCCTTAGAAAAGGTAAGGGCGGCAACTCACCAGATCTGGTAAATCATTCCCACTTGAGAAAAATTCATGAAAACAATGGCAGGAAACTCTGAAGGGTGGAAACAATCCACGGAGCACACAATCCACAAATCAAGGAGCTTCCTGATTGGCTTGATTTGCAAGGGACAAGAGCACTTGGAAAAGCCTTGAAATGTTGTTCCATGGGGCTGAAATGTTTTTTTTAATTACAGAGAATTTTTCACATGCTACCTTTGTAATGAAAAAAAAAAACAACCCCTGCTTGTACAAACAGAAATGCTTAAGGGAAAAAAATCAAGCTGGCGGAAAGGAGACAGGATACTGCTGTTGATACTTCAGACTGTACTTTGTCATCTAAAACTGATGGTTTTAAACATCATGTGATGGAGAGAAATCCACCCTTGTCTTGACATTTATTCCCCTCCCTGTTTACATCTCTAATTGCAGTTTGCCAGTGTTTCTGAGTGGGCATTATATTTTTTTGTTTGACCAGCTAGTATTTATATTTTTCATTGTACTTTTGCTCCTCTCATAGCTTATTAGAATGTACCACCTATTATATAGGCATCTATAAGAAGGTATCTTCCAGTTCTATTTTGAATGCTATTCTGAGAACTCCCTAGAATTTCTGTGTTGCATTATGTAATAAGTTTAATTTTCTTCTTCTAAGATATATCTCACCATGTTCAATTTGTGTTATGTATTGCTTTGGATTGTTTTATATTATTTCCCCAAGTGTTGGTATTTTTTGGCACAAAAGTTGATCAATATATAAAAAAATCTTTATATTAGGACTACTAGTATAACCATATGGACTTGGAAGTATATCCTATTGAATAGTGTAACTTACTTCAGAATAAGCGCACATAGGATGGGCTGCATATTCTACCATTTTTGGCATTATTTGCATTCCGTTGATCGTTGTTGTATATGTCAGCATGTATTTAAGTGACTTAACAAACTCAGAGAAGCACACATATATGGCTTTATTGTGATTGTAGAATTCAAGGGAAACTTTTAAAGATGGATGTATTTGATTATTGACCTTATTGACTTTATTGACTTTATAATGAAATTTACCACAGCTCCTTAAATTTGCATGATCTCAAAATTTATGGGTTATAGTTGAATATTTCCTACCAAGTCCATGATCTTTGTCAGACCTGACGTGAAATTGGAGCAATCCAATTTCAATCCATCAAACCTTACCTGCGTGTATACTATGTGATTCCCAGTTTAGAAGCATATTTACCTCTGTGTTATTTCTATTGCTCCAAACACTAAGAAAGACCTTGGACCTTACAAATGATGGCTGACTGTAATTTGTTTGAAACTATATCTACTGCAGAAGAAAAGGACAGTAAAGACTACTCTGATGCAGTAGAAAAATTCATGGGCGGTCTTTCTATAAATTAGTGTTTGCTGACTAGTTGGACCCATCATGATAGCAATTTTGTAAATAAGCTAGCTACATCCCTGGGCGGACCACAAAATGTCTTGAACATGTTGATACCCATCAAAAATGATACTATTTTATTATGTATGTATTAATTCAGTATCATAGAAGCTGCTGTAGCTAAATCAACAGACAATACTGGGGCTCTGGGTACAGAACTGCATTATTTATAGTCTGTTATTGTACACAATAGGTACTTTTCAGAAAGAATAATATTTATACCCAGACTGTTTACATTCTTAAACCTGATCTTGAGGATAGGGTTGGGCCGTAAGGACAGAGAAAAAGTCATTCACTGAAACTCCATGTTATACTGGAGCATAAGTTAACAAACAGATTAGGAAAATCTTTGAAAGTGCCTATAAGGGAAGGGTTGGATTTTGCAATTGACTTGAGTAAATGCATTACAATTGGGAATTCTCTCTTTAAAATCAATAGATCTCTATTTATCTACTATCCCTATCAATCTATCTACCGTATGTATTATGGTACTTCACATACTGTTGGCTTCAGTATATTTTCTGCCATGTTGCAAAGTGTTCTTAGTACATAAGAGAATATTTTGAATTAGTAACTATCAGGCTTGTGCTATAGACAATCATTTCAGCCAAGCCAGTAACCAGCTTATAGGCAGGAAAGAAACAAAAGTCAAGATTAGGGTCTGGGTCACTAAGTACGAGCTTATGGCCACAACATCAAGAACCAGACATAGGTTCCTTGCCAACATAACTTATAATGATCACTGAATGACTGGGGATTAACTGAGGACTACCCATACTGGAATAATTTGGTGTTAGAACTGACAATCAAATGGCGCAGGGCACCAGCTTCCTGTGTTTTGGAGGGACAGGACCTCAGATAAAAGGATCTCATGTGAGACAGGAGGTGGGTGAAATACAGGTTTGAGGGAAGCTCTGAATCCTAGCCTTAGGAAAACCTCAAGTGGTCAAAGTGGCAGATTTATAAATATGCAGTAGTGTTTCTCAACCTGTGGTCTGCGAACCCCGGGAGGGGGCGGCAATGTCATCACAGGGGGCCCGCGAAGTCTTGAAGAAATATTATGATTTAAATCTTGAGTTAAGTCTTGGTGGTCCATGGCCATGGTCTGTGGACACAAAAGGTATTTAAAGGGGGTTCCGTGGTGAAGAAAAGGTTGAGAACCACTGATATACAGAATGTCCCAAAAGTCATGCCCCATACATAATTTATTACATAAATTACATTGTGTTCTAGTTAGTTGCCATTTTTCATTTTGTGCATGATCTTTGAATATTTGTAAATGCAATAATATTTTCCCTGAAAAAGTTAAACATATTGTATATTTAGAGCAAGAAAAGGCAGGGAATAATAACAGATAGATAAGTTGCAATATTAAGGTAATAGAAAGAGAGAGAAAGATGAAAAAGAGATGAATTTCCAAGAGAAGAGAAGAGTTTGGGAACGACAAATAAAGCAAGAGGCTCTTCAGAGATACAAGTAGTCCTCAATTTATGATTACGGTTATTGAGCAAAGCATATGTTAAATAAGACACACCCGTGATCACTTTCCTGAACTACCCTCAGTCTCGGCTCTCCCAGTTGTGGTCATTAAGCAATCGTGTGGGTTGTTAAGCAGAACACCATGGAAAAGACCCTCTCTCTGTCCCACCATGCTTGGGTCCACTTACCTTTGCCTTTATCAGGAGCTACAGGCAATGTGAGGCACAGCCCTCCTACCAAGATCACTTCACAGCATCTTGCCAACAGGCTCCATTTTCACAATTATCAGAATGCTCCGTCTCCACAATGGCCTTTTTAGCCTAGGACAGGGGTAGGCAACCTTGGCTCTTTTATGACTCATGGACTTTACTCCCAGAATTCCTGAGCCAGCCATGCCTACCCTTGGCCTAGGAAGATTTAGTTAGAAAGTTTTCTAGCCTCAGAATGATGGCATTCAATAATTTTCCAAGGCTGTTGTAACTTTGAATGCTTATTAAACAACCAATCTTAAGTCAAGGATTACCTATATCCCTAGTGGTTAATAAAAATATACTTTAATTTTGAAGGAAAAACAAGACTTTTCACCACAGTTGTTTTTGTTAGGTATTATAAAAGACTGCACCACCATAGAGACGAACTTAATTTTGAACTTGATTACAGCAGCAAGACTGTTGGTGGGACAATATTGGAAGAAGCCAGAATTACCATCTATTGAAGAATGGACTTTGAAAGTTATAAACTTGGCAGAAATGGCCAAAATATCTGCATATTTGAAGGATCATTCAAATGAAAAATATATGTTGGACTGGAAAAAATGGATAGAGTATATACAAGGGAAATATCAATCTAAGAAATTGTACTTACTATATAGTTAAATTTTCATATGTTGGATCGAAAATATAGTTAAATTTTTATTAGGATTTATATAATAGTTCTGTTTAGTTTAGTGGGTTTTCTTGTGTTTTACCCTGTATTCACTTTGGGAAGTCGGGGGGATGGGTGGGTAGGGGGGGTGTAATGGTGTACTCAACTGCAATATTGGTAATATATAAGAATGATATATTTATAGATATAAGAGGGGTTGCTCGGGCAGTACCTCTGGACCACATCTGGAGGGGGTGGAGACTGAGGAGTGAAGGTGGAGGGAAGTAGGCAGGTTGTAGGAGAGGAGGGTGGAGAGTGAGGGAGGGAGAGAGAGGGTGGGGGGATGGTAGTAGGTAGGGAGGAAGAAAGAGGGGGATGTGGTGAAGGGGGTGCTGCCGAGCAACACCCATAGTTATATTAAGTATTTTAAAAGAATGTACGCTTTGTTTTCTATGGGAGAAAGCTGTAAAAGATTGTATTAAGTTGAGTGGTATTCTATTTGTTTTTCTTTCTTGTTTATGATTATAAAATTAATAAAACTTTTTCAAAAAAAAGAAAAACAAAAGGAAAAACAAAATATATAAAAAAGGACCACCCAACAGAGAGGGTACCCAACGATAACTTAAATAGATTTAGTCCTGTTCAAGATTACTGTAGATTACTTTAACAGGAAATGATATTATTGTCTACTTTGAGCTATGATAGAAAAAGATTTTTTTCCCGGAAAAGCTGTCCCCTGCAGTTTAGTGGTTCACCACTTGGAGCAGTCAGAGAAGTTGATCCAGCAGTTCCTGACACAAGTGATGCTTTATTTCTAGACATTAACGCCCAGGGACCTCATTTCTTTGGCCATTGATCTGTGAAATAAAGGTCAGATGGAATTCTGAATACACATAATGAAAAATAATTAACTGTGGGAAAGCTGAAAAGAACATCCTTCAGTATAGTCATAGAAAGAAGCTGATGTTCTCAACAAGAGATTGTTGACTTTAGAATTCAAACATACAAGCTTCTGCTACACAAAACCTAACAACTATTGTTAAGAAACCCTCCAAAACTCTGGATAATGGCTGTTTTTACAACTTGGAGACAGCAGAATAGAAGAGAAAGAACTAGAGAAAATCACAAAATGCAAAGATCTGCAATTAGAAGTGGCAAAAGAAGGCAAAGGTAATGCCAATAATAACAGGCACTTTGGATGCAATTCCAAAACATCTGGACCACTACTTGAACATCATTGACATTAATAAAATCAGATATACGACTGTATGACCAACCATCATAATAATAATTGATATGCCCCCTTTATAAACTATGGATGGTTTATAAATTATTAAAAACATGTAAAACTAGAAAACAAAGCAAAAAAAAAGAGCAAGGCTGGCAGAGATAACAAATCCAGATGGGAACACAGAAAAAGAAGAAAAGAATATTTAAATCACAGTCAGATAAATAATCCAAGAATAAAAATAAACACTAGAAAGAATGGGTACACAAAATCCCTTATTGGCAGAAGTATGAAAATATGTAAGGCATATGGTTCTGGAGACAGAACCAGTGACACACAGCTGGAAGGCTTTGCCTTTTTTCCTGTTTAAATTCACCTCCTTTGCAACCCCAGACTAGCAAGCTCTCAAAAGTATACTAATGCATTGCTCTCTCTCTCTCTCTCTCTCTCTGTGTCTGCTTCTCCCCTTGGCAAAAATTTGGTTTTCTCTTGTGGGGAGGAAAAAAGAAAAGAATGCTTCGGCCTCAAGTATCAAGCAGGCATAATGTAATAAGAGCCTATTTGGGAGTTTCCAAGATTGTGCAAAATCAAATACTATTTTTTGTTAAAAAAACCTAAGAATCAGATAACAGCCTTCTGCAAGCTTATTTGAATGAAGAGAAAAGATGGCGCTTATAGCATTTTTTCTAAAGCAAGAGAAAAGATAAGAGAATGGCATCACATTTCTTCTTTACTTCAAGCAAATGCATTTTCTAGCCCTCCCCCATAGAGCCAGCCTTTTTTAAAAAAAAATATATAAAAATTCCTTTATTAAAACAATCAGCATTGTACATAAAATCTTTGTATGCATCAAACATCATAGTATCTGATATACAACACTACGTATTATTCTTTGTAAACGTCTGGTTTGGTAAACCTTTTTTCACTCCTCACTTCATTTTTAAAGGCCGGGAAGCTCCCCTCTTCTGCTTTCTGTCAGTTTCTGAGCCAAACTAGCCCAATATAAAAAGGAATTCTGGGACACGCAACAGGGGATATGAACACATCCCAAGGGCAAGGAGTGGTGCCCTACAGTGAACTTGTACTGGGAGAAGAAAACAGGTTCCTCTTGAAACCTCAAGCAATGCTAGCAAACAGAGGAATAGGAAGTAACTGGCTATCATATATACAACTACAGTCAAGGTGGCGTGAAGACAGGAAGAAGGGCTTCTCCCAGAACGACGAGAACCTAATTAAACAGATCAGAGAACAGGGGATTATGCACATCAAACGAGTGTACAGCACTCTGATAGAAATGGACTCTGAAACCGAGCTAGTCAAGAACTGTATGATAAAGTGGGCGCAAGACTTCGGACACCCTATCGCCATAGACACGTGGGAGAAAATCTGGGTGAGGAATGTAGAATTCACGAAATCGCAACACTTAAGGGAAAACTTCTACAAGATGTTCTATAGATGGCATCTAGACCCGAAAAAAATATCACTCATCTACCCGGGCACCCAGCCCAAATGCTGGAGGTGCGGAGACGGGGAGGCTACTTACTTTCACATATGGTGGGCATGCAGAAAAATCAAAGCATTCTGGAGGAAGATATGGTGGACACTCCAAACTATTTTCAAAAAGCGTATAGAATTTCTACCTCAGGCTTTTCTGTTAGGGATCACAAAGGATATCACTACCTCAGAGACAAATTTATTTTTGAACTTAATTACAGCAGCAAGATTATTGGTGGGACAGTACTGGAAGAATCCGGAAATACCGCCTATTGAAGAATGGACTGTGAAAGCAACAAATCTGGCGGAAATGGCAAAAATATCAGCATATTTGAAAAATCGCTCCAATGAACAATTTGTGACGGACTGGAAACAGTGGATAGATTATATCCAAGAGAGACACCAATCAAACAGAATGCAGCTGGCGTTTAGCTAGGGCTCGATGGGAGGAGGGAAGAAGGGTTAACAAATCAAAGGTTTACAAAAACTAACACCCAAGGTTGAATGTATATGTTCTATAACTAATGCCTCTTAACATAACCTCATGATTAATGATGTTTGCTTTAATATTGTTAAAGTAGACTGAATCTCTACCTCAAGATATGAAACTTTCACCTCAGGATCTCTGGTGAGGGACTATAAAAGATTGCACTAGTAATGGGATGAAGTCAATTCAGAAGCGCAAACGTACAATATGCGATAGACTAGAAACAGTAGATAGACCATATATAAGAGAAACACCAATCAAACAAAACGCATTCGGATTATACTTGAAGATGTAAGGGAGGAGGGAAGAACGTTTACTAAAACAGATGTTTACAAAGATTAACACCTAATGTTGTATGCTATGTTCTAGGACGATTGTTTAGCAATAAGATCTTATGTTTAATGTTGATCACATTAATATTGAAACAGATAGGAGAAACACCAATCAAAATATAAAATGTAACAGGAGTATAGTTGAGGCTAGACGCGAGGAGGGGGGAAAAAGGCTTACTAATTCAGACGCTTTCAAAGACTAACACTTAGTATTGTATACCAGGTGTCATGATGATTGCTGCATAATATGTTTTTATGTCCAATGTTGATTGTTTTAATAAAAGAATTTTTATATTAAAAAAAAAAAGGAATTCTGGGAGTTGTAGTCCACATGCCTTTAAGTTACCAAGATTGAGATACCCTATTCTAAGGACAGTTTATTTATGTGCTTACTAAATAACAATTGCATTTGAACAAGTCATCCCATTGAGATATCCCTTAATGATAATAATTCCCATCGAGATTCGGCTATAGTCTTGCCTGAGGTGTCAAGATGTCTACCAGTTGTTGCTCAACATTTCAGCATAGGTGGTTCAACTATTTCTCTAATGGGGGGGGAATTTAAAGTGTCAACATCATGATTGAGCTGTTCATATATTTCCCCTGCAAAGGAATAAAAATGGCCATGCTCTTTTTAATCTTATCAAGATTTTGCATCCAGCTCAGTTAACTTGATTTTCCCCCTGGTTTACATGTACAAATATATATCTATCGATTAATGGAAGATATATATTAAATAGACTAAGAATGTACTTGTTGAAGGGATGGGTATATTGACATGAAAAATATTAATTTTAATAAGATGACTTGTTTGTTTGATGTCCAATGGATTGATCTGAAAAGAAGTGAAATTTAAAATTGGTAAAATGTAGTTGGCTTATAGTTAAACTTGGACATACGGAGTGAAGAAGGTCTACAAATTTAAAATGATTGTATTAAGTTGAATGGCTTTAAATTGAACTTTTTCATTGTTTACATGTACAAACGGATATCTAATAATAAAAAAAATTATATATATATATAAAAAAAAGATTTTGCATCCAGCTCGAAACTCACTCTGAGTCACTTCTAGATTACATTTTGAAAGCCAGCTATAACCCACAGCTTCCGTGTAATAACTTGGTGACCAATGCTTTGCAATATTGTTTGGTGTTTTTTGTTTATAATTATTAGCCACCCAACTCCAATGGACTCTGGGCAATATACAAAAATAAAAAAGAAAAGAAAAAGCAGCCAAAACATTAAATCAAATGGACAGCCAGACTAAAATAACATTAGTAGTGGAAGCAAATATAGTTAAGATTGCAGCCTATGAAGGTATTTTTAGGAGTGAATAACTTGAAAACAATAAAATCTGTATCCAAGAAAATTCTCAGAATTACGGCAGAACCAAAATGAAACCTCTGCCTCATGGTTAAATGAGTACTTTCCACTAGTTCTTAAGATAGCCTCAAATTATAACAGCATGAAATGTGTTGTCCTGCTGGCCATTTCTATTCTGTTGTTGGCATAATGATGGCAAATAGATTTGTACTTATATACAGTGTAGAGGGCACATTAAAGCCAGGATTCGTGTCTTCTCCGGCTTTGCTTCTCCCCTTCCTTCCGCCTAAATGTCACCAGCCAGCCAGAAATCCTCAATCATTAAGGTAGAGCTGAGAGTGGAAGATGAGTTTCAGCAGGAGCTCAAGTGATATAAGCTGGCTTTGGGCTCTGTTTCGACAGAAGTTTATTACTGTTCCAGAATAGTGTTACTGAAAGGCTATACTAATATTAGCTGATTATCAAGAACCCTTTGAACACGCTGGCATAAAACACTTGTGCCAAACCAGTTTGTTTGTTCCTTTTGCACTTGGGTTTATGTTGGAAGAATACTAAAGCAGCATTCAAAAGCAGCCTGAATTATAGTGGAAAAGACTTTGGCAGTTGTGCCATGAAGCAGCCGAGAGTGACCTGCCTCTCTTCCACTTCTCCATGCAGTCCTCTCCAGCTGCTCCCACTGAGCAGCTGCTGTTCAGGCTGATCCCGGTCTCCATGTTAGGAATTGCTTGGAGACCAGACAGGTATAGGGAAAGAGCCTGATTAAAAAAAAACAAATTTTTCCACTACTAAGAGTAAAAATGGCCCTGGAAGATGGTGCCCATGCAACAGGGAGAGGGGGCCTAGACACACCAGCTTAAAGAAGCCAGTATTTCAAATCCTTAGGCCAGGGGTAGGCAACCTTGGCTCTTTTATGACTCGTGCTGGCTCAGGAATTCTGGGAGTTGAAGTCCACAGGTCATAAAAGAGCCAAGGTTGCCTACCCCTGCCTTAGGCAAACAACTGACTGCAGCACTCACCAAGTGGTTTCTAAAGAGGGATCATGTTGCATTCATGGCAAAACTACCACATCTTGTCTGCCTAAGGGAGGAAATGTTACTTTAACACCAGAACAGTTAAGGATGACTTTAAGAAGTCTGAACTATCACTTGAGAATGAGATGAAAGTAACGTCATGTGGACCCGAGAGAAAAACAGATGCTGCTAGGCCGGTGTTCACGCTGGGTTAGGTAGAGGTCATCCTGTCCTTGTACAGGATGAATTGAGACGTATACAGGATGAACTGAGCCTACAGTCATTACTTATGATGGTCATTAAGTAGGTCATCACATGATCAACCTGATTTTATGACATTTTTTGAGGCACCAGTTAAATGAATCCAGAAGTAAATGCTGATTACTAACAAAATTGCGGCCACGTACCCGTGGGATGCTGCAAAGGGCCATAAATGCAGGGTGGGTTGCCGAGTGCCAAAAATGCAACCACAGGACCATGGGGGAAGGGCCTGGCCATTGGAACTTCAAATCCGGGCCATAAGCACCTTTTGGTTGAGTTTGAATGGTCCCTAAGCAATCGAGGACTATTTGTAAGGAAATGCCTTCAGCTACAGATAATTAGATTTGCCCATGGAAAGATACTAATTATTCTCACCTGCAACAGCTTTCAGTGACTTTCCAATAATTCTTTGGTCTCATCCGTCTACCTAGTTTACCCTTCTGCTTCTCCGAACATTGTGATATATACTGTTTTTTTTCTACTCTGTTTTCAAGTCTCATCACATGTCTAAAGCCCATGAGTTTTTGCCTGTTGATCATTGCCTCAGAGGAACAGTCAGCCTTTGTTTAGTCCAGAACTAAATGATCAGTTCCTCTTGCAGTACCATCAGTGGTGGGATTCAAATATGTGAACAACCAGTTCTCTGTGTGGATGCCGCTTCCGGAAGTCCATTCTGGGCCTGGGCAACAAAAAATTAGCTATCGGTTCTGCCGAAGTGGTGTGAACTGGCTGAATCCCACCACTGAGTACCATAGTACTTTAATAACCATCTCCAAATACATCATCATCATCATCATCATTATTATTTTACTTTCACTCAGTATCCAACTTTACCACTCATACATCTCCTTAAGAATATGTCTATGTTTCTCATTGCTCTTTCTCTAAGATTGATTAATTAATGTCCTCTTTACTTGTCCAGTACAGTCATGATGTATCCAGGAGTCCACAAAAATAAAACTGTATACCACTTTTGCATTCATCTAAGTCAGCGGTTCTCAACCTATGGGTCGCGACCCCACTTGGGGTCGAATGACCGTTTTGCGGGGGTCGCCGGACACTGCGGTCCACCATTTTGTTTTTTTGTTTTGTTTTTTTCGTCACAGGCGCGCCGCGCATGCGCGGATCGGCCCGCTGCGGTCCGCCATTTTGTTTTTTGGGTTTTTTTTGTTTTTTTCGTGTGCGCGCCGCGCATGCGTGGTTTGGGCCATCGTGCGCGCGCCGCGCATGCACAGATCAGGCTGTCGCGGTCCGCCATTTTGTTTTTGTTTTTTCCATCGCATGCGCCGCGCATGTGCAGATCGGCCTGGTGCGTGTGCTCCGGGGTCGCGCCGCGCATGGGCGGGGCAAGTGGGGTCTCAACCTGAAAAAGGTTGAGAACCACTGATCTAAGTTTTTTAAAATTCAGTCTCATTACACGTAGTTGATATAACATATCTAGCTGAAACATTTATGAGCAGAAAGTTAAAATAAATGAATGGGCGTTTATAATCATCCTCGTTTGGTAAAGAACCTAGGATTTATAGCTCTGTGAGAGAGGCTAACAGAAAATGTCAAACACCTTTAATATAGCTAAAACTCACACGATTATATAACATTGTATTAAGACATCATATTAAAATACTGCACAACAGAATTAATATTTTTGGAAAGTGGATCCAGAAATATTGCTAATGTAAATACAAATTATTGACTGAATTTAGCACCTTAGAGCACATTCTTGACATTTTCACAATGAGAAATATATTTTTATATGTTTATATATATTATGTTTTATTATTTTCCATGTTAATTTTTAAACTGGAGTAAAAATGGTTGGTTATGATGAGCACTCATCCTGTATTGTATATGCTGAAGGAGTTGTGCTTTGCAGTTCATCCATTTAAAGTGGGATCTAGCGTTTTCTAAGAATCGTTTGAAGGGCTTGGAATATACTGTTGGTGTCTTCCTTTATGTCTCTTTTGCTGTGCCTCCAGGACAGCAGGAATAGATATGGATTAGTAGGCAAAGAAAAGGTTGCAGTGAAGAATAGCATCAAAAACTCTTCTTTCTGTTTTCATATACTTGAATTATTTTTCTGTAAATGTTCAGTTTCAATCATATTTTTATGAACCTAAGTACTGTACCAAAAATCTACACCTATGGATCAATATTTTTTTTGAAAAGCTAGAAAATGTATGGTTAGCCCTCTACCTTTAGTTTTGAAGATATGCATATTTGGCATAATATGATTACTGGCACCTTTCTTGTTGTCCATTTGTAATCAAAATTTCTCTCCCGGCCCCTATCCTACTAAAAGAAAAATAGCAAGAATTGGAAATGATACTGAATTAAAAATGATCAGTGAGGAAAGCATTACACATCCCATCACTGAATTGTCGTGTGTCCTTAGACAACTGTATTTCTATTTTTAATGAAGTGTGTAAACACCAGGAAATTGAGCACAGCTGAGCAGCATCCAATGAAATGAGGCAAACGTATTCTTAACTCTTTGTTTTTTAAAAAGAAGTGTCTGTGTGAAATACATGTATTATATTTCAGACTCGTGTACCTCTTTTTCTCTGTGGATTGTATTGTTATGTCTGGTTTGAAGTACGATTCATATATTACAATTCTAAACTGATATTGTGACCTCAGCAAGACTATAAAGGAATTCCAGGGCTATATTCGCAAGTCTGGAAAGTCAAAACCGTTGTTTCATTTGACTGCCAAGAAAACTGTTGCTATGTCATTAGGAGTCGAGCGCAACATTAAGGAGATTTTTTTAAAAAACAAACAAACTAGACATGACAAAAGAATCATGTGCTGTGCCAGCACTCAACACATTTCTACTGAAGGTGTTTTCTGTCCAAATTTCAAACATTCACTCTAAATGGCCACCCACTTAATTGTGCTGAGAAGGGCTTCCCCACGGTTATGTACAAAAACAAGCTTCATAATTGCCACTCTGTTTTACTGCAGATGCAGAATTCCTCTACTCAAAGGGCTGCCTTCTGTGTTACATTTCTGGCGTATGCCAAAAGCACATGATACAGACTCCATGAAATTTATTTCTACGTGCTGCTCCTCTTTACCCTATTTGTGGTGCACATAATAAACAAAAACCCTCATTGTTTAGAACCCATCAGAATTTTCCTCCCCCACCCGTAGAGGTAAGAATCTATGCATGATAGTAAATTATAGATAGTGTACTGTATATTCCTGCCCACTTAGCTGTTCAAAAACATGCAAATGCAGGGGTCGAAATAGCCTTGCTCGGAGGCTCTGTGACACGGGACTTGTAAAGCCACCAAAACAGCGCAAACCAGCTGTTTTTCACGGCGAAAAAACCCCTCCTCGGTAGGAGAAGGGGCGAAGAGCTGTGAGTGTGGGTTGAGATCCTCTGAAAACCCCCCGAAAAAACGCTCGGGGGGAAGAAAGAGGACTCCCCGTGCGCTCACAATAGCTCCAGCCCGGGGCAGCATCTGTCAGCTGACAGACCAAGACGCTGAGACCAGCCACCACCCGAGGAACACATCTCAAAGAAGCACAGAGATTGACAGACTGAACCCAGGAGCCTAAAAAGCAAGTATCTCTTATATTTTACCTCGGATCAAATACGTTCACAATGAACAGAAGGCACCCAAAATGGCGACCGCTTTTAATTTAATGTGAGAGCTACCGGAAGAGAAAGGCGGAAGAGAAACTATAATGCGAAAGAGACCTCTAGAGGGCAGCAGAGACGCATAACTTAAAAACTTTGCAAAATAAACCTAAGGAAGAGAAACTGTAATGCGAAAGAGACCTCTAGAGGGCACCAGAGACGCATAACTTAAAAACTTTGCAAAATAAACATAAGGATGTATACAAGCTCTCCAGAAATGACGATGAAAGAATTAAAAGATGAAATATCAACAACTTTTGAAAAAATGAGGAGAAAAATAGACATGATAATAGACATGTTTGCAAAAAGATGGGAAGAAAGGATGAGGACGATGGAGGCAGTGGAACAAAGCAGAGAAATGGAGAAGATGGAGGAAGATCAAAGCAAAGCAGTTATTGAGGACTTGAACCAAACCGGAGAAACGCACAGTGGGGAAAAGAGAGAAGATACTGGGAGAAATTCTAAGAGGGTCAGGGAAGGGGCTGAAGAAAAGATGGAAGAGGTGGAGAGACAAGAAGATTTGAAAAGAATTGTTATAAAAGCATGGGAAAAATATCCAGGAGAGGAGGCTAAAAATTTCTCTTGGCAAACTGACAGAATCCATAGAACATGGCTTATATGGAACCAAGGGACATTGCAAGCAATAAAGAGAGACTTATTACTTGGAAGGGAAGCTGTGCTATGGAAATCCACCTGGCAGAGGAAGAAACCCAGAATTCGACTGAAAAGAAGAGAAACTTAATATTTTATGCAAGGAATTAAAGGCAAAGAATTATGGACTGATTTAAGAGCTAAGTGTAAGAGCAAGAGACATGAGAGGGTGATTAATGGAAGATATATATTAAATAGACTAAGAATGTACGCGTTGAAGGGAGGGGTGTATCGACATGATAATTATTAACTTTAATAAGAAGACTTATTTGTTTGATGTACAATGGATAGATCTGAAAAGAAGTGAAACTTAAAATTTATAAAATGTAGTTGGTTTATAGTTAAACTTCGATATACGGAGTGAGGAAGGTCTACAAATTTAAAATGATTGTATTAAGTTGAATGGCTTTAACTTGAATTTTTTCTTTGTTTACATGTACAAATGGATATCTAATAATAAAAAATTTTTTTAAAAAACATGCAAATGCAAGAAGATAAATAGGTACCACTTTGGTGGGAAGGTAATAGCTTTCCATGTGTGTATAGTCATGATGGCCACATGACCCAGGAAGTGTCTTCAGACAATGCTGGCTCCCTCAACTAAGAAACACAGATGAGCACCGACCCCTAGAATCAGGCACAACTGGACAGGGGAAACTTACCTTTACCTTTACTGTAACAAGAGAAATGGATATAATAGGTTGAGATAGTTTTCACTTTCAATCAATAGTCAATAGTTGCCTAAATATTTGCCAATGAATGCCAATTCTGATGTTATTTTTAATCAGGTTTGAATTTTCCCAGATAATGCATAAAATTCTTCAGGAATACACAGGAGTCGCCTATAAATATATGCATACAATCTGAAAACATTTTTATTTTTTTTTTAAAGAACATCCAGATTTCCTCACAGTTTTGTTCCATACAGCATCAACCTTGTGAACTCTCAAGCTTCCTCTTCCCGCTATGTATTCAAGATGGACAGTGATTAATATTTATATATATTTATATGTATTTATATGTAAGGGTGTAGGTATATACATATGTATGTATATAGCATGTCCATATGTGTTTTATGTGTGTGTACACTTTTGAGACCAGGCAACAGAATTTCATTTTTAATGAAAATGTGCCCACAGTAAAAAATGACAATAAATATTATCTTATCTTATAATCGTGGGAATAATAATAATAATGTTGAAAGGGACCTTGGAGGTCATCTAGTCCAATCCCTTGCTCAGGCAGGAAACCCTATACCATTTTGGACAAATGGCTGTCCAGTCTCTTCTTAAAAACTTCCAGTGTTGGAGCATTCACAGCTTCTGGAGGCAGGTTGTTCCACGTAAATGTGGGAGAGAAATAGAATAAAAAGGTAACGTATTGTAGTTATCAAGAATATCTGCAAACCAGAATAGATTAATCCAAAGGAATTGCATATATAGTTCAAATGCAGGTGGAAATGAAATATAGATTACATTGTACTTAACAATAAATTTATTTTACTTATTTTCTTGTTAATATTCTTATTTCTAAAGGAAACCAGTTTGGTTTGTAACTAGTGTCAATGATCTTCCCTTCCTTTTCTGCATTTTTTTCCTTCCTTTCCTTCCTATTTTGGAGGAAAATCTGCAAAAGAAAGACTTTGTTGCTCTTCACAGTTCAAAATACTCCCAGTTCAGATTAGGATTCCTTTAGTTTATTAAAGTGTATTAAAACAAGAAAGAGAGAATTGTACAATGACCCTAATTAATAATCCTCAGTTTATTCATTCAGTTGCCATTATTTATACTGGGAATTTGATAGTAAAGAAAACGAGTGATACATTTGCACGTATAGATAATATTTTTTAGCTAACACAAATATATACCTTCTGATTGGACATATCATTCCAGATGAGTAAGTTTTTCTGTAATATATTTTCCAGATTAGAACAAGAAATAGGAAAGCTTGAATGTGAAGAATCCCAAATATCTGCCAAAGAACAGATCATCTTAGAAAAACTAAAGGAGACAGAAAAATCTTTTGAGGACTTACAAAAGGTAAGATGAAAAATAAAATCTAAACAACTTGATATTAAGAGAAAACTTTTCTTTCCAACGACATAAATATAGACAGGTACAATGAAAAAACTCCACAGAAAAATGGAATCAGATTAAGGTCAGATAAGTCAATAGAAAAGTAAGCCTTATTTATTTATTCAGTTTGATTCCTGCCTTTAACACTAATTCATAGGCTATATAGAGTGGCCAGATATTCAAGTTAACCATGAAAAGATTTTGTCTTCAACATATGGGGTACATTGAAATGATGACAATGTCATCACAACACAAAAGCAGATATGAACATTATTCAGTTTAGTGGCTGGATACTTCCTCAAAAGCAAGTCTTCCCAATTTTAAATCTATTCCTAGTATTGCTACACTAACTGGAAAGATGGGCCTTGCATTTGAAATATATCTGGGGGCTGCCAGTTTAAGGAATGCTGGCTTATTGGTACTGCAGCCTAAGAGTGATGAAAAAAATAAATCACTATATGTAATGATAACTAGAAGTATAATGTCTTATATATTTAAATATTACAGAATGCTCTCTAGTTTATCTTGAAAATTTAAGATTAAATATTCCAAAGTCCTTTTTTGTATTAAAATAGTTTACAGTTTATTATTATAATCCAGAACCACCAAATGGAGATTTATTCTGCAAAAATGCTTATGTGTAACTGCCAAGGTACTTCAGAGATTCTAGGTGTCCCCATGTATAAAATTGCTCATGATACTATAATTGATTTATGCATTCACTGAAGAGTTTATTTTTCCAAATAAGCTGTTGGGATGCTGAACATATTTAGGTAAAAGAAGAAATTGAAATTTGAACTTATATAACTAGCAATAAAGAAATTCATAATACCCTAGAACCGTGGTGGCGAACCTATGGCATGCGTGCCACCACGCAGAGCCCTCTCTGTGGGCACGCACGCCGTCGCCCCAGTCCTATGCCTTCAGCTGGTTTTTATAAAACCTTTTCGCTTTAGGTCTCCGCCGCCATTTGCAAATATGTATATATTTCAACTTCTCACAGGAAAAAATAAGATCTCGCAAAGTTGGAATTGATTGATTGAACTTTTTAGTCCCACCCAGTCTGCCGTTACCACCACAGCCACGCCCACCCAATGGGCCACACCACCCGGCACCCGACAATACATAAATGGGTTTTGTGTTGCGGTTTGGGCACTCAGTCTCTAAAAGGTTCACCATCACTGCCCTAGAATATTGTTAAATCAAGTGTTCTCTTTCAACAATTCTTGCTACTTTGTGAAGCTTCTGCCTTTTTCCAAGTCAGATAAAGCCATGGGACATTACCTGCATCAAACTCAAATTGATTCAGTCAATTTTTATTTATCCAGGTCCTCAACCAGAATGTCTCCCAGAATGGATCACTTTTCAGTTAGAAGCTACAAAACTAAAACTTTATAATCTTAAAATGTACAACAGAAGAAATAAAATTAATAGAGAGAAGTGAAAACAAAATTTATGCACCAGCTTCTACTATCACTAAGTTCTTACAATATCTGGTTAGATAGAAAGTGTTCAGGAACAATGGATTCAAAAGGAGTTTTTCTCTTAACTAGGTCAGTGAAATGACCCTGCTTCCTATCCCTGCTCTGACAGAATGAAGCTACACTTCATTTAATACTTAATTAAGATACTTAAAATGCAATTTACAGTGTCCGGCATTGAGGGAGGTCATTTTAGGCAGATTTGAAAGCAATGAACTTGATCTGAAGTCAGCACAGACTCTGTAGTTCCCTTACTAATATTCCACAAGTTACATTGATTTCACAGCAGGATCCATATGCATAGCTATATTCTGGAAGAAAATTGAAATGTTCATCCTGCCCAATAGGAGCAGAAGTCATATTTTCTCTCAAAGAAACTGCCATGTAAGACAATGCTATTGGAATACTGAACATATTTGGGCAAAAGAAGAAAATGGAATTAGGTGAGATGGGTAGCACATAAGGTTAATTAATTAATTAATTAATTAATTAATTAATTAATTATTACAAGGAACATTTATGAAATTCTAAAGCAGTGTTGGCACCTAAACAAGCCTCCATTGCCAGAATTAAAGAAGAACATATACATTAAGTTACAAAATGAATGTAACATCTGTCTGGTTCTGATTATGAGCCGTGGTGGCACAGTGGTTAGAATGCAGTACTGTAGGCTGCTTCTGACTGCCGGCTGCCAGCAGTTTGGCAGTTCAATTCTCACCGGCTCAAGGTTGACTCAGCCTTCCATCTTTCTGAGGTCGGTAAAATGAGGACCCAGATTGTTGGGAGCAATATGCTGACTCTGTACACCGCTTAGAGAGGGCTGTAAAGCACTATGAAGCAGTATATAAGCCTAAGTGCTATGGCTATTGCTAATTACATATTTAACTTACAAATTCCTTTACATAACTATACATAACACAAGTTTCAACCAGTAGAAGAGAACATTTGTAGCTCATGGTTGAACTGTGGAGTCCTTAGTGCTCTCTGAGCTTGGTTGTTTTCTTGCAGACATTTCATTCCTGACTAGGTAACATCCTCAGTGCAACCTAAGTCGGGTAATGAAATGTCTGCAAGAAATCAGCCAAGATCACAAAGCACCAAGGACTCCATATGCTTCAACTGCATGTGCATGCTATTTACCAGGAGGTTGTCATTTCTATTTCTGAGAGCTATGAACTCCTCAGCAGACTTAGAGCACCTTCTTTCTGATATGTCTGTTAAAGAGGGATGGTGATGCTTGGTTATTTGAAAGCATGTCTGATTACCTTGCAGAGTTCCACCTCTGTTGCTGACTATGCAGACAAGAGAGGCATTATAATTGGAGAACAGGTCATCTTGTGTATATGTCCATCCAGGCTGGGTGAGAAAAAAGAAGCTTTTGTTTCTCACAGCCAAGCA
Source organism: Bothrops alternatus (assembly GCA_034064705.1). Classification (NCBI taxonomy): domain Eukaryota; kingdom Metazoa; phylum Chordata; class Lepidosauria; order Squamata; family Viperidae; genus Bothrops; species Bothrops alternatus. The sequence continues at coordinate 9,118,954 of JARGCV010000087.1, forward strand.
TGGAAAGAAACAGAGCTACCTGTCAAGAAATAAGATCAGCTTAAGCCAGCCTGGGCAATGGATAATGGGAAATATAACTCAAAATACCGTAATTGTAGAATGGATATTAGCCTATTTTAATATGTGCTTTGCTTCCTAGTAGCACTGTTTCCTTCCCTACTAAGTGGAGAGTGAAAGAATCCTTTATTTTCCTCCTCAGTAAAGTGGGAATGGGACATCCCAAAGAAATGGGAAACTGAATGGGACATGTACTTGAAAATAAGAACAGGAACAAAGTATTGAATAAAACATCAGTGAAAGAATTGAGCATGAATCTGAGCAAGAGAAAATGTATGCATGAATGTGAATATGATTATATTTAAATATAAGCCTAATCCCAATCTGTCATCGGCTCCAAACGGGGCCCCTTAAGAGTGACTTCCTGCCTATTCCTATTTTATAGGACTACTGTAAAAATATTGATATGCTATGTGCCAACACTAATATTATATAAAACTAATTGATTCCAATACTTTTGATATTTCAGAGTTTCTCACACCAAGATGGAGGTAAGTGGTTTGCCTTGCTTTTGTACTTGATATCTGTAACTATATATTATTATAAAGGAACATTTTATTTACTACTTTGCTACTTTTTAACACATATATACTAAGCTTCAAAATAATGCTAGCCAAAGAGAGAATATAGAATAAAGCTTTTTCAAAAGCCCTTGGTGCCAGCAATAAGCTTTCTTTAGATTTCATGTGCCATAGCTCATGATAAATCCTATTCTATATATACCTGACAGCAATAGGACATATATGCATACAAATATAGATTTCATCATGATGTAATTTAATGATAATAATAACCATGTATCTATACTAAACACAATTATTTGAAAACAAATCTTAGTGGTTGGACACAAACCAAATCCTGATAGTACAGAAAGAAACCCCCAGCCCCTCTCCCAAATGGCCCTCCTAGAGAATGTTGGAGTACAATTTAAAACAAAACAAATTTGGACCCATTCAACTGCTTTTTCATACTTGTGTGTGTGCATGCGGACATATTTGTTTCCAATAAGACTATTAAATTCATGTAATCTAGTTGAACCATTATCTGACCCTTAAGACATTCTGTCTAAAAAATTTTTATAACTGATAGAATCTAAATTAATATTAAACAGCCCAAGGAATTACAGTATGTGTGTAAAAGAAATTACCACACTAAAATGATGCTTCCTTTTTGATAATATTTAATGGAATAGTAGTCATATGTCCTATGGGCTCTTCCTCGTGGCCAAGTTAGAAAATATTTCTGTGTCAAGATCATCAGTCTTCAGAGATTGTCCCTGATATTGTATAACTTCAAGTGGCCAGAAATTTCTTGTCTTTCTAGAACACGGGTGTCAAACTCGTCACGTGACGTGACGTGTCGTGACGTATCGAGACTTTTTTTTTTTGCATTGCTGGTGCTGGGGTGGGCGCAGCATCCATATGATACAACCGGCCTGTAGGCCGGCAGTTTGACACCCCTGTTCTAGAAGATGAGATGTGGAACTGAATAAGGCTGAAATGAAACCTGATATTATTAGGGATGTTTTAAAGCTGCTGCATAATATGGAGAAGTACAAGTGAAAGATTCATCAAAGTGTGGAAATACTGTTAATCAGAGGTGAAGGTACTACAGCACGTCTGTTGGACAGAAGAGAGAAAGGTTCGACATTTGAAAGGAAGATTTGACGACTTCCAGAAAGAGGTCTGGAGCTATTTGGCAAACCAGTGTCTGCAAATGGCCAAGAGAAAGAGGAGTGGAGGAAAGAGTAGGGCGAAGGATAACAGAAGAGAGAACAACTCACAAGTCCCTATAAAATTAGCTAAGCTGAAAAGCCAACTGACTAAAGGAGCAAATTTTCCCCAAAGCCTGTTGAACTAACTGAACTTTCCTGTGCAAGGTGGGAGAAAATAACTATAAATAAAATAAGAACTTTGGAATCCTTGGTGTTCTCTAAGCTTGGTTGTTTGCTTGCAGCTGTTTCATTACCTGACTAGGTAACATCATCAGTACTAGTGAATGTCGGGTTTGCGAACAACCTAGCTCAGAGAGCATCAAGGACTGCACAGTTCAACCCTGAACTACATGTAATCTCTTCTTTTGGAATAAGGGTTTTGTTAATAGAGGGGGGGTTAACAAAGTAAGAAGAATGTACAAATGAGCAATGAAAGAAACACAATATTTAAGAAAAATAGAAACTGAAAGTACCAGAACAGCAATTTAGGAAAGAAAATGGATTTTTTTGGTAATATAAATTCACTGTTAATAATAATTCACACAATATTGAACAACTTAAGCAATAACCCTTAGATTGTAATAATTTATTAATAAATGTTTGACCTACAAGTTGATTTGTATGGATTGCCTGGTTTGTTGCCCTCCCTAAAACATTCAAATCCAGGATTGTCCTGTCCACCAATCCGTGAGGTAGCAAAAGGCTAGATTATTATAAATGGGACTCCCCCTTCTTGCCAATATTTATTGTGTCCCAGTAACAAAAGAGTCAAATGGTGCTGTTTGTATTTTCTCATAATGAGCCAAATTACAGAAAGGAATCGGTAGATTTCTCAAACTTTGTTTCCTCTTCTGCTAAGCATTTTCTGCCAGCATGAATACAACTAACAATCACTGACTAATATGGCAGGTGGGTAGGTGAGTGGGGAGCAGATTTAGCAGACACTTAAAATGGGGAAGTTAGCCACCTATCAAGAGTTGCCCACTTAACAGGTAGCAGGCATAACAATGGTCCTAGAGTAAAATTGAGGAAGGGCTCCTGATGTTCCTCATAACCCTCAATTGGTCTGTTTTTGAACATGGGTATAACACTGTGTTGAAATATAGCTAAACCATTTTACAGAAATAGACATACAAGATAGGAGGTACAGAGAAAGAGGTACAGCACAGGGTAAAATGGGAGGTAGCTTTCTCAGTATTCTGTTCAGCCCAATCTCTCCTTGCTTCTATTTTCTGTTAATTGACCTACTTTTGAACATGGATATGGCACTCGGAGTTCTATCCCCCTGTTGAAAAAATAAATAGTTTTATAACTTGTGAGCCACCCAGTATCTCCTTCTAGGGGAGATGGGTGGCACAAAAACATAATAAATAAATAGCAAATGTGAAGGATGGGCAAAGTGGAAGCTTTCCTGATAATCCGGTCCTAGGCAGTTTCTCCCCCACTAATGAGCAAGTGACAAAAAAGTCCATTTCTTAGGATCTGGTAGTAAACAGAAAATAACCATGAAAAACAAGCATGGTAGAGCTGAGTTTGGAATTGGACAATTGTGCTGGCCCAGATGATGATGATAGTGATAATGGTATCTATGGTGCATTGCAGAAACAATTGTGAAAACTTCATCTGTGTAAGACTAGCCAAGACAACATTGCCTAGTCAGACCAACAGCTGTTGCACTCTTGTGTGAATCCTCAGAATATAAATTAGAAAGAAAACCAGTATACTTGCTGGAAAAAGCAGAAGAAAGCAAAAGAAATGTGTAATGTATCCAACTGAGCTCCCAATCAGTCCCAAACTAGTATTCTTTATAAAGAGCATGAAATTTGTGTTTATAAGGAGTTCACAAAAGATGTGTGGACCACTTTGAAAAGTGTTGAACAGGTATTATGTGGGCAGATAGCTCTATGAAAGCAATGTACATGACCTCTTGAAGTCCACTCAAAACAATCCTAGAGGACAGTTTCCACAATCAGAGGGGAGAAGGCATGCCCACAGGAACCTAAAGAGGTATATAGGAGCTGTGCAGATCTCAGACTCTTGACTGCATCGGTGAAACGTGCCAGACCACATTCAGGGCAAAAATTATGTTGCGCTAAGAGGGAAAATACAACATTAAAATCAGAACTAATAGAGGATGCAGAGTCTTGAGGACATGGCACAGAAAGAAGTTGCCAGGGCATGTTTGTTAGGAACAGGCCTACCTAGTTGTTTGCTGTAAAACACATTGACATAGCAGTCTCTGAAAGCCCACTTATGAGGGAGTGGCTTCCAAAACTTCTGTGGAGTTCCACCCTGATAGCAGAGTCATCTGGGTCCAGGTTCCACCTAGATAGTTTCCACCAAGCAATCCAAATTTTGATCACGTGACCGTGGGGATGCTGCAACTGTGAAAATGTTCATGTGTCACTTTTTTCCAGTACCATTGTAAATTTAAACAATCACTAAACAAGCTGTTGTAAGTTGAGGACTTACCTGTACATTGTTTTAAGAAAGAAAATTAATAACACAGTAAATAGGCATGACGGGCAAAGCTCCTCGTCTAGAACTTCAGCACATTGTCTCTTCTGCCTGCCCGTTATTAATGAATTGTTTGTTCTGTAACTAGCTCCTTTAAGGCAATCTAAAAATAATACCACAAATTAAAAATTCACATAAGACTGAATTCCTACCTCAGGATTTTTGGTTAGGGATCATAAAAGATTGTACTAATACTGAGATGAATAATATGTGATAGACTAGGAACTGTGGATAGACTATAGAAAAGAGAAACACCAAGCAAATAAATTGTAACAGGCGTTTAGTTGAGGCTTGATGTGCGGAGTGAAAAATGTTTACCAAACCAGACGTTTATAAAGATTAATACTTAGTGATGTATATCAGGTGCTATGATGATTGATGCATACTATGATTTTATGTTCAATGCTGATTGTTTTAATAAAAGAATTTTTTCATTTAAAAAAAAAATTCACATAAGACTTTCATCCAGACACCCCAGCATTTTTACCAGGATGCTTATCTGCTACACCAGAGTAAAATCAGCATCTCTCTGTTACAGTCATTTACATAGATTACATTCAGTTATGCCCCACAGCAAACTTGCAAAGTGAAAGTAGGAAAGAGCCTCATTTGTGTGAAACGAGGACCAATAAAGTGAGAGCTAGTCTAAACTGGAGATATAGCAAAAGGCCATAGAGTCTTATGATCAAGTTAATCATCTCCACCTGTGCTATCGGTGGCATGTCTGTCCAGATTATGGAAATTGTTGTTTTAACCATTCAGTCATGTCCAACTCTTGATGACTTCATATACTTTTCTTGTGCTTTATGCTTTTTTGGATACATAATCCTTTAATAAATTTGTCTGGAGTATATTTGTTATAATCAGTTTAAATTTCCCTCTTCTATGTGTAGTTGGTGGCATGGCATTTAATTTTTCTCCTTTAAAATTCAGTTCCATCAGAAAAAAATGAAGACCTTTTAGGTGGCCATACAAACATCTTATCTGCATATTGGGACGAATTGAATTGTATATGGTATTTGGAATGTATATGGGGACAGTTCAGAATCTAAAAATCAGTGAAGGGAAAAAAAGGAATACAACCATTTTGATGTAGCCGTTATTTAAAGGGAATTACTCAACTATGTATGCTGCAGCTAAAGAACCATGGATTCCTTGGTCAAGTGGGAAGAGTCCCCTTTTTTTAACGGCATCCCCACTATCACTTTCTTTAAAATAACATGGAGCTGCTTTCAAGCTTAGTGCCATTATGAGCAAAATTGTAAAGGACTAACTCTCCTCCCCCATAGCCCGCTCGCCCCCATATGGCTGTGGGTTTATGTGAACAACAAAAGAAAAATCAAGACAGTTTTTCACCAACCCTATTTTTGCAGGGCCACTTGAGGGCTTATCTGTATCAGCAGCAGAAATAGAAAACTAATCTTCTGTTGACCTTTTCTTCCCTATTCAAATGACATGGTTAACTAAACCCTTCAGTTTAAGGTTGAAATTGTTATTGACTAGTTTGTATGTGCACCTGACATACTAATCCCGCTCATGGCCCAGTAATAAGTGTTGAGCTGAGTTGATGGGGCTAGTTTAGATTATCTTTGCTGGCTTACTACCCCATCAAAATGCTTAGCCTCAAATATAAACACCTTTAATCTCCCTACTGCCGTAGGACACTGCCTAACCATTAGGAGCAGCCTTAAAAATCCTGCTCTGTATTAGTAGTATATGAAGTTAGGAAAATGACAACTTTCATCTTTTCTATAGTCCCGTTCTATCTTTGAAACTGATTGCCCATATAGCAGAAGCAAGAAAATTCTGACAAACCAGCTACCGGTAGATTCAACCCCTGCACAGACTTCTTGCTTGGCTCATTATTCTGCCACAAACATGAAAAGATGAACTAAAACTTTCTAGGTACAAACATCTGTTTGCCTCTAAACACAACATTCAACCATAGTTATCTTAACCTGAAATGCTATCAACAGCCTCTGTTCAAGAATGTTCAAATTACATTATTTATTGTATTGATCTATAATGTTACTCAATAAACATTTAACCTGTACAGATAGATAGTTCACATCTCTATTAATCTACACACTGAATACAAGAAATAAACATTAGCTTTTGTGCCCCTGGAAAGGATAAGAACCCTCATTGTAGCAATAAAAGCATTTGCCTGAGCTGGGCACCTTACTGTTTTTCCATGTTTTACAAGGCAAATTACTGTTTGATCTATTTCATTTTTAGAGGTCATTGACCTGCTGACAAGTGGAACCTCCTGACATGATTTCACACTCATATCACTAAAAAAAAAAAAATCTTAGTCATCAGCTCTTTCTCTCTCCGGCCTCAACTAGACTATTGAATGGCAATCAAAGCACACTGATTCTGCATTTTGCTGCTTTAATTCAGTTATCTGACACAAAGCTTCCGATGTCTATTGTTTGGGATAATAACTAGGGATACTGCTGCCTAAGCAATGAAGCCTCTGGGGTCTCATTTAACTATATTTCCCATTCTTTGATAACTAGATGCAGTAAATTACATTTACTCCCAGATCCCTGAACTCACAACTCTCTATTCACAAGCAACAGAGGCTGTTCCTGGGAAAGACAGAACAAGCAGGGTAACTGGTAAGTCTCAATAGAATTTGGTTTATTCTTTCAACATAAAGCCTGATCTTTTAAAAAGAAAAAGAAAAAAAAACATGTTGGGTTCTCTGGGACTAACAACCAACTGTACTTGATACAATAGGGAAATAGCAGCTAGCTAATGACTTGGTAGACACCACACCTAAACTTAGAGACTTGTTGCATTTGTTCAAAATGAAAATGAAATCCCGTGGGTTGAATGAGCTACTATATAACAGAATTGTTTTGACTGGCTTTGAACAGTTATTAATAGGCAGTCAAGACAAAAGTAGTAGGAGAATTTATGTCCACAAATAAAATGTTTGTCAAAAATTAATCCTAACTGTAAAATTGTGGACATTCTAAGAGCAAAATAAATGCTTGATCATGTTAACTGTTGCCTAATTTACCATTGATTTCAATTTTATTTGAATTGATTTCAATTCACTCAGAATTAAATTTAAGTTCAGTGGCACTTATTCCCATATAACAGTCTACATTTCATTGCTTTCAATTAATTCTAATGATCTGCTTGTAAAAAGCAGCATTTGCATTAAATATTTCTCGCTTTTATAAACACTTGAGGAGAGGACATTCTTTAAGTTCGATGAAGCCATTTGAAATTGTTATTTCTGCCATTCTCCATTTAGCAACCCCACAAGCTGTTATTTAATTCCCTCCCCCCCCTTGGAAATATGTTTGAGATAATGGACCCAAATATATTTGTTTTAAGAGGGATTGAATATTCAAAAGTGTTGAAAACTAAAAGCGAACCAACATCTCTACTAAGAAGTGGAAATGAGGAAGGATCCCATTCTTATGAAGCCTAAGTAGAATATTATTTAGTTACATAAGCTAATAAACACCATTGTGGGTTGACATCTATGCAAGCATCCAAAGGTTTCCTGAATCATACAATACTTGAATGAGCCCAGATTCACAGAGATTGTGGTTTTCAAATGTACCTGTCATTTAGCAAGTTACAAATGAATATATGACTGAACATTTTTCCAATATGAGAACCACAGTGTTTACAAATGTATAACCGTTCAGTCTCCAAAACAATACTATGCCCTTATTGGGATTTCATTATATACATTTATTTTTAGAGAGTTTCTTGTAATTACTCCTCAGATAACGAAATTTGGACAAAAAGACACTATTGCTTCTATGAGACCTCCTTCAATGAACATCTAAACTGTGTGCTTGTGCAATGAATTGTTGTGTTTCTTTTCTACCTGTATATTGTGCCTGGATCCCATCTTTTTTGTTTGTTTGTTTGTTTGTTACGGTTTTTTATATATTATTTTAGTGCCACCCACAGTCAATTGGAATCAGGCAGTGGCCAAATTTACATAAATAAAGATATGGTATCCCATTAAGTCAAGAGGCTAGTACCGCAACTACTATTTACTCCCTTCATTCCCAATATTAAAAATATAATAGTAACATAGATATTAACATTAATCTTCTCTGTTATGCCACTCAGAAATTCTAGTGCTAAAGATGGCCTTATTCTCCTTCACATAACTGGAGAGGAGAGCCAAATATTCAAATAAAAAGGCAATTGGGAACGGCTTATTGCTTACTTTACCCCACAGGAATATTTGATAATGTACTACCATTCCAAAAATTATACAAAGGAAAATATGACTGCTGACATTATCCCCAAATCTCAGATATAGATGTGCCCAGCAAACATAAGATAGATGAGATCTCTACATAAAACTGCTGCTATTGAAGGATCCTTTGTGATCTCTGAGCTTGGTGGTTTTCCTGAAGACATTTCATTACCCAAATTAGGTAACATCATCAATACCATCTACAAGAAAATCACCAAGCTCAGAGAGCACCAAAGACTTCAGCCCTGAGCTACATATATTCTCCTTTATTGGTACTGCTACTATATTCTTTGTGTTTGCTTTAGCCTAAAAAAAAACAACCTGCAAACCTATAGGCCCTTATTAGAGTTTTTCCTCTATGAATATATGCTTGTTTATTTGGCTAAATATAGTTCATCTGTGAACGGATGAGTGAGTGAAAAATCTTCATATTATTTACCCTTGTGATATGTAGATGACGTGCCTAGGAACATATAGTGTGAATTAAGCCCTATTGAACTTAGTGGGTGTCCTGAGTTGAACATACATGCTGTAATAGGATAACAACATTAGTATTTGGAATATGATCATTGTACATAAAATACGTAAATATTGAAAATAAATGAAACATTCAGATGGTCAAGTGACTCAGAGTACATTATATCAACAAAATCCACAAAATAGAGCTCTGCTCCCCACAATACAAAGACTGGTTTTTTTTTTATAATCAGTTGTTGAAAACGAACAACAGTGGGCAGCTGGCTTTGTCATTAGATATGTTTAATGCTGATTGGCAGATACACAGGTTGTATACACCAAGACTTCTGGAAGTACAAAGTTATATACATCTGCATTAGAAATTTTGTGTGATACTGGCAAACCACTTTCTACATAGTTCAGGAAAGCGACAAAGTAAAGCATCAGTAGATTATTTGGGAGTGAGGAGGGTTGACATCTATAACATCTCTGTAAACCTTCCAGTTGCTTCTGTTATCTTTATCTTCATTTTTTTCTATCACATGGAATCTTCCTTAACCATTAACACAAGTATTTTCTGATTTAGAGGGGAGTTGAAAATTTAAGACCAACTAATAGCTTTTTAAAAGACAGTAGTTTGAGGAATTACCAGCAGTCAGTTTGGTATCCCTGCATTACATGGAAAATGTTGTATTGATTAAAAGCTTGCACAAAAGCTTGCCATTATTTGATGCATATGGTAATGAGAAGTAACTTGAACGACCCATCATAAATGCAGGTAGTCCTCGACTTACAAACACAATTGAGCCCAAAATTTGTGGATGCTAAATGAAACAGTTGCTAAGTGAATTTTTCCCCGTTTTTATGACCTTTCTCGCAACAGTTGTTAAGTGATTCATTGCAGTTGTAAAATTAGCACAGTTGTTAAGTGAATTTGGCTTCTGCGTTGACTTTGCTTGTCAGAAGGTCGCAAAAAGTGATCACATGATCCTGGGACACTGCGACCGTCATAAATATGAGTCAGTTGCCATGAATTTTGATCATGTAACCATGGGGATGCTGTAAGGTCTATAAGTGTGAAAAATGGTCCTAAGTTACTTTTTTTCACTGCCGGTGTAACTTCAAACAGTCACAAAATGAACTGTTGTAAGTTGAGGACTATCTGTATATCATCACAGAGAATGATCATAGAATACAGTACTTTCAAAGAGTCTATAAAGGCTTTTTTTCTAGTTATTACATGTATTATGATCGCATGTACTATATAGTGCAGAGCTATATATAGTCATTCAGTGAAAAATTAAGTGGCCTGTGCATCTATGAAGCAAGCCACACTCAGATGAGAAAGTGGAAAATTATGGCCTATATATTGATTGATAGTTCTAAAAGGCTTAATTAAAACTCTACTATTCCTGGATTTTTCATTTCTACTTTTTCTGCTTCCTTTAAGCATTCATGTTGCTTTTAAAGCTAGGTGAATTGGAGTAAATATGATTTTTAAAAATTTAGATCAGGGGTAGTCAACCTTGGCTCTTTTATGACTCCTGGACTTCAATTCCCAGAATTGGCTCAGGAATTCTGGGAATTGATACAATAGGGAAATACCGGTAGCAGCTAGCTATTTATGACCACGAGTCATAAAAGAGCCAAGGTTGACTACCCCTGATTTAGATGATAAAGAAGTTCCCTCCCTTTTGGGGAGGCATGGAGCAGGAAAAGTAACTGAACCTTAAGTGGAATTATTTCTAAGAGGAACAATAGAAGCCCCAGAGACAGGATATAGGTACTCTACTCAGTTTTGTTAAGTTGCACAAAAAATAAACAATTCAAGAAGGTTTGCGTTATTTTCTATATTTGCATCTCTCTCTCTCTCTCTCTCTCTCTCTCTCTCTCTCTCTCTCTCTCTCTCTCTCTCTCTCTCTCTCTCTCTCTCTCTCTCTCTCTCTCTCTCTCCTCTCTCCCTCCCTCCCTCCCTCCCTCCCTCCCTCCCTCCCTCCCTCCCTCTCTCTCTCTCTCTCTCTCTCTCTCTCTCTCTCTCTCTCTCTCTCTCTCTCTCTCTCTCTCTCTCTCTCTCTCTCTCCTGGTGATGGGATAAGAACCTATAAACAACATTGACTCTTCACTACTAGAAATTTCACTTGTATTGATCTTCTTGCTTCTGAGATGGTGCTGGGTATAATAACCCCTCAGTTTTAAGCATATATTTGCTACCAAGAAGACTAAACAATTGCTTTGTTAATTACAGCCCTGTTTCTTAGAAAACTGACTTTTTTGTCCCCATACCACATTCTGTGGCATTTCTGTAGACTTGCAGAATCAGGGCATATGCTCAACTTTAATAATGGTGCCTACATCAGGGTATTTATATTTCCTGTCACTTCCTCTTGGTGATGCTATATGTTGTGGGTGAAACACATAGCTTCTAAGTTGTGCAGAAACTCCCCATGAAGTAGAATTTCAAATTATTTACTGTGTTTCACTTCTGAAGGAAATATTAGGCCCTTATAAAAGGAACTCTCCAGGTTGTTAAATATCCTCATGTCAATTTTAGCGCTATATGTTCGGTATTTCCCTGGTGTGGGCAATCAGAATTTGGATGATGACCATATTTACTATGTGAATTAATTCAGTAACATAGACATTATTGTAGACCTGCTTATTGGTCACCTCCCTAGTACAGACAATGCTAGAAAGTTATCCATTCACTATAACAGATCTGGCTAGTACTAGTTGCATCAACCTTTGTTAAGATAACAACTGCTTGACTTCACAATTTGCATCTCTAACATAGGCTGCTTGGCATTTTAGATCACAGCTTCTTTGGGTATATAGTTGTCTGCTTGTCTGTTTGGCAATTAACCATTCACATGCTTCTTGCTGTTGTAACAAACACTTCCTCTCTTGTTTCCATTCAAGCTTTGTACAGCATGGAAATTAATGTGGAGAAAGACAAACAAACTGGGGAGACCAAGATTCTCTCTACGTCCCCCATTGGCCCCGAGGCAGCCTGTCAGAGAGGAATCAAAGTCTATGATGATGGTACCAAAGTAGTCTATGAGATGCATTCTGGAGGCACGGTGGTAGAAAACGGAGTACATAAGTTAAGCTCAAAGGATGTAGATGAACTTATTCAGAAAGCAGGGCAATCGAGCGTAAAAGGAGGGGCTAAATCAATAGTGGATGGAAACTTCAGCCACATGAAGGAACAAATTCTTTTTAAGGAAGCAAAACTAGAGATGGTGCACAAATCCAGCAAAAGACTATCTGGGAACCCTCCACACCAAGCAAAACTTTCTGGGGATGAAATCCCAGAAGCCAGTTCAGATCACCCAGTAACAATGATATTTATGGGTTACCAAAATATTGATGATGAAGACGAGACCAAAAAGGTATTGGGCTATGATGAGACAATCAAGGCTGAACTGGTCCTTATCGACGAAGATGATGAAAAATCATTACGTGAGAAGACAGTGACTGATGTGTCGACCATGGATGGAAATGCTGCTGAGTTAGTTTCTGGGAGGCCCTTGTCAGACACCACGGAACCTTCTTCACCAGAGGGAAAAGAAGAAAGTTTACCAATGGAGAAAGTCCCAGGTACAGAAAAGAAAAAACGCTGTCAGTGCTGTATTGTCATGTGACCATCTCTTCCTTCCTTTCTTCTTCTTCTTCCGAGCAGCTCGTGCTCCATCACTCCCTTTAGACCTCACTGTATTTTTCTAACTGCAGTACTGTGAACTGGAAGTGACTGCCTCCATTGCCTTGCAGTTGGTTTGCTCTGATTTTTTTCTAACTTGTCAAGGGAGATGAGTAATGAAAGTACAGATTCTCACCAAATGCACTCTTTTAGGATTATTTTTAGAGGGTGAGACAAAAAAAAAAAAAAACACCAGTGAACAAAGTGCTGTTCTATTTGAAAAGATATCTATATATCAATATAAATATATAATATATGAATATGCATAGTTGAATAGGTGTAATATGCATATTTATGTATTGCATATATTTATTAGACTTACAAACGTATATGAAGAATTTTACTTTATATATCTAGCAGGTATGATCAACCTCCAAGGTTTTACAGGATTCCTAAGTTTCACATATATGTGAGCCTTAAACTGCATTTTAATGTTGTACGTTTTTTAAGAAACAGTTTTTATTTTTTACTGGGGTAAGGGAAGGACATTAGATCATGTAGTGTGAGATCCTAATATTTGAATTTCACTTCCCCAAAGAAAGACTTTGTTCTAAATTGGGAAGCTTTTTAGTAAGACCTGTTCCCACATAAGCCCCAATAAAACAGTTGAGTCTTGTGGACAGTGCACAATGGGATCAACCCAACAAGCATCATGTCAATTGCAACCTTTGTTTATGAGGGGCTTTTCTATAAGTCATTGCAAGGAATGAATTTTGCACAGTCTCAGTGCTTAGCTTTCCATGGGATTATATTGTTGGCTTCAGTGAGGCTTGTATGCATGCAAACGTGGATCTGAATTCAGTTGCGACATATTTTGCAACACTGAAAATGCCACACTGATTTCACTACTGACTGGTATCACTAAAAAAATAATTGAATAGTTGCCTAGGAAACTTGGAGTGATGATTTAGGGTTTTGTTATCATTGTTTTACTTTGGTCTTATTTAAATTTTCTAGTTTTCAGTATTGTGCATATGTCCCATTTTCCTACATTCAAGCTAAAACGAGTATGCCATGAAAATGGGTCCAGAATTGCCAGGATTAAATTATCGTCACTGATTTTACTTGTTTGCCTTTCAGTAACAGTGCCTACTTATGTATATATATATGATCTACTTGTCGGAACTGTGCTATGTAAAAGATGATTTTTGTGGTTTATATAAAATATGTACCCATAATAATTGTCTTATTTCCCCAAAAAGAAAACAGAAAAGAGTCATTTTTTCATAAGAATAGAAGGCCCCAGTTCTCAAAGTCTCTTCAGAGGCTGTTACATTTGCCCCCAAGAGAACAGAAAATCAAAGTAGAAAAGCTAGCATTTTTATGCTAGGCAAGGGCCATGTGAAGTACTGTATCGTCATCTTTCAGTGTCTCCTTCAAATAAAGTAAAAGGGCCCGGTGGAAATCTTAGCTTCATATTAGCATCACCAGAATCACTTTCTATGTCCTTCTTCTCGAATGTTTGGTTACTAAGGGCTCATCCGATGTGTGCTGTCGTCCCATTCTTGACAATATAAAAAGGACAGCACTCACAACATACATCGTACCACACATTGGCGATTAAGCTGGTAGTATTGCTGGCTGCCCTCTGAGAAAATAATTACTTTTAGATTAGTGATCTTCTCTTCAGAGGCTGGGGGAGGGGAGAGAAAGACAACAGTTGTTTTAATACCCATTCTGTGAATTCGGAGGAGGATAAAGAAAGAGAATTAATTCTATTTTTCACTACGTAAAAGTTACTCCCACGACTGGCAAGTTTGAATTGCCACACCCCCATCCTATGCCTGCTTTTTATCCTCCACGCCAGCTCTCACCCTCCTCACTTATTTGTATTGCTCATTGGCACCTCATTCCCCCATTCGAGAATTGCCTCTTTTGAGGTGGCAAAACAAGCTTCAATAGTTTTGATATTGAGTGCGTTCATACTTAAGTTTTTATCCAAAGGACACTGGTAATAACACAGGAGCAGGGAAGTTGCCTTTGGCTTCTGCCACCAGGTTTGTCCTCTAACCCAGGGGTCTGCAACCTTGACAACTTTAAGACTTGTGGACATAAGCTCCCAGAATTCCTCAGCCAGCATAGCTGGCTGAGGAATTCTGGGAGCTGAAGTCCACAAGTCTTAAAGTTGTCAAGGTTGCAGACCCCTGCTCTAACCTTTGCACAGGAGTCTGCCAAAACCAAGACTGTGACAACTCATGGGGTAAATTACAGGTCTGCATCCTAAATTTAGATTGCACTTGCAGGGGAAGAATGCAGTATAACTCTTTCCCCTAAACCTCTGCAAATAAAAATGCATTGGGCAAGGCATTGCTGGTGCAAATAGGGGAAAAAACAGAGGAGTCCACCCTCACGCACAACAAAACAACAATCCCTCTGTGGTGAATCTTTGATTTTAAAACAAAGCCTTCAAAATCCACTGCCTACAATTATTGCTGTCGAAAAGCCAGCACAGGAACTCATAGACAGAGACAAACCTGATGGTACTTCCTAAGCAACTTCGCTTCTGTTTTGCAATAGCGATATTTATTTCCTCAATGACCTCCATTCAGTTTAACATGCCGTTAATATTCCCATGTCCAAGCCCACCCCCCAAAAGAGAAAAATATGTGCCACGATATGTGCCATAGGCATGGTCTCTCTGGCAACCATAACAAAAAAGAGGCCAAACAGATGCCCAGCTAGCCATCCCAATGGGAGAAAGGAGCCTTTTGATCTCCAGCATTTGCCAGACTCCAAAAGCTGCTCCTCCATGTTCAATTGAATGTGTACATGGGAAGACTAAGTTAGCAGAGAAAATATTTCCTTCAGACACCTTAGATCAGCTTCATCCAGACTCAGTAATGGGCTCATCCACAAAATGGGATGCCTTCAGGACATGTAGATGAGTTCTGAGTGTTAGGAGCAGGAAATTATGATGGATCACAAGAAGTACAAGTTTCTCGCAAAATTGTTTACTTAAAAGATCATCAAATCAGTTTTCGTGTTCACCTTGTAGAAAGCTTCTGCACATCATAAGTACCCATATCATTTAAACATGGCTTCTTTACTTGCTTTGTCTCATTACGCCTATTGAAACTTTGGGATATTTTTATCCAGGATTGTCCCTGAGAAGAAATGAAAAACACAGTTTCGGGGGTACACGTGTAATTCCCTTTTACCTTCTCAATGTCAGCTGAGCCATTATTTGACCATGAGTGAAAGTATCTCAAAGCTAAGATTAAAGAATCTCTAGTCATTATTGGCTCCAGTTTTCATCAACCCCATCGGCATCTCCCATCAGCTCAAGTTTGGGATTGAATGGATATAGCCACAGGTGTCCTATTCCTGCTCTTAAATGCTACAAGCTGCATGCCAGGTTCTTCACATTTCATCAAGATCACTATAGGGCAGGGGTCTTCAAACTTGGCCCTTTTATGACTTGTGGACTTCAACTCCCAGAATTCTTCAGCCAGCATGTCTGGCTGAGGAATTCTGGGAGTTGAAGTCCACAAGTCATAAAAGGGCCAAGGTAGAAGACCCCTGCCATATGGTCATTCATAGTAAAATCAGCACTGGACACTGAGGCATGTTGCTGCTCTCTTTTGGGGAAGATTTGAGTAGGCTCATTGTCTCAAACAAGTATATCAGTAAAATTATGCTAAACGTGCCAATGTATTTTTCCCCAGTCTGTACTTATCTAGATCTCTCATTTGAAACTTTCTGAGATGCTTGTCCTAATTTTTAATATTTAGCTGATATGATCCACCTCCAAAATTTTGTGGGATTCCATTGGCATCTACAATGAAAATTTTGGACTGCTACAGGTTATAGGGGGCTCATTGGGTGTATTTTTTCTTAAAGTGTCAAACACAAAGAGGCATAGGCTTATAGAAAATAATAATTCCTTGGTAACAGGAAGTCTACCAGTACAGTAATCTGAGTCCCACTGGTATTTCTTCTGACAATTAGCTATATCCATAAAATTTACAATAGATTATAAGTGAAAATTTCGGGCGGCATCCAAATCATTTCAACTAAGGAAGAATTTCATGTATCCTACAGAAACGTACTAAACCAGCATTAATCTTGCTGGTTAATGAGGTGGTCTCCTAATGTGTATCTATTCTCTCTCAGGTTGTGCTTTATTGTATTAACTCTTTAAGTTTTAAATGTCATGTTGAACAACAATTTTCCTCTGAGCTCTTTTCTTTCTGTGCCATTAAGAAAGATATTCCTGCCTGGTACCTTTTCAAGTGTGGAATACCAACAATCTCCAATGAGATTTCCAAAACCACATCCCAATCTTAAATGCATTTATTTGGAAGTAATGTTGAACTTGAGTTCAGTTGAACATACTTCTTAACAAGTATGCCAGAATCATAGACTTAAAATACAGATTAGTCCACCGGAAGACAAATTCTCTCATTAAATTTTTTTCCATTAAAAAACTGTTTTAAAGCCACTAAATGTGGTCCTTGTTTAGCGACCAACAACTTAGTTGGGACCAGCAACTTAGTCATTAAATGAAGCTGTCACTATGTGAAACTGCAAATCTGCTTATGATCTTATTTCAGTTTTTTGTCTGCTTTACAGACCTGCAAACTAAACTAAAGGGAGCAGTTGCTAAATAAGGGCCACCTGTACTCCAGACACAAATCATAAAAAAAAAAAACCCAAATCAGACAAACTAATAAAAATAAATTTAAAGTTGCACAATTAGTAGTAATGTAGTACTACACATTTCTACAGATAAATTAGGAAAATTAGAAAGAGCAGTAGCATTACTTTTCCACAGATAAACAGGCGCAGACCAATTAACATTTCTTTACAGAGCCCTATATTTGACAATACATTAATAATGGTTATATTTCATTACTTATTTTTCTTTTAAATGTGGTATGGTTCATTTGATTGGCAATCTCAATTTTTGCAATATTACTATATTTAATCTTCCTTAATGCAGTATCCTTCACCTAATCTTTCAAGTCATTCAGTAAACATTTAGTGAAAATTTGTAAAAAGTGATAATCATCTACAACTCCTGTTAACATTTTTGCTGGGTAATATAGGGCAGAGCAAAGGTTAAAGGTTAGAAGTAGAGCACAAATATAGCACTTTTTCTGAGAGAGCAGAACACTTTTGATTTTCTATTATCTTTAGAAAATAGTCAGCATTCTACATATTCATACATGCTATGAAATTTAAAGTAAAATTCACTTATTGCTGAATGCTTATTTCCTCTCAAATACAACAAACTGTTGAATAGAATAGTACTGATTCTAATGCAGTTAAGCAAATATATATTTCACTGATGTCAACAAATAAGACTTGAGCAACGTAAATACATCCCTGATTAATTTTCTTTCAAAGATTTTTAGGACAACCCCTTGATTTTTTTTTTCTAATTGACTGGCTTCCAAGTTAAGTTAGCTGGACTTGAATCTGGGATCATCAGGAAAAAAATATACATGCCTTCAGTCCTAATGATTTCAACAGGAACGAACATTATAATGTTCATTATGCCTAATGAAACCTACAGTCCAGAACAATTAAAATATAAAATATTACACACAGGTGAATAGATAAGCTATAATTCAAACTTCTAGAAGGATCCAGTCACCTTTATACACCTGGAGCCCTGCATATGTGTCAGTTCTGAAACCCTGAGATTTCCAGCTGTAGTCCCAATACATTTGGAAGATGTCAAGATGGAAAAGGGGTTCATCTGATCTGAGAGGCTGGCATTAAAATTTAGAGTCAATAATGTTTTGAAAATATATTTGGAGGCCGTCTTCACCTAAATATGACTAAAGCAAACCAAATGGAACTATAAACAATCAGATCAAACTATATATATTTAGAAGAAATCATCTATTTACCAACCTTGTTTGCACATTATCTACTATTCTTTGTTTCCAGGAATAAAATAATTCTGGAAAACTACAAGTATATAAAGCAATTGATTCAGCGAGAGTCTTCATGCTGAATTTTCTTAGACTTGGCACATTCTAGATTAGATGCGTATCATTTTAATAATGTTGCACAGCTCTACCAATTTCCTCTAAATAAATATGGGAATTGTAGGCACGTGTCCACCGTTCCATTCAAGAACTCTAGTTTTAAGTTGCAGGTCTCTCTCTGGACAACTCAATACATCCTTTCAGAAAGATTTTATATGTTTTTTAATTTTTTTCCAGGTTTGTATCTTTACAATTCCAGCACAGAGAAATATTTTAAACAATAAATATAAATAGGCAAGGTCTAGATTCATGACAGTTTGGCACAATGACTATTTAGCCTTAACTTTTGTAAATATAAAAAAATGCAAAGGAAAAATAATCTTTTTAGAGTGTTTTCCTAAAACATGAGTAATCCGTACATTTTTTTAATCTTTTGTATCTTCAATCTTTTTTGCAAATTGACCTTAGTTTTCACGAAGACTCTTTTTCTTCGTAACATCATGACATCTTTTTTTGAATATAAAAAACATAAAATGCCACCAATAGATGGACCGAGTTACCTGCTTTCAAGTAAAAAAAAAAAAAGAAACCAGAAAGAAAAGAATCACTGAGTTGTTTTTCATTTAGTTGTCTGTGGCTGATGTGTTGTATTGTAAATGTTTACACAATTCCTTCATTTTGCCTTTGTGACACTTGCTAACGAATCACAAAACTAGATATGATGTGCCATTGGACAGATTGCCTTAGCTTTCCCTTTATTTTAATGTTATTTCTTTCCCTAAATTTCCACCTTCCCTCCTACCAAAATTCAGGCAGCGTTGCAAGCTGTGTAAGCACAACATTCTCTCTCTCTCTCTCTCTCTCTCTCTCTCTCTCTCTCTCTCTCTCTCTCTCTCTCTCTCTCTTTCTCTTTCTCTTTCTCTTTCTCTCTCTCTCTCTCTTTTTTTTTGATCCATAAAGGCAGCAGTCATTCTCAGAAACAGAAAGGAAAAGGCATGTTATAGTAACTACGTAGGAGTCTTGGTCCAGAATATGTAAAAAAGAGAAATGTTGTATTACACACAAGACATTTATTGGAGCTGTTATTGCATGATCATGTTCTGTCTTGCACTGAATAGAGGTATTCATGTTGTTGAGAGCTGATATTCTATATGAAAGGAAGAGAATGTTTATCACCCTTGAGACTGGATGTAAAAGTGTGATAATAGATCTCTTCTTGCTAGGATATATTGCTCCAGTTCGACATTGAAAATTTACCCTCATAGCAAGATTGATAGATTATTAAATGTGTATACTAAATAAAACAGCTGGGAGATGGTGTAATTTAACAAACAGAAAGAGATTAAAACAAATATCTCCAGACACATTGAAGAGCATGAGGACAGTGTTGTAAGGTTTTTTAAGGATGAGATACTACAAAACCGGTTTAAAAACTGGTTTTGTGGTTCTGGCTATTCAGCCTGATAACTTTGGGTTATGTGCACCTTCAGCAATTATACAGCATTAACATAAATCTGCAAATTGGTTTTATATTTCTACATTGTTGTACAATCCTCTCAAAATAGACTCTATTCAATTCACACCTGAAGTAATTCCACGATGTTCCCTTCTCAGTGTACTTTGTTTCTGGTCTTGAATCCTGAGTGGAGGAAAACAAACTATCAGTCAGGAGCAGTTGTAAGGGAAAGATTCACAAGCCTCAGCTATCCAGTGTTGTTGCCTAAGAATGTATATGAAAAGTTTACACCGGTGAAAATCAAAACACGATCAGCCCTAAATTAGCCTCAAGCACTGTTTTCCACAAATGCGATTTTTCTTAGAGATGCAGTGGGAAGTAACAGATCTTGCCACCTATCTAAAAACTTGATTCACGACTCTGTTAAGACATTCTCTCTTCAGAGAATTACCCCTGTAGAGGTTATTTAATAAATCACAGGGTGGCACCATATCTTCTGGCTTTCTTTCTTCCCTGCACATTGCAGGTTTTTTGCATGTGCTCTTCTTTGCAGGTAGAAATCCCATATGATCACAAGTTTCAGCCTACCCAGTAACAGATCCTTGATGTCAACACTCACCATGTGGATATTAGATTGTGCCACAGGAAGAGAGTTAGATGCTGCTTCCCAGCTCTGTCCTATGCATTGTACTTTTCGTTTTAGAGTACATGCTTGACAACAATTAGACTATTTGAATTTGAGACTGTAACTTAAATTGGGGGTCCCCAAGCCCCTGGCTGCGGCCTGTTTGAAACCAGGCTGCAGAAAATGCAGGCAAGCGCAGCTCCACTTGAGTGAGCAGCGAGCAAGTGCTCATGCGCAGCTCCATTCGCACGGGTGCACATACCCACCGCTTATGCAAATGAAACTGCATGCACACACTCACCCATCACACTCATGCAGAACCATCCCTTCTCCCCATCAGTAGGGCACAACAGAAAGGTCTCTCAACTTTTCTGTTAAAAACCTAATCATAATCCCCACTTAATCAGAATTTGGAATTAAGACTTAAAAGGTGAACACTTAAAAGTGTAGTGTATGCATTAGCCCCTAAGTGGTTTTTATACAGCTCCAGAGTTTCAGGAAATGTGTACATGCATATATCACTGTTTAAGTGGCACAGTTCAAAGTGGAAACCTACAGTGTCAGCAGTCAATACTAAGCCTATTTAAATAAATATAAGCCTCATGCATTC
This sequence comes from Bothrops alternatus, assembly GCA_034064705.1. Taxonomy (NCBI): domain Eukaryota; kingdom Metazoa; phylum Chordata; class Lepidosauria; order Squamata; family Viperidae; genus Bothrops; species Bothrops alternatus. The sequence goes on from JARGCV010000087.1 coordinate 9,140,268, forward strand.
CAAGAAAATGTGTTTAGGATTGTAGCCACTCCGTCCAATTCTCTTTATTCAGAAAGAGTTATTACAGATAGTTCTCGACTTATGACCACAATTGAGTCCAAAATTTCTATTGCTAAGCGAAACAGTTGTTATGTGAGTTTTGCCCCATTTTATGACCTTTCCTGCCGTAGTTGTTAAGTGAATCACTGCAGTTGTTAAGTTAGTAACAGTTAAGTGAATCTGGCTTTCCCATTGACTTCACTTGTCAGAAGGCTGCATGACCCTAGGAGACTGCAATTGTCATAAATATGAACAAGTCGCCAAGCATCCAAATTTTGAGCACGTCACTGTGAGGATGCTACAACAATCATAAGTGTGAAAAATGGTCATAAATCACTCTTTTTCAGTGCTGTTGTAACTTTGAATGGTCACTAAACAAAGTGTTTGAAGTCGAGGACTACCTATGATTTTAATGGGTCTGTTTTCAAAACTGTACATACTTACATATGCTTTCTCTGGATTTAGTGAGTCCCATTTCTGAGGGCATATGCATAAAATTTCAGCTGATCCTTTGTACTTTTACTCAGAAAGAGGTGCCATTAAATGTGAGTGATGTGCAGAAAAAAGCTGTATCTTTTAACCAAGGTGGTGGTAGCAGGTAGTATTATCTATTGGCCCGAGCAAAAAAGAAGCCCCTATAAAAATGGCTACTGCTGTTACTTTTTCTCAACAATGTGCAAAACACCGTGTTCAACCCTGAAAGATTTTTCTGTGTGCCATAAATAATTGAAGGCTTCACAAAGAGAGGCTGAAAAAAATGTTGTATAAAATACTGACAAAACGTAGATTGGGCTGAGTTGGGGGAGGTTGTTTTGTTTTCTTTTTCATGCTTACCTTTAGTAGCTCAGTTTCTTGATGAGCAAATGTAAATAAGATTCCCATCTAGAGAAGAGGAAAAAGGGACAAATGTAAACTGTTGTGCTAAACTACTGGATTAGAGTTGCTGAAAATATCTGCTGTCGTCCATTGTAACCTGAAGTGTACTTTTGAGATTGTATATGCTTGGGGGTGGAGGGGGGAGGGATTTCCAGAATAATAAAAAAAAAGACACAGACCAAATAAAATGAAAACAAAACACTGCCAGCAACAGCCAGCCGTAACTGTGGCTATTTTCTGGGATTCCTCCCCCCCTTTCTCTGTGTATAGTATTAAAAGAAAATAAAGCTGCCTTTTCACTGCATTTGCACCTGTGTCTTTGTCTTCTTTTTTTCCTCTGTAATTCTCACTCTTTCTGGGGCTCTGTAATCTTGGGGAGGTTTTGCATCCACATGATTTCACCCCTTTCACTAAAATATTAAAGTACTAATTCAATGGTCTCTCTCTCTCTCTCTCTTTCCCCCACCTCCTTTCATTTCTGCTATTTTATATTTCTGTTCATCTGGAATGACTCTCAGTGCTCTCACTTTGTATGAAATGCCATTCAGTTGCTGTTGCTACAGCACCAGTTAGGGAACAAGCACCCACCGAAGGTTGACCGCACCTCCAAAAAGGGAGAATCTCAGAGCAAGTTTCTCACAGAATTTCTTTTTGATCGATACACCTGAGGTTGCTGAAGTGTATTCCTAAATAAAACCTGAGAAAGTGGCCATATGTATAAGATAGAAATAACCACTTTGGAAACACGGTTTTTATTGAAGGATAAAATGGTGGCAGGCTATATTCAGGTAAAAGTGCTTGGAGACCACTAAATCTGGCAAGCTACATTGCTTTCAGGATGATTTGGACTACGATCCTGCATACAGGTCGTCCTCGACTTACAACTACAATTAAGTCCAAAATTTCCATTGCTAGGCATGACAGTTGTTAAAGAAGTTTATCCCATTTTACAACCTTGCTACAGCCACAGTTGCTGAGTGAATTTGGTTTCCCCGTTCACTTTGCTCATCAGAAAGTCGCAGGAGGGGATCACACGACTCTGGGATACTGCCACCATCACAAATGTGAATCAGCTGTCAAGCATCCAAAGGTAAATCACATAGCCATGGGGATGCTGCAATGGTCCTAAGTATCAAAAATGGTCATGAATCACTTTTTTCAGTGCCATTGTAATTTTGAACGGTCACTGAACGGTTGTAAGTCGAGGTCTAACTGTAATGGTTCTTTCTTCAGTCAGTCACATGCCAGTAGAACCTACTTCTAATCCCTGGCCCTACAAAGTTGATAAGTTTAGTAAATGTATACTTGCACTGAACTGTCTTTAAGAGGAAAACCCAAAGCAAGCAAATGCAGAGAACAGAAAGGTGAGGATCACCATGTATAGTTCTGTCTTCATTTTGAGAGCCTTGAGTTGCCCATGAAGAGACCTACAGACAGTTGAAATCAGTTGGCATTTAGTACCGGTAGCTCCCCAAGACGCTCAATGTTTACTTAAAGAAGCGTTAGGGAACTCTGGGTCACATGGAGATGAAAGCATTAAGCGTGGTTCAAAATACACTTCTTCCTCATCCACAATTTAATATTAGATGTTGGTGACTTGGGGCAAATAAACAGAATGAACATCAAAGCAGAAAATGGGACTACTAAGCTTTACTTGCCATAGGCCGTTAACCGTTCTTTAAAAAAAACAAATCCCTTTGGATAAGAACAGTAAATAAAGCAGAAGAATGGAGTCACAAATACCTTCTCTCTGATGTGGAGCAAAGCTTTCCTTCTTGACTGGTAAAGCCAGATACACATTTTCAGGTTAATTGTTACTCAATTGCTCAATACAGGGTGCCTTAATTGTAGCATTTATAGCCATTGTAAAACTAAGAAATTCAAGGAAAGGGTACCTCTTAATGATGTGGATTTAAAAAAAAAAAGCAAAAAACAAATCAAGGCAGGCTCAGCTGTGTCTTTGGGAGGCCCTTGATTTCCTACTTAAAAGCCTTCTGCGGTGCCTAAATTAGGGAAATTGCTACTGGAAAACATTGGGCTAAATGGGTCCATGATTTGAGCAGGAAACTCGGCTGGCATTTTATCTTTTGCCATTATTGGTATATGGAAAATGATTTACTCCAAATACAGACCAAAAAAAGAATTCTAGACAACAATTTCATAGTTTAGATTTCTAAATACACAAAATTTGCAGGAAGATAAACTTTTTGTATTTCTTGCTTACTTGCAGGCCCATGTGCCATATTACCCTTCCCAGTGTTATCTATGTTTTTGAAAAGCAAAGCAGGTAAAATAGAATTGCTGGGAGAGTGGAATAGGCAAATTTATTTATTTATATCCATTTACTAGTATTTTTCATGTAAAATAATATCAGAGCAGGACGTTATAGGTTGCTCTGGGCCACGTTTGACAGGATAGGTTACAAACCATGAAGCTATTTTTCAAATGGTATTTAAAAAAAAAATGGGAAAAAGCACCAAGAGTTAATGGAAACTAAAACCTATTTATAGTCCAAGACCAAACACAAGACCAGTATAATAACTATAAAAGGAATGCTCTTTACTACCCTTAGTTAATGACAGATGAACTATGATCTCTGGATAATGTTTTCATTCACCTTCGGAAATTATGTACTGTCCATAATTGTAATTCCCTCAAGAATCAGTTTTGTTTGATTATGATTTTGCAAACTACTTTATGCAATGCTAGATCAAATATATCATCAGACTTTAGACGAGCTAGAGAAGATGTTCCACTGTTTTTTTCATCCACACATATCCTTTAGCCAAAAATTAAATTAGATTATACTGACATTCAAGTAATCTTGTTTCCATTTCCCATGATGCTGAGATGAACATATACACTGGGTTCTTGGAAAACATGGTTTATTATATGGGCTGCCCACCGAAGGTGAAAAAAGGTAGGTTAGAACTAAAATCTCCCGATGTAATAATCTCTGTGTTGAAAATCCCATTCCTAATGCTGGTATAAAGTCGTCAGTAAAGCCAGATCTGATTAGTTCATTATTTCCATCATAGAAAATGCATATCCATTAATAGTATTTTGGTGTACATCTAGCCACATAGGTAAACTAGAAAAATAATTTTCATAGGAATTCGAATGTGATTTGAATTTGAGACAACTGAAGTTACCGAAACGGATTCGAACACCATTATAAATCTGGAAGAATTTGAAATTTTACTTGTTTTTTATTTACATAATGTGTATCCTGCCCAATTTTGAGCAGGTAGTCCTTGACTTATAACAACAACTGAGCCCCAAATTTTTGTTGCTAAATGGAACATTTGTTAAGTGAGTTTTGCCCCATTTTACAACCTTTCTTGCTACAGTTATTAAGTGAATCTGGTTTCCCCATTGACTTTGTCAGAACATCGCCAAAAGTGATTACATGACCCGGAATACTGCAATAAATATGAACCAGTTGTCAAGCATCCAAATTTTGATCATGTGACCATGGGGATGCTGCAATGTCGTAAGTGTGAAAACAGTTACAAGTCACTTTTTTCAATGCCTTTTAACTTCAAACATTCACTAAACAAACTACTGTAAGCTAAGGATTACGTGTATTAGCTTGGCTTTGGAAAAGGCAATTTTAGCTACTAATCAAAAAATCAATAAATTTATTTCCTCTGTCACTGATTTTGTGATATGCTATAATGTTAGAGAATTGTTAATTATTTTTATTTTTTCCTAAGATAGATTTAGCAATCTGTTAGACATTTTATTTAACTGTGGCACAATTTCCCCCTTTTTTACTTTTTTTACATCTTCTTTCTGTTTTTCTATTTTTTCTCTATAAAAATTAAAATATTTAAGTAAAAAAATAAAATATTCAAGTTTATATACATATAAATAAACACACATATAAAAAATCCAGCTGATTGTGGCTTATTCAAATCATGGTTAAGCCATGCCATAGCCCAATCCATGAACCTATTCATCCTCTTGATAATTCCTTTTTTAAACACTGTAGAAACATATTTGAGGCTTTCTAATATTGATCAGGAATTTATGAAAGCTGAAAGGCTTTCTTTCCAGAAACAGCCTAACATAAGAAGGAAATAAAAAAAGAAGCACCAACTGTACCAAAAAAGCTATTACAAAGAAACACACAATTTGAGATAAATCTGTTAATACTGAAACCTTACTCAAGGACATTTTGAGAAACTACACAACAAATCACCAGATTTTGGTGGCATCTCCAGAGAGTTCTCCTAAAGCTTAATTGTGAATTTACATCCTAGCAAAAATACGTAAATCATTCAGGTTCCGCTCATTTTCAATTTCTCAATAATCAGTTGTTCACATAAAAATATAATTCAGTGGGAGAGGGGAACTGTTCAGCCTTACATATGTTGTTTTATTTTTAATACAGAAACACAAAAAATTTAGCTACCGTATGGATAACAGAAGGTCAGTACCTCAGCAAAGGCCAATGAATGAACGTAGCAGTCATAGAATAGGAAAACCTAGCTATTTGTACTTTACGCTGACTTAAAAACAGAAAAAGAGTACGAATAAACACCCAATTTTCTCAATAGTGGAAGGAAAGAAAGGAATTCCTCAAGGTTCTATTGGGACCAGTGTTTTTAACTTGTTCATAAATGATTTTGGCTGAGAGATAAACAGACAGCCAGGCAAGGTTTCAGATGAAACTAAACTATTCATGAGGTAAAAATCAAATGTGAATGTGAAATACTCTGGAAAAATCTGCTCATTTGGGTGAATGGTCAGCGAAATGATAAATGCAATCCAATATAAACAAATATAAAGTAACACATATTGGGGCAAAAAAACTTAACATCACCAGACACACTGAATGGGATCTCAGGTATCTGTAACTCAGGAAAAATTATTTTGATGTCATAGCGGTCACTTAATGACTTGTCAAATCAGCATAGAAAAGCCACATTCAATAACTAAAAGTAAAACAGCCAACCTTATACAGCTAGTCCTCAACTTAACAATCATTCATTTAACAACCTTGCACATCTACAGCTAGTCCCCCACATTCAATCATTTAACCTTTCACAAAAAACTTATAACTGATTCTGGCACTTATGACCATCGCAGCATCCCCATTATCATGTGATCCAAATTTGGGTGCTTGACAACCAGCATGTATTTACAATGGTTGCAGAATTGCAGGATGATGTAATCGCCATATGCAACCTTCCCAGATGGCTTCTGACAAGCAAAGTCAATGGGCCAAGCTGAATTTGCTTAATAACCCAATGGTTCACTTAACAATCATCTTGTTTAGCAACAGAAATTTGATCCCAGTTGTGGTCATAAGTCAAGGATTACCTGTAATGCCCTGACATTCACAGATGTAAAACTGAATGCATTTGAAAAAGCTTATAATTTAGCTTTTATGGCCTTCTGGCTGTAAGTAAAATAGATTGATTGATTGATTGATTGATTGATATAGTTGTAAAAAGTGCAGCCAAGGACAATCAAAACTATCAGAAAACTCTGTCACACTTATTTTGTGGAAAGAATTTTTGAAACTCTTAGGGAAACCTAATGAAGATGAAGAGTGTTGTGCACGTTAGGGAGAAAATTTTCTCCTGTTCTCAAAACAACATTATGAAGCTGATTGAATAGAAATTTACATGCATTTACAACAGATTTCCCCCCTGAAAAAAGCATTTCTTCACAGGATGCTTAATTTATAGAGTTCAGATGATGACTACCAACATGGATGACTTTAAAAAGGGATAGAATAGATTTGTGAAGAACAAGCCTATCAACAGCCATCAGTGTTGAAGACTCATTGTTATTTGTAGGTTGCAGAAGAACAATGGTGACAAGAGAGGGCTTTTGCAAGTATATCTGAGTTCACCCTATAAGAAATAAAACATGGGTTTTGGATTGATCCAGCAAGAATATTTTTTTCTTCTTATGACAATGAGTGTGATACCTTCTGGCTACAAAGCACTTAACTATGAGCCCTCTACAACAACATCAGCCAGAGAGGGTCTCATCTGAAGGTCAGTAGTTATGGCAGCATAGTTCAATGTATAACAACACTTAACACAAATTGACAAAAAAGAATTCAAATGGCTTGACTCAATCTTGAGGAAAGTCAGAACAACTAACGAACAAATTCAGCGTTTTTCCTATTAAACCAGAAATATTGTTAAAATATACCATAAAAATGAAAGCACTGAATCCATAATTATAATAAAACTAACACAATTATAATAGAGGTATATTAATTATACAATTATATTGGCAGATGTCATTTTTAAAAATCTAGCCCATGACAATATAATGCTGCTTTTCATGTAATAGAGGAAAGATGAGTATCTGATGTTATAATCCATCACTTACCAAAGAATGACTGGATAGCATTGAAGTGCACTTTAAATGTTTAGACCCATATATTTGCTGTGTGATCTTGGAGTTTTATCATTCTTGACATGATGCTTTCAAAGGAAGAGTCATTATGGGGACATGAGGTTTTTTTTTGTTTTTTTTTTAATTTTTTATTAATTGAACACATAAAACAGTGCACTGTGAAAAGTGCCCTCCACCAGACAAAATACAAACATTAACAAACATTAATCCCACCACCAATATGGAAGATTCAATTTCTATTACATATATACTTCTCAACTCTGGGTTACATTATTCATACTTTATAGAGTGACTGAATTTTATTCTTTATTTTTGCATCGCCTATTAAGTTCAACATATAATTTTTTACCTTTTCCCACCGCTTCATCGTTGCCACCAATTTACCTTCATTATAATTGTGTAATCTAATTTCCATTATTTGATAGTGAATGTGATCTACCATGTACTTACACCAATTTTGTATATTCCATTTCTTCGCATCTTTCCACCCAAGCACTATAGTTGCTTGTGCGCTTTCTATTGCTGCAGTTTTAATTTCCTTGTATTCCTTTACCTCACTATTTTTTATTAATAGCGCCACTTCCTTAGTTATTCTCCAATTAATATTTAGCATCTTATTTACCTCAATTTGTATTTGCTTCCAAAATTTTTGAACTTCAGCGCATTCCCAAAACATATGCATAAATACTCCCTTTTCATTGCATCCATGCCAACAATTCCCTTTCTTCTCCCTATGGAAGTGCGCTAATTGTAATGGTGTATAATACCATTTATGTAAAATTTTTCTTCTCATCTCTCTTATCCTTGTATTTTTAATCTTCCTGATGTCTTCCACTATGCTTTCCATTTCCCATTCATTAATTTCTAATTCGTCCTGCCAATACCTTGTCAATCCTTTTACAACTTCCTCCTCTACTTGCAATAAGACCCTATATATGTTACTTGCTTGCGCTTTTGTGCGCTTATTCTTTTCTTGTAATATCTTTTCTAAAATTGTTTCTTGTCTGAGGAGTGTTTCTTTATTCTCACGTCTACTTAAATATGTGCATATTGCGTTAACTTGTAACCATCTTTCTTGGCCCAGACATTGCTCTAGTTTACTTCTAATAATCTTTCCATCTTTTTCATATAATTGCTCAATTCTCATTATTCCTTTACTCCTTAATTCCCTTATTATTTTCGTGAGATTACCTTCCTTATTTGTATTTATTACCTGCAGCGTCGCTAGTTTAGAATTCGTCATTTTCAATTTACTTTGCCATTTCGTCCAACTCTCTATAACTGCCTTAGCGGGGTCTATTAAGCTTTTTATATCTATCCTATTCCATTTCCTAAATAATAGTTCTTCATCCTGTATGTCATTAATTTCTTTTTCTAATCTTACCCAGAATCTCTCTTCAAATAGTTGTAAATCCATTAATCTATCTATTTGATAAGCATCCCTATAATATTCCAAACACGGGTGTCCCCACCCCCCTTCGCTCTCCATGGCTACCAACCACCTTTTTTTAATTCTTGGTCTCTTATTACCTTCAATCCAAAGATTCAATTTATTATCCCACTCTTTTAATCTTGCTTTAGGGAGGGTCCCCGGCATTACTTGTAACATATATAACATTTTTGGAATTATCATCATTTTTAATGCCCTAATCTTTGCCATTCTTCTCAAATTTTTATTTTTCCATTTTGTGATCTGCTTTTGAATCTTTTTCCATACTAAATTATGATTAAACTCAGCCATTCTTTCTGGATTTTTTAGTAACCATATTCCTAAGTATTTCATCTTTTTACGTCCCAATTTTAAACCTGATACTTTGCGTATCTCAATCTGTTCTTTGGGTCCAGTATTTAAACAAATAATTTCTGATTTTTCCATATTTACTCTTAACCCTGATTGTTCTTTAAATTCTTGAAGTAAAATTGTCATTCTTTTTACCATCTCTATTGGTGTTTCTGTAACTATTATGGCATCGTCGGCAAAGAGATTTAATTTTAATTCTAAGTTTCCAATTCGGTATCCCTTCCACTGTTTATCTTTTCTAATTTTATTAGCTAGTGTTTCTATTGCCATTACGAAGAGCATCGGAGATAGGGGGCACCCCTGTTTAGTTCCATTATTTATTTCTATCTCATCTGTTCTATTCCCATTTACTCTAATATAAGCTGTATTTTTTTTATATATTTCTTGTATAACATGACTGAATCTATTTCCCATGTTGAAAGTTTTACATAGTCGAAATAAATAGTCATGATTTATTTTGTCAAAAGCTTTATAAACGTCTAACTTCAACAATCCTAATTTCCGTTTAGTTCTTGTAGCATGGTGTAGCACATTCACTATATTTCTAATTGGTTCATAAATTCTTCTTCCTTTTATAAACCCATATTGATCTTTCCCTATTATTCTGGGTAATATATTTCCTAATCTATTTGCTAGAATTTTCATAAAAATCTTATAATCTTGGTTTAGCAAACTGATTGGGCGGTAGGAACCAGGTTCTTTTAAATCTCGTTCTGGTTTTGGGATAGTTACAATTTCAGAATTTCTCCACGTTTGTGGAATATCCATGTTTAATAAAACATTATTATATAATTTCTCCAAATGTGGTAATAAAACCTCCATATACGTTTTGTAATATTCTCCTGTAAACCCATCAGGGCCTGGGGCCTTCCCAGGTTTCAAATTTCTAATAACTCTAGTTATTTCTCCCTTTGTTATATTTGCATTCAACAATTGTCTTTCTTCTTCATTTAACTCTTCATTAACCTCTATATCTTGTACAGTGACATGTTCTTTCTCATATAATTTTCCATAAAACTCTTTCATTACAACTTCTAACTCTCTATTATCATATTTTAATAACCCATTTTTATCTCTTAGAGCATTGATATTTGATTTTTCTTTCCTTCTTTTCAAATAATTTGCCATTTGTTTTGCTGACTGCTTTCCCCACATTTCAATTCTCTGCGTTACCGCCGTCCTCATATTATTACATTGTTGTTCTTCTATATCCTTTAATTGTCTTTGCTTAATTTTTAATAAATTATTCCATTCCCTATTCTTTGTCATCCTTAATCTTTCACGTATTGTCTCTATCTCTCTAATTTTTTCCTCTCTTTCCCATCTCCAACTTTTTTTAATGAAAGACTCCAGGCTAATACAATGTCCTCTAATAACTGCCTTTTTAGTATCCCAAATTACTGATTGCTTTATTTCCCCATCCTCATTTGTTTTAAAAAATTCCTGAATTTCTTTCTGTATTTTTTCTTTATTTTTTTCATTCACTGAGACAACCTGATTATATCTCCAAATTCTTTGTTTCCTACTAAAATGTATTTTCAAGACCGCCATTATAGGAGCATGATCTGAAATCCAATTGTCTTTTATTTCTGCCTTTTTGATTTGAATACTTCCTAATTTATTCACTAGTATATAATCAATACAACTAAACTTATTGTGTCTTGCAGAGTAAAACGTTCCCCTATGTAGTTTGTCAGCATGAGTGTCTATCATATTTAATTTATTTAAATTCAATTGTTTCTTTTCTTTCTTATCCGCCATTATTTCCACGTTGAAATCCCCTGCGAATACCACAGTCCCTTCTGAGAAAGCGTCTAACTTACGTTTTGCATTCAATATAAATTGTTTAGCATTTACATTTGGAGCGTATATTACTGCTAAAGTCATCGTCATTTGATTTACTTTAATTTTAACAAATAATAGTCTTCCTTCCTTATCCCCTTTTGTTTGTACCACTTGAAACTGATTCCGTTGATGAATTAATATCGCCACACCTTTACTGTTTGTTTGTCCCCGAGATTCAAAAATCCTCCAATCACTATTATTAATCAATTTATCCATTTTTGTCTTTACCTTATGAGTTTCAGTGAGGAACAAAAAGTCCACACTGTTTTCTTTTGCTAATTTCATTAATCTATACCTTTTCAAGGACGATGCCAGACCATTTATATTCACTGCCATAATTGTTTGATCACTCATAACTTTCCCATTTGATATTTTTCCCTCCTGCAACCCAGAGCTTTAATGAGATTTCCACCTTTATAAAAAAACCTTCCCACCAGAGTGCCCCTCCCTCCGCTTCTCTCAACATGAGAGAAGAGCGGAAAAACATTCCACTATAACGGCCGGGCACCATTGGGGGTGCGGTTCTGCCGAATCTGCTGCTCCCCCTAAACAGTTTTAATAAAAATCACATCAAGAATAAAACCCCCGCACTCCCCCTCCCCAAGCCTCCTTTACCTATTTCCTTCAAAGTTTAAAGTTAGAACTAAGGACTAGGCCTTTATCACTCCCCTTACAAGTAGGGAAACCTTGTGAATCACACTATTTCAAACTGTTCATTTTTTCTTCTGCCTCGTGATCCGGCCCTCTTTAGCTGGGTCTTCTGCTAGTTCTGCCTCTTTATGAATTTCTTTTGAGGCCAGCTGCATCGCCTTTTGCAGTTCTCTTTCTTTTTCTTTGCCTTTTAAAAGTGCTAGCCTTTCTTCCAACGCTTGAATTTCTCCACCCACTTCCATTTCCAAGGGCTGGAGGGCCGTTGCAATCAGCTCATTAACATATTTAACTCCTGCGTTCCCAACTGCTCCAGCAGCCTCCGCGTCTTTCTCCGTCTGCTGATTTAAATCCAGATCAAAGCCGAGCTTCACCAACAATTCTTTCCCTTCATCCAAAGATTGCGCCCGGTACATTTTCCCATCTTTATAAACAATTATGATCGCCGGATATTGCCAGCTAAATCTGATGCTCCTTTGGAATAAGGCATCCGCAACTGGTCTCATTTTATTTCTGGCTTGTAATGTTTGCCTGGATAAGTCTTTCAGAACTCTGATTGGGATCCCCTTACAATTAAGGTTGGTAATTTTCTTTAAATCTTTATATACTTCCGTAGCTGTTTTTTCAAAAGAAAATTTGATTATAATGTCCCTTTGGATTCCATGTCTTCGTATACCAAAAACCCAATGTGCACGTTCAATTTGGTCTTCTTCAATTTCAATTTTATTATCTTTAAACCATTTGCTAACATTCTGAATCATGTTTCTACCGTCAGCGAAATCTTGTTTGAACCCCCTCAAGCGTATATTAGCCCTTCTTGATCTGTCCTCCAAAATATGCAACCGAAGGCGATCTTGATCTCTATCCTCCTCCAACTTCTTTACCCTGATACCCTGTGCTTTCTGTTCTGTTTTCACCTCTATTAACTCATTCGCTGTTTTTGCAACAATATCTTGCATATCTTTTATCTGCCGGCCAATAACAGAAAAAGTTTGCACTAAAGCTTCCATTCTTTTTGTAAGTTCTACTTCCGTGGCCGACGCCATTTTCTCTCTCTGTTGCAACTTTAATTACTTACAGTTCAGAACAGAAAGTAAAGTTTCCTACGGCTCCTTTTCCTTCTCCAATCCACCCAGGGTATTTCCAGGTTCAGAAGTTTTAGCTGTTTTCTTTAGTCTAACATTGTTTGAGGCTCTGAAGGGTTTAGCGGAGGTTTAATTCCGATGTTTTAATATTTGTTTGGAGAGCGTCCGGCATAGCGTCTATCCACTTTGACGCATGCGCAAAACCCCGGGACATGAGGTTATGTTTAAATATAGTTCTTTCCTTCTAAGCTGATCTACAGTCAAAGCTGTTGCTCAGTATCCATGTGTGTGTGTGTGTACTCAGAAGCTACACCCATTGGGGTCATAGTGCTTATTCCCAGGAAAAGATGCATAGAATTGCAGCCTTTAAAAGCATAGAGCATTTATAGATGACTCTGAAGTTTAAAAAAAAAAAAGGAAAGTAGCATTTAATATGAGTAAGATGTTTTTGAACTGGCTGTCAAGATAAATAGAAGCCTTAAGGTTGAAAAGAAGAATTATTGGAGTCAATCCAATATATTTGTTTCCTTCCTGTGTCTTGAGGGAATGGTTTTAAATGAAAAAGTTTTTCGCATATGTTGCTAAGTGATTGACTGAAATAAAGCCCTCTGAATACAGCATACTACGTACTTGTGGCTGGGTTAAAGTGAGAGGCTATATTATTGTTATTTTTCATTCTTCTGAAAATTTCCAATTTTCAAAAAATTATCTTATTGGACAATTGCTCTATGTTGAACGTATTTTCTTGGAAAAAATAAAGGGCAAACTGGAAAAAAGTGGACAAATCTAACAGAAGTTCATAAGGAAATTTTATAACTTTGCTTTACAAAGGAAACGTCAAGAGTAAAACCAATAAAAACTTTGCAAAAACCTCATATTCTAATAACAATATCTAAAATTAAAAACTATGTAAATTTAAACACAATTAATTTTTTTTATTCTTGAATACTTTTCTCAATTTTTTTCATGAATTTCTTTTATATATATTATAGGGTTTACTTTAGAGTGAGGAAAAGTCATAATAACAATAGCCTTTCTAATTAATAACTGTGACAGTAAAAGGAGTATCAATAACAGTATCTATTCTGTGGCATTCAAATTATTATTTGAATGCCACAGAAAAAAATTGTTATTATTCAACTGGCATAGCTTGAATCCCTAAAAATAATAGAAAATCATCAACATCAATGACATAAGCAGCAAATAGCATAATATAAATAAACTGAATTTTTGGTATTAAGTCCCCTTAATACCAGTGAAACTAAGATATTAAATAAAGTTATACAGTTCTGAACATTGAAGAACAAGTTATCAATTATCTTAATAAAAACTTAATCATTTCTCATGTAGTACTCCATGTGATGCATGTATGGCTGGATATGAGCTGAAGAAAAAAATGCAAAAGTGATAGCTAGTCATCATCCAGACCAATATCGTCAAATCAAGTGTCCTGGGGGGGGGATGTCAGATTTATCACATGATGCTCAGTTTTATATCATTTCCTAATTTATCCTGTTGTAATCAGGTATCTTTATTATCTTTATTGTGATCATTAAGCAGCACTATAGGTATCTTCCCATTTTTTCAAGCTGCAAAAACCAATCTTTTGTTATGCTTTATATAATTAACAACTATATCCCTCTCCATTCTCATTTTAGTTTTGCAAATGATATGAGGTCAGTCATATCCTCTCAACAATGTACATAGTTATTTTTCAGTTTTTATTGCCCACCCTAAACTGTAGACTAACACTTAAATGGAAAAATATGTGAAAATTCATGCCTCCTCAGCAAGATGGCCACCATTAAACCACAGTGGAATGATTTCATTTTCACAGGTTTATCAAATATCAGGTAGGAAAAGAAACTCCTCAAAGAATCTTGTTTCAGGATGAGGGATAATTTTTTTTAAAAAAGGGTTTTCTTCTTGATTCATCAGAAACAAGGGAAATTCACCAACAACACCAGCAACCCTCTTGTTACAGATTCAAAATGGGATAGACTCTGGCTGAAAGGGGAACTCTTTTCCCGCCAGAACTGGGAAAACTGTTCTTGAATATATGAATCTATTATTGAATCTATATGAATCTATTATTGTCTTTTGGACCACAGAACAGAAGTGGCTTACTTTATGAGATTGTTTTGGCTTCCCCTAATATACACCCCTAGTGGTTTTCTCATCTAAATAAATACCTATCACCCTCTGTTTTCTGACAAGTGCCCCAAAGAGTATCGCGAGCAATGCTGGCAAAACTGAAGAATTCGCTAAGCTGTTATCAGACTCGTAGAGAGTCCATCCTAATACCATTCCCATGGTTTGGACTTCATTTTCCATCCACTTCTCCTAGGAAAGAGACTATGAGAGTCATGTTTGTTTTATTTTTATTTATTTATCCATTTTTGAAGCTGCCTGAGAATTCTTAGTGACTCTGAGCAGCTTACAAATAAAAAAAGAAAAAGAGTACACACACACAAAAAATCATAACTGACTGGAAGAACCATACAAGCTGCTATAAAATCAAACATAATTAAACACCCTGTGCCAGGGCCTGAAAGAACAGCCAGTTTTTTTTTTAGTGATTGCCTAATCACTAAATCATATGGGTGAAAATCTCTCATGTTGTTCCAGAAGGCAAGCACTACAAGAAAAAAAAAGGACACTTCTTGCATCCCATAAGATTACATTGTTCAATCAAGGGGACCAGAGGGCACCTACTCTGATTGATTGTAGCATGCTAAGTGGTCCGTCATGTAGCCCAGCCCTATGCCATGAAGTGCTTTTACAGTGATAACCAGCACTTTGAACTGCACCCAGAAGCCAAATAGTAAATAGTGCAGCTCACAAAGCAGTGAAGTCATGTGAGCATAACTTGATGTCTCCGTCGCTATCCACAATGCCACATTCTAGATCAGCCGTAGCTTCCAGATGGTTTTCAAGGACAGCCCCATATAGACAATTTACAGTTATCCATTTGTGAAATGACTAGTATATGAATGACTACCTGATCTAGGAAATGGCATAACTACCTGTGCAAAGATTCTATGGCCAGTTCCCATCTGCTTTTCAAGCAGGAACTGTGAGTCCAAGAGGAGCCCCAGATTGTGTACAAATCTTGAATGCAGAAATGCAGTCCCAATCAGAACTGATGATGGAATATCCAAAGGGTCTAAATAAACACAGCTACTCAGTCATGATTGACCCTGAGTTTGTATCTCCCCATCCAGAACCACACAGGCTCCAGATACTGGACCAGGATTTTGACAGCATGATTGGATGGGGGGTGAAATGTGCAACTGGGTTTCATAAGTACATTGTTGATCACTAACCCCAAAGCAAAGAATGATCTTGTCTAGTGGCTCCATGCAGATGTAAGAACTATAGCCCATTAAACACAATGGGAAAGAGCATCAGGCACCTGCTGTATTTCACAACTGTAGTCCAAAATCTTTGAAAAATACCTATTTATTTAACCTTTGTGGGAAACAAAATAAATGTACTGTAGCTTACTCTTAATAGTTGCTCCTAGTTGCTTCAGATATGACTGTCAGGAGTCCCGGTAATAAATGGGGCCTTTCTACATGCACATGCACACAGTCCAGCCACTTTAGTATTCAAATCAACTGGCCTGTTGCGTGACTGCTTAAAGAAAAGACATGGATCATCCACATGCATGACCTGAATGTAAAAGGAAAATGATGTACAATGGCTCTGGGCTTCAGGGAAACGATCTTTCTAATGGCCCTTTCTAACCACTTGATGACTTGAAGCAGGTTTACAAGAGACACTCAAGGCTATGACAACAGACATTATTTCTTGGGTATGTTTCAAGCCACTACTAAATTGCAAAACGGTTTCCTTGGCAACCTCTTTTCTTTCACTCTGGTGACTCCTTCTTCAGGACGAATGAGTAACTCTGTAGAGTACTGTATGATCTAACCTGCTATTGTTGATAGCTTTCATACAAGCAATAGCTGCAATCAATAGCTTTGATCCACAGAGCAGGGAACATTGTTACATACTTATTCAGGATGATACTAGTCAAGTAACATTAAGCTGTTTCATTGTAATATAAGCAGTCATGCAGTGCTTCCGACTGAATGTTCACAGTTTCTCAGGGATCCCACCAGCAACCCTCTGAGGTCAGAACTATACTCCCATATGGCCAATGGTAGACATGAGGGGTGATTATATAAATAATGAGAGCCATTTTGGTGTAGTAACTGGATTTAGGTTCATCCAGTTAAGCTGAATGATAGGAGGTTCGGGGCAAAATATTTGACCAATAGGAGGTGACTATGCATACTTTCCCAAGGCCTTTTAGCCAAACACCATCCATCTTGTTGAGGCAGTGTGCTGACATGATGGATCTTACTGAGGCACTTGATGTCCTGCCTTGAGCCTCCCTCAGCATCTCTAGAAGTACTGACAGAAGACCATTGAAGTGATGGAAAAGAATCTCAGAGAGGATCTCAGAGCCATGCTTAGTGATGCTCTTTAGAGGTGTAGTAGCTTGACACAAAATACTTCTCTGAAGTTTTGCATAACCCTGTAAAATACAGCCCTCGACCTACAACAGTTCGTTTAGTCACCAAAGTTACAACGGCACTGAAAAAGTGATTTATGACTGTTTATCACACTTTTGACTGTTGCAGCATCCCTGTGTCCACATGATCAAAATTCAGACACTTGGCAACTGACTCATATTTATGACGGATTGCCCTGGGGTCATGTCACCTCCTTTTGCAACTCTCTGACACATTCACTTAACAACCGTGTCACCAACTTAACAACTGCAGTGATTCACTTAACAACTGTGACAAGAAAGGTCGTAAAATGGGGCAAAATTCACTTAACAAATGTCTCACTTAGCAACAGAAATTCTGGGCTCAACTGTGGTCATAAATCAAGGACTACCTATATTTCTTCACTCCATTCTTGCAGCAGTTTTGTTGTTAAGTGTATTACAAGAGATAATCAGTACGGATGGCTTTGAGAGAGGATTGGGGAAATAATTTGAAGGTAAAGCTATCAATGGTCATAAAAGCCACATATTTCCTTTAGTACCATATATTTCCTTTTAAAGTATTAAGCTTGTCAGGACCAGTTGCTAAGGTAACAGAAAGGTGCTATTTTGTTTGTATCTTGCCTATATAAGCATCTGATTGGTCACCCTGGGGGAAAGATGCTGAGTTAGAGAGACCAGCTCAGCAAGTCTTAGGCTTTATTTGGTTCAAGAAATATTCATATAGCAAAATATTGCCAAATCACTTAATTTTTCTCTCGCCAGGTTCCATTTTTCAATTTAATCCTTGCATTTCAAATTAAGGAGCCTTCCTCAAATTAAGGAGCCTTCCTCAGCCTGCTAGGCTGAAAAGCAGCAGCATATAGTTGGCTTTAGTTCCATTTCATTAAACGCCTTCGGCACTCAAGACATCTCCATCAATGCATCCTCAACAGTCCCTCGATATTGTGTTAGAACCTGCCTTCCCCATCTGCCAAAATAATGTTTCTCTGGTTGGTGCTTCATTTTCTAAAACAAAAATATCCAGAACCAAGTGTTTTGAAAAGCTTCATCCTTAAATATGGAACTCCTTTCTTTCATTTCTGTTGGGCAGCAAAGGAGGGATCTGTGACTGAATTCACACACATAGCTACGTCAGATATAATGGCCTGATTTCCACACAATACTTTATCATTACTTATAAGAAAGGTAATCAGAACTGTATGTGTAGGAATGTCTGGTTTTTGTTTGGTTGTTGTTGTTGTTTTGATGATTTAATCATCTCCTCTCCAGCGGCCTATAACCTCTCTCACTTCTGTTACATCTCAAAGGAAGCTGGTCAGTGGTGGGATTCAGCCAGTTCGCACCACTTCAGCAGAACCTGTAGCTAAATTTTTGTTGCCCAGGCCCAGAATGGACTTCCGGAAGCGGCATCCACACAGAGAACCAATTGTTCACATATTTGAATCCCACCACTGAAGCTGTTGTAAAGGAGTTTCTTCAGCTGAATCTTCCTTCCTTCCTTCCTTCCTTCCTTCCTTCCTTCCTTCCTTCCTTCCTTCCTTCCTTCCTTCCTTCCTTCCTTCCTTCCTTCCTCCCTTCTCCTTCTCTCTCTCTCCCTTCCGCTATGTGATTACTCTTTTTAAAGGCAAGTCCAAAGGTAATTTGTACCTAGTTGTAGACAGTATTGGGAGGATGAATTAGTGGTTTGCCTCAGCAGAAAACAGATTTCTATGTTCCTAAAACAGCACACTATTAAGTGTAGGATATTTGGATTCTCACCATGATGCGAATTTTCAAACAACTACCAAATAAAATAAAGTTTCTTTGAGGATACGTTTGAAATCTAGGCAGTTCATGTCAGTCTAAAAAATTATTAGACATTTTCAAATTCCCCTACAACTGACTGCTAATCGTCTAACAGTATTGATACAGAGTGAAGCTGAAAAAACATTATCCTTTCCTTCTTCTTCCTAACCATCTCTCCAAATCCCTATTATTTCTCTTTGATTCATTATTAATAATAAAATGCACATGTGTCTCTTGATGTCAGTGATTTACATTATTATTTAGTAAAAATATCTCTAGGTTCCATTTAAGGGCAAAATAAAGCTTTGCCTGATGAAAGGGGTGATTAGAAGCATATGGTTAAAGCTACCGTAGTGAACTTCCTGTCTTAACCAATGATTTCCTTTGATAGCTCTCAGCCCTTTGTATCCCAGGCACATCCAATCTGCAGCCCACAGGCTGCATGGAGCCCTGGACAAATAATATTGCAGCCCCATAAGATTGCAAACTTTTAACATTATTATGTGATTTATATACATTAACTATATTACATAATTTGTACGTGACCCAAGACAATTCTTCACTCAATGCAGTCCAGGCAAGCCAAAGGTTTGGACAGCCATGCTGTATCCATTTTCTGCTACCGTACCTCTCCATTCTCCTCCACATACAAACCTCACCAAATGAAATCCTCCCAGTAATTCTGTATCTCTGCCCTCCCTTTGCCTCTAAGCAGAGAATCTTCAGTGTTGTTTCTGTTCTGTGCCCCCCTCTCTAATTGTTGCTGTCTATCAGCCATCTGAAGTACCGCTCACAGCTGAAATCCTTAATGAGTAAAGGAAACCAGTGGGTCAGCAATGTGCTCAATGTCAGAGAACCCAGGGAGGATCTAAAGATGCTGAGCTAGAGACTGCTGATAGCCTGAAGAGGCCTTATGCCTCGCTGAATAAACCATGCAAAAGATAAATGAAATGAGCACAAGCAACATGGACCAATGCTCATTTCCCCTGCAGTTTTGAAGGTAGTGTGCTTGAAATTTTAAGGCCATGTTCTGGAATACACAAGGGTTTTAAAAAGTTGCTTAGCCTGTCTTGGCATTCTTTACTCTTCTGGCACACACAGTTGGTATTCTGATATTAGAATGTCCTCCGGGCACAAATTATTAGACATGTAAGACATGTGATGGCTTTATTTATGACCAAGATGGACGATTGATTTGGTTTACAGAATTATAGGACGGAAACCACCACAATAATAGCAGTAACTGAGGCTTCTGCAAATGTAACATTTTTTACACTAAAAATGGAAATTCATCTCCTATTTTTGTCACCTGATTTATATATATACGGTATATATGCCCAACGGAATATGGAAGTTGACCATCCCTAGTGGGATACTTATTCTTTATTTGGAACATTTAAATATACTTCAGAATTGATATGTGTACAAAGGTAAAGAAAGTTCATGTTTGCTTGTGGAAGAATCTGTATTTCAAAAGAAACAAATTTCCCATTTGTTAGAGGAACCTGTATCTTCATGGTACTGGGACATAGTTTGAGACATCCCTTATATTTGGTCATGCTGGGGGGGGTGTTCTGGAAGAAGTTGTAGTGCAGCACCCTCCTGAAGATTGTTAGGCCCCCACATTTGTTTAGCTTCTTAAATTAAGTCTCAAATGTGACAGTGCAAAACTCTGGCAGATTTCAGATTCCCTTGAATGAAAGATACAGACTTACTGCTCTATTTCTTTCATCATCTGCTCCTAAAGACTTACTTACTTACTTACTTACTTACTTACTTACTTACTTACTTACTTACTTACTTACATTCCCGGCTGGCGACCCCCAGGGGGAGAGCCTTCTCTGTGGGAGCTCCCACGTTATGGAACGAGCTCCCCCCCGAACTCCGTATAATAACAGATTTACGCACCTTCCGTCGGGAACTAAAAACATTCCTTTTTCGACAGGCCGGCCTGGCATAGAAGCTTCGGTTCCAATAGGGTCAAAATGTTTTAGGGGGACTGAGTATTTTTTTAAGATTTTAAGCTTTGTATGTTTTGGGTTTTAAATGGGGATTTCGGCCAAATTATTTAATTCATTTTTAATTATTTTAAATTTTGTATATTTATATGTTTTTTTAAATTTTAGGCTGTACACCGCCCCGAGTCCTTCGGGAGAGGGACGGTATAGAAATTTGATTAATAATAATAATAATAATAATAATAATAATAATAATAATAATAATAATAATACTTGAAACATACAAGCCAAATTTTTTGTCGTTAAGCTTAAGTAGTGTAGCATTTCACTACTAGCAATTCAAAGTGTTGGTCATTACCTATAAAGCCCTTTATGGCATTGGACCAGGATACTTACGGGACCGTGTTCTGCCACATACTTCCCTACGACCGGTGAGAGCGCACAGGGTCAGCCTCCTCCAGGTCCCGTCAGCGAAACAATGTCGTCTGGCGGGCCCTAGGGGGAGAGCTTTCTCTGTTGTGGCGCCCGCCCTCTGGAACCAACTGCCTCCTGAAGTCCGCATTTCTCCCACTCTCCTGGCCTTCCGAAAGAATCTTAAAACCTATCTTTGCCGGCAGGCCTGGGGTTGATTGTGGGTTGTTGTGTGACTGATGAATATGTGTGGGGTTTTATTTTTTATATATTTTTTGCTTGGACTTAGATTGTAATTGTTGTTTTATATATATGTTGTAAGCTGCTCCGAGTCTTCAGAGAGGAGCGGCATATAAGTCCAAACAAAATAAATAAATAAATAAATTTGAATCCAATCTGTCCCTATTATTATTACTATTACTATGGTTGCTACTATTAAATTGTTTTTATTATTCAAATTGGAACAGCTTTTCTTAAATCTCCACTATTGATTTTAGTCATAATATATGGTAAGTAGTATTATTAACTAGGGCTGTGCAATACTTCAGAGTCAGATCAGAAAAGGTGCTGAAGAACATGTGGAAGTTGGAAAATAACCTGTTGGGAGTTTTTAAGGTAGCTATGGAAAGAACTGTGTGATCACTGAAAAAGATGCAGTCGCTTTAAAGAGGTACAAAGAGTTACCATATTCCCACTCCCCTGTGCTTCATTCAAAACATTTTTCTGGAATCAAATTCAAAACACTACACAGTCATCATTTAGAAAGGATTTAATTAATTTAGTTTAGTTTTGACTGGATTTACATAAAACTATTAAATCCATTAAACCCAATTTATATTAGACAGTATAATTTGCCATATCCTAACTCATTTATTGGTTTACTCAAAACCCAGAAATACCCTTTGACTTAAAACTGTGACCTCTGATTTGTGGATAGAACTTTTTAAAAAATGCTGTATTTCTTCTCAGAGACAGAGAAAGTTATCATGTGGTCTGAAAATACCAATGAAAGCCCTCAGGTGAAAGAAACAGCTTTGGTGAGTGATATGATTTTACACATCAACCTATGTATATGTTTACCCAAATAATTGGTATTCTGCATGATTATTTTTATTCTGTACTTTGGTCTAAGATAGAATTATGATTGGGACTTTGAACAGGCAAAAATAAGAGACTGCTTCTGAGTCATGTTTTTATCAGGGGTCCCCAGCCCCCCCCCAGGCCGCAGTCAGTGGTGGGATTCAGCTGGTTTGCACTGGTTCTGGACAACCGGTATCTAAATTTATCTGAATTCGGAAAACCAGCTGGCTTCTGGAAGTCCAGTCTAGGCCTCGGAGGTCTTCCAGGCCTAGAACGGCCCACCGGAAGTGCGTTGATGCCACTTCCAGAAGTCTGTTCCAGGCATTGGAGGCCTGGAGGAGACCTCCTAGGCCTGGAACAGCCCACCAGAAGTGCTTGATGCCACTTCCAGAAGTCCGTTCTAGGCATCGGAGGCCCAGGCCTGCATCACATAATAGAACCAATTGTCCAGGTATTTGAATCCCATCACTGGCTGCAGTCCACTATCAGGCCGTAGCCTGTTCAAAACTTGGCTGTGGCGAAATGGGCAAGTCCACATGTGTGAAGCTCCATTCGCACAAATGGAGCTTTGCGCACTAGTGCCCTCCACTTATGCTAGTGGAACTTCACACACAAGCACAAATACCCTCCGTTCAAGTACCCTCTGCTCGCGCAAGTGGAGCTTCGTGCGCATTTGCCCATTTTCTTGCGGAAACTCCATTCCATTATCCAATTTATCACCTAGGCTCAACAATAAACTGCAGATCTTCTACGGTAACACTTAACCCTCAATTAACTCTTGGTTTCATTTGGCAAGAGGCTTGCAGATACAATTTAACCAGTCAATTGGGCTGAGATAGGCAACTATAGAAATTGAATACATATATAATAAATAGATAAAATAAATTAGCTTTGAATTTTAATGAAGACAGAAACAAAGACTTAAAGACAACTGTTGGCTGATCTTTTGATAATCTTGGTAGTTCTTATATTTCAATTAGTCTTCTACTATGGTGTTCTACTTGTGACTAAGATCTTTCCATAGTCATGAATCTGCTCTGATATTTTTCTTGCTTAAATTTTTAAAAGTCTTTTTTAGTGGGGATTTGATTTCTTGATTCTTGATTTATTTATTTATTTTTCACATTTTTGAACCTCCTTATCTCCCTCAAAGAGGGGTGTTGGGCAGTGTACAATAAAATGTTAAAATATATAGAACAGCATATAAGAATTATTTTTTTTTAAAAATGTAGAATTTAAAAAGAGGCAATGATGATTGAACCCTGTAAAAAATTAGTTTAAAAAGCAAAGGAAGTCTCTCAGGGCTCCAATCAGCCGCATGGCTGTGTGTTCCTCTGGGCTCCCCATTCAAGGCTGCAGAGCCATGTTTTACTGCTTTTTGGAAGACCAGGGGCATGGGGTCGTGCCTCACCTCTGGGGGGAAAATATTACATAGGGCGGGGACAATGACAGATCTGCAACATACCTTCCCTGCCTGACAGGGTGGGATAGGCCAAGGTAATGGAACAATTTTATTGTTAAAATTACTATTTTAACATAGGAACTGTGTGATACAATGTTTTATATTATTATCCTCATTGGGTTTTACTTAAATGCCCCCTGTTTTCCTGTCTTTCATATATCCGTATCAACAGCAAAAGAAGATGTTTAGATTTCTCTGTAGATAGTGTAAGGAGTCCTCAGCTGTCCAGATGTTGCTGAGCTCTGTCCAGATGTTGCTGGACAGTGAAGGATGGAGAAAATCAACTCTTAGTTTTCTGCATCATTCACAGTGCTGTCTGGATATACGGAGAGTTGGAGATCAACTACACCCCCCACCTTACTGTACATTTATCCCTGGAAGAAACTTCCACTGAACTCAGCAATAGCCAAATCTTTGATTTCTTAAGGCAAAAAATGGTCCACGAATAATCTTGGCAGTCAGGAGACCACTGTACACCGCATTCCAGCAGACTAATAAGCAGGTTACCAGGTCCCTCTGCTACTCTTCTTAAAGGGTCATTGGGTTCTTTCATAATGGCAGTTGGCAAAAGGAAGGATTTCAGTTACTATTGCTTAGCTACCTAGGGCTGAAAGCAATCCCCTGGTGTGTATTTAGATTTGGGCCATTTCACTTTTAAGCTTTTAGCAATAGTCCAACTTCCATTTCTGGAAGATTGCATGAGCTGAAGCACCAAAAAGAAAGGGTTAAATATTGTAATGGTTTCATAACTTCATCTGTTTTGCCTTCTTAGTTAGGATCAGGGCCTTTTTTCTCATAGAATGCCCAGAACGGAGTTCCGGCACCTTTTTTGGATGGAACCTTATAGGGTAGGCAAGGCAGGTTGTATGACATGTGTAAGTTCTGGCACCTTTTTTTTTTTTTTAGAAAAAAAGCAGTGGTTAGGATGTATATTAATTTATATTTTGGCCATTGGTTCTTGCCAATACTCAATTTGATTACAAGAAACTAAACTAACTTTATTTGTGCGTTTACTGATGTTTCAGTTCCAGTAAAGAAATCAAATCTGCTTCTGTGAAAGATCAGAAGAAAAGGGAATGAGACAGATAAAACATTCGTATACATACTGTAGATACCATATGATTCTTTCCTGCATTCAAACATATTTCCTCCATTCCAAATACTTCATACATATGTAAAACACACGCTTTAGTCTAGTATTCTTCAATCTGGTATTTTCCAGTTGCGGGGATTGCAACGACCTAAAATCCCTGTCAGCAATGGGCGGCTATGGTCTCAAAATATGTGGAAGATATTAAGTTGGTAAAATTGCTGCAAGCCATCCATTTTAAAGGATTAGTAGTTTGTTTCTTTAAATTGAGGGCAATCATTCTCTCTAGTCACTGTTCTTCAGTTTTTGTAAAATTTAGAATTCCATAAAAGTTAGTATAATCATTAGACATAATTTTAGCAGTCATAAATTGTAATGGTGATAGTACTTGGACATTGAATGCTAGATTAGATAAATTCATATTAAAAGGATATATGTTCCCCTTAAAGGTTTCAACAGGCTCTTATCAATGAAAGCAAAAGGAATATATTATTTTTGTTCTTATAAAAGTTACTTCTCACTAAAAACATGGAAATTGATACTTCATACAGTATTATCAATCAATCCTACAGTTCTCTGCCTATTTATTTTATCATTATCCAGATAAATAATCATGATGTAGAGCAGAGATTAAAATAACTGAGGCTCCAGAGCTAAATGCAATTTTTTGAGCAGCTGTGTTTTTGCTTGAAATAGTTCAACTGTCCTCAAACTATTGCACATCACTAAAATCAAAAACATGATTGGTGAGTCATTGTGTTAACTACATCATATTTTAATTATGTTTAACAAAGCAACATCAAATCTGCATTGTTTATGCCTGTAAGGCAATGTTCATTAAGATCTCCAAGAAATCGAAGTTGCATTACATTCTGCATAAGCAAAATGGTGTTAAGATTTGTTTTTTAAAAAAAAATACAATAACCTAAACTTTTCTTATGAATATAAGAACAAATATATTAAAAATTGTGATGTAATCTTTATTTTCACCAATGAAGTATGAGAGCTTGCTTGCTTTTTAAAAAACTTGAGTACAAGCTCTTCAAAGAACCCTGGTAGCACAGTGGTTAGAATGCAGTATTGCAGGCTAATTCTGCCTATAGTCAGGAGTTCGATCCTGACTGGCTCAAGCCTTCCATCCTTCCGAGGTCGGTAAAATGGGGGCCCAGATTGTTTGGGGCAACAGTCTGACATTGTAAACCATCCAGACAGTGCTGTAAAGCACTATGGGGTGGTATATGGATCTAAGAGCTATTTGTAGAATAGAATAAAATACTTTATTTGGCCAAGTGTGATTAACACACAAGGAATTTGTCTGTGGTGCATAAGCTTCAGTGCATGTGCAAAACAACAGAGTAATAATAGTCATAAAAATGATACCAATAACAGAAGGCAGTAAAAAGATGAGATTATTGCTATTGCTAAAGAACTGGAGATTTCTGGAGGAGAAGCTAGTTGCTGAGTTAAGGGGACACAGGCCTACGTGAAAACTGGGTCTTACGCCATAAGGCTGACTTTGTTTGCCCAGAAGTTTATTTTTTCTATTTTCCCTGTGTGAATGTGGGGGTGTACCTGGAGAAGTGAGATGTCTCTAGTATGGAAGGTAGAGGGAATGAAAATGGTGGTGCCTAAATCCAGATGATTAATGGTCAGGAATAGTATGAGAGGAAAAGATATCTGAAAGGACATATATAGTTGCAGGCTATTTTCTTATCTAGTCTCCCTTCCCTCAAATATATGATACCAATGTCATATGCTTGAGGGAAGTACATGATTTGATCATAGATGAAGAAGCCAACCTATTAATTTGCCAGGTCAGGATTTCATGGCTTCCTATCACCCATGGGTCTGTTTCAAAATGCCATCAGACCAATGCAAAGTCCAGAAAATACCTTACTTTAGTTTTGCCTCAGGATATAAGAAGGAGGTCCAGATACTCAGAAGAGGTACTATTACCTTGAGTAACTCAATATCTGATGAAATATGGTCTCATAGCATCATCTAGCTTCTGCAGTTATTGAGGACCCATTATTATATATATATTTTCTGAAGACTTACAAATGCTTAATACTTTGTTTATTTAATAAATAGGCCACCTGACTTTCAAACAACTTTAGGCAGCTTACAATTAAAATCAACATGTAAAGAATACAACTGATTGAAAGAGCAAAATACCAAAACAAAAACGATCAGACCAAAACAAAGCAAAACCAAAAGGAGAGTCCACAATCACCGTGTCCCCACAGCCTGGGAAATCAATTGGGTTTCCAATAATTTCGTGAGCAACATAAGAATGGCAGCCATATGAATTTCTGGAGGAGGATCATTTCAGAGGGAATAAGAGCAGATCCTGTTGAAGTCCTTGATGAGTTTTGGAATGGGGAAGCAGAACAGCCCCATGTCACAATCACTCCAAATGCCACGCTAACACCGAAGAGCCTAAGTTTCTCTATGTTTCTGGGAGAGCTCCAGGCAATGAAACAAGTCAGGAGACATCAGGAACGCTGATAGTTCAAGTCTCACCAGGGAGTTGTCAGTCATATCTGTTGTGTGATATTGAGGGCTGATAAGAAAGCTTATTTTTTTTTTACAGATTTATGAAAAATATTTTTATTACATAACACTTTGTTTTTAACAATGTTGATTTCTTTTAAAATTCAGAATACCTGCATCATTCATGTAAAATAGCTTGATACAGTACATGGTATAGTTTTTCCTCAAATTCTAAGTTCTCCTAACATCATAATCCTTTATTAAGGGCGACCCCCCCCCAAACCAGCCTTTCTCATCCTGGGGGCCTCCAAATGACCAACTCCCCCAGATCTAGCCATGCTGGCTGAAAACACGTGGAACTGAAATCCAATTCATCTGGAAAGTTCTAGGATAGGGAAGAGTGCCCTAAACAAACGTGCGAACACCTTTAAAAATATTTAAGAAAATTTAAAATCCACTACATCAAGCCAGCTCTCAAAAAGTCATGACAAACATATCTGGATGAATGCCGCACTGTTTTGTTTTGTTTTGTTTTGCAGGGGAACATCACTCATGCTTTTTTAACTTCCAAAGCATGCTCACAAATCAGTTAACACCAAGAGGGGGGGAAAACATTGCCTATGACAATCAGTATAGTTTGCTGAACCAAACAGCTTTATCTTAATAACACACTCATTACTATCAAATAGCAGCTTTAATACCAGTCAAATCATAGATCTGAGAACAAAATAAACTTATGTTGAAAATTAATCTTTGGGAAGCTTGTAAATCTGCTGGAAAAAAATGTTTATGCTTCTTTTTATTATGTCTTTAAAAAAAATCTCTGCAGCAAATTTGTTGGTCATAAAACATTGCTCAATGTGGATAAGAAAGCTTATTGTGTGGCCCCCAGCATGGTTTTTAAGATAGGCAAGGACTTGCTGTCATCTGTCCTGAAATACCCAGTACTGAAATCCTTAAATTCAAATAGATTTATTTCAAAGATAAAATGTAATTTAAAGAGATGTGTAACAGCACCACTCCCTCAATCAAACAGATGGTTCTTCATAAAAATGTATTTGAATTCATGCTAGAGGCCAAGTCTTAAACACTGAAAAATGAGAATGCTTTTTTTTTCTTTTTTTAAATCTTTATTGATGGTTTAAGGAAAGCATTGTGACAGAGGCATCCAGCTCCCTGTCTTTCTTCTGACTAGCCTTTGGTGAAAGAGATTTCACACAGTTCATGCACTCTAGTATGCCATAGTAAAAATGCTCAAGTATGTGTTTTTGATTGAAGTCTAAGACACTGATCATGTAGATAAAGAAGCCATGCTACTAAACCATGGCTGAGTTAAGCTCTCCCAGTTGTTGTTTGAAATTATCTCATAATGCCCAGTGTATTTTTGTCCTTCAAAAACTAGTAAGTGAAATATGATTGTATTTTATACTGTATGTTGGCTTTCCTTTAAGGAGCATATGCAAAAGACTACTAAATATTCTTACATTATTGAATGTAAGAATATAGGTTTGTTCCTTTCAAAAATAGGCTGCAGTCCTATATGTAATTTTGTGAACATAAGCTCCTTTGATTTCCTTTGCAGTCATATTAAGTATTGAACCTCTTCTGTGAAAATGTATGATTTAACTAAGCTAAACCATGCCATATCATATGTGCAGTTTATATTATTTTGTGTTCTACATTCAGCATAGCCCAGGGGTAGGCAACCTTGGCTCTTTTATGACTTGTGGAGTTCAACTCCTAGAATTCCTGAGCCAGCATGGCTCAGCTTGGAAACCTCTCCCTTTCTCTTCAGCGTGGCTGCCTCAGGAATTCTGGGAGTTGAAGTCCATGAGTCATAAAAGAGCCAAGGTTGCCTACCCCTGACATAGCCTATACTAGTATACTGGTTAAAGTACTGAATTAAATGCACTGAATAATTATTGCCCAGTCTTTTTTTTATCAGACCAAGCAACTTCACAAAGAAGCTAGATTGGCAATAAAATTTGGAGATCCTAATATGCAACTTTGAGGTCTTAAAAAAGCAGAATATAAATACAATCAATCAAGGCCAGTGACACATTATGCATTTCTTAGTAACATTGCCTTTAGGCAGATGTTCTTATGGAAGCTGCTTTACTCCCAGCACCAATTGATTTCATCAGATAATTTCATCATCACAGGTTTTTTTTTAATGGAATTCTTTATTGGCCAAATATGATTGGACATACACAAGGAATTTGTCTCTGGTACATAAGCTCTCAGTGTACATACGAGCAACAAGGGATAATCATATCCATAATCATAAAATGCAATCATCATAAATCATAGATACAACATCAGGGATAGTCATGGGATATTAAAGCAATCAACATTAATCATAATAGCATACTAAAAAGCAATCAACATAAATCATGGGATACAACAGTAAGTTATAGTCTTTGTATATGTAAACCAGGGGAAAGTTCAAGCTAACTGCTATCCAACTTAATACAATCGATTTAATTTTGTAAACATTCTTCACTCCTTATGTCAAGATTTAACTATAAGCCAGATACATTTTCTTTGATTGGTGTTTCTCTTGTATGTAGTCTATCCACTGTTTCCAGTCTAGCATACATTGTTCATTTGAACGATCCTTCAAATATGCCGATATTTTAGCCATTTCTGCCAAATTTGTTACTTTCAAGTCCATTCTTCTATAGGTGGTATTTCTGGCTTCTTCCAATATTGTCCCACCAGCAGTCTCGCTGCTGTGATCAAGTTCAGAATTAAGTTCGTCTCTGTGGTAGTGCAGTCTTTTATGATCCCTAACAAAAACAACTGAGGTAGAAATTCAATACGCTTTTTCAAAATGGTTTGGAGCATCCACCATATTTTTCTCCAGAAGGCTTTAATTTTTCTACATGTCCACCATACATGAAAATATGTAGCCTCCATACTATCACACCTCCAGCATTTAGGTTGGATGTCTGGATAGATATACGATAATTTTTTCGGATCTAGGTGCCACCTATAGAACATTTTATAAAAGTAAAAGTTCTCCCTTAAATGTTGCGCTTGTGTAAATTTTACATTTCTCACCCAGATTCCCTCCCACGTTTCCATCGTGATAGGTTGCCCAAAATCTTGTTCCCACTTTACCATACAGTCCTTGACTAGTACAGTTTCAGAGTCAATTTCTATCAGTATACTGTACACTCGTTTGATATGCATGGGCCCCTGCTCTCTAACCTGTTCAATTAAATTCTCATCTGTTAGGGATATGCCCTTCTTCATGTCCTTGTGCCATCTAGACTGCAGTTGCAAATATGAAAGCCAGGTACACACTATTCCTTCATCTGTTAGCGTAGTTGATGGCTTTAACAAAAACCCATTTCCTTCTTCCATTACAAGTTTACTATAGGGCACCACCTCCTGTCCTTGTGTTATATTTATGTCCCCTATTGCGTGTCCGGGGATCGTCCAGATGGGAATCTTTTTGTGTAGTAGGTACTGATATTTCTTCCAGACCCACAACAGCGGGGTTCTTAGTGGGTTCTCCCTGAAGCTCTTGTCAACCTTCTTGTCATACACAAGGTATGCGTGCCAGCCATATAATAAACCATGCCCTTCAACATTCAGTATTCTGTCATTTGTCATGTTAATCCAGTCGCTCAGCGCCACCAGCGCCGTGGCGTAGTAATATAACTTCAGATTGGGCATTTTTAAACCACCTCTCTTCCTTATATCCTGGATGATTTTTAATTTAACCCTCTTGCCATCCCAAATAAATCTGTTAATGCCCTTCTGCCATTCGTCCAAGTCCACTTCCTTTTTGAGTATGGGTAGCATTTGAAAGAGAAATAGAAATTTTGGCAATATGTTCATTTTTACTGCCGCTATCCTGCCCAGCAGGGACAATTGTAATGTTTTCCACCTGACCAGATCTGTTTGTATCTTGTTCCACAGCACCTCGTAATTATTTTTGTATAATTTCCCATTTGTAGCTTCTATCTCCACTCCTAGGTATTTAACTTTCTTAACTATTTCACAGCCCGTTATTCTTTCTAAGTCCTGTTTCGAGTTGTTGTCTAGATTTTTAACTAGCATCTTCGTTTTGGCTATATTTACTTTGAAGCCTGATACCCTACCATAGTCTTTCATTATCTCCATCAATCTCCTAGCTGATTGTGCTGGTTGAGCCATTGTCACCAGCAGGTCGTCCGCGAAGGCACATAGTCTGTACTCTTGTTGTCTAATCCGTATGCCTTTTATGTCATCTGCCGCTCTTATCTTGTTCAATAGAATCTCCAGCGTTAAAACAAACAGCAAGGGGGATAGCGGACATCCCTGTCTAGTACCTTTCTCTATGTTAAATGAGTCTGTTAAGTCCCCGTTCACAATAATCTGGCCTGTTTGTTCTGGTAAATTGCCAGTATGGAATTAATAAACTGTTCTCCCATTTTCATCCCCCCAATCAGTTTTGTCAGAAACGGCCAATTCAGTCTATCGAAGGCTTTTTCTGCATCCACAAACATGAGAGTAGCGGGCACCTGTTTATGCCTTTCCAAATACTCTATTATGTTCAGCAGTTGTCTTACATTAGTTTTCATCTGACGTCCTTGTATAAATCCAGTTTGATCCGGGTGAATTATTTTTTGTAGCACTGTCATTAGTCTGTTAGCCAAGATTTTTGCGAAGATTTTGTAATCCGTGTTCAGTAGTGAGATGGGTCTGTAATTTTCAGGTTGAGCATTGTCTTTTCCCTCTTTAGGGATTAGAGAGATGTAAGCTGTTTTCCATGACGGTGGAACTTGACCACCTTCTTGTGTGTTGACAAACAACTCTCTAAGGGGTTCTATCATTTCCTGTTGGAGATACTTGTAGTAGGTCGCTGTTAGCCCATCTGTCCCGGGCGATTTTCCCTTTTTCAGTTGTTTAATCACTGAATGTATTTCCTCTTGTGTGATCGATGCATTCAGTGTGTCTCTTTGTTCATCGGTGATTATCCATAGCTTTTCATTTTGCAGAAACTTATCTATCTCCTTGTCTTGTGTCTTCTCTTCAGCGTATAACTTGGAGTAGAACTCTGTAAAAGCTTTCTTGATTACTTCCTGTTGAAACTCTTCCTTTCCTTTGTACTCTATCTTTTCAATTATGCGGGATTTTTGCTTCTTCCTTAATATATAAGCCAGCCACTGACCAGGTTTGTTGGAATTACAGAATGTCCTATGCTTTGCGTATTGTATATTCCTTGCCACTTGGTCTGCCATCAACAAGTCAAATTGTTTCCTTAAAATCTTGATTCCCTCTTTGGTGACTTTGTCCTCCGGTCTTTTTATTAATAGTTGCTCTTTCTTACTTATCTCATCTTCTAACTCCTTTCTTTTTTGTTCTTGTTTGCAACGGTGCCTTTTGTTCATGTCCATGAGAATCCCACGCATGTATGCCTTGCTGGCGTCCCATATCATTTCTATAGGTGTCTCTTTATTCATATTTATGCTAAAGAATTCCTTCATAACATTTTTGCATTCAACCACCTTCTCATCATATTTAAACAGGTTTTCATTAATTCTCCAGGATCTCCTTGGTTTCTATCCATGTCTTAATTCCATCCATACCGGGTTATGGTCTGATAGTACTTTGGGTAGGATTGTCACCATTTTTAGGCTAACAAGCAAGTCGCTGGTTGTTAATATAAAGTCAGTTCTAGAGAATGATTGGTGTCTGTCTGAAAAAAAGGTGAATTCTTGCTCCTTGCCGTGTCTTTCCCTCCAAATGTCTATCAGTTCGAGGTCATCCTTTATGTCAAAGAAGGATTTAGGCAACTTGGAGTGTTTTTGCGGGTTAGGTGCTGTCTTCTTTTTATCCAGGTCGACCTCTATAACACCGTTCCAGTCTCCCATTATAATACATGATCTGTAGTTGAGTTGTGTTAACTTTTTATGTACCAATTTGTAGAATTTTCCTTGTTGTTGATTTGGTGCATATACGCCCATCACAAGAATTTTCTTATCTTCCTGTACTATTTCGATTGCTAGGTATCTACCTTGAGAGTCTGACTCTATTAGTTTAGCTCTTATATGCTTTTTCACATAGATGACAATGCCATTCTTCTTTACTGCTGCCGCTGCAACAAATTGTGTGCCTAGTTTGTTATTGGTTAAATATTTCTGGTCCGTAGTTCTGATGTGTGTTTCTTGTAAGCAAATTATATCGTTTTTACCTTGATTCAGATAATGAAATATTTTTTTCCTTTTCTGTGGGGAGTTTAACCCGTTAACGTTCCAAGTCAAATATTTACTTGTCATGATCGGCTTCGGGACACTCCTGCCAGACCGCTTCCGCTTTTTCCCCTGCTTTTTTCTTTGGTCTCGCTCCCATGGTATCCAGGTTGGTGTTCATATTGTTTTGTGGGATCTTTTCTTGCTGTTCTGTGCATTTGGTAGTAGACCTTAACTGCCTTAACTCTTTAGTCGGTCCTGCTTCCATGGTTTTATTGACATCCATCCTTTGTGCAGTCGCATCCCAAGAAGATCCTTTCTCTTCTCCTGCTGCTGCGGCGGTCTGTGCTTCTGGGAGTTTGATCGTTGTTCTAAGTCCCTTCCTCTTTCAATATCACCACCTCTTGCCCCTCTACATACAGTTTCTTGTTATAGGATGTTGTAGAAATAAGATCTCGGAACCCCTTTGTTGCAAAATGGATAACCACGTCTCTTGGTAGATTTTTGTTTGTTGCAATCCATGAGTTGACTCTGTGGATTCTGTCGACTTGCCATGAGAAATTTTCCGCTTTCTCTCCCAAAAAATTTTCCAGGGCTTTTACAAAAATTCTTTTCAGGTCCTTTTGGTTTTCATTTGTTGTCTCTCTCAGTCCCCTAATCCTGATTGCTGTCATCATCTGCCAATATTGCATCATAGTTGATTGGTCCTGAACCTCACTTTTCATCTCAGCCATTTGTCCCTCCATTTGACTCTCCACCTCTTCCATCCTTTTTTCGACCCTCTCCCAGATCTTATTAAAAAAAATTTCCATTTCTTCTCTCATACTCTTATTGTGTGTTTGCATTGTTTCCTTGATTTGATCTAGGTCTGCAGTCACCGCTTTGCTTTGTTCTTTCCATTTCCTCTCTAATTCTCTGCTTTGTTCCTTCAGCTTCTGTTCTAATTCTTTGCTCCTTCTCTCCATCCTCGTGCCCACTTCCTCTATCTTTTTATCCATTTCCTCCACCCTTTTTCCCAATGCCTCCATCATCTCTTTTAGTTCTTCCATCATGTGCATTACTGGAGAGGCCTGGATAGATGGGGGGGTCTGGGGTTCTGTAGGTATGGGGGAGGATGGGGGGCAGGTAAATTGTTCCCTGATATTTTAAGTAACTGGGCTGGGGAGGGTGTTACTACCTTTGGGGGTATTAATTTGGACTGTTTGGTGGCCATCCTGAGTTCAGTCTACTGTTGGCCAGGCTTTTCTTTTAATTTTTAAAAAATAAACCAAATTAATCACAAGACAGTATTCAGATGATGATCCAATATTCTAACCTTTCAGGGATAAGGATCAAGATTCAAACAGTTCAGTGATAAGAATCAATAGTCAGGCAGTTCCAGGATAAGAGTCAACTAGGATCAGAGGGCCAGTTCAAATTGAATCTCACCAATGTAGGGAACCTCTCTCAGTTTATATTGCCCCTACATTCCTTCTGTAACTCAATTCCACACGTTCTTCTTCCGGTTAGCTTTGCCTTGGCTCCCTCCATGCTATAGTCCGTCAGCCTTTCCCTTCTCTTCGCACTTTTCAGAATCCTTCGTGCCCTTCTGTTCTTTCTTTCCCAAACCAAGTTCTAATGTGTTCTGTCAGCTTTTAAATCCAAATCCTTCCAACCTTGCCTTGAAAGCGTCCCAGGTCGATCTCCAGTCTTCCGTCTCCCCTCCGACGCTCTCCTTTCTCTCCTTCACCCTCCTTCCTCCCTAGAGAGTTCTGACCGCTGCTCTACCCCTGGGGCTCTGATCCCATTAAATCAGGGGCGCAACGCGAAGGGCTTCTCTCACCAAGTCTCTCTGTCGTCCGGAGTATTTCTCTCTCGGGTCTTCCACCACCTACTCCCTCCTTACTGCTTCCATGCGTCTTTACCTCTCGCCTCCATTACTCGCGCCAGCTCGTGGAGTCTTCGGGCCGGCCGCAGCCGGCCTCTCCGGCCTCGGCTCGAGCCTCCTCTGGCTTTCCCGCGGCTTGCTTCGCCTCCTCAGGTACGCCAGAGATTCCTCTTCCAGGTATTAGTCCCTCCCGGTAGCCAACACTCCTGGCGGCTGGGAAAAGGCCGTAGAACCAATATTATTGCATTATTAACTTGATGTAGATGGTGAGAACCTTTAAAGTTGCAGCTAAGAGGTCTCTGGGTCACTTGTTACTGTTCTGAATCAAGGCCAGGTATGATCCTCACCGCTGACCGGTCTGATCAAGTCTGACCGATTGGCCCTTTGTGCAGGAAGCTGCTTCTCCAAGTAGGCCTCGATTTCCAAATTCTCTTGAATGGAGTTGGCAGGTCCCGATCCAAGAACGCCCCTTCTCCTCTGTGGAGCTCACGGCCACATATTCACTGGTCTCCTTTCTCCTGGCGGGGGGGGGGAAAGCTCTCCTCGCGGGAGGGGTGCCCCAAAGGCCGGAGGGGGAACAGCCAGACCTGCCCGAAGCGGGATCCAGAAGCCTCTCCCGAGGGATCCAGCGCCGATCCTCCCAGGGCGAAGAGGGACAAGCGGAGGGAAGCGGGGATCCAGCAAGTCCTCATCACAGTTTTTATACATCAAGCTAAGCCATAATATAATTTGCTTGGCCATAATTGATCAAACCATGACAGAACATGATGGCTAGTGAAAATTGAAGCCTCAGTTTTATTCGGTCAGATATCTCTGTGAAGCTATTTGGCAGTAAGAATGTCTGTACTGGTCTTTTAAGTTACATTATCAAGTAACCATATAGTGTTTGCTTCCAAACCCTTATAGAATCAATCTCAACCTTTCTGCCCAATTGCTTTCATTTCATTCATTATATGTGTTCATATTACTAACTATTATGCATTGCAAAAGGAAACATGTTTAATCAATTGACATCTACAAATGAACAACTGCCAAATTAGTTTTTCCAGGTAGGTACCACCAGTAACATAATTGCTATTGCTTTGGTCCTTGCATGGAACAGGTAGCAATAGCATTTAGCATTTAGGCTTCTATACTGCCCTATAGCACTTTATAGCACTCTGTGGGGGGCTCTACAATGTAGGAGTATTCGCATATTGCCTCCAGTAATCTGGATCCTCATTTTACCAACCTCAGAAGGATGAAAGGCTGAATCAACCTTGAGCCCCATCAGGATTAAACTGTAGGCTATGGGCAGACTTTGCCTGCAATACTGTACTTTAACCATACTGCCACCACCATACATTTCCTTGAAAAATGAATATTTAAATATTTGAATTCTAGTGATCATAAAAATATAAAAAGGAACTTCTTGGGTCAAAGAAAAGCCACATGATCAGCAGCATCATGTTTCTCGTGGTGGAAAAATGGATGTTTATGATTTCCAAGCCCTGCTAAAGATAACAGCTTTTTTCAGTTGTTCTTGCACAATAAATATAAAACAACATGGAGTCACCAATAAAATTTTCATCCATGAATTAGTCTAATCCTTTTTGGAAAGACCGAACTTCCTCACCAGCAAATTCCACAAATTAGGTCTTGTTTGAAAAAATCCTTGTAAAACCTCCAAGTTTCCTGAACTATTGCCCAGTTTTCAGTTGAGAATCCTATTATTTCATTGAATTGATTTATTGATTATGCATTTATTGATTGATTAGAGGCTACATAGATTTTCTCCAAAAGATCTGCCCCAATCTGATCCTTATTAGGGCTGTAATTAAGTCCATTCACCTTGCTGCTAGTTATTATACTCTCTTTCCTTCAATCTTGCCCAACATTCACTGAAAAATCATCCCATAACTCCAAAATAAGTTTTTTTCCATTATTTTTGGGAAAGAAAAAAAATGTTTATTCCCTGATGTTCTCTGCATGTGCATCTTTTACATCTCAGTTGCAAACCTATTTAAATGTTTATTTCAACTTTTTTTTCTTCTCAGGGTCATGGGATCCTAATTTCTAGTATTATGGGGTTAAATTATTTTAGATTTTTTGTTGTTGTAGGGAACATGTGTCTACTTTCGGACACCTTTGGTTGACTTTTTTGTGTAACCCTCAGCCCTATACTTTTGTTTTAGAGACAGTTGTTATTATGCCAGTTTGGTATGCCAAAAGAATTCTAAAATATTTGCGGGGGGGGGGGCGAGTTGCTCCAGTATGCATCATTTTGTTCTTGCTTAAACTGAAGTTCATTTGCCATTTTTGTAAACCATCCATGTAATATGAATGGCAGATGGAATTCAATATAATTGAGTTCAAAGCCATGTAGGAGACTATAAAGAAAACCCACAGGATAGAGCTGTCTTGGACTTGATAACTCTAAAGAAGAAATTTCTTAACAAAATATTAGCTTAACAAAATATTAGCAATAGAGGAAAGGAGCCATTCCCTGGTCACACCTATTATTATAAACACCAGCTGCTCTTTTACCTCCAGTGGCTTCTGTAGGGACCAGCTGGCCAACGGAGGCACATGGCAAAAAAGACACGAAAAGAGACCACCTGTTCATCCATTTTAAAGAGGGCCATTTCTTTTTCTTTACAGTTTGGGGACACATGTATTTGTAATAAGCAGAATTGTTATTAACCTTACTTACTCTTACAAGGCAGAGACGAGCAACATAAAGTGGAAATAAATAGGCAAGTTATATGATTAATAGCCATACATTATGTTCTGTATCACTTGCTAGTTGTACTACTTTGGCCTGCAAGTCGAAGATACTACAGTGTGTGTATGTTTCTCTCTTTATATATATTTTAATCTATGCACATGAAAATAAATATACCAGAAGAAATTCAAATCTAGACTTTGATTGATCTGCTAATTATGGATTAAAAAGAAAGATATTTTTAAAAAAGGAAAAGGGATCACTGGAAAAATGTGAAGTCCTTTACCGATACTCTAAGAAATTAGAACAGTTTAATTTTCTTTGTAAGATTGCTATTCTATATGTATTTATTTTCTTGGATATTCCACTAAACCTAGCAGGATTATCCTTAGGACAGCACTGTAAATATTATGGGTGGCAAGTAAACATTCCCTATAGAAAACCCAAAAATTTCTACAGAACCTATTTAGCCTGATTTATAGAATTATTTTGTTCTTTCATGATTACCGTGTCTACACTGCCAGCCTATAATATTGTATATTCCTGCATTATAATGTAAATGTGAACTTCACATTTTCTATAGTTCTACTGTCTGACAGAATCATTAGAATTTCATGAAACACACAAAGAATGAATGACTAATTTATTTCTGCAAATCCTAGTGTTCCCTTTTGCAAATTCCCAGCTAAGAACTATTTCAGAAGAAAAGACTAAAAGGAGGGGGAACTTCAATTTTCCATTGCAAGTTAATAAATGAAACCATCCAGGTTTAAAAGGCATCCATTCTCCTTGAGAAATGAAGTTTAAAGAAGTAGTTTATTAATATAGTTGTTTTCCTTGATCAGACAGTTCAGATGTATGAAAAATTCACAATATAATATAAATATGATGAGCTTGCATGCTCCTTGGATTCAGAAGTTGGCATTTTCACATATGGAATTTCACTAACTGACATATAGCTATATTATTCTATAACTTACATTAATTGGCTAATCGTAAAGGAAGTGTGTCAACTAGCAACCAGCCCTAATGTGTTAGGGTATGATCCACTGAGGTTTAAAACTGTGTGGGCTGTAATCAAAGTTTAATTATTTCATTTTTGTGGTAGATACCTTTAACTTATATGAAAGTTATACAGTATTCAGGTTTCTAATATTGTAGCTATTTTGAATTTGAAAGACCACAGAAAACGTAACATCTCATTAAACAGCCATGCAGTTAAAGGTTGGCTCAATGCACACTAATTAATGTTTGCACCAGGCATATCATGTGAACAGAATCTGCATCACATTTCTATCAAATTTCTGGTAATAGTCTGGATTGGAAGCAGTTAATCCAAAGAGCAAGTCTGTCAAAGCTCTG
Source organism: Bothrops alternatus (assembly GCA_034064705.1). NCBI lineage: Eukaryota > Metazoa > Chordata > Lepidosauria > Squamata > Viperidae > Bothrops > Bothrops alternatus. Next base: position 9,179,868 of record JARGCV010000087.1, read on the forward strand.
GCTAGTAAAATTGATTAAGAAGAGGGTTAAATTAGGAAAAGCAATGGGAAGCTCTAATCTAAATCTCGATTATAAAAGCAACTTTCTGGTTTGTGCCACTAGTTAACCCAGTGGTTCTCAACCTTTTTCAGGTTGAGACCCCACTTGCCCCGCCCATGCGCGGCGTGATCCTGGTGCGCGCGCGTGCGCACGCCGGGCCGGGCGGGGCCGATCCGGGCATGTGCAGCACACGCGACGAAAAAAAAATGGCGGACCGTGATGGGCTGATCCGCGCATGCGCGGCGTATGCGCAACGGCCCGATCCGCGCATGCGCAGCACGTGCGCAACAAAAAAACAAAAACAAAATGGCGTACCGCGACAGGCCGATCCGTGCATGCGCGGCGCGCGCGCGATGGCCTGAACCATGCATGCGCGGCGCACGCGCGACGAAAAAAACAAAAAAAGCAAAAAAAACCAAAAAATGGCGGGCCGCAGTGTCCGGCAACCCCCGCGAAACGGTCGTTCGACCCCAAATGGGGTCGCGACCCATAGGTTGAGAACCGCTGAGTTAACCCAATGTTGCATTGTGTATCAACAGGGAGCCTAAATCCCAAGCCTTAATGTACTTTCTTTGCTTTTGGCAAGTGATAGCTTATTTAATAAATCATGACTAAATGAGTCATGATTTGACATCAGTCAGAAACCAATCAAAGTGTTTATGTCTTAGTATCTCTGTTTGCCTTCTAACTTGGGGATACATGTTCTTCAGATATGAATCTGTAGTAAACAGATTGTCAATCATATATTCTCCTTCAATGACAGTATTAGCTTTATAACTGTATTTCTACTGCATTTCACGTGACTTAATCTATTTCAAGTCATTCAACCTGCATTGATTTAAAAGGCAAGTTGAAGCAGTCTTTTCCTTGTGTTTTAGCCACTTTAGTATCTAAAAGCAAAAAAACCCAACACCTTCAGACCATTTTTGTTGCATTATTGCAGCTATTTTAAAATGTGAATTACAGTATAGGCAATGCACAGGTTGTATTAATATGTAACACTTGATTTCCTTGGTGGTTTATTAATACTTTCCTGTCTAATTAGTATTAATTGAATGCATCCCAAGAATAGGAAATGGGAAAATTGGAACACCAAAATGTTATATTGTATGCACCAAAAATAGCCTCATCCATATTTAGATTCATGGAAAGAGAATCTATTAAATTTGCAATGGTTAAGCAGTTCACTTTAATATTCATCTATGTAATTAGGCTGCTGTTCCTGGTTTTAAAAAGGAGTTCTACTCTATAACATGCAAAGATTCCTTCCAGTTGACCTTAGTTCCTCTGATCTCCTTGACCCATTCACATAGGTTTTTTTTTAACAATAATACAAGATTGTATTGCTTCTCTCTGGATTGTTCTTTTTTAAAATTTCCAGTCTGCTCTGTTGTACTAGTTTTCCTTGGATGTCTAAGCAGGCCTGAACCTGCTTAACGCCCAAACCCAGAAAAGCATAGCCAGATGTTGCCACATATGTAGACATTGCTTTAACAAAAATCATATTACATTCAGTGTAATGGTCCTTTATACATTTATGATCTATAAACGTCAGTGAATGGGTTTAAAAATAAGGAGTGCAAAAGTCTGAATGCATATACTTTAATCTTTTGCAATAAAAGGATAAGAATCCCTTTGATAAGTGACGGTATTCCAAGCAAGAACTTGAAATTTCGCAGCTAGAGTTCTCCATTTTAAGAGATAAATGTTTAGGACAGGCTCGGAGATTAATGCAATTAAGCTTGAAAGGAAGATATCTGCCATAACGATTTTGTAATTTGTCCATTTTAACAACACACGAGAATCCCATTGCTAGAGGACATATAAAACCAACTCAGAATAATCACTTGCAGAAGAACTGGACACAATGATTCCTGTGATTGCTATTGAGGAATGTGAGGGCAATGTCTCAATACAGCCTACAAAATAAAATTAGCTGTGAACTAAAATATTTTGGGAACGTTCTTAGGGAAATTGTTTTGGTATGAACAGATTCATATGAGTCACTTCAGCCCATCTGCAATAAAGACTAAAAGCAGAGCTAATGACTTGGAAGAAGGATTTGAATGTAGAAGATTGAATCAACTTCTTGTCATTTTCTCATATTGTTTTTGTGGTCAGAATGCCCTTTACTGTAATGTTTTAATTTTATTTTTTTTTAGAGAATAATGGCAGTTTAGCAATTGACTCTTCCCACTCCCAGAAATGTTTGTAACATGAATACTTCCCTTCTGACTCAATATTGCTTATACCAAACTTGGATAAAGACTAGATATGTCTATCAGTCAGATGTTCTCAATAAGGACACCCACGCAGTGCTACTGTCTCTCAAGGCTTACTTCCCTATCTTGTAAAGAATTTGGCTGGAGGGTAAGCAGCTTATTCCTCCTCTCATTTTAAAGTATTTCCATATTGATAAAGATCGTTGGTTTAAAGGAGCTAAGTTTTTAATCTATCAAATTTGTTTTATTGTTATTATACTGTACATTTTAACTACATTAATATCTAAGTCACATTACTGTTTCCAGAAAAGCATTAGATAAGTGTAATGAATTCATACATTCATTGCAGTGGTATTCATTTATTTCAATGTTTCTTAAACCCGCCAATTTTAAGATGTCTGGACTTCAACTCCCAGACTTTTTTAATTTAAGAAGCCCACACATCTTCAAGTTGCCAAGCTTAAGAAACAATGATTTATTTGGTTTCCTGTTTTTCTACTGCTGTTAACGCTAGTATTCCCTATCTGCTTAATCTAGAAATAATTCCCACTAAATTCAGTAGAATAGACACCTTAGAATAGACACTATTTAGACTACCCTGTAAGAATATAATAGCATTTAATAATAATATAATGATAAAGTATCTGGACAGCTGAATCAGTAACAGGCCTTCTATTATTCTCCAAATGTTTCTAAACTTCAGCTAGGAAGGAGAGAAATATTATGTGTGATTCTTTAGCAACACTTGGAAGGTTACATCACCCACCTTTAAATATTTAGATATTTATTTCTTGTGGGCAGAAGGTGCGCCTATATGGTTCCTTGAAAACACCTCCCAATATTTATTAGGGTGACCTCTCTCCCCAGAAGACAGGTGCGCGCTGTTTAACAAACCCGTCAACTAAATCCCATCGATTCAATGGGGCCAGTAAATGGGGCCAGGATGAAATCTGGGCCCTTTTTGTGCCCCGTTCCCCAACTAGGGCGGGAGATGCAGCCGCGCTTTTAGCGCCTCTAGAATGGATGTTGAGGTAACCTGAGGAGGCAAGCCTCTTTTCAACCCCCCGCCCCCTTTTTAAACGCGTCCTCCAGGGCCGGCGACAGGGACGCGAACGCAAAAGCGGCGCCCCAATTCCTCTCCGCTCTTTATCTTGCATTCAATCGGCAGCAGAGGTGCGAGCCTACTGGGGCGCCAGGAAAGGAACAGGAGGGCGGCAGCAACGTTGCAAACGAGCCGGAGGGGAAAAAAAGGAAGAGAGAGCGAGAGAGAGAGAGAGAGAGAGAGAGAGAGAGAGAGAGAGAGAGAGAGAGAGAGAGAGAGAGCGCAAGATTTCCAGCCGGCTACGGTGCTGCCGCGCGTGAATCCAACCCACAGCCTCCTTCCCCTCGCCGACTGAGGTGAAGTGCCGCGTTGCAGCATCGCTCCCAAAACAGATTCCCAGACTTGGAAGCAGCCCGCCACGGAGGAGGAGGAGGAGGAGGAGGAGGAAAGGAAGGCGAGCGCCGGCTGCTGCTGCTGCTGCTGCTGTTTCGCGCTCTCCGCCCCCTTCCCGCGCCTTGACGCAGAGAGAGCCGAGAAAGAAACCGCGCCGTCCGGCTGAACCCAAAGGCAAAAGCGGGAGAGTGGCGGCGGCTGGAGAAACCAGAGGCGGAGAGCGAGGTAGCTGATCTTCTCCCCCCACCCCACCCCACCCTACCCTACTCCAACCTTAGCGCCAAGGGCGCCGTTTCTCTCTTCCTCTAGGGCGGGCAAGAGTTGTGGGGCGAGAGGGGGCGTTTGCCCCGCGCTGTTGCCTCCATTCTTCTATGCTGGCGGCAGGCGCTGTTTGTGTGGCGTGGGTGCGAGCGAAGGATTGCGGCTCGCCGAGAAAGAAAGAGAGGGAAGCCACCGGCTGGGGGACTGGGTGGGAGGGAAGACTGTTCTCCCCCAACTGCTTTTTATGGCCGTCCCTTCCCTCCTTCCGAGCTTTAGGCAAAAAAAAAAAAAAAAAGGGAAAGGTTGAGAGCGTTTCTGAGTGGACTCTTTTGAGCGGGGAGGGGGGGCTGCTCGAGGTGTTTTTCGGAGTGCCCCGAAGGGGGGCTGCTCGAGGCGCGGGGTCTTGCCGCTGCCTGGTTCTGCCCAGCGAGTCGGATTAGAACGTCTGAATGGAATGCGGTCATGCTGTGTAGACCTACTCGGAAGGAACTCCGCCCCTTCCACTTTGGGGTCCAGTGGGACTTATTGCTGAGGAATTGTGTGGAGGATTGTAAGCTTAAAATAAGGCTGCCTTTGCGTGCCAAACAATCCAAGAAAGACCCTTTGCCTGGAATAATCGCCGCAACATGTGTTGCCCTAAGCTTGCCCGTTTGATAAGGAGAGTAAAAGGGCCGCGTTACTTGGCAGGGTGACCTTGATGTACATGGAATGAAATACAAAACAAACTGTCATAAATGTTTTAGAAAAGGATCGGGCTCTTCCCCCTACCCAGCGTTAACCTTGAATTCCTGCAAAAGTGGCTTTAAACTGCTTGTGAGCCTTCTAGTGGGCTTTTGCAGAGGATTTAGGCTCTGGATGCCTGAGGGGACTGTAGAGATAATTCAGTGTTCGATGGGACTGTGAAGCTGTGAATCAAACAAGTGCAAAGATGTGGCTGATGCAGCCTTTCCCAGTAAATACCGATTTGTCTGTTTCATTCAGAATTTGCCGTAATGGAAGGCTATATGTTTCAGAGGCTTAGGAAGGTGAGTGAATCATAGTGTTTTTATATGAGAATCGGAGGGTGAAAATTGAATTGGTGGTCAACCTTTTAGACTTTGGAAGAGAGAACGCTGCAGGAATGTCAAAGAGTTGTAAGCGCAATAGGTCATCTCTGCGTGTGAAGGAGAAAGCGAAATGAAATGACAGAAACAGAAAGAAGGAACCATTTTTTCTGATATTTGAACGGATAATAGTATATTTGGGAGAGAAAATATTAATAAGCCCATAATAAGTTATGCAGCAATGTAAATGGAAAGGTATTATTAAACATTGGAAAGGCATTTTTCCAGGGGTTTTTAATCTTGCATGGTTACATGGTTTTCATTTCTTACGGTAACATCATCATTTCTTATTTCTTTTCCTTAAGCAAAACATAACACATAACCTCTGTTCTTTCAATACAACCTTGTTAGATATACTGTTGTTTCAATTGTTAAGAAAGTCAGTTTTCCTTTCAGATTCATTTCAAAAGATAGGAAAAAATTGCAGGCGAGACTTGTTACAAATGGGTACCTGCATCCTAAATTGAGGGTAATTCTTGAGAATGGAGAAGCAGAAGATAGATAACATCTCTTTTCAGGTTTTGCTTTTTAGAAGTAAAGAGTATTTTTTCCCCTATGGAATTTGCAAAAATTTCAAACCCTTATAAGGAGGAAGCCAATAGGAAGGTCATCTGAAACGCAGAAATGATAGGGAGGAAGAAAGATGATAGATGTACCCAGTGCTTTTTTTGTCAAAAAAAAAAAAAGGTGCCCGGAACTCACACACATTATGCAACCTGCCTTGCCTACCCTACAAGGTTCCATCCAAAAATGGTGCCAGAACTCTGTTCTGGGCATTCTGTGACAAAAAAAGCCCTGGATGTACCCATTTTTTCTCTCTACACCATTGCTTTATTAAGGAAACAAACAGGGCTTTCATTTCACAGTATAGCTATAAATATGTTTTATTCTTGGGTTTTAGAAAGCAAATTAACTGCCGAGCAAATGGAAAGCCTCACAGATATCTCTGAATTCTACTGTTTGGATGCACATCTGTCAAATACAAAATTCTTTTCTTTTATTATGATTTTGTTATAATTTTGTACAACAAACTCTACCAAAGTTTGACATTTCCCGTTGCTAACAAATTCAGATGAAAAACTATAAAGCTTTTCATTTTTGCTTTGTTGCCATTGAATTTTACCATGTAATATGTGTACTTATTACAGGCAGTCCTTGACTTAGAACCATTAGTTTAGCGACTGTTCAGAGTTGCAACAACACTGAAAAAAGTGACTTACCACTTACTACCATCACAGCATCTCCACAGTCACATGATCAAAATTTGGATCCTAAGCAACCAGCATGTATTTATTATGGTTGCAGCATCCTGGGGTCACATGGACTCCCATTTGTGACCATCTCAGCCAGCTTCTAACAAGCAAAGCCAATGGGGGAAACCAGATTTGCTTAATGAGTGTGTGATTCACTTAATAACCGTGACAAAAAAAGTCACAAAATTGGGCATGACTCACTTAACAATCGCCTTGCTTAGCAATGGAAATTCTGGTTCTATTTGTGGGTCATAAATTGAGAGCTATCTGTAAACCTCTTCAGGTCACAGGGAATTTTAGGTATGTGGTTATATAGTATTGTAGGTTTAAGAGTTCACAAAAGTCAAAAGTGTCAACTTTGCAACCTCAGGGAATTCAGTTAAGAAATTTAAGTAGCTGCTTAAATTTTGCAGTATGGGTATTGGAGAGAGTTAAATATATTCACAGGGGTCATGCACTGACACCTGAATAGCATCACTATACACAAACAATTTCTAAATGAATTGTAGATGCTTTTTAAAAAATACTCCCTATCAGAACAAGATGCCAATAGTGTCCGTATTTTCTTTATGATACACTTAATTGAATAATTAGATTTCCAGAAATTTAGGCAGAGATGGCCCCAGAGTGAGAAGGGAATGAATGGATATATAAGATTGTTCAGTGGTAGGATAAGAGATTGTTGCCTTTATATTTAAAAATTTGTTTAGCATTTGACATTGTGATATAGTATAATCAGGACTCTAGCATTATCTCACTGCTTGGTCATATGAGTTGGTATTCATCCCTGGTGAATGTTCTACAGAGGCTTTTCTGCACTGTTTATTTCACTTTCACACTGTATTGTATTGATTACACAATGCTAATTCTACAGAAGCATTTGCTTTGTTGCTCAGTAAATCTGTTTGGGGGCAATGACATAGTCTTCAAAAAAGTTAAACTGTTCTCCTAAAATTAAATTGCTGCTGCATTGATGATGTCATTCTATAACATACCCTAAAAGCAAGTCAGGGTATTAAAATTTTTTTGCACTTTTCCAAAATTTTATTGTATTTTGATATTCAGAAAAATAGTATTTACTTAGAAATAGAACAATATCTTATGAGAGTAGTTAGGATGCCTTTAGCCAAAGAAAGAAGAAATGGAGCAAACAGCACAGTTTACCATATTTTTATATTTACATAAATGTGTTCTTTCTTTCCACACTTTCTTAAATTTTTCACACGCCTTATTAGAAATAAGAAGCATCTCTATTTCAAAGCTGTTAACATTTTTTGATACAAGAATAAATTATTTATGTAATAAACCTGACAGGTAATTATCACTTTCACTCAAAATCATCAAATTGGGGTGTTAAAGGCAACTGTACTGTTGAGGCTTTGCAGAGAATTAAACTTCAGGAGGTTATGCTGCTTATTTTATCCTAAAAAAAAACTATTTAATTATTATTTATTTAAAACTCTTTTCTAGGCTGCCTGACTAAAAAAACACAACTCTCTGGGATGGTTACAATATTTAAAATATGGGTTTAAAAACATGATTAGTAAATTGTAACTAACTTAGGTCACTTGATCTTATTCAAAACAATATTTTTTTTATTTATACTGTATCTTTTTTTAAAAAGCAGAAGTTGCAATAAAATGTAATGCATGGGACAAATACTATACAGTAAAGTACATCCTGTCTGTCTGTCTCTGTCTGTCTGTCTATCTATCTATCTATCTATCTATCTATCTATCTATCTATCTATCTATCTATCTATCTATCTATCTATCTATCTATCTATCTATCTAATTTATTCACCATCCATCTCACCTGAGTGACTCTGGGCACCTTACAAAAAGTGGTAACAGGGAAAAGGAATGAGCTGAACCGGCGCAGTACCACACAAGCCTGAGCGAGAGATGGCTGGAGCTGCAGGGCTGTCAGGGCTCAGCGGAAGCACCAGGATCAGCACCAGCCTCCAGCTGGAGCTCGGCACTGATCCTGGCGCTTCTGCTGAGCCCAGAAGAAGCGCTGAATTTTGCAGCATCTCCAGGGTCTTGTGATTTACATTCAGATGCTTGGCAACTGAATTATATTTATGATGGTCACAGTGTCCCAGGGTCATGTGAAGTGACCAAAACCTACTGCAACCACCCAGCAGACGGGTGGAATAAAAACCAAACATCCCCCCACCCCACCCCTGCTGCCAATACTCAACAGAAATGCTCACAACAATGAAAACCTCGGACAGGAGGAAGAGCGCCGTCAGGCGGGCAGGCAGGTGTCTTGCTTGGCTGTGGCTTGGGGGGCACTTTTTTCATTGCTATTGTAACTTCGAACAGTCACTAAGCGAACTGTTGTAAGTCAAGGACTACCTGTACTTTATCACTTTTTTCCTTTTTTGGGGGGGGTGTCATCAGGTTTTTGACAGCTTGCTAGGCGACTAGTGGTACTTGGATGTTGCCATATCCTAAAAGTAGTACAATGGGTGAAAAGGTTGAAAAGCCCTGCCTTACAACAAAAAACATAATTTAAACAGGGAGTTAAAACAGAATTAAAGCAAAGTTAAAAATTAAAACATTGGAAGCTAAAGAAGTGGAGGGAGAACCCTCAAGCCACTCACCAGGATTGCATATCACTCCTAGACCCCCTCACCCCATGCCATTGGAAGGCCAGAAGAATGGGAACATCTGGGGGTAAGATGTTACAAAGAGCAGGGGCAATGTCAAAGAAGGCTCTTCCTAGATTGTGCCAGTCAGAATTCTTTAACTGGCAGGATCCACAATATATCCTCCCTCCCTGTCTGGGTGGGATGGATTGATCTAATTGGAAGAAGACAGTTCCTCAGGTAACCTGCTCCCGTGCCAGGAAGAGTCATGATTTAGAAAGCCTGTTCGAATGAAAAGGCCTCATGTGACTCCCTAAAACACTGATATTGGAAATATTAAGAGGGGACAGATAAGGCAATCCTGTTCTTGTTTACTAGCTACTTTTTGCTTACGTAGTAAAGCAGGGGTTCTCAACCTTGGCAACTTTAAGACTTGTGGACTTCAACTCCCAGAATTCCTCAGCCAGCTTTGCTGGCTGAGGAATTCTGGGAGTTGAAGTCCACAAGTCTTAAAGTTGCCAAGGTTGAGAACCCCTGTAGTAAAGGGAAAGCTGGCTGAGGAATTCTGGGAGTTGAAGTCCACAAGTCTTAAAGTTGCCAAGGTTGAGAACCCCTGTAGTAAAGGGAAAGCTGGCTGAGGAATTCTGGGAGTTGAAGTCCACAAGTCTTAAAGTTGCCAAGGTTGAGAACCCCTGTAGTAAAGGGAAAGCTGGCTGAGGAATTCTGGGAGTTGAAGTCCACAAGTCTTAAAGTTGCCAAGGTTGAGAACCCCTGTAGTAAAGGGAAGACCCTAAGGAGGACCCATCAGAAGGCCAGTTAACATGAACAAGGCTAGTCCTTGTAGAATTCAAGGCTTAAGGACACTTTTCCTCCCATCTATGTTAGACTTTGGTTCTTCCTAATGCCCCTAGTTGGTTGGTATAATGTTTTCAAAGAGAGAATCATAACTTTGATCTGTATTCACCAATAGAGTGGGAGTCAAAATAGTTCTGGTGAGATATAAGTCATGTGCCAGTTTTGATTAATTTTGGTCAGCAAGTCTTAAATTTTATTTCCACTTGACAGTAGTGCTTAGTCCAACCTGTCTCACACAATAATTGAAGAAGATCCCGGCATATATTGTTTTTAGCTTCTAGAATGCAGGTAATAAACGTAACAATAAATATAGCTGGCTGTAAGTACCATGGGCAAAAGATCTGAATATTTTGGGCTGACTGATCACATAGAATTGTTGATATTTTCCTCTTGTGGATGAATAGATGTAAATTCCGTAGAACCTGTTGGATTTTCTTCTGAATAAACATACTAAGACCTGGCTGCAGCATTTTTGTTTTGTAATTCCTATTGCAACAATGTGATTATAACTATAATGATGTATCAAATTATGCCAATTTCTTACATTGTTCTCATGAAGCAAGAAATATATCATAATTAACGAAGTGTTCTGTTTCCATTTTTTACACTTTCTAATTTGCTGCTGATTTTTTTTAAAAAAAATCCTTCAAAAGAAGCAGGTGTAAAATAATAACTCAGGACAGAACCAGTGATATTATGTAAGCTACGAAGTTCTATGCTAGGATGGCCTGCACTTAAACCTGCAAATCTATAACTGAATGATGTAAGATTAAGGTTCTAATAATCTGTGAGAAAAAGCAGTGTTTTCCTTCTGGTATATAATTAGAAAACCTGTGATCCATTGGGTCATCATTTCAGAGATATTTCCTTATCTAAACATAATGACCACAGGTAGGCAAAAAAGCACGAGGAACAGGAGAGACTTCTGAATTCATAGCCAGCTCCCCATTGACTTTCCTTGTGGGAACCTGGCAGAAAGCATTGAAAATGACAGTCATGACTGTGGCAGTGAAGCAGCACTGAAGTAGCTACAACTTTGCTAAATGTCAATCCTATGGGAGTCGTCATGGATCCTGGAGTTCAAATGCATTGTGTGAATTATCCCATTTGAGGTACGTTGATTGAGAAATTGTTGCCCTTTCATGTACCGTTTTGCCCAGTTGAAGGTTACAAACAAATAGTTACAAAAAAAATTAGTAATACCGTATTTCCGGCATATAAGACGACTTTCTAAACCATGAAAATCTTCTCAAAAGTCGGGGGTTGTCTTATACGCCCAGTCGTCTTATACACCAGAAAATACAGTAGATATTATTGGAGAACCTGTCCAGTGCAATACTGCATATGTTTATGGGGGAAGATCTTCTTCGCTATAAACAGCAAACAAATATCGAAACAAAAGAGTAAAATTAAAGGAACAGCAAGGAACAACATAAAATATTATTTTTATGTTTTTAAAGTTCATTTGAATACATGGGGCTTAGCTGGAAGTACATTTTTCTTATTGTAAGTTTAGCTTTGTGTTGGATTTTAAGCATCTTTCTGGTTGTTTTAAACCAGTCAGGTGCTTTTAAGAAAAATAACCACATGTATGCATGAGCATATTAAATAGACTGTATAAGCTGAACAAGTTCATAGGGTTCAGCAAGTATGAATTATTTCACTTTCAAACATGTAATTTTGAATGCAATTGAAGATAAAATTACTAGGTCTTGATTATGGCTTCCTTCTGGTATATGATACTAAGAGGGAATAGGGTACACTGATAGAATGTGTTGAGTACTGTGTGAAGATAAACAGGACTGCCACAGAAATACAAATTAAAGAATCTGAACCAACCTAGCTGGTTACATGAATAGATAGGATAAGAAAGGATGACATGATAATTTATACTGAAAAGAAATAATACAGGAAGCTTCATATGTTCTAAAGTTGCTGCAGAATAAATAATCTGCATTCTTAGGATGTACAGCCCTCCTTAGTTTCTGTAGTCACTTATGCAAGTTACAAGGCAAGAGTCACTTGTGTTTCCCCTAAGAGAAGAACCTAAGAGAAGAACAAAGAAGTTTGAAAAAGAATGAGACAGAGAGAGTGGGCAGGGAATGGTAAAAAGCTTTATGTTGATTCTGATCTTGACATGCTATTCCTGATCATTCCTTCATAGAACTTGGCATCAGAGTTTTCAAAAACAAAATACCAGTAATAGGATATATATTCTCTTGAAATTTGTGAAGTTAATACTTTATTTTAGCAATCTTTATAGTAACTATGTTGATTCAATATCTTAAAATTCTGTCATCTGTTTAGGATTCCCTCCCCCCCCCCCCGAATTTTCTGGCCCTGTAAACATAACATTTTTTTAGCATTTTGTGACAACTAGTATTTTGTTCTTTATATATAAAGTGATATAAATAAAGTGATTAACAAAAACTTGGATTGACCTCATCTTCCCCTCCTCCATCTCTTTATTTCTCATTCAACTTAATTGATGGTTTCTTTGTTGACTGCAGACTATAATTTGTCATTATATCTAAATCGACAAACTATTACTTGTTCTTCAGGCCAAATTTACAAAACAGCTTCAGTCATACTGTACAATATTAGATGTAATTAAAAGTGATAATTTGCCACAATCCAGCAGGAAAAAAAATATGAAAACATGTTCTGGTATTATTGATGCCCGGCTTAGGTGAAAGTCCTGGTTGTGGATATGCTGGAGGGTGTGTGTGTATTTGGCAGTTAAAGCCAGTTTGAAATTCTTGGCCATTTCATGTGAACCTTTGTTTAATCAATGGATTCATTGAAATGGCCCATTGGCTCTTACTAATGTCATGATACACACAGAAAAAAAGTAGGACTTACATCTCTTGTCTCCTGTAGGCACCATTGTTCCCAACAAATATAGAAACCCGCAAATGAAAGAAAGCTGTATTAATTTAAAATTAATTTCCTCTAACTCTCTCATTGTTAACAGTTTGTTGTAAGTTGAATGTCTGATCATTAGCAAACTGGGCACATACTTTATTGTAGCAATGACATGTCCTTGTGATATGCAGAGCGAAACCTCCCACAAATGCTCTATCTTTTAATTGCTGTTCTCATTGTCAATTTTTTCAACATACTCTTAGACATCCCAGTGTAGAGGCAGAGAGTATGGGCACCCTAGCAATCATTTTCACTTGCAAAATGAACAATTTTAGCCCAGGTTTTAAGAGTGTAGTTTGTTTTTCACATCTTATTTATTGTTGCTTATAGTTATTTCATTTTATCACCCGTATATACACACACACACATATGTAAATACATAGCTGTATATGTATGCACACTCAGAATGCACACTACCTATAAACATGGAACAAATTAGCTACCGGTAAGAGCAAAGTTCTGCTTCCTCTGAAATACATGAAAATATTTTGCAGGCATGATTAAAAATACATATTTCGAGATAACATATACACATGGATTCCTGCTTGTCGGCAAATAAAACTTGATTCTTGCTTATTTTTAAAAAAAATGTTAGGAGAATTTCTTGGGGAATAGTTTAATTGATGCCTTCTATCTGTACCTGAAAATGATACAGTATCATTTTTTTTAAAAAAACATATCATTTGTTTAAAATAGTTATCTCTTCATTTCTTCTTTATATAATAAAGTGAAATTAAAGTTTTTCTGAAATGCCTACTGAGATCAGTAGGGAAAAAGGCTCCAGGGTGAGATTCTGAAGAGGCCACAATATTATAATTTTCACATTTATACACTGTCTCCTGAGATAGTGTTGACATACTATATCTCTTCTTTCACCAAGTAGATGATAGTCTACTGTATGTGAAGTGGGATTGTCTTACAAAAGCACAAATTGTCTAATCATTGCAATTTACCACTTGCAGAAGGAGGACAAAGATCCCAGATACTATATAATAAAGAATAACTGAGCCAAGTCTTTGTCACTATTTGTCACATTTTCAAACTTTACATTCATAAATGTTCAGATCATTTCTAAACAGACATTTATGTTGCTATTTAAGGATGCAGAATTAATGCATGCAAAAATGCTATTGTGTGTGTGTGTGTGTGTTTCTATATATCTATATATAGACATATAGAGATAATGTATATACTGTTATATATACTGGAGAAAGAGTACTGTTTCTATATATATATTAATCCAAATATATATATATATATTCCTATGCATACAGAACAGTACAGTAGCAGGCAGAACTATGGAGCTTATATTTTGTTACTACTGTTTCTATGAGTACGGTAATTTTTTGAGAGAAAAATTGGGAGGGAAAGCAGGACTAGAAACTACTATTTGTAGTTGATTGCTGTTGTAGGATATATTATTCTTAATTTAATTTTCTGTTTCCTGTGCACAGGACTCTTCTTTCTTTACAGTTAAAACACTCTAGAAAACAAATTAGTAAGAGAAGGGCAGTGTTGCTCTAATTCCCCAAAACAATAGTAAATATGCATTGCACGGCAATGTGTAAAAAATAAAAGCTGCTTAGGAAGGTGAGAAGAAAGGAATTTCCTCCTCCACCCTGGCTGTTGCTAAGTTTCAATCTAATATTGCTGGAAAGGCGGAAGGGAGGAGGCAATAGAGAGGTTGCACTTATCCTCAGAATGTCACTTTGTGGGCTCATTCTGAAGGTCTTAAGGCAACAAGTCTTACAAACACTGTTTAAACAGTCACAGCTGATGGAAAAGCCATTTGAATGTGGGTGGGGCAGCACAAGGGACTAGGAGGGGGGGATTGAATTAGTTGAGCACACAGTGCTGTTAATTTTAGAGTGTCTTCCAGGGAATTTAGAGTGTTTGGTCACTTATTTCATGGTTCAATGCCAGTTAAAATTGCAGTTCACTCACATGTCCAAGAATGTCCATAGAAAGCTACATCTCAAAAGAAATAACAGATATCGCATGGTTCACCATGTGAGTGAAAAAAAATTAATGTAAATATGAAACTTCATATGATTATCCACAATTTTATATCGTACTTGGTAATGATGTGCTTTTTTATTGGACCTAGAAGCCCACTGGAAACTAATGCAGTAACCTCAGAATAACTTTTACAATAATGGATGTTTTCAACTACCGGTAGTAGCCTGGTCTGGCCACTATATTCTGCACTAATTGTAGATGCTCTCAGGTTGCATTGCAGTAACCAAATTGTAGGGTGATGGGGTGTAAAGGGGGTGGGAGAACCCTGATCTACTTAGGACCATAACTGATGTAATTATGCAGATGGATGATGGCCCACTTTGCTCCTGGCTTCCATTTGTTATTCTAGCAGGAGTTGTGAGTCTAGAGGGACCTCAACAGGAAGTATAGTATCTTCAAGACTAGTATTCTTGATTGCTTATTAAGAACCTCCACCTTGATAGTATTATTCTGAGCTTGTTTCATTCCATTGCTGATAACCTTCAGATACTAGTTCAAGACTTTCACATTATTTTCAGCTCACCCTGTGATGGCAGTATACAGTATGTCAGTATGATGGCAGTATGACAGTTGAGCGTCATCATCATACTAACAAAGAAAATTGGAAAACGCAAAACAGAATGATAGAAATACATACATTGTCAAGGAAATTAAAAACATATATTGACAATAGGCAAGCATGGTGATATAGACCATGACATTGTCCTGACTACATTGACAAGGCTGGGAACTTAAGAGAAAAGAGAAAAGCAAACATGAAAATATGAAGAGAAACTATTTCTTTATTGTTGCCAAGAAAAGTATATAGACAAGCCCATTTGGTTAACAGACTCAAAGGTGTCTTTATCTTGTATTCAGCTGAAAGCTTCCTTAAGTAGGACATCCTTATCTGCTCTTAAAAATAGCAGATACAGATTTGACTTACAGTCTACTGCTGCACTTGTTATAGAGGTGTATCCAGAAGTTCTCCCCTCTACCGCCTATGGAAGTATTATCCAGTTTCTCCACATTCCTGCCAACACATTTATGAGATATTGCTGTAAGTACTATTTAGCAGTATCAGTTTGAGGGACAATCTATACCAGGGGTTCTCAACCTTGGCAACTTTAAGATTTGTGGACTTCAATTCCCAGAATTCCTCAGCCAGCAAAGCAAAGCTGGCTGAGGAATTCTGGAAGTTGAAGTCCACAAATCTTAAAGTTGCCAAGGTTGAGAACCCCTGATCTATACATAAAAATTTCAAAATGTTTTATATTTTCTATGACCGTTCCATGTAGTTTCTCATGGCATTTTAATAGCAATTTTAACTAAGTTAATTTTTTTCCCTGATTGTATTGCTTTTAAATAATACAGGCAGGATATAAATAAAGCAATTTGTTAATACTTGGTTTATAATCTTAGGCTATAAGCACATGTCTTCAGCGTTCAAAGAGAAGACATATACCTTGTTAGGACAAGCTAGCTAGGTTGCTGTTAGCATACTACAAAAAGATTGCATATCTATAAAAAAAAGTTGCTTAAAAGTGGTTCTATATATGCATCACATTAGCATAGAAAATAATATATGAACCTGTAGCTATTATAATATAGGATGAACCGGAGTACTGAGATATATATCTTGCCTTTCCTTTGAGAGCTCAAAGCAGTATAGACAGGGATTTCCTCTCATTTTATCCTCACAACAGGGAGCCTAGGCTGGGCTAAAGAGTTTGAAGGATACTCCTATAAGCTCCATGGTAGAGTGGACAATTTCCCTATCTCAGTCCAGGACTTAACTACTATGATATTATTATAATTATTATTATTAATTTGACTTCTATGCCGCCCTATTCCGGAGAACTCAGGGCGGCTCACAACATAATAGAAATCACCAATGAAATACATGAATATAAAAACCCCTAAGTTAAAAAAGAAAAACCAATCATTCCACAAACATACACTGGCTAGGGGCAAGATGTTAGCTGCCCCAAGCCTGCCGGCAAAGGTATGTTTTAAGCAGTTTACGAAAGGCGGAGAGGGTGGGGGCGACACAGATCTCCGGGGGAAGTTGGTTCCAGAGGGCCGGGGCCGCAACAGAGAAGGCTCTTCCCCTATACAGCATTCAGATCAAAAGATAGGCACAATTATTATTAGATTGGGTAAAGTTCTGATAGGTCATTTGTGTAAGTGACCTACCATTGTGTAACATAATTAGAAGAACTGTCTGATTACCATCCAGCTGTTTCCAACAAATCATGATATATTAGATTGACGTAGCATTATTTGACTAACTATGGGTGCTGTGCTTCTTTCCCATCCCTACTGAAAACTTTTGGATTAATCTCTAGCTATAAATCAGGATGTCTGTCTTATCGTTATTATCAAGTACAGGTAGTCCTCTAGTTATAACTGTAGTTGGCTCAGGACTGCCATCACTAAGCAGTGTAATCGTAAAACATGATATCAATATGACTGCAACATTTAGCGATAGCAATCCAGGCAGTTCCAGTTGTCATAATTCAAAATACAGGTAGTCCTCAGCTTTCAACCACACTTGAGCCCAAAATTTCTGTTGCTACATGAGTCAGTTGTTAAGTGAGTTTTGCCCCATTTTATGACCTTTCTTGTCACAGTTGTTTAAGTGAAGCCCTGCAGTTGTTAAGTTAGCAACATGGTTATTAAGTAAATCTGGCTTCCCCATTGTCAGTCGCAAAAGGTGATCACATGACCCCGGGACATTGCAACCGTCATAAATATGAACCAGCATCCAAATTTTGATCTCATGACCATGAGGATACTGCAATGGCCATAAGTGTGAAAGTCACTTTTTCAGTGCTGTTGTAACTCCAAATGGTCAATAAATGGATAGTTGTAAGTCGAGGATCACCTGGATATGGCTCATTAAGCGGGAAGTGGATGGAGTGCCAAGTAAGGAGTGTAGGGGTACAGCAGGGTTGTGCAGGAGGCACAGCACAGGTTGTGTTTAACTTGGGGGAGGGGATGTTGCAGTGTGGTGCAAGCGGCACAAGTTCAGGAAGGCTGGAGAAAGAGCATGGAGTATGTGTGAGCACAAGGAGGTCCAGGAAAGGAGGCTGCTAGTGGGTATGTACACATGTATGAGTGCAAGAAGGGCAAGGAAAGAGGGTGCTGGTGCATGCAAGCATGTGTGCAAGCCCAGGGAGGCCAGGAAGGAGAGTGCAGGGTGCACGTGAGAAAGGGGGAAAGGAGGTTCATAAATGTGAATTTACCCAAATTTTGTTCACATGATCACCAGATGTTACCTAGTGTAACGCAACATTTGCAAGAAAACAACTAAGCTCAAACAGCACTAAGGACTCCACAGTTCAACCAAACTATATATATATTCTCTTCTAGTAGTAAACATTGTTAGGCTTAGCAGGTAACAAAGGCAAATTGATTTAACTGTATTATGCAGTCAAGCTATCCTATATAAAAATATGACTACGTTTTTATTTCTGAGATGACAAACCTGCTGAAGTTTATAAAGTTGTAAAGCTGTATTACATCTGTTTGTGTGTCATGTCTTGGCATTCTGTTGACATCAGATCTCACATCAGAGCTCCGTAATCTTCAAATCAACATTGGTTAGCTCATTGGTCTACATTCGTATTTCTGCTTCCCTACTGCAATCAGAAATAACAGCAGCAAGAAGAGTTTTTCTTTTCATATAATTACTAATCCCTTAAGTCTTCTTAATGGAAAAAAAGTCACTTGGCTATAATTAAATCTCACAGCCCCTGGACATAAAGAAAAATCAAATCATAACCATAAGGGAATACAATTAAAAGTTTCCGTTCCTAACTTATTAAAACAAACAGTGCAGCATGGTTTTGTTCAGATGTGGGAATGTGTGACATACTAAACCAACACTTCCTTAAGTTGGGTGGGATACCCAAAAGGTCCTTTTACGGATGCAGCATTAATTAATTGTTTTTGGGCGGTAGAGGGAAGAAACCAAATTAGAGGAAATGTTAGAATTTCCTTAGAGAGTCCTGGATGATGATGACAGGAAACTGTTGTTTTAAATGGCTTGAGTGCCTCATGTAACCTGTCCGGCACAGATCCTAGCAGGAGAATGTGAAAACATTTTATATTACAACAGCACTGCACTTCTAAATCCAACAATAACTCTCATATAAACTGCTAAAACAGAGAAAAATGACTATTTATTTACCATTCTGTTTACATGTTTCATCAAACCATGGTTTATTTTAACTGCTTAGGTTTTAAGGATTAAGTTCACACAATATTCAAAAGCAGGTTGGCTGGTTGGTTGTCCAGCACTGAAGATGGAGAATTCACCAATGGGTTTAGACTGTATTCCTGCCCAATCAGATCAAGTCAGCCAAAGTTGCCACGCCCGTCCTGGACCATAGAGATCCCAGTCTTGTCTTGATCTCACCCAGGACAGATGTGCAAGGTTGGCTCTTAGACAGGTACAGTCTCCATTGGTGGATTTTCCATTTTCCATTTCCTTAGTTTGCTGAGCTGTGCTGTTTTCAGCATAGAATTTGGCTTTCTATTAGCAATTAGTCTCCATTCAGGAACATCCTAAATTCCCCAATTCAATTCCTGACTGGGGGGGGGGGGAGACAGAAACTGAGTTTTCCAAGGAAGGAGATCCTTCCTTACACCTCCTCTCCCCACTCTGACAAATTGATCTCTCTCTCCGTCCTTAATTTTTGTTGCTTTCACCTGTGGACTAACGGCTGTTAGTCCCCAGCTGGTTCTGGCTCGACCTCATTTGTACCGGAGCTTGTGGCTGCAGCTCCGGTTACTGGATACAAGTGTCGGTGGGGGAGGTGTTGTTGCAACACGCCAGGATCTTCCTAGAGAATCCCACACGGCTAGATTTCTTTGGAGCTGCGGCTGCAGCTTCGGTGTTCGTTTAAGCTCGTCGTCTCTTTTGCTTTGGCTAGTTTTGGGGACTACGATTGTGCTTTTCACGACTGGAGGCACACCGCAGGCCAAACGGCCACTACTGATCAGCTGTTAGGCGGCTGATCGGAGGGACGCAACAATCTGTTTCTTGCTTCTTCGTTGTGTCTTCACTTAATTTGCCAGTTTGGGGAGTGGACTTTTCCCCCGAACAAGGGAGCACTTGTCCGGTGCCAGCACCTTCCCCCGGAGCCTCCCAGACGCGACAAGCCTAGCCTCCTTCTCTATGCGCGGCCGCCATCTTGGACCACATGGTCCCGGAACCCGGTTCCACTCCATTGTATAGGGAAAATACTGAAGGAAGGAGCTCATTCCTCCTCAATCTTGGACATTCTTACTTGTTGCCTGAGGGGGGATTTTTTCTATTGGGGGAGGTGGACTGAATCAGACAGTTGGGGAGAGTAAATTCTAGGGCCCACCATCGGCAAGCAGGCCACCATTTTGGAGACAGCCGCCATTTTGTTAGCCAGATAGGCCCATTTCTACCTTGAGGCCTGATACCTCCAGGTGCACCCAGACCCTCCAGGACACAGTTTGGATCTTGACTTGGGTTCATCTGAGTTTTATTCAACTCAACATCTGTCAGGCAATCATTATAAGCTTTCATAAATATCAGGCCCACTCTCCTTTACACATCATTGTTATTGGTCCATTTCAGTCCTGGTGTCTCCCGGCTCCACCTTGCTCATTCCAGACATACTAAATTACCAACATTTTTATCTCGATTCCAGGCGACCCTATCATGTGCCTGTTCTTATCCACAACAGCCCTTTCTGGATTCCAGGCGCCCCCCCGTCGTGCTTCTGTTCTTATCCACGTAACAGCTATAGGTGGATTCCAGGCATCCCCTGTCGTGCGCCTGTTCTTATCCACACAGAAGCTTTACCTGGGTTCCAGGCGTCCCCTATAGTGCGCCTGTCCTTATCCAGTGTGTAATACTCTCTGGATACCAGGGGTACCCTATCATGCTCCTGTGTTATCAGAGAATGGAGGATTCTTTGACTTCTACAAAGGGTGTTTTGCCATCTTCATCAGCCCCAATGAATCCTACTTCATCTAGTCTGGAGGGCGCTGACAGGACTGCGGCCAAAACCAAGGCCAGAGCTACCGCCAAGACCTCCAAGAGAGCTGAAAAGCAGGCCAGCCAGAGACACCAAGCTCTCGAAAAGGAATTTTTGAGGGCACAGAAAATAGCCAGGTTAGAGACCCCTCAAGCTGAAGGGCTGAATTTTGATCTACCCCTGGGGCCCCCAACTTCCCCCCTGGAGATATGGTTGATGGGAGAACCCTTACATTCCCTGGCACAGTGTGGGACGGGGGGAGTTCTCCCCATTTCCCAACCCGCTGCTACACGGGCTCATCACGGGACCCCCAAGGCTACCTTCACCCCTACTGCAGGCGGGCTTCGGCCAAGTGAACCTGTCTCCCTCCCCACGGAGGACTGTCTAGCCTTGCTGATTGCGCAAGCAGTAGACCGCGCTCTTGAGGCCAGGGCGCAAGCCCCTAGGCCAGCTCCCGCCGCTCACCTCCCTATTCCTCAGCCGGTTCCGGAAACCTATTACGCTCCTTCTTCCCCGTCTGGGTTCACCTGTTCTGAGGGCTCATCCATTCGTGAGCATGACATTGATCAGGGGATTCCAATGTCTGAGGAGGAAGCGCTTCCTCCCAAAGCTCCTTCATTTAGTGGCCTCTTCAATCCTTCCTTCTTTGTCCCCTTACTCCGCAAGGCCACATCAACGGCCCATCTCGGGCCTGATCCTTCCTCAGCAACGACTACGGTCTCCCCAGACTTGGAGGTGGACCCAAACTTCACTGAACCGGTGGCAGCTCAACACTGCGTTCCTTGTCCTCCCATGTTCCTGAATGCGGTCCAGAAACAGTGGACATCTCCGGCCTCCCTTCCACTCCCGGGTAATAGTGACAAAAAGCTATACAACGTGGCCAAGGATTTGGAGGAGGCCCTGGAAGTGCCTGCAGTGGATGAGCCATTAGGGCCCCTAGTATCACCCACCATCATTCCCGGAGATGTCTCTGAGGCTCTCAAAGCTGAGGACCGTAAGTGTGAACTCGCCTATCGCAGGACGCACCAAGCGGCTGCATGGGCTATTAGAGTGGCCACCTCCGCATCTTTCTTTAACAGATCCACCCTTCGCTGGCTCAGGCAGCTCCAAGCACGGATTCCAGCGGAGGATATCCGCACCCACCAGGATCTTACCAAGATGGTGGCGGCCACCGAGTATGCATCAGACGCCACTCTCCAGGCCACTAGATTTTCCTCCAGGGCCATGGCGTCCAGCGTCACTGGCTGCCGTATGTTTTGGTTGAAGCACTGGCACGCCGACGCCAAGTCTAAGCGTCTGTCGGCGGCACTATATCAGGGAGGTAAACTATTCGGAGACGCTTTAAATCCTTATCTCACCGAAAAATAAGGACAAGCCCAAGGTCCTTAATCATCTCCTTAAGAAATCGGACAAACGGTCCAATTCTTACCCATAAAGACAGTCCTTTCGTGCAGGGACGAGGTACAACTACACCCAGCCCTTCCGTCCCTTCCCGGACAGGCAGGACAGACAGTCTGACAGACAGAAGGCCAGACCCAGACAGCAACCTCAGGGCAAGCACCCTTTTGGGGGAACGGCCGACCGTTCCGCCGCTCCAGGTGAATCACCAGCGGTTTCTCCCATAGGGGGCAGACTCTCCCTCTTTGCCCACCAGTGGGAGGCCACCACGATGGACGCATGGGTACTCAACACCGTATGTCACATCCTGTCATTGGAGTCCATCTCCAACCCCCCAAATTGATTTCTCTCTTGCCCATACCCCCCGGAACTGAACAAAGAAAAGACTGATGAACGAAGCCGTTCAACATCTGTTAAACATACGGGCCATAGAATGGTGCCGGTGGACCAGAGGGGTCAGGGATTTTATTCCATCCTCTTTGTCATCCCCAAGACATCAGGGGGATGGAGAGCCATTTTAGATCTCAAAGGCTTGAATTATCATCTTGCATATTGCAAATTCAAGATGCAAACGCTCCGTTCCATCTTGGGAAGCATAAGAAAAGGGGACTTCCTGACATCTATCGACCTCACGGAAGTGTACCTTCATATCCCCATCTCTCTCGCCCACTGCCGGTTTCTAAGGTTCGCACACAAGGGGCATCACTTTCAATACAGGGCACTACCGTTTGGCCTATCATCGGCTCCCAGGGTATTTACCAAGATCCTGGCGGTTCTAGCAGCTCAGTTAAGGATGGTACCAGTCAGAGTCCAATGTTACCTGGACGACATATTAATCCAGCCATCGTCCACCCAGTCCACCATGGCAGACCTCGAACTAATGGTAAAGCTGCTCCAGGATCACGGGTTCTCGGTAAACTTCCCCAAGAGCCATATGGTTCCCACAACAAGGCTGTTACACCTCGGAGCCATCATAGACACGGTGGAGTGCCAAGTGGTGCCTCCACCTGAGGATCTTTAGAGAAATCTGTCACCGTTTCGGCCTACCGTTTCTGGACCTCTTTGCATCCCTGGTGGGGACCATCATAGACACAGTGAAGTGCCGGGTGTATTTATCTCAAGAACACCGGGACAGCATAAGGGAGTCA
Source organism: Bothrops alternatus (assembly GCA_034064705.1). Taxonomy (NCBI): domain Eukaryota; kingdom Metazoa; phylum Chordata; class Lepidosauria; order Squamata; family Viperidae; genus Bothrops; species Bothrops alternatus. The sequence continues at coordinate 9,203,118 of JARGCV010000087.1, forward strand.
AATTTGGAGGATTCCTCCAGACTGGGTCTCGCTCAGTCAGGGGACCATTCTCCATCCGGAACCCCAATGGCTCCAGTTAGCCGTCTGGCACCTGAGCGCTCAATCTTGTCATGGGAGCTTTGCTCCCCAGGGGTCATTATGGTAATCCAGGCCTCCCGTCACCCTTCTACAAACTGTATTTACGAGGCCACGTGGAAGAACTTTCGCACCTGGTGCTCGGGTCGACACTTGTCACTCCTGGAACTCACGATTCCCCATATCCTGGACTACCTGTTAGAGGGTCTGGAGAGGGGCTTGGCCCCAAACACATTGCGCAGACAGATAGCTGCTCTCTCCACAGACCTCACCTGTGACTCCGTGGGGTCTTTGGGACATCACCCCTTACTCCGCTCATTCCTCAAGGGGGCCGCTAACACCAGACCTCCTATAGTGCACAGGTACCCTTCTTGGGAGCTACCACGAGTCCTTCAGGCTCTGACCAAGTTGCCTTTCGAGCCCCTAAGAACGTGCAACATTCGCTATCTGTCCCACAAGGTTGCATTCTTGGTGGCAATCACGTCAGCGCGACGTATTTCCAAATTGGCAGCACTTTCTACTCGAGATGACCTGTGCATCTTCCACCAAGACCGAGTGGTCCTTCGCCTCGACCCTACTTTCCTTCCAAAGGTCAATTCCCTTTTCCACAGAGCCCAGGAAATAGTGCTCCCGGATTTTTGCCCTAACCCATCGCATGATCTGGAATGACAATGGCATCTACTGGACGTCCTCAGAGCGCTCCGGTACTATTTTTCATGGACAGCGGCATTCCGCAAATCAGAGGCCCTCTTTGTCTCCTTCCATCCTTCCTCCAAGGGTCGGAAGGTTTCCTCTTCCACAATTGGCAGGTGGATTAAGGCGTGTATTGCGGGGGCGTACCAGACTGAGTCATTGCCAGTCCCTCGATGGGTCATAGCTCACTCTACCCGGAGTGCAGCTACTTCCGCGGCCTGGGCCGCTCAGGCGTCCACTGAGGACGTCTGCAGGGCAGCCACATGGTCTTCACCATCTCCTTTCACACGGCACTATAAGATCGATAGGTTTGCCTTGGCAGAGGCCTCCTTCGGTAGGAGGGTTCTCCAGCAGGTTGTACATCAAAGTGCCACACTGGACCGGTCTACTTCCCACCCTCAGGGACAGTAGGCTTTGGTATGTCCCATTGATAGATTCTCCATCTCCAGTGCTGGAGAAGGGGCGTTGTCTTACCTGAATGCCTTTTCTCAGCACGGAGATGGAGAATCCACTCCCACCCTGGTAGGTCATCTAGGCCTAGGGTTAGTCGATTTTTGTGAGCCACAACATCTTGCTGTCAGTCAATGGCTACACTCACGTCAAGACTGGGATCTCTATGATCCAGGACAGGCGTGGCAACTTTGGCTGACTTGATCTGATTGGACAGGAATACAGTCTAAACCCATTGGTGGATTCTCCATCTCCGTGCTGAGAAAAGGTGTTCAGGTAAGACAACGCCCCTTTTGCAGAAATCTGAGCGATGCACGTTCACAGTGTTCTGTACAAAATAGCTAAATTAATAATGTTAAATATTTTTATAACAGCTACAGGTGCAGTTCTACCATTTAGTACAGTATATCTATCCCAGGGGTGTCAAACTCGCAATGTCACATGACATGTCACGCCGTATCGCGACTTTTTTTCCATTGCCGGCAATGGGGTAGGTGCAGTTTCGGCATGACGCTTCTGGCCCACGGGCCGGCACATTGACACCCCTGATCTATCCTAATCTAAGAGGGTGCACATGGTACATAGTCTAGGTATCCTCTGACTGCAAGGTCACATCTTCTACAATTGACCTTAGATTCTATAGAAGATCTACAGATCTTTTTTGCTACTGAAAAGTTAGTCTTTGAATGAATCATCAACTTAAATTCTGTGACTCTGATTTGATGGCAGGAGTGACTCAGATAGTCACCACCTCAGGAGAAATAAAACTATGTGGCCCAGCAGTGTACAATCTTAAATAGTCTGGTCAGATGGGATATGATACTTCCTCCCACCCCCAGTTCCCACAACGATGACTCCGAGACTGTCACTTTCTGGCTTTCTTTTTTTAAAGCTATTCAAACCATTGTGGACATTTATGGACATTGTTGGGAGGATGCTAATCCATCCTCATTCCTTTCTTCCACTCCCCATGTAGCCAGAGGGGGTTAAAAGTAAAAGGAAAGGGGAAACTGCATTCCTAGAAGAGCTTCATTTTGGAGAGGCTGCATTTCTTTGTGCTGGTAAGAGGAAGGGAAGATCAATTCTCTTCCTGTTTGTGTGATATGGCTGACTTGGGTTAGTTTAGCCTCAAGCTTGGGATTGCTTAGCCCTGAAGATAATCCTCCTTTATTTTCAGAATCAAATAACATATTAACCTGCCTCTTGATTGAGTTAAATTTGCTGGGCAAACATAACCAAAATATGGAGCCGCAACACTTTAAATGGGGACTAATTTATAACATGGAACTCTGTAACATATTGTCTTCATGCAGAATTCAACTTTAACTCCTGTTGTTTGACCTGGACATTCTTAAGTTCTGTGACACAGCTTTTAATTTCTACTTCTGGAAAGGGTCATGAGAGTATGTATCTAGGAAATGCTGTTTCCTTTTCTGTACAGATTAAAAAGCAACTGGGCTTCATTCTTTCAAAGTTTTGATTTCTTGCTGTTAAACTAGCTTTCCTTGAATCTACACTGAAAATGATTTATTGTAGCCTTCTTAGCTTCAGAATCTAGTGTACCAAGTGTGAATTTCCCATACTCTGCTAGAAGATTCTAATGAAAAATTTAGAAAGCATTGTTTTTTTGTGTCAAGTGTTAGAATACTGCTGACAGTATAGCAAAAGCCTTACGCTAGAATAACTACTAGTCTGAATAATTATACAGTAGCTTCTAGTATGTTGGGAGGACACACTATCTTTCTCTCCCTGGAAATTGAATTGCTCTTGAAATAAATGGTTGCAGAAGTGAATGTAGGTTGCTGCTTCACACACACACACATAAAAAAAAATTAAACATCTGGCTACAATCATGTCATTTTCTATAATTTTCAGGTACATAGGAATCTTAGGTTTTCCCCATCACTTTTTATCTAGGCGTTTTATATGGAAATGCCAGGGACCTCCCTTGAGACTTCCTGCAAACCATGTGCTCTTAATTTCATGTAAATGTTGTCAGGATTTATACTATGATTTCAATCTTACATCTGGTGAGATTTATTGAGGGCCCCCAAAGGCTTATAAGCATTATCGCTGTGTAACACTTTGGAATTGATCCTGTAAAGATGCTTTAGAACATGTATATTTAAGAGCCTGAAAGCTAATAGAGTGTAAACATTTATGTTATAAGAAAAAGGATGGTACCTAAAGTAATTTTTTCCTGTTGGGGTTCCAACTGTATGCATCCTATAGGTTTATCTTGATTTAATGGTATTTTGCCCAATTAATGGGATTTTTGTCAAACCCATTCTTGAACTAAGTATAAAAGGTGAATCCGAGACATTTAATCTATATAATTTAAGATCTATAAAACATTCCTAGGTATCATCTATAACTTTTCACGTCTACTTCATTTGTGGTGAAATTAATCTGATCAGTAGTAGGTTTCTTAAGGGCTACAGATCTGCATTTTAAAACTTAAATTGTGAATATAGCAAGCAAGCGTACTGTGGAAACTAAACACCGGGATTTGCTGCCACGTAACATGCAAACTTACTGCAGAGAAACAGGGAACAAATAATATCTAAGGTTTCGCTTTAAGTCCTTGGATTTCTGGAAGTTAAATGACCATAAAGGAAATGGCCTTCTGTGTCTGATTTGGATTGGGCTATTACAATGGGTTGTGAAAACCCTGATGCAATTGCCACATGGCTGGAAGGACTCTTATAGAGCAATTATTATAATAACTGTGTCTGCCTCCCACAGTCCAACCCTTCCCCCTCCCGAGATGTAACAAATGCCTGCCTAACTATGAAGCTGTTAGGAAAATTATTCCATTCCTGGATTCCTAGTTAATCCCTGTAATACTCCTACTACCCATGAAAAGACTCCTTATCTTAAATCACAATCTTTGGCTGCAACAGCAGCTGTTGTCAGCCCTAATTGAGATTGCTGGTAGAGCAGGACCAAAAGAGTTGCATGGCTGCAACACTTGGAATTGTGGTTTAAAGTTACAGTCTCCTCTCTGGCGTCCTACAAACATATCTGGTTCTTGCTTAATTTCTAGCCTGAGCATGTTGCCTGTCACCAATACAGTTCTGTTTTCTGTAAGCACAACTCTGCATCTCACCTTATAACAACTTCAATTATAATGAATACTGTCGTTTTAACTAAAGTTTTCTTAAGAGACCCAGTCTGGTGTAGTGACTAAGGGATCAGGTTAGAAATTGGAAGACCATGAATTCTAGTCCTGCCTTAGGCCCAAAGCCAACTGGGCTGATCTTGGGCCAATCACCCTCTCTCAACCCTAAGAAGGAGGCAATGGCAAACCACTTCCAAAAAATCTTACCAGGAAAATTGCAGGGACTTGTCCAGTCAAGCTACTGACTCAGAGGCACCAACCCCTCCCCTTTGTTATTAGTGCTTGCAACGTCTGTTTGCTACAGGTGGAAGCACTGGGAAAATTTACCACTTGGTTCTGATTAAGGGCTTGTTAAAAACACATTACAGCATCCAGAAATACTGAACTGCCATTCTTCAAGTGGCTGTGGATGCTGGAAGTCCAGTGGCATATCACAAGATAGCATATTGTATATAGCTGCTGTGATATAAGTGAACCTTGAAAGAGATAAGGTAAAATAAATTACCTGCTCATAAACTAAGAGTACTATAGTCAAAGATTTCCCAATATTCCTATGACAATTTCTGTGAACATTATGAAACGTACCTTTTTAGCTTTTACAATGATGGAGATGATAAAAGTGTAAAAATACCTGTATTTTAAGTGCTAAGAGAAACATAGGGGATTCTCCCTGATCATGTTTTATATACATTATAGGTCTAGATCTGATTTAAGTTTTAGTTAAGTCTGGAAGTTTGAAAATGAATGAACATAATTGTCCTTCTCTTTTTTCCCTACACTGCTGCTTGGTGCTTTAAAAAGTGGGCTGCAGATATTTAGTTCAACAGATAAAAACTGGTAAATGTATCCAGGTCACACAGTAGCACAAGTTGGTGCTTAATCATTCATTTATTAGTGCTAGGTTATTATGCCTGAAAGACAAATGGTAAGAAATGGTGTCACTCTGTCTCAATGGACCACGCTGAAGATGAATTGGACAAGGGTAATCTGCCTTCCTTGTATTCATCATACTTCTACCTAGAGCTGAAGCACTCGCAGCTGTTTGTCTCTCAACATGGAAATTGTAGTTTTTGATTTCCCTATCAATATCTTACAATTCTTTTTTAACAATTGATGTTTTAAAATGTAAAGTTAAGATTAATTAGCAAAACAAAACCCCATCTACAATCATACTCATGTTCATTGTGCTGTCTATAAGTATTATGGCATACTTTTCAAATATGTAAATGCAATATTGGAAAATTAATAAAAAAACTTGGACAGAAAAAAATAAGTATTATGGCATGGCTGAAAAATGAGTTCTCAGTATAAACTTATACTTTTTCTTGTCTTTGGTTTGTTAGTGGAATGTTGCTACAACAGTGTCAAAACTTTAACTGTGTTAAAAGTCTGGGTCTTTCCTGCATCCTGTTTTGGTTCCAGAAAAGAATGACTTTTGCTAACATAAATTTCACATGAAGAAAGTCTGTGAGCTCAACAAATTTAACAAGGTTCAGATGGAGGATTTCCCAAAGGACACTCTAGGATGTGAGAAATAATGTTAGTGATCCAGAGTTTAATGACTTAGTTCTGTACAGAGATTTCAGGCATGGTGGTCTTCTTCAAATGTTTCATTCATACAGACATACTACTTTATTTTGATAAAAAATGATTCTTAAATACTGTTATTTCTACTCACGTAGTGCGTAAACACTATGTGCCTATTCATATTCTGTGTAAAATGTTTGGTTTTAAATAAGGTTTAAAGCCCATTGTAGTTTCATGTGTAAGGTCAGATAATAGTTACAAGAATATGGTTCCCATACTGTATTAAGGTAAATCTCTATAAAGCAGAATGGTAGATTAGAGCTTCTACTCTCTTCAAGGCCAGTTTTTGCTTCCAGCACATTTGCATAAATCTTGGGTTAGCAATGAAAACAATTTGTTGTTTTCCTGGTCAGCAGCTGGTTTTCCTGGTTGGCTATTTTGAACTAAAGGCTAAGATTCCAAAAGTTCTTTTCTCTGTCTGGTTACAGTCTTACCGCACCTCCATTTGGGTTTTTTAATTTTGTTTTTGTTTCTTTATCAATCTGGAAGCCAAGGAATCCGTTGAAGGTACAATTTGGCCTGGGGACACCAGTTCTTGGGCAATAGTTTGATGGCTGTAGAAATAATCCATAGGTATTCCAAGTTTTTCTCCTGTTGAATCCTTTTCCCACAGGTCTCATATATAGACTGCAGTTATTGCTGCTCTTTAAAACATTTTTTTTATAAAGATAAGACTGGGGAGAGGGAAGTAGAGTGCCAAAAATATTGGTTCAGAAAAGTTAAATTACAAACTGGAAAAAAATGTGTTGTGCATTGCTGAGTGCTTTTAATAGGCTTCTTCATATTATACTTTTCTCCAGCACCGATGAGGTTACCTAGTTAAGTAATGAAAACAAGCTCAGAGAGCACCAAGGACCCCCCCTTTTCTCTAGTATATTCTGAAGAGAGCCACTTCTTTTCTTTGATCCTAAAAGGAAAATGGACGTGCATCTCTTTGTTTTTTCTAAGGAGTCCAACAGGTTCTTTTCCTCTTTGTTTTCATTCACAAATGACTGGTCTGCAGATACTGATAATAAAACTATGTTTTAGCGCTGCTGGGATAAGACACAATGAGCATTGCACTCAAAGGTTGCCAACTCTCTGGATCGTTCATAGCTAGAACATTGGAAGCCTGTCATTATTATATACTGTAATTTCCCATCTGCCTTGTGGTCATCTGCAGTGTGAGTACTCTGCTTCTTATAATCCACGGGTGTCAAACTCACCACGTCACATGACGTGTCGCAACAAATCGCGACTCTTTTTGCATTACCAGCAATGGGGTGGACACTGCTTCGGTATGATGAAACCAGCCCACGGGCCAGCAGTTTGACACTCCTGTATAATGTAACTCATTCCCTTTAGCACTGGGACTGGAATCTATTGTCTATTACAGGGAGCAAATATACAGTGAAAATGTTACTGTGAATGATGTTCTGTAAACCATGTTGGACCATAAATGATAATTATCTGTGTTTAATGTTGCTTGAGCTAGTGTAGTTTGAAATGGTTGCTCCTATTTTCATAATGATAATAGGGCTAAAATTCCCTTGAATTAAACTCATCTTGTGACTATATAGGTAGCTCTTGTGCAATCTTTTTAGCAACAATATAGAAGTGATCTGCTGTTGCCTTTTTCTGGGTTTGTTTTTACTTCTCAGCTTAGCCTGTAATTTTAGGATTTTCAGGTCTCCAATCCAAAAACTGACTGATCTACTTAACGTTTTGACATGTAATGTTGGCTAGGTGCTGCAACTTGCTGCAAGTCATAGTAATTTGCTGAGTATTTTTAAAAATGCTTCATCCAGTATCCTAGATCATTCTTTTTTATTACAGCGCTTTCATACCTTGATTGCATTCCAGTGGGTATCATTGCAGAATTCCTGTATTTAAAGATTGTTCATACTTGCTTTGGTTTTAATGCAAGTTTTTCTGAGGTATTGGAACTGTCCAGTTGTGATAAAGACTGGTCTAGTATTTATAAATAAAAGGAAATGAATTGATGAAGGCTCAGGCAATTCCAATAGTTAACTATTGGTCAGATAAAAAGTTTCATAACTACGTATGAGAAGATTCTCAAATTTTAAAGCTGAAACCACCTTATATATCGTGGCTCACATAATGCAAAGATAAAGGTGGTTTGTTTGGTGTTTAGCAAGGGGGGAAATGTTATAATACTGCAACATGAGAAAAAACACTTATCCTTGATAAAAATTTTAAAAGTATGTATTTTTGAAGTGAATTTAGCTTTAATATTGGTGGTCTAATAGGTATAAAAATCAAAAGTAGTTTTGAAAGTGTTATTTTTTGTGTGGGGGAGGTATTTTAAGAGATGGAAAAGAAATTTCTAAAAATTCAATCAATCTCCTAGAATGTTAATAACTGTCTCAGGCACCAGTTTTTATATCAAACGTAAGATGAACTCGGCTTGCTCACATCCTGTTTTCAAAATTAAAATATTTGTTTCATTCTTACTTAAAAAGGGATTGCAAGTAAACATCATGTGAATTATAAATAATAAAAATGTGCATTTTCCCTTTTAACATCAGTTGTTTGCAGCTTAAGGCAGGAAGTGGAAAAGGAAAGACTCTGCCTTAGTGAACTATCCAGTTGTTGATAAGGTCTTGTTCTGTATGACTTCATACATTCCTTCAGAGAAATGAAGTTGAAAGAGCTACCCTTGTGCACAGCTGTTGTGAGGATTGTTTGGCAAATTGCCCTTCCTTTCCTCTTTTTCTTAAAACGACTGGATGCTCATGTGCCTTAAAAGTTCTAATTAGTATTTATTGAAATCTCATTTTTTTCCTATATAAGTTTATCTTTTCTTGGCATGTGTGTTTTTTATTGTAATTTCATTTATTCTTTTTTTTTTTGAAAGCTGGATATAAATGAATTTGAACTATGTTTGAATTAATTCTGTTCTAATAGTTTTAAGATAATTATATTTTAAAAATTAGACATAGGAATGGGTAGAGTCAATTATATGGATGGTTAAGGCTTCTTGTAAAGAAGTCTAAATGGATTGATACATTCATGTACTGCAGGGGTGTGAAACTCGCAATGTCATGTGACATGTCGCGACTTTTTCCCCTTGCCGGCAATGGGGTGGGCGCGGTTTTGGCGTGCCGCATTCGGCCCGCGAGCCAGTAGTTTGACACCCCTGATGTACTGTATTGCTTGTTAGAATCCTGTGAATTTTTTTTCAGAACAAAACACTAATAATATATATTTTCATGAATTTAGCATTATATAACATTGCTTATTTCCAGTTAAATTAAAAATACTTGCTTCTCTTGTAGTAGCAAATTATGAATATAAACAGGAATAGTTTAGGAATGTCTTATAAACAATTTTATATTCAGATCATATGGAAATTGGTATATAGTTTCTTTATGATTGCTTCTGCATTTCTAAATTGTTTGTCTTGTGATGATACAGGTCAAGGTCAGCAAATCCTCAGGGAAATGCAATTATTTAAAAAAACAGTATATGAAGAACACTTTTTGAAGTCTTATCTTTCCTCCTCCTTTTTTACATTCTAATTTATTCCCAATCATTATTTGCAGTTTTCCATAATGAGACATATAACAGGAGGATTTGGTTACTCTCATGGCTTTTGTGAAGTTGAGAAGAAAGAAGTTAACTGTACGAAGATATATGTTTCTTCATTTTTCTATTCATCAAACCAAGATTTGATCATACAAATATAGTTATGTTTGAACCATATTAGCTACGATTTGTCTATAATATATAACCCAATTTGTCATCTGAATTGGAAACTGTTTTATCAATTCTTTAACCTCAGTGCTCATATAATAACCTAACCTAACCTAATTATGATCAGTAAGATAGAAGACAGGATAAACTTATGAATTTTCAGGTAGATAAAAAAAAAGCTTTTAAGTCTGCACTAGGAGTGATGAAGGGCATTAAATTACATAATATAATAGAAATTTGTGCAGTGTCATAAGACTGCCTTTTGGAACAGAATTTTCTCATGAACTGATGAGTTTTTATTTCACGGTGGCAAATCCACTTTTATATTTGCACTCATTGAGTTTATAATTCAGTTTATCATTAAGGCAATTAGATTAGATTAGGTAATTAGATCAACTGAACCCAGTTTTCTAAGTACCTTTGATGTGTTGAGCTTGTCATTCTCTTGTTATATGTTGGCTTGTTTGCCAGAAATTTGGGGAGAATGCAGTCCCAACGTATGAATAACAGTTAAAATGGACTTAGACTTTTAATTCCATGCACAACAATGCTTGCAGAGCCCAAAGTCAAAGTATTTTTCCTACCACGAGTGCTATCTAAGCTTCCACTTCATATCATTAAAGCATAAATGGGTGACCCATAGTGTAAACTGTTGTATCTTTGGACAGTGTTTTGGCAACTTTTAAAGGGAGAGACAAACAGCTTTGTACCTTTGCTGTAATCAGTATGTTTCTAATCCATGAAGTTGCTATTGTCTAATCATTTTAAATTGACATTGCAGACATGTACTCATAGAACTCATGAAGAAAAAATATAATTAATTGCAGCATTTTGCCATTAATGCAAAAATTCTGTAAAAGGTGGCAGATGCACAAATTAACGTATTTTTTAAGCTTAAAACCATATTTTCTCTAACTCTTAAGCGAATGGTTGCTAGCTTATCAAATTATTTCTTTACAAAATCATCTTTGGAAAAACAAATTCATATTTTGTTATTTCAGCTGATACTTGGTACACATTTAAAAAAGCATGGGGCAAACAAGCCTCACATGAATTTGCTGTGAGCCACACAGCTGTTTTTAAACAAGGCTGAACAAGAATTATATGTGTGTGGCATACAGTATTAGGAATTATATTAGGAATTATTTAGGTCCTTCGCAATATACTTAAGGAGGCTTTCTGGGTTATTCCATCATTGGTTTGACTGCCGAGCAAAAGTATAGTTCTGGCTTTGGCCAGAACTATGTTAAATGTTATTTTTAGTGATGGTTTTATTGTACACTTTATTTTTCTTCTATTACTGTACTTCTATTTTTATTGTAAAGTTGCTCTGGGAAAATTTTCTTGAAGGGCAGGATATAAATAACAATAATACTGCTTGTTTACTTTTGGCACAGTTCAGGAAATTTATCCAGTTGCAGATACTTTCTATTATGACCAAACATTCCTGTTCACAGAAGGTTTAGAGTGCAAGGATGGTTGGGAACAATAACCATTGAATTCTGAGTGAGTTATTTCTGAAATATATGCATATATGTATATAAAGCTGTACAGGTAACTTATGTTCTGCCCTATTGTGTTTTCCAGTCCCCTAAACTGTAGACTCTTAGCTACATGGCTAGTTTTGGATGTAATTATTTTGGTTGCCTAGCAGTTAGGACTCTGGGCTGTCAACTGGAAGGCTGGCAGTTTGAGACCTAAATATCATGTGATGGGGCAAGTTCTCATTCTTGCTCCAGCTCCTGCCCACCTAGCAGTTCAAAAGCACGCAATTGCAAGTAGATAAATAGACACCACTATGGTGGGAGGGTAACAGAGTCCCATGTGCCTCGGCGTATAGCCATGCTGGCCGTATGACCACAGAAGTATCTTTGGGCAATGCTGGCTCCCATGGCTATTAAACAGAAATAAGCACCGCCCCCTAGAATTGGACACAACCAGATAGGAGAAATCTTTACCCTTTATTTTGTTCATAGAGAAAGTTGTAGTAGCTAAGAAGTACAATGAATGTTCCTAGCGATTTTGGAGGGTTTCTTTCATTTGGGTTAAACGTATTTTTTTTTTGCAAAGAGAATACTGTAGTGCCTAGGAAAACACTTTTTAAAATGGTTGTGAAACCTAAATCACAAGGCAAAGTGAGATAATACAATTTTCACTTATCCATAGTGGAACAGATACAGTGTAGGTCTGATTCCAGTCTGGGATCGCTTTGGCTTTAGCCTTATGCTGCAAGGCCAGAGCTTACGGTGGCAGAACTAAAAAGAAAAAAAAAATCCTTGTTTTTCTGAAATCTTTGGGAATGAGAAAAAGGAGAATAGCAACCAATCTATTTGTCTTTAGATCAGAGTGAATCATGTGAACAATGATCAGAGTGTCTTGGAGAGACCTAGAGGATTAAGAAAAATCCATAGCTTTACCATTCACTATATTTATTTCCCAATCTCTTTATTCATAGTAGGTTTGTGGTCGTGATTTTTGAGTTGTACTAGCTGCTACCGGTAGCTGATTTCTTAATAATCAGTTTCATTTTACCCACAAAATCAGAGAATTAATTCTTTATACTTCCACTTCAAATCTCAAATTATTTACTCTGCAAACCATAATCTGAATTTTAGCATAGACTTTCTTTATTATAAGGATTAATCCTGCTCATTTTTAAAATTATGTCCCTGAATAAGAAACTTATGCTTGGCTAGATGCCAATGTATTCTTATGACATTTTTCCCATTTTATCCTTTCATAAAGAGTTAGGGATTTTTGTTTTTTTGCTTTTGTAGATTTAATCCCATTCCAATGGATGGGAAAAATGAAGCTACCATCTTTAGCAGCAGAGTTTTTCCTTCTAAACTAGGGGAAATGGTGCTATGTTTTCTAAAGCACATCAGATCTAGCCATCAAGAACAAATGATCTGGCATTCCTAGGAATATATCTGTTTATTCTTTGGGGCCCCTCTAAACAATTATTTCTTGATCCCACCTTCAGACTGTTCCCATGTAGTAGTTCTTATGCACCCATTGATCTTGTTTTTATGCAGCTCTGACTGCAAAGATTACAAGTTGTGATTTAAACTTCCAAAATCAGTGAGCTTTGAGGGCACATGTCTCCCTGTTCCCAGGAATTCTTGTCTTAGCTGATTTTCAGCTACCTGAACTCAAAGTTGTCTAGCAAATTTCACAGGCAACCTAACCTTAATCTTTATACTAAATTTCCAATCAACTTCAGTTTTCAAAGAAAATCTTTGAAATATTTTCATAGAGCCAAAATTAGCTAAAGAATTTGTGACAACATTGCTCCACAGCACACCCGACTTAACCAAACACATGAAGATTTGTAGATCTTATCAACCTCTGCCTAACTACATACATTTGATAGACAAACTTACCAAACTTTCTAGAAGAAAAAAACAGAAGTCATTTACAATGTACAGTGTAAATACTGCAACAGCTACTACATAGGACAAACAGGCAGAAGACTAGCAGAACACATCCATGAACGCCAACTAGTACCCAAAAGACATGATGAAAACTTTAATTTCACAACATATGGCCAGGCTTAACCATAGTTTCAACTGAGAAACTGTGACATCCTAGACCAAGCCAAGTCCAAAAACACTAGGGAACTTCTAGAAGCCTGGTACTTATCGGCCATTAATAGACACACAGATATAAACAATATCTACATACTGTGCAAATGAGACAATTAACAACCACAAAGGGAACAAAAAGACCAATCACATCTCTATCAGCAGTCAACACCCAGATGTTCATTAATACCAAGATTAACATCAGACCAACAATTTAAAACAATCAAACTCTTCACTCATACTGCTCTCTTAAGTAAGCCTCTTTCTATACAAACATATACATGTATTGAATCTCTACACTCTAACATCTGATACAATTTCAGAAATATTAGAAATGTCCAAGCAAATGCATACAGTATTAATTGAAAATGTGAAGGTGAGGTAGGCAGTCTTTGCCCATTCTCCAGCATGGTGGATGTATAATCCACTGGATTGGGTTATTTCAGCCCTCCTGCTCAGAGAGACTAGGAAAAAGCTTTAGCCACGCCTTCCCCTGGGCGTGTCCCCCAGTTTTTTCCTAGTCTCGAGCTCAGAGCAGACACCTTTTCGGTTAGCTCCGTAGTTCCTTTGATTTAATCTCAAATTTGACAGAAAAATTCCAATTTTTTTTTTAAATTTAGGCCTTTTTTAAGATCTAATCCACCTTGCAGCAGCAATCCGGTCCTGATTTTCGAGCCAGCCGGCTCCAGCAGGGACCGATCTCCACCGGCAACAAGCCGTCGGAGAGGCCAGCAGCTGTCTCTGCTCCCCCCTGAGCTTACAAACGCCGGGCTCTGTTACTTTAAACAAATAAAGAGGAACGGGACAAGGCAGGGCATTTCCAGCGGCTGCAGCCGGCAGGAAAGCCAACAGCTGCCTCGAGCCTCTCCGGGGCTCTTTTAAAACCCCGAATTCACCGCAGCAAACGGCAAGGAGGCACAGCGGAGGCCGGCTGACACCCGACTCTCCTCCACACAAGTGAACCGGTGGGGAGGGAGAAAGAGCGGTGAGGGCGAGGCTTCGCTCCGTACCGCTCCTGCACCCCGGCCTGTTGTTTTTTCTGGGAAAAAAAAAAAAAGAAAATCACCTCAGGAGCGTAAAAAAAGGCGGACGCCATCTTAGAACTGCAGGATCGCGTTTTCCCGCCAATTTTAGGCTACCGTTCGGCAGTGGCCATTTTGAATCTCCGGCCTACACATCACAGTCCGCAGAACTCCCCGTCTTGGCCTAGCGTGTTAGGCCCGACCTGGGACAGCCTCCGACGCGAGCCCCGGCGTCCAAGGCCATCGCCGGGCACCCTCCCTTAACGCAGGAATGCCCGGCCGGTCAAAACCTTCCATAAGTTACCTACCCCTCCGTCACAGGTACAGCAGGGGTCATAAAACTTTGGAGAGGGAATTCTCCCATTCCAGGGCTGCTGGAGGAGGCAGTACCCCGTGGGCCCTGGCTACCTAGGCCCCGGCAGGAGTGAAGGTTTTCGCAGGCCGCCTGTTTCCTATAGCCGTGGCCTTTTAGCCACACGGCCTACGGGACAGGCCTACAACCTGTCCGGCTGATCTGCCACACCTCATCTGGTTTCAGAGTAGGGGGCGGCTGCGCCTCTTCCCTGAACATTGTTCTGCGGCCCTAGGTTCCATTTCCCTTACACTAGTCACCCTTCTACAGGCTTGACTAGTGGCAATGGCAGACAGTCCCTTGCCCATGACTATACCGGTCTCAGGTGCCCCCACCGCGCAACCAAAGCGCAGGGCAACCGATTTAGATACAGGAGGTAAGAAGAAGGCCAAGACCAGGCATCTTTCCTCCAAGGAGACCTCTAAGTCTGCGGAGCAAGTGGCCTCGAGGAGGCACCAGGCATTGGAGAGAGAATTCTCCAAGGCACAGCGGCTCCTATCCAGTGGGGCCGATCCGGTTCCCCCTGCCCCACTGGATACCAATACTAGAGAGCCTCTTCAATCAAATGCTGCCTGAACTGCCACTCCTCTGGGGGACATCGAACAGGCAGGTTTGGATGGGTGCCAACAGGCTCAAGCTCAACCCCGACAAGACGGAGTGGCTATGGGTTCTGCCTCCCAAGGATAATTCAATCTATCCGTCCATCAGCCTGGGGGGGAGCTTTTGACCCCCTCGGAGAAGGTCCGCAACTTGGGCGTCCTCCTCGATCCACAGCTAAATTTGGAACATCATTTTTCGGCTGTGGCGAGGAGGACATTTGCCCAGGTTCGCCTGGTGCACAAGTTGCGGCCCTATTTGGACCGGGAGTCTCTTCTCACAGTCACTCATGCCCTTATCACCTCGAGCCTCGACTACTGCAATGCTCTCTACATGGGGCTACCTTTGAAAAACGTTCGGAGACTTCAGGTAATGCAGAATGCAGCCGCGCGAGCAGTGTTGGGCTTGCCCAGAAATGCCCACATTTCGGCATCACTCCGCGAGCTGCATTGGCTGCCAATTGGTCTCTGAACCCAATTCAAAGTGTTGGTTATGACCTATAAAGCCCTACATGGCATCGGACCAGGTTACTTACGGGACCGTCTGCTGCCCCATGAATCCCAGCAGCCAGTTAGGGCCCACAGAGTCGGCCTTCTCCAGGTCCCGTCAGCCAGACAGTGTCGCCTGGCGGGGCCTAGGGGAAGAGCCTTCTCTGTTGTGGCCCCAGCCCTCTGGAACCAACTTCCCCCGGAGATCCGTGTTACCCCCACCCTCTCCACCTTTCGTAAATTACTCAAAACACACCTCTGCCGGCAGGCCTGGGGTAGTTAACATCTTGCCCCAAGCCAGTGTATGTCTGTGTGTATGCTGAATGATTGGGTTTTTTTTAAAAATTAAGAGGTTTTATATTTACATGTATTTTATATGTTGATTTCTACTGTGTTGTGAGCTGCCCTGAGTTCTCCGGAATAGCGCGGCATAGAAATCGAATAAATAATAATAATAATAATAACTCCTCCCCTCCTCCTCAACAGGGGCCCCAAGTGGCTATTGCCCCAGCGTTGGTAGGGGCAACCCTTGGGGCCCAGGGGCCCGCATGGTCACAGGCCCAATTCCAGGCCTTCATGCAGCACGCCTTCACACAGTTCATGACTCCATCAAGGATCCCACAAGTTCCCCCTCAGGTCTCCTCTCCTCCCACTGGTCCTCCTCCTCAGCAGGACTACTCCCCAGCTCCGAAATCTGCTATTTCGGAGGCTTCATCCCAGATGGGGGAGGGGGAGTCCGATGACTTAGACGTGGCGGACACCCCCATATCAGCTGAGGAGGAAGCAGAACCCGATCAGGCCTCTGCCTCCTGCCTCCTAGATCACTCCATCTTTACTTCCTTACTATCAAAGGCATGCTCCACTGCCTCTTTAACC
The DNA here is from genome assembly GCA_034064705.1 of Bothrops alternatus. NCBI lineage: Eukaryota > Metazoa > Chordata > Lepidosauria > Squamata > Viperidae > Bothrops > Bothrops alternatus. The sequence continues at coordinate 9,219,659 of JARGCV010000087.1, forward strand.
TCTGTGCAGGAGGAGAAACCTTCCACCTCAGCGGACAAGGAGTCAAATCCGCTGTTCAAGGTGAAGGTAGTGGAGCACAAACAGATTCCCTGTCCCTTTGTTTTCCGGGACGCAGTGGAGGCCCAGTGGGCCTCTCTGTCCACCATTCCCAGGGAAAGCACTGTGGAAAAGAAGCTCTATAATGTGGCCCCATCTTTCGCTTCCCTACTTGAGGTACCGTCAGTGGATTCTCCACTAACTTCCCTGTTCTCAAATTCTGCAGCCTCAGGGGACATGACTGAGTTTCTCACTGCGGACGAAAAGAAGTTTGAGGCCAACTACAGAAGGGCACACCTGACCTCCGGTCAGGCCATTAAGGCTGCTACAGGTACCTCCTTCTTCGCCAGGACCTCCATCATGTGGCTCCGGGAACTTCAGGCCACAATCCCGCCTGACCAGGTCAGAGTGCACCAGACACTCGTGAAACTGATAGGGGCCTCACAGTACATGGCCGATGCCTCTCTCCACTCGGCCAAGTGTTCTGCCCGTTCAATAGGAGCCACAGTGGCCTCCCGCAGGCTCCTGTGGCTGAAACACTGGAGGGCGGACTTACGGGCAAAGTGCCGCCTCTCCTTGGCCAAGTATACAGGCAAGGACCTGTTTGGCCCCATCCTTGACCCACATGTAGTCGAGGGTAGGGACAAACGTAAAATCATTGCCCACCCTTCCAAAAAGACCAATAGACGGCAGCAGCCGGACTCCCGCAGACAGGTATCACGCCCCACGGGCACCTGGGAGTGGCGGCAGCCCTTTCGGACAGGGCAGTCCTGGGATGGGCCCAGAGGTTCACGTTCCTTCCCTCAGAGGCAGGACCGTCAACAGGACCGCCAAAATACAGGACCCAGGGGCCAGTTTCAAACTAAACGTCCCTTCAGGGGGTCGAGGAACCGCCCTTTCTGGCAGACCAAGTGACTCCCTCGGGGACATCCCAATAGGGGGGCGCCTAGAGCGTTTTTATCAGGTCTGGGAACAGACCACCTCCGATTCCTGGGTCAAGGACACAATCAGGCGAGGCCTAGCACTCGAATTCAAGGCGATCCCACACGATCGCTTCACCCAGTGCCCGGTATCGCGAAATCCCTCCAAGGCACGGTTGGTATCCTCCGCCATCAAACACCTCCTGGACATCAGGGCCATAGAACCCGTACCGGGGGACCAGACTGGGACAGGTTTCTACTCCATCCTGTTCGTGGTCCCCAAGGCATCAGGAGGGTGGAGGGCGATCCTGGACCTAAAGGGCCTGAACCGGTTCCTAGTGTACCGGCGTTTCAAAATGCAGACCCTAAGGTCCATACTAGCCAGCATCAGGAAGGGGGATCTCCTCTCCTTCATAGACCTCACAGAGGCCTATCTTCACATCCCAATCGCCCAGGACCACCGCAGGTTCCTGCGCTTTTGCTACACGCGTCGGCATTATCAGTACCGGGCCCTCCCGTTCGGTCTCTCCTCGGCACCAAGGGTCTTCACGAAGGTACTAGCGGTCTTGGCCGCTCATCTCCGGATGATGCCGGTGCGCGTGCAGTGCTATCTGGACGACATCCTCATCCAGTCCAGATCCATTCGGTCGGCGCAAGCAGACCTGAGGACCACCATACAGGTACTTCAGTCCCACGGGTTCTCAGTGAACTTCGGGAAGAGCCACACTTCCCTCTCGAAGCGACTCCTTCACCTGGGGGCACTGATAGACTCAGAACGGTGCAGGGTCTACCTGTCCCAGGAGCGGCAGCTGAGCATCCGGAAACTGATATCCCAGATCCGGGGCACGAAAAGGGTTCCCCTGGTGCAGCTGTCCCAGCTCCTGGGAAAGATGGTATCCTGCATGGGGATAGTGCCGTGGGCAAGACTCCACTCGAGGACCCTCCAATGGTTCCTCCTCCCCTTCCAGAAACAGAACCTCAGCGCCTCTCCCCACAAGGTCCAGGTTCCGCACCACGTCCTTGCGTCTCTCCAGTGGTGGGTTTCCCCAGCCATGTCCAAGGGGACCGTATTCAAGGAACCCTCCAGGGTAGTCCTGATGACAGATGCCAGTCTGTTTGGCTGGGGTGCTCACCTCCAAACTCAGCTGGCACAGGGACGTTGGTCCAGGGCGGACCTGAAGCAGAACATAAATTGGCTGGAGCTAAGGGCCATCCACCTGGCCCTCCTCCATTTCTCTCCTCTAGTATCAGGCAAGCATGTCCTAGTCCTGACGGACAATGTAGCGGCCAAGGCCCATGTCAACAAGCAGGGGGGCACGCATTCCTGGGCCCTCCTCCAGGAGGCCAAGGAACTGGGGCTGTGGGCAGAGACCCATCTGAAGTCGATAAAGGCGGAACACATCTCGGGGGAGGCAAACCAGCAGGCGGACTCGCTGAGCAGGGTAACCGTGGACCATGCAGAGTGGCGACTGGACACCAAAATATTCGACATGATAGGGTCCAAGTTCGGCGAGCCATGCCTGGATCTCTTTGCCTCCCCGGACAACACCCAACTCACCAGGTTCTTCACCAGGTTCCCGACCAGAGGGGCCGAGGGGACGGACGCCCTACGGTGCAGGTGGCCCGAGGGGCTGTTGTACGCCTTCCCTCCCCTCTCCCTGATCCAGGCCACCATCCGCAAGCTGTTACTGGAGCAGGCGGAAGTAATATTGGTTGCGCCATATTGGCCTTGGCGCCCGTGGTTTGCAGATCTAGTGGATCTGTCCCTGTCCCTGTTCCCTCCGTGGAAATTCCCACCGAACAAAGTGGCCCTATCTCAGGGGGAGCTCCGTCACCCAGATCCTCAGTGGCTACAATTGGCCGCTTGGCACTTGAGCGGGAGTGCCTAACTAGGCAGGCCTACTCCCTAGAAGCAATCGCTATGATTCAGGCCTCTAGACGCCCCTCAACAAACAGGATTTACGATGCAACCTGGCACAATTTCTGCCAGTGGTGCTCCTCTCGGGGCTTGGATCTCCTCTCAGTAGTCGTCCCAAACATCTTAGACTACCTGTTAGACGGCATGTCCAAGGGGTTGTCCATCAACACCATCCGCAGGCAGGTGGCGGCATTATCCACGATCCTCACCTGTGACAATTGGGGTCCTCTCTCTCACCATCCAGCAATCTCGGCATTCCTCAAGGGGGCGACAAACTCTGGTCCACCCCCGGTGCATAGATACCCTTCCTGGGACCTACCCACAGTATTACGGGCCCTAATGGAGGCTCCAATCGAGCCCCTGCGATCATGTTCACTACACCTTCTATCCTTGAAGGTGGCCTTTCTAATAGCCATTACTTCAGCTAGAAGGATTTCGGAGCTGGGCACTCTGTCAGTTCGGGAGGACCTGTGTATCTTCCACCAAGACAGAGTGGTCCTCAGACTAGACCCCTTATTCATACCCAAGGTTAACACCAGCTTTCACAGGTCGCTGGACCTCGTACTACCCAACTTTTGTCCTAATCCGACCCATAGACTAGAACGCCAGTGGCATAAACTGGACGTGCGCAGGGCTCTGCGCATCTACATAAAGCGCACAGGCCCCTTCCGCAGGTCCGAGGCCTTGTTTGTCTCCTTCCAACCATCTGCCATGGGCAGCAAGGTATCTTCCACTACCATTGGCAGATGGATCAGGGCCTGCATAGCTAGGGCGTACGTCTCGCAGTCGCTGCCCGTTCCATCACGTATCATGGCTCATTCTACACGTAGTGCAGCAACTTCCGCGGCCTGGGCCACCCAGGCCTCCGTAGAGGAAATTTGTAGGGCGGCGTCCTGGTCGTCTCCGTCCTCATTCATTACCCATTACAAGATTGACAGGTTTGCCGCGGCGGATGCCGTGTTCGGCAGACGGGTCATTCAACAGGTGGTTGCCCCCAGGGAGACGCCAGCCTAGTCCTCCCACCCTGGGGGACATGGGGGGCTTTGGTATGTCCCAATCCAGTGGATTATACATCCACCATGCTGGAGAAGGGGCGTTGTCTTACCTGAACGCCTTTTCTCAGCATGGTGGTGTATAATCCACTCCCTCCCCTAAACAACGGGCTAGGCTTGCGTGGAGGGCACCCCCCTTTTTTATTAATCTGTTACAATTTTTTTGGAGCCACGGTGTCAGAGCTTAGCTACCTCGCCTCGTCAAAAACTGGGGGACACGCCCAGGGGAAGGCGTGGCTAAAGCTTTTTCCTAGTCTCTCTGAGCAGGAGGGCTGAAATAACCCAATCCAGTGGATTATACACCACCATGCTGAGAAAAGGCGTTCAGGTAAGACAACGCCCTTTCTCATTGCCATAATATGAAGCATGGATCAGAATATTTTTGTTACTCTAGGATCAATAATTGTTATAATTAGGAGAATAGAGCCCTGATTGAATTATATTTTTGCACTCTGATGTTGAGAGGTACTAACTGGATAATTACTTGATTTGCTTGCCAAAAATGAATATGATCACATAGCTATTCTCATAGAGAGTGGAACTGATGACTTTTTTTCAGCCCAAATGTTAATATTCAGCCTTGTTGTTGCTTCCCATTGTTTGTCATTTTGTATGGTCACCTCTGAGCCCTCATATGCTGCAGATTCATGGACTTTAGGCCTAAGGTCCAGTCTTATCTGTAGCACTGAAAGGATGGTAGGATAAAATAATTATAAATATATGCGTATGGGCTTATTTATTTAAGGTTTTGGGGCACTAATTCTTCATGGTCTCAACCCACCCCTGAGCTCTCAGATTGCTTGAGCAGAATCAATAAAGTAAACCTTGCACATGAAGTCTTATGTTGCTAGACTAGAACACAGAACTTTTTCTTCCTGCATGCAGTGAAAAGTTGTTGCTTTAGACTTTCTTTCTTTAGTCAAGAGGAAACATCAGAGAGTTCCTTTTCTTGGAGTCTACAGTAAGTTCCTCCTCTAAATATTTAATTTCCTCCTTCATCTGATCAAGCGTTTCCTCTGATTTAGTATTAACTAGGATTAATATGAAGCTCCATGAACACTATTGTTGCTGCATACATATATCCTATTTAATAAGTCCTTTACTAAATATTTGAAGAGTAATCACAGTGGGTACTCCATAGTTCAGTTAAATTGGTGTGAAGACAGCTGGGAAGATTAATTTGTAAAGATTCTTCAGAGAAGAGAGCTTGAGATCACCAGTGATAATAATTTTTATGTCTGTATGCTCCCTGGATGTAAATTAGATTTTAAAAAAGCATTTTATATTGCTTCCTGAAGATTGTTTTTAACCTCAGTAATTTTATTTTATTTTTTAAAAAATGTAGAGATTGCCCTGTCAAATAAAGAAACTCAAAGTTTGGGTGTTCCAATAAGCTCTTCCTTCTTAGACTATGCCAGTGGTGGCGAACCTATGGCACGGGTGCCAGAGGTGGCACTCAAAGCTCTCTCTGTGGGCATGTGCGCCGTTGCCCCAGTCCTAGGCCTTCAGCTGGGTTTTATAAAACCTTTTTGCTTTAGGCCTCCACCGCTGTGTGCAAAAAAAAAAGGTTCAATCAGTCAATTTCAACTTTTTGTGGGAAAAAAAAAAGATTTTGCAAAGTTGGAATTGATTGATTGAACTTTTTAGTCCCACCCAGTCTGCTGTTACCACCGCAGCCACACCCAGCCAGTGAGCCACGCCCACCCAATGGGCCACACCCACCCGGCACTCAACAGATGCATAAGTAGATTTTGGATTGCAGTTTGGGCACTCAGTCTCTAAAAGGTTCGCCATCACTGGACTATGCTGCCTCTTTTTCCTACATTGCTACCAAGGTTTATCTTCTAGTTTTTATTATCTAGAGATGTATACCATCTTATAAATTTTACTATTTTGTGCAAAGACTAGAATCATTGAATCCTTTATTAAAGTTTGTTGAAGGGCACTGTTTAATGCATGAAAACTGGGCAGTGTCAGGGAGATCACAGTTGATTTATTTAACTTGGCTAAATTTATAAAATATAATGGAAATTTATTTCCTTAAAGCTTTGGCAGAAGGGTAGAGAGAAAGACGAATATGCAGGTCAGACATTTGCTGCACAAATGATGGCTTATTGCAACACTGAAACTAGCCATACTGTGCACCATCAAAACCACAGCATCAGGAAATTGGAGTGTGAGAGGTTGTCATCCTATTTTTCAGTAATTGAATTTGAGCTAAGCTCATCCCAGAAAAAAGCCTCTTAGTGAATTATTTATTCAGTGCCTCTGAGTGTAAATGTGATGCTTGTTACTCCTGCTTGTAACTAAGGCACAAGAGGCTGTAGAGAAACCCAACTTCAAAAATTATCCCATTATTAGTATTCCCAGTGAATGTTCATCTACAAAGCAGAGATTTAGTATGCCTTTCATCATTTGTTATACCTGATAAAATTGCCAAAGATGTTTAGATACACAGCACCATGGCAGATTCTCTGCCTGTCAATGGAACGAGACTTAAGGGTAAGATGTTAATTTTCTCTTAATCTTGTTTGTTTGTTTAAGTTTAATTTGAAATGTTGACATATAACTTTTGCGGGTAGGGTTTTCAAAAAATTGGTTCAGTGGAAAGAATATGCTTCTATAATAGACATTTTAGATATAAAATAAAAATGAATAAATATAAATTAAATACATAAATGAAAATAAAATAAGTAAAATAATTGCAGACATACTTATTTTAAATTTGAAAATACCTATGCAGATATAAAATTGTTCCTTTCAATTTCAAAAGAAATAAATGAAAAAAAAAACGAGGGGAGGAATTGTGTAGCAGCATATCTGAATATTGGACACTTGCACATTGCAATTGAGAGCTAAGCATCAGATTAACTGCATCCTCAAGTTTATTAAGTTATTCCTAGGAATGCATTTTCACTTATCTGGAACAAAGTTATTTTATTCTATCATGGCCACTGAGAATCTAGCTCCTCCTCTGCTTTGTATAACTTCACCCCATTCAATCTGTACCAACCTATTCAAAGTCCTGTCTTTGGTTCACAAGGGCCAGAAGCTTGGTTCTCCCAAAAGAAGCACACTCTCTTAATCTTTTGTGAACAACATACCAATAGTGAGCAAGGCTGGAATGGGTGGATAAACAGGACCAGTGCCAGCACTGAGCAGGTCCAGAGTCACTTTGCATGTCTTTTCTCCCTTATTTATAGCCACATTCTTCTCTTTCTCTCTCTCATACACACACACACACACACACACACAGTATATAGCAATCTCAGCACCATCCATGTATTTATCTTTATAAACTCATCCATTGATCTTCACACATAAGCAAGTGCATATATACCATTCATCCATTATTTATTTTCTTTATTTAGCTGATTCATTCTTCCATTCTTTTGATAAATCTATTCCAAATGGATACATAACTTGAATATAGTTGAAAATCGAATTCTCCTCAGAATATTATTCATCCTGATTTTTCATCTTAATATATTTTCCCCATGTTTATTTTGCATCCGTCATCTCATCTGTTGGCTCATATACAACTCCCTGCTTTTTTTCTTTTAGCTTTCTAGAAAGGAAGGACACAGCCATTTAATTCATTACTTTATCAATTTCTTGCTCTGCTGCTTCTCTAAAACACTGTTTTGGATGAGGAAACAATGGAGATAGCTCTATGCAGATGCTGGCTGAAGAGGTGTAAAAAAGTCTTCTGAGCCACCATTTTAAGGCTTAGGCTATGTTGACGGAGATGTTGGATATAACCCACTGCACTAAACAAAGATATTTTTGTTTTTAGGTTATCATATTAAATAAACCCAGCTTTTGGGGATTATAACCATGGCTTATATCTTAATATGATTTCCTATTCCATTATTAAAAACCATCCGTGGGCGGGGCATCCGGGGAGGTTCGGGAGTTCATGGCTTCCATGACAGCCATGGACCTGGCCCAGGTAATTCAAGGCCCCCCACACACAGGGGGGAACACACTTGACCTGGTTTTTGTCTCTGGACAGTGGTTGAGTGGTCAGAGTATAGGGGATATAGTTATTGAACCCCTGTCATGGTCTGATCACTCTCTCCTACGCTTGGACTTTCTGACCGTTGCACCCCACCACAGGGAGGCGGAACCGGTGAGATGGTACCGCCCCAGGCGGCTGATGGAACCCAAGCGGTTCCAGGCAGAGCTCAGGCCAATTCCTGAGGTTCTGACAGATGACTCGGTCGGAGAGCTGGTGGCGGCCTGGGACAGGGCGGCTGCCGGTGCCCTGGATCGAGTTGTGCCTTTGCGGCCTCTGATTCGGCGTGGGTCTCGATCGGCCTCTTGGTATAACGAGGGATTGAGAGAGATGAAACGCCGGAAAAGACGCCTAGAGAGCAGTTGGAGATCGAGCTGTGCTAAATCTGACCGAACACTGGTAAGAGACCATATTAGGTCCTACCTAGTGGCGATAAGAACAGAGAAGTGTTCTTACCTCACTGCTCTTATCGCGTCATCAGATAACCGCCCAGCCTCCCTGTTTAGGGTGACCTGCTCCCTCCTTCATCAGGAGGTGAGGGGAGACCACTTAGAGGGTAGAGCCGAGGATTTCGGAAAATATCTGTATGATAAAATCGCTCAGATACGGGAAGGCTTCGACTTCAACTGGGTATATCCAGTAGGAGAGGCGGAGGCTGGTCTTGAGACTGCTACCTGGGTTGAGTTTGACCCTGTGACTCCCGAGGATGTGGACAGGTTGCTGGGGGGACTTAGGGCAACCACATGTTTACTGGACCCGTGCCCCTCCTGGTTGGTGCTGGCCTCCCGGGAGGTGGTACGAGGCTGGTTCCAAGCAATTATCAACACTTCCTTGAGTGAGGGTGTCTTTCCCGCTACTTTGAAAGAGGCGGTGGTGAGACCCCTCCTCAAGAAGCCTACCCTGGATACAGCTGTTCTATCAAACTATCATCCCGTCTCCAACCTTTGCTTTCTTGCGAAGGTTGTTGAGAGTGTGGTTGCCCGACAGTTCCCGCAGCACCTGGAGGAATCGTCATATCTGGATCTGCTCCAGTCGGGCTTCAGGCCTGGCTACAGCACGGAAACAGCATTGGTCGCATTGGTGGATGATCTCTGGCGGGCCCAAGACAGGGGTTGCTCCTCTGTTCTGGTGCTATTGGACCTCTCGGCGGCTTTTGATAGCATCGATCATGGTATCATGCTGCAACGGTTGGAGGGACTGGGCATAGGAGGCACTGTTTTGCAGTGGTTCTCCTCCTTCCTCTCCGGCCGGATGCAGTCTGTGTTGACAGGGGGCCAGAGGTCGACCCTGAGACCCCTCGTATGTGGGATACCTCAGGGGTCGGTCCTCTCGCCTCTATTGTTCAACATTTATGTAAAGCCGCTGGGTGAGATCATCCGTGGTTTTGGCGTGGAGTACCACCAGTACGCTGACGATACCCAGCTGTACATTTCCATGCCGAACCACCCCAATGATGCCCTTGCCGTGCTGACCCAGTGCCTGGAGGCCGTGCGGGTATGGGTGGGGAGGAACAGACTCAAGCTCAACCCCTCCAAGACCGAGTGGCTGTGGTTACCGTCGTCCCGATATAGCCAGCTGATTCCATCGCTGTCTATTGGGGGTGAAACAGTGGCCCCCACAGGAAGGGCTCGCAATCTGGGAGCCCTCCTGGACTCACAGCTGTCCTTAGAGGACCATCTGATGGCCGTGGCCGGGAGGATGTTCTACCAGGTTCGCCTGGTGCGCCAGTTGCGTCCCTTCCTAGACTGGGACTCGCTACGCACAGTCACTCATGCCCTCGTTACCTCCAGGCTGGACTACTGTAATGCTCTCTACATGGGGCTCCCCTTGAGGTGCACCCGGAAGCTCCAACTGGCTCAGAATGCGGCCGCGCAGGTAGTGACGGGAGCGTCGTGGCGCTCCCACGTAACACCACTCCTGCACGAACTGCACTGGTTGCCGGTGGTCTTTCGGGTGCGGTTCAAGGTGTTAGTGACCACCTTTAAAGCGCTCCATGGCATCGGACCCGGATACTTACAGGACCGCCTACTGCCAGCAAATACCTCCCGCCGTCCGGTACGCTCCCACAGAGAGGGCCTCCTCAGGGAGCCGTCGGCCAGACAATGCCGGCTGGCGGCCACCAGGGGGAGAGCCTTCTCTGTGGGAGCTCCCACATTATGGAACGAGCTCCCCCCCGAACTCCGTACAATGACAGATTTACGCACCTTCCGTCGGGAACTAAAAACGTTCCTTTTTCGACAGGCCGGCCTGGCATAGAAGCTCCGGTTCCAGTAGAGTTAGAATGTTTTAGGGGGATGGAGTAAAAATTTTTAAGATTTGTAAGTATTGGGTTTTAAATGGGGATTTTATGGCCAAAATTATTTAATTCACTTTTAATTATTTTAAATTATGTATATTTATATGTTTTTTATATTTTTTAGGCTGTACACCGCCCGCAGTCCGTCGGGAGAGGGGCGGTATAGAAATTTGATAAATAAATAAATTTGATAAATAAAATAAAATGTCAGTGTCTGTAGCAAAGAGTTCAAATGTTTCAAAATTTCTGGTCAATGTATTAAGCAGCTATAAATATTAGAGGCATATAATTTATGGCTGATAAATATATTAACCATATACACAGATAGATTTCACAATTTCTAGAAAAAAACTTGCTGTATGAAACATGTTTCACTGGATATTAGATCAATAGCTGCATATAAAATATTGCAACAATACTGTCCAGAGTTTCCATGAGGAAGCAATCTTGACTAATTAGTCCCAGAATTGTTCACTGGTTTTGAACTGATACACCTTCTTCTTCTTCTTCTTCTTCTTCTTCTTCTTCTTCTTCTTCTTCTTCTTCTTCTTCTTCTTCTTCTTCTTCTTCTTCTTCTTCTTCTTCTTCTTCTTCTTCTTCTTCTTCTTCTTCTTCTTCTTCTTCTTCTTCTTCTTCTCCTTCTCCTTCTCCTTCTCCTTCTCCTTCTCCTTCTCCTTCTCCTTCTCCTTCTCCTTCTCCTTCTCCTTCTCCTTCTCCTTCTCCTCCTCCTCTTCCTCCTCCTCCTCCTCCTCCTCCTCCTCCTCCTCCTCCTCCTCCTCCTTCTGCTAGTTTAAAACAAAACAAGCTACATCTGCCCTCAGATATTTGAATGCTACCATGAGGAATCCAAATGCTCTAAATTTAATTTAGGGTTGGTTTGTTTTTTAAATGCTTTGGAATAGCAAAAATAGCATGACATCTGGGCAAAAGGTCTATCTCAAGTATGCAACAGTCACTATATAACAAGTAAACAAGCTTCCTAGGCCTTACATGCAGTGGTGGGATTCAGCCGGTTTGTACCAGTTTGGCAGAACCGGTAGCTAATTTTTTGTTGCCCAGGCACAGAATGGATTTCCGGAAGCAGCATCCACACAGAGAACTGGTTGTTCTTCGGGAGAGGGGCGGTATAGAAATCGGAAAATAAATAAATAAATAAATATTTGAATCCCACCACTGCTTACATGCATATTTTACACCCATAAACCACCCATGAAATAGTAGAAATGTAAAACAGTTCTTCAGCTTGAGGAAAAATATGAATTTCAGTTCTTCAGATTGAAGAGTTATATAAAGGCTCTCCAAATAGGTTGATACTATTATAAAATAAAAATATCCTGCCTCTCTCAAAAGCTAAACTTAAAATTCACAGATGAGGGGCATGAGGCCTCAGAACCACAAGTATCTCAGCCTTGGAGTTCTGCCCATAGAGAAGTGGCAAATTTGGATCACATGGTTTTACATGCTATTGAAATAGAAAGTTGTAGAGTAAAGTCTTAAGAAAGGGGTAGCCCCACTTAAAAAAACTCTGAAATCCCAAGAACGAAAATATAGCAAATCCTGGTTTCACCAACTTTATGCTGATACCCTGCTTGCTGTGGCCTTTGCCCTCATCCGACTAAAAATGAGAAAACTTAAGAGGAAAAGAAAGTTCTTAGAAATGGGATGAGATATCCATTTTTGCCTCAAGTCTCTCCCTCCCTTTTGAAAAAAAGATTTAACTTTTTTCTGGAAACACAAAGACTTTGGGGAAACTTTTCTATTAGAATAATGAATGTAATATTATATAGTGTGCATATATGCTTCATTCACCCAACATGTTTTCTGTTAATTAGAAGATTTACTTAAAATGTTGAGGCACTACAGATTTTTTCCAAAACCCAAGAAAAGAAAGTCCTTAAAAAAAGTACAATTTTTCCCAGGTTCATTTTTTCTTTATTTTACATCACTATTTTTCTTTATTTTAATGATATGCAAATAATTTGTGGAAATGTTTCATTATACATAGTGGAGAAGCAACTGATCAAGGAGAGAAGCAACTTAGAACTAAGAAGAAACTTCCTGACAGTTAGAACAATTAACCAATGGAACAACCTGCCTCCAGAAGCAGTGAATGCTCCAACACTGGAAGTTTTTAAGAAGAGACTGGACAGCCATTTGTCCGAAATGATGTAGGGTTCCTGCCTGAGCAGGGGGTTGGACTCGATGACCTCCAAGGTCCCTTCCAACTTTATTATTATTATTATTATTATTATTATTATTATTATTATTATTATTATTATTATTATTATTATTATTATTATTAGTATTCATTTATGATACAGATTCTTCCCTCCTCTTTTATTTTTTATAAAATTTTAACTATTTCTTTAAATAAATAATGGGATTATGTACTACTGATATATATTTTAAGGAAAGGAATCTGGCATATTTCTATCGTTGCATACTTCAGTAGGTTAGCTGCATGATAAACACATGAAATCTTTGGGACCAGAAACATTTATTTTAGTTTATAAAATTAGATTATAGGCACAGTTTTAGAATTTCGTTGTTGTTATGTGTGTTTCTAGTAAACTAACCAAAGAAAAATCTAGTTGTACAGTTTTTTTATGTCATTAAAATATAATTCCCATCCTAAAAATTAACTTCAGTTATTTAATTTATTGAACATATGAACTCTTTTATCCTTCCTTTAATTTTGCAAAGGCAATGATGAGATTTTTACTTTTTCTGTTCATACTGTCTGTCTGTCTGTCTATCTATTTCTATCTTGCTTGCATCATTTTTATAAATAATTCAAAGTGGCAAACTTAACTAATTCTCTTTCGTCCTCTTATTTTCCCCACAAGAACAAGTGAGGTGAGTTGGGCTGAGAGAGAGCATGCACGGCTGGCCCAAAGTCAGTACATATAGTAGAAAGATGTGCTGGTGAATTATGGGATGTTTGTGTTATATAAACTATGGATGAGGGATCCAGTACAGCAGATTTGATTTTACACTCAGTAGGAAACTGAAATGCTATTAAATAATTTAATTATGTTAACAAATAGGGTTCTTTTTCCCTTGTGGTGAAACAGTTAACAACTAAATTATTTCTCTTCCTAGTCTCATTTAAGATATTCACCTTTAGAAGTGGTTAAATGATCCTGTAAGATTTCAATAACAGTATAGTATCATTGTTTAAGATGTTGCACTAAGATTGCAAAGATCGGGGTTCAGGTTTGTGTCCCAGTTGTTGAAAGTTAACTGAATAACGTTGGTTCAGTCATTCTTTCCCTCTAGTCCAGAATTCCCCAACCTTTCCAGTTTTGTGGACTGGCAGGGTATGTGAGAGGGAATGGGTCCATGTGGCGGAGGGCATGTGCACGTGATCAACTCCATTTGCAAGAGCAGTGGGCATTGCTGCTCACGCGAGTAGGGATGCGCGCGCGCGCGCACACACACACACACACACACACACACACAACAGGCATCTGCAAATTCCACTAGCCTGGGAAAAGAACAGCCAGCTCAACAGTTTACAGAAACTGTAACAATTAGTAACAAAAGATAAATTGGATTCTGTAGGGGAAATAATCCATTACAGAATTACTGTAATCGTATCCCACTCTCTTTCAGAAGATCTGGTTAAAGGAAACTCTGTGAGAATCTTGTTGACAGCTGAATCAGCTACCAAAAGCTTGATAACTGCTAGTAGGTAACTGCTACCGTAGTACCTTGATTTGGGTCCTGAAGCCTACTAGCAACCATTGTAGCACTTAGAAGGTGAATGTTACTCTATTAAACTAAGTAGTACTGTCAACAAGTGGGCTGTGCCACCTGCAACTTCCATATTGTCTTCAAGACAATTTTACAGAAAACCAGTTATAATAATTGGAGAGATTAAAAGGGCATGGTTAATTAAGAACAGGGCCAGATTAAAACCAACTAATATCCTAAACACAATCCAACAATGATATCCTTCAGTGGAAGTGAAAGTCTCAAGCCATAAGATGGAAACAAAAGTGATGTCTTGACACCTACAAACCAAACTTTTGAAGTATAGCCACTCACTATGCGAAAGCATTTTTTTAACAATGCAGATTAAAATTGAACATGGCAGATAAGAATAACACAAAATTTTATTAAAATTGAGTGTGGCAATGAAAGAGTTAAGGACATGATTCTACCGGTTGTCCTCAACTTACTACTGGTTGCTTACCAGCCATTCAAAAATCTGATGGAGTTACCTGGGGATACTTACAATCCAGATTCAAAGTTCTGACAAAATTCTTCCCCTCTGAGGTCACATGACTGCACTTTGCATGCTCAGCAACTGACCTCATTTGCAGCATCCCACAATTACATGTGCATTTTATGATGATTTTGCCAAAGTCTGGCATTTACTTGTGGGTTGTTGTTGTTTTTTTTTTTTTTTTTTTTGGCAAAACCAGCCCATAGTAATCCATGAGTTGGCTTTATGACCATTCCTTTTAGATGTGATTATGGTGTTGTCATCAACTGCATCAGGAGACCATGAGGCAATTAAGCTAGGGAATGCTGATCTAAAAATTAAGAACCCAGAAGCAATGTAAATTAGTATGTTTACACCAGTCTTCAGCTTGATGAGTGGCCCTGATGGGCATTGCAGGTCCACTCATTAAGACAACACCCAGAGGTGGAAAGCTGTAGGGTTCTGAATGATGTAATTTATGATAGTCCAACAATCTTGGAGGGTACTAGGTTGAGAAGGTGGAATTAAATTATATGGGGATTGCTTTGATAATGCAAACGTTGCAAACAATCTTAAGCAATATAAAATATAATGCATGTATGTAGATTGCCCCTCTATACATGGGACAAAAGAGCAGCAATGAAGCGCAGCTCTGAAGGAAAAGAGAAGAGAAGGCAGAAAACTGGATAGCAGAAATAAATGAATTACTTGTGGAAGAGCTGTAGTGAATAGACAACTCTCTGCTCCCTCCCACGGCCGTTGTAGCAATTAACATTTTGGTGGGAGGAACACTCATTGGCTCTAAATCAGTGGTTCTCAACCTTGGGGTCGCAACCCCATTTGGGGTCGTGAGACCATTTCGCGGGGGTCACCGGGCACCGCCAGCCGCCATTTTGTTTTTTAATTTTTATTTTTTTTTAATTTTTTTAAATTTTTTTTAATTTTTTTAATTTTTTTGGCGCGCGCGCACCGCGCGCGCTCAGATCCGCCTGCCGCACCAGAAAAAAAAATTTAAAAAAAAAATTTAAAAAATTTAAAAAAATTAAATAAAATAAAATAAAAACAAAATGGCAGACTGCAATGGGCGGATCTGCGCATGTGCAGCACGTGCGATGGGCCGATCCGCGCAGGCGCAGATCTGCCCATCGCGGCCGCCATTTTGTTGTTTTTTTTAAATTTTTTTAAAAAAAATTTTAAATAAAAAATAAAAAAAACAAAATGGCGGCCCGCGACGGGCGGATGTGCGCATGCATGGCGCGTGCGACAGGCCGATCCGCGCATGCGCAGATCCGCCCGTCGTGGCCGCCATTTTAAAAAAAAAACAAAATGGCGGCCCGCGACGGGCGGATGCGCGCATGCGTGGTGCGTGCGACAGGCCGATCCGCGCATGCGCAGATCTGCCCATCGCGGCCACCATTTTGTTTTTGTTTTTTTTAAAAAAAAAAATTTTACATTTTTTTTTGCACGCGCGCGCACATGGGGTCGCGGCACGCATGGGCGGGGCAAGTGGGGTCTCAACCTCGGAAAGAACCACTGCTCTAAATGAACATTTTGACTTTTATGTTAATTTAATATTAATGGATAAGTAATAATGATTATGTAGGGCATGAAAATTACACCCAGTAATTTAGTGCTTTAAGTTTTGTTTGCCAAAATGTCCTCTTGTCATTATTTAGGACACATAGATACTCAAGAAAACTGTTAATACAATCAGAAAGTCAGTCATGGCAATATGGAAAAGGAAAAGCGAATATAAAATTAAGTTAATTGTGCATTTCAATCCTTTTTTAAAAGATGTATTCAATTATAGGAATAATCATAAAAAATCTTAATACGTAAGTATTCTTAAGTAATATGAAAGAAGGACTTTCTTTTTTTGTTTTGTTTCAATGTAAATTTTATGTTAGTGTAAATAGTTATCTCTAGATTATTTATATTAATCACGTATGACAAGGGTGTCATTTCACAATTTACGAACTACTCTAATGAAGGATTGGTGCATTAAAAAGCACCATATTGAGTTCTGGACATAATTTTATATATTTTAAAGTTATGTAGATTAATGTTATTCAAAAAGCCTAGAAGAGTATGTGTTGGTGTCATTGATCTTGCAGCTTTGTCCTTTCAAACCTTAACGTTTAAGCTTTTTAGTACTTTTGTTTCTTTTTTGTGCTTTGGCTACAAGTGGAAAGGTTACGTTGCTTCACACAGCAGCAGTGGTGTCCCCCATGAGACGCATATAATAATGGCAGTGTCACAGTGGTTCAGGCTAAACATTCCCACTGTGCAGCACTATAGAAGTAGCTGACATTTGCTTTCTAATATCCCCATTGTATGAATGGGTTGAGAGTGGGGAGAAAGCTTCTGCTCATTTGCTCTTGTGCCCTTTTGATAAACCAGCTTACTGACATCACAGTCCCTAAGGAGGCAGGGAAGGAATTTGATTTTGATGGGCTGGAAAAAAAAGAAGCTTTTGTAGGGAGTAAAGGGATACCTCTGCCTCAAAGATTAAATGAGAAATAAGGTAAACTCTTTTTTTCCTCCTTCAAGGAGTTATTAAAATCAAAAACAGGGTGTTGGAGTTTTGTAGAATTTGTGTCTTCTCTGTTGCAAATTTAGCTTAGTGTGTGGGAAATTTAATGTTTTTTTTTCAATTTAACCACTTACAGAATTTCCCCAGGAGCTTCCTCAAAATAGCAATAACTGGCATATCATGAGTGAAGAAAATATTCCACATCAGCACAATATAGGCCATAGTGTGTATGTGTGTGTGTGTGTGTGTGTAAAAATGTTTATCCCCTAAATGGTTACAGATCTGTTTCTGAACATCTTACAAAGACCTTGTTCTTTTGCTGCAATGCAGCATAATATGCTTCAGATTAACTATAGAATCATGTGACTTTTTCTGCCTTTTCAAATTACATAAAACAAATGCATCTATATTTGTTTGAAATTCCTTGTGTAAGGCTAGCTGCTTAATTTTCACATTCATCTCTTTATATGTTTTCCCACACTTTGTTCCCTTATTGTACTGTACTATTTAAAACAGTCTCCTTTCTAACCAGCTGTTGATTTAATAAGTTAAATGCAATAAATCTTTTGTCTTTTAGTGTTTTTATTCATAAGCAATAGTTATCTTGAGTTTTGTATTACCATGGTCTGGATATGAACATTTCTAACTGTGCTTAAGCAGCAAGTATCTGTGTATAGGACTGAAGAGTAACCTAATTGTCTAACCTAATAGTTTTACTAGAATAACATTGCATTTGTGTATTATTTTGCGGAAGTGGTTTGTATTTCATTAAAATTATCCAGTCTTTCTTTTTTTTCCTATGCTGGTGACTTTGCAGTTGTGCATTTGGAGTAAAAAAAAAATCCTGATTTCAAATTATGCTAACAATAACAATAATAAAAGTTGGAAGGAACCTTGGAGGTCTTCTAGTCCAACCCCCTGCTCAGGCAGGAAACCCTATACCATTTCAGACAAATGGTTGTCCAGTCTCTTCTTAAAAACCTCCAGTGGTAGAGCATTCACAACTTCTGGAGGCAGGTTGTTCCACTGATTAATTGTTCTAACTGTCAGGAAATTTCTCCTTAGTTCTAAATTGCTTCTCTTTGATTAGTTTCCATCCATTGCTTCTTGTCCTGCCTTCAGGAGCTTTGGGGAATAGCTTGACTCCCTCTTCTTTGTGACAATCCCTGAGATATTGGAACACTGCTATCATGTCACCCCTCATCCTTCTCTTCATTAAACTAGACATACCGAATTGCAGCAACCGTTCTGTTGTTATTATTAATGTGGTTTTCAAATTATCAGGCTTTTGAAAGAATTGTGTTTTGGGTTGTTATTGTGTCCTTGTCCTTGTCTTTTCTATCTGAAGCAATGTTAATGAAAAGATGTTGATCAACTAAATAGCCTCATATTGCAAATATGTGTATAGAGCTTCACTAGTAACTTATTTCAACAGGAAATGGTAATCCATGAGTGTTTATGGGAAAATAAAGGAATGGCTTAGGCAGAAGAAGGGAACGCCTTTTTCATTAGAATTCTTTTCATTCATTTTGCTCACCCAAGGATGGAAGGTTCTTAGTCATGCCTCCATGGTGAGGAAAATGGATAGCTAATTGTTAAGCTATATAGTGAGAAAGCGTTGTCAATCACCCACAGTTTATAATGCTGCTTGATCTTGCATGGTGTGTCATACAAGTAGTCCTTGGCTTGCAACAGTTCAATTAGTGACTGTTTGAAGTTACAATGTCACTAAAAAGTCACTTCTGACCGTTTTTCACACTTATGACCATGGCAGCATCCCCATGGTCACATGATCAAAATTTCAATGTTTGACAACTGGTTCATATTTATGACGGTTGCAGTGTCCTGGGATCATGCGATCACCTTTTGCGACCTTCTGACAAGCAAAATCAACGGAGAAGCCAGATTCACTTAACAATTTCCTTAACAGTTGCAGTGATTCGCTTAACAAAAGTGGCAAGAAAGGCCATAAAATGGGGCAAAATTCACTTAAAAACTGTCTCACTAAGCAACAGAAACTTTGAGCTCAATTGTGGTTGTAAGATGAGGACTACCTGTATACTGTAGCCCAGATATGCCAAAAGTATATTGCCAGTATCCTATTACAGCATTATTTGCAAGAAGAAAATTTAGTTTCCCCTTTATGAACTGGTTTCTATCATCTGAATGATCCCCATTTCTGTTGGACTAAATAACACAAGTTAGGATTTAAAGAGAGTTGTAACATATTCTTTGTTATTGTTATTGACTTCTGTTATTCTGATTTATCAACAGCAGCACTAACCCATATTGACAAAAATAATTGAAAACTATGGTGATATCCGGAAAGAATACTGAAATGAGCTGTATCATTTTCTTTAAAAAAGTCAAAAAGAAAAGTGGTAATCACACAGGTCACATGTAAGTTCTTTGACAGAGTAATTTCTGAGACCAAGATGTGTCTTTTCACTCACAATAGATATACTCTTTGTCAACTTCTGAAACGAACGTGGCTGAAGCCATCTTTGTCGTTCTCAGTTGCCACACAGGTGGGGAGGAAGAAGGGAAAGAAACCTAAAGGATTACTAGACTAAGTACTGAGTGCTCCGGTGGGAACCAAGGTCATTCTCACAGGTGCTAGACGGTGGAGAGAAGAAGTGTCACAGAGCTTGCCAATTGCCCTCATTGGGTAGTGTGATCAGTAGCATAGTAGGGGGAGGAAAGTATTACATTTAGTTACATTGAATTCCTGGGGGTGTGTGAGTTTAGAGTTGGTTTCACTTTTGACCATGCCGATATTATGTATCCAATAAAGATATTTTTTGAGGAAACTTCAAGCTTCAGAGTTCTGATTTGTTTGGGTCCATTAGTCAGAACTATGACACTCTTATTTTAGTGATGTTTAAAATGAGGCTAGGTGGTGGCCTTTTGAAAACTTGTTAAGGGGTGAATTTTCCAGAACACTTTGAGGACATGATTATTCACCATCACTATTCTGTTGTGTTCTCTTACTGATATTGCTGGTTTAAATTTTATCAACTATTTATCTTTTGGTTATGAGTTAAATTTATATTATTTTATTTTATTTTTATTACTATGGATGTTTGTTTGAATTTGTATTTTTTATGCTGTTGGGACTTTGAGTTATTTGGCAACCTACAGATATAATAAATAATATAACATAAATCATGTGAGGTGACTTCATATGATCATGGCACAGAAGAGTTAGCAGGGATTTCAGAAATCATCTGGTCCTACACCCTGTAGTACATCTCATGTAAACAAGTGTTACACGAGATGTACTACAAGGTCTATTATAATGCTAGTAATGGCATGCATTTCAGCAGTTATGTAAAGTCATATCGCATGCCCCGATTGTAGGTAATTGGAAATATATGTGAGACAGTTATGTCATGAGCATGCTATTTGTAATTTTTTTGATCTTGATTTTTTGAGCCTTACATCATTACTTTTGAAACTTTTGCCTTTTGTGTGCTAAAAATAGAAATTGTGAAAAAACTGTCATCAGATTTTAATAAGCAAATGAAATCAATCATTTCAGTAAACAAGATAGCAACATCTGCTGTTCTTTAGTAGGTCATTTTATGCTGAAACTATGATAATGATATAGATTGTATTTTCTCTGTACTTAGGAAATGTCCTGTTTTCCCTGCCTTCAGGAGAGTCTACACTACTGAAAATAAGTTTTAGAAATTATTAATTTTGAGAACAAAAATTAAATACAGAGCATTATATGTGTTTCATAGTTTAGTTTCTTCAAATATTATGGCCTCCCAATATGCAAGCCTATGTTTGGATTCCAGTAACATTTTGGGTTGGATACAATTAGAGGAGAGGAAGACTATATTATAGAATTATCCAGTATCTTTTGCCAATCTTTTATATAAAATTTACTTCCTTCCATCTTCTTCTGATTAATCATCACCTAAGTATGTATGACCTAAAATAAGTTTTCCCGTAAACCAGACATTGGCAGAGCAGCATTGTGACCCACTTTAAAATAATGTTAAGAATTACTTTGACAATTGCCATTAACTTTTTAGATTGCCTAATCTCATTATGTGTTTCCATAAGTCATTTGGGTAAAACAGCCCAATTTTCTGAAATTTTTATTTTCTGAGAATTGCCAACCCAGTCTTCATCCATTACTTGAAGGCAAATTTTGAAGGGGGATTGTAAACAAAATGCTAATTAGGACAAAATGCTAATTAACCTTAACTTTCTTTGTTCATTATGCCTTGTCTCCTCTGATATAATTCAAATGATATAGAGTTCCTGGAAACTATAATGGCTTGGCTTGCATGGAAAATGAACATGCTAAGGCTTTTTTTAAATGCAAGCATTAAAGCAGAATGAAATATAATAACTGTTATTAGGTATGTTTATTTACAACAGGAAACAGATTTTGTGAGATGATTGACATACATCAGTGAGCCCTCACCAATGTGCCTAATAATTCTCTGTCTAATTTTTTCAGTTGCTTCTCTTGTTGTATGTGGTGAGTGATCAGTCCATGTAGAGTATTAGTTAATGGATTCTGGAATCTAGCTGTTCATGGATTTCTTGAAGGCATTGCTATATTAAACTATTGGGTTTTTTATGTTTTAACTTGCACAATAAAATTTGAAATTAAAGTAAAGTATATGTGAACAAAAGCGGAATTCATTTTTATGAAACTATATCAAACAGAAAGATATTTGAAAAGAAATGTAGAGAGTAATTTTAGACAGTAATTCCATAATCAAACAATTGTCAGATGCTCTCCATTAACTTTTGCAGTGATATATTCCACCTGTTACTCCCTCCTTCCCCCGCAGCTTGCAGTTTATCTGTTCTTGTCTTAAATTGGTACGATATTTAACTCTGCATAAACAATAGACTGAAGGCATTGTATTGCCTGGAGACTGAACTGGTGTTTCAGGATCTCTACAGATATGTCAGAACTGTGAATGTTTACATGAAAGCAAGTTTGTCTGCAATACTACATACCCAGGAAATGTTAGCAAGGGTATTAAGAGGAGTATTACATATTTTTAAATGCTGCCATTGTATATCAAAAATATATACACATTTTTTAAGAATATGAAATTGTATTCCCCGTGATATGCAATTGCTTGGTGGCAGAGATGTGGAGTTTAATATTGTAAACATTATTTAAATGGCAGAGGCTTGCAGTTTTATACCACAAATACTGAATTAGCTATTAAGGGTTATTCTTTCAAATAACAAATGCTAACATTAAGAAGCAAGAAGCTTTGAAACTTTGCCTCATGCTCTGTAGAAGCAATCAAAGGAACTGTAATTGAGTTAATGAACAAAAATAAATACTTCTTCTGTAAAACAGCATCAAGAAAACATTTTATAGGCTTATTTTTTAATTTAAAATTGCCATATCTAGTAATAAATATCTATTATATTAGTCAATTAGTATTTGATATATTTAATGAGCTATAGAAATTTTTGTAATTATTTTCATTGTAGTCCAGTCAAAAACTTTAAGAAAATTATTTCAAGTAAACCGCTAGTCCCTCATGATCAAAGCTTTAATCAGCTTGTGATTGAAGAGGAGTTCCTTTACCACAAGGCCTAATTCCTTTAATTTGTTGAAAACATACATTCAGTCAGAAATGCAAAGTCGAGAACAAAATACTGTTGAAAGAATTGGTCTGTGAGCAAGAAAACGTTGCACTTCAGGAGAGGCTAGTAGATGTTACGGTAACAATGAGAGAGCATGGAATCTGCCCCACAATTATGTACTGTAAGGAAACAAATGGTTCCTGCTCTAAACCAAGAAAGTACCCTGAATATCTTACTCTCCTTAAATACAGTATCTTCTTGAAACCAAGGGGTTTATTTCAAAGTATTTTTCTTGACTGCTTGTTCCTTTATTATTGATGATTGATCTTAAAAGGCAGAAGCTACCTACCGTTCTGGATAGGGAGTGTGATGGAATGTTGTGGGCCGAATTTGCAGGAGGGAGGGGGTGCATTCCAGAGGAACAAAAGGCATCTCAGGTGAACTAGCTTTTGTAAGAGAAAGAGGATGAAGACAGTCCCCACCATAATAGATCTCAGAGTATATACACATCATGTAGGTAGTAGAGTGCTTCAGCTTGGCAAGATTATGTCTATCGGTGTGGAATAAAAAAAGAAATCTAGTTGGAAGTATTACCATATGTCTTTCTTGGTTTGGGGGTCCTAACAGATAGGGGAAAACTGCAGAGCATGGTTTCTGGAATTCTATCCAGAATTTTTAACAGCAGCTTCTCTCTGGGTCATGTGAATAAGGAGAGGAATAGAATAGAGTGATGAACAGCATTTCAAACCGTTACTGCTCCCATTGGAATACATTGGGGAAAATGTTCTAGAATTCCTGTCTTTGCAACTACTGGCTTGATCTGGCCCATTTTCAGACTCAGACTTTCTTTTGCTGATTTCTCTCCCCCAGCAGAATTAGTCTCACTCACTGTTCAGTTTTTGGAACTCAGATCTACAAAGAATACCAGTTACTTGTACATAACTTGTTTCCAACATTCCTATGGATTTGAAAGAATAAAGACCCTTTAAAAAAGAGCAGCGTATCAGTCATTAGAGCTTATCTTAGAAATTTAAATTTTAATATTGGTGATTTAACATGAAACTGAAGCAATGAAAACCACATTAAAAAGTTTTTAAGATTTATGTTTCTTGACAAATGTCTTCCTTGTTCCACAGTGCAAGCTAGTTTTGAATTACAAAAAGAAGGAAAAAAATAATGTGTGCATAGTCTCTGTTTGGGAGAAATGTGTATTGATGTGGAGATGTATTGTCTGTTCCACTGAAGATGTTTGACTCCAACATTCCTGAACCTGATATCCTCTGTATATGTTGGAATTACATTGCTCAAAATTTCTACCGTAACCAGCCTCAACATTTCCAGAAGGCATCAATTTTTAAGAAAGACTGTTTGAGTATGAAATCTTCAAATAAATGTAGATTGTCTTTTCAATTCTTAATTAAATGCAAAATCCAGACAATACATACACATGCAAGTTTTGGGTGAAAAAACAAGCAATTGCAAATTACAATTAGTAGCTATAAGAAGGAGCATAGATGGCAGATACCTAGAATGGCGATTATTTTGTTGAATTTCTGTTGTGGCATTTCCAATAATTACAATGAGGCTTTATTTGTCACATGAAAAAAGTATTAGATCAAGTTTGTTTTTTCATATGATGTAGAAATACATTTGGTATCATATACTAGAAAAAAAATGTTTACACAGGTTCCAGTGACTGATTTCTGTTCCTCTGTTTCCATTTTAGAAATCAGCTACATGCTGTGGAGATGACATAAAGTTAAGAGAAGAGAAAGACCACTGTAGTGCAAATTTTTTGGAGTCCGCTAGTAGTTGCACAACAGAACAAGACAAAATGGAAATCGAAGCCCTTGTTTCGGAACATAGAGACATAGAGACATGTGCAACAGACAATCAAAGTTACTTACTTTCAACTATTGCCAGTCACAATGGATTGAAAGACCGACATGAGTCTTTGGACAGTGAGGTTGCTAAAGAGATCAGATATCTTGATGAGGTGCTAGAAGCAAATTGTTGTGATTCTGCTCCTGATAACCCCTTTAATGGGATGACTTCCTCTTCTCCTGAGAGAAGTGTGCCTGTTGTTATGGGTGGTTCTAGTCCATCTGTTCATATTACCAATGATTTCTCAGTACTCAGTGAGCATAATGGCGTTAAAGTCGGAGGACAAGCACCTCCAGCCCTTGAGCTCAGTGGAATTAATACAGCATCTGGGAAGCTAAAACCAAATGACCATTTTGTAGAGGTATTACAAGAGGAGCCCTGTGACACTTTGAAAGTGCCAGTCAGTCCATGCTCTTCTACAAGCTCAAGATCTTCCAAGGATGGAGAGTTAACATTAGCTACCATTAAGAAAGAAGCCAAGTTTGAGTTGAGAGCATTTCAGGAAGACAAAAAGCCATGTAAACTTTTTGAGGAAGAGGATCCAAGAGAGAATTACAGAGTGCGTAAAGTGAGGCCTTCTGATGAAATAATAGAACTGGAAAAGGAGAGACGAGAGCTCATTAGAAGCCAGGCTGTCAAGAAAAATCCAGAAATAGCTGCAAAGTGGTGGAATCCACCCCAAGAGAAAACATTAGAGGAACAGCTGGATGAAGAACACTTGGAGTCTCACAAGAAGTACAAAGAACGCAAACAGAAGCAACAGCAACAACCACCATCAATGCCTGTAAAGCATGCCTCCTATTCCTGTGCACCATCAGATTCAGCCCATAAAAATCAAAAAGTTGATATTGTCACAGAACAAATAGATTTTTCAGCTGCTCGGAAACAATTTCAGTTGATGGAAAATTCAGATCAGCAAAATCATCCAGCTGCACTGAAGCGAACAGGGACCCCTAAAATGTTCACTATCCAGCCATTCTATAAACCAATAGGTCCATCCCAAATGGACCGGCGAACAATCTCTGTTACAAAACCTGTGACTGTATATGGACAAGCTAGTAATAATGATGTAGCTACTACAAATACTGAGAAGCTGACCTGCATCTCAGATGATGGTCCTACAGGATTGACTCCTTATGGCGACTCTACAAAGTGTGTTCAGGCCATCAAGATATGGTCAGATGATGATGAATTCACAAGTGCCAAAGCAGTCCTTACAGTGGTAAAGGATGATGAACACAGTGTATTAGATCAGTTCTCAAAATCAGTCAGTATTTCTTCTCCTCCAGAAGAACTAGACTCTGGGTTAGATGAATTATCTGTCAGATCACAGGATACAACTGTTTTGGAAACTCTTTCCAATGACTTTAGCATGGACAATATCAGCGACAGTGGTGCCTCTAATGAAACAATGAATCCCCTTCAGGAAAATTCCCTTACTGATTTCTCCTTGCCCCAGACTCCACAAGCTAACACACCTGAGTGTCGAGATCTTCCAAAGTCACTCAGTGACCATGGCTTTTATTCTTCTTCTTCAGCACTAGTCAACTCTGTGCTCACTGAAGAGCAGTTGGAATATCAGGCTGATCTCCTGGTTCAAAATGCTATTCAACAAGCCATTGCTGAGCAGGCTAATAAAATGAATCATCAACAAGCAAATGTTGTCATGGGCCAAACTAATGGGCAGGAACAAGAGGAGCTGGACAGGGCACCATATTCTGAGAACCAACATGGTTCAACGTTTCAGCCACCTCAAGTGTCATCTCCTATGCAAGAGAAACGTGATACAGCACCAAAGATATCTTCAGCTCAAGATTCTGCACTCAGGGAAAAGCAACCATCTCCTGTTGCTTATACCACCCAAGTGGAAGAAATCAAGCCAGAAGTCAGCTATTTTAGCAAATATTCAGAAGCAGCTGAGCTTAGAAGCACAGCTTCCATTCTGGCTATGCAAGAAACAGAGGTGGCAGTAGGGCCTTTTAAATTAAGATCAAAAAAGCAGAGGACTTTGTCCATGATAGAAGAAGAAATACGTGCAGCCCAACAGAGAGAGGAGGAACTAAAAAGACAAAGACAAGATATGCAGCTAACACTGAACCCTGTCATAAAGAATGCGCCTCCACCATCCACCCGAACCGCATCTTACAAAACGGCACCAGGTAAGAACGTGGTATTGAATGTTTTCTTAGCCAAACAGATAGTTGTTTTTAGATTATTTGGGTACAAATCCTCAGTTTTCCAGAACTTCTTTAATAAGTATTAATAAATGGATTATTGCATCAGATTGATGGTAGCATTTCCATAATGTTCATCAGCTGGGCATGAAAACAACTGACCTAATCTACAGGACAGGACAGGACAGAATTCTGTGTTGGCCAAGTGTGATTGGGCACACAAGGAATTTGTCTCCGGTGCATAAGCTCTCAGGGTACACACATAGGTCTTAGATCATAAATCATGGTCATAATCATTAATCATAAGATACAAACAAGTGATAAATCATAAGATACCACTAGGAGAAGATTGTAGTAAAAATGAGAAAAGATGAGAAATGAGAAGATGGGAAGAATGAGAAGATGAAAAGGATAATAGCAATACAGCCCTACTACATGATTAAATATTTTTAGGCCTAAGACAGTGCTGTGGAATTAGGTGTTCAGTAGAGTGATGGCACAGAAGAAAAAACCTATCTTTGGGTCTAGTTGCTTTGGCATGCAGTGCCCTTTAACGATGTCCTGAGGGGAGAAGTTGAAATAGGTTTTGTCCAGGAAGTAAGGGGCCTATAGATATTTTCTCAGCCCTCTTTCTGGTTCATACAGATCCTCAGTGGAAGGGAAGCTGGTTGCAGTCATTTTTTCTGCAATTCTAACTATCCATTGAAGTCTATATTTACGTGTCTATATTCTAAGATACTCTGTGTCTAACCTTGTAGATGCCATTTATTTATAGTGACTAATAATAGTTCTGTTATCAGATGACTTTTGTGCTTCTTGTGGCAAAGATATCCATGTTAATTATGCATTTTAGAAAAATTGGGGTGGGGAGTATTGCTTGCCCTATAATTATTAATCAGTTTCATTAAAGGACTCTGAATTTGTATAAGGATTTTACAAAAATACTGTTCCACATTATTTAAACTTTAGCTAAATAGAGCCATTATGCAGCCATCACAAGGACAGCTATTTTGAAAATAAATTTTACTGACAGCTGGAAAAAGAAATACAAATTTTCATTAGAACTGAGGCAATATTTATGGATAGATCAAATTTTATAGCAAAACAGAAACAAAATTATGAGCATATTTTACGTTTTGAGATTTGTTTTTGCTGTATTACCAACCATCTTCAGTCTCATCGAAGTCTGAATGTAGGTTTGTTCAGTGGTATATATACTGAATAGTGTGTGTGTCTACACATATGGCCATTTTATTGTTATGTATGTCATAAAATGTATTTCACATTTATGGTAAAAAAAACAGAGTAGCTGACAGCCAGTGACAGATTTGTGGGTCTAAGAGACAATGGAAATTTGTTCTAGCACAGCGGTTCTCAACCTGTGGGCCGCGACCCCTTTGGGGGTCGAATGACCCTTTCACAGGGGTTGCCTAAGACCATCGGAAAACACATATTTCCAATGGTCTTAGGAACCGATTGGTGCGGCTCGAGCCCGATTTTTGAAACGCACTCAAAGGCGACGCCATCACGAAAGCAAAGGCGGCGGGGGGCGGGAGAGGAAGAGTCAGCGAGCCCCAGCCAGCGAGTAAGCCGAGCCAGCCAGCCAGCCAGCTGGGCTGAAAAGAAAGAGGCGGGGCCTCCCGAACCTCATCTTTCCCCCCCCTCCCCTCCTTTCCTTTGCAACTTGCAAAGGAAAGGGACCCCCAGACTGAAACCGGGGAAGCCTGGAGAGCTTTGCACGGGGTTCTGATTCCCCTTTGCTCCACCACCAGCACTGCTGCCAGACCAGCCAGCTGCTGGGGAGAATTTCCTTTCCCCCCCTTCCCTCTCCCTCTTTTTTTAGTGCAAAAAAAAATCCTAGTCTCTTTTTTTTTCTTTTCTTTCCCTCTTCTTGGCTTTTTAAAAATAGCAGCCAGGGGATCTTCAAGCCAAGAGTCGTTGCTGGGGTATTTTATTTTATTTTATTTTTTTAAAAAGTCCTTCCCAGGCGGGGAATCCTGCGCTTCTTCGGCTTTTCTGAGCCAGGGGAGGGAAGAGCTGATTGGGGGGGGTCCTAGGAAGAAGGCAAAGACCCACCGGAGAGGTTTGACTGCTTTTCTGCTCAAGCAGCCGGCAAGGAAAAAGCCCCGAAAGGTCGGGTGTCCGGGTTTTTCAATCCCTTATTAAATAGGCAAAGGCTTGGCCGTTTAATAGTTTGCTCAAACTTTTTAACCTCCTGGATTTATTACCTTCAAATATTAATGAATAAATGGCATATTAAAAAAAAGAAAGAAGTAAATCATAGGAAGAGCCCGTTTAGGAACGCGAGAGAAATAATATTCTTTTTTTTAAATATTTTATTGATTTTATCATTTTAAACAACAAAAAGAGAAAAACAAGACAACTCAACTTAATACATTCTTCACACTAAACAAAAAACCAACATACATTCTTTTAATTGCATATATACAATACTTTAAGTAACTATGGGTGTTGCTCGGCAGCACCCCCCCTACCACATCCCCTTTCTCCCTATCTCCCTCTCCTACTTCCCTCCTCCTCACCTCTCTCCCTACCTCTCTCCACCCTCCTCTCCTCCAACCATCCTACTTCCTTTCCCTCTTTCACTCCTCCCTCATGACCCCCTCCAGATGTAGTACAGAGGTACTGTCCGAGCAACCCCTCATCTATAAGTAAATATTTCTTTCTTATATATTACAAGTATTACAGTTGAGTACGTTATTAACCCCCCCCAACCTACCCACCCCCCCACTTCCCAGAGTGAATACAGGGTAAAGAAAAAAAGAACCCCCCCTAAATTAAACAATATTATATAAATCCTAATAAAAATTTAACTATATGCTAAATACAATTTCTTAGATTGATATTTCCCTTGAATATACTCTATCCACTTTTTCCATTCTAACATATTTTTCATTCGAATAGTCTTTCAAATATGCAGATATTTTGGGCATTTCCGCCAAATTTATAACTTTTAAAATCCATTCCTCGATAGATGTTTACTTCTGCCTTCTTCCAATATTGTCCCACCAACAGTCTCGCTGCTGTAATCAAGTTCAGAATCAAGTTCGTCTCTATGGTGGTACAGTCTTTTGTAATACCTAATAAAAACAGCTGTGGTGAAAATTCAATACGTTTTTTCAAAATATTTTGAAGTATCCACCAAATTTTTATCCAAAAAGCCTTAATTTTTTTACAAGTCCACCATACATGAAAATAAGTAGCATCCGTACATTCACATCTCCAACAATTAGGTTGTAAATTAGGGTACATACATGATAATTTTTTCGGATCCAAATGCCATCTATAAAACATTTTATAAAAGTTTTCTCTTAAATGTTGCGCTTGTGTAAATTTTACATTTTTCACCCAGATCCTCTCCCAAGTTTCCATTATGATTGGTTGTCCGAAATTTTGTCCCCACTTTATCATACAATCTTTAACTAATTCAGTTTCCGAATCAATTTCTATCAATGCATTATACAATCTTTTAATATGTATTAACCTTTGATCTCTAATTTGTTTAATTAAATTTTCATCTATTTGAGATAAACCCATCTTCAAATCTTTTTTCCATCTAGTCTGCAATTGTAAATATTGAAACCAAGTAAGGATTATTCCTTCCTCCCTTAAAATGTTCAAGGACTTCAATTGTAAAACATTCCCTTCTTTAAATAGGAGTTTCTCATAAGACACCACATCATATAATTGTTCTCGATTTATAGAGAGAAATAATATTCTAGAGGAGAAGATCGGGTGAATTTGATGCCCCCTAACAGAAGGTGGGGGAGAAAAGCTGGAGAGCGGCTTGTTTTATTTGCTCAAAATGCTTTTCAAAGGCTCCAATATGCAAAAGAGGGGAGGGGGTTGTCAAAAGAAGGCAGCATACCCAGACTTCTGCCAGATTCAGACTATGTGATCCCCCTCGTTTTTTCCAGTCCAGGCTTTCCCCGCCTTACTTTTTCTGCAGAGAAAAACCAAGCCTACTTATTTTAGAAAATAGTTTCTTTCCATCAGGAAGAGAATGCAAAATGAGAAAAAGATCTCACGAGTTTCAGGAAAAAAACCTTTGGAGAGGTCTGAGGGTTTAAGATTGGGAGGCTTTTGTTGAAATTCCCTCTCCACCTCCCCCCAGCCAAATCTATCCCACCTGGAGACCTATACCTAAGGCAGAATCTCTTTATCCTTGAGAATTCCCTGGTAAAAATTGTCTTTCACATTAACCCAGTTGGTCTCTGTCCGGGACAGAATCCTGCTGACTCTATCTGTGTTATTTGCTAAAGTTATTGGCCATCATTTTAGGCTTCAGGTTTTTTTCCCTTTTTCAGGGAGGGGATTAGATGCCGTGCAAAGCCAGCACCCTCCCCTGCTATAGTTTACTGCTGGATGCATTAAACCAGCGGTTCTCAACCTGTAGGTTGGCTTTTTACGCATACTGTCGCAAAATGTAGCAATGTAATTTACTGTTGTTATATTAAGACTGTTACCCATGCTACACCATGCTTCAAGATAAAATTTCATTTATTTGTAATTAGAAATAAATATTTTCACAATATATAATTACATATTGTTTTTGTGATTAATCACTATGCTTTAATTATGTTCAATTTGTAACAATGAAAATGCTGTACATCCTGCATATCAGATATTTACGTTACGATTCATAACAGTAGCAAAATTACAGTTATGAAGTAGCAATGAAAATAATTTTATGGTTGGGGGTCACCACAACATGAGGAACTGTATTAAAGGGTCGCGGCATTAGGAAGGTTGAGAACCACTGTTCTAGCAAAATGCTGCACATCAAAAACAAGGTAGAATATAAGTTTTAATGTGTAACTGGAGGAATGTTAAATGTCAAGCCTATTAATATTCATATTCAGTATCCTTGAAGCCTGCAGTCAGCTAGGCTAGAGACAGTCGGCGGTCAATGGGGGTGGGGCACAGTTATCTACTGCAACAAAAATTGGACAACAGATTTGGTATATGAACTGAACATATAAATGTGAGAAGGACTAGAAGTTCATAAAAGCTGACTTTGCTTTTACTGGCAAATTAGGAGCCATGCTTCAGCATTTTAATTTTTCAGCTTCCTTTGTATTGTTTTTTTATAAAACACAGTCTTGAGTGATTTTTTTAAAAACATGCCTAAAATTTACTAGGTTTTAAATTCCATAAAAGTGGCCTTTGCACATTTCACAGGCATTGCACTTTGAATCCAAAAATTGTCTTAAACTCGCAAGTCCCAAGTGATCTCCAGCTGATCATGAAGGGAGCGTCTCGGAGTTCCCTAAGAAAAGAATTTTACAGAGTCAGCCTTCTATACAGGTAGTCCTCAAATTTACAATTCATTTAGTCACAGTTTGAAGTTACAACAGCGCTGATAAAAGTGACTTCTTACCATTTTTTACACCATTGCAGCATCCCCATGGTCACGTGATTTATATTCGTATGCTTGACAACTGACTCATATTTATGACGGTTGTGGTGTCCAGGGGTCAGTGAGGAAACCAGATTCGCTTAGTAACCATGTTACTAATTTAACAACTGCAGTGATTCAGTTAACAGATGGGACAAGAAAAGTCATAAAATGGGGCAAACCTCACTTAACAAATTTCTCACTTAGCAACATAAATTTTGGGCTCAATTGAAGAGTACGTTGAAGAGTACCCGTAGTGTGTGGGTAGACACTTAGCCAATAGGAATGATGGAACTGCAAACTTCATCTGATAGTCTTATGATACAAGTAAGTAAACACATAATAAATGAAACAGAAAAATAGTGCCATGATACACTTCCATGACCATCAGCTATGAGGCATGGGAAGTTCCTTAATTACATGATTTTGAAGCCAATATCATCTGCTAGAAGAATTCTTCAGAAACAGGAACTGCAAGTATTTGCTTTGCAAACAATCTCAGTTCCGGTTTCAAATAAATTGGCTGCATTTTAATCACAGCAATTCTGGGAAAGCAGCTGGATTCATCTTCACTAAGCTTGTGCTACTGTTGTTCCTTAGCACAAATAAATATTCTCAGTGTGTTTCACAAAATCGGAGGGGGAAAACTCAGAACATTGGTTAATAAATTACCACATTTTTATTTAGCAGTAGATTAACAAGGAGACATTTTTATATGCTAGGATTTGAATGTGTAGTTGAGTCAGTACTTCCCAATTTTCAAGAGGATTTAACTGCGTAGATGTTTTTGGACATCCTGAAAAACTTATTGCACTTTAAGGGTGGATGCTGATAAATATCAACATACAATTAGAAAGGAAGCTTGGATTGTTCATACACCCAGATACAGGAAGATCACAGAGGCCTACGTAAAATATGACATAAAAGAGGAAAACAAATTAAGAAATATGATGATGATGCACCTACGTACTATAACCACAAAGCTCTCTGTTACGACAGCTTATAGAAAAAGGAAAGGATCCTGCATTTTCTCTAAAAGAAAATGTTGGAGGCTAAATCTATTTACAAATTTCTTTGACATTCTTGTTCAGAGACCCAAACTTGGGAATATATATATTTTTAACAATAGATTATTGTACTTCTCACTGAAACCAGGCTCTCCTGTGATATTTGGGGAGCATAAACCTACCAAATAGATAATATATTTGAAAATCAGCACTTCTGATTTATTTCATTCAGACAGAAACCTTCAAAGAAAAACAGACAAATTAGAGATAAGGTCTGATATGAGAAGGTTGATGACAACTTTGAATTTTCCATAAAGGTCCCATAATAAACAAGACTAATTTTATGCTAAAAGAGCCATCTGGAAACAACCAGAGAATTGACACTGTTTTTTTTTTTTTTAAGAATTATATTTTCAGTATCTACCACAGCGGTTCTCAACTTTTTCCGGGGCTTGACCCCAGCCCGCATCGCGCATGCACGGTGCGACGGGGCGCATCGCGCATGCACGGCACGACGGCCCGCATCGCAATAGGGAAAAAAATGGCCGACCAAAATAAAAAAAATGGTGGGCCCGCACAACGCATGCACGGCGCAACGGGGCGCATTGCGATAGGGAAAAAATGGCCGACCCCCAAAAAATGGCCGACCAAAAAAAAATGGCGGACTGCGGTGCTTGGCGACCCCAAATGGGGTCACGACCCACAGGTTGAGAACCGCTGATCTACCACTTCCCCCTAGAATTAAATCAAGTGTCATGGCCAACTCATGTTTTATTTAAAGTCATTCAAGCTGCATTTACCTTGTTGAACTGTGAATTTATAATCAGATTATAAACAGAAGCTTTTCTTCACATTTACAAGCAGTAAAGACATTGTTTATACTAATAGCCCATTTATAGCACTAGTATAAGGATGGGGGGATGAGAATGTTGATCTGGAAATGACCCTGGGAAAGATTAACTTTCTCTCATTAAGCCTAGAGAGTCTTTCTAGTCCTCTCTCTCTTTTTTAATTATATAACATTTTTTATTGTTAGATATATATTTGTACATGTAAACCAAGAAAAAAAAATTCAAGTTAAATGCTATTCAACAGTCAATTTCTATCAATACACTGTACACTCTTTTAATATGCATGGGCCCTTTTTCTCTAACCTGTTCAATTAAATTCTCATCTGTTAGTGATAAACCCTTCTTCAGGTCTTTTTGCCATCTAGACTGCAGTTGTAAATACGAAAGCCAGGTACACACTATTCCTTCATCTGCTAGCATATTTGATGGCTTTAACGATAACACATTTCCTTCTTCCATTACGAGTTTACTATAGGGCACCACATCTTGACCTTGTATTATGTTTATGTCCCCTATTGCGTGTCTAGGGATCCTCCAGATGGGTCCCCCACCACAAAAACATTCCCGGGCTCACAGTGCAAGTCTTGTTCAGGCCATCCTTCCTTACAACTGCTTTTCCTGTGATTTCCTTTCTTGACTTTTATGCCATCACTGAAATTCTCTTTTAAGGTTTAAATTTTCTTGTTGAAATGCTATGAAAGAGTAAGTTTACTGGTTCCTTTGTTCATAGACATATATTCCCCATCCTTATGGGGAGAAATAAGTCAATTTTTCAAAAAGATGGGAAAAATATCTGTGTGCTTTCAATTAATTGAAATAAATTAGTTTTGTCTAATTAGTGGGAATTTAATATCTGTAGATAGCTAATAAGATATTAACTTTTTCTAGTACTCATCCCACTTACCTTTATGTAAGCCAGTTGCACGCCTGTCCACTGATGTTGATTGTAATACTTTTTCGGAAGTCTAAATGTATCCGTGAGAAATCCAGTAGTAGATTTTGTCTTAAACTGGGCCAATTCTAGTTAGCTAGAGTTTGACACACAAAAAACTGAGTAACAGTGAGGGCCAAGTCTCTCCACATCTTCAGATCTTGCATTATTTCGGAAGATATGGAGAGACCTGGCCCATAGAATCTCCAAGAGTTGGACTCAACTGAATAGATAACAGCAAGTTCTGCAGATATCAAGCCTGCTATAAAAACAGTGAACCGGAATGTGTATGTATCAGTAAACATTTCTAGAAACTGCTTACAAGAGGAAATCTGAATTTCAAGCTTTGATATTAGTGGTAAGGAGGATTGCCTGATGAAGAACAATATGTAACTCAAATATATTGGATATTTTAGACTCATTTTTACATCAATACTTGACAGTTTTGATTATCCTCTTTTAATTTTCCAATCCCGGTCCTCTTAGACCACAGATTTATATTACACTCTTCATGCTATCACAGCCACCTTAACCTTGCCACTTAAAGTTTGAGATTAAGAGAGCAGTGCTTTGTTCTGCGCAGGTCTTTGCACAGTTTTCAGTGAAGTATAAAGCCATCTATCTGTATCAGATGGCTCATCTATGAACACTAGGAAGTTTCTTACAGGATATGACTGATGCTTCATGGCAGCTGCAGCTTTCTCTCATCCTGCCTTTATGACACTATTCACATTAATGAATAAGCAGTTGCTTCAGAAAGACAGAAAGCACTTGCTGCTTTCTCTTTTGCTTTTGCTTTTGCTCAGGTATATGTCTGTGTGTCCCTGCATTGTGATCTCTCTCTTTCTTTGAGGCAAGACCCTTACGGCCTTGAAGGCAATGAGAATTCCTTCACATTAGAAGTACACACCCTGAATTCCTTCCTTACAAAATGTCATATGATTTTGTGGACATAACCATGTGGTTTTCTTAGCAACAGAGTGAATGTGGTTTACCATTGCTTTTCTCTGCAGTATTTTTTCAACTACCCAGTCCAGCTTATATGCCAAGATGATTTTGTATTTAAAAGTTAAATAGAGGTTAAAAAGCAAATGATATGAATTGGAATTTCAAATAGTTGAACTACTTCTGCAGAAGCCCATCAGAATTCGTATGACGTGTGTCTGTAGACTTATAGACACACATACCATATATTGTATATATTATAGTCATAGGCTATTCCTATTATGAAGTTTCAATTTATCCCATAAATTTTAACTTTTATAAATGCCCCAAAAGGAGATAGAGAATAAAGAAATCAAAGTAAGGTCTTTAAGGACAAACATGTTACATGTTTGTCAACTGGAGACAATTAAACGAGAAAATTTAAAATGTAGTGGCAGGAATGGATTTTGCAAAGAAATGGGTTTTAATTAATTCAGCTTGTCACAGGTAACATCATATATGCAGAAAACAAGCCAATTCACCCCCGTCCTAACTTAAAACTATTTTACTTTGCTTGGTCAGATTTCTACAAGGTTATTTTGTTAAATAAAGTTAGCTGCCGTTTCAAATCCCATTTGAATAGAGCAATATAAAAATCTGGATTTTTTTTTTAAAGTAACACAAATATGAATTTCCTCTTTTACCTGTGAAGATGGATCTGACCCTGCTGGCATTTCATAGGTCCTTACAGACCTGGCTCTGCGTCCAAAACTGAGACCCCAAGTGTGTGTGCGGGAACCTGTTTCTAGGTTATTTTAGCAATTACGATATATGATTTATTCTCAGTTGTTCTGCATTTTATTTTTTTTATTATTGTAATTGTTCTTTTTAAATTTTGTTTACCACCCAGAGTCACTTGGCGAGATGGATGACCATACAGATTGTATAAATATATGTTTTTTTTAAACAAAAATTCCTTCTCATCCCTGTGGTGAGTATATACCAGGGGTCTCCAACCCCCCAGTCTGTGGACCAGTACTGGGCTGTGGCAGGCAGCACACAAAATCACGCCCCCCCCCGGTCCACAGAAAAGCCTCTCTCCACGGAACTGATCCCTGGTGCCCCAAAGGTTGGGGACCTCTGGTATATACAGTATATTCCTCAATTGTGAGTCCTCTACCAGGGGCCTGGGAGTTTGAGGATTCTGCAAGGATCTTAGCTACTTCTAGCACTGCAGTCTTCTGGATAGAGAGTTCTAGTGTCATTCCTAGGATCTGTTGGATTACATATTGCATCAAGGCACCAGAATTTTTTTGATGTTTTGTGAAATCACTTGCCCTTTGGGTAAACAAGGTTCCAATTTTGATATCTTTTTGGATGTCTATCCTCATATATTTGCCTTTTCCAAATGTGTATCTCCCCAAACTTTTGCCTTTTAATAAAGATTTTTTATTTATTTTTTAGTATTTTTATTCTGTTTCTACTTCTTTTCAGTTAAAACCCATATTAAAATTGGGATCCATAATGGATTGAAATCAAACCTAGAATAGTAAAAAACATAACAGAGCAAATAAATAGAACCTGTGCAAGAGCTATTTTTTAAAAATGTATAGTTTGGAAGTATATTTATTTTAGGTGATATAATTATTTCTAAGAATTTTAGGTGCCAAAATATTGGTTTGGCTTATTTGTATATGGGCTTATTTACAAGTATATACAATATTACTTTTTAAGATGTGTACCTGCAGATAAGCTAAATTTGTGAAAATTAAAACATACTAAAATTTCAAGGGTTGGCTTATCTGCATTTTTCACGGTATTTTGTTTCAGAATTCATGGGTCTGCTCATTTGAGGATGAGCTCATAGATGAATATATATGGGGTATATTTTTAATCTTAATTTTAAAAAATGCAACTTTTTTTAAGAAATCTACATTAAATATTGAAAATGCTCTTTGGCTGGAAAAACACTGAAATTATTTTAGAGTTCTTAAATGTGCTTCAAAAAATTTAAAAAATGAAAATTGAGGTAGAAATACTTTTAATAAAAAACTGACTAAATCTCAAAAACAATTGTTATGCCATTTGATATTGTGTCACTTTCATAGGTGAAATACTTCAGACATTTCATAGGTGCCTTGCTCCATCCAGTGGTTGGACTAGGCATGTAAGATAATTCTTTTTTGCTATACATTGTGCTTTTTATATGTTGGTGTAAGATGCCTCCTCCCGGTTAAGCATGTTAAAGTAATGAGCAAAGAAACAAAGGTTCTTGTTTTACTAGGACTATCAGATCAGACCTCAAGTAATCAGATAACTAGTATAAAACTCTACTGCCGCATAATGATCATCTAGATTTGTGCAGCCCAGATGTCAGACCCCTTATATCAGGGGTCCTCAACCCCGATTGGTGGACCGGCACTAGTCAGCAGCATGCCAAAAACTGGTCTGTGCAAACAAGTGAAGCCCCATCCACAGGATGCAGGCAGCATGCAAAACCATGCCCCCTCTGCTCCAAGAAAAAACCTCTCTCCACAGAACCGGTCCCTCGTGCCCGAAAAATTGGAGACCTCTGCCTTATATTACTTGTTTTCCTAGATCCATCCCTTTTCCATTTCTTCTCAAATTAAGAACAACGTACAGGTAGTCCTCAACTTATGACCACAATTGAGCCCAACATTTCCATTGCTAAGTGAGACATTTGTTAAGTGAATTTGGCCCCATTTTATGACCTTTCTTGCCACAGTTGTGAAGTGAATCGCTGCAGTTTTTAAGATGGTAATGTGGTTGTTAAATGAACCTGGCTTCCCCCATGGACTTTGCTTGTCTGAAGATCACAAATTGTGATCACATAACCCTGGGACACTGCAACCATCATAAATATAAGTCAGTTGCCCAGCCTCTGAAATTTGATCATGTGACCATGGGGATGCTATAAAGGTCATAAGTGTGAAAAATGGTCATAAGTCACTTTTTTCACTGCCGTTGTAACTTTGAATGGTCACTAAATGAACTGTTGTAAGTGGAGGACTACCTGTAACAATAATCTCTGAACCAACATCCTTGATTTTAAACAGAAAATACCAATACATGGTCAATATGCAATACACTGCATTTGTCTGCATTGTGGATTTTGTAACATGGTTATGGATTAAAGGCATTTAGTATCTTAATAAATCGGAAGCAACCTATCTTCATTTCCTATTTTGTAAAACTAAAATGGAATTGAGGATCTCTACAAATTATGACACAGCTAAATCTATATTCAGAGAATGCAGATTTAGCATCTGTAAGAACTTGCTCAGTCAGACATAAGTCCCCTAGTCTTGCATTTTTTATAATTGAATATCGACCTGTGAAAAACCTGGAACACCCTTCTGTTTATTGGAATTTTTGGGTAAATACTAGCTAGCCATAAGTTTGTTTCTTTTAATCTTAAATTTCTTCTTATATTGGAAAGATGTCTGGATTGTACATTTTACTTTTAAAGGACAGTGATTACCGTATTTTTCCATGTATAAGACGCACCCTTGTATAAGACACTCTGGCATGCGAGTTCCAAGTTTACAGTAAATAAACTCAGCGCTGGGAGCAGCTGCCTCCCAGCGCTCTAAATAGACGCCTCTTGGCCGGCCAAACCCCCCACCCACCTAACCAGCATCCGGCATGATGATCATGCATAGTCAGTTCACAGCAGCAGCCTTCTGACCCTGGTAAACAAACTGGCATGAGCACCGGCATGACAGCAAGGCAAGGGTTTTAAACTCCCCGCTGTTTAGTTGCGCCAATCAGCTGTTCGGCGGAACACCAAACAGCTGAGCCAACAAATCCAGAAGTTTGGCCGGCCGCTATTATCGAGCAGGACAGCCTTGCAACTGCATTCTGCAGGGTCTCTGGCCAGCATACAGGTACGAGGGAGGGAAGGGGCGTTGTCTTACCTGAATGCCTTTTCTCAGCACGGAGATGGATAATCCACCAATGGGTTTAGACCAGTGGTTATCAACCTTTCTCAGGTTGAGACCCCACTTGCCCCGCCCATGCGCGCCGCGACCCTGACCCGTGCGCGTGCGTGCGCGCACGCCGTAAATTTTTTTTTTAAATTTAAAAAAAATAAAAAAACAAAATGGCGGCCGTGACGGGCAGATCCGCACATGCGTGGATCAGCCCGTCGCACGCGCCGCGCATGCGCGCATCCGCCCGTCGCGGGCCGCCATTTTTTTATTTTTTTTTATTTTTTTTAATTTTTTTTATTTTTTTTGATATCTTTTTTTTGGCGCGACGGGCGGATCTGTGTGTGCGCGGCGCGCGTGCGCCAAAAAAAATAAAAAAAATCCTAAAATTTTTTTTAAAAAAATAAAAAACAAAATGGCGGCCGGCGGTGCCCGGCGACCCCCGTGAAATGGTCACGTGACCCCAAATGGGGTCACGACCCCAAGGTTGAGAACCACTGGTTTAGACTGTATTCCTGCCCAGTCAGATCAAGTCAGCCAAAGTTGCCACGCCCGTCCTGGACCATAGAGATCCCAGTCTTGACGCGAGCGTAGCCATTGACTGACCGCAAGATATGTTGGCTCATAATTCTAGCCCTAGGCCTAAGGAACCTGCAAGGGCGGGAGTGGATTATCCATCTTTGTGCTGAGAAAAGGCGTTCAGGTAAGACAACGCCCCTTCTCCAGCACTGGACATGGATAATCCACCAATGTGACATACCAAAGCCTACTATCCCTGAGGGAGGGTAGCAGGTTGATCTGGCATGGCACTTTGAGGTACCCTCCTACCAAGGAGGCCTCCGCTGAGGCAAACCTATCAATCTTATAGTGTCTTATAAAAGGAGATGGTGAAGCCCATGTTGCCGCTCTGCAGACTTCCTCAATGGACACCTAAGTGACCCAGGCTGCGGAAGTAGTGGCACTCCGGGTATCGTAATCCATCAAAGAACCAGCAATGAATCAGCTAGATACGCCCCCGCAATACACGCCCTAATCCACCTTCCAATCATGGAGGAGGAAAACCTTCCGACCCCTGAAGGAAGGGCGGAAGGAGACAAGGAGGGCCTCTGAGTTGTGGACGCCGCTGTCCGTGAGATATAGTACCGGAGCACTCTGCGGATGTCCAATAGATGCCATTGCCATTCCTGATCATGCGATGGGTTAGGGCAGAAATCCGGGAGCACGATTTCCTGGGCCCTGTGGAAAAGGGAGTTGACCTTTGGAAGAAATGTAGGATCGAGGTGAAGGACCACTCGATTCTGGTGGAAAATGCATAGGTCATCCCGGGGTAGAGAGCGCTGCCAATTCAGAGATACGTCGCGTCGACGTGATCGCCACCAAGAATGCAACCTTGTGGGATGGGTAACGAACATTGCACATTTTTTGAGGCTCAAAGGGCAACCTAGTTAGGGCCCAAAGAACCCGCGGCAGCTCCCAAGAAGGATACCTGTGCACTACAAGGGGCCTGGTGTTAGTGGCACCCTTGAGGAATGAGCGGAGTAAAGGGTGATGTCCCAAGGAAACCGTGGAGTCACAGGCAAGTACTGTAGAAAGAGCAGCAATCTGCCTGCGCAATGTGTTTGGGCCAAGCCCCTCACCAGACCGTGTAACAGATAGTCCAGAATATGGGAAATTGTTAGGTCTGGGATTGACAAGTGTCAAGCCGAGCACCACGAGCAAAAGTTCTTCCACATGGCCTCATAAATGTGGCTTATAGAAGGACGACG
Source organism: Bothrops alternatus (assembly GCA_034064705.1). Lineage (NCBI taxonomy): Eukaryota > Metazoa > Chordata > Lepidosauria > Squamata > Viperidae > Bothrops > Bothrops alternatus. The sequence goes on from JARGCV010000087.1 coordinate 9,261,125, forward strand.
GGAAGCCTGGATTACCGTAATGACCCCTGGTGAGCAGAGCTCCCGGGACAAGATTGATTGCTCAAGTGCCAGATGGCTAACTGGAGCCATTGAGGGTCCAGATGGAGAAGAGTCCCCTGGCTGAGCGAGACCCGGTCCGTAGGAATCCTCCATTTAGCTGCAAGGGAGAGACCCACCAGGTCGGTGAACCAAGGTCTCCGAGGCCAGTATGGGGCCACTAGGAGAATCTCCACCTGCTCCCGAAGAAGCTTGCGGACAACCACCAGGAGGAGAGAGAGCGGGGGGAAGGTGTAAAGCAGCCCCTCCAGCCATGGGCTCCGAAGAGCATCCGTTCGTTCCACCCCTGGAGATGGGAAATGGGAAAAGAATCTAGGCAGATGGGTGTTTGTCAGGGAGGCAAAGAGGTCCAGAATCGGCAAGCCGAAACGGTGACAGATTTCTCTGAAAATCCTCGGGTGGAGGCGCCATTCTGAGTAGTCTACCATTGCCCTGCTCAGGAGGTCAGCCTGAGTGTTCACCTCCCCCGAATTGTGATCAGCTTTGATGGAGGCCAGGTTGGTTTCTGCCCAGGAGCTATAGAAGTGCTTCGGTCAAGAGGGTCCAAGATCGAGTGCCCCCTTGCCTATTGACATGTGCCTTGGCAGCCACGTTGTCCGTGAGGACCAATACGTGATGCCTTGCCACCAGGCTGTGAAAATGCGAAGAGCCAGATGTATGGCTTGGAGCTCTAGCCAACTGATTTTGTGCCGAAGGTCGGAACAAGACCAACGACCTTGGGTCCACTGCAAGCGAAGGTGCGCTCCCCAGCCGAACAGGCTGGCATCGGTCATTAGCATGAGCCAATCTGGCTCCTTGAAGTAGACCCCCTGAGCATGGCGGACAAGAGTCACCAATTGAGGGAGCGCGATACTTGTAGTGGGAGTCTCACCTTTCGATTTAAGGCACTGATGTTCTGCCTCTGGAAGGGGAGCATGAACCACTGAAGGTCCCTGGAGTGGAGTCTGGACCAAGGGACGATTGCTATGGCCGAGATTATCTTCCTTAACAATTGGGAGACACTGGCCAACGTTACAGTTCAACTCCTGCATAATTGGAGGACTAACTCCCTTATGCTGTCCCAGCATTCCTGTGGTAAATAGACCCGGCACTCCACCTTGTCTATGATGGCCCCTAGGTGTAACAACCTTGTTGTGGGAACCGTATAGCTCTTGGGGAAGTTTACTGAGAACCCATGATCCTGGAGCAGCTGTACCACCCGTTTGAGGTCCGTCAAGGCGAACTGTGTGAACGATGACTGGATTAATATGTCGTCCAGGCAACATCGGACTCTGCCTGGCACCATCCACACACAGGTGAGCTGCTAGAACTGCCAGGATCTCTATGGTCCAGGACGGGCGTGGCAACTTTGGCTGACTTGATCTGATTGGGCAGGAACACAGTCTAAACCACAGGTCGACAACCTGCGGCTCTGGAGCCGCATGTGGCTCTTTGAGCCTTCTCTTGCGGCTCTCAGCCTCCTCTGCCATTTGCAGAGACAGACAGAGAGAGGTACTTGTACTTCCCTTCTCTCTCTCTCTCTCTCTCTCTCTCTCTCTCTCTCTCTCTCTCTCTCTCTCTCTCTCTCTCTCTCTCTCTCTCTCTCTCTGTGTGTGTGTGTGTGTGTGTGTGTGTGTAAAAAAAAGAGAGTGAACTCACGGTGTTCTCCAAGAACTGAAAAGCTTACTGGGCGGAGCTCCTCCCTTTGCTGTGTCTCAGCAGGAAGGGCAGGAAAAAGCTAGCTAACCCAGCTATCCTGGCTCAGGAATTCTGGGAGTTGAAGTGCATGAGTCATAAAAGAGCCAGGGTTGCCTACCCCTGAGCTTGTTGGAGAACAGCTTGAAGCCAGCTTGCCAGGTGAGCAGAAGATTGGAGAGAGGGAGAGAGGGGGAGAGAAAAAGAGGGGGGAGAGAAAGAGAGAAAGGGAGAGAAAGAGAGAGAGAGGAAAGAGAGAGAGAAAGAGAGTGGGGGAAGAGGACTGGCAGACCAAGGGCAGAAAGAGAGAGAAAGAGACAGAGAGAGGAAAAAGAGAGAGAAAGAGAGGAGAGGAAAGAGAGAGAGAAAGAGAGAGGGGGAGAGAGACAGAGAGAGACCCTTTTGACATCTAAAATGAAGATAACACTGCATATACCCTTTTTTACCTGTGTGTGTGTGTGTGTGTGTGTGTGTGTGTGTGTGTGTGATGGTAAAAAAGGATATATGCAGTGTTATCTTCATTTTAGATATCAAAAGGGTTTTGCGGCTCCCTGTGTTTTGTTTTCGGTGGGAAACGAATCCAAGTGGCTCTTTGAGTGTTTTGGGTTGCCTACCCCTGGTCTAAACCCATTGGTGGATTATCCATCTCTGTGCTGAGAAAAGGCGTTCAGGTAACACAACGCCCCTTCTCCTCCTTTCCTAGAACGAATAAATATGAGTACATTCTTCTGTCTGTAGGAATTCTTCTCACTATTTTCTGAAGGGAAATTCCTCCAGTGTACACTAATAAACAACAACTGCAGTGAGCCCTTTAATCCTGTGTTTGATTCCAAATGTCTATTAATTCTTTCATATAAAATCTGTTCATTCTGTATAGAAGCCAGAGAACTACGGCCATAATTGTTGTTCACAATATGTGCTACCAGATTCCTGGATAGTTTTTGCTGTACAAATCAGGACCAGTTATCAATTTTAATCATGTTTAGTAACTTTCATCCATAGAGTGTGAAACTTTATATCATGATAATGTGACTTTTCTCTTTGGATCAGAAAAGCAGTAAGTTAACTAAAGCCATATCAGTATTTTTTTTGTTTTCAGAATAAAGTGCCTACTTATTCTAAGTAGAGGTTCTGCTATATTCCTGACCTCTAGTGGTAACAGTACTTTTTGTTCTTTGATTGAAATGTCCAGTTTTTTGCATACTGCATGCACAGAAACGACATCATTTTAATGGATTTAACACAAAGCAGTTTATGTCCATAGCTGCTTTTATGGGGATATAAAAATATAGTTCGTGTTTTCCTGTTCATGATAATTAAAGAGATCATCATTTAGAAAAATAGGAATGGAGAACATTTCTTTCCTCCAGTATTTCAGAATTAAACATTAGCCAAACCATTATTATTTTAAATATATGTTGGGGTGATTTTTTTATGTTTGACAGTTTAATCAAACAAAGAAATATATTTGAGCCTTGAAATAATGTAATTTCAAGACACATTCTGTGGTGCTGGTATCATATGAAGAAATCAGATGCATTGAGGATCAGATTCCAGTGTCAACCCCCTGTGGGCTTGCCACTAATGGGAGGGGGAGGGGGGGACAAGATCGTCGGATGGAGGCGTCCAGAGGCAGCGGTTGGGACCAGCAGTAAGATGGCAGCGACAGCCCTTTCCCTCCCTCGTACCTGTATGCTGGAAGGGGGACCCTGCGGAACGCAGCCACGAGGATGATTGGTATGAAGAAACGATGGGGAGCAGAAATCCTGCCTCGTTTCCTTGCCTTGCTGCCACATCGGTGCCCACGCCGGATGCTGGCTAGTTGGGTGGGGGGTGGGGCTGTCCGGGAAGCAACTATTTGTTTGCTGTTTGTTTGAATACTGCATGCCCAAGCGTACTGTGAATAAACCGACCACCCGTGAACTCAACGGCTTGTTTCTTGTTGGAGCCAAGGGTGCGGCAAGGACTTCTGACATCCAGTTTACTGGAATGTGTAGATACAGGTATTTAGTTCTGGCTTACTGGAGCACTCTATGCCTAGTAAGGGCATTCTGATTCCTTGATCCAGATATTAATTCAGGTAACAGCAGTGGAGGTGCAGTGGGGGTGCAGTGGTTAGAATGCAGTATTGCAGGCTAACTCTGCCCACAGTCTGGAGTTCGATCCTGACTGGCTCAAGGTTGACTGCAGTCTTCCATCCTTCTGAGGTGGATAAAATGACCCAGATTGTTGGGGGAAAATATGCTGACTCTGTAAACCACTTAGAGAGGGTTGTAAGGTGCTGTGGAGCAGTATATAAGTCTAAGTGCTATTATTATTATTTCCTGGAACCATTTGCATGGAAAATAAGACTCCTTAGTTACAATAGTTTCATTGGCTACTAATCTATTTGGGGTCATAAATCAAAGTGCTGATTGTGACTGTTGGATCAAACTCTTTTAACAGATTACTTTTGTTCTGTATGAAACTATCTTCATTTTAAGGGAGCCTCCATTTGAGGGAAGCCTTTATGTACCATCATTAGATAAGATAGCAAGAAAGTGCATTTAAATGAACCTATTGTTGGAGTTTAGGATTTAGCCGGAAAAATTGTTCACTTTTTCTTTGGGTAGTTAATTGTTTTGGCTGATGAGCTTTTGAATTTACTTCTGCTGTTAATGCCTTGAACTGCCACTGTATCTACAGAACTAAATATAACTGCTGGTTGTATGGACATATCCACCTCAGTTTTCTTGGCAACATTGTATAAATGGTCTGCCTTTGCCTTTTACTGGGATTTATTTTTTTTTACCAGTCTAGTCTATAGCCCTGGAATTTTCTGATGGTCTTTCACCCAAATGCTGTCCAGGTTTGACTGTATGTGACATGCATCAAATAGTAATTTGAGAAGCCTTATTTCAGAGGATATGGTTAATATAGTATGGGCAGCCTTATCCATAGCATTTGAAAAATCAGCATGTATGAGAGAGTAACAAACTATAGAGCGACTTCTTCTCGCGTGCCTTCCACTCTTTTGCTTTTAGCCTACTAAAATCAGGAAGCAGTGAAGCATCTCAAAGGAAAACAGAAATGTAGCCCTGAACCTGTACTGTACGGGTAGATCACAATTGGGACCAGCATTATCCATGGTTAAGCCAGGCAGTTGTTACAGGAGTTTATGCCCTTTTTGCCATGGTTGTTAAGCAAATAACCGCAGTTGTAAAGTGACTCACACAGTCGTTAAGTGAATCTGGCTTTTCCCATTGGTTTTGTTGATCAGAAGCCAGATGGGAAGGTTGCAAATGGTGATCACATGACCCCAGGACGCTGCAACTGTCATAAATACGTGCCTGATCATCAAGTGCCAGAATTTTCATCATGCAATAGTTGTAAGTGTAAGAATTGGTTGTAAAAATCACTTTTTTTCAGTGCTGTTGATCGCTAAACAAGTGATTATAAGTCAAGGACTATCTGTAGCCAGGTCTAAAAGCATGGCTGCTGATGCCCAGTAGTTCCCTTGAAAGAATGTATGTCTGTATACACATACATACATACATACATACATACACATATGTGCATCTTTTTTTTTTAGTTGTTATGGTTACTGGCCCCTGCTTGAAAATTGGTAGGCAATTTTTTTTTAACTCGATCCTTTTTAACATGCGTCAAGCTTTCTCATCTGTAATAACCTTCTGCAGCTTATCCTGCTTAAATGCTCCTCTGGTTTGGCAGTTGGGTGTATGTATTCAGGCTCTCTTTTTCAAATCTGTTGCCTAGAGAAGGAAATTTTGATTGGGTCTTTACAGGTAAAATAGAGAAGATCAAACCACCTCCATCTCCAACTGGTGAAGGTCCCCCCTCGCATCCCAGCTCCGCATCAGATGAAACTGGAGGATCCCAAAGAGCCAAGAACCTGATGCAGACGCTTATGGAAGACTATGAAAGTCACAAAACCAAAAGGCGGGAGAGGATGGATGAGAACAGTGTAAGCATATTCCGTTTCTCCCTTGCCATTTCTTCCACATACAGACTTAAGGAGGAAAAAACAAACCCTTAGAAGTTGCCTTCCAAGAATTTGGTGCACAAGGCAATAAGCTAAACAGACTAGAGTGAGGAAAATTGAAGAAGAAAAAAAAGCAGTTCTTTTTAAAGGGCGCACGAGAAGGGGCTTTGCATATGAGACTGCCCAGATTGCTAGGCGCAGAATACCAGGGGCAAACCAAATATCCTTTCCATAGCCACTCTACCAATGGTGAGGGAGACATTTGACCTCTCTTGTGAGCTAGCATTTCTTCCACTGAGAGCAAGGCTGGAAAAAATTTAGCACAATCAGAAATTGCAGAGTTACCAAGCTAGCAGTGGTGGGAACTATATCAGGAAATGAGTTTTTTTCCCCTCACAGCTTTTTGAGGGAAAAATGCCTAATTCTAATGCAATCAATTTAGCCTTTCCTAAAGATTGGGGGGTCAATGTCTATCTTAAGTTTCAGGGGAATAAAGTTCCCAAGGGAGGGAATCCCCTCACAAAAGGTTCTCTTCCTGGATCTTGTCAGATGACCTTCCTCACTAGCCAGGGCCGGTATCATGCCTTGCCTTCTGAATCTGATTAGATGGGTAGATGTATTCAAGGAGAGGAAGTTCTCAAGTATCCCAGGTCCATATGCCATGTTGGACTTTGTAGTTCATTACAAATATCTTGAATTGCACTTTGAAGCAGGCTGATACCCAGTGCAGCATGCAGAGCAGAGATGTAACATGTGCTGCTCGCATGGCCACATTTTCCACCAGCTGTAGCTTCTGGGTGCTCTTCAAGGACAGGCCCAGGTGGAGCGTGTTACAGTACCCCATTTGGGAGATAACCAGGGCATGAGCCACAGAGAGAGTCTCACACTGCCATGCTCCTACTGCCAGGCTTTTTGTAATCCCTCATTTGTAAATGAGGATGAAGTAAGTCCTGAGGAAGCCGATGCTAAGGCTACTACAGCTCCTCTATTTATGTTCCTTTGTTTTACTAAGGCTCCTACCATGTTTAGAAACCCTCTGGACCCAGACATTATATTGTCTAACTCTATTCAGAATCCTCATCTCCTACTGATAATCCTTAAAGTATCCTGTTATCATTGGTACAAGGGGAGTGATCTAATAAGTAGCTTAAAGCCTTCTGAAAAAACCCTGCCATCATGGGTTCTTTTCCTCTATTATTAGACCATTACACATTGATACCTTTATAGCCTCTCTGAGCTAAACCATTAAGTGTCCCTTGACTCCTCCTGAAGATTTTACCTTAGAAGCACAATCCATGATAGGTCACCCCCCAAGAGCTTGCTTTCCCACCATTCTTTGCTGAATGACAGCTGAGATTATGGATCTACTCCTCCATTTTGAGATTATGCCTCGAGGAAGAACGATCCTCTCTCCTATCAATCCACAAACATCAATCTCTTCTATACGGAATAAGCAAGGAACTCATCAGTATGTATAAATCACAGCGACCAGGGGCAAAGGGGAAATTAGTTACACTTTAATTTTTTGGGTGGCCATTTCTGAATTTACACAACTTGATATTTGGTTTTTCATGACATCAAGCTACTTCTCAAAACTTTACTATACAAGTAGCCCTCAGGTTATGACAGCATTTGGGACTAGAATTATCATATCTAAGTGATGGTCATAAAGCATGATGTATCACTTAGTGAAGGCAATCTTGGCAGTCCCAATTGCTTTCATTAAGTGAGGACCACACCGGTCATTAAGCAATAACCATGACTGTGACTTCCAACTTCCTGCCATCTTTCCCATTGCTTGTGGGAAGCCACCAGGGAATGTCAGAAATTGCAGTTGCCTGACTGTGGCTTGCTGCAATGTCATAATCATGAGCTGGATACCAAGATCATGACTCATGATCATGTGGATGCTGTGAGGCCAGAATGACCTGTCATAAGTCCCCCTCATTCAGCATCATCACAAATGTAAACAGCACCTAAATGAGAGATTGTAACCCAAGGACTGCCTGTATTCTAAAGAAAAGGAGATGAGAGAGAGAGATTTATATATATTTATATTTCATATTCCTTAACAGCTCATCTCCCTTAGAGAGGGACTTGGGCAGTGATCATATGTGCTAATCATATGTGATTCATGGAGAGAGCTGAAATTTGTCTAAGGTGTAGAAAATTCTAAATGGGGCTCTGGGCAGGCACAAAACGCATATGTATAAATTCACAGAAGACCACTTCAATGGTCTTTAATTAGAGGTAAGTAATCAGTTTTTTATTGGCAAGGTACTGTCCATTTCAAAGATCTCCATTTCTTAAAGGGAAGGATTTTGGTTATTTAAGAGAAAGTAAAGTCTTTAGGTCGTAAGATTTGGGAAATCCTTAGTTTGTAATAGAAGAATTATATAGATAAGTAGATATAGTTGCAAGTAACATGCAGCTTATGCTGATGTTCTTAAATTGCCTATTTTGCTTAGCAGGGTTTTTTAACAGATAAAACTGCCTTAATGAGAAATTCAGAGACAGATACCCAGTTTCAGTTCATTATAAGCATCATTCTCTTTCTCTGTTCTTTTTGCGCACTAATGAGAGTCTTTTCTCTTTCTGCTAGTACAACTATAAATTACTGTCTAACAAGGTTACTTCTGAGGTACTTTTCAAATGTTTGCCCTTTTAAGCACTTTGCTTATTTATTTTTTTCTTCTTCTTTTGCATGAGACTTTTGAGAGTTTCTCAGTTTTTGCATGCTGGTATAGTTTGCTTCCCGCTGCTATTTGTTGGAGCAATATTTGAAATTAGAAGCCATCGTTTCCCCCCATGATTCCCCCACACCTAGACTATCAGTTGGATGACACCTCACGCTGCTTTTGGGAGTTCCCGCTAAGTCCATAGACTTACACCTTGGATAGCCACATGATTTTCTTTCTCCAGTTGTTTCTGCCCACCTGGTAAGTTTGGGCAGGGCTGGTACTCTTCAGGTCCAGCCTGTAAAATGGTGCCATCTGATGGGACTTCAGAGATGGGCCTTTTCCATTGCTATCCAGGAATAGCATTCCCCTAAATCTAACAGGTTTTTTGTGGTTTCTCTGACATCTTACAGCCATGGTATTGTTATCTGGTTGCTTTGTCTTTGGTGTTGTTTTAAGTTTATTATCTATACTTTGCAAATTACCTAAATTCATAATTGCTGTGATCTGTATGCTGACCAAATAAGTAAGATTAAATCTCTTGAACCTGTATTCCAACCATACAATGGAATTTGAAAGAATCAAACTCAGTCCTTTCCCAAATCTTCCATGAGAAGTCCTGTCTAGCTGCTATTTTAGGGTTCCTTCTTAAGGGAGCACAAAAAGAGAGGATTCTATATATATTTCCAGACTTGAACCAGGTATTTAAACTACACCCATAGTTTCAGACTGGTTTTGTAACATGGATGTCTTCCCTGTGATCAGCCCATAATCTCCAACAATGTTATCAAAGAGTTATGCTTTTTGGCAACAGCGCTGAAACCTGGCTTCAGTCCTGCGATAGGTGTCATGCTAACAAAGGGCACCTCCCTAATTTATCATTCTGGATGTGTTAGAATAGCAATTTCCTGAATCTCCAATTAGTGTGGCTAACGGGTATTCAGGGATTTCAATCCCAATACATTTGAAAGCCAATTTTATTCTACAACTGAAATTTCACATTATTGATTCATTATCTTAATTAGGCACACTATAGCACTTTCTTTCTTCCCTGGCACCTGATTTCAACAAAAATCTTATGTTTTCATATTAAATGTCCTCAGCGTCCCAGGATCCTGCATGCTTTTCCCCCCAAATAAATACCTGTATGTGACTTTGTGGCTTAGAGGATAGAGGAAAATTAGAAGGAAGCCCAAGTTTAGAAAATTATAGACAAAATTAAAAAAAAAACCAAACAAACACCAAGGGAGCCAGCAAGCATTGCACTTTGTGAAAGAGGACATAATTTTGAGTGTGCAGATAGGAGTAAATATAGAGGTCTTGAACAGCAGGTAGGATTATTATCAATATATGTGTTGATTCATTGTCTCTGTGATATGGGATGGCATCTCTAAGAAGATGGATAGATCATAGAGATGGATACTGATTTTCTATGAGAGTTGATTGCAACAAAGAGTTTTGCCAACAATGTTCTTGATCACAGTTTCATGTGCTCTTTTGCTTCAAGGTCTAGCAAAAGCTCCTGGTTCAGAGAAGATTGGAGACATGATAGGTTAGAGCAGTGGTTCTTAACCTTTTTGAACGAATCGCCCCCTTGAGCCAATGAGGAAGTTGTCATCGCACCCCTCCCCCAACATAACCTCTCAATCACAACATAGGAAATAATTCTTCAATTTATGCAAACACTTCTTTTGTTTTCTTTAAAATTGTCATCAGGATATATCAATGCAAATAATTTATTTCCAGTCTTTTTCCCATATCTCCCATATTCTGGCCAATGGCGCACCACGGTATGGGTAGAGGCTGCTGCGCAACGCGCATGAAGATAAGCGATGCGTCTTCACATATGTACGGCGTTCTGTACTGAAGCTAGCTGGAGGAACATTTGAAAACATAATTCAATCCACTAATAGCAAGTGATCTGATGTTTTTGTACGACAGATATACAGTGATTCACTGTACGAAAAGTCTCAAAAGTGTCCCCAAAACTTCTCGCTCCATCGCCCCCATATCGCCCCCTTTTCGTTCCTTCTCCCCCATGTCGCCCCTTTTCGTCCCATCGCCCCCCTGAAAAATGAAATCGCCCCCTAGGGGGCAATATCGCCCAGGTTAAGAACCACTGGGTTAGAGCATAAGAAACAGTGGTTCTGCCATACTAACTGAACACCTGTATAAGGTAGTTTATACTGTACATGTCTACTCCCAAAAAAAATCCCATAGGTTGGGTTTACTGCCTGCAAATGGGGCACAGAAGTACAGCCTGAAATCTCGTTAAACTTTGCTATATAACTATTATAAAAGACATTTTATTGGGGGGGATTGGAAATCCACCACACACACCTCCCCCCCAAAGAGCAACCCATTTTATCTCAGGATAATAAACTAGGCTTACAGGTCAACTTTGCCCTGAGAGCATAAAGTAGCATATTTAGTGTACTCTCCCTCATCACAACAACCTAGATTTCCTGGGTTGGGCTAGGAAATAATGACTGCACTCTTTCATTTATGTATATTTTTACTTGGGAGCTCATAAGCTGACATCCTCATCCCACTGTTTCTCTGTTTGATTGTGTGTAAAGAGAGTATCAAAGATAAAAGAGTAAGAAACACCCCAATGAATTTAAAGAAGGGCAAAAGAGGTTGTGTGTAGACCAATCAGATGTGTGTCTACGTAAAAGTGCTTAGCAATGCTGATATTGCTTTAGTTTGTTCCAAGATTTGCTGTCGTACCAGCAATATTACAAAGTTGATCAGTGTTGTAATCCTCATATTGTATAAGGCACAGGGTTGAGGAACTGGGCAAAACTTCTCCATGAATTCATGTAACCAGCTCACTCGCTTTATCGTTCCATAACTCTAGAGGCCTTCCCAGGGGAAAAAAATGTTACTGCAGAACCATCTTGCCTAAATTTTAAGAGTTTTGTCACTCTTTTCCTCCTGCTTTGTTTTTCTTGAAGAAAAAAAATATATAGGAAAAATGCAGTGCAGTCACAGTGCTGATCAAAGAGAATATTTGTAGCTCGGGGTTGAACTGTGGGATCCTTGGGGTTCTCTGAGCTTGGTGGTTTTCTTGTAGACGTTTCATTACCATACTAGGTAACTTCATTAGTGCCATCTGCAAGAAAATCACCAAGCTCAGAGAGTCCCAAGGACCCCATAGTTACAATACTTTTTGAACTGACAGGATTGGGAGCATATACCTGGAAGTGAATTTCCTCACCAGGAATTCATGATCAAAATATTCTGCTTCACTCACTCACTTCTATCATACATCTGTACAACACTTCTACTACTTCTCCTCTTTAATTGGGAATTCAGTGTGAGATATTAGCAGCAATGTTGTTATTTTTCTACTTATTTTAACCCCCCCCCCAAGTGCACTCAACAATGTGACTAAGTTATTTCCTTGGACTTTCAGGTAGCTATGAATATATTTAACCTGTCTGAAATGTTTTTTGACTATGATTTCTACATAGGATTTAGTTTAAATCTGAACAAGCTTGCCTTACTTTGGTAAAACGTATTTTATCAGTCCTTGGGAGATGCAAGTCATTTTGTACCACCAACCTATCATAACTTTTCAACTGTATCTTAAACCCACACAAACATTTTAGAGGATCTAACTAGTTCCTATGATTAATTTAACAAGTTCTTTGGAATTTTTTTCAATAATCAATTCTGTTTAAACCTCTCTTGGAATTTTTTTTAAATAGCAGCCTTCCTGACGTGGTCACACTTGATCCTATCTATGTCAGTCCCATGGAAATGGAAATTAGTGTTATAAGATATACCTGACAAAAGTATATACTAACAACCCAAGACACTTGTGTAGTATTTAGATATACAGCAGAAAGGTGGGGATTAACAGCACTAGGAAATTTCCATCTCTCATCTAAAGTACACACAGGTATCATAGTTAACTCAGTTTTTCCTTGCAGCTATTGAATGTGATTATTGCAATTTTTTGCAAAATGATTTGCATAAGCACAGGAGACTTGGGATGAGTAGCTCAGAGAGAAGAAAATAAAGGAAAAAGTCCTTATCACTGATTAGATGTTTGGGTGTAGTTTTCTATTGAAAAGGCCATAGCACCTGTACTGCCACATGTCTTTTTTTATGCTTCACCAGCTATCTTTGTGTTTTCTCTGCATGTGGTGGTGTTTTCATTGATGTGCTTAAACTTAAGCATCACAGCTGGATGCTTTGCAATCACTTTTCAGTTAAGCATTTGATTTGATTTTGGCTGCAGCTATGCTGATATATATATTTTTTCTCAATGAGTGAAAAAACACGAAAGGTGGTGAGGTATGCCATTGGAAACATTTGAGTTGCATATAAATTTTCTTTGGCTGTCTTTGTAGTTTGTCTATAACGGGACAAAGACAACAAAATAAATGATGTTTTCTTCCTTTCCCTCTCCAGGTCCTTGAGGCTACTAGAGTTAATCGTCGGAAGAGTGCGCTAGCACTGCGGTGGGAAGCTGGTATATATGCTAACCGGGATGAAAATGAATAGACTTTTTTTGGCAAAACCTCAGAACTTTTTTTTTTATTGCAGAGACCAGGAAACCAAATAAGAGGGGGGGGAGTTTTAATTTTTTAAAAAAGCTAAAGCATTTTAATGTGGTATTTATTACAAACATACGAGTCTCTGCAATGCATATTAGAGCAGGATCAGTTCATATATATTACATGCATACATGCACAAACACAACGAAGAATTGTAATAAGACATACACCTGCTGTCCTCTCTGAAGAAACCGAAGAAGCAGACAATAGTCGTGGAGCTGTCACCATCGCTAGTTATAAGCAACTGCAGCAGTGATCATCCAAGTGAATATATTTCCAAGTGAGTAGAATAAAATATGATCCTTCACAAAGCCTGCTTCACGTGTATTTGGAATAGGAACAATCTGGATTATATACCTTTTGACCACAAGATGGCACTTCTGGATATGAACAGTTTCAATTTTCTTTGCTCTTGGGTTTTACAACACATAAGTGGCATTTCTAAGGGGCCTATTATTCTGTTATATCCTAGGTATAACATAGCGAGGGTTTTTGTTTTGTTTTTTTGCTATTTTTAAAGAATCTGGAGAGGTTCTTGGAGTCTACATAACTGTTTCTTTTTAAAGAGGCTGTTAATTTGCAAATGTGAATGTACAATCCATATATTTAGCCATAAATGCAATGTATTGTTTTTACTAATACTTTGGAAAGTATGGAGAGATGGCAGATGGTTTATGTTTTTCTTGTATGTGATCTTGGGTGTTGTTGCAAACTTGCCATCTTGGTTGTTGTTGTTTTTTCATAATCAGTATGCTTCATACAATTCCATTAATATTGCTGCACATTCTATAGATAGGTTAGAAGAGATAGAAAGAAATGCCAAACCAGAATTCTTAATTCTAGTGGCTTGTATGCTTGCAGTTATGAGGTTGACCTCAATGTGTATTTGTATTATCATTTGTGCTTAATAGGCAACAAGTATTAGATACCGAAAGAGGGAATATATAATAAAATCAATAAGGAACAATCACACTGAGTTAGGAAGGCAATCGGAGATTTGAAAATGTTGAGTATTTTTTACCAAAGCAATAATTGATATTCAGCAGATTGATAAATAGAAGAATATGAAAGAAAAATAGTTATATCTTTAACTATATTTATACTATATAAATGTCTTATCTTAGTATTATTAAAGCATGAGGAAGAATGTTTTGCATTTCCAGAAAATGAAAGTTGTAGAAGGTAGCAGAGAGAGGAGTCAGAGACAAAGATTGGGGCCAAAGGATTATTTTTGCTGTTTCAATTGTGTTTTCAAAACTAAAAAATAAGTCATCTTTGGTTCAAGTGTAGATTGCAAACTCAGAACAAAGGAATAGGAGATGTGTGCGTGCAATTTCTGTATGTGTAAATTGGAAAAACAGGATCGTAGAGATTTGGTTGTACAGATTATTTTCTCCAAAGCTGTTTGTCAGCTCTAGGGGTATAAACATTTTTTTTATGAAAAGGGATCTAATATGGCATTAAGCCACTGCAGTATTTGTAATAACAAAGCTGACCCAATATGGTATTTGCATGAGTTACTATTTCAAAATGTATTGAATAGTTTTATAATCTGATATTTAGAAAAGAAAAATGGTATTTATTCTTGCCAGAGTATTAAGAGCTGCCAGAATATTCTTTGTTCAGGGAATGCAGTGGAGTATTGGAAATCCATAATTTCTAATCTAGAGTAGATAATGTTTTAAGCAATGGAAAGAACGTTATATGAATCTTAAAAATAAAATTACCATTGCCTAATTTTAAAGGAAAAACCAACAAGAAGTCATGTATACATTTCCCTTTCCAAATGTTTCATATTGTGGGCAGAATTTTTGTATATTTCTGGTATTTGAATTTAGAAGACAAGGAACGTTATTTACACCCCCCCTCCAACTATTAAAAGTACATATACATTAGGGTGATCACACAGCCTTGGAGAGAATCTTGTCGTCATGGACATAAAAAAATGTAGAAAGGTTGAGAGATCAAGTGATCCTGCTTATATGTACCACAATCTTCAGAACTTCTAATCCAAACGTTTCTGCCATGTGTTTTGATCTTCTATGGCCAGCAATAACATTTGGACTTGCATGTATGTAATAATTGTTTTCATCTGCCACAGCTGCAAAAGGAGAGGTTTTTATCTGCATGCATATCTTCCATTGCTGGCTTACAAACCAAGTTAGCATTTATTCAATTTACTATAAATACAGGGGCAGATAGAACAGATCTAGTGCAAGCAGATTTTGTAATCCCAAATATCAATTCTTTAGTTGGAATATGTTTTACTTAAATAATTCCCATTTGATTCTGTTTAAAAATTTCTAAAAGTTTGGGACTCATCTGGTTAGATTTGGCATTCACATTGATTTCCATAGGAGCACTTGGGATTTAAATGTACTTAATTTATCCGGCTTATTTGCTAAGCAAGTTCAGAGTCTATAATGAAGCATAGGAAAGAATAATTGAAGGCATGAGTTGAAATAGGTATGTGGAGAAAAACTGTGGGCACAGTATCCAGGAAAACGAAAGAGTAGAAAGCTGTCCAACTCAAGTACTGGTCAGCAAAGGCCAGTACTTAATATCTTCAGTATTTTATTTTTGAGCCTTGAGCACAAACTGCCTATACAATCAAGCTGACTTGTATATGTGTGTATGTGGTTTAACTCCTGAAATATATAATCTTTAAAATGAGGGGCACATTCTCAGGTTTATGAAGAATTTGTCCTAAACATGCAATATAGTCTGCTAAGATCAAGAATGAATGAGGAGAATAAACCTCTACTTCGTTACAACTCTTTTGCAAAAGTGTGGTTTTATAGTGGAAAAAGAATAAAACCAAAGACAATTATTTGCTTGGAACTGAATAATTTGTCCCCCCCCCCTTTTTTTAGCTTGTCAACTTAGCATGAAGGACAAAAGAGTTGTTTAGGAACCACCCATTTTCTACATATATAAATAAAAATGACTTCACAAGTGTCTTTCAGTTGTCTCAGTTTCTTTTTACTTTTGCAACAGCCACAGTGAATTCAGCATCTGGCATTGGAAGGAGGGAGAGACTTGGTAAGAGGCGGGGGAAAAAAAGAGGCTTACCATACTGTTTCCTTTAGATTTTAGTGCTATTCTGAACTGCTGTGAGTAGGCATGTCCTTTTTCAAAGGTTAGGGAATCTTCTATGCCATTTTCAGGAAAACATACCACAGTCCTTTCACATTGTAACAGCTGAGTCATATCTTCCTTATTGCCATGGTCTGCCACCATTGCTTAAAGTGAAGACTAAATACATTTCTAAATATGCCCTAATTCATGCTACTACATATAGAAATACATTATATAAAACAACAAAGAACTTCATTGCACTTGGCTTTGTTTTTTCGATTCAGAGATAACATTTTGCAACAGTATATTGATGAACTGGATTAAAATATTTATGCATTATTTGTTATTGGGTCTAGAATGTTTTTGTTTCAAATTTGAAGTTGTTTCCTCAAACTCTTAAAAAACTTAAAAAAAATTTTAAAAATGCTAATTGCTACAACACACATTTCCCTTTGTTACTGCAAAAGTAGCCACTCTGTTGAAAATGCATAGTTTCTCATAGATGGTAACTAATTCATTGTTCTACTCTATGTCTGTTTATTAATAACTTTCAACTCATAATGCAAACATACAAGTAAAAAATTAAACCAATTTCTTAATATGCAAAAAAATATAGTAACTGAGATGAATTTTTGGTGGAATTGTTTACCACGGTCAGCTAATCATGAGCCAAATGAAATCAACCCTTAGAGCCATTTCATCTCTTCAGACCTGGTATATTTTCAAGAATTTTCAGTTTTGTGCCCAGTTTCAGTTGGAGGAAAAAGAAACTTTTTCATGAAGAATTAAGCATGAAGAGTTAACAAGAAATACAAACAATTCTTCAGTTCTTCCACTCGTTGTGTTTTGGGTAAAAGTCAAATATTATATACCAATACACACTCTGTTAAGTTGGAATTTATTGTTGCAAGATAATAGTGCCACTTGCTAAAAAGCTGAACAATCCCAAAACATAGCTAGCTGGCTTGAGTCTGCCAGATCTGTTCTGCAAGCTTAATTTATAAGGACCTTGCAAGCCATATGTTATTTTGGGGGATGCTTGACCAACGCAATGTGTAATTTAAGCACTGCTAATTAGCAATTCAATTCAGTGAACTTTATTCTTTGACTTGGGAGTCTGGAATGAGGAAATGAGCCTCCTGCTTCTTTGATGTAAGTATAGCCTCTAAAATATTGTTGGGTTCTGAATGCCTATGTCCAAAGCTTTAATCTGCTGTTTCTAAATGCTTTTTGAATAAATGAGGCATGTAAATATAATGAGCCTGTAAGGGCAGCATCTATTCCAATAGTTATTAGGAAATGAAATTACAAAAGCAGAAGTAGAAAAAACAGAATAATTCTCCTGGAGGATAATCCTTTGCTTCTGTTCACAAAAGTTTGGTGAAAACAAATAATAATATTCTATTACTGTCATGTAGCCTTTAAGGACATTCAGTGTTTCTGTTTTGGATGTATTTGGATTTCTTTTAGAAGTATTTTCATGTGAGTCAGCATACATGCTAATGAAAGATCCTGTCTAAACAGTTTCTGTCTGAGTCCATGTTCTGATCTGGACTTGGTCATTTATCTCTTCTGGAAAGAATCATTGCTCTCTAGGTTTAACTTTGTTCTGGACATTGAGATAAGGATACAAAATAAGTTACTCACCCCACAGAACAAGGATTGTTCAAGCTGTGTCATTGTCCTTGCTTTCTTTTAATTAGAAATGAAATAATGTGGACAGATTCCTTTGAGTCTTAGTAATATTTTTTTCTTTGTTTATTTAACTGATTGGGAGCAATCCAAAGTTTGTCATAAAATGGGTTGCTGTATAAATGTTTTAAATAAATAACTGGGTTTATAAACCACTCAAAACAAAGTTCTGGGTAGTATGCGTGCCAACCACTGTAAATTAGATTAAAAGCAATAAACTATACAATGAAACAGTAACTTCCGTTCATGAAAAGGCACACCAACGTAGAGATTCTAATCCATTCAACTAGCATCAAGCAAAACAAAGCTCTTGGTTGATGGAGCAGATCATCCCATTCCATAGTCTGACAGATTTCCTACAAAACCAAGAGGGGGGGCATTCAGCTATTTGGGGGAATGCTGTTCCCTATTAGGGGGACAGTGACTTGCCTGCATGATCCCTGTATGGAGCAGTTCCTGAACGAAGTAATACAGACCAAACCTTCTCTACTACCGGTACATCTTACTGAGTGACCAGATAGTCCTGGAAGAAGACAGCTCTGCAGATCCCCATATCTGAGCCATGACAGGCTTCATAATAATAATAATAAAGTTGGAAGGGACCTTGGAGGTCATCGAGTCCAACCCCCTGTTCAGGCAGGAACCCTACACCATTTCAGACAAATGGCTGTCCAGTCTCTTCTTAAAAACTTCCAGTGTTCGAGCATTCACTGCTTCTGGAGGCAGGTTGTTCCATTGGTTAATTGTTCTAACTGTCAGGAAGTTTCTCCTGAGTTCTAAGTTGCTTCTCTCCTTGATCAGTTTCCATCCGTTGCTTCTCGTCCTGCCTTCAGGTGCCTTGGAGAATAGCTTGACTCCCTCTTCTTTGTGGCAACCCCTGAGATATTGGAACACTGCTATCATGTCCCCCCTCGTCCTTCTCTTCGTTAAACTAGACATACCCAATTCCAGCAACCGTTCCTTATATGTTTTAGCCTCCAATCCCCTAATCATCTTTGTTGCTCTTCTCTGTACTCTTTCTAGAGTCTCAGCATCTTTTTTACATCGTGGTGACCAAAACTGGATGCAGTATTCCAAGTGTGGCCTTACCAAGGCATTGTAAAGTGGTATTAATATGTCACGTGATCTTGATTCTATCCCTCTGTTAATGCAGCCCAGCACTGCGTTGGCTTTTTTGGCAGCTGCAGCACACTGCTGGCTCATATTTAAGTAATTGTCCACTAGGACTCCAAGATCTCTCTCACAGTTGCTACTATTGAGCAAGGTACCCCCTATACTATACCTGTGCATTTGGTTTTTCTTGCCTAAATGTAGAGCCTTACTTTTTTCACCATTGAAATATTACATTACATTACATTACATTATATTATATTATATTATATTATATTATATTATATTATATTATATTATATTATATTATATTATATTATATTATATTATATTAGTGTTGTATTGCCTCTGTACAAATCGATGGTGATACCACACTTGGAGTACTGTGTACAGTTCTGGTCACTGCACCTCAAGAAGGATATAATGGAACTGGAAAAGGTGCAAAAAAGGGCAACAAGAATGATCAAGGAAATGGAACACCTCCCTTATGAAACCAGATTGCAATGCCTTGGTCTCTTCAGCCTTGAAAGAGGGCGTTTAAGGGGTGACTTGATCGAAGTGTATAAAATTATGCATGGGATAGAAAAGGTAGATAGAAAAAAATTCTTTTCTCTATCACAATACTAGGACAAGGGGGCACTCCCTAAAGCTCGTAGGTAAGAAAGTGAGGACAAATAAAGGGAAATATTTCTTCACCCAGAGGATCGTTGGTTTATAGAATTCACTTCCAGAAGAGGTCGTGACAGCTGTCAGCCTTGATAGCTTCAAGGCAGGTTCACTCAGATTCATGGATGCCAAGTGTATCGGTGGTTATTAAAACGGACGTCCATGTGCCGCCTCTATGTTGGTTGAGGCAGGCAGGATCCCTTGAGTACCATTTGTTGGAGGTCAAGGGAAAGGGAGGGTTTTGCCTTCTCTTTCTGCTCAAAATCCCCATTTACAATTGGTGGGCCACTGTGTGACACAGAATGCTGGACTCGATGGGCTTTGGCCTGATTCAGCATGGCTCTTCTTATGTTCTTATATTATATTATATTATATTATATTATATTATATTATATTATATTATATTATATTATATTATATTATATTATATTATATTATATTATATTATATTATATTATATTATATTATATTATATTATATTTATTATATTATATTATATTTATTATATTATATTATATTATATTATATTATATTATATTATATTATATTATATTATATTATATTATATTATATTATTTGAAAACTAACTGGCGAGAAATGCAACTCTCGAAGTGGTAGATGGGCAAACTGAGAGGCACCTCATCCCCTTAAACACACCAAAATAAGAGTGATCATGAATTCCATTTGGATTTATTAGATTTCTGTGTGATTTCTGAATAAGCTCTTGCTCCTGACTGGGAAAGGAAGACTATCAAAACTGTCAGAAATACAACATACAGAAACATAAAGATATTCAATGATATTTTAAAAAATTAATTTGAAACTATTCAAAGGATGTCTTCCCTTCACAAAGACATTATTATTATTATTATTATTTATTTATTTAATTTCTATGCCGCCCTATTCCAAAAGAACTCAGGGCGGCTCACAGCATGATAGAAATTACAATAAACACATATCTCATATTGCATAATGAGATATATAGATCAATTAACAACATAATACACTGATATGTGCATTGTTATCCATAATTCGTGTTTTCTTGGTGAGATTCTTCGCAGAAGATATTTTTTTATGGATCCAGCAATTATTCCTCTCCATTTGATACCCTGAATTAAGGGATTACAGGGTTGTAAAAAAGGACGGTTTTATTGACATAGGGTCATCCTCCTTTTCCCTTAAGCCAGGGCTAGGGAACCTTGGCTCTTTTATGACTTGTGGACTTCAATACTCAGAATTCCTGAACCAGCCATGCTGACCCAGGAATTCTGGGAATTGAAGTCCACAAGTCATAAAAAAGCCAAGCTTCTTTACCTCCGCCTTAAACCATAACAGAAAATTGCCCTGACACACGATGACATTGCCCTCATTTCATCTCCAACCCACAGATGAGGCAGCTTACAGTCACTTTAGTTGTTCCCTATAAAAATAATGTTTTCCTGTCTCTTGATCCAATTTTGGCCAACAGCACAATCTAGCACATTCATCGCCAATGGGGTTGATGACAGAATTATGACGGGATCTGTCCAATAGCCGTGGTCTTCTGGCGGATTGTTCTCCAGAGCCATTTTGACTGGGGCAAGTTTCTCCAAATGTTACTCACCCCCTATGGAATACCTGACAAGTGCTTTCTAAAGCCCTGGTTGGACCTTAGATAGGTTCCTTAAATACATGAGTATAGCTGTCTTGAAAGGGTGTCAGATCTGCTTTTTTTAAATACTGAAAAAAGCTGCACAGAATGTAAGCCGCTCCAAGTCTTCGGAGAGGAGCGGCATATAAGTCAAAATAAAATAAAATAAAATAAAATAAAATAAATAAATAAACTTAAGCTAGGAAAGAAAGGCAGGTTTTGCCAGTTGTGCTGCTGGTTCGGTCACCATGGTATGCATTACAAGTTTTCTCCTGCTTCTGCCAAGAAGAGGCTTTGTGTGGCTGTACTCTTAACCCTGTTGTTGTGGTGATCCCATTTTGGCTCCCCCCATGGACTACTTCTGCCTGCGGCAATCACTTACTATCAGCACTGCCATTCCTTTACAACAGTGGCCAAGGACGGAGCCTTCTCATGATTGATTGCTCTTCCTATTCTACCCTGCATTTTTTTCCATGCAGGTAGCCTGACTGACACGTCACAGGTGTGGAGGAAGGACTTGGGTTAAACAGGAGGAAGCAATCTGGTTCTGGGGCATTTTGGTTCAAGCGACAAGTTACAATGTGTAGGCACAAAGCACTTTCACTCCCATAAATGTTTAATTAAGCAACTTATTTTAAGAAGTATCTGGTCCTTTCTGAGCTTCTGTTCTTGATTCTCTAATAAATGCTGTCAGCTGTAACTTGATTTAGATTTAGATTTATTTTATAACTCTAAAAAGCCACCCGAGTCTATGATGATTAATTCTTTGCCTAGACTGAATAGCCTTACACGGTATGCTTAGCAAACATTTGCTTGATTTAAACAAGATTACTGGAAACTATAAAAAAAGGGATCTGTCTATCCTTCTCTAAAGATGCAAAGTACTGTATCTGAAAATTTCCCTGTGAGCACTCAGGTAATTAATAACAATTCTGAAATACGCAACAGCTATCTTGTAACACACACTACTTTGGGACTCAAATTCCTTTTACTCATCTTTCTGGTATAGTAAAGTCCATTCCCAAATGTGATTTGGGAAACACTTCTTCTATCAACATATGTAAGTTGTAATAAGTTTCTGTAATCCACAGCCTTTGCTCTGACTTCAAAACCAAATATGGGTTGAAAGCATATTTGTTTCAAACTGCTTGACAGGAAAATTTATTTATTTTATTTATTTTATTTGGGTTTGTATGCCGCTCCTCTCCAAGGGACTCGGAGCGGCTAACAACATATATATAACAGTGAAAAACCATAAAAAACCCAAACAAATATATCTAAAAAAAATCAATAAAAAAGAACACACATTCAATTCAACAATCAACCACAGTCATCCCCAGGCCTGCCGGCAAAGATGAGTTTTTAAATTTTTCCGGAAGGCCGGGAGAGTCGGAGAAACGTGGACTTCAGGAGGCAGTTGGTTCCAGAGGGCGGGCGCCACAACAGAGAAGGCCCTCCCCCTAGGGCCCGCCAAATGACATTGTTTCGCTGACGGGACCCGGAGGAGGCCAACCCTGTGCACTCTCACCGGTCATAGAGAAGTATGTGGCAGAAGGCGGTCCCGTAAGTATGTTAATGGGCAAAGAAAGTATCACTGAACATAAATGTTAATGGGCAAAGAAAGTATCACTGAAATTTTGGTGTGAGGTTTTCCCTTCCCTATTGCTGATTTGGCAAGAGCTTTAACTATTTTAAGAAAGCAGAACTGAAGACTGCTTTTCAAAGAAACACTAAAAAATCATCAGGTCTATAAACAGAGATGAAAAATCGCCTGTCAACTGCAGTGTTCCTGATCTCAAGAAAGAAAAAAAAAACACGATCTTTTCCAGGAAACAACTTTGATGAAGCATAATGCCGGTTTTTCTAACTCGAAGTACAAAAACATAAAAGTCCTCTCATCCAAAGAAAACACTGAACAAGACTGGCATGCTGTTCCCCACTTAATCCACTGAACGGTGGTGTCCAATTTAGAGAAGAGAGTTGTCACAAGATCCGAAAGCCTTTTCTGTACAGGGAGGTGAATGATTGTGCAAGATTGCAGCCAAAAACAAGTATGTACAAGTCTGGCGATTTGTGGTTTCTATAGCCCCTAATCTATCTGCCACCTCGGAATGTTTGGGAAGGGTCAAATCGGCACTGTTAAAGAGTATTCTTACAGGCAGTCCTCGACTTACAACAGTTTGTCTAGTGGCCGTCCGAAGTTACAACGGCATTGAAAAAAGTGACTGATGACCGTTTTCACACTTACAACCATTACAGCATCCCCGTGGAAACATCATCACAATTAAGTCACTTGCCAACTGGTTTATATTTATAACAATTGCAGTGACCCCCCCCTTTTGTGACCTGACAAGCAAAGTCAGCGGGAAAGCCAGATTCACTTAACAACCGTGTTACTAAATAACTGCAGCGATTCACTTAACTGTGGCAAGAAAAGTCATAAAATGGGGCAAAATTCACTTAACAAGTGTTTCGCTTGGCAACAGAAATGTTGGGCTCAATTGTGGTCATAAGTCAAGGACTGCCTGTATTATGGTGATGAACTGAGGGAAAAAAGCTTGCTCGTCGTAACAAGGTGTGGCAGAAGCTTGTTTTGCTGATCTACCTGTGGAGCAGTTTCTGTAGTAAAGCTGGCAGGGAACTTTTTTTTAACCCATCACTCAGGCATTTTGTTTATCGACATGGAAAAGGACTAATATTTACTTAGTTGTCCTACCCATCGACCCTTTTCCACACTATCTTTCACACTAAAAGTGCCACGTTGGGTGGTTCGTTGGGGTTGGGATAAAGATGCTCCTGTTGTCTTGTAAGTTTGCAGTTGTTCCTTTTAGCTTTGTTTTAATCTGGTTTTTAACTTGTTTTTAACTATAGCTTTTATATCACTTTACAGTTTTATTGCAAACCCCCTGGAGGCATACAATTGCCATGGGCAAGTTTGTTAGAGATGATAGATAGGTTATAGATAGATGAGAGAGAGAGAGAGAGAGAGAGAGAGAGGGAGGGGGGGAGGGAGGGAGGGAGAGAGAGAGAGAGGGAGGGGGGAGGGAGGGAGAGAGAGAGAGAGAGAGAGAGGGAGGGAGGGAGGGAGAGTAAATAGATGATGATAGAGATAGACAGACAGACAGACAGACAGACAGACAGATAAGATAAATAGACAGACAGACAGAGAGACAGACTAGATAGATAGATAGACAGACAGACAGACAGACAGACAGACTAGATAGATAGACAGACAGACAGACAGACAGACAGACAAGATAGATAGATAGATAGATAGATAGATAGATAGATAGATAGATAGATAGACAGACAGACAGACAGACAGATAAGAGATAGATAGATAGATAGATAGATAGATAGATAGATAGATAGATAGATAGATAGATAGATAGATAGACAGACAAGATAGATAGACAGACAGACAGACAGACAGACAGACAGATTAGATAGATAGATAGATAGATAGATAGATTAAATAAATAAATAAATAAATAAATAAATAATATAAATATTCTATCTTTTTGGACTACACACACTGTCAGATTCACATGATGCTTCACATGCCTTCCATGACTCTTACCAATACCATGGAATTCACCTTACTACACTTCCCTTCTCCCTCAGGATAAGTTTGAGAAGTATTGTCAAGAAAAAGATGGCAACATCAAAATGGTCAGGATTGTCTCTGGCCAACACTCTGAATAGAAAGCTGAACTTCTGGTAGCGGGGGGAGGGGGAGGGAAGCGAGAGCATTTACAGACATACACTCCCACACAAGCACACCAGCAGAAGCTTCATTGTAATGCAATATTTTGGGTCACTAAAACACACTGGCCAAACTTCTTTCGCTTCCTAAAAATCAGGTTGAGAAATTTCTCAACTCAGATCATGTGGTTTCTTGAAGGCACACGGAAGAGTCAGCTTATTGGGGCACATCGCATGTTCCCAGTGCCAGCTAAGACAATCGGAGCTTGATAGAAAGAGGGAGGGAAGAAGAAAGAAAAAAACCTGTTTGAGGAGGCTGAGAGAGGAAATCCCTTCTTAGCTTCTGCCTCTAATGTTGTAAGCAAGCTTTTATTTCCAGGTTAGAAGGACTGGGTTGGCTCCCAGCCTTCTTTTCTCCTTTTCCTCAGAGAAATTAAGCCACAGTCTCCCGGGACCACAAATGCTGACACAATGAAGCCCTGGATTGAACCTCTTGTGGCTGGTGCTCAGCTTGCCAGTGCTTTCTATGACACAGGACTGTTGCTGGTGGTGAAGAACTACTACAACGGGACCAACTCTTCTTCAGCGCATTCCAGCGAGGAGGCTCAACAAAAAGCCATCTCTGATTTTTACATCATCTACCATCTTGTTGACGGGTTAACCCCACTGTTATCCGCTTATGGCTTGGCTAGGCTGGGCGACCGGATAAATCGGAAGATCAGCATTGGTGTACCTTTAGCTGGCTACTTACTCTCCCGTTTCCTTCTACTCCTTTTGATCTTGTTGGCTTGGCCAATTGAGGTGATGTATGGGGCTGCTGTCTTGCATGGCTTGACTGGAGGATTCACCACGTACTGGGCCAGCATCATGGCACTGGCCTCCCAGGGCTCATCGGAGAGCAGAAGATCACTGCGTTTCATCAGCATTGAGCTCATTTATGGCATTGCTGGTTTTGTGGGAAGCATTGCCTCGGGACACCTCTTTGTTACCTTCCATCTTGGTTATCAACATGGTATAGTGCTGATTTCCTGTAGTGTTCCCTTATATGCCTTGTGTGTCATCTATAGTCTATTTGTCCTCCAAGTCCCCAACGCTGGAGTTTGTGACCTGGCCACTTCCACAAATGTGATCCAGCCTGACAGCAGTTTGGCTGATGAAGAGAATGTTCAGTTCCATAGATGTGAGTGTTCCCCCAATTTGAGACCTGCCAGGTCCATTATTGCCATGCTCTTTGTGGGGGCCATGCTATATGATTTGGCTGTAGTTGGAGCAATGAATGTGCTGCCACTCTTCTTCCTCAAGAAACCACTGAGCTGGGGACCAGAATATGTTGGCTATGCCAATGCTGCTGGCCACCTGATCTTTATTACCAGCTTCCTGGGAGTCTTTGTGTTTTCCAAGTTTCTAAGAGACACCACCATGATCATGATCGGGATTGTGTCTTTCTCAGCTGGCATTCTTATTATGGCCTTTGTGCGATGGACATTCCTGTTTTACATTGGTGAGTCAGACCTTTTCCATGCCCCTCTCTTTAATTCAATCCACAGATTTTTTTTAATTTCATGAAAGATTTATTACTCTTCTTTTATACTGACCTTTAGTAAATTCAAGATGGAGACTTATTCTAATTTATGTGAAAGTAAATCCAATTCACCTTGCTTTTGAATATGTCTCTATAATAGAGGTCCCCAACCCCGGTCCATGGACCGCTACCAGTCTGTGGCCTGTTAAAAACCGGACAGTGCAAGTGGCAGGTGAGCACACAAAGCTCCATGTGCACAATCTTGGGATTAAATTGAGCACACAAAACTGTCCCGTCTCCACTGCTGCCACCCTCCACTGCTGCTGTTGGTCCCCAGAGCTGGAAAGGTTGGGAAACCGCTGCTCTAAAAAGGCTGCACAGATGTTACTCCCATTGCACTTCCACGTGGGATCTGTACAATGATGGGATTCAAATATGTGAACAACTGGCTCTGTGTGCGGATGCCACTTCCGGAAGTCCATTCTGAGCCTGGGCAACAAAAAATTAGCTACCGGTTCTGCCGAACTGGTGTGAACCGGCTGAATCCCACCACTGGATCTATAAGGTCATTAACTAAAGCAACTTTATAGAAGCTCTTTAGATGCACAAATATAAATTCTGCAGCAATCAAAATCATACTTCTGATATTTATAATACATTATGCAACTGCATATGTGCTATGCTGTATAATTTATTTAACTTCTCCTAAACATTAAGAGTGGGAAGGGTCATAGATCTCTGAAACCTCATCTTTCATAATTGACAGTTCTCTATGCTCTTGGCCTTTTCTGTGGCTTCTGAAGCTTTACCACGCATTGTCTGCACACTCCCAAGCATATTTTTGTGACAATGGAGGCTAGTGAAAATTAAATTTCTTAAAAAGCTAAAGACTGTATTCACAAAGCCTGGGTGTGCAGGTGAAAGGGGTGAAAGACAAAATTAACAAGATGCTTTAATTCCCAGGCATTGCACATCAGAAGGGCTTCGGAAGACAGAATAAAATATATTACAGGTAGTCCTCGACTTACAACTATTCATTTAGTGACCATTCAGAATTACAATGGCACTGAAAAAAGTGACTTATGACCATTTTTCACATTTCCGACTGCGGCATCACTAAGGTCACATGATCAAAATTTGGACACGTGGCAACTGACTCATATTTATGACGGTTGCAGCGTCCTGGGGTCATGTGATCACCTTTTGCGATCTTCTGACAAGCAAAGCCAACAGGGAAGCCAGATTCCCTTAAGAACCTTGTTACTAACTGAACAACTACAGCGATCTACTTCACAGCTGTGGCAAGGAAGGTCGTAAAATGGGGCAAAACCCACTTAACAACGGTTTTGCTTAGCAGTGGAAATTTTAGGCTCAATTGTGGTCGTAAGCTGAGGACTACCTATAAATCAATTCATCTAGTTTTGAATCTGCACATTTAAAAATAAAATCCCTGCAACATGCCCACATGTATGTGTTTATATACGTGTGTGTCTCAAAAAGCCAGAATTAATAGACCTTCTTAATTCCATCAATATTAAATGGTATAGCATCATCCCATTTGTAATATTATGCCACCCATTGCAGCCGTCCTTCCTCTGACTCCTCCAGACCACGGACATCTTGTCCATCTCTGCTGTCACTTAAATCCCTGATGGAAGGGGAATGCTTAAGTAGCATGGGCAAGTCTTTCTCTCTGGCTTACTCGGATCCCTGGCGCTGTTCTCTGACAGCAGTTTTCAGACCTTTTTCCAGAACATAGGCACCGCTTTTGATATTTCATAGAGTATGGTCTAGTCTAGTGGAATATATTCTCATTAAGAGGCCGCTAAAACATTGTTATTATTGCTGTTGTTGCTACTCTTCACCTGCCTTACATCTGGAGATTATAATATACTTTAGAGAGGTTGGCTTTAGAGCCCTGTGTTCAGGCTGATTTCTCACTGTCTTAAGAATGTAACTCTCCCCATCATTTGTCCAGCAAACAAGACGAAATTGAAGAAAACGGCCTTAGTTGCCAGCCATGCCGAAACATGATGCTGAGGCTTCGCATTTGTGCTTTTTAAAACACTACACTCTGATCTTCCTTAAAAAGGCTGGGCATTTGACCTGATCCTTCTGTATTCTGCTCTGTTACAGCTCGTGGTGTGATGCTCTTTGCCCTGATTCCCTTGCCAACCATCAGATCTTTGTTATCCAAACATGTTGAAGCTTCAGTCTACGGTAAGAAACGGTTCTGTCTTTATTTCTTTGGAAAACACTGACTTTCAGAATACGCTCACTTGAGTTTATTCCTATCATTTGGGTTGATGTCACAGAAACATGCAGTAATCAGGCTGGGATGAGTCAGAACCAAATTCTTACGCTTACTTGTAAGGCTATATTCTATGAGTATCAATGCCTCAGGCTTTGACGAAAGCTTTCATGAGTTGGAGGCACATACCTTTCCTTCCGTAATTTAGAAAATTCCCCTGGGTGATTCCACGTTGTCTGATTTACAAGGAGGGCTGATTTGAAAGCACCCTTAGCAAAAGGCTTTCTATGGGCTTTTTTGGACAGAGACTTATGAAAAGCAGCCGCCGTAACTTTAAGCTTCCATTTTAATATTTCATACAATGTCCTTGAACCTTCTGGGTTACTGAAGGGAAATGTGAAAGTGTAGTTTGTGGCTGCCCCCCCCCACAAAAAAAATCTAACATAGGCACCAATTTTGGACCCTGTGACCAGACATGTCAAACACAAGGCCCGGGGGCCAGATGCGGCCTGTGAAGTGATTTCATGTGGCCTGTGAAGCCATCCTGGAAATAGTGAGGGAACAGCCCCTGCTGCCTTGGCCCTGGCCTAGGCCGGCCGGGAGCCAATGTACAATTTTGTGGTGGCCATCTATGCTGAAATGCATTCAGTCTTAGCTCCACATGGCCATCTGGAAACAGCGAGGAACCAGCCCCTGCCGTGTTGGCCCCACCCCCTGGGTGCATGCTGGGGAGGTATCACCCTTTGTGAGGAATGAAGAAATGGACCATGCCTTGGCGCTTGCCCCGGTCCCACCTCCTTCTGCCAGAGACCCTCAGATCTGTCCCACTCCTGCCCAGGCCCCCACAGATAACTTTGATGTGAACGATGTAGAGCTGGCCACCCAGTAGGCCACACCCACTCCATCCATGCCCACCCAGTAGGCCACACCCACTCTGGCCACACCCACCCGGCCCCCGAGGGCAATCGCAATGCTGATGCGGCCCTCAGTGAAATTGAGTTTGACACCCCTGTGCTAGACTGTTGGGAGTCCAACAGTCATCATAGGCTGCCACCAATCTAGACTTTCTGAAGGCTTCTCATTTGATTCAGAATAGAGCTAGAAGGGACCTTGGAGGTCTTCTAGTCCAACCCACAGCGCAAGCAGGAGACCCTATACCATTTCAGACCAGTTGTCCAATTGTCCAGTTGCAATGAATCCCTTTTCTATAAACCAACATCCCTCTCTCCCCCCTCCCCAGTGGCAATGAGCCTACACATGATGGAAACAAGAAGTTGGAGAAATGACCTATGGCCCTATCTAATAGGGCATTCCTTTTTCCAGAAGAATAACCCATGGACATGTATAAATATATAACCAACTTGGGCTTGGGCTACAGTTAGTTGGTCATTCAAAGCTCTGGTATTTTTCTATGAATCCAGAAACCCAAATCATCTCCCAAATAAAGCCACGGTATCTTTGATTAATTGTGAGTTATTTACCCTCCCTGAGTCAGGTTGAACCAAATTAGAAGAAAGGATTAATTCACCTTTTTGACTTCACAACATAGATCTGAGTATCAGGAAAAGCACTGCTTGGAGGGACAGGGGGCTGAAATGGGGACAACAAGGAATGGACAAGCATTACTAAGCCTCTCCCTATCCTACTAGCAGTGACTCTCAGCCCAAATTGTCCTCCAGAGTTTTGTTTATAGTATATTAATATCACATTTCAAAAGTCAGGAAGTAATAATTTCCCAACTGCCATAAAGGAAACCAGAATGCTGTCTGAGATAGTGCTATACATTCCTTAATCTAGGGGTCTTCAAACTTGACCCTTTTATGACTTGTGGACTTCAACTCCCAGAAAAGCCACACTGGCTGAGGAATTCTGGGAGTTGAAGTCCACATGTCACAAAAGGGCCAAGTTTGAAGACCCCTGCCTTAATCCTACATCAGAATTTTAAACCGGTTATAGTTCCAAATTCCAGTTCAAAGGAAGTTCCACTTGTCAAGCTCTTCCATTATGTAACATTAGCTTTCTGAAATCAACATAATTATTGCCAATATTATAATTGGCTATAGAATTAGTTTCTAGCACTAATCTGCAGCTGCTTGTCCTATTAATAGTAAGCAACAATAACATTTTGGCTGCAACATCTTGTTTACAGAATGACAAACGTTCAAACTGGTTTAAGAAATTCAAAAATGATTATATAAGGCGTTTGTGCAATAAATGCTGAATTCTATTTCTCTATAATTGAAGCAATCCAGCAGGTGCACAATAACTTTTCACAAGCTGAAATTAAAACGTGCTCTCAAGCCAGTACTACATTGTAATTACATTTTTTTTAAAAATTAACAAATTAGCTACATAAATTGCAATTGAACTGGGTTCTAGTAGAAATATGCCCTAAATCAGGGGTAGTCAATCTTGGCTCTTTTATGACTCGTGGGTTGACTACCCCTGCCCTAAATTCTTTTTC
Organism: Bothrops alternatus; assembly: GCA_034064705.1. Lineage (NCBI taxonomy): Eukaryota > Metazoa > Chordata > Lepidosauria > Squamata > Viperidae > Bothrops > Bothrops alternatus. Next base: position 9,292,202 of record JARGCV010000087.1, read on the forward strand.
ACTCAATCTTACATCTGCTTTCTTTTTTTCCCTAGGAAAAGTGTTTGTCCTCCTGCAGCTGTCACTTGTGATCACTGGAGTTGTGACAACAACAGCCTATAATAAAATTTACCAACAAACCCTGGGCTGGTTCAGTGGATTCTGCTTCCTTCTCTCATGTGTCATTGGTTGCCTAACTCTTATCCCTATCAGGTAAAGTAAACTAAGGCAAAGTGGACTTTTTAAAGACAAAGCTGATTTTCCTTATCTGTATGTACATGGATTCCTAAGCTTTGTTCAATGCTCTAGGTCCAAGGCAATGATTTTTCAAATTCCTGAAGCAGGAGGCTGGCATTGGGTCAATGTAATTCATTATGATGAACCCCCAACCATGCCTCCCACTGGTCATAATCTACTCCTGTATTTTTTAAATTATATATTATAGAACCCTTGCAGAGGAAAAAGAGCTGGGCAAAATTCATATGTTACCTAAAGCACTAAGAATCCTGAGTATTGCCATCTCTCCAAATTTCCATATATGTTCAAGAAGATGGCAATATTTGTGTCATTCTGGACTCCAGACTGCCAATGCTCTCACTGAAATCCAACAAATGGATTTAGGTGGGTTGAAGTTTGGCCAGAGGCAACATCAGACTATCCTTTGCACAAACTCTTCTCTAGGAATGTCCACAAAAGTTATTAGCCCCTTTTTATGTATTTGTTTCTGTTGGGTTATGCTTTACGTGTGGGGTTTTGAACCTCAGATATTTTACTGCAATACTGGTAATATAAGATTTATCTTGAGAAAGAAGATCTAAGGAGATTCTCAATTGTCTAGGTCATGATTGTCTCAAAGTTGCTTTTCCAAAAGGCAACTGGAATACCTTGATTTATTTTTCTTGAAAACATTTCACTTCTTATCCAAGATGAGAACTAAAGAAGCTTCTTGGATGAGATGCAAAACATTTTCAAGAAATAAACCAAGAAAGTCCAGTTGACCTTTGGAAAAGTATATTTGAGAAGGCAGGGTTTGTTTTTTTTCTCCTTCTCCAGGAGCAAAACTACTTGAGGTAGCCTTTGGTCAGTTGCCAAAAAAAAAAAAAAAAAGAGGATTATCCATTGTCCAACTTCAAAAAAATAAAATGTTGGGTATTTCAGAAATGTAGGTGAGGTCAGTTTCCCCTGGAAATTAATTCACTTTCTCCATTTTACTTCCTTTTCTCTCCCTTGCAGTTTTGTAGCCTACAAGCAACGGACACAATCTAATTTAACAGAGAGATTAACCAACCGAAAACAATTGTCGATTTCAGAAGCAGATATACTGAGCAAGGTGGAGCAACCAGACAGACTGACTACATGAAAGACAGTATTAGTCTTGTTACTAATTATGCCATTAGAGACATTTAGTTCTAGGAACTAATTTCCTGTACTCTTTCTTGTATGAATAGGCTGTTGAAACAGCATGTATGGAGTAAGAGGCATGAGATTCTTGAGCGATGCTGCTTTGGATCCATATTTCATAGAATTCTCCCTATTCTCCATTCAGGATGTGTTTGCTCACCAGCCCCCTTTCCATTCACAATCTTTCCAGCAAATAGTCTCCTTATTCATGTTTTAAAGCAAAATATCCTTCCCTGGGAATCCTCAGAAACACCTATTCCCCATATTTAGTCTGATTTTCTCCGTGGCCGCCCAACTCATAGGATCCTTGTTCCTTAAATCTCAGTGCAACATCCAGTTTTGGGGTGATGAGTTAGAAGATTATATATGCCTATAATGAGATTTGCACTCCAGTGTTTCAGTGCTCCAAGTGGTTACTTCACAAGGCTCAGGTCCTCAAGACAAGACAGCGAAGATAGAAAAACAATGAGCAGATTTCCTAAATAAGAAATGAAATAAAGTATGGGACAGACAGTGTAATAGGGCAGAACCCTCAACACCTATTTAATTGCACACCGAGATCCATACATCACTGGATGTTATTTAGTTATTTTTAACATAATAATAATAATAATAATAATAATAATAATAATAATAATAATAATAATAATAATAATAATAATAATAATAATAATAATAATAATAATAATAATAATAATAATAATAATAATAATAAATGACTGGGAAACATGCGTACTGCATAACAAAGTGACAACCTTTAGAAGCACCTTTAGCTATAACGCAGTTTCTGGACCTCTTCTAAGTATTTGCTGAAAAGTAAAAATGGTGAGCAACTGCAGTCCAGTCCTTTGTGTGGAATTGTGCACTCCTACTCAGGCAAGATAAATTGGAAGAAACATAGCACACGCTGAGAGGGGTCTAGGATAACTCGCTGTGGCTAGCTCACTTCAGCCAGCTCGCCACTGCCAACTTGCCTCCGCCAACTAACGGCTGCTAAGTTGCTGCGGGACAACTCCACACAGACAACTCACTATGGGGACAACTCACTGTGGGCAACCGGAAAGCCAGGTGAGCAGGTGGGCAGATGACAAAGCACATTGGGGCAGTTGGCAGCGAGGCAGCGATGACCAGGTGCTTCCCATTTTCACTCCCCCTGCCACTGCTGCTGCTGCCACCGCACACACCCAGGAGTGGAGCTGCTGCTGTTGCTGCTACACCAGGCCCGGAGCCTGCCACAGTGGCATTGCTGGTGGCTTCATGCCCAGAATGGGGGCAGCAGCACCAGCAGCTCTGCGCCCAGCACAGCAGCAGCAGCAGCCTGTGAGGTGGTTTGGGCTGAGAGAGAGTGACTGGCCCCAAATCACCCAGCCAGCTTCTATGCCTAAGGTGGGACTAGAACTCCCAGTCTCCTGGTTACTGGGAGAAAGCCTTAAAGTCAAATTCCTGGGATTTCAGCATGTCAGACCATCTCAATCTATACATTTGCTCAGCAGTGAACGTTGCTGAATAGCATTTGGTTTATTTCTGATTAAACCTGCATAGAATAGCTTGTGTATTGATTAAACAGAGATGTTGGTTTTTAAAGGATATCTATTGCTTCTTGCAGGTCGGAAAGGTTTTGGGAAATTTGGGAGTCTTTCACAGAGAAACCCCTGGGGGAAAGGGCAAATGAAAAGCCTGATTGTCCACCACTGATCCCCATTTACTATTACTATTATCTCCCTCCTAGATAACGTTAGTTCCTTGGCATTTTTTTTCTATATTCTTTCTACTGGATCCAATAAAAATGAAAATCAGTCTAAGAGTCATAGAAAAAGACCCAGATCCCAGAACTATAGAGTGGTGCCATTAAATCAAGACTACCAACATTCACAAATGTTTTCAGGGCCTTCTTTCAGAAGATACTTCCCAAAGCCTTAAACAAGTCACGCGTAAAAATAAACAATATAGAAAAATAACATATGTTGGGCTCAGAGATAAATATCACCTATCAGATGCAATAAAATGGCAACATTTACAGTTAAATTTAACATCATTGTTTGGACCAACAGGATTTCCAGCTTCTGAGATACCTGAGATACTAGAAGAACTGGCTAAGCCCTTTAAAACTAAAACATCTATTTCTTTTTATACATATTTGTTGTCAATAAATTTTTATTTATTTATTTATTTGTTTGTTTATTTATTTATTTGTTCAGACTTATATGCCGCCCTTCTCCTAGGACCCAGGGCGGCTTACAACAACAATACAACAAAAATTTAAAAATTAATCACATTCATACAGCATGCAAACACAGTCAACTCACATGCTGTTGAAAGAAAGAAAGAAAAAAAAGAAAGAAAGAAAGAAAGAAAGAAAGAAAGAAAGAAAGAAAGAAAGAAAGAAAGAAAGAAAGAAAGAAAGAAAGAAAGAAAGAGACAAAAAGTTAAGAAATATGAAAGCAACATTAGGGGCTTAGCAGATACAGTATTTCCTGGGGCATCTTCATACCATAATTAAGATACAAATGGGGAAGAAAGGCCCCTTTGCTCTTCATTCACCCTTTACTCAAAAAGCAACAATATTAATTTATGAACCTTTAAAAAAAATCACAAGGAAATAAGAAGAGGAATAATTCCCAGGTTACTAAGGTAACGGTGACATGCCTCCCATTGTGACATCTGCCTTTGCTAGTTCATTTATTAACTGGAGGCCTTTTGTGAGTTGTGAGACAGCTGCATTTCTTTCCTGTTTTGTTGGTGGCACTCATATTTGCTCTATTTTGGGTGAAAAATTGTTTGTATTCAGAGGCGATATTACTATGGCAAACAGATGATACAGCTTTGAAAGACTCTATGAAAAATATAGAAGCCATAATCACCAACTAGCCCTTAAACTCTTTAAAAAAAATTCCTGTTCCCAGTTAGAAAAGTGCGTTTGTGGGGGGAGGCAGTGGGTAAGGTAGAGAGAAAAATATAAAATCTAAGGCAATTGGGGTAATATTCACTGAATCTGATACTCCTCTCCTGGAATGTTTTGTGTGTGCCTGTGCACATCTTTTGTGTTATATTGCTTGGTGGATAGCTCTGTCGGTGAATTTTCTCCTGATTTGTATTAGGACCAATGAGTATTTCCTGGACCACTTCTTGGAGGAAAAGAAAGACAAACCCTAACATTCAGAGATGTAAGTACAATATTTTAATGTTCTGTGAGTGTCATGGTATGTGTGGATATCTATTCTCTTACAAAAGAGAGACTTCCATTTGAGAAGTTATCAGGTACAAAGCCAGTGGTAGATAAAATGGAAGAAAAGGGGTTGAATTTTCCCATCAGCATTTAGAACCATGAACTAAGCAACAGAAGTTGGCCGCTCAATTGTGGTCGTACATCGAGAACTAACTGTACTCCAAACTGGCTATTATTATATAATGGCTGTCCTCTGCCAGAATGTAAACAATATCAACAATGTGATTTGAAATTCTTGCTGCAGCAGTAACATGAATAGTAAGGACATCCTTCCTACAGACATTGCTTACTTGCAGCAAAATCAACAAAATCTTGTGGTCCATGGAAAAATGTCACTGATTAAATTGTTGTTGTTGTTATTGTTAATTGCGAAGTCGTGTCCGACCCATCGCAACCCCATGGAAAATGCTCCTCCAGGTCTTCTTGTCCTCTACCATCTTCTGGAGTCCATTTAAGTTCACGCCTACTGCTTCAGTGACTCCATCCAGCCACCTCATTCTCTGTCGTCCCCTTCTTCTATTGCCCTCAATCTTTCCCAGCATTAGGCCCTTCTCCAGTGAGTCCTTCCAATTAAATAAGGCTAATTGGATGATTCTGCAGAAACAAGGGAATTGCTCCCTCTTAGGCTGCCAAAAATCAATCAAATTCTAGATGGCAGCAAAGAATTAGCATTTCTTCGTAGTCATCTAGCCGTCACATTGAGATTTGCAGCCCAGATATATAACACTGAGAAGGGCCACAAAGTTGCCACCTCTTTTTGTATCAAAACAGATTGCAGCTTTTTTCCTGAATCATTAAATGACAACGAGGTATGAAATTTTGGAAGGTGGGGAGGTGGCACTTCAGTCCAGAACGAACAATACTATTTAAAAGTTCTCATGTATTTATTTCACCTGGTTACTTGTTAAACCCAATTACATAGTTGCCCATCTCACAACAGCAAGCCTGGGTCACAAATAAAGTTCAAAGGTCCATAAAAAACAGGCCACTACCAATCACAAAAGGTATAATAATAAACATACATGGAATGGCAACCCGGTAACCCCAACACTTCTCATCACAATTGTAGCATAACAATCCATCTCATATATCAGAGGTGTCAAACTGCTGGCCCACGGGCCAGATGCGTCATGTGGAAGCTGCGCCCACCCCAGCTTCAGCAAGGGGAAAAAAGTCATGATACGCCACAACACATCACGTGATGCGGCGAGTTTGACACCCTTGTCATATATCATTAATAAGTCACTATTCCAAAAGGATAGATCCTAACAAAGCAAGTTCTCAAAACAAAATGAAGTTTTATTTCATCTGAAATAAAATGATTGAATCAAACCCCCAATGCTTGCAATTGACATGAACTCAGTTACTGATGGCATTAACTGCTGGATAAGAAACAGTGTTCTGGAGCAGAGAGTAGAAAGGATAAATTGGAGAATGTTTGTCTAAGAGAAACAGAAGTTCTTTAATAAACTGCAATACACAAGCTGCCTGTGAAAGTTTGATATAGTTCAGAGTGCTCTTCGCCTATCCAAGATGACATTGTTGTTTTTTTTGTAAAAAATTATTTTATTAAAACCATCAACATTAAACATAAGATCATATTAAAAAGCAATCATCATATAACCTGCAATACAACTCTAAGGATCAGTCTTTGTAAACGTCTGGTTTAGTAAACATTCCTCACTCCTCACGTCAAGCCTCAACTATACGCCTGATACATTTTATTTGATTGGTGTTAAAACCTGCCTTTCTCCTCATCTGTTTCAGGCTAGAAAGGCTTCGGATCTTCATTCAAAATAGGAATGCCAATGTGGGAACCCCAGAAGAGGGGAACAACTGCAACCTGGACCGACGGCCGGCTACTTCTTCAGGTTCTGCCACTCAAGGTGGCCAACGCCTGGGAAGCCGCCAGAGGTCACCAGCAAGAGGCCTCGAGAAATCACCACCAAGATCCAGGGCATTTCACTTTTGTCGAGCAAACAGGGACAATTCTATCAGCGACGGGGAAAAAGTTAGAACATTCTGGACCTGCTGCAGTAATTGTAAAATCAGTCCCCAGGGTTTCAAACCACAGGCAGAAAAGCAACAAACCAAACCGTGTTCCAAAAGTGAACGGATAGAAAATTATTCCAAACAAGCCCATAACTCGTTCGCGATTAGCCTCGCCACAGAGAGCACAAATACGAGGCGATCTGATACCACAAGTAAGGGGAGCCTAAGTCGTAAGGGGGAAAGCCAGCAGTAGGTAAAGGGAGCCTAAGACATAAGGGGGAGAGCAGGCAGCTGAACCCAAAGCTCATTTGGAAAAATGAAGGCAATGCTAAGTTTTCCCAATTTCTAATGGCTCAAGTAAATGGAATGTTAGAGACCACCTCTAAGAACGGGGCGGGTGGCACATCACTAGCCAGAGAGTTAGCAGTTGTTGAGTCAGGAACAAAAACAGGCCCATTGTATCATTATATTGTCTTCAGGCGTCCTTGGTGCTCTGGACATCACCAGCACTGACAATGTTACCTAGTTTGGGTAATTTCATTTATTGGATTTCTATGCCGCCCTATTCCGAAACATCAACAAGAAAACAACCAAGCTCAGACAGCACCAAGGACCCTTCATTTCAACCTTGCGTTACAAATATTCTCCTCCATCAGTATATTGTCTTCTTTAAAAAAAAAAAAAAAGTTAGCATCTACCCAAATGTCTATGGAGATTCTCAGTCATCCACGTCATGGTTGTTCCAAAGGTGCTTTTTCAAGAGGCAACTGGACTTTCTTGTTTTTTTTCTTTGAAGATGTTTTGCTTCTTATCCAAAAAGCTTCTTCATCTCTGAGTGGATGGTGGGGAAGGATTTATATTCCTTGCAGACAGCTGGTCATTTGCATTCTTTTAGAGAGTCGTTGGAGGTTTATTTGTGTCCTCGGGGTCACCTGAGTAGTGCAATTGGGTGTGGAGGCTTCTTGAACTGCTGAAAGGACTGTGTGGTAGATGGAGAAAGATGATGTTTATCCCTCCCCCTCTGTTGAGAGAGGACTGTTCAGTTTTGACACAGATGGCCTCTTTGACCCCTCTTTCAAACCAGCGGTCCTCTCTGTCCAAAATGTGGACTTTTGCTGTCTTCAAAAGAGTGGCTTTTGTCTTTTAAATGCAGATGGACTGATGAATCTTGTCCTGATGGATTTGTTCTATGTTGTGCCGTGCGTTTATGAAGTGGTTGCTTTGTTTCCCCAATGTACAGATCTGCACATGTTTCACTGTATTGTACTGCATATACCATGTTGCTCAGTTTGTGTGTGGGTATTTTATCCTTGGGATAAACAAGCTTCTGCCTGTAGTGTATTCTGGTGTACGAATATTGTGTTGGCTGAAGATCCTCCTGAGCTTTTCAGATATTCCTGCAGCATATGGAATGACAACATTGCTTCATTTATGGAGGAGGTCCTGGTGGGACTTTTGGGGTATTTGATGAAGGCCCAGTTGGGATAGCCACATGTTCTGAAGGCTTCCTTGATGTGTTTTAGTTCTTTTTCTTTCCCATCTTTACTGGTAGGCAAGCCTTCAGCTCAGTGGTGTAAGGATCTGATAACTCCCATTTTGTGCTCCAGTTAGTGGTGAGAATCAAAATGTAAATATTGAAAAACATCTAACCATGTTACTAGCTTCTCTAGTTGGCAACACCACCATCACATCAGCAATTCACAGGACTTCGCCAGCAAGGTTTGGAAACTAAAACTGGACCTGGATGAGACCATGGTTCCCTATGATGTGACTTCCCTCTTCACCTGCATTCCAACAACTGAAGTTGCCATGGTAATGAAGAAACAACTGCTACAAGGCAGCACCTTAGGTAACAGAACTAATCTCAGCCCAGACCGCATATGTGCCATGCTGCATCTCTGCCTGACCACTACCTATTTTAAATACAATGAAGGTTTCTACAGACAAAAACACAGCTGTGCCATGGGTTCACCTGTGTCCCCGATTGTGGCCAATCTCTACATGGAAGAGGTAGAAACCAACACCCTAAGTTCCTTGACAGGATTCACTAGCATAGGTATGTGGACGATACTTGGGTCAAAAATTAAAACAAGGAATTGGAAGCGTTCACCAAACCTATCAACTTTGTAGATAGATACATCAAACTCATGCGGAAAGATGTTAAAGAAAATAGTGTAGCCTTCCTGGACTGTGCAGTACACATTAAGGAAGACAGAAGTCTTAACACTGATGTTTACAGAAAACCTACACACAGAGATTAATATTTACATTGTGATTCTCATCACCCACTGGAGCACAAAATGGGAGTTATCAGGACTGAGCTGAAAGAAAAAGAACTAAAAACACAGGAAGCCCTCAGAATGTGTGGCTATCCCAACTGGGCCTTCATCAAATCATAATGACCAGCTGTCTGCAAGGAATATAAATCCTTCCATTCACAACCATCCAGACAGAGCTGAAGAAGCTTCTTGGATGACAAGCAAAATGTCTTTAAAGAAAAACAAGAAAGTCCAGTTGCCTCTTGAAAAAGCACCTTTGAGTGTCTACCAGAAGTTAACCAACTTCTCCCAATATCATAGCGAAACAAATGCATAACCGTTTAAAGAGAGGAAGGGTAAGAACATGTCTTGATCAGAAGGCTAAGATTTTATTTTTCAAATGCCACCATTTCCTTCCTGAGACATTGCCCCATTCTCTTGGTGTATCTTTCCCACAGTTTCAACAACAGACACCATGGATTCCACATGTCTGTCCTTCATATCGGCTGAATCGGAGCAAGGCAACAACATGTTGGATGTGGAAGCCATTGTAACCCTCATGGAATACGCTCACAGACACGACAAGGTATAGCTTCTGTATTGCTCCTGAAGGAAGAAACCAGGAGACATCTTTAATCTAAAGAAATCTTGACAGCTACATGTGCTGTAGCTGTCACTTGGCTTCCAAGTGCAACCTGAGTTGCTAGTTATCACCTCTAAAGTCTCATATGGTTTGGAATCTAGATATCTGTGAGACTGTCTGCTCCAGGTAGATTCTACCTGTCCAATCTGGTTTAAGACAGAGGATATATTATGAGATCCTGTCCACAAGGAGATACGATGGAGGGGCTTTCTATAGAATGATCCCTTTTCTTTGGAATAGCTCCTCTTCCCTCTCTCTCTCCCAAAGCTAAGATGGACTCTTCCCAGATGCTATTCGGAGAACTAGTTAAAAGGCTTTGCTTTTCCACAAGACTTGGGGTGGAGTGCATTTATGATGTTTTTCTTAGTAAATGAGAAAAGGATGCTATATAAATACTACCGTAGCTGCTTGGGGATTTATTCATGTGCTAATTGTATCTATGTGACATTACACAAACATAAGCACATGCACTTTAGAAACAAACAAATTGAAATTACATAGAAGGCAAACCAATTAATTTCCCCAGTCCAATCAATGTCAATTAATTTTAATTAAATATCTTCCATTAATAACTATGTTCTCATTAGGCTTCTTTTTCTTGTCTCATGATCCATATTGTTAGTTTTTTTTCTCTATTCAGCATACTTTTCCCCATCCTAAAAGTAGAGTGTTGATGGCATAAACATCTGAATATATAGTAGTTACTATGCATCCTATCCCGGACAAATAAAGAAATGGATCCCTCTCCCCAAACACATTAAACACTAGATATCTAATGTGAAAAGGAAGAGTCAGCCACCCTCTTTTCTTTTCCCTGTGGGAAAATTCAATATTATATTCCACATGTAGGAGGGGGGGAAAAGATTCATCAGCATCAGGGATATCTAAACTTGACAACTGTAAGAATAATGGACTTCAAGTCCCAGAATTCCTTAGCCAGCCAGTTAAAATCCAAAAGTCTTAAAGTTGCCAAAATTGGACACTCCTACTCTACATGAGCTAAGCTTCATTTTTTTTCTATGGTAACTTCCCCTCCCTTAAGAGGAAACTGCTGAAATATTACAAACACAATCTGGTATCAAAAGAAATGGCCAAATGTTATTTCTTTCTTTCTTTCTTTCTTTCTTTCCTTTATTTATTTATTTATTTAATCCTCAGTCTGAAACATATCTGGGTGGAAGTTTCAGAAACTTTTTGTGAATATTTAGCCACAAGTAAATTAAAGAGCCAATGAAAAGCCCCATTCTCTCAAAAGCCTTCTTTTCCTTTTGTGCTACCTTTTAGATTGCAAGCCTGAGGATAGAGCAGGGGTCTTCAAACTTGGCCCATTTATGACTTGTGGACTTCAACTCCCAGAATTCCTCAGCCAGGCACACTGGCTGAGGAATTCTGGGAGTTGAAGTCTACAAGTCATAAAAGAGCCAAGTTTGAAGACCCCCTGGGATAGAGTCTACTTTGGTCTTTGATTCATTTGTAAGCCTGCATACTATTTTTTTTTAAAAAGTAATGATCCCAATGATTAATGACAATCAACTAGTGAAATGATACCTGTATTAATAACTCTAATTATTAACAATTACAGCAGTTCCTGGATAACCACGAAGAAAATATTGGCTTTCTCCGTGCCATTTCTGCAAATTGCGTGGCTGCACAAAAATGTGGCCAAGACACACTGGATCTTCCATATACAAAAAATCAGTTGACTGAGGCACTAGTGGTGAGTGACAGCCAACCTCAACCAGACCCAGTGGGAAGGTGGCCACCAAATAGTGGAAAGTAAGCTTTGGGTTTTCAAGGCAGAATTAACAGGGTTTAGCAGGCCTTGTTTGCAGAATTCAAATGTATGCCACCAAATCGAGATCTGAAACAGCTGAGGTTTCCCTGGCTGTTCTAATCAAGGAACAGTGGAAGTAAACAGAAGAGAAAAATGGAGGCAACCCATTAGCTGTAAACCATGGCCAGGTTCCTGGACCGGTGTGCCTTTGGCAAAATAGGATCCAAGCTGGCAAGGTAGATTAATAACTATTTATGCGTAAGTAAACAAAAAAGGGTCTTCACAGATAAAAGGTGAGACACCTTAAAAGGGAAATAATCGCTTTATACACAGTTCAAACATATCTGTGTTCTTCAATTGGCTTGACTTCATTTGAGTCATCAAGCTTCTAGTGAGCATGTTCAGTAGCTATATATGTACCATGGAACAGTTCATAGCATCCCATGATAATCTTAGCACGATCTTATTAATACCTAATTGCATAGACAGGAGGGGTGTTTGCCATATTATAATGAGTTTTCAGGTTATTAAAGTTCGGCTTTTTGCACAGACTTTGGATCTGGCTGGTCAGAACCGGTTTTTATCAAAATCCATATTCCACATGGGGAATTTGCTTATTATTAGAAACATTAATCAAAAGTGCTCCTTGTTACTGAAAACTATTTCTCAAAGAGGGCCCCTTTGCCTGCTCTCATCATTCCCCCTTCTGATGCTAAAGGGCAAAAGTAAATAAGCTCCTTTAGCCTCAAACCAGACCATGAGACTATCTGTGGACAAAAAGCCTGACCGAGCAGTGTGTTCAAATACTCTTGCCCTTTGACCTTTTTCCTCCATCTCTTTCAGATGGTGATGGAGACATTGCCCAGCCAGTCAGTCCCCTCTTTCGTTCTCTCCTGTTCTATGCTTGCTGTCTACAACCTGAGGTAGCTGCTATCTACCCAAAACTTACCTTTGTGCTGGTTCTACAGCTGGGGGCTTGTTTCTTTATAAAGCCAAATTAGGGGAAAGTGGTAGCCCCAGTCAGCAGCATTTGTGACCCTCTTCATTTTAAGAACAAACTTGGTTGCTCAATTTCAGACACACATATTCCACTACATGCTGTTCTTCTCTTCAATACTGCATATAGACCAGCGGTTCTCAACCTGTGGGTCGCGACCCCATTTGAGGTTGAACGACCATTTCACGGGGGGTCGCCAAACACCGCAGTCCGCCATTTATTATTTTTGGGGGGGGGTCGGCCATTTTTTGGGGGGTTGGCCATTTTTTTCTCCTTTGCGATGCGGGCCGTCGCGCCGCGCATGCGCGATGCGGGCCCGCCATTTTTTTTTTGGTCGGCCATTTATTTTTATTTTTTTTTGGTTCGCCATTTATTTTTTGGGTCGGCCATTTTTTTCCCCTTTGCCATGCGGGCCGTTGCGCCGCACATGCGCAATGTGGGCCCGCCAATTTTTTTTTGGTCGGCCATTTTTGGGGGGGGGGTCAGCCATTTTTTCCCCTTTGCCATGCGGGCCGTCGCGCTATGCATGCGCGATGCAGGCCCGCCATTTTTTGGGGGGGTCGGCCATTTTTTTTGGTCAGCCATTTTTTTCCCCTTTGCAATGCGGGCCGTCGTGCCGCACATGCGCGATGTGCCCCGTTGCACCGCGCATGCGCGATGCGGGCCGGGGTCGAGCCCCAGAAAAGGTTGAGAACCGCTGATATAGACTATCTTTCTCCCCACCATCTACCACCTTGGTCCCTTCTTCGCCCCCCATTTCTATCAGTGCTCTCTAAACTCTCAATCTTTGCTCTGCTAACAAATACACGGACTTGTTTTGTTGATTTTGCCACTAACGTATTGATGACATTCATATATTTTCATCTTCATTTTTTTTTACTTGTGTGTTAGTTGTCACTCTGTCATTTCCTTCTGATGTCAAATGTTATTCCTTAAAATCAGTGGTGGGATTCAAATATGTGAACAACCAGTTCTCTGTGTGGATGCCACTTCCGGAAGTCCATTCTGGGCCTGGGCAACAAAAAATTAGCTACCGGTTCTGCCGAACTGGTACGAACTGGCTGAATCCCATCATTGCTTAAAATGCATTAAATCAAGCTCATTGATAGCTTCCTAATAGCAACAACCTGCTTTTGATTTTTCTTTAACAAGCCAGAAGTCTTAGAATGATTCCTCTTCCTTTCCATTTTATATCCTGATCTAACTCTTGCTCTACCAACAATAGGCACGCACACATGAAAGGGGGGATGTTGTCTATTTCTATTAAATAAGGCATATGGACCCTGTTTCCCACTGCATAATCTATGCCTTCTCTCTTTATTTTACCAGCAAAATGAAGCCCCCTCTTGCTTCTGAGCTAGAAACAGGTATTCTGCGATTGGCCCTTCACGGTATATTCAGCATGGAAACACAAACAACCGACGTTCATAGTGTGGTAATTTGGGATTAAATTTTGCTGGTCTGGGGGCAAATATGCTGTGCTTTTTAAACTCGTCACTGAATGGTATTCGATACTAAGGATAGAAAGAGAGGAGTAGATGCTATCTTCTTTTCCTAAGTTCACATAATTTATCCAAGTATGTATTCATGCGCGTGGACTCATGTTTGTGCATTCTTCTTCTTGTGCCATATCCTTTATCGGACGTTGGCGATCATGTTGGCGATCCTGTTTTTATCAGCGGCCGCACGAAAGTGTGCATAAAACACACAAACCAATGGACAATAATACTTCATGTATCTAATGAAATGGGAACTTATGCCGTAATAAATGTACATCTCTTTAGATAGCTGGTTTATAATGAAGTTAGAAAATTCCATTTTGAGAGACCAGCCTGCAAAATTTTCTTCCCTTTACAGGCGCTCTACAGATCATCCTTTGATACCATGGATATTATGCTGAAAGGCCTGCTGTCTGAGACACCTACCATCAGCCATCTCCTATTTATATTAGAGGTGAGAGGCTAAAGAGAAGATGGTGGTGGGGTTCTCTTGAGGTTAGTATGAGAGGGAGAGGTTGAAATGGAACTTAATGTATCTTAACATGTACAACCTGAAGCCTGTACATTTCTTCAGGTTCCCCGAAATTTCTTCAACGACCTCTAGATATTTAAAGTGGTAGGTCAATATTTCCAATATATTGTTTTAGAGCTACAAACAAATCCTCAAGAATGAAAAAGATTTCACCCCATAAACCCTCAACAAGCCCACCCCTTATTTTGGGCTGTTTTTCCCCTACTTTAAAGGTTTCAATTGTCCCACCTTTGAATTTTGATCCTGTCCACTTTTGACATTACAACATCACAGGCCTAATCTAAAGCAGTCAGTAACCAGTAGCAAAAATAAAAATAAATCTTCAAGATCAAGAAATGGAACAATAAGAATCAAGACTCTTGAGTGGCCATAGATATCAATAAAAGTTGGATATTTGCTGGATGAAAACAGGATAGGCCAATCTTTTTCTGACTTCCAATTTCCTTCCACAGCACGTCAATTTCTGGATTCGTTCACAAGACCCTCAAGAGAGGTTCAGAGCCATTAACTGCAGCATCTCCTTGCTTCGCCATGTTAACCAGCAATCAAATTTTGAGGTAGGTGATGACCGCAGCTGATTTGGACTTTGAAATACTAAACATATTAAAAGAATGCACCAATCACCTGTTTCCTGTTTATAAAACTTTGACCCTAACTAAACTTAAAACTCACAGGGAACTTCCCTTTTGAAAAAAAAATTAGTTTTCCCATTGGATTACATGTGGGAAAAGGAGAGCCACAAGTTGAAAGATTTTTCTGTGGCATTAAGAGATCGTATCAGTCAGGAGATTTAAGAGTTGAAATTCAACCCTTATGCTGTCCACCAGTTTGAGGGAAGCTGTTCTATGTAGTGTTGCAGCATTCCAAGAAGATTATAACTGAAGATAGACCTCTTCATAATTTTCTTTTATCTACTTCTCCACTGGATGCTTGTTGATCTTCCAAACTGAGTAATTCCTTTGAAATGTTTTTTTATTATCATTGAAGGCATACCTAATACTCCTGTACCCTCTTTTCTCCACAGCAACCTCATTAAGTAGGTTAGACTGAGAGAGAGTAACTGCCCAAAGTCACCAGTTGGCTTTCACGCCTAAGAATTCACAGTCTCCTGGTTTCTAAGCCAACACCTATACTAGGAGTAGGCATCCTTGGCTCTTTTATGGCTGGCTCAGGAATTCTGAGAGTTGAAGTCTACGAGTCATAAAGGAGCCAAGGTTGCCTACCCCTGACCTATACTATACCAATCTGATTCTCTTTCTTAAACTAGATCTTTTTTCCAGACTGAGCAATGAATTGCTTTGCACTGCCACTCTTTTTTTTTTTAAATATATTTTTATTGGTGTTTTTTTTTAAATTTTACAGAAGAAAAAAATTAGTCAATTCAAATCATAGTATTAAAATAAACAATCATCCATAAACAAAACATAAATACATTGTTCAATACATCTAATACTAATAACTCAACTGAAAATAATCATCCCAAACAATTAACATCACTGCTCGGCACCCCCACCACCACATCCCCCCAACCCTATCCTTCCCCCCTCACTTACCAACTAACTACCTACCTTCCTCCCTCCTTCTCTTCTTTCTTCATCCTGCCACTCTTGAAGGGAATCAATGTTTTCAGTCGCATTTGCACAATCATGCACAAGTACAGTGAAAGCTTGCAAGATTTTGGTGCTATTGCACAAGATCTTGGGAGTTTTCACTTTTTCCCCAAGATGTAAGTGAAGGGGTAGGGTGGATTTCAGGCTATTTAGGTCTTACATCCATCATCCCTTCCAAAATGCAGTATCTTTTTGGATACTTTCTTATTCCAGAAATCGGAGGACTACTTCACACACATGCAGAGATCCTTCCTTAGCTGAAGATCACTTAGAGATTTAAAAAAAAAAATGAAATGAAGAGCTAACGCAAAACATGAAGAAAAGACCTCTTCTCTCTTCCTTCCTTTCTTTCTCCCTAGAAAACTGGGGAATTATCTGGTTTGGGACACCAGGTAGCACAATTTGCAGTTTGTATCACAGATTCAGTGGAAGAGGTGAGCTACCAAGCCAGAGGCGCCATTAGCTGCCTTTACCAGCTCCTCCTGAATCACATGGGTAAGTGAAGCCTGCTTAGGAGCCAATGGGCCATCCCCAAGAGCTCATGTATACCTTCTTTAAAATCTGTCTCACCCCAGGAGAGCAGAAACTCCCAAACTGAGAGGGAGGAGCATGAAAAATTTTCAAGAGGTGCACAAGGATGAGAAACCTCTAAAGAAATCACAGGATTTAAAAAAAACAAAACACTGAACAATACTATGAAGATCTAATCGACTAGGAAAATCAGTTGAGGTGTGGGGGGAGGGGCTGATGAAAAGGAAGAAAAGTAGGGCTACAAATCCTGGTGAGGTACAGCTGGAAAACGGGCTGGGTCAGGGGTGATAGGAAGTCCCACAGCAGACTGCAGGGAAGATGGTGGCGGAGGTCTCCGGCCCATTTTTTCCACATTTTTTAAACAGTGGGTAGCACATATTTAGCACATATCCTGAAAGGGGAGGCAAGGGGAGGCATAATGATGGAAAAATTGGGAATGACAGTGGTGAGTAATGCTAGAAATTTTATTCCAGCAACAGCTGAATCTGAGTGTCCCTATTTCAGAGCATTTTTCAAACTCTGTGTATCTAGAGACTGCAGGAATAGCTGTCAAATACAATTCAGGGGTAATGTCCGAGCAACTCCTCTCTCCAAATTTCCCTATCTGTATTATATACAATAAGATTAATTTTCTCTTACATTAATACTTCTATTTATCTAACCTTCTCAGTATATGCTTCTATACATATATATACAACTTCCAGTTATTCAATACTGTGTCGCCTGGGTCTCCCTCCTTATCTGCTCCTTCTTCTTCCATGAGAGGGAAGAAAGGAGAGGAGAGAGAAAAGAGTAAAGGAGGGGAGAAGGAAGTAGGAAGGTTGGAGGAGAAGAGGAGAAGTGGGGAGAAAGGGGAGGAGAGTGGTGAAGAAAAGAGGAGAAGAGGGAAGTAGGGAAGAGAAGAAAGGGAGAAAGAAGGTAGAGAAGAAGGAGTGTGGATACAGTGAAAGGGGAAATGGGCGAGCAACACCAAAAGTCATGTGTATGTATTTATTTCATTTTATTAAAAGTATCTTATATATGAATGTCAAAAGAACGTATGTTAACATCTCATAAATATCACGGTATATGTATCGGGGAGAGTTTGAAAAAATAAAAAAATAAAAAAATTATTATATAAAAAAAGGAACAGCTGTCAATCATCTGAACTCGAGTGGCCCAATCTTCCTGAAATCTGCGTGAGGAGAGGGGACAAATGTTTCTTCTCTCACCATAGATGCATTTTTAGAAACTCTGATGCTAATGCTGAAATTGAGTTCATCTGTCACACTCTCTCCTCCTTGGCTCTCTTTCTGTTTTTGGCTTTATTTGTACAGGTCCCGGGTAGCAAACATCCTACTGTAGCACTTACAGTACTTCATATCTTTCATACCATATTCATTTTTCTTCCAGAAAAGTGACTCAAGTGACTCATTTAGCAAAGAGATCAGCAGCCAAAGGAAAGCTGCCATGGCATAGTATCAATTTTCTTTCTTTTTACTTATTTATTTTAAAATGAAGCATCCTCTGGAGGTTAAGCCTTACTTTTACATAAATAAGAAATGGGATATATTCCCCCCTCCAACCCACTCGCAGAATTGTTTCTCAAGTCTGGCTTCATATGACAGCCAGAATTAGATGGAAAATGTTTCAGAGAAATGTCCCCTTGGAAGAAAATTTCAGGTGCAAGTCCAGGTGTGACTCAAAAAGGTCCAGAAAGCTAGCCAGTCATGCAAAGGCTTATCATGCAGGGTGAAATGGGAATTAGGCCTCTGGTGTCTCCTTTTTTAGGACTGAGCACAACGGAGCTGGGAGAATTATGGTGCCAGGAAACAGAAGACAAGAAGATGTTGGCTTATCTTGATGCCTGCAGGGTGGGTGAGGTAAGACCAGCTTTCTTTGATGATGTGAAATATCCCAATAGGCCAAGAACGATCATGCGCATCCTTTCTATAAGAACAATCCTGCTACTCATTAATCTGCCTTATATAGGTTTCTCTATGGCAGCGGTTCTCAACCTTTTCCGGGGCTCAACCCCGGCCCGCATTGCGCAAAAAAATAAATTAAAAAATGGCGGACTGCGGTGTTTGGCGACCCCCGTGAAATGGTCGTTCAACCCCAAATGGGGTCGCGACCCACAGGTTGAGAACCGCTGGTCTATGGGGGTCTTCTCAATAACACAATTGTGGGAAGCAGCTAGAACAGGGGTTCTCAATCTTGGCCACTTTAAGACTTGTGGACTTCAACTCCCAGAATTCCTCAGCCAGCAAAGCTGGCTGAGGAATTCTGGGAGTTGAAGTCCACAAGTCTTAAAGTGGCCAAGGTTGAGAACCCCTGAGCTAGAAGCATGGTATCCCCCCTCCCAATACCTAGCAATGAACTAACATTAAGGTGACCAACTTTTTTACAAAGAGGACACAAATAAATTGAAGAAAAAAAAAGTGAGTCTAATGTGTGCCTGTGTGCCGTGTCGTGTTTCGGTAAGAAGTAAACAAAGCCACTTGCATGCGGCGCACTCTTGTGTGCGGCGCACTCTCTCAAAACAATTCTCCTGTGCGGAGCGCATGTGTTTCATAATCGTGTCTCACCGCACTGTACCGAGCCTTGATGAATCGTCATGTCAAATACAAATACATCACATCACATGCAACGGATTGGATTGGCATCGATCGAATACGGAGATTTACAGATTAGTCTTCAAATATCGAAAAGGAGGACATGTAGGACACTTTTCGAGAGAGGACAGAACTTACAAAAGAAGGACTGTCCTCCCTAAAGGAGGACGATTGGTCACCTTACTAACATGCCTTATGAGTTAGTAAACAGATGCCTAACTCTCATAAGGCATGTAAGTTCATTGCAAGTATTGGGGTGGGGGGATACCATACTTCTAGGTTGCTGATCAGGGCATCGCCTTTTCTGAAAAGCATACATGTTAACTACAGGGAAACAGCTATCTTGAACAGCAATGAGGATGCCCGTTAGCCCCAATGCTTGCCTGTTCAGTCCATCTCCCAAAGCAGACATTATACTACATCTAATGATAGGGCTAGTCCTGGTGAAACGTGGGTGAATCAATGAAAATGTCTTTTTACTGTTTGATAGTAGTAATGGACCATTTTGCCATGCTTATTAGGTGATGCCATCATCAATGACAGTAACCTCTGTATTCTCCGAAACATGAAAGGAATCATAGTTTGATTGGAACTGGTAATATTGAAAGTATCACTTAGAGAAAGGAAACTGGCTTCCTTGAGTTCCTGAAAATGTATTTTCCCTTTCTGGACACAAGACATAGGATCAAAAAGATGCCCACCATCTGCTTAAAAATATATATTGCCATCATCCAAATTAGAGAAGTTTCAGAAAAAATAATGAGGAAAACAATACGATGGCTATCTTCAAGTCTCTTCTCAACTACTTACCAAGGACACATTTTATTTATTTATATGAATCCCACCTTTATTATTTTTACAAACAAGCCAAGGTGATGAACATACCCAATTCCTTCCTCCTCCTATTTTCCCCAAAACAACCCTGTGAGGTAGGTTGGGCTAAGAGAAAAAGACTGGCACAGCTGACTTTCATGGCTAAGGCAGGACTTGAACTCACCTTCTGCTTTCTAGCCTGGTGCTCTAACCACTAGAAAAAACTGGCTATAAATGTCCAACCTACCCAGAGTTAATTGTGATGCCTATCACAGCTGAGAACGTGCTTCTGTACCACATAACTTAGAATTCCAACTAAAAACAGAGAATTTCAAAATTTTCTTTCCCAACTACCTGAAAGTAATTCTCAGCTGTGATAGGCATCACAATTAACTCTGGGTGCTAAAATATCATTAAATAATTAGAGTTTTTAAATCATGTTATGTGGCCCACCTATGTGTGGGTACTGCAACCTTGGGCACACACCTGTCCTAAATAGACAGTAATGTTTTAAATCTCCACTACAGCTTTTTAAAACAAACCCACTGAATATTATTCCTACCATTCTTGGATAGTAGCATGACCACTTGTTGTTTCCAGCTATTCAGGAACATCTTCACAGAGGGTCAAAAGAGAGCTTTTCTGCAGACCTCCTTGCTGGCCATGTATGATCCCTTGATGAGGATAAGTCAGGCTGGAATCCTTCTAGTCTATTCCCTCTTGGGGAAGACAGCAGAATTAATGCGGGAATCGGTAAGCTACTTGATTTGATTTATACATGAGGAAGTCACAGGGCCTCATTCCTCATCCCAGTAAAAATAGGCATTGCATGAAATCACTCCTGGTGGAATAGAGAGTCTCATACAGAAGTCAAATGGTAGCACTGCAAATATTTTAGGTTCCATCAGCATCTCCCTAAGGAGTCTGAGGCATTTATAACAAGCCAATAAAATAACCACAGCTATCTATATAAGGGCAGTACATTCAAAAGGCCAAAGCAAAGTGCAACAAAACAGCACTCAACTTTCTGAATTATCCATAACTCTTAATCAGATGGAAAACTGAATGAGGGAAGGAAAGGATTATTGGTTGATATTGAAACTAGGCAGGCATTCAGCCCGGTAAGGAGAGGCAACCTAATGCCCTCCAGATTTGTTGTGCTGTACTACAATTCTCATTACCCAGCATGGCCAGTGGTCAAGAATTAAAGGAGTTTCAGTCTAAAACTAGAATCTTATTTTTAAGGAACTTGTAACAGGAAACCATGAGCGATCTGATTCTGCCACTATAGAGACAAGGAAGGAAGGAAGGAAGGAAGGAAGGAAGGAAGGAAGGAAGGAAGGAAGGAAGGAAGGAAGGAAGGAAGGAAGGAAGGAAGGAAGGAAGGAAGGAAGGAAGGAAGAAGATGGGAAGAAGGAAGGAAGGAAGGAAGAAGATGGGAAGAAGGAAGGAAGATGGGAAGAAGGAAGGAAGGAAGGAAGGAAGGAAGGAAGGAAGGAAGGAAGGAAGGAAGGAAGGAAGGAAGGAAGGAAGGAAGGATCATTTAGCCTCTGCTGGACATAATGATATAGTCTATTAAAAATGAAAATATTTTTGAAAATATAAAATTGGCTGTTACTCTCAGTCCTCAGGAAAGGGCAACCTTTCCTTTGTGCCATTATTCTCTATTATGACAAACAGAGCAAAACCAATGCTTTTTAAATGAGCACACCTGGAACTAACTATTGTGCTTAATTAAGTTTTAAAAAGAAGTGCAGATGGGAAAATTTCGTAGCAATGGTAGAAAATGTTAGCAGCAACGATTCAATAAAAAAGGCACAGTTAAATATGCAAGAAACCTGGGGCTGGAGTGAGGCAGGATTGGAGCAAGATAAAGAGTCCAGCACTTGATCAAAAAGCCTTGTTCCCTTGTTCTAGAATCTAGATACAGAGATTCTGTATATAGAAATACATATGTATTATTATAGCCAATGAAGACAAAGGGGGAAAAAAGTGATGGCACCCGTCCTTGCCTCACAACATCTCATCCTTTGTTTTGGGGTTGGGCTTCCGCTCCCCACATCTTCCAGGCAGAAGACGTGGAGAAGGAGATCTACAAACAACTTCACAAGCTTCGGATTCTCCGAGAGGTGCCTGAAGCTTTGCAAAGCTTTCTCCTAAATTAAGGTAAGGCTGCTGGCCAGGCGGCAGGGCTACGGCACAAGCTTTTCAAGTAGAAGATCCCACCATGGCCAGACAGGAAAGGTCTGGATCGACTCTTCTTTATTGGTATATTAGATCATTTTGCACTCCGTTAAAAGGATTTTGAGTTAGATAACTTCTACATTCCATTCCATAGCTATCCTATTTTATTATCTTATGTAAAGAGAGCTGCTGTTGCTTTAAAACAGGGGTCTTCAAACTTGGCGCTTTTATGATTTGTGGACTTCAATTCCCAGAATTCCTCAGCCTGGCTGAGGAATTCTGGGACTTGAAGTCCACAAGTCATAAAAGGGCCAGGTTTGAAGACCCCTGCTTTAAAATATCCAAAATTGGTGTGAGGCAGATTGAGTTGTCTGCTGCAAAGTCATAGTACAGTACTAAAACTGGTTCAAGAGCAATTCCTTTTATTTTTTTCTCAACTGTAACTTCTATCATTTCTGAAAGTAGATCTGTAGTTGACTCTCAAGAAAAGCAAGCAATTCACACCAGTTTCATTATTATTATTTTTTTGTTGGCGAGAAAGTGCCTTCAAGGGAGTAAGATCTATGGACTGGTCATGAGATGTAACTATCTCTTCTGTATCTTTGGTCAAATCTTGACTATTTGCAGTCTCTAGGAAGACCTCAGTACTTTTTAATTGTTTAATTAAAACAATTGTTTAATTGTTTTTAATTGTTGGGGGTGTTTTGTGAATTATGTAACCCAGCTTCCTTTCTTGAAGGTTGCAAAAAAAAAGTGGTTCATGATCTCTACAAGAGATTATGCATTATGTATAATAAATTTTAACATTTGTTAGCTTGTTTAGCGTAAAGAGAAGCAGGCTAATTAGGTGAAAGATATGTAATCCAGCAACAGTTACTAGTTCTTAGAAGCTTCTTATGTCTTTAATTGGAAGCTTCCAAGAATACCTGAATATTTATTGCAGTGATGTTACCTTCTGAGCTCTGCTCAGATTGACTCTCCTTTATTCTCTTCTTACTGAATAGCCTTTACTCCAACCTTGAATCCAACCTTGGCAACTTTTAAAGACTTTTGGATTTTAAATGACTGGCTAGGGAATTCAGGGAGTTGAAGTCCACAGGTCTTAAAGCTGACAAGGTTGGACACCCCTGCTTTAATCACTACCTTTGACATGAAGTTGGTCCGAATAATAATGCTAATTACTAAATAATGTTGACATTTATTCTCAAAGGAGCTATTACAAGTCTTGATTTCTCATATCACTATCTTAACCTGAAGCAAGCCCTCCGCAGGCTTCTTCAATCTTGATGGGTTCTTCACAATAGCCGGATTAAGGAGAGACATGCTACCAAGCACATTTCTCGGGGTGAAGCAACAACAGACAAAAGGCTGCCTCCCCTTTTATTACCTGTTAGAGTGGGCGGTTACACAATGCATCACATGGTTACAAACAGCCTATGACAATGTTATGCCTGTAGCAAATAGCAAAGTTACACTGGCAAAATTACATCTGTGGCCAATGGATTCAAATCTTGGTACAACGTTACTCCACCTATTAGCCCCTCCCTCGTTTCCTGTTGTTCCAAAACCGCATGGTCAAGCCACATGGCCTTTGTTCCAAGCCACATGGCAGTCTCTTTGTCCCTTTGTTCCAAGCCTCATGGCGACTTGCTAGGGTGCATTACAACATTAACCAGAAATGTCATTTGGATACATGGGCCACTGCCAGTCAATCTGTGCCCCAAGAGATGCTTATGACTACAGTTAGTCCTTCCTCAACCTCCAAACATAATTAGGACCACAACTTCTATCTCTAAGTAAGGTGGTCATTAGTGAGCCATGCCTGATTTTATAACCTTTTTGCTATGGTTATTCAGCGAATCACACCATCACTAAGTAAAAGCAGCTTTTCCAATATGTGTGTGTGTGTTTGTGCTCAGCTTGAGGTAAAGTTAGACCAGTTTTGAGAGAAGGAGGAGGAGGAGGGGAAGAAGGAGGAGGAGGAGAAGAAGGAGAAGGAGGAGGAGGAGGAGGAGGAGGAGAAGGAAGAGGAGGAGGAGGAGGAGAAGGAGAAGCTCTAGCCATTAAAAAAAATCAGTTCCTATGCAAATTAGGAATGGTAGCAACTGCAGTGTCAAAATATTGTGCCACAGCCTGGAGAAAGCTGGTATTCAATAATTAATCCTCAGAAAGGACATTTATTCATTTTACTAATAAGATAAAAGCAGTTCTTTCTGATAAAATCTACAGCTGCTTCTAAATGCCACCTTCATATTTAACATCCATGCAGTAATGTTTTCTATGTATAATTTACCCAACCTGAATGAGTTCCCCTTCTTTTTTTTTAACTAGGTGCCACACTCCTGAGGACTGAAAGCATGAAACGCTTCAGAAAAGAGGACAAGAATAGTGGGAGAGAAAGATTTTCAGTCTGTTTTCAACTATTTCCTGGTGTAGTTTAACTTGTTTCCTCCTCCCATCTCTAATAATGAGAAGTCATTTTTTTTTCTCCCTAGGAACTTTGAAGAATCTAAAGATTGCTTCCACCCAGAAACTAATTTTGTGCTGGATCACAGAGCAGCATTCAGTATAACTGGCACTTAAACGTACCAGGCAGCTTATGTCTAGGTAGGGTGTCACCAGGGGAGCAGTGAACGATACACACTATATTGGTGCATTGTTCAATTACTCCAAGGGCCACAGCCAAATTTCTTTGTATTATTATTATTACTATTTCATTAAGCAAGCAAGGTGATTTCTGATTAAATTATTGTATATATTTTTGTGAAAGTTTTTGCTTACGTGAGATCTTGCCCTTATCTGTAATAATAGCTGTCCTGTACTACTTTTGCCATCTTGTGCCATCTTGCACGTCAAAGCAACTCCTTATAGAAAACAAGAACCAGTACAGGTTGTCCTCACTTAATGATGGCAATTGGAACTGGAATTTCCATTGCGAAGTAACACGGTCATAAAGTGAGACATCACATGACCATGCCACTTAGTGACAGAAATCCCATCACTTCCAGTTGCCCTCAATAAGCAAACCAATGTGGCACATTAAGCAAGGATGTCAGGTGGTCCCCACTTGCAACCTCCTGTTAACTTCCCCATTGACTTGGCTTGTAGAAAGCAGGCAGTGAAGGTCACAAATGGCAATCATGTGACTGTGGAATACTGCAGTGCAATTACAATCACCGAATGCCCGGATCATGATCACATCACTGCAGTCATACTGCGATCGCTCATAAGTACTACTATTTCGGAACTGTGGTAAGTCCAAAGAGTTGCTGAACAAGTGATTCTTAAATAAGGGCCACCTGTATTATACAGCATCAAGCTTCGCACTAGCCCTCTAAACTGCCAGGTTAGCTTGATATTGTGAGAGCTGAAAACCAACATACTTAGAAGACATCATTTGGGAAAGAGTGAAATAAGGAATCATTTCTTTATCATTTATTTCTTCTCAATTGTCACTCAGACAGTCATGCATCCCTTAAGTCATTAATTATATGTTATATTTAATTATATACTGTGTTTCCCTGAAAATAAGACCCGGTCTTATAGTTTTTTTTGGCTGCAAAAGATGCATTAGGCCTTATTTTTGGGGAAACACGGTATCAGGCTGATCAGCCCCCCCGGCGCGCACACAGGAGGTGGCGAGCGCACGGGGACCAACGGTGTCCGGCAGCAGCTGCAACCTGCACAGCACAGCGCAGGTAAGTCTGAGTGCTGCAACCACCAGGCCAGCCTTCCAAGCAGAGGCACAGGGAGGGAGGTGGGCGATCTGGATACACTGCGCGGCCGCCTGGCTCATGGGAGGCTCATGTGGTGGCACTGGTAGCAGATGGCGACAGAGGCACAGGGAGGAGGCAGGTGACGCTGATACACCACGCGGCTGCCTGGTGGGACAAAGTGGGCGGCACATCGGGATTGCCTGCCTCCCCCCATGCCTCTGCCTCCACTCGCATTATACTCACTAACTCTGCCCCGTTCTTGCATGGTGAGCACCTTGTTTCTGCACCCCGCAGTGTGGTTGCGGCTGTTTTTGCGCCTTTCAGCGTGGCAGTGCCCCATTTCCGTGCCCTGTGGTGCTGCAGCAGCTGTTTTTGCACCTTGCAGCATGGCGGTGCCCCGTTTTTGCATCCCACGGTGTGGTGGTGCCCATTTTTGCACCCTGCAGCGTGGCGATGGCCCATTTTTGCACCCCAAGGCACAGTGCTGGCATTCCGTTTTCGTGCCCCGAGGCGCAGCAGCATCTTGGTTTTGCACCCCACAGCCACGGACCTAGTGCAAGTGAAGGGGTATGCACACACACACACGTACACTGGCCAGCTTGTCCTGCGGCCCGGTGGCCACGGCCCACTACTGGGTCGTGGCCCACAGGTTGGGGACCCAAGATGGCAGTAGAGATGTAAAGGAAAGAGGCAAAAGATGAAAGCCCAATCTTCTCCTTCCTTAGCAGTGCATAACAGACAGATGCTTTTCCTGCTAGCTACTAATATGAGAAAAAGGGAGGACACCAAAACCAGAAAACTCAACCAATCAGCTTAGCTATCATGTGTTGTGCCCACATACATGGAAAACCATAATTCAGCAGTGATTCAGAACAGAGGTAGTTGGGGCAGAATAGTGACTGGCGGAACAGGAGGAACATTGATTTTGTGTGGATGAAAGATCTGCACTGGTTGCCAGTTGTTTATCAGGCATATTTAAAGGTATGTTGAAACCCTAAATGTTGTGGTCTGGACTAGGAACTCAAGTAAAAACAGTTGTTTTAAGAAAAGAAAAGAAAACAAAAAGCAGATCAGAGCCATGGAAGTTGAGTCACAAGGGTAATTTAGGATTGCTCTCATTTTTCTTTCTTTATATAAAAGATATAAATTATCACTAGAGAAACAAGAAGTAAACAATATGCCAGTGAAGGAACTACCAGCACAGGCAAATGTGTTAACAGTAAACAATAGCCTAAACAAAGAACCATCAAGAACAGTCCCACCAACATTGACAGGGCAAGCCACTAGGTCCAGGATATATAGTGGGAAACCTCACTCCCTGCAAGCACTAATGATATTACCTAGTTTGGTAGTGAAATGTCTGCAAGAAAACAGCCAAGCTCAGAGAGCACCAAGGGCCCCACAGTTTATTTAAAAATCTTAAATGCAAACTTCGAGGTGATTCAGTTGGTTTAGTTATTCCATTGTTGCACATTATTCAGCTTATATTAAACTAACATCGGGGCAAAGAACCCCAATTATACTTACCAACTGATGGGGACCAAACTTTCTGAGACAACCCAAGAAAGGGATCTTGGGGTTTTGGTGGACAGCTCGATGAAGATGTCAACCCAATACGCAGCAGCAGTAAAAAAAAAAAGCAAATTCCATGCTTGGCATGATTAGGAAGGGAATCGAAAACAAGTCAGCAAGTGTTGTATTGCCTCTGTACAAATCGATGGTGAGACCGCACTTGGAGTACTGTGTACAGTTCTGGTCACCGCACCTCAAGAAGGATATAATGGAACTGGAAAAGGTGCAAAAAAGGGCAACAAGAATGATCAAGGAAATGGAGCGCCTCCCTTATGAAACCAGATTGCAACACCTTGGTCTCTTCAGCCTTGAAAGACGGCGTTTAAGGGGTGACTTGATCAAAGTGTATAAAATCATGCATGGGATAGAAAAGGTGGATAGAGAAAAATTCTTTTCTCTATCACACAATACCAGGACAAGGGGGCACTCCCTAAAGCTCATAGCTAAGAAAGTGAGGACAAATAAAGGGAAATATTTCTTCACCCAGAGGGTCATTGATTTATGGAATTCACTTCCTGAAGGGGTCGTGACAACTGTCAGCCTTGACAGCTTCAAGGCAGGGCTAGATAGATTCATGGATGCAAAGTGTATCGGTGGTTATTAAAACGGATGTCCATGTGCCGCCTCTATGGTGGTTGAGGCAGGCAGGATTCCCTTGAGTACCATTTGTTGGGGGTCAAGGGAAAGGGAGGGTTTTGCCTTCTCTTTCTGCTCAAGATCCCCATGTACAATTGGTGGGCCACTGTGTGACACAGAATGCTGGACTCGATGGGCTTTGGCCTGATTCAGCATGGCTCTTCTTATGTTCTTATAACAGTTTTCCCAATACACTAGTGAGCAGCAGAAATGAGTATTACCTAAGTCTACAGTGCTGTGATAGATTATTCCCCATTTCTGTGGCAATCTCCAGACACTATTTAAAATTAAGTAAAATGGTTGAAAATTGGAAAAAAGAAAACAATGCAGGAGATCCATGCCTCTTTCCCTTCTAACTTTGCATAGAGTTTGAATTAAACACAGATCGATTGCTGTATTTTTGCAAGAACTATATTCTGGAAATGGAATGGAATTTCTCCAAGTTATCCCAAATGAAATAGCCCTGTAAAATTACCTTACAACTTTCTCGAGGAAACTTTTGAATCAACTCCTGGAGACAAAGATTCCAAGGTTTATGGCATTTCATAAATCCTTTTTACTTATAGATTGAGAAGGTATTACAAAGACGCAGTCACCCAGAAAGAGGTCATAAAAGAGCAATGTGACTCCTACATTACCAGCCAGCTGCAAAAACACAGAACTGGTTTTCTCTGCTGTTCTATTTAAATTGCTGTCTTTTCTGTTACCCTTGGCATATATTAATATGAGCAAAAGAATTTCTGCAAACAGCTTCTGGCTGTTCTAAATATTTATAGTCTTCAGCATTTGCCCATAGTCCATAATCAATTGCCCATAGATTACTTTTCATTGTGAGCTGAAAATTAAGTCGCAGAAATAAATGTAAAGGTTTAAGCTCTCAGTATGGCAGATGTCCAGCTTTGTCCTCTGAAAATGATTAGAGGTATCTTCTTTTTAAGGTTCATGGGAAATGAAGTGGGCCCACTTTCCTCTAAAGCAGAAGTAGGGAACTATGGCCCCTTTATGATTTGTGGACTTCAACTCCCAGAATTCCTGAGCCAGCACAAGTCATAAAAGAGCCATAGTTCCCCACCTCTGCTCTAAACCAATGGGAAATAATTAATAGCCTTATTATAGGTCAGTGGTGGCGAACCTATGGCACGAGTGCCAGAAGCGGCACTCAGAACCCTCTCTGTGGGTACGCGCACCGTCGCCCCAGTCCTAGGCTTTCAGCTGGGTTTTATAAAATCTTTTCGCTTTAGGCTTCCGCTGCCGTATACAAAAAAAAAAAAGGTTCAATCAATCAGTCAATTTCAACTTCTCGCAGGAAAAAAAAAGTTCTTGCAAAGTTGGAATTGATTGATTGAACTTTTTAGTCCCACCCAGTCTGCTGTTACCACTGCAGCCACGCCCACCCAATGGGCCACACCCACCCAGCACCCGATGATGCATAAGTGGGTTTTGGATTGCAGTTTGGGCACTCGGTTTCTAAAAGGTTCGCCATCACTGTTATAGGTTATTGTTTGACACTATTGGCTTAAAAGCAAAAGTCCTAGCTTAACTAATACAGCTAAGAATCATTTAAGTCTTTTTCACTTGTGGACTATGAATATTTTGAAGACAACATCATGGAAAGATAGCCAACTCCCCTCCCCTCCATTTTGGCAGACATTTTGGTTATCCAAAGAGGTGCATGTAAGGAAAGGCCTTCAATATATGTTTTAAGGAGCAGCTGCGAAACTTGGACTGGGAATCTGTTAAGTGATTGCTTCATTTATGATTACCTCCCTCCCCCCCCAATTACTGATGGGGACTATTGAAAGACTAACAAAATGTTGTGTATATTTTAATGTCATGTTTTAGTTTACAGCTCATTTTTTAAAATATTATCATTAGACAGCATTATAACAAGTTTAACATTTCCTCAAACATTGCAAGTATGAAACATTCTCACAAGTCCTATCAATTGAAAATTTAGATAGCCGCCTGGAGTCATTGTGTAGGAGTCGGGCGACTATAAATTTGTTGAATAAATAATTAAATAAAATTCTAAAATGTTCCTCCTTGATCATTAAGCTGCTTAGATTGGATCAAAATCCGTTAATACAGCGGTTCTCAACCTTTTTTAGGTCGCAACCCCCGATCTGTCAAGCACCGCACATGCGTGGTGCTACCTCCTGGCCGCACATGCGCGGTGCTGCCTCCTGCGCCACACATGCGCGGTGCTGCCCCCTGTGCCAGCCGAGCCGTAGGCTGCCGCCCGTTCGGGGCAGCAGCAGGCAGGCCCAGGCGCTCCTGGGCGGCCACGGCAGCGATGGCGCAGGGCGACCATGGGCTGGGCCACCAGCTGGCCCAGCCCAAGTGAGGTAAGCCACCCGCCGGGCCCCACGCATGCCAAAAACTCTCCCTGCACCTGCCGCTGCCCCGCTAGCCTTGCCTTCGCTGCCGCCCGTTTGGGGCAGTGGCAGGCAGGCCCAGGTGCTCCTGGGCGGCCGCAGCAGTGACAGCGCAGGGCGATCACAGGCTGGGCCACCAGCTGGCCCAGCCCAAGGGAGGTAAGCCACCCGCCGGGCCCCATGCGCGCCAAAAACTCTCCCTGCGCCCGCTGCTGCCCCGCTAGCCTTACCTTCACTGCCACCCATTTGGGGCGGCGGAAGGCAGGCCCAAGCGCTCCTGGGCGGCTGCGGCAAGCAACAGCAACAGCGCAGGGCGACCACCGGCTGGGCCACCAGCTGGGCCAGCCCAAGGGAGGTAAGGCACCTGCCAGGCTCCACGCACGCCAGCTGCCCTCCCTGCGCCTGCCGGCCTCCCACCTCCACCCCTGGCCCTCTTTTACTTACATTTTTAGTAGTTGCTCAGCAGGGAGGGGTGGAAAGTTCCGGACCGCTCGCCTTCGCTGCAGACAACTTGCAGCACCGTTTGCAGACTGGGACTTTTGGCGGGCTCAGCAGGGCAGAGACAGCCTGGACAATTCCTATTGGCTTTTGAAAGCCAATAGAATTAGACTCTATTCAAGAGAGTCTATTCTATTGGCTTTCAAAAGCCAATAGAATAAGAGGGAGTAGCACAGCTAAGGAAAAGGGAAAAAAATGGCGGACTCCGTTGTTTGGCGACCCCCGTGAAATGGTCGTTCGACCCCAAATGGGGTCGCGACCCACAGGTTGAGAACCGCTGCATTAATATATGAGTCCAATAAAAGATTTATCAATCTAGAAAACAAGATTACCCTGAGGGAATTCCATCCTTTAAAATAGTATTTCTCAAACTTGGCAACTTTAAGACATGTGGACTTCAGCTCCCAGAATTCCCTAATTAACATGCTGGCTGGAGAATTCTGGTAGATGGTCCATCACATGTCTTAAAGTTGCCAAGTTTGAGAAATACTATTTTAAAATCTTGACAGAAATGTTCCTCTACCTTACTGCAAGCAATATGCATAAAAGGATTACAGGTGGTATACAAACCTGGCCTCTCATTCATAAAAATATATATGGTGGGAGAGCAACTGGCATAGTTATTTGTACTTTGAACTGTCAGAGGGAAACATAAATCAAGACATTTTATATGATGTTCTATCCTAATATCACATAATTCACTGTGCTTATTTCACGATCAAAATCTAATTCTTCACTGGAACATCAAAAGCTCTTAATGTATTTTCTCATTAGGACAGCCAAGTAACCTGAACTTTAAGGAAGTACTGTAGACACATACCAAAACATGGAAAATCCCTTCGGGGGAATTCCATTACCCCTAAGAGGCTCCAAAAACATTTAAAAGATTAATAAAACAGTTAGTTACTTATTGAAAAACCTCAAATATCTGAGGTCATTGAGCAAGCTGAACCCACATCACAAGAAAAATAATGTGGCAATCAGTAATTGCTAGAAATTGCCTTTTCCCCACCATCACATCTTCTCCAGAGTTCCCAAACTATCTATCTGTAGCTCACTCTTGGAAGTGATCCTAAATAAATATATCTATTTGGATAAACAAGAATACCAAATTGTAGCAGAGCCCCCTTTGATGACTCCAGCAAACGCTGAGCTCTAGAATTTAGTTTACTGGAGATTCAACATAAATGGTTTTTCCTTCAGAATATTATCCTAAACCATGGTTTTTGTTCTTAAGTGGACAGATTTTAATTCTGTTTCTAGGCCAGATATATTTCTGATATACTGCATATGAAATATCTTTTGCTTGGTTTATTTTAAATAAAGGATCATGCTGTAGCTAAGTGGGTATAACCTAAAAACATGAGTCTTGATTTAGTCATTTCTAGATATTGTTCAAATGTAGACCACCCTATCCTATTAGTTCAGGGATGTTAAACTGCTGGCCCCACTGGCTGGATGCGTCATGCCAAAACCACACCCACCCCATTGCTGGCAATGGGGGGAAAGTCGCGATATGTCACGACATGTCACACAACGTTGCCAGTTTGACACCCCTGTATTAGTGGGTGAGTCTAAAAGGATGATTATGTTCTTCCCAACGTAACTGTTGGTGATCATTTTGCCCATGATTTTATCATTTTGGGTAGTTCGCAGACCTCTTCTTTGACAAACTATGGGTCAGCTGGTCCCATCTAAATTTAAAATAATTTAAACAGTAATCTTGCTTTGGAGCATCTGGACAACTAAAATTGTAACAAACCTATACTTATTTTGCACAAAAGCATCTGGTAAACTGACCTCGTGCTCAGAGGACTGAATAAATAGAGCACACTTTTAATTTCCTAAAAAAAAAAATACTCCAAGATAATCCTATTTATACCATAACATAATTGGTAGAAAATGTAGCATGCCTTTAGAAGTTACTCAAATGGTATATTTAGCCAATATATATTCTGATTAAGTAATATTTTTAGCAGAACTGCAGGCACATTTGCTAAATAAGCTGGCTTTTAATGATCCTCCATATTATGCAAAACCAAGACAGAAGAACAAGGAGATTGTATCTAACACAATCAAAAAAGCTCAGATAATATCTAACCATCCTCTCTGTAATGAATCTTGAATATGTTCTGAAAACCCAAAATCTCATTCAAACAAGTATAGGTACTTGTTTAGGTAAGATAACTGTATCAGTTTTCAGAATTCTATACATCTCAATCTAAATATTTGCAAGAAAGAATCAATGGTGAAGTATGGTAAAAAAAACATACTTGAATTCAATACAGGATTAAGTATGAAAGACTGAGGTTTGTGTTTTATCACTTTTGTGTCATCATGGTTTGTATTGAACATCGGTGTCAATCAATCAGCAATCATCCGAGCAACAGTAGTGAAAGAGACTTTTGGAAGATGCTCTGTCAAAGGAAATCCAACTTTTTAAAATTTAAAACAGATGTAATGAACTCTGACATGCCTACCCAATTCATTTTATAAATCTTTGCTTTACCTCTCAGATTTTCTTCCCCAAACAGAAACAAAACTTTTAGCTAGGAGTTTCTTTCATGGATTATTGCCAGGTGACCTCAAAGGGAAGGAATGCTGTGGAATATATTAAATGACATATTATTTTACAACAGGAAACTAGAGGTTCCAGAAATGTCAGTCCTGATATTCTGTATGTAATCTGAGTAATTCATTGAGGTAAAGGTAGAATAGACTCATATTAAAGGTGCCTTTCTTAATTTCACTGTCTTTCCAGTTATTAGTGATTCCCTCACTGAGATTAATTATATTTAGGTAGGGTATTTGTTTATATTCCTTCCCAAACTTTTGTAGTGCCTCCAGTTTTTTTCTTCAGGCCACTTAATTATGACTGATAATTTCAATGCTAGAGTAAGTCACAATTTTGATTCTCCATTTTCTTCTGAGCTATGGCATACATTTTATTTATTTAATTTGTATCCTGCCTATATTATTTTTACAAATAACCGAAGGCAACAGAGACACTTAGTACTCCTTCCTCCTTCAATTTTCCCAACCACAACACTGTGAGATGGGCTGGGCTGAGAGTGACTGGTTCAAAGTCACCCAGTTGGTTTTCATGAGAGGCCAGCCTAATTTTCTTGCTCTTAATGGGAATTCTCATTGTAAATCATTTGGTAAGTCATTCTGTTTCAGAACACAGATGTAGTGCTGTTCATTACATTCTGACTGTTGTGATTTTTCTGCTATTTGAGTTTTTGGACTGAAAGTGGTCTTTTGTATTTCACACTTGTCCATTCTTTCTAATTCCTACTATTTTCCTAACCCCCATCTATTTTTTGACTATTTTAGCTTACAAGCATAGGAAACAGCAAAGGTTTGAAAATATGCAGTCCAAACATGCTGTATTCTTTGATGTCCCCAAGGCTTTGCCTTTTAATGGAATAGTGGTCAAGGGTGGCAATATGATATATTTCACATGTGCTTATGCATATTTTCTATTTGTCTTAGATGCTGATAATGGTTCACTTCAAAGACACATTCTCAAACTTGGTTTGGTCAACATCGCCACAAGGGCAAAAAAGCAATCTAAAACTATTTTTTAAGCAGTGTAAATGTACTACTCATTCTGTTCTGGCCCAAGAGTTTTACCACGGGTTAAAAAAATTATAAACTTCTACTCAGAAAAATAATGGGACTACCAAATCTGGGCTGACAACTCCAGAGGATCACTAGGCAGCAGCAAAAATATTAAAAAGCTGCCATCTAGTGGGGGGCCTGGATTTGTGTAGCCGAGATATGGTAGCCCTGGAGGATTTCCTGTTGCTTGTCTAATAATCCCAAATTTATTTTAGGAAACAATCAAGGCAATTTCTTAAAACTTTTGGATTCATTAACTGCTCAATTATCCACAGTGTGAGACAATTCCATTTCCCAAAAATATAAAAGTGCCAACTATGTGCCACAATAAGGTGTTTTAATACACATCATTTTCTTGCCTGGCCTCTGGAAATTGAATCTGAAATAAGAACTTGGATATTTTTGCTAAATCCTGAGAAAGTACCAAAGCCCAATTATATAATCTTAAGAGACTCTGAAAGTTTATGCTTTGCTATAGATATGCCCTTTTGGCAATTCCTTACCTCAATTAATAGATAGCTGTTTACTTATACCCTGGTTATAAGGCATTAATGTTCCCTTTTGCAATAACAATGAAAAAGATTGTCTTGCCACTTATACATAGGCTAGCATGCTTTCAGGAATCAGTAAATTATATGCCACTTGTCTTAAGAAACTGTAATCTTGAATAGGAAGACGATATGGTTATATTCAGAAAAGGAAATAAATTGTAAACAATCTGTCTTTCTCCAAGGCCCTTTTCACATCAAGATGTGAACCATGTCAGTCCCATGTTTTCAACAAGAAGTCCTTGCAGTTCATTGTTATTTTAAAGCCATTGTGATCCTAACCTGCACTTTCAACTTAAGATTTAGTTGGAGTCCCTGGTAAATGTGAAAATAGCAATATCATAATAATAGATGGCAAGTCTAGAGAAATAGGAAAGAAAGCACAAACTGCCTAATTTGACTTGACTCTGAAAATGCATGGGAGCCCTGCTGCCCCCTTTTTTTGAAGCACAGGAGAGGGCAAAGGATTGGGAAGGGTTTAATCCTTTCCTTATATTTTTCCAGTATGTTTTATCTTCAAAGGTGTTAGAAAAATGAAGGACCCATAGCTTTCATTTGTATATCACTGAAAAATACCACTCCCTTAGAAGCAGTGTTCTTCAATGTGCCTCTTTTTCTTCTTGATTATTTTCTTTGAAACTAAGAATGGCTTTTAATGCGTTAAGTGGTCTGTTCAATTCCTTCCCTCTCAACTTAGCCACAATGGCGGTGGGACATCAGTGGAACACCAAAGAAAGCTGTATTAAACTTTCTGCCTTTTGCACAGCTTCCAAAAATGCTATGACAATGGAAAGTCATTTTTATTTTGCTTTTCAAGACTAGCTCCTTCAAATCAGAACAGAAACTAGTAATTGTCAGACATGTCAGGTTCCCAGCCAGTTATTCTTAATAAAGTTTGAGGCATCTTCATCACCAGGCAATCGACATAATAGATATAATAATAGATATAACAGTAGACATCTAGGACAGATCTTTCCCATGAGTTTAAAATTTAGCAATAAAGCCAATTCTCCGGATTCATCTGATTTATACAATTGTAAATGGATGTAAATCCAAATATTGTGACTGGATTAGTCAAACAGTAGTAGGTTGACAGCCCTATTATTTACCAAAAATATACTGACCAGTCCATGTAACATATTAAGTCATAAGCAAAAAACAAACGTTTTTTGGTTTAGTTTAATGTAGCCCAATCTCTGCATGGAAAGAGAATGGGTACAAACCACAAAAACCACATCCATTTCAATAATTCCATTGACACTGATCAAAGATAACTAAAAGTTAGAATTGCTAACACAGCACTGTAAAATGAAACCACGAAAATATATTGAAATTCTTAATATTATTACTATAGACCGGTGGTTCTCAAGCTCAACAGCTTTAAGACGTGTGGACTTCAACACCCAGAATTCCCTGCCTGGCTGAGGAATTCTGGGAGTTGAAGTCCACAAGTCATAAAAGGGCAAAGTTTGAAGACCCCCCCCCCGGTCCTAGATTGTAGCACTGAGTTTATTCGACCTGCTCATTTCTGTCGGGGTTGATTGGGGACAGCGAGCCAGAAACGCCATGCACAAAACCCATCCCAGGCTGCAGCCAGCAGCGCAGTTAAGACTGCGTTCCCCCTTCAGAGGCCAAAAACTTTCACTTCATTCGCTCCCAGGCAATCCCCGATTCAACTCCACAAGCGAAGCCCTCGGGGGTCACGCTCTACGTTTTAAAGTCGTCAGCCTTTTTGGAACCAATAGAAAGAGACGGCACGCGGCGCGCTCGTGTGACGCCACAAGAAGGCGAGGAGCTCGCGCATTGATTGGGAAATCCGGGGCCGGAGGGAAGATTCTAAACGGGGAGGCAGCAGGAGAGTCCATCTGGGCAGGTGGAGGAGGGGGGGGGCCGGGAAGGAATCTACAACGAAGTGAGACGTGGACAATGGCCCAGCAGCATCAACGGTGAGAACGGGCGTTGCAGCTGTCAATGTATTTGGACTAAACTGGCATTTTTATCGTTTCCATTGTCTCTCCCCCCCTAAAATTTATATCTGGGCATGTTTAAAAGCCCATCGGGCTAAAAGGAAAGGAAGACCCAATCACATCTGTTCCAGGGCATAGAAGATGGAGAGTTTGGGATATAAAAAAGAGGGAGGAGGGGCTGGCAAGTGCAAAAAAAAAAAAAAAAATGCCAGCCACGGAGGAAGGAGATCTTTAGATAAATCACTTTGAAAACCCCGTGCAGATTGATGTTGCACCCTGAAGGAAATCTGGGATTCTGCCTCTGCAACAGATCGCAAGCGTTCTTTTTGATTAAAGATAAATAGTTTTATTTTATTCTATTCTAATAAATGGGGCCATCAAATAGCCCTTCTCGATTCCCCCAGCTCTTCCCTTCCTTTCTCAGCATTGACTTGACTTACAACAACAATTGAGCCCCAAATTTCTGTTGCTAAATGAAACATTTGTTAAGTGAATTCTGCAGTTGTTAAGTTAGTAACTTGGTTGTTAAGTGATTTTGCTTCTCAGAAGGTCTCAAAGGGGGGATCACGTGACCCTGGGACACGACAACCGTCATAAGTATAAAACAGTTGCCAAGTGTCTGAATTTTGATCATGTGACCATAGGGATGGTTGCAATAGTCATAAATGTGAAAAGCAGTCATAAGTCACTCTTCAGTGCCATTGTAACATTGAATGGTCACTAAATGAACTGTTGTAAGTTGAGGACTACCTGTAGGATAGGTTTCTGAGTTGTTGAATCTGAGTGATAGAATGAAAAAGAAAAAAAATCTGTTGGCTTTGTATTGGCTTATAAATAAACTGGGAATACCTTTGACTCTTGAAGATTTGATAGCAAATTGCCACTTCTGGACTGTGCCTTTGTTCATATTCTTTAGCATAATTGTATTTATTTTTATTGCTTTTGAAATAATGGCAAAAAAGCAAAACAAAACGAAGACAATATATGATAAAATAACATACATTGTCACAAAAGCTTATTTAAAAAGCGGAAAAAAATACAGCAAAGGAAAAGAGTATATCATTTTAACATTAAATTGCATTTCTATATATACTCATATAAAGTAATTATTCAGCTACATATATATTTCTAATACATTTATATAAGTATCATTTTTAACCTAATATATTTTGTATGAATGGGTCCCAAGTTTCATTATATTTAACCAAACAAAATCTATATCTATAGATAATCTATCCATAGGTGGCAAATGCAATCAGGTCTAGTTTGGCAATGAACATCTGCAGGAAATATTCTCATCCATTGAGTGAAAGGGGCCAGGCATTTATCTTTCCAATTCTGCAATATCAGTCTGATACTTTAGAATAAATAAAGGATAATGTTCTTTCAAGGACCTTTGGGCTCACAGTATATCTAGCTTATTTGGTATCCTATGACTATCACTGAATGTTGTATCTTATGATTTATGATTATTGTATTTATGATTATGATCATGATTTATCACTTGTTGCTTGCATGTACCCTGAGAGCTTATGCACCAGAGACAAATTCCTTGTGTGTCCAATCACACTTGGCCAATAAAGAATTCTAAATTCTAAAAATTCTAAATTTAAAATTCTAAACAACCCTCTGGCCCTCCAAAAGCACACAAAAGGGCTGAAAGTTTCACCCCATCATGTCTGATACTGTCATTGCACCCCACCATAATTTTCCAACCCATTTGTTTTTAAGTGCAACCTTTTCTAGCGGAAAGCTGCCCACCTCTAAATAAGGCAATTAATACAGTTTAAATGCACTTGCCTGTGCAGCAATTTAATTATATACACTTCCATAAAATACTGGTAGGATTTGATGTGAATGTATTATTTAATGAACTGCCTTTTTATGTTTTGAAGATAAGTAATCTTTAATATGTATGCCACCTACATATTTCCCTGTTTAACAGATAAGTAAATTAGTTATATTGGAATAAATAAATGTTGGTTCATGACAAATTTAAAAAGAAAGCTCCTGTAAGCCCATGAGATAGACAGGGATAAAAATCAAATTAATATCTAATCTTCTTCATGCAGCACTTAAATGTAACTAGCTTCTGCAATTTGAGACATCATGAGTCTTTTATAAAAGCCTTCATCTTATTTTGAAATCTGGCCAAGAGACATTGATATTGTGGAATAATCCTAATTTGAAGATAATGGCCAATGCCTGACCCCAAAGGGATCAATAGTTTAAATCAATTGATTCATAGTAGTTATTTTAACAGTCTACATTCTGACTATGATTTACCTTTAGCATCTCCTTGGCAATGTATACAATTAAGAAATGGGTTGACAAAAAATATGGTCCAGATTTTATAGCAGTGTCAGGGTATCTGGAATTTTACGATCTTTAAGAGATATTGTCCTTGAAGTGAAATCAACAGTACAATATATGAAGCTCAAAAATAGGATGAAGATTAGCATTAGCAATATTAAATGTGGAATGAAGACTTGATTATCCAAATGGAAAATCAGTGGGTCCATATTTATGCCATCCTTCCGAGAACTCTTTCTCAGTTAAATAATGACCTATTGATGAATGTATAGATTTAATGCCAACATAGTTAATTATATATTTATTTATAATTTCACACAATGCCTGATTTGACCCAGTAGATATGGCTGATAAAGCTTCTTGTTTCTTATAAAATAGATGACAAACTATTAAGTCTGGATATTTGGAGCTCCAAGTGGCTTGAGTCAGCCCTCAAAGTAGTCCACACCAGGAAGCCAAAATCAAGAATACTATTTTTATTGTAATGCTACGGTAACAGAATTTTGTATGTCTGAAAGTGCGTGCATCTTCTCTTGCTTACCCTTAGAAAAACATTCCTACTTTGGACTCAAATTTCTCTTACCACAGTATTGTTTAGACAGGATTGTTTTCACATTCTGTTACTCTTAACAATCAATTAAAATGTTTAAATTAAGAAAATTGCGGCATAGCTACTAGAATTTTTTAATTAAAGGATACAGATATTAGAATAAATAGCATGGATGCATTCCAAATAGAACACACATGCCCAATCCGAAGGGAGGAGAGATGTCTGTTCAACCTGTATGTTACTTTATGCATGAATAAATCATACAAATACCCAAACTATTTCAACAAACAGTGAATCCACTGATTCAGGACAAAATCTATTAAGAAATTCAGATTTTCTTCATTACAGCTGAAGTCTGTAAAATCAAAGAAAAAACTGTTTATTTCTTATGTCTCTTCAAGCAATTCAAATATAAAACTGATGCCCATGATTTATTTAAGATTAAATGTGTGCTTAGTTTACAAATTCCACATTTGTTATTTTTTTCTGGCTTAAACTTCACTAACCAGGACCTTATCTGAAAACAAACACCGAATTTATTTTAGCGATTTACCCATTACCTTAATATAGGAAATTACAGTGTGTATATATGCTATAGAATAATTGTGTTTTTCAAAATATTCTTCAAAACTGAAAACTTTCTAAGTAAGCAAATTTCCATTTTATGGCATATTAATAATTATAGAGTTGCATGCCTTTATGATTAAATATTAATTTGTGTCTATTGTTATAGATCTTGGTGTAAATACAAATTGTAGCCGCTTTTCAGAAATTTAAGGGGGAAACAAGGAAGATGACATCAAACCCTTCTGGACAAGGTAAATGTTAACTCTGAGTAATTTTGACATTTCTCTATGACTGTTGCAGACAGGATGCTTTTCCCTCAGGTTCTGTGTGAATTAACATTCAAACAAACAAACAAACAAAATCTCAGCTTCATACCAATGTGTTACATGTAGCATTAATGTATTGTGACAGGAATGGACAAATAGTAGGAATTTCTTGGACTCCCTTTCTTCGAGATCTCTAGGATCATACCCACTTAAATTACACCAAAAATAGGTACATGATTTTAGTGATTTGATTTAGACTTTGAGTGGCTCGCATGTAGCATAAACAAAACTGAATAAAAATACAATAAAAAAGTTAGAGAACAAGATGGTGACTCTGGTCAACAACATCAAAACTCATGCAGCTTTATTCAAGTAGGTGTCCCAACCATCTTAGCTAGGATCTGGGAGAACATTCAGATCTTTGAAGCCCTTCAGAACACCACCCTAACCCAGGCATCGCAAAAAGGAAGCCATACTCCTTGCCTCCCAAAAGATGTCACTGCTTAATTGAAGGACCCAAAGTGTACCAACTCATGTCAGTTCTTGTCGGCTGGGCACACACTATTGGAGGTAAATGGTCTGTCAAATAAGTGAGCCCTATGCCTTTGAGGCATGCCCATTATTGCATTCTTGTCCACTTGAAGCTTCTAAGTGGTCTTCAAGGGCAGCCTCACATACAGCAATAGTCAAGATATGAGGTAACTAGAGCAGGGGTCTTCAAACTTGGCCCGTGCCTGGCTGAGGAATTCTGAGAGTTGAAGTCCACAAGCCATAAAAGAGCCAAGGTTGAAGACCTCTGAACTAGAGCATGAGTGACTGAAGGGCTAATACACCAGATGGAGTTGTGCAAAAGCATTCTGATTTTAACCCTAACCCTTAAAAATAGGTGTCCTAAGTCTTTACCCAACCCCAGAAAAAAAAAATATCTAAAACAAATCCTGAAAAACTAGTCTACATATTTGTATGACATCACCATCCTGCAGCTTTAGATTGCCAAAATAATATAACCTTCATCCACTATCCCTAAATTATAAACTTTTACTTACTTATCCCATTTATCCAATTATCCTATATAAAAACAATGCTGCTTCTTGCTCTGGTAAGTTGAAAAGAAAATGTCATCAGAAAATCCTACAGTCCTATAACTATTTTCTTACAAATGTTCTGAACATATGAATTGACTATTACCTTTATTCTTCCCTGTCATAAATTGGTTGAAATTAATGTTCTTTAATATGCATTGCATATATTATATGTAAGAGGAGGTGGGTTAGGAATGATTTACAGGCAGTTTTTGCTGCAACAAAATTATATAGCACCACATTTTTTTTTCAAAATGTTTTTTGTATAATGTCCTTTAAAATTGACTCATTAAATTATCTGACCTTATTACAAAGTTTTCAAATTGGTCTTCACTAAGAGATAGTTCTCTTGGGGAAAGTTTTCAGGCACAGTTTTATTTATCATTTAAATCACTGTTCCAAAGCAAAGCCTTAAACCAAAGGGCATCCATTAGTCTGTAAGTATGGATTTCTCCCAGGACTCCCTATTCATAAATCACTCTGTATTGCATGCTTCTCTCTGTGCCACCGTAATTATTAAAGGCAAGTAAGATACCATATTTTAATCATTCAGAAGAACTTTAATGCGCAAAATGAATTTTCCTTAATTATTACTGAACATTGTGGGACAATATGCCCTTAGAAAGTGAAAGATAATTGGCTTGTTGATTGCAATTCCAAAAAGCGCAATTAAATCATTATAAAAGGTATAGTCTGTCTCTCTCTCTCTCTAGGGTTGCATTGCTGAGAAACTCAGTGCTCAGGTGTTCACTGTGGAAGGACGTGATGCCGTAGTACAGATACCAATTCTGAAAATGGCTTATA
Organism: Bothrops alternatus; assembly: GCA_034064705.1. Taxonomy (NCBI): domain Eukaryota; kingdom Metazoa; phylum Chordata; class Lepidosauria; order Squamata; family Viperidae; genus Bothrops; species Bothrops alternatus. The sequence continues at coordinate 9,334,753 of JARGCV010000087.1, forward strand.
AGAGCAACCAAACTCAAGATAATGAGCATCTTTTATGTTGCGTTTTATTAGGAAGCTATTTAATGCTATAAGTAAGGAGAAGGGAAATGGGGTACAGGTAGTCCTTGACTTAAGGCAGGGGTTCTCAACCTTGTCAACTTTAAGACTTGTGGACTTCAACTCCCAGAATTCCTCAGCCAGCTTTGCTGGCTGAGGAATTATAGGAGTTGAAGTCCACAAGTCTTAAAGTTGACAAGGTTGAGAACCCCTGACTTAAGGCCTCGCATTTAATGACCGTTCGAACCGACATTTGTTACGAGAACATGGAGCCATTTTAAAAAAAAAAACTATCTCAACCCTAGGAAAGTAGAAATCCAAAGAGAGAGAAACTGAAAACTCCTCCTCCTTAATTGGCTTAGATATACCCCGTGTTTCCCCTAAAGCAAGACAGGGTCACACTTTCTTTTTATCCCCAAAAGCCCCACTATGTCTTACTTTCGGGGTACGGCTTATATTGATTGGAAAACAATTGTCAGTTTTATTTTAAGTATATTAAGTATTTTAAGTATTTTAAGTATTTAAGTATTTTAAGCAGGAGGCGGAAGTGGGCAGGAGTAATATGTCTTACTTTCGTGGTACGGCTTATATTAGCCGACCCCCTGAAAACCCCGATACGTCTTACAATCGGGGGTGTCTTACTATCGGGGAAACACGGTAGGTAGTCCTCCACTTTTATTTAACAACCATTGAAGGTCACAACGGTGCTGAAAAAAAAGTGACTTACGATCCTACTTTACACGTATTCCCTCAAATCATGTGATCAAAATTCAGGCACTTGGTAACCAGCATGTATTTATAACATTTACGTCATCATGGGGTCAAGTGATCACGGTTTGGGAACTTCCCAGGAGGCTTCTGACAAGCAAAGCCCATAAGGAAAGCTGGATTCACTTAATGACTGTGTGATTTACTTAGTGGATCATGACAAAAAAAAAGGTGTAAAATTAGGCACAACCCCCTTAAACACATCGCTTAGTGATGGATGTTCTGGTCCCAATTGTAGCCTTAAGTCAAGAATTACCTGTAATAAGCATCAGGGATGTTTGTTTTCAAGAGGAATGTTTTCATTTTTCTCTCTGAAAGGTTATTTTGGAAACATTTGAGGACATTGAAGTTATTGAGAGGTTAAAAGAAAGAAGACACCATTCTGACATATACCTTCCTCTATTTTTTTTCCAGGATTTCAGAATAAAAACAGGGTTGCAATCTTGGCTGAGCTAGACAAGGAGAAAAGAAAACTGCTGATGCAAAACCAATCTTCCACTAATCACCCTGGAGCCAAGTAGGTTGTGCTCAAAAGCTTGTCTCTAGACCAGGGGTCCCCAACCTGTGGCGGCAGCCTGGTACAAAAATGGGCGATGCCATGCCATGGGGAACAAAAATGGGTCACAAAAACAGGAGGCTGCCACACCGTGGGGCGCAAAAATGGGATGCTGCCACGTTGTGGGGCGTAAAAATGGGACACCACGGGGTGCAAAAATGGGATGCCATGCTGCATGAAAACGGGCCAACGCCGTGCCTCGGGGCGTGAAAATGGGATGCCAATGTGCTTTGGGGCGCGAAAACGGGCCGATGCCGTGCCTCGGGGCACAGAAATGGCGCTGTGCACAAGAACGGGACAGGGCTAGCAAGTATCACACAAGCGCTAGCCCCGTCCTGTTTGCGTCACACGCATGCTCACGGACTCAGGCACGCGCATGCATGTGTGCACGCGTAAAATGCTTTCCCTCCAGTCCGCCAACCAAGAAAGATTGGTGACCCCTGCTCTAGACCACCTGCTCACAGGTTCTGATCAGAGCAGTAGAACAGGCACAATTAATCCCCCCCCCCCGCACTGTAAGAATTGGGAGCAGACTGCTTCTAAATCTATTCTGGGCTTATACAGGTAGTCATCGACTTACAACAGTTTGCTTAGTGATTGTTCAAAGTTACAACAGCACTGAAAAAAGTGACTTATCACCATTTTTCAGACTTATAGACATTGCAGCATCCCCATGGTTACATCATCAACATTCATGGCGACTGACTCACATTTATGACGGCTGCAGCATCCCGGAGTCATGCGATCCCCTTTTGCAACCTTCTGACAAGCAAAGTCAATGGGGAAGCCAGATTCACTTAACAACCATGTTACTAATTTAACAACTGCAGTGATTCACTTAACAAATGGGGCAAGAAAAGTCATAAAATGGGGCAAAACTCACTTAAGAAACTTCTCATGTAGCAACATAAATTTTGGGCTCAATGGTGCTCATAAGTTGAGGACTACCTGTATATCCCAACTCTCATCTTTGTCCTTTCTAACAAAAGAGTAAAATATTTGAAGCATTTTGAAATTTCAGTTTTTATATTTGAGTGCATACACGCGCGCACACACCCTCATACATATACATGTATGCACACAAAGATATATATAGATGCACAATTTAGAAAACACAGTTTCACCTCACTGATAACATAGGCATTAAATTCTATCCTAAATAGTGATTAAGGCACATTTGGATATATTTTGTGGCAGAAAATTTGCATATAAAATACATATATCTTTTCAATCCAAGATTGCAAAGTGTGTTAAGTGTTTTATATGCAAATTTTCCCCAGATAGGAAAGGAAGCAGGATCTACTTGGAAGTATCTAGAGAACAGGAGTTGCTAGGAGCCTTAGAAGTACTTAAGGTATTGTAACAGAATTTTGAAAGCCTATCAAACCCCCTCTCTCTACTTTAATTTGTACAAGTAGGCCTCAACCTACAATTACAAGTGGGAATCAGAATTTCAGTTGCTTAGCAAGATAGTTGTTGAGTTAGTAACATCTAATTTTGCCACTCTTTTGCATGGTTGTTAAATGACTCGCCCAGGTTATTAAGTGAATCACATGGTCATTTAGCGAATCCGGCTTCCCCCCATTGACTTTGTTAGTTATCTGTGTTAGCTATCCAATTTCCAGAGTATGTGAAGCCAGGGTGTTAGCTTGCAATCTGGTTATTCTGTTAACTGTCCTTAGTGAATACAACTACTTGGATTGTATTTTTCTTGTTTCAGGATCCCATAAAGTACGGGTCCCCAACCCCCGGTCCATGGACCGGTACTGGGCCGCGGCATGCCAGCAACCGGCCCACACAAACCAGCAAAGTCCCATCCGTGGGATGCAGGCAGCACACAAAACCACGCACTCTCCGGTCCACGGAAAAACCTTTCTCCACAGAACTGGTCTCTGGTGCCCCAAAGATTGGGGACTTCTGCCGTAGAGACTTCTCTGGGCCTTTTCTCACAAATATAATAGTCTTTGATTTAAAAAAAATGATAACAGTTTTAGATGGCTTTCTTTGCTTCCTCTCCCAGGTGTTGAATTTTACCGTAATATTAAGTGGGGCTTGGACCAGAAAGGAAACAAAAAAAGAACACTTAAATTACTTGTTTTCCTTTTTGGCATGTTTGAACTAAATTCTAATAGATTGTGATGCTACAGTCATATGTTTCTGCTGACTGCCAGCTGCCAGCAGTTTAGCAGTTCGAGTCTCACCAGCTGACAGTTGACTCAGCCTTCCACCCTTCCGAGGTGGGTAAAATCAGGACCCAGATTGTTGGGGCCAATAGGCTGACTCTGTAAACCGCTTAGAGAGGGCTGTAAAGCCCTGTGAAGCGGCATATAAGTCTAAGTGTTATTGCTATTACAAAGAGGCCTTGCTGAGTCCGTCTCAATTGCAAAATCTTTTTCTGCAGACAGGGTTCTGCAACTACTCTATAAAACAGCGGTTCTCAACCTTTTCCGGGGCTCGACCCCGGCCCGCATCGCGCAAAAAAAAATGGCGGGCCCGCACCGCGCATGCGTGGCACGACGGGGAGCATCACGCATGCACGGCGCAACAGCCCGCATCGCGATAGGGAAAAAATGGCCGACCAAAAAAAAAATGGCCGACCCAAAAAAAATGGCAGACTGCGGTGCTTGGCGACCCCCCGTGAAATGGTCGTTCAACTCCAAATGGGGTTGCGACCCACAGGTTGAGAACCACTGCTATAAAACATACGAACCCCCCATCATGAAGTCTATGAGCCCCTGGTTACCGGTAGTACTGTTGTTTTATTCAGGTACCACTTAGGTAAGGCACTGGGTGGCACTGTGAGAAAGGAAAAATGTGCAGCATGAGGGAGAGGGGAAGAGTAGGATCTGTTCTCCTATATGTCTTCCAGCTGACTTGCTTTTGATTTATAGCCGGGCATGGTTGTTCTTTATGTTTGAGCTTGAATGCCATTAGTGGAGCACATCTTTTCAGAGCAGAACTGATGATCCCATTTGAGTTTGTGGTTCTTGAGTACATTAGATTTCTCCTGAAATCTTCTCTTTTAAAAAAGAAACAAAAATGGAAGTTTTGACTCTGGGATACCTAGCTCAAACCTTTGCAGTGAACCCTGTACTCTTTCTCATCTCCATTCCCTTGGTGTAACGTGGCTGTTTTCCTCCTTCTGTTATTTACAGTATCTCTTTGGCTAGATCCTCCCTTAACAAGGATTTTCGGGATCATGCGGAGCAGCAGCACATAGCAGCGCAGCAGAAGGCTGCTTTACAGGTATGTTCTCCTGGTCAGTGTAGAGGTAAAGAGGCCAGATAGCAGCTTCATAGATGTTGGTGGTTTTGGTACCTCAAAAGCAGAGATTCCCAAGGATGATGATTCTTTTTAAAAGAGAAGGGAAGGATGGAAGCCCTGGTGGCACAGTGATTAGAATGCAGTATTATAGGCAAACTCTGCCCACAGCTTGGAGTTTGATCTTGACAGAGCTTAGCCTTCCATCCTTCCAAGGCTGACCCAGATTGTTGGGGGAAATATGTAAATAATGCTTTTATATTGTAAGCCACTCCCAAGAATGCTGCAAAGCACTGTGGGGAAGTATATAAGTAAGTGCTACTGCTACTGCTATGGAAAGGGCAGTTTCCATAAGGCAGGCATTGGAACCCTGAATATATCGTGATTACACAGTAACTGAAGCTTCTGAGGTAAAGTGGCTGCTTTGAAACCAGACGGGCTGGGGGCTGTGTCAGAAAACCCTGACATAGCCAGGAAGCTGCAAGTAATGGAGAGATGAATCAGCACATATTCTGTGTACTATTCTAGCAGCGGTTCTCAACCTGTGGGTCGCGACCCCATTTGGGGTCGAACGACCGTTTCACGGGGGTCGCCAAACACCGCAGTCCGCCATTTTCCCCCCATTTCCCCTCGGCCGTCGTGCGCGCGCCACACATGCGCGATTCGGCCCGTCGCACCGCACATGCGCGATTTGGCCCGTCATGCCGCGTATGCGCGATTCGACCCGTCGCACCACGCATGCGTGATTTGGCCTGTCGCGCCGCGCATGCGCGGTTTGGGCCGTCGTGCACGCCACACATGCGCGATGCGGGCCGTCGCACCGCACACGCACGTTCCGGGCCGTCGCGCCGGTTCGGCCCATCGCTCGCACGTCGCGCATGCCCAATGTGGGCTGTCGCGCCACGCACACGCGTTTCGGGCCGTCGCGTGCGCCGCGCATGCGTGGTTTGGCCCGTCGCGCCACGCATGCACGGTTCGGGCTGTCGCGCCGCGCATGCGCGGTTCGGGCATCACACGCGCCATGCATGCGCGGTTCGGGCATCACACGCGCCATGCATGCGCGGTTCGGGCCGCCGCGCATGTGCGGCACACGTCGGGGGCACACCACGCATGTGCGGCGTAGGTGGGGTCTTGGCCTGAAAAAGGTTGAGAACCGCTATATTATAGTATCTAAAACAAGTAAAATAACACAAGAAATAATAGGTCATAATCAAGCCATACTACACACCAGGTGTCGCCAAATCTGGCAACTTTAAAATTTGTGGGCTTCAATTCTGACAATTCTCCAGCCAGCATGGCTGACTGAGGAATTCTGGGAGTTGAAGTCCATAAGTCTTAAAGTTGCCGCGTTTGGAGAAGCCTGCTATATACTATAGAGCAAACCATCAAACTATCTGAGAACTTGTTGTGAACGATCTTCTAAAAAATATGCAGGGATGGGATGGACTGAATCTGTGGGGAGATGCTGGGCAGGTGTTGTTACCAAGAAGACACACCTCCTGTCAGATCTTTATGTGATAGCAGAAATGATGGGAGTCCCTGCAGAATACAAAACTGAACTCATGATCCTTTGCCTTCTTGCAAGAATAAGGCAAGCTGAGAAATGCTATCAGGTAAATTGAAAGCACTTGAAAATGAGGCAGAATGGAAAGTTAGGAGAAACTGAAATTGAACAAAGCAAAGGATTGGTTTTTCCATATGCATTGCGATTTTGGACACACCCCTCTTTGGATCCAAACATCTGGTGATTTCAGGCAGCAGGATAAAAGCTTACAGAGTGAGATGCACCACTTTTGGAAAGTGATGAAGGACAGAGAATTTAGGAAAGAAAAATATTTCTATATTTCTCTTGATGATAGTCAATCTTCTTCCATTGCGAATTACTGGAGGGTGTCCAACAAGTCCTATAACACCAATGTGGGATGTTAACTGCAATCTTCACTCTTCGATGGGCCCAAGTGAATTACTTTTAGGAATAGAAATTCATGTGCCTCACAAAAGTTTAAAGCAGGAGTGTTCAACCCACGGCCCACGAAACACATGCAGCCCTGGACAGGTAGTAATGTGGCCCCACAAGATAATTAAAAAAATATAAGAAAGGAAGCTTGTTATTTATATACCTTAACTATATTATATATTTTATATGTGGTCCAAGACAATTCATCTTCATTCAGTGCAGCCCAGGAAAGTTTGGACACTCCTGGCTTAGAGACTCTTTAAATACAAAATGAATGCCCGTGTTATGATTTTGGTGCTGAAATAAGAGCAGCGATTACTCCTGCTCATTGTGTGTCACATTATTTTTCATTTTAGTATCTGCTAGAGGTCAGCTGGAATGCAAGCCATATTGGGAGCCTGACAAAAGCCAAATGCTCCTAAAGAATTTCATTAGCAATTATACCAGCGGTTCTCAACCTTTTTCAGGCCGAGACCTCGACCTGCGCCGCCCATGCGCGGCGCGACCCCGACCTGAGCCGCCCATGCGCGGCGCGACGGCCCGCATCGCGCATGCGCAGTGCGACGGCCCGAATTGCACATGCGTGGTGCGACGGCCCGAATTGCGCATGCGCAGCGCGACAGCCCGAACCGCGCATGCGCGGCGCGACGGCCAAGGGGAAATGGGGAAAAATGGTGGACTGCGGTGTTTGGCAACCCCCGTGAAACGGTCGTTCAACCCCAAATGGGGTCGCGACCCACAGGTTGAGAACGGCTGAATTAGACAAACAATCTTTGAAGAAGATTCTCTTCCCCCGCCCCCCATCAGATTTAAAGACCAATTCTGACTTTTCCTAGGCTTTAGCTGACTGTTATATCAACACAATAAAAGTGTCTGTGTTGAAAGCTTTTGGGCACTGAAATGTATAGCTGAATCATTTTGAAAGTGTTTAGTGGGCTTCTTTAGCTGGGATGGCAGTGGGGATGGGATTTGTTTTTGTCTTATGTGTATAATTTTCAAACAGGTGTATCTATTCCTCTTCCAGCACGCTCATGCACATTCTTCAGGATACTTTATAACACAAGACTCAGCCTTTGGGAATCTTATTCTTCCTGTATTACCACGGCTAGATGTAGAGTAAAAGAAAATTCATGAAACAGAAAACATCTGGATTCATCTAAGCTGCTATTTCAACTTTGAGGCAATCGTTTGTGAGAAGAGCTGAAAACTGTTCAAAATGGCTCTGATTTTGAATTCCTGATATTTTGTTTTTTGGAAGACAATATAAAATGTATTCCAGAAATCCCCTGCTTTTATTGTCCTATTACATGTGTATTGGCATTTTTAAAGAACTTGTTTTCATTTTCTAGCACACATGAATAAGCCTGTAAATCAGAAAATTGAGGGGGGAAGGGGGGTACAGTGTCTGAGAAACAGAAAGATCTGTAACAGTGTCTTATTATCCATTTATTAAATTGATTATGCATAAATCTTATTGGTGAGTTTTAATAGTTCCTAATATTATAAAAAAGTAGAATACTGGAGTTTAGAAATTCAACAAGAAACAACCACGTGCATGGGACAAGTGTATCAAAATAAATTTAGTGTTTAATTTAACATATCTGGTTAGTTGAACTCTTTTCAAAGGTTTCCACCACAAGACAGATTCACATGGAACAGTAAACAATCACAACAGAAAGACAGGTGCAAAAAAGAATATATGATTGCCCAAACCAAGATGACTTTATCTCATGTGGTTCTGATAGTGTGATCACCAGGGACTTTCCAAAAGAAAGTACATATTTCAAGATAATGTTCATCTAATTGTATATAACTGGCGGTTGGCAGTGTCTCATTTGTGCGAGTCTCATAGCCAGAATCTGGCATTTGTCTCCTTTCTTTTTCTTTCACTGAGGAAAACTTCATGTGCAAACAAGAGAGAGAGTTCCAAATGGACAGATGATCTTAGCAGTTGGAGAAAATCCTACCTGTTGAATCCCTGCTTATCATGTAGCTCTTAAGAAAAAAAAACACCATCAAAGCAGACACAGGAGAAAAATGGTGTCATTCTGGTGTGGTTGTCTCACATCTATTTTATCATGCACATTTGTTTGTTATACACAAAGTTAAGGCTACATTTATCTTATCCAGCTCTTTGGCTTTCTAGCATCTTCTCTTCTAGATGTGCCAGCAATGGACAACAGCGATTAGAAGTAGATTCATGGGAGGCATGGGACATGCGCTATTTGAAACACCTTCTGTTTCCTCAGCTGTAAGTGGAAACAACTATTACCAAACATGTTGATTAACAGCTATGCTCAAGTGAATGTGCAGCCGTTCTTAGGCTTGTAGCATAAATTTGTACACTGAGGATTCCTAAATGTTTTGCCATCACACCTCCCTTTAGTGTAATCTTAATGTATATACCTCCCCAACACCGAAATCAACAATGAAAAAATGGGAAAGGCAATTTTACTATAACAATGTAACTAAAAGGTTCTTCACACCTACCTTGGACTCTGCATCTCTCCAAGAAAGGTACAATTTACAGTTTGGGAAACCCCAATGTACAAGCTGGGTAGCTAATAATATCTTGGAAGCCTCACCAGTTTCACGGAATAAGCCAGCCAGAATATGAATTTGACAGAACGTTATTCTTTGATAATGGGGAATTTTGATAAAAGTCGCTTCCTAAGAAATCCCAATGCAATTTGTTGAGAGCATTTATACTACCTGTTCTTGAGTTTTCTAATACCAAATATTCCAGTAATCTGAGTAAAGACAGCCCCAATTATAATTATTATAATTATAATTATTGCATGGTTCTTCTTGTTGCTTCTTGCTACTGGAGATGCTTGGGGACAACTGACTAAAGAGTGCTTAGATATAGCAGCCACCTGAATCATTCTGACTGAGGCAGCATATAAGTCAATGAATGAATGACTACAGTATTACAGTGAATATAAAAAGCCAAACACTCCTGTTAAAATGCCAGGTTTCAATAATAATCATAATATTTGTAAAAGTGATCTAGTCAGTGTTTATTACAGGCCAATGCATAAAATGGATATAGAAATTCTACACATCCTTGTTAAAATGCCAGGATGAGATGTAAAAAAAATCAGACCAAGGTAAATCACATCAGAATTTTTTCCACCTTTAATATAATTTGTACAATTCAATTAAAAAACAAATATTTTAGGGAGGAAAATAACAAAAAATTAGAATATGTGGTTGCATAAGTATCTACACTTTCTTCTAAGTAGGGATGTGGCTGTGTTCAAAATTAACCAGTCGTATTCAAACTGATGGTAGATAGTAGCCATTACATACCTCCCGCCGTCCGGTACGCTCCCACAGAGAGGGCCTCCTCAGGGTGCTGTCGGCCAGACAATGTCGACTGGCGACCCCCAGGGGGAGAGCCTTCTCTGTGGGAGCTCCAACGTTTTGGAACGAGCTCCCCCCCGAACTCCGTACGATGACGGACTTACGCACCTTCCGTCGGGAACTGAAAACTTTCCTTTTTCAACAGGCCGGCCTGGCATAGAAGCTCCGGCTCCAACCGGGTGAAAATGTTTTAGGGGGATTGTCTAATTTTTAGGATTTTTGTAATTTTTAGGATTTTAGGATTTGTATATATTGGGTTTTATAGATTTTATGGCCTAATTTGTTCAATTTATTTTTAAATATTTTAATTTTGTACATTTATATGTTTTTTAAATTTTAAGGCTGTAAACCGCCCCGAGTCCTTCGGGAGAGGGGCGGTATAGAAATTTAATAAATAATAATAATAATAATAATAACATACCTGCCATCAATTAAAGTGACTCTTATCAAGCTCATACAACATTCAGCTGTTCTAGTAGGATTTTTCTGATATTTACTCAGTGGTCTCTTACAGCAAAAGCCACAGTCTGCAGAAAGCTTATGAAGGGGTCTCATTCTTGGAAGGTATCAGTCTGGAGAAGGGTACAAAAAAAAAATTCCAAGGCACTGGATGTACCATGGAACACAATGAAGACAGTCATCAACAAGTGGGGAAAACATATAGAACAACAGTGACATTACAAAGAACCGGATGTCCCTCCAAAATTGATGAAAAAACAAGAAGAAAATTGTTCTGAGAGGCTGCCAAGAGGCCTACAGCAACATTAGAGGAGCTACAGGAAATTCTGGCAAGTATTGGTTGTGTACTACATGCAGTGGTGGGATTCAGATATGTGAACAACCAGTTCTCTGTGTAGATGCTGCTTCCGAAAGTCCGTTTTGGGCCTGGGCAACAAAAAATTAGCCATTGGTTCTGCCGAACTGCTGCGAACCGGCTGAATCCCACTACTGACTACACGTGACAACAATCTCCCACATTCTTCATATGTCTGGGTTGTGGGGTAGGGTGGCAATTCTTCCAAAAAGTATGCTTGATGCAAAAACAATGCTGTGACTCATCAAAAGTACGCCCACAGTGAAGCATGACGGTGTCAGGATTACGATTTGGGGCTGCTTTTCAGCTGGAACAGGGGCTTTAGTCAAGGTGGAAGGAATTATGAGCAGTTTTCAAATATGCTAAAATGCTGAAGATGAAGAGGAATTTCTCCTTACAACCTGACAACAACCCAAAGCATTTCTTCAAATCAGCAGAAAAACTGCTTCACCAGAAGAAGATCAAAGACTTTGGAATGGCCCAGCCAGAGCCTGGACCTGAATCCAACTGAAAATTCAGAGGGCTGTGAACAGGAGATGCCCTCACAATCCGACAGATTTGGAGAGCTTTTGCAAGGAAGACTGGGCAAAGATGCCCAAGGTAAGAGAGGCTCCCACCCCAAAAGACTGAATGCTGTCATAAAATCAAAAGGTGTTTCAACAAAGTATGAGTTTAAGGGTATGCACGCTTATGCAGCCACGTTATTCTAGGTTTTTATCGTTATTTCCCCCCCTAAAAGATTTCAATTTGTTTTTCAGTTGAACGGTAAGCTTCTATGTTATATTAAAGGTAGAAAAAATTCTGAAGAGATTTATCTTAGCCTGATTATTTTTTACATCTCAAAAACCTGGCATTTTAACAGAGGTGTGTAAACTTTCTGTATCAAACTGTATGTATTGGCCTATGATAAAGACTGACTAGATCATTCTTACAAATATTATGAATATTATTGAATCTTTGTTCATGAACTTTAATATAACTCTGCCGTAATAATGCATATCCCGGCAGAGAATTTTAAGTAGGAAATTGATGAGAAAATCTGCAGCTCAATGAAATGCAAAATTGCTAGAGGGCTCAATCTATACTGTGAAAAAAACTGATGTGTATCAAGCTATTAAAGGCAAAAAAAAACCCACTTTGGGTGAAGAGCTTGGTTAGCTGGCAGCTCTTCTGGAATGTGACTTTGGCAAAGATGACAGTAGAAGTAATTTGTCCAACTGAGATAGGTAGTTAAGAAGTGTGAAATATAATGAAATGCAAATAATCCTCGACTTACGACCACAATTGAGCCCAAACTGTCTGTTACTAAATAAGACAATTAAATGAGTTTTGCTCCATTTTACGACGTTCCTTACCACAGTTATTAATGAATCATGACAGTTGTTAAGTTAGTAGCATGGTTGTTAAATGTCATTGACTTTGCTTATCAGAAGGTCACAAAAGATAGTCACATGACCCCAGGACACTGCAACCGTCATTAACATGAGTCAGTTGCCAAGCAGGATTTTGATCATGTGACCATGGGGATGCTGCAACGGTTGTGTGAAAAACAGTCATAATTCACTTTTTGCAGCGCTGCTGTAACTTTTAAGTCGAGGACTACCTGCAAACAAATTTAAATGCTCTTTTTTTTTTCATTGAAACATCTTTTCAATGAAAAAAAGTTCCCTTCTTCATCTAAGATTGGGTAATTCTGGAGATCTGTTTTTGGTGACTCTAACCCGCCTATTGAATATTCTCTTCAACTATTTTGTTTCACTTCCCCAGGCATTCTAATCCTGAATCTGTGAGCTGTTTTTAAATTATAAATGTTAAACCTTTACTCTGCTTTTAACCTGCTCTGCTCCTGTTTTCCATTTTATATTAATCTTTTAATATCGTGCCTTTTGATAGTTGTCTTGCAAGTTTAAAATAAAATAAATGGAGAAAAGACTTTTTAAATATGTATCACCACCTTTCTGTTTTTATTCTTTTGGGGGGGGGAGCATCCTTCCGTTCGTTGGGCACCCAGTAAAAGGTGAAAGGAGGTGCCTCAAAGAAGGAGGAGGAGGAGGTGCTTCTTGCTTTGAAGCCATGGATCCTTAAGAATTTGGAACACGTAGACACCAAAGGTAGCAGAATGTAACATGTGCTTATCTTCTCATAATTTTCAACAATTGGATACGAATACATTCGAATCTCTTAATTCCCTTTCCATTTCCCACCCTTTCCCCCATATTTTGACCTTATCTTTCTCTTTTTACTCTGCTTTCTGTGCTTGTGGAATACAAATAATCAATCCACAGCAGTAATTTTGATCAATGACAACAACAAAAGCTCCCATTCTTTCCATCGCATACAATAATAAATTGAAAATACACATTTCCTCTGGGAAATCTTAGTGGATGCTCAGCAGAAAAAAACATTTAATGACAAGTCAATATACTGAACAGCTTCATTATACGTTGAGAATAGATGAGTGATATGTACAATCCTTGAAAAAAAACCACATTTTCTAGTTTAATGTGCTGCAAACACCTGTATTGGGCCCTGCTAAATTGGAGGATCTACCTGATTTTTTGAAAAAAGATTTATTTTAAAAAATGAATAAATGAAACGGAAGTTAACACCATATTTAGGCAAGTGCTAGCTAGCCTCAATTCCTCTGTATAATTCAGGTACTCTTACAAATAAAAACATCAAAGGTTGGAGCCTGTAGGTCAGCTCATTACAGTCTTAGACCAACACAAGCAATGTGTCTTATGAGTAAAATATAGTATGTTTCAGGTTGTTTTTCAAAGTAGGTTTTGTTCTGGAATCCGGATAATTAATAAAGCTAAAATTATTATTAGTTTTGCTATTTTACAAGTTGTCACTAAAGTTTCTCTCAGGTTATCTAGACTTTTCGGGATTTCGTCAACCTGGCGTGCATTTGAAAAAGCACTAAAAGAGCTAATCAAACTTCCTTCTAAAGATCCAACAGCTGTACTGCTATGAATTGTGCAAGTGGTTTGCTGAGATTTCTCCCTCAGAGAGACTCTGTGGGTAAGATGTCCTTGAAGTTGTCCGAGAAGGGAATATTACCTTTGTATATTAACTGCCAGTGCCCTCTTGGCCCACTGAGCTAGAAGCAAGCTGTCTTTTTCAGAATCGAAAGTATGAACTTGGAAAATCAAAAAGGTACTCAGGAAGAGTTTCATTATTTAAACAGCATGCTGGGCACTATATAGGCTACCCAAATGTCAGCAAAACTCGACCATAGCTGCCTCTGGGTGGGAGCTACTGTTACCTTTTATAAATCCATGACATATCTTTGACAGCATAATAGCTGGTTTAAGGACTGGATGATGGCTAATGTTTAGATCCCCAGCTGCCTCTGTTTACTCTGTTTTATAAGGTTTGCAGAGTTATCTTACTGGTTTATAGAAGGCGTTTGCCTTTTACAAAATTTCTGCCCTCCTCACTTTTCTCTGTAGGATTGCTTAACTGCTATTTTTTTCCTTGTCTGTTGCTTTTCTTTGGCAGCATTCAAAAACATAGGCTGAATCATTCAGCATCCAATTCAAAGCTTATGAAAAACAGGAGGAAAAAAAGCAACTTTATAGAGAGAATAAGATAGTGAATCTTTTCATTTGGACCATCAGCATAATTTCTTCTAATTGGGGAAAGTATTGTTGGATTATTCATTGTTGCCACTGACGAATCGCTGTGTGGCAGGAAAAATACATGCACCACAGTTCAAACACATGATCTTGCAAGGAATAATTAACAACAAAGGATTAATTTTGGTTTGCCTATTAATGCAAGGAATATGAATCTGGAAAGGAGAGAGTAAGATGAAGGTAACAAAAGCAGTTCCTATCCTTGAAACTCTACTAACTAAAATATGAGATGTGGGGAAGGGGAGAGAGAAGGGGAGGGGAGGGGAGGAGACAGACAATAAAGAGGGTATAGAAAATAAACAGAAAGACTATAGGATTGTGTACCCAACTGCTTCATTCTGATCCAAATTGTGCATCACTTTCACCTTGGTGATTACCGCTTTTGGGGCTTCTTTGAGAGTGATCACTTATTCCAAGAGATATACAGTATATTAGATTCCATCGCTTTATGTTTGCTTGTAGTTGAGAAGATGACCAAAATTGGTTGCCGTATTGGCTGGTCTTACTAGGGTTTTATAAAGCGGTACTAATACTTCATGTGATCTTGATTCTATGTCTTGGTTTATACAACCCAGGATTGTATTAGCTTTTTTGGTGGCTGCTGCACACTGCTGGCTCATAGTCAAGTGATCGTCCACTAGGACTCCAAGGTCCCTCTCACAGTTACTGTTTTTGAGCCAGGTCTCACCCAATCTGTACTTGTACCTTTGCTTTTTCCTGCCTAAATGTAAGACTTTGCTTTTCTCCACACTGAAACTCATTTTCTTGGATAGGACCCATTGTTCAAGTTTGTCAAGATCTTTTTGGATCCTGAGTTTGTCTTCCACGGTGTTAGCATCTACCGGAGGGCTTCATTGCTCAGCACTGAGAGCTCTGCACTTGATTTGAGGAGATGCATTCAAGATGGTGAAAGGTCTAGAACAGTGGTTCTCAACCTTTTTCAGGCCGAGACCCCACCTGCGCCGGCCATGTGTGGCGCAACCCTGACCTGCGCCACGCATGCGTGCCGCGATGGCGCGCATCGTGCATGCGCGGCGCAACGGCGCGCATCATCCCTGCACGGCACGCGCGCGACGGGCCAAACCGTGCTTGCGCAGCGCACACACAACGGGCTGAACCGCGCATGCGTGGCGTGCGCGGGGCGGGCTGAACCGCGCATGCACGGCGCGGTGGGCCGAATCGCGCATGCGTGGCGTGCGCGCGATGGCCGAGGGGAAATGGGGAAAAAATGGCGGACTGCGGTGTTTGGCGACCCCCGTGAAACGGTCATTCGACCCCAAATGGGGTCGCGACCCACAGGTTGAGAACCGCTAGTCTAGAAACCAAGTCCTATGAAGAGCAATTAAAGAATCTGAACACACTCAGCCTAAAGAAGAGCATACCATGGAGATGATAACAATCTTCAAATATCAAGTCTTGTCACAAAGAAGAGTAGACTGAGTTTCTGTTGCTCCAGACTAGAATAAGACAAGAGCCAGTGAGTTAAAAAATACAAGGCAGTAAGAATAAGGTAAGTTATTGGAGGACCTTTCTGACTATGAGGTATCAGCTAGCAGGGGTAGGCAACCTCTTCTCTTTTATGACTCATGGACTTCAACTCCCAGAATTCCTGAGTCAGATGATTCAGGAATTCTGGGAGTTGAAGTCCATGAGTCATAAAAGAGACGAGGTTGCCTGCCCCTGAGCTAGGGACAGGTGACCTTCAGAGTGGTGAGTTCTCATTTACTAGAAGTATTTAAATGAAGGCTGGATGGTCATCTCATCTCTCAGAAATGCTGTGCTGGATTCCGCTCTGAACAGACTCTCAGTGCAAAGGCTTGGAATAGATCACTGATGGTGAACCTTTTGGGCTTGGTATGTCAAAAATTCAGAAAATGCCTTCCTTAAGTCTTCTGGCCTCTCTCTCTCTCTCTCTCTCTCACACACACACACACACACACACACACACACCAGACAAAAAAGAAACAATTCATAACAAAAGAGTGATAATTTATTATTTAATAAATAAGTAGTAATGCACTTGTAAATATTTTTTGAAATATCTATCCATGGCAGCTCCAGGTTGCATGAAGCCTGGAAATTTCAGAAAGCACTCTTGCCTGGCTTTGCAGTCTCTGAAAAAAGCAGGACAACACATCCCATTCTCCAAGGCATTTTGGCGGCACCGGACACTGTGTAAGAACAGGGCCCTCTCTCGTGACTTCCAGAGGGTCTGGAGGCCTGGCATTCACCCAAAATTGACATGACATATGTGTCATTGGTTCATCAACACTGGACTTAGATTAAGTCATTTCCAACACTACTTTTCTGTACATTTCCTTCAGCCTTCTTTTATCAGTTTTTGTAACCTAGCTATCTAAAAACTAAAAACTTTGCTCTTAGTAATGAAGTAATTTTTTTTTACATTTGAATTTTCTATCTGAGAAAAATTTTCTTGGCATAAGTAGCAGCCTAAGGAAGGAAAATGCTTTTAAAATACTCCTATAAACATTGGAAAAAACAGAGTCTTTTGTGGTGGCAAAAGTTACTGTTAATCTTACTGGGTTCATTTTTCAGATGTTTACTCCATTTTATTTGAATTTATTCATGCCACATTTACACAAAGGTGTCAACATCACTTACCAAAAAAAAAGCATTACATTTTAATTTACAACATAGAATTTGCTTAAGTGTAATGCATAGCAAAACAGAGCATACAGTAGCATCAGATGAATATGTAGAACAGTGATGGCGAACCTTTTAGAGACCGAGTGCCCAAACTGCAACCCAAAACCCACTTATTTATCGCCGGGTGCCACTGGGTGGGCGTGACTGTGTTGGTCATGGCAGACTGGGTGGGTGTGGCCAAGGTGGGCGTGGTCACCTCAATGTTGCTTGTGGGGAGGGACGCCTGTGGGGGCCGGGCAGGGTTGGGCGAGATCCAGGGGGTGAGATGCATCTGGCCACATGGGACCTTGGCAAGTTAGCGGGCGGCTGGTTGAAGAGGGGCGGTTGCCATCTCCAGGGCATGGTGTGCGTGCCCACAGAGAGGGCTCTGAGTGCTGCCTCTGGCACACGTGCCATAGGTTCGCCACCACTGATGTAGAACCTAAAAACAAACATTTAAAGCACTGCTCAAGAGAGTGCCACATTCTCTGGCAAAATTGTGCCATTAGTGGGCTGTGGCTATCTGGAAGGTCATTCAGGCATTAGCTACTTCATTCAATTTCATTCAACAGGCACAATATGCAAAAGGCAGGTAAGCACGTATGGGAGAAAAGTCCTTGACTTACGATGTAATTGAGCTTGCCCATTAGGGCCGTAAGTTGTAATGGTCATAAAATGGGGTGGTCACATGATCAACTTGATTTTTTTACTTTTTTTTGCAGCAGTCATTAAGCAAGCACTGGGGTTGTTAAGTGATCCCATTGTTCAGTACAGATATGTGCTTTTGCCTGAAACTAGAAGTGCTAAAACCATATAAAATGCAGTAATAGGACACAGGACACTGCAAACAGC
The DNA here is from genome assembly GCA_034064705.1 of Bothrops alternatus. Taxonomy (NCBI): domain Eukaryota; kingdom Metazoa; phylum Chordata; class Lepidosauria; order Squamata; family Viperidae; genus Bothrops; species Bothrops alternatus. Next base: position 9,352,650 of record JARGCV010000087.1, read on the forward strand.
TGTAAATGCAGCCCGATTGCTAAGTAGCTGAAGTGCAGTCACATGACTGTGAAGGGAGGGGGGGGCAACCATCAGAATTTCCTATCCAGGTCATAAGTCTCCTTTTTTAGGTAGGTCATAACATTGAACGGTCATAAGTTGTAATGGAGCCCAACCAGTAGTTTCACTTAGTAATTTAGGAGTCATTTATTGGATCCAAAGCAGTTTAATCTATTGTTCAAAGGCTGTCCATGCAGAACACTTAGTACGAGCACAAAAAGAAATCAACACATGGTAAATAGTAAGCAGGTCTGTTTTACCAGGAAAGAGTCCAGCTGGCAGAGATCCTTTACAATATCATCACTTTCATGACAAAACATATATGACTATTAATTTATAGGAATCAAAAGCTTTTTTGTCTTTTATTTTTCAAATCGGATCCTTCTATGCAAGCCCAGGCATATAATAAGCAAATGCAGTTACAGTGTCAGATCTGCCAGCATTTAAACCTCTAAATAGAAATGATTATTGGCACCATTTGTTGAGAAAGGTATAATTTGATTAGAAGTCAAGTGTAATGCATAGCCAGAACTGAAAATCGGCACCAAAATCCTTAAGTTCAACCTTTCCCTCCCTTAACTGCCTCCCATGACCATCATGTTCAAGCAAGATGTTTTCAGAACAGTCATTTCAAGAGCAGATTGGTATACAGCTACCTTCTTCTCGCAGCTGGATGACCTTGAAGCAGTGTCTTGGGGAGATACAGTAGTTACTTTTGCTTTCCCTCAGCATTCCCTCTCCCATCCACCTCTCCAGAGTTTATAGCAGATGACATACAAAATCATCAGACAGGTGTGATATCAGTTTTTGCAAGCATTTGGGTTTTCACTTTTATTTTTTAAAAACGAGTCTCTAAAGTGTCTAGATATTTCTTATGGCTGTTATTCTGTGCAAGCTTTGATAGATTGCTGAATTTGAGCAATTTTCCTATGAAGCAGTTCTTTAAAGCTGTTTTATGAAGAAATGCAGCTGTCCACTTCCACCATGCCACTGCTGGCAATTTCGGTAGCCAGAAGATGCTTCTGTGTATGAGCAGCACATGTGCAGAAGATCTTTTGTGATACTGCAACTGAAGGTCAAAGCTGTGTAGCTTCACCAGCATAAATCCCACGCCTGGTTGCCTCATGTAAGAGAAGTGCATTGCCTCTGTGTCATACATCCCTTGCTGAAGCAAAACTAGCCATCTTGCAGACGCATTGTAGTAATGCTATAGAATTAAACTATTTGGATACAAAATCCACTGAGGTCTAAAGTATAGTTTCTTCAAAACCACAGAAATGTTAATGGTCCAGCAAGCATTAATTTATTCATTTTAAAATTGTTTTCGAATGGTGTTCTTCGATTTGCTTCTTCCTTTTTACTGATGCTGTTTTCCTTCTTCTGATCTATTTGCTGTCAGATTGGTTTCAGGCAGTCAAAGTTAATATACTCCTGGGTTTGCATAATACACACTGCTTAGTGTAAATTGTGTGATCTTCCTATTTGACAGTTCACCTGCTTTCAGAAACCCCCAAATGACAGCTCCTGTAAATAATTATTAACAGTGAATTACAAACTGCATCATGCCGCCCTATCATAAATATGTCAGCTTTCAAAACAGGGAAAAAGCTTTTACACAGAATGAAGCCTGTATTTTGATTCACTGCCAGCTTTCACCTGCTGGGATATAATTCATTATTTACTAGCTAACACTGTGTTTTTGAACTACCCGTTTTGATGCAGAAATGTAATGTTGTCCCTTTGCAGTCTAGCCTCTCAACAGGTAGCAGCATTTCACTAGTTTAGTTAATCTCAGAAGCTAAGCAGGGTCAGCCCTAGTTAGTAATCAGATGGGGAACAGGCAGGGGGTACTAGAGTTGTAGGTTAAATTGTGGAAGTGAAAAAACAACAACCTGGAAAAAGACAGAGGTAAGCCACATCTGTAATAGCATGGAGATACATGCATGGAGGCAGCCACCGGGAATTGAGATTGACTTGAAAGTATCATAGTTTTATCTTTGAAAAAGAAAAGATGGGAAAGTAAAAAGATCAGAAGTTAAATATAATCCTTAAGGTAACTTTCTCAATCTTTTGCTCTGCAGCTACGTTGACAAACAACTCTGATCATTCCCAGAATGTATAGAAAGTATAAAAGATTGGTAGAATATTTGTAGCTTCAGGGTTGAACTGTGAGGTCCTTGGTGCTCTCTGAGCTTAGTTGCTTTCTTGCAGACATACTAATTATGAGTTGGAAAGATCATTTAAAAGTAATTTATTAGAGTACTCTGATAAGTGGGATCCCCCTATAAAAAAGGAGGACATCAAGACCCATCTTACATTTCCTTTTGTCATTAAGACAACAAAGAAAATGCAAGAGAAGAGGTGACTGGACAGGACAAAAGTAACTTCCCCTTTGCATATGCAATCTATTACGACTTACATGTAGTCAAACATGTTACACATTGGCATCCCATAATGAACTCACATGTTCATTAAAATGAAATGTGATGACAGAAGGGGTGTAAATTTTAGGATGTTAATAAGCAGAAAGGTTGTCTGGAGTTTACAAGATAAAGCAGATGCCAATTAGTGCTAGCAAGCTCTCTCTCTCTCTCTCTCTCTCTCTCTCTCTCTCTCTTATCAGGAGACATTGTCCTGACATGTTATCAATCAATTCATACAGCAACAGGATAAAAGGTTTTCCTACATACCAGTCTATAATGGTTTGATAAATCCTTATCACTATTTTAAAAGAGAGAAGTCAAATTAAAATGCAAAGTAAGTATGCTAATTAACAATATTATAAAATAGCAATAGTAATAGCACTTATATAGTGCTTCACAGTGCTGTACAGCCCTCTCTAACCAGCAACAATGTGGGCCCTCATTTTACTGACTTCAGAAGGATGGAAGAGTGAGTCAACCTTGAGCTGGTGACAATCGAAATGCTGGCAGTTGGCAGAATTAGCCTGCAATGCTGCACTCTGTGCCGCCATGGCTCAAATCCATGTCATGTACTCCTCGGTACAAATCTGATAGAGTGGCCATACTACAGGCCTTTTCTCCCAATAATGTCACTTACTGGAGCCTAGAAGGCATATGTTCTCTGTCACACCACCTGTCCTATGGAACATAATTCCCTGACGTTTCAGTGACCAGAACCTACTGGCCTACCTGAAAATCTGATTCATCTTCCTGGCACTGGGCTAGAACATCAAATGAATCTGTTCAGAATGAATGTTTTTTAACTGGATTATAGAGTTTGGCTTAGAGTTATCCTTTTATTTAATTATTCCAGTTCTGGTTCTAAGTGTTCATTGTGCTTTCTTTTTAATATTTTTTTTCCTGCTTCTAGTTAGTTGAAAGCTGCCCAAAACTGCTTTTTGAGGAGGGAGGGAGGGAGGAAGGAAAGAAGGGAGGGAAGGAGAGGAGGGAGGGAAGAGATCTTAAGAATAGTTTTTGCATATTTTTACCTAAAGAGCTCAAATAAGACCCTATTAGTTTCAGATCAATCAGATGGTTAGTGACTGATTTTAAAGGGCAGGGAAACAAATTACACTGGGGGAACATTTCATAAGTTTTAAAAAAAACTTTAAACACAGCAATATTTTTTATGTGTTATAGTCTCTGGCATTTTCAAATATGGAGTAATTTATAGCCAGACTGGATTAATGTCCTTTGGAAAATATGACATAGGTCAGAAGAATTATCCTGCCTCCAAAATCTGAGAGGCAAAAAGATATTAAATTCCAGCTGAAAAAAATCTGGCATACAATTGAATCCACATGTTTCCCACTAGCAATAATGCATTTTCAACAAATCTAATTACAATAACTCCGAGAGCCAAAATAAAAATCCACATATTTTCTTATAAATTGCAGCCTACAGACTAAACTTTTGCACACATGCTTGCAATTGCAAAATGGAATTTTCACTTCTCCTTTCTCTTCAAAAATATGGTTTCTCCAACTTTCTATGCAGGCAGGATAGGAAATTTGTTGTACTACAGCATGAATAAGCAATCTTTTCGAACTTCAGGGCTGGATCAGTTGTCTGGACAGGGTTCAAAACTGTGGCACGTGTAGATGCACGTATTCACACAGTCTGAACTGTGGCATAAGAGACAGGACAGGATAATATTATTGGCCAAGTGTGACTGGACACACAAGAAATTTGTTCCGGTGCATAAGCTCTCAGTAAACATACAAGCAACGAAGAGACTTTTTGGGACAATTTCTTTTCTCTTTTTTTAAGTCGCTTGAGGGTCTTTTTCATTATATTTAAAACTAAATAAATTCTACTGGGTCTATGCATGCATCATTTCAGTCGTGTGCGTGTGAGAATGAGGCAGAGAGGAGAGAGAGAGTCACGAGAGATGTGCAAAGTATGGTCTCTTTTTATCAGTCCGCAAGATACACAATCATTATTCGGAAGTAATAATGCTATGTATAAACCACGAAGAGTAATAAACCTGTTCAAACTTAAACAACTCCAGGACTTGGTTACAAAAGTTGTTGTCTGCCAGGAGTGTATTTGCTCAGTGGAATTTTTTTTTTTACCTTTTTTTTCCTTTTAGAAAAGCTGAATTCCACGCCGCGCCATATTTATAAATCCTTATTCATTTCAAAAACACACTTGTCGTGAGAAGTTCTGAAGAAGGACTGGTGTCAAGATTTAAAAGGACCGCAGCATACTCAGCTTTAGGAAAGCGTTACTCAAAGTAGGAGTCTTCCCCCGACCCCTCTGCTTCTCGAAGATGCTTCGTTCTCTTATGCAGGCTCCATTCGGGTCCTTCCCAAGTCAGCAACTGCGCATGCTCATGCCGCCTTCTCTGAATTGGGTCGAGGCATGAAGGAGGCAACTAGAAGCAGCGCCGCCTACTGCAAGCGGCGACGGGACGGGCAAGGTCGGCTTTGGCAGACGTCATCAGGGATGTGGAAGAGCGCGCCGCCCTCAGGGCATTTGCGGTTACAACAGCCCAGCTGACATTCAGCTATATTGGCCAGGCTTCACTGCCCAGGCCAGATTCTTCTCTCCCGCCTCTTAGGCTCGAGGAATAACTGAGAAGCAGCAGCTCTGGGTCCCTTGCCTTTGGTTATGAAAGCACAGTTATGAAATGGATTTAAATTATTTTTCACTTTATAAATATATATGACATTGGGAATTAATGTTATTATTATTGCATGTTGCACTCCAGTGAATGATAATGGAAGAACCACAACTATCCAGGGGGGGAAATTCTTAGATGATATGAATGAATGAATGAATGAATGAATGAATGAATGAATGAATGAATGAATGAATGAATGAATGAATGAATGAATAGGAAAAAAGACCAGAATGGATATGATTGGGGACACCTTGCAAAATTCAGGAAAAAAGAATATCCCCTGCTCACTTCGTTATAGAAGTAAAGTGTTGGTATCCTCCACCGTCCCATTCATGTCCAAGGCACCATTTAAGGTACATCTGGGTTGAAAGAATTAACTGGTGTCATCACCATTGCCCAGGGGACACCCATGGGGGCTCCTTTCATATCCCCATCAAGGAGCTGGAGCGAATGATGGGAGCTAACCCTGCAGCAGCAGCATGCGGGTCTCAAACACAGTGTCCTAAACATGTGAGCCCCTGCACTCCGATGTATTGGTATGTCAGGAGAAACATAAAAAGTAAACTGAATGCAACAGGGATGGGGCACTCAAGAAATATAGTAAAACAGAAGACATCAGGTAAAGAGAAAATGTTTAATCAATGCAGATTGAATACAAAAGTGACTGACCAGTACAGCTTTTTAAAAAAAAAGCATGAAGAAAGAATAAGAGAAGAGTGATGAATTGGAAGAATGAGAAAGTCATACTAGGGCAGAATTGGTGAGATCTTCAAAAAAAAGATGGGTAGAGTAGGCGTAGCCACTTTCTTTGCCAGAATATGAGTGTGGCGTTTACAGATAGTCCTCTACATATGACCACAATTGGTACTGGAAGTTTTGTTGCTAAGTGATGCAGTTAAGTGAGTTGTGCTCGGTTTTACACGTTAGTTTGCTACAATTGTGACAAAGTTGTTTCCCCACTGACTTTGCTTGTCAGAAGTCTCTTGGGAAGGTCATAAATGGGGGTCACATGACCCTGGGGTCACAGCAACCTTCATAAATGCATGTCAGTTGCCAAGCACCTCAATTCTTATCATGTGACTGCAAGGATGCTGCAACAGTGATAAGTGCAAGAACCAGTTGTAAGTCACTTTTTCCACCACTATTATAGCTTTGAACAGTCATTAAACCAATGGTCATAAATTGAGGACTACATATATTGCAGGAAAATATTTTGAATACGGAAACAGGGTTCCTGAAGCAGAAAGTTGAGATGTCATTGCTCTAGTTTCATACAAGCAAAAACTGATTAGCCCAGATTAATTCAACTGCAATGTATAGCAAATTCATTTTCAAGACTTGTGTGCCATGTGCTAGATTTGAAGAATCGACATTTAAAGTGTTACTTTTATAAAAAAAAAATCTGTTCTAATTTCTTGAAACTTAGTGAACTAAAAATAGCTGATCAATTTGTGCTTATTTTGATAATTCAAGTAATTATCTCTAGTAGCAATTACAGCTCTTGAGTATATTAGAAACCTGTTTGCATTTTATAGTAATAATAATAATTTTTATTTTGCGGTCACAGACCAAAATGCAAGTGCAACAAAAGAAAACACAAGGAAAATCTAATCACAAACAATTAACACCAGAAGCCTTGGCTAAAGGGAATTACAAAGTTCTCCTCTAATAGTTACAGCTCTTAAAAGAAATTTAGAAACCTGAGAAGTAATATAGGAGGAGCCATCCCCTAGACAATATAAAACCAAATTACTAACATTAGAACCAGAGGGATCAATTCCAAGGAGAGGCAATAGTTTAATATTGGCTGTATTATACATAGGGCAGTATAATAAGACATGCTCCACAGTTTCAACTTCAGCCCTATCACAGGGGCGTAGTCGCTCACTAAACAGGAGCCTGCTGAATCGCCCGTCGAGTAGTGCTGAGGGCAATACATTAAAACGGGCTAGGGAAAAGACTGTTCTATACTTGGGGATGGTTAAAGTATAGAAATAAAAGGCCATCCTCAATCCATAATTATTAGAATGGCTAAAGATCAAAGGGGAGCAGGTTTTGTTGGCTCTGGCTCTTAAGTATTGCAAATCTATGTCCACAAGCCATTGGACTACCCTAAACTGGGCGTCCTTGAGACCATAATCTCCCAGGCATCCCCTGTAAAACCTAGCAAGTGCAGTTTCTTCGTCAGCTCCCTCTCCCAACGAGAAGTATGAGAGTCAGCAAACACCAGGGAGAGGTAGCTACCAGGGACTGCCAAAAAGAACACCCGAAACCACCATTTGAAGATGTTAATCCACGCCATGCATTCGACTGAACGAATGCCCAGTTCCAGATACATCGAAGCAAATCCAACACAGGGAGGAAGACCCAGAAGTTTCCTAAGAAAAACAGCCTGGGTACTTTCAATACAATCCTTGAAGCCTCGTATCCATATGGGAATTCCATAAAGAGTTTGGGCCAGGGTTTTGGCTTGATATATACGCAGAGCAGAAGGAACTGGCCTCCTTGGGTAAAAAAAAAATATCTTATAATCTGCTGATGGCTACAGGAGGCCGAATTCAGCACCTGGGGCATTTTATAGTATAAGACTCTGAACAGACAGAAGCATTTATGATTCACAGGAATCCTGCTTTTAAAATGTAGTTGGCAAAAAGAAAAAAAAACACTTGTGTTTCAAGAGATATTCGCTTTTCATTTAAAAAGTAGCACAGTCTACATTTTGTAGAAAATGTAGTTAGGTAAATGCTTGGTTTATATTCCAGCTTCTTGGAATTGCTTCTAAAGATAAAACAACAGAGAAAAATTTGAACAGGACTATTGCCCATTCTCCACAGAATACTACAAATGAGCAGGGAGCAGGGATTAAGTTGGATCTTCCACAGATTGCAAATTAATGAAAGATCATTTACTTAATTAGAAAATATTACACTTTAAAGCCTCCCAAATGCTTTGGTCTCTTTTAGGAATAATGACTGTATATATTTATATGCATGCAACTGCTATTAATTCCAGTTTAGATGAATCTGTATACCTCCCAAAGTCATTTTCCAAATATGATTGAAAGTGATTGACTGAAAACTATTTAACTGTAGAAGTGGCAGCACTGGGGGTGGAGTCAAAAGAGGAATCAGCATAGAGTCTCTATGATCTCACAAGCATTCTAAGTCCAAACCCTCTTGAATTCCATTAACCCTTTTCTGACATCAAAACAGTACTAACCATTAATTCACCCGTGCATAGGCACCAGCAACAAATCAGTTTAATTGGAACTTAACATGCAGCTTTGGTCTGACATTAACCTAATGTTAAAATAGTTTTAAATAGCTGCATAGAATATAAAATCTTCAATAAAACAATGTCTATGAATTCTTATTTAGTATGTTCCTTTAGTATATGTCTAAATTCATTTTGCAATCCCTAACAAATCTCTATCTTCAAAGGGAATTTATAAGTCTGCTTCTAGCAAAGACTTCATGTTACTGTTTACCAAACAGAGCTAAAAAGACATATCTGTGTGGAAAAGGAAAGAACAGATAAAGGCTGTAGGATCTTAGCTTATATTTCCAGTACTCAGATGTTCTCCTATCATGTTTTCCATAATTTAACTGCAAGTTTAAATGATACTGATATATCAATGTTTCTGACTGAGATTTTGATGACTTAAGACATTGGTGGCTAACAGAACTTCTCAAAGATACTGTTGATCTTACTTTTGGAGTGTTTTTACTATACATCACAGTATAGTGATTTACTTGTAAATAATGTATGTCAAGGTAACCAGTTTGTATAATGTGAGATGAATGATGCAATGTTAGGAATGACTCAGCAGGAGTCTGTATCCCTTTAAGAGCTTGAGTATAAAAGGGAAGGCCTTGCTGGAGTCTTTCTTGTTTGTTTCCTGCTGTAATTGCTGTATATTGGAGTTTGCTGTTTCACCACGTGTATATATTTTATTCCTAGTGTATATTTGTAGATATTGTAATATAAACCACCAGTTAATACAAACCACTGTTTACTGTATTTACTCCTGGGTTACCTCAGCGCAATAAGACTGTGCATGCTCTGACAATATAGTTAAGGGAAGATTTCTCTATTGATGTTAAACAATAGTCTCTTCAATAAATGTATTAAAGGAAAAATCAGCAACCATACTATTTCTAATTGCCAGTTGAATTCTAACTGCCTGATTTCAGTGTGTATCTGGAAATAACCTCTTTTTTTCCCCCTTGTACAATTGGTGTTATAGAACTTGAAGAGATTCAGACAGAAAGAATAGTAGGCTTTGGATCAAGCCTGAAGTGATGCTACTTAAGTAGATGCAATTAACATGGACATATTTTTCTTAGGGTAAATCACAGCTATGGGCAGGAATCGAACAGCATGAAGGGAATAAGAAAAGTGCATGCAGGTAGCACTGTACTTACGGTGGGTCACTCAGTGACTATTTGAAGTTACAATAGATCTCCCTAGGAGTACCTACAACCCAGTTCCAAAATTCCCTCCCCTCAGTCATGTGATCACATTTCAGGCACTTGGCACTGGCCACATTTTCAGTCGTTCGTAGCATCCCATGGTCACATGACCATGTTTTATGTCATTTTTATGGCATATATTTCTGGTTTTCAGCAAAACTGGCCCATAGCAAACCATTGGTTCATTTAACTACAACAGCAGTTGCTTAGCAACCACTAGAAAAAAAGTTGTGAAATCAGGTCAGTCACATAGATGACCCATTTTATAACCATCGCAACTTATGATCATGATGGACAGGCTCCATTATGGTCATAAGTCAAGGACTACTTGTAAACGCTTATTTCTGTTTTAATCTTGATCCTATTTATATCAAGAGGAAAGTCTCTTGTGTACCATCTGGAGAACTTCCTATGGTGGCTTCAGGTTAATGTTTATTTGGATCAAGATGAGAAAAAGGTTCAGTTCTCCTCCCCACTGAAATACTCAAAGGGTTAAAATCATTACCACCCAGCATGTGGGAATGCTATACATTATTGTCATGAAACCCATATTTAGTTTAAACATTCCTGGTAGGAGTTAAGCGAACCAAGTTTGCGGGAAGCCTGAGTGAAAGAGACAAAAATGAAGTTTTCACACTAATGAAGTTTGATCTTTTTCGCTAGTTTGGGGACAATCCCTCTTAGAGAGCATCACTCCATCCTCTGCTCTTCATACCAAATGTGGCTCACAGCCGTGGAGTCCTTCCGAGCAGTAAGGTAGAAAAGGGACCTGGTTTCCATCTGGGATGGAGACTGGTGGATATACCTGTACTTGTATAAGAGGCAGTAGGGACACAGCCACTGCCCTTTGGCATGCTCGTGATGTATCTGGCCATGACACATTTGGATCAAGCCATTCCTTTCCCTCGTTTTGCATGATCTGTCCATGCAAAAAAGGGCCAATACTTTGAATCCTTCAGGAGTTCAACGTCACCATGTTCCTGCAACGTTCTCATATTCAAGTACTGGCTGTTATATTTTACAACAGTGGGTAGTAAAGCTAGTGGACTTCCATTCCCCCAGGCACCCTATCCTCCACATCTGTTCTTCATCAGAAAGGGAGAAGTAGATGATGTGGCGAGAGCGAGCACCTGACATCCCAGCTTTCCTTAGCACCCTCAGCTTCTCCTTGCGTTTCTTGGTAGATGAGTTGAAGCTTTCATTTGTGATGGAGAAACCAATGTCGGCGTTCTTCAGGAACCGATCTAATCCCCGATGGATGGCATGAAGCGATGTGACCAGCAAATCAGAATCATCTGTTTTCTTCACTGTGGCATAGAAATTGGCCAGGAGTTTGTTGAGTTTCACCACTGGAATCTGGCTCATAAGAATTGAGAAGATGTAAATTAAATTTTGCAGGATATTTTCTTTCCTATCATTTTGTTTGAGGTACTCATTTTGAATTAAAGTGAAACTTCCACAAATATATTATGATTCTGACAAACAACCCGGTTACTTGCTTGTCCTTCTCCTCAAACCTAAGAGGGAAACCTAAGACTTTTCACTGTCTGAAGCAAAGAATATACAGATAGTCCTCAACTTACCACCACAATTGACCCCAAAATTTATCTTGCAAAGTGAGAAATTTGTTAAGTGACTTTTGCCTCATTTTATGATTTTCTTACAACATTTGTTAAGTGAACCACTGCAGTTGTTAAATTAATTACATAGCTGTTAAGGGAATCTGGCTTCCCCCATTTACTTTGTTTGTCAGAAGGTCGCAAAAGGTGATCACATGACCCCAGGTTACTGCAACCATCATAAATGTGAGTCAGTTGTTAAGTAAATGACATGACCATGGGAAACATTGCAACGGTCATAAGGGTGAAACATGGTCATAAGTCACTTTTTTCAGCACTGTTGTAACTTCAAACAAACTATTGTAAACTGAGGACTACCTGTAATGGTATCATCTTTCATTCTGCTATGGTTACAGGAAATGTCTTTCATTGCTGTAATTCGGGGGTCTTCAAACTTGGCAACTTTAAGACTTGTGGACTTCAACTTCCAGAATTCCTCAGCCAGCCCTAAGTTTTAGCCTCCAGTATTTGTTGATTCAACTGGCTAGCTTGGTTTTTTTTTTTCTAAAAAGGGGGCCAGCTGTACTCCTATATTTGCAAGTCAGTGATATTTGGATTGGTACACATCCACTCAAATTTGAACTCGATAACATGGCTAGTTCCTACAGAATGTTTTTCCATTTTGTCTGCTTTTGCATTTTCAAATAGCAAAAGTGTGATATTTGTAGCAAGCCACTACCAGGCTCTCACAGTGTGACTGATGGGCAGCTTTCAGTCTGATAGACCACCAGATGCTCAGACCTCTACCCCAACTAGTACTGTATATATTTGATACATATGATTTTTCTATTTTACAACCACCATCCCTTTGTTAACAACAAATTCTCTTAATGTAATACACTTCAAATTCAATGTGATTATTAAAAAAACAAGGTAACATAACTCATCAACAACAATGGCCTAAATCATATTTGTTCTGCAGGACATTTTTTTCAGCACACTAATTTCTTTAAGGATATACAGAGCACCAAATAGGCACAAGGTATAACCCATCTATGCATTAAATTGGCAATTTCTTTACAATGTAATATTGGCAGTAATGGCAGGAATTATGTGAGAAGATCTTCAGCAAGACAGATGAGGAATTTAATTCTGTTTTTTCTGGATCTCAGAAAAATTCTAAAGCTTGCAATGGTCTTTAAGGAAAGTTCCCCTCTATGCCTGTTTAAATATCATATTCAAGAAGGAATTGTATTTCCTGTCAGAGTCAGGAAAGGATTATGCACCCTCTTGACACCTGCTGTAACCTGAGAATTATTAGCTTATTGCATAAATATTATGTAACCCTGCAGCTGATGTTATTTGTGTTTTCACAGACTTACATGTCAGTTGTAAACTTGCAAGTGCACTTGATATCATATATTATGTGACTTGGTTTGAAAAACACACACACAAACACACACATACCACAGATATACATAACTTGCATGGACTTTATATTGTGATGGTTGCATGTTGCACATCCATTATGGAAACCAATTTTCCAGCCTTTCTACTCAGATCATCTTACAGCCGCTATAAAACTCATAATTCAAAAGAAAATTCTAAATGGGTTATAATGAAGGACTGGCAAAACCAGGAGGAGAGCTTAAATGGCATTGCCTTTGATAGGGAGAAAGTTGCTAGGTACCTTTTCTTTGTGACCCCTCGTCACTAGATTAATTTCAGCTATCTTTTTTCACATCTGCACATCAGACTTTATTAAGCTGCAAGGAGACACAGGCTCAGAGCCAGACATATTGTGACAAAAGGAGCCAAGGGGAGTCAGAGAGCCAGATCTGAATAGCAGTAGTTTGAAATGTTAAAATCCTTGGTAAGATTATTTGATGATTGGAACAAAACATGCGTTTTGCAGAATGCACATAGGTTCTGAGGCAAGGTTTTAATCAATCCTTTACATTTCTGAAATAAATCTGTGTTGTTGTTTACCATATTTGGTTGCTATTTGGAAGACATTTAGTGATTTATTTCTGACGCATGTATCATCACATACCTCTTCATAATTATAAGAGAAATGTGCAGAGCTTAAAGCATCATGCATGCAACTGTAGAAGAGGCTGCTGCTGCTGTATTATAAATAGGTTTAATAGATTGTTATATGCTGCTCAGAGTCATTTCCCACATGATGGGCAGCCCTATAAATTGGATAAATAAATAGGTTGTTTTATAGAAAAGTGGGATAACTGCACACTCACTTCCGTGGCTGCACAGAAAAGTTTTGACTTTCCATCTATCCAAGCAGCTTCCAAATGTCCCTAACTCAAAACTCTCCTGAAGGGACAGGAAGGAGAAGACAAAAAACCTGTACATTATCAAACTTAGAAGCCATACTATCAGCAACTTATATGTTGTTAATACTATGTTTTCCCAAAAATAAGACCTGGTCTTATATTTTTTTTTGCCTCCAAAAATTAGGTCTTATTTTTTTCCACTGTCTCACCTCGCAGTGGTGGCACTGACAGCCCTGTCTAGTAGGAGCCCGTGTGGCCGCCGCCATCCCACTTCTTCTGCAGCTACTCGCAGTCGCTTGTGGCAGGATGTCGTGTGGCACACAGCACTGTGTCACTGCCACAAGGTGAGGCAGGTGGGGGAGGGGGTGGAGGTGCGCTCCTCCACCCACTTACCTCAGGGCCCACACAGCCAGGCCTGTCAGAGCCCTGAGGTAAGCAGGTGCAGGGTGGTGGGGCAGCTCCCCCATCCTCCTTGCCTCAGCTCGTGTCAAGCAACCAGTACAGACAGTGTGATAGAATGGACAGGCAGCCGACTGCACAGGTTCTTAAATAGGGGTTATTTTGGGGGTAGGGCTTATATTAGGTGCATGCTTAAAAATAAAGCTAGGGCTTATTTTCAGGATAGGGCTTATTTTGGGGGAAACACAATATGCAATGATATTATATTATTATATTGTGTTATTCATAAAATCTGTATTTGTATTTGTATACAAATTATATTTTATAATAAAGGAGAATGCATAAAGGTCAGGGTTGAATTCTAGAGTCCTTGGTGCTCTTCAGCAGCCAACAGCTAGATAAGCTAGGTATAATACCAGATAAACGATCAAACAGAAAATAATACCCTAATCAAACCATTCCACCACCAACACTAGCAGGACAAGCTATTGTATATAAACAATGAGCAAACTCCATGCTCACTTGCACTGATGATGTTACCTGGTCAAGTATTGAAATGTCTGCAAGCAAACACCAAGTTCAGGAACTACCGAGGACTCTACAGATTTCATATGTATGTCTCAACATATTTGTGACTGATTATTCAGTTTCATAATTTTTTTTAAACCCAATTTCTTGTGTTTATCCTTTCTTTTTCTTTTACTCTTCACCTCTATCTATAATTTTCACCTCTCTGTTTCTTTGACTTAATAAAGTTGAAGTGATCTGGGTCAAACAAAAGCTTCATTTGTTATCTCCTACAGTGGCAGCTATGACTGGCTGAGTACAGAAAATATCATTTTGAGATGTGTCAAACAATCTTTCAGAAAAAAATTCTAGAGATTGTGCTGCATATTTTAAAAAGCTTATTTTATATTCCTATTTGCTGTACTTTAGATAGTGAAATATTGAGCAGACTGCATGAACAGATTAGAAAGTAATCTTTAAAATGTCCTGGTCTTTACCTGGATTAATTTTCTGTAACCAGGAGATCTCTTTCTCTCACAGACACACCAAACACACTCTGAATTTCTATTGAACATGACCAAGGATTATATTAGCTCAGAGTTACAGAAACCAAAGTCCAACATTTTGCAATCAGCAGGATGAGGAAAAAATGTAGTCTAAGTATTGTTAGATCATGGGTGTGGTTCTTTTATGACTTGTAGACCAACTCCCAGAATTCCTGAGCCAGCCATGTTGAAGTCCACAAGTCATAAAGGAGCCATAGTTCCCCACCTCTGGTTTAGATTATTAAGATCACCACTTTAAATTGGTCTCAGAAACACAATGGAAATCAATAAAGTTGGTATAGCACTGGAATAATATTTTTGCTACCTGACTGTAACCTAGCCAATCTTAAAATTCAGGTAATCTTAATCATGGCAATCTTTCAGGCCTTTTGTCATGCACTAATATCACCACACATTCAGAGCACACAAAGTCGCTTTAGTTGTATTTGAGCTTGCAGCACTGATACAAAGGCACTTCAGATCATCATAAAAATTGAAAATGGGACACTTATTCAGCTTTGTTGAATAGCCTGGAAAACAAGAGAAAATGCAGCATAAAACTCATGTTCCTTACTTCAATCATCGGTCTAATTATACCTATTCTGGTGAGAATAAAGACATGCTTAAAATTTAGGAGTAATCAAGTCCCTGGTGAAATCAATCATAAACAAGCAAGCAAGCAAATAAACAAAACTCCTGTTAATTTTAAAGGAGCAGATTTCCCAAAGCAGGAAGCTCACCCTCAATTAAACAAACATTTAATGTATTAGTGTAGGTCATACTGAGACTGTGACAGTGACAAGATGTAAAATTCCAGGCATGATAATCCTTACAGGTGAAATAACATACTAGTTCATTGCATTACAGCCTGAAGGCAGGGGAGGAAGCCTATAACCAAACTAAAAATATGTTGGCTATTTATTTTTAACATTTTGCATTTGTCTTACTAGAACATTGCTACAGCAATGTACTGTACAGTATTGTACATGCCATAGTGTTCCCTGTGATGCTCTATGGAAGCAAATGTCGCACTTTGAAGAAGCATGATAGGAAGAGTAGTGATGCCTTTGAATTTTGGTGTTGGATTTCTGAGAATACTGTGGCCAGCCAAGAAAACAAATCAATGGATAATCAAACACATCAACCCAGAAGTTCTCACTCAAGTCACAAATAACGAGGCTTCAATCATTCTACTTCCGACACATGCTAAGGCCCACTTCCCTGGAAAGGATATAACGCTGGGAAAGGAAAAAGGAAAGAGAAGAGCCAGCAACAAAGTGGATGGAACCAGTTACAATGAGTGCGCTGTTGGATGACCTGAAAGAGCAGGTTAGGGACAGACTATGGAGAAACTTGATTTGGTTCCTAGGAGTTAACTACTTGATGGGACATAATCATCAATTATCAATGTACTACAGGATTGTGATTTTGGCAACCACTGCTGCTGAGCCAGTCCAAAATTACCAGAATGGGACAACTTGTTACAGCCAACTTGCCATGGCCAATTCACTGTGGGACAACTCGCCATGGTCAACTCGCCATGGGACAACTCTCTGCAGGACAATTCAACAATTCAATTTAATTATTTTAAATAATTAAAAAAATATTTTAATTTTCATCATTCCCTCTTTTGGCATCTTTTCTTTAATGATTGTATTCCACCTGTCAGAACCCTATGTTCTGTGTGCATGGGATTTCTTATTCTTTTCGGGTTCTGTCATTCTCCGGGGGGGGAGGGGGAAGCTTGAGGTGCTGATGTGTATTTGCTTTGCTCTGTCTCTTGCTCTATCCTCTTTGATGTGTTTCTAACAGGGTGAGAATGGAATATCTCCGAGTGTGGAAGAAACAGCGCAGACACCTAACGGACTTGGAAGTGGCGCCTTATCACTCTGTTCCCATGGTGTTATCACACCTGCGGATTGGCCTGTTTGAACCGTCCAGATGGACAGTTTGGGTGGGGTTACTGTTGTGGGTGTCTCTAGACCAGCTTGGGAAATGTCAGAAGATGAAGAGGAGCAACCAGGCCCCTCTGGGTGCTTTCCCCTCCCGGCAGGAGAGACAGAGAGGGAGGAGATTTGCATGCAGTCTGAGTCAGACTCTCAAAGCGGAGACTCAGATTTGGAACAGGAAAATTTATGGCTTGATCCGAGATTCCGAAGGTTTGATAGGCGGAGGTCTCAGTTACGTGGAAAAAGGAAGCCATGGGGGAAGTGACGTATCGGAAACTATATTAGAAGGTGAACGAGGGACTAATTCTTTGTCACGAGCAACGTTAATATCAAGGAGTAACCTGATATCTTGAGAAGTTCGTTTGAACTCAGTTTTCTGGTGTTTTTGGAATGTACGGAAGATTAATGAGGTCTTAAACAACCTGAGCGATAAAGAGTGAGTTATTGGAAGGGGGGAGAGCATGTTTAAGCTGAATGTAAAATAAATCAGATTTGGCCGTTCCGCAAACAAAATGCCAGCAGCTTGCTTTGAAGTGAATCTCTTGAAATGTGTTAAATAAAACTCTTAAAGAAATATTCCTGTGGACTTTACTAAGCTGAGAAGGGCCAGATACAACAGTTACTATGGACACTTTTAATTACTTGATTCATCTGGGAAACCCTCATATCCTGCCTTCTATTCCTGCTGTCAACACCTCCCAATAAAACTTCCTTTTGAAATGATGCCGTTTCAAGAGATCTGCTTTCTTGGGAGAACTGATTAAGACGGGTCCTTACACCACCATTTTTTTCAATATTAATGTAACCAGTGGTGGGATTCAGCCGGTTTGCACCACTTCGATAGAACTGGTAGCTAATTTTTTGTTGCCCAGGCCCAGAATGGACTTCTGGAAGCAGCATCCACACAGAGAACTGGTTGTTCACATATTTGAATCCCACCACTGAACATAACTCTTGTCCCATGTGAGTTATCCTATGGGAAGTTGGCCATGATGAATTGTCCTAGGGTGAGTTGACTGTGGCAAGTAGGCCATGGCAAGTTGTCCTAAACCCCAAAATTACAGCAAGGGTCTCCTTTGTTCAGATGCCCAGATGCTGGAGAAACCTCATTCCTTAAAGATTGTGCTATGCATCAATAGATAGACAAATCTGACTTCCGATTCCGAATCACGGCGCCTCTAGCCTCATTGGCTAGCCTCCCTCCACCAGTAGACCCTTATGCGGGTCGAAAGTTGCCCTGGAGGGTGCGACTATCATGAGGAGGCTGTGCTCAGCTGCGGAGGAGCGGCGGCTCCTCCAGCTGTCCGAGCTAACTCTGAGGGCCGACGGAGAAGAAGATCAGCCAGTAAAATGGCCGATCACCCAGTCACACCAATCACAAGTCAAAAGAACAACTAAGCATGAAGAACCATCGTGGTGAATCTGGGTGAGACCTTTCCTTCTCTCGCTATTCTGACTTTTCCTGTAAAGAGTTCCTGACTATTTCCCTTTTCTAAGAAAGCGGCAGCTGCCTATACGGGAAAAAGAGCTAAAAAGAAAAATATTAATAATTTTTATGGTTGTTTTTTCTATTATTGGACTTTTGGGGGGGATTTTAGGGGAAAAAGAAGAAGAAAGGAACATTGTTACTTTGTTTTTTTCAATTTGATAATGCTGGAGATACCTCTCTTGTTAAATTTTTTTTTAAAAAAAGAGATTTTTTTTCTTTTCTTTAACTTTATTAATTTGGAAAAAAGACTTTATAGTCCACTGAGGACATCTGGTGGGAAAAGCGAAATTGTAACTGTACTTCTCCCTATTATTTGAAGAGGGATTGGATTTTCATATGATAATAAAAGAGAAAAGATAACTTGACAGCTGTGGTGAAGCTGGCTATTAGACCTTTGGAGGCGGATATTTGTGGATCTTTTTCAAATACAGTCTCTAATAAAGGAATAGGCTAGTCTACCACCAAAATGGATGAAAGTTATCCACATCTTGATTATGATTTAATACTGGAAAAAATATTAGAACTTACAGAAGACTTCAAAACTTATTGGAAACCTTGGAGAAAACTTAAAGAGGCTACCTTGGAACCTCATATTGACTCTCCAATAATGAATCAAGTTACGGTACAAGGAATAATAGAAGATGAACTGAGTAATCCTGAACAGGCCTTTACACATCAAGACATACAATTTAAAGAGACAGAGACACTATGCTTACAACCCAATTGTGAATCTATACTGGGAGAAAATTTGGAAACCACTGAGCCAACTAATTCCACACAATGTTACCTACAACTGATGGATAAGTTTGATGACCAAGAAGTAACTGTAATTGACTCAGTTCAATTACTAAAAATAACAAAGATTTATATTCAGACACAATCCTCTGGAAAATACAATAAAGTGGACACTTTACTTATAACCATAAAATCAAGTAAAAGTCAATACAACACTCAGATGATATTGGCAGAAAGAGAAAGAAATTTTGTTCAGCTTGAATTGATTAAAAATTTTTGTAATCAAATCTTGAGGTTGAATAATCGAAAAGCTTTAACATGGGAACCAACTTGGCATAGAAAGAAAGCTAGAGTCAGGTTTAAACATGACATAAAATGTTACTGGATGGGTTAAAAAGGATTTAGAGATTTTCTCTGATTTAATAATGAATGAAGGATGTGGATTTATTGCTATTATAGTTGATAAGTATTTGAGGGAGTAAACCTTTTCAGGGGTAAAAAGACTTTATAGATGTAGATTGATGAAATGATAGAATATATTTTTAAAAATAGAAATGTATTTTTGGACGTACATTATTATTATAAATATGATAATTATCTTGTAATAGATAGAGAGAGTTCGTTTGATTTAATTATGAATGAAGGATGGGAATTTCCTGATATTATAGTTGTTAAGTATTTGAAGGTGTAAACTTTATCAAGGGCTTAAAAAGATTTTTTATAGATGTAGATTGATGAAATGATAGAATATATTGTTAAAAATAGAACTGTATCTGTTGGACTTATATTATTATTTTAAATATGATAACTATGTTGTAATAGAGAGAGAGGAAGAGCTATTTGTGATAGGGAAAAAATCAGTCTCAATGAATGACCTATTGTTAAGGATACCTGAAATCCCAACTATATGTTTACTAAAATGTAATTGGAGTATGACAACTGTAATTAGTAAAGCTTAAAAACAGGATATAGATTATTATAATCGCATGTGATTGATGATTTCTTTTTGATTAAACTTTACCTAAAACTGTATTAATTTTAATAAGCAATATTATATTTAGGAAACAAAGAGGAATTTTTTGATAATTAATTTGAGCTATATTGATATGATTTTGTCTTTGAATGACTTGACACCCTGACCACCACGTTGTGTCCTAAGCTGGAAAAAAATGAAAACAATAAAACAATAAAACTTTTTATTAAAAAAAACAGATATACAAATCTCTGTACATGAATGATCTGCTGGGAAGGATTTTCAGAGGAACAGGTTGGAGAAGCTCCCAAGCTGCAGTTCAGAGTTTACTGTTTTATCAATTACCTCAACCTGTAGAAGTGAAAAGGGCTGGAAATTGTATGCTAAAAAAATTAGCTGAAGATTCCCTGCTTTTCATCAGTAGGTACTACGTAGCTAAACTTAGCTGATCTCAAAAAAAGCTAAATAGGATACAACCTGGATAATACTTGGATAAGACACCACTAAGAAATCCTAGAGTGTTTGGTAGACCAGGACATTAAAAGAAGAAGAAAACAATGACACAAACTTTCTTATTGCCAAGAAAACTACATCAACATGTCCAAGCAATTGCTTGAGTGAAAAATTATCCTTATCTTTTTCTATTAAAATGCTAGATGAAAATATATATAAAAACATACATCTGTAAAGTGGTATCAGGTATTATTCCCTGCCAACTATATGCAGGTGCACATATCTATTTTTTTCCTATTTCAGATAAATATTTGTTCCCTACATGGTAAACAACTGAACAAATCCAGGCACATAATTAATAAACAGCTTTTCCATCAAAACTCTCTATCCTCTGGGTGGATCGCTGTGCCCACATAATGTACATCAGTGTACATTATGTATGTATAAATATACATTATATTGACAAGAATATATTCTGCATGCCTCTAAATATACATCTCTGCTTGTCAATACACTGTACATTGATGTGCATACTGAGTAGAAAACAGTATACTGGTTTTAAGGGACTTCACAGCCCTCAACCTGACCTCTGTAAATTATAGTTGTATAGCACTGATGATGTTACCTAGTTTGCTAATGAAATGTCTGCAAGAAAACCACCAAGCTCAAAAAAGACCATGGATCCCACTGGACTGGACTAGATTGGGGACAAAAAGAGAAAGGTCATTCTTCCCTCACAATTCACATTTTCTGAACTGGTTTCTAGCGTGTTTTGAACCAGGTTTGAAATCTCAGCTACAAGCAAGGTGACATTTAAGTATGCTCAAATCCCAAAACTACAGGTTCCTGATCTTTGGGCCACAATCACAATGGGGAAAAAAGATAAAAAAAAGAATAAAAGAAAGTAATATTGCAATTTGCAGATAAGACTGGAAAGTAATATTGCATCAAGCAAGGATATCTGCTTCAAACAACAAAGCCCCTTAATGTGTATTCTACTTGCAACACTAATTCTATTGTATTGATGTTGTTGTGTTCTGTCACCTTTTAGCTAAGAAGGTACTTCTCTAGATATGCCAGGAATACTTATGGAAAGAAGCTTATTGTGTTGCATTGTTCATTAAGCATGCTTTATGTATCCCCAGGGTGAGTATTGGAAGCAGAGAAAGTCTTTGGAAACCTCTCACACACACTGCTATGCATTACAAATCCACAAGAATAACAGACTTCTTACTGCCTATTTGTGTGGTTAAAATGCTTGTCAATAGTTCCCCCCCCCCTAAACTCGAGCTCCCAAGACACCTGGGTTCATCCTAGATTCTACCATTTTTTTTTTTAAATTCCAGGCTAAAGTGATGCAATGTGGATTTGTACAGTGCTTTGATTCTGATTTATATCTGTAGGGGTACCATGAAAGAATTGCTTTCTCGGTCAGTAAGGGGAGAGCAACCAAGAGGGTATGAATTGAAGTAACCAGGATGTCAGTCTTTCTATTTAATGATCAAGGCAGCATTGCAGGGATCTGTGTCATTAAAAAAAAACACGAACTTATTCTGGATTTTTATTACAAATTCTCATAAAATCATCAGTACACTGAAGACTATAAATGCCAGTGGAAACAGATGATGAATGTATCTTGATTTTATTGCTGAATGAATTATTACAGGTTAGGAGAGAAAGGGAGGGAGGGAGGGGGAGGGAGGGAGAGAGAGAACGAACACAAAGCATACTTTATGTAGCAGTCTACAAGCCAAAATGGGCACAATTGTATATTCATTCATTCAATCAATCAATCAATCAATCAATCAATCAATCAATTTCTATAGCCACACCCCATCTCACTCAATGACTCTGGACAGCTTACAATTAAAAAAAATATCTTATAACCAAAATACTAAAAACATTTGAAAACAATAAAAACATCCAAAATAAATATACAGAGCAGCCGAGATACTTGGCCAGTTAGCAATATAGAAGGGTCCACTCCCAATTTTATAGTTTGTTATTCTTTTGAACTGAGTGCTTGGTTGGTGACTGAGTCCAAGAGATCCTGATATGTCAACAAATGACATGCATGAAATATTGCATGAAATGGAGATACAAGTGTCTCCTACCATCCATTGAAAACTCCAGTAGTAAAACTGAAAGCTGGAACATTACTGATGCTGTCTGACCTTCCATTCTCACTTTTGGCTCAGTCATCTTTCTACTCTAAATTTGTGGAGGACAGAATTAAGGACCATTTATAGTTCATCCTGCTCTTCTGTCTTTTCTACCAAGGTTATTTAAAGGGCTTTCGATTACATATCCAGGTAAAAAAGGTTGCAAATTATTTTCAAAAGAGAGGAGAGTTCTTGAAAGTGATTCTTAGAGCCCAGGTGGGCAAATTTATCACGTACACAGTTTACCAGTTATTAGTCAGCCCTGCTATACTGAGATATATGTGTATTTCTGATGAAATTATAAGGAAGAATTATTTCTGTATTTGAATCTATAAACATAAATCAAGCTTTACACATTTTATGCAAATCTGTGTCTCCTTAAAAAATGAATTACATAGCAAGCAATCATAACTATAAATCAGGGGTCTTCAAACTTGGCCGTTTTATGACTTGTGGACTTCAACTCCCAGAATTCCTCAGCCAGGCATGCTGGCTGAGGAATTCTGGGAGTTGAAGTCCACAAGTCATAAAAGGGCCAAGTTTGAAGACCCCTGCTATAAATGAGTTGGCCTAGAATCTTTTAGTGAAAACTACAATGAAAGAAATAATATAATAAGAAAAAATAAGACAAAATCAGCAAGGTTCATTAAGGTGAGTATAAAATGAAATCTAGACATAGGATATACTCAATAGCTTCTACTAGTAATAGCAACAACTACACATTTCACAACTTTCCTAGATATTTCTGTAAATTAATTTTGCAACAGCTGTTCTATAATTGCTGGTTGGGGTTGATTTGAAAATTTGCTGACAATGGCACAATGAACTTAAGATGTCATATATAAGAGAAAGGGCAGTTTAATATGGTATTTAAATGCAAAAGAAGTCCTGCTAAGAGATATTATTGTAATTTTCCATTATCACCATTGAGGGCAAGTCATTGATTCATGAATGTAAATGTCTTTCTATGTGGAGTGGGAAGGATATTATGAAAATATCTGCCATAGCTGATAAATATATATATTTTTTTGTAAATTTTTTTATTATTAGATATCCATTTGTACATGTAAACAAAGAAAAAATTCAAGTTAAATGCCATTCAACTTAATACAATCATTTTAAATTTGTAAACCTTCTTCACTCCGTATATCAAGATTTAACTATAAGCCAAATACATTTTAAAATTTTAAATTTCACTTCTTTTCAGTTCAATCCATTGGACATCAAACAAACAAATCATCTTATTAAAAATAATAATTTTCATGTCAATACACCCATCACTTCAACAAGTACATTCTTAGTCGATTTAATATATATCTTCCATTAATCACCCTCTCATGTCTCTTGCTCATAAACTTAGTCCTTAAATCAGTCCATAATTCTTTGCCTTTAATTCATTGCATAAAATATTAAATTTCACTTCTTTTCAGTCGAATTCTGGGCTTCTTCTTCTGCCAGGTGGATTTCCATAACAAAGCTTCCCTTCCAAGTAATAAGTCTCTCTTTATTGCTTACAATATCACTTGATTCCATATAACCCATACTCTGTGGATTCTGTCAGTTTGCCAAGAGAAATTTTTAGCCTCCTCTCCTAGATATTTTTCCAAGGCTTTTACAAAAATTCTTTTCAAATCTTCTTGCTTCTCATTTGGGGATTCTTCCAGTCCCCTGACCCTAATTGCTGTCATCATCTGGCGATAGTGCATCATAGTTGAGTGGTCTTGCACCTCACTTTTCATCTCAGCAAGTTGTCTCTCTTCTTGTCTCTCCACCTCTTCCATCTTTTCTTCAACCCCCTCCCAGACTCTCTTAAAAGTTCCCCCAATATCTTCTCTCATTTTCTTATTGTGCGTTTGTGTTGTTTCTTTGGTTTGGTCTAAGTCTTCAATAACTGCTTTGCTTTGATCTTCCACCTTCTTCTCCACTTCTCTGCTTTGTTCCTTCTGCTTCTTTTCTAGTTCTTTGCCTTGTCTCTCCATCTTCTTATCCATTCCCTCCATCTTCCTATCCATCCCTTCTATTGTCTTATCCATTTCCTCCATCTTCATTTCCACTGCCTCCATCGTCCTCTCCATTTTTTCCATCCTTTTCTCAGAATTGTCCTTTATTATTTCCAGCTTTCTCACTATTTTTTCACACATTGTTAACATTGCATCTTTTAATTCTTTCATCATATGCATTTCTGAAGAGGCCTGAGTAGACAGGGGGGCCTGGGATTCTGTAGATATGGAGGAAGATGGGGGGCAGGTAAGTTGTTCCCTGGTATTTTAAGGATCTGGGCTGGGGAGGATGCTGCCACCTTTGAGGGCACCAGTTTGGACTGCATAGTGGCCATCCTATCTTCAGTCCGCTGTTAGCCAAGCTTCTTTATGCAGAGGACTAATCCTTACGCTTATATTGCCAAGATGTACTCTCTTATATTCTTCCTTAGGTTTATTTTGTAAAGTTTTTAAGTTTTGCGTCTAGTCTGCCCTCTAGCGGTCACTCTCGTATTGCAGTTTCTCTTTCCCCTTTCTCTTCCAGTCACTTTCTCTTTAAAGTAAAAGTAGTCGCCATCTTGGGTACATTTTTTTTATTGTGAACGTAGTTGATCCGAGATAGAATATAAGAAATACTTGCTTTTTAGGCTCCTGCGTTCAGTCTGTCAATCTCTGTGCCTCTTTGAAAAGTTTTCCTCGAGCGGTGGCTGGTCTCAGCGTCTTGGTCTGTCAGCTGATAGAAGCAGCTCTGGGCTGGAGCTATTGTGAGCGCCCGGGGAGTCCTCTTTCTTCTCCCCCCCGAACGTTTTTTCGGGGAGTTTTCAGAGGATCTCAACCCCCACTCACAGCTCTTCGCCCCTTCTCTGACCGAGAAGGGGTTTTTTCCGCCGTGAAAAACAGCTGTTTTGCGCTGTTTTTGTGGCTTTACAAGTCCCGGAGCTCAGCGCCTCCGAATGAGGCTATATCGATCCCAAGGCAGCCGCTGACCAATCCATAGCTGATAAATATTGTTATGTTTATTAGGTACAGTGGTACCTTGATACTCAACTGCTTTGAAACTTGTTATGCATTTTGAAGTGAAAATTTCATCCTAGTACTGTTGAGTTTTGTTTGATACTCAACGCACAAGCTAAAACTTGTCGATGTTGGCTGCCTTATGACCCACTATATAATTCCTTCTAGGAAAAATTTGTTTGGTACTCATCAGTTTTGGTCCTCGTCATGCCTTCTGGGACCTATTAATGTTGAGTACTGAGCTACCATTGTATTTATCATATCTAACAAACATGAAACTTTGGAGATTGCAAAATCTGATTTGTTTATTCATGACAGAAGTATCACAATTAAAATAAGGAATATTATACAACATAAAATTTAAAATATAAGATTAAAATAAGTACAAATTAAACAAGTTTCTGATTTTGGCAAGGCATTACAGAAGGCAAAAAATGAAGAGGGAAAATGCAAATGGATGTTAAAAATAAAAAAATCATTATTCTAAAATATTATTAATTTGTTTGTTTGTTTAAATTTCATGTTTCTACAAACTGATGGGGCTGTAACTAAGTTTAGAAGCTAGTCATCAAAGTGCAATATTCTATATCTTGTAATAAATAAAATGGGATCACCAGAGGCATCAGTGCTTTTGTACTAGTGAATCTGCCACTCTTCAGCCAAGAAAACTGGCATTTGTATACTTTTAAATTTTTCATTTGCATAGTTTTAATATTTTAATTGCTTTTCTTTTTACTTTGTTATGGTCTGTAAGCCTCCCAAGGTCGCCTTACTGGAGAGATGAGCAGCATAGAAAATTAACAAATAAATAAATAATATTAATTTTATTCTGCTTTCTTCTCTGCTCTATGTTGTTGTTGTTGTTGTTAGCTGGGATTGTGGCTCTGGAACTTTATCCTATCTAGCTATACAGAGCGCTCAGATAAAAGCAAAGAAAATTGCAAGTGAGGATGCCAATCAAGAAGCAATATGGAAATATCTTAAATAACAGTTTTATTGGTTTTTGTCAGGTATTATTTAATATTTATTCATTAATATTTTAAAACTCTTATAACATAATCTAGTTTTGTCTACCTCTTTTATTGTTCTTATTTAAGTATTAAATGCATGAAATAATAAACTACTTTTTGTATATCATTTTTTTATACTTAAAACCAGTGGTTGGATTAAAATACCTCTGGGCCTCTGAGGCCAAGAACAGACTACCGGAAGTGGCATCCATGCACTTCTGCTGGGCCATTCTGGGCCTGAAAGGCCTCCCCCAGGCCTCCTAGGCTCAGAATGAACTTCCAGAAGTGGCGTCCACTCACTTCCAGTGGGACAATCTGAGCCTGGGAGGCGTCCCCCAGGCCTCCGAGGCTCAGAACAGACTTCAAGTGGTCTGTTCTGGGCCTTGCAAAAAAGGGCCAGGGCATCAGTCGGTTCACCAAAGTCAACAAAAAATTAGCTACCAGTTCTACCGAACCAGTGCGAACCGGCTGAATCCCACAACTGCTTAAAATGATCATTAGGCCAGAGAACCAGTTGTTAAATTATTTGAATCCCACCACTGGAAAATACCCAAGGATGGTTCCTTTTGAGCAGCATTTCAGGAATGTTTGAATGTCAACAAAATTCTATTCTATTTCAAGAAGTTGATCAAGAAGTCAGTGCTGATCCTTGAGGATTCATCTCAGAGAAAGAATAATGGCCCTATCCGTATTGTAATAACCCCTATTTGTAAAGAGTCCTGGTTATTTTGAAGGGTCTTATTCTTGATTTCTCACTACCTTTTTTTACTTCACAATATAAAGATTTTCTCTGTGGTATATTATGGGATTTGGAATTTGTTTGTCTAGACCAGGTTCAGTCTGCTTCTACTTAGCATCAATATTTTATGCTTCCTCAATAATTATTGATTTATATAGGGTATTTGGGGAAAGTACCTTGAAAGTTTTTTTAAGTATCCATATTGTTGTTTATTCATGTTAACTATTCAAAAATGGGAAATGCTTTCTGTGGACCTTGCCTAGGTATAAAATCCATGGCACGCTCCTTTCTGACATTTTCATCATTAATCTCCTTTGCAGAAATTGGAATTGTGGGAATGTGGGTGGAGGCTGGGAGCGGCCCCAGTTTCAGGGGGAGGAATGGTAAAAACATTTTGATACAGTACTGTAGTCCACCTTTACTCAAAGGGAGGAAGAGAATTCTACAGTAACAATTGTGGTTTCTCAATCTTCATTTGTGAGTCCAGTTTTAAAGCATTTCATCAGTTCAAGATGTAAAGATGGCTTGTTTTCTTCTTCTATCTTTAATTTTATTTAGCATTTTCATGTGCTAAGACATCAAACATTTTTGTTCATTTTGATGGCCTCGAAGGGACCATTGTTTCTAGTTTATTCTGTGACACTTCTTTATAATAAACAGAGACTATTACTCAAAATCACCAGAACTTCTGATATTTTTTGGTAATGCATGTCTTTCTTTCTTTCTTTCTTTCTCTCTCTCTCTCTCTTTCTTTCCCTTCCTCCCACTCTCTCCCTCCTTCCTCCCTCCCCCCTCCCTCCCTTCCTTCTTTCCTTCCTTCCTTTTTTTGCAATATAGAAGTGGCCTCCCTATGTATTAAAACAGTCTTAGTGACTTCTCTATGGATTAATTATCTTTTATCAACTATTTTCTACTCAGAAATATTAGATTTTCATCCCACGCTTTTATCCAAATTCATTTGTCTGAGCAGCATGTAAATATCTCCCTCCTTTATCCAAGTTCATCTAAAAAGCTTTATATCTGACAGGAGATTAGACTCCAGTTTACCCTGACTTCTGGCCAATACTACGGTAATTACTTCATGCAGGGGCATCCCTGGGAAAGGTCAAAAAAAGTCAAGCTGGTAGCTGCAACTGCAAAGATCAAAGATCCCTCCCCCATTTTCCCATCAATCATATGTGAAACACATGTAAAATGAGATGGGTCTTTGATTATACAGTTACTATCCCCTCTTGGTGTTTTTGATTCCTCTTAACTGACTCTATAATGCAGCAGTCTCCAAACTTCGCAACTTTTAAGATTTGTGGACTTCAACTCCCAGAATTCCCCTCTCTGTACCATGAGACTGTAAAGCAGCAACAGCGCAGTTGTTACTTTGAGGTCTTCTGGACATGAAACAACCACCTGGAACATTTTGTCAAACTGATTTTAGTGGCCAAAAAAATTACTCTTTCATTCTTGGGGCAATTTTGCAGTATTTCTAAAAATAAAATAAAATTCTATGTTCTTTTCAGTATTTTTAGCCTACTTTTTAGTGGTAAAATTACACACCCAAATCTGTTCATAATTCAGCATACCCCCTTTGCAATCCCAGTTTGAGTGGGATAGCCCATGGGATTAATCCACCTAGAACAAAAAGGTAGCTGTCCATATGTCAAAATGACTTTAAAGGAATTACAGGCAGGATAAGCAATTGTAATATGTTTTATTCAAAGGTGAACAATTAAGCATTTTTGTTATTATGCAAGGAGGCATTTGTCCCTTGCAAGCATTTCTGTCTACTAAAAATGATTGTTTGATATAATCCTAGTAGTTACCAAGTGAGAGTTAAATATTCTTAAAAATAAATAATATTTTGTCTAGATTTATCACTATTAATCCACAGCCTGCAAATCACATGCATTAATATATAGTAAATTATATTCCTTAAATACCAGAAGGAAACTGTGATGCTTTCAGTTACACTTTTGGAAAACAATATGGTATAGTAATTCAGATTCCTAATTTTCATTGTAAACTTTCAGAATCAATCTTTTTAAATGCAACTTACTAGCATTGCTTATAGCCCCCACTATATTCTTGACCTCTAACAGGTTCCTCTGCTTCTCTGGGATTTGTAAAGTCTCTAATGGGCTTCATTTGATATGTTATCTACAATAACAACAGCCCATGAGATTCTTGAATTTTGTACTTGTAGGCGTGTTTCTTTTCAAAATCTCAAGAATTGAGACTCTGGGTTACACAAATTCTGTAGGCCTGGCCTCATAAACTGAAAATCCAAGTTCAGATTCTGTTCACTCGATCTGTGGATCAGATTGGAAAACCCTGAATAAGTTTACCTCTTGGTTTGAGCTGCAGTGCTGTGATGAGGAAGTTCCACTTTGGAGAAAATAACAGTGTAAGCAAGAAGGCAGAAATCCCACGTGGCATATCATCTTTTCCTTCCTCTATGTTATGCCTGCAAGTCACCCCAAGAATATAAGCAAATTCTTATATGATTGGGGGGGAGGGAAATAGCCATGTGGCAGAAAAATATATTAAATACGTCATCTTACCTAGGCACAGGCAGAATACCGTTTAATACTGTTAAAACATCCATGTTGCACCATTATTATTGACTGTCCCAATGAGTTAATTTCAAAACAAAGCTCTGAACATAGCTGATCCTAAATACCCTCTATATCGGAGGTCCTCAACCTTTTGGGCACCAGGGACCAGTTCTGTGGAGAGAGGTTTCTCCGTGGACTGGAGGGTGCATGGTTTTGTGTGCTGCCTGCATCTCGTGGATGGGGCTTTGCTTGTTTGTAATGACCGGTTGCTGGTATGCTGTGGCCCAGTACTGGTCCATGGACTGGGGGTTGGGGACCGCTGCTCTAGATAACACTGAATGACAATTCACAAAATTAACATGTCAGAAGTGCAAAGCCAAGAGAGTTTTATGAAGAATTTGCTACATGATCTGGATGTTTCCTGGAATGTAGAGTTCACAGTTCATCAAAACTGCTATAAGGAGTCCTTGACATACAAGCATTCGGTAAGCAACTGTTTGAAGTTACAATGGCACTAAAAGGGGGGACTTATGATTGGTTCTCGCACTTAAAACCATTACAGCATCCCCAAGGTTGTGTGATCAAAATTTGGGCAGTTGGCAACTGGCATGTATTTATAATGGTGGCAGAGTTCCTGGAGTCATATGACTGCAATTTGTGACCTTCCCTGCCAGCTTCCAACAAGCAAAATCAATTCAGTTCTTATGCTGAATTATAACCATGTGGTTCACTTAACTGCGGTGATTTGCTTAACAATGGCGGCAAAAAGGTCATAAAATCAGGCATGTCTCACTTAGCAACCTGAAATTGTCCCAGTTGTGGTTGTAAATTGAAGACTAACTGTATTGCGTTACTCTTCCATAATTTTGGCTGAAGCTACTCGCAAATTAACCCATAGTTAGAGAGTCATATCTGTATTGTTTATTATCAATTCAACATTCTACTTTGAGTTTAAATTTCTACCATGGAGTTCATAACCATATATCCAAATATAACTCCATTTCAGTTTCTCAATACTGTAATCCTAACCGCTTGGATAGGGAAACGTACAATCCTTACTTAATGCCATGCTGGAATGCAAATTTAATTCCCTTGTCTCAAGCCCAAATTTCTATAGCTTTTATTAGCCATAAAAATTAGTGCCATCATCTGTGCTATATGGGAGAGACCTCTGAGCAGAAAATCGTGGTTTTAGCATTAGTATAGCCAATCTAAAAGCTTTATATCGTCAGCTTCTCACAAGAGCTGATACTGCACAAAGTTTTTCTTTCGCCTCTAAAGAAGGCCAAAGAACAAACCAGAGACAAGGCAATCAAACATTAGTTTGTTCTCTAGTAAATGAGTCACTGGAGGAATTAAGAATGTTGGGTTGCTGTTTCTTGCTCCACCTCTTCTGATAAAAGGGTTTAGCCTCTTGTTGCTGCTGGAACAATACATTTGTGTCTGCTATCTCCTTCAAAGGAAGGCATCAATGGCTGCTGGCTAAAGAGGTGACAGCAGAAGTTGCTAGGAAGCTTACTGTATATATCCAAACTATCAGACCTATCATCTGATAGGACAACTCTGAATTTAGAGTATGAAATTCTGGGTTTAAAGACATGGCATCCAACATTCCGTATAAGTTAAAGATACTCTTAGGGACCCTGATGAATGAATGAAGCTTTTTTTATGCCCTTTGTTCAATACATGGTTATTTAATATTCTGCACAGATCTACGTATCTCAGTTTTTTGTCACATTAGGATGAATTCATTTGAGGGGATTCTCTTTAGATACAAATGAGCTCAAGATTAAGGTGCAAATCTAACATGTTTTAAGACTGCTTACATAACAGTACCTTGAAACACTCAGTAACACACAATAGCTGTCAACATTGTACATCCAGAGAAATCAATCACTTTGAGAGAAAAAAAATCATGTCCATCATTTTTTAATAGACCCATGGGAGAAAAAAGGAGTTGAAAAAAAGTCATCATTAGCAAATACAAAATAAAAATGTTTTACAAAATATTCAAACATACAAGCTACATTTTGCTTACAAGAATTATATAATTGTCTGCATAAAGATTGAAACACATTTTAAAATCATTTCATGGAATACAACTCTTCCCTGTTTTTTTAATAAATTGCACACAATTTTTATTGGGATATTAAAGAGGTTTAGATACATGAGGTAAGGAAATTCCCCAAAGTAAATGGAATGGCAAACCTTTTCTTTAGTGTGTGAAGATCTCATTTTATTGCTGTTTCCAGTACTGTACCTGGGCTGTTGTTGTTGTTGTTCTTGTTGTTGTTGTTGTTGTTATTATTATTATTATTATTTTGCAAGATTAGCAAATTGCCATTCAGTCCCAATCTAATGACCCTGATTTATTTAGCAGTAGGAATTAACAAAGGAAATCTTGAGTGGCTATCCATATTTTTTAAGCATATGTGCTATATTCGCATCAGGGAGCTACAATTAAATCACAACTTCCAACAGTAGGTTAAAATGCAATCTTCCCAACTTAATATTTTCCAGATGGGAAGGTTTAAATCCAAAAAAACCTGGAGCCTGCCAACTTAAGAAAAGTCCTAATGAACAAAATGTGATTAATTATATCATTTACATCTGATAATTGCCAGTAAACACCTGGTAATTCTGAAGAAATATGATGTTTTCCCAAACACTCTGTGCTGTACCTGTAATAATATAGAAATGGCTATTATATCAGCAAAGAATGGCATTTCAGATTCTATTCTTTAACCATATATTGGGTGCTTTAACCATATACAGTATTGGGTGACTGCTCTCTCTCTCTCTCTCTCTCTCTCTCTCTCTCTCTCTCTCTCCCCCCCCCCCTGTGTATTTTAATTTAGACTGCTTCTATTCTCCATAAGATGAACCAAACACGAATGGCAGAAACATCCATTAAGCTTACTGTTCTTCACTAGCAATGTTCTAATTCTGAAGCTGCTACCAATAAGTACTTCTAAATCTCCCTGTCTTCTAACATAGAGATCCCCAACCTTTTGGGCACCAGGGACTGGTTCCATGGAGAAAGGTTTTTCCACGGACCGGAGAGTGTGTGGTTTTGTGTGCTGCCTGTATCCCATGGATGGGGTTTTCTTTGTTTGTGCGGACCAGTTGCTGGCATGCCGTGGCCCGGTACTGGTCCATGGACTGGGGACCCCTATTCTAACAAGTCTGCTATTGTCCATCCTACTTAGTTTAATTTGTTCTAAATGACAATACAGTATCTCTGCAGGGTCCCAAACAGTGAGCTTGGTCATAGCAATTTGGTTTGACAAAACAGCATTCTTGGCCTATAGTGTTAGGGATGCCTAGCATAAAGGTACACCATAATACGTTGAAAAAATAGTTTAGCAAAATGTCAGGAATTGTTATTGCAAACTACACCACTGGGAGTGTCTCCTGTTTAAGATTCCATTAAAATTGTATTTTGGGGAAGAACTAAAAATTCACATCGCTCTATAGCACTTTCCTCCAAATTAAATTCTTACCATTTATTTTCTGGGTTCTGTAAAATAAAATACGGTATGAATGTAAAGCTAACTTTGCATGATTGAGTCAAACCACTACCCCGTGTTTCCCCGAAAGCAAGACAGCGTCTTATTTTCTTTTTATCCCCAAAACCCCCACCGCGTCTTGCTTTCGGGGTGTGGCTTATATTGGAGCCGGCTTTGGCACACGCACGTGGAGTCCGCCACAATCCCCTCTCGAATCCCCGAGCCTCTCCAGCCGTGCGCCGGGCCAGCAGGCTGTGCAGGGAGAGCCGCCGCCGCGGGCGAGGCTGGCTCGCCAAGCTCGGAGGGAAGGAGGCTCCCTCGCTTGCTCCGCACAGCCCCGCCGCCCTCTTGGCCCAGCGCGATGGGAAGCGGTGGGGCGAAGTAGCGGGCATCGGCTGCCGTGGGGGAAGGAGCCAGTGGAGGCAATGGGGCTGGCGTGGGGGGAGCGGAATCCAGAGCTTTGCGTCGCTCCCCTCCCCTCCCTTCCCCGCCCCGCCTGGAGCCCAGCGCTGCACCTTGGCAAGTCACATCACGTGCGGCAGCAGCGGCGCCTTTAGCCCTTAAACCGGAGCGGCGTCGGTACCAGCGGCGGGCAGGGGCGGTCTCTCTCTGCCGGAGTCCCCCCCTCCCTCCCCGCCTCTCTCTCTCCCCCTCCCGCGGCCGCAGAGGCAGGCAGCGCAGCCCGGCTTTCTTCCCTTCCCTTCTCTTCCCTTCCCTTCTCTCTCCCTCCTCTCTCTCTTTCACCCTTCCTCCTCTTCCTTCTTCCCCTTCGCCGCAATTCGGAGCGCAGGCCAATTGCTCCCCCCGCCGCCGCCCCCGGAGCCCTTTCCTGCCCCTGCCGAAGGAGGCGGCCAGCCGGAGCCGGGAAGGGACGGAGCTCTCTCTCTCTCTCTTCTCTCTAGTTTCTCTCTCTCTCTCTTTCCCCCCCACCCCGTCTTCTTTCTCCGCCCCCCCACCTCGCTCCCGGACGCCCTTCCTCCCTTGCAACTTAGGATCGCCGCGGGGGAGGCGCGCCAACTCCGGCTCCCTCACGGGCTCCTCTATTGTGCCGCGATGCGGCGGGCGAAGGGCTTCCCCGGATCGACCCCCGCCGCCTGCCGCCGCCTCCTCTTCTCCGCCTCTCGCTGCTGCAGCTTCGGTTGCAACGGGCCGGCCACGAGGCCAGCAGCAGCAGCAGCAGCGAGAGGCGGAGAAGAGGAGGCGGCGGCAGGCGGCGGGGGTCCTCAGGCGCTCTCCGGCGGGAGCGAGAGGACGCCCGGCTAGTGCGGATGACAGGTGCGTCGGATTGGGCGGAACGCGCGCTGGGGTTTGCCGGTGTGGCGCTGGCGAGGCCGAGGGGATTTGAGGTAAAGGCTGGACGGACTCTACGCTGTAAGGAAGAGGGCTCGGCTTGCGCGGGGAGGTCCGGCTGCCCCCCTTGGCGTCTCTTCCCCGCCTCCTTCCCTGCTCCCTCGGCCGACCTTCTTCCGGGGCACCAAAGTGCGCTCGCCCCGCTTTCCTGCCCCACGAAACTTTCTGGTCCCCTCGCCCGCTCCCCTTTCCCCGCGTCAAGCGGCTTGTCCGGGCGAGGTGGGCGACGGCGGGCGGCGGGCGGCGGCGGCTCTCCCTGCGCAGCCTGCTAGCCCAGCGTGCGGCTGGAGAGGCTCGGGGCTCGGCTTGCGCGGGGAGGCGGCGCGGAAGCAATACCCCCATGTTTCCCCGAAAGCAAGATAGACGTCCAACGTTCGGGGTACGGCTTATATTAGCCGACCCCCCTGAAACCCCCGATACGTCTGACAATCAGGGGTGTATTACTATCGGGGAAACACTAACATATTAGCCACCTGCTATTTTACTGCATAAAGGGTGGGAAGTGGAGATACCTCTTTTTCTCTCTTACTATTTTCTTCCACCATTAATTATGGGGTGGAACACCCAGACTTGGGTACACAGGAGAAATTAGGGAAAATTCTAATTATAAAAATTAGAAATTAAAATTCTAAAAGATTGTTTTCCACACTGATCACCCAGCTCCACCATACTGCAGCCAAATGAGATGTCACTGTGGTTTCTTGACATATCAAGAGTACATCACTGATAGAACATCTACATTAGCAGACCTTTCTCTTCATGAACCCAAGCATCTGCTAATAGCACAAGAAATTCTTCTATTCCTCTCTGTTCCATTTTATAGGAAGGTTAGAGTGGCACGATAAATATACATAAGATTGTACTGCAAAAGTGCTACTTCAATTATTTGTAGGAAAAATAAGCATTTGTGCCCAGAATAGTAATAATACATATTTTGTGCTCTTTGACTGCATGTGTTGGGCAACACAACTTAAAGGTTTGGCACAATGTGTCTAATATGACATATTATTTTCCTTTTAAAGAGGCACTCATATGGGCATTAAATAATAGTTTTTAAAGAAAGAAATACCACTTGTAGAACCGTTGACTTGTACAACCTCCCGGTAAACAACACTATTCCCACCCACCATTCTCCACTAAAGCTACAATAGATGTGTAGAGCAGCAATGGTTAATGATTCATCCTACAAATATCACAAATGCACCTATAAAGCATGCATACTTAACAGGAACATCACTGGATTACACAATGCATAGAATTGTTTTGTTAATATTTTCTTTTTTGGCAAGAAATAATTTTTTAATAAATGAAATAATCCCCCTCTCAAAATGTCATTTTTTAAAAAAAAAAAAGTTGAAGATATCTTTAGAGTAGGGAACGGCTAGGAAGAACATTACTACTAACCCCCGTGTTCTTAATGCTCACATGTTTTCTAGCGATCCATAGGGTTAAAAATGCCCTTATATTCTCTCCATAATAAATTGCTTTGAAATAATTTATTTAGGCAGAGCTGGGATATTTTAATTACCCAAAGTAATTGGCCAGCGGGCTGCAGAAATGGTTGGCTGGTGCGCGTACACGTGCACTCCCTCCCATTCATGCTACCACTCGCAGCCCCGTTTGTGCATGTGCAAACGGGGCTGCTACTGTCGGGTGGGTTGCATGGCCCATTTGTCCATGCACAAACAGGACTAGTGCTGCACTGGTATTCACAGTCCCATTTGTGTGCGTGTGCACACATCAATTTGGAAGCTGCTCTCCTTCCCTCCTGGCCATGAGCCCAGAAAGCTTGGCAAATTCTGACTTAAAGGATAGAGGGCCGTTAAGAAATATGGGGCTCACATTTTAAACGACAGCTGTCATGGCCTCCTCAGAGGCCGGTTTGGAAGAGGAGGAAGACTTGGAGCTGGGACCATCCAACAGGGAAGGCACAGCAGGGGCTGAGAACTATGCTACCAAGCCCCTCAGGCATTGGGAGAGGTGGTCGACCATAAAGAAAGCTGCCTAACTGCAGACACAGGGGAGGATCGGCTGCTGACAAGCAGTGGTCCTGATAGGTAGCAGATCTCTGATGAGGAACAGCTGCCTGCTCCACTGATCCAAGGGCAAGGAGATTGGAGCCTAGGCAAGCCCAGAGAAGGGCTGCAAAGCTACTTGGGAGAAGGTTGACCTCCTCATTGGGAAGGGCAAGGCTGCTTTCTTGCAAGTAGCTTTGCCAACCTCCACTGTGCCTTGTGGCGCTCTGCTCTCCTTGTTCGTGGATCAGGCAGGGGTGGCAGCTGTTGCTCATCCAAATCCACCCCCTGCTGCTGTGCATCCCTGGCCTCTCCCACTTCTGCCAGCTCAGGCAGATGCTTCTCCAGATGATCACATACCCCACCACCCAATGTTCCCAGGACTGCATCCCTTTCACACATGAAGCTCTCTGCAGATTCTGGATGCCCCGTTGTCTCTTTCTGAGGCCCTGGCTCCAGCTTGTCCTCCTCGTCAGAGGCAGCCTCCGATGGACAGCTGAACAAACATGTACAATCACAGGTTCTTTCTCCACTGCTGAGTTGAAGTACTATCCAGCCATCTTGTAAAAAAAAAAAAAACAACTATACTGACATGAAACTTGCAAGTCCAGTTGCATCTTTTTTCCAGTTATAGTCACCTGACTTCCTACCAAAGTAAACAACCACAACCCAGCCTAGTTTATACAGCTAAGTTCTCTTTGGACCTTGTTGGAACAAGAGGGGAAGATTAACTGCAATGTAGCAAAAGATGGTTTAAACCTGCCTCACTCAGGGGCCATTTCCAAAATACTGAGGGTTTTTTTTTATTCTTCATCCATTCTCTTGTAGACTTGCTTATATGTTTAGGATTATTATCTTACTGGAAGATGTGCTTCAGATGATGAAGAGATAGACTTATATTCTTCAATGACAGAAAGCAGAATTCATGCTTCCTTCAATAATGGCAAGTCATCCGGGTATTGAGGCAGAAGAGCATCTTCAAACCATGACACTACCAACCTCATGAAGTCGTTATTCTGGCATTTAGCTATTGGTTCCTAAATTATTTAAAGAGCCATTCTTTCAGCACTATTCCCGGTCAACTCCATCAGCTTCCTCTTCCTTCCATGTACTTTTCATCCCAACTAGTTATTCAATCATCAGCAAGCATGGTCATTAAACTACAATGGTCAACAGGAATGAAAACAATTCAGGGAGAAGAAAAACCTAATGGAATCAGACTTGTGACATGGCTGCTGAAATGGCCCCATCTTCTCCAGCTAGCTTCAAGAGATACTTAGCTAAGTTAGCTTCTTTTATTCCAGTCACATTTGTCTGATGTATGTAATTTAATGGGGATAGTGCCTTTTAAAAATTAATAATATGTAAGTCACTTTAGATGCCTTTCTGGCTGAAGACAAGTATAAATTGCTGTGAATAAGTAATTACTTTATAGGAGAGGAAAGGGGAGGTTAGTGTGAAAGGAAGGAGCTGCTACAGGAAGATTCATTTCTTGTCAGATAAATGCTAGCAGAAATTAGGAATGCATAATTTTAAATAAGATTTGTTTATCCACAAATCTATGAAAGAGGATTCCTAGTCAGAACAAGATACATCCTCCCAGTTTGTATAACTGAAAATAACACTTTGAATTTAACTACATTATTCTCTTATGAAAAGGGGACAGATGACATTCACTTGTCCTCAGGACCTGTTTAACATATTTTATTGCATAAAATGGTCAGCAAATGCCAATTCCCAGCACCTCACTGATCACGTATTTAATACCCACAACTCTTCTTCTATTTTAATGCCCAAAATGTATGGATGGGGGGGGGAATCTACAAGAGCTTTACCTGCTCTCTGAATTTAAAGTATTGCCCCAATTCTCTGTGATACTATTATATTACAAGTCAATATTCTTATCATCAGTAGGTATTTTTCTCTTGCCTCTATCAAGAAATATTTCACTGCAATCGCTGTGGAACCATGAAAATGTGGGAATATTTCTATAGCCCTCTTTTTGAAAAAAAGGCAAAGACTAGGAAAGCTGTTTCACCGATTCTAACATTTTGTTGTTGTTGTTGCCATCTAGTAATCATCTGGATTTTTGCAGTCCAGGTCCATTAGTGCAACTATTGATCTTCAAGATTTTTCCTTCTTTTGAGCTGGAGAGTGTTGAGACTTGTTTAAACCAGCAGCTGCAGCTGATCTGCAATGTCTTACCTATTCTCCTGCACAGCTACCTAGTCCACAATTATACAATGTACACATGAAGTATGGAAGTTGCAGTTATTGCTAACTAATTGTGGAGCTATCACAATTGTGGAGATCCAGTAGAGTAAATTGTGGAGATCCAGTAGAGTAAAATAATCTTAAATCAGCCAGACTATTTTGAATTGTAGTTATTCAATTCAGCAAATTAAAATGTAGTCCAACGTTCAAAAACATTTTTAAAATCCACAGAAATGAAGCGGCTAGACAGAAAGTGCTAAAGGATAAGGGATCAGCTCGATAAGCTGAAAAGGCTTCCAAAATTAACAGTCTTCCTATATTTCTTTTGCATATTAACAGTACTTTTATTTTTAAACAACTATTTTGTTAGCATTTTTTTTTCTTAGCTAGCATAATTGACATTAGAGACCTAAATTGTAAACAGAAAACACTGCAATAAATAGCAACCCTTTTTTTATTCTTTTCCTTCTCCATAGCCTCATCAAGACACACAAAAAGAAAAAAATCTAACTGAACTACAAAAAGAACTAAAGAAAGTAGAAAAATATTCTTGCCTTCATTCTCTCACATACCAAATTCATGCCACACTTTTAAAAGGCTTGAGAATTTGAGGATGATTCTTTTAAAAATGAACATGGTACACTTTTCAAAGGCAATGAAAGCTGAATGGTATAAAGCAATTCCAAAGCTTTGCCCAATGATAGGAATAATAAGAATTTGCCCATTCTTATTAATGATACCTTCAAAGAACTTTGCAGAACATATCAACATCATAACTTTAAATCGTCTCCATATCTATTTGGTCATATGGAGTGACTATTGGGGCTTCTAATAAAGACTTGTCAATGCTGTCTTACGTTATAATTTGCATTTTGCTTGGGAAAGAAGTGACAGTTAGTCAAATTTCACACTGTCTTAAGTTTAAAATGTGGGTAATGCTAAAATTAGGGATGGCCTGAAAATTATTTTCCAGTTTTAGAATCAGCCATTAAACTAGCACCCCATAAATATGCTTCTTTTTTCACCATCAACATTAGAAATACTATATAAATTAGGCTAAGCTATTTCTATTCACATATTCATACAAAGAAAAATATATATTTATATATGTATATATATATATTTGTTTTGATAATGGGATTTGACATGGAGAAAGGTGAGTCCAAAGGGAACTGTAGAATCACAGACAATGCGTGTTACCAGACACCAAAGCTTCAAAACCACATGGTCACGCTGAGCATACTTTCAAGCTGTATCTGAAGAAGAGTCATAAGATGCAGACACTATGAAGTTGCCAGTGCTAGAATGACTTGCTACAGACTGAGCAGCCTGTTGGCTTAAATTGTTGCAGATTAGCACCAGCTGGTTACTCTGGGCCTCAGAAAGGGTGCTGCAGCTCTGGTACACACTGAAATTAGTCTTCCTCCCAGGAATATTCCCTTTCTCACACATAGTCTTAACCATCTTGGCTAGTTTGTTCTTACCAAGGGCCTGACAATTGTACCAGTGTAATGCAGCTAGATTAACAACAGGCTTAATGGATAAGTAGAAAGGGGCATCCTCGTACCGCATCGCAGGGGGACGCCTTTG
Source organism: Bothrops alternatus (assembly GCA_034064705.1). Taxonomy (NCBI): domain Eukaryota; kingdom Metazoa; phylum Chordata; class Lepidosauria; order Squamata; family Viperidae; genus Bothrops; species Bothrops alternatus. The sequence goes on from JARGCV010000087.1 coordinate 9,393,280, forward strand.
CGCATATTCCTTGTAATCTTGCACGGGGCAAGTCTGTGGAGCGTGCTGAGTTGCATACACTCTGGAATCTGTGCCTGTCCTCTTAATCTTGGCATTCCCGTCACTGCCATCTTGGCCCATCCATTCCAAGTATTCTAAGCCAGTCTCTGTCACTCGAAGTCTAATGTCTCCCCATTTGAGAGTTGACCCATGGAAGCCCGTACAATGGCCAAAGGCTTTTGTGTTGTTGAGCCAGACAAGGTTCAACAACCCCTCTGGATTATATCGGCTTAGCAGGCCTCTTTTGCGGAGAATCAGCTCATCGGCAAAGGTAAGTTTCATTGATTTGTGTGGCTTGTTGCCTTTACCTTTGCACCTCAGTTCTATCTGCTTCTGCTTCAGTGCTTCTTGGGACCTCTTGAATTCCTTGTCTCGGGTAATGCTGTATCCATATCGGTGCTCTTTGAGATACCGCTCCAGCCCACATTGGTAGTTGGCCAAGCTGTTTGGCTCATACTCCGAACCATCCTTCTGCCGAGCATCGACAAAAAAGGATGCTAGATAAGCATCTAGTTCTTTGCAAGGAATAATGTAGATCTCCCTGGTTTCTGACGGATACTTAGAGATGAGAAACTCTCTGAAGTTTCGGAGAGCTGTCTGGGTACTGCGAATAGTTTTCTCATTTTGCTCTCTAAGTTCTGCAGCTCTCTCATCTTGGTCTGGGAGAAGCAAAAGAAATGATATGTGAGAACAAGGATGCACTTTTTTCTCAAATTATGTTTTTCCTTAAAACAAAATGAAAATCAATTACTGTTCACAAAGATCACAAAGGTATTATTCATTACATACCTGTCAAATACGGACAGCCAACGTCTGTTTCACAAATGATGTTACTAAGGATATGAAAAAAAGCTTAATATATATTCTTCAACTCACTGGCACACATTTAATTTACAGAGATTTGTAAGGAGAAAAATCTGAGATTTAGGCTGGTCTGCATTTTGGAAGAATCTAGAAAATAGAAAATATTTTACACCGATTCCACTGCTGGGTGGAAAGGTCCAATTAAGAAAACAATACTGAGCCATTTCATTTGTGAAATCAGAGGCTGTACTGGTTGCATGTGTTAATTATATACTTTTAATCAAAGCACTTTATAACATGCTAAATAAGCTGATAATTTGGGTATTAAAACATATTAATGTAATATGTTAATTTACAAACAACTCATATTGTTTAAGCAAGTCTAGGACAATGCACAGTTTGCTACAAAGAACAAAACTGTGAGCAATTCCTCTCCGCAGAGACTGAGTTACCATGCTGGGTGCTCTTGACTAATGAAAAAAGTTTTCTGTCTGTTTACAAACAATTTACACTTAACAATTTACAAGTAAGAAGTTACTTTGAAGGCTGAAATTTAAAAGGATGTGATATCTTTCCCTTTAGAGTCCTAGAAAAACTGTCTAAAGGTTGCCCACATAGATCAGATTCATGCCCGTTTTCTAATAAAACATCCCAGAGCATTTACTAGCTCAGAGTAATTTACCATATTCATCTCTGTGAGAAAAGATGTTTTCATCTATTGATTTCAGTATCTTTAAATGAAACATGGACTCTCCAAATACTAGTTAAGTACACTGTCACATATGGCTGCCATTAGCAAGTTAAGAAATTAATTTTCAGGGAAACTAGAAGCAAAACATCTTCAAGGAAAAACAAAATCAGGTTACCTTTTGGAAAAAGCATCCTTGGGACCTGGAGTATTAAATTTTTCCCTTTGGAAAAGAATAGACCTATGACTTATCCACTGTGGCATAAATCCCCAATAGTTGCCATTAAACAAATTATTCAAGTCTTAAAACAGCGTTTGATATAATAAACTGGTCTCCTGCTTTCTATAGCCTGATGCCTTAACCACTACTAGACCAAACTGGCTCTATTAACAATTAACATTAATTAACAATTAATTAATGAACAATTAATATATTAACAATTCATTCAATTGGCTCATTAAATAGTTTCAAAACCTGTTTTTAAATTACTTATGAAAATATACAACCTACTTCTAGTTCCAAGTTTGTTTTTCTTAAACTATTTCCTTCTCCTTTTCCTTTTTTATTTCTTTTCTTAGAGCTGCCACATCTGGGCTGTGAAAATCCCGATGAGCCTTAGATAGGAGCAGACTCTAGCTCTTTGCTGCTGCCTAATGAAAAATGAATTAATTTTTCAATAATCAATCAATTTTCCCCATTGAAAATCAATTGCCATATACTATTCTGACAATAACAATAGCACTAATAACCACGGAAGCATTTTAAAGACATCTTTATTTATTTTAATTTTAGTCAGACTTGCTGGTTATCAAATTAATTATGATTTTAATAATAATAATAATAATAATAGTAATAGTAAAGTTGGAAGGGACCTTGGAGGTCATCTAGTCCAATCCTCTGCTCAGGCAGGAAACCCTATACCATTTTGGACAAATGGCTGTCCAGTCTCTTCTTAAAAACCTCCAGTGTTGGAGCATTCACCGCCTCTGGAGGCAGGTTGTTCCATTTTTTTCTGACATTTTTTCTGGTTTGTTTTCACCAGTGCTTCTACCAGTATCAAGGCCAAGAGTGAGAACATTATGACTTGCTTTGTACATCATGCCAAGTCATGGTTTTAATCTTGCCTTTTAGATAGCCTCAGTCATTAAGTTGGCATAATGCTAAATCTGATTTATACATGGCAACAGTTTGCTTGTACATACTCCTAACCCAAAAACAAATACATCACATTATGACATCGCATATGAAAATCCAGATGATACCAAGCCAGGATTAAAAACAAGCCAGGATTCCTAAGCAGGTTTTATATTTTCACCTGTGATCTACAACCAAAACAGATATTGGTTTCTTTCTTGAGATGGGCCATACCCCAAACCATAATTAAACTAAACACATTAAAGTTCCTGTATATGCAAATCCATTATTGAATTCTAAGCTAGGCAGAGCCTTTCCAAATGATTTCTTCTGGCAGTCTGATTTTCTCACTTCACTGACAGCAGGAAGATAAGGGACACACATAAGTTGTGCAATGCAAGACAAGTAGGTCAAAAGGAAAAAAAAACATCCTCATTTTCCTTTCTTTGCTCCATTGCAGTTAACTTCCTGTTCTTTGTGAAATGTCGACAGGAGTGCAATTTACGCGTCAGCTATTTTGACTAGACATCAGCTGTAACGTTGATCACTATGACAAGGATTAAATCTTTTCTCAAATAAAGTCAGCCAGCGCAAATGCATTATCATCCGGGGGTATGACTAAAATAGCTTTAGGAGTTTGACCTATTTTCACTCTAAAACAAGCTCTTGGTATTGTTATGGGCTATAGCTATAATAATAATAATAATAATAATAATAATAATAATAATAATAATAATAATAATAATAATAATGTTGGAAGGGACCTTGGAGGTCATCTAGTCCAATCCCCTGCTCAGGCAGGAAACCCTATACCATTTCAGACAAATGGCTGTCCAGTCTCTTCTTAAAAACTTCCATTGTTGGAGCATTCACAGCTTCTGGAGGCAGGTTGTTCCACTGGTTAATTGTTCTAACTGTCAGTAAGTTTCTCCTTAGTTCTAGGTTGCTTCTCTCCTTGATTAGTTTCCATCCGTTGCTTCTTGTCCTGCCTTCAGGCACTTTGGAGAATAGCTTGACTCCCTCTTCTTTGTGGCATTCCCTGAGATATTGGAACACTGCTATCATGTCAACCCTCGTCCTTCTCTTCATTAGACTAGACATACCCAATTCTAGCAACCGTTCCTTATATGTTTTAGCCTCCAGTCCCCTAATCATCTTTGTTGCTCTTCTCTGTACTCTTTCCAGAGTCTCAGCATCTTTTTTACGCGCTGACTTCTCTTAAGCCACTTCGGTGTTTGAAATAGTATCTTCCATGAGAATGCATCTTCTCTGAATTTGGATGATGGAGATGTACACAGAACTACACGCTTCAGGACTTAGCACAGACATAGAGAAAATGACTGCAGGTTTACCTACAAAGGACTCATATTATATTCTGAATATAGGTGGTCCGCGACTTATGACCACTACCGAGTCCAAATTTCTGTCGCCAAGCGAGATGGTTGTTAAGTTAGCTTTGCCCCATTTTTTGATCCTTCTTGCTACACTTGTTAAGTGAATCACTACAGGTGTTAAGTTAGTAACACGGTTGTAAAGTGATTCTGGCTTCCCCATTGACTTTGCACGTCAGAACGTGATCAACTGACCTTGGGACACTGCAACCGTCATAAATATGAACCAGTTGCCAAGTGTCCGAATTTTGATCATGAGACCATGAGGATGTTGCAACGGTCGTTAAGTGTGAAAAGTGATCATAAGTCACTTTTTTCAGTGCTGCTGGAACTTCAAGCAGTCACTAAACTAATGGTTGCAAATTAAGGATTACATGCACTGTATGTTGGAATAAGAACAATGTACTGACATATATTGAAATACTGTATATCTTTCCAATGGCTATTAATGGGTTTCCCACTGTCTTTATATTACTGGAAGTATATGTACATCATATTATATATTATGAAAACTGCAATATAGTCTCATATATGTAGATTTTTGCCCCGGCTATTTCCAAGAAAACTTCCAGAGGGATATGCTCTATGGGTACAAACCTATACATATATATTTGGGATTAAAGTTCACTGTAAGGACTAATAAAGGACTAAGTAACCATCCATAGAAATATTTCTATAGCCAATAAAATTAGAATAAATTAGTGTAGAAAGTAACAAGTAACTTTCCCTGTACCTCATTCAGAAATAATAGCTAACTAGTGGTATCCATCATGTTGCAATACTATATACTTACATAATGTTGTAAGTCCTATAGAACTAAAGTCCTAAGATATGTACATAGTATCACATGTTTCTTTTGGTAATATTATCATTTTTGCTGCATAAGATCTTGATGGAGAACTATTTATATAGCAACATTATTATCATGCACAAAGGGTTGTTCCTGTTCATTAGCAAATATGACTTAAACGTATTGAAAAACTTCATATGGGTTGATACGAACATGAATTTGTTTATTTATTTTACTTAATACAGCCACCATCTCAGCACATGATTCTAGCCGTCTGACAACAGTTTTAAACATAAACATTCACACAAATAAATAAAATAAGAAAATACCAATTCAATACTATGCCAAGAATTGACTCAAAAGTCCAAAAATATACAAACTACTATCATACAAATCAAGCTTACTACACATTCTGGCCTTAGCCTTGGATGAACACCCAGGTCTTTAAAACTTTACTGAAAGCCAGCAGGATCACAGATGGAATGTTCCTCATATGGCAGGCACCATGACAGAGCTGGCTGACTTTTGAGTTCCAATAAATAACACTGCTTCTTAAAAGAAACCTAAGAGAAGAATCTACTCCCATATTGTTCGCCCTCTTGGTTTTTATCTCTACTTAATTCTTACTCATGCTTTTATATTTATTCTTTTATCATTTTGTAAGCTACCCAGACCTGTTTCAACGGGAGATGGAAGGCATATAAATTTAATAAATAAATGAATTTTAAAAAGCATGCCCACCCTGTGAAAAACAATCTAGAGAGGCTGTCCTATAAGGAAATAGTTCTTGCCCTGAAGAGCTTTCTAGCTGATAACCATCACCATAAATTGTATCTGGAAGCCCACCAAAAGCTAGTGTAGATCATGAAAACAGTAGTGTTATGTGGGCATACCATAGCATGCCCAAAATTGTCCAATAGTATGTAATCATGTGCAGAATCAGTATGTTTTAATTTTAAGGAAACATTTGCTCACACAGAGAAGCAAAGTCTGCAAATTTGGTCAATGCAAATATAATTGCACCATATCATTTTAGTGACTATAATTTTGTGCTTCGGCATCTATGCCTCCAGAATGTCTGTACATCACAGTATTTTATGCACATCCAGCAATTATTTTGTAGCTTTTCACATCATCAGAATTTTGATTGACAAAGTACCATTCCAAACAGGGTCCTGTTCAGACATCAGCGTGAAATGTGATAAACTGTCATCACATCTTTATGGAAGGGCTTGTCACAACATATATCAAATGTGTTATAGCTACTTATTCTTGTCTAGTAAAGATGAATGATGCATCTGCAGTGAGGATATTATCTCTTTTATGAATTAAAGATCTCGTGTAACTAGGAAACCATTGACTCTTCTGGCAAAAAAAGCCCAGGTTGTTTATCTGGAACTTCAGTTCATAATAATAATAATAATAATAATAATAATAATAATAATAATAATAATAATAATAAAAGTTGGAAGGGACCTTGGAGGTCATCAAGTCCAACCCCCTGCTCAGGTAATGCACCTGTATAGAGACTCATTTCAAAACCTTGAAGAGTTAAGACAGATTTTTAGTCAAGAAGCTTCTAAGATGCTCCATTTTTCTTCTTTCAGTTTCCTACTTCAAAGCTCTTGCAATCTTGCAAAACTTAGGAATACCAAGGGAGGCATTTTAAGAAAAGATCTGTGGATTTTTTAACAGTTACAGCTCTAGTTGGTCTCTGTACATCATACATACAAATGACCCATCTGCTGGAAATGGCCAAATAATCATCAAGAAGAAAGTGATAACTCAGGTAAATGAAAAATTATCTTGATCTTCAACACTGAGATGATAATGCTGAATTATCACGGACAGTTGGAATTCCATGGCTACTCTCCTAGGAGCTGAAAGCATTAAGAAAAGGGGCGTTATCTTACCTGAACGCCTTTTCTCAGCATGGTGGTGTATAATCCACTGGATTGGGTTATTTCAGCCCTCCTGCTCAGAGAGACTAGGAAAAAGCTTTAGCCACGCCTTCCCCTGGGCGTGTCTCCCAGTTTTTGACGAGGCGAGGTAGCTAAGCTCTGACACCGTGGCTCCAAAAAAAAAATGCAAAAGAGTAATAGAAAAAAAGGGGGTGCCCTCCCCGCAAGCCTAGCCTAGCCCGTTGTTTAGGGGAGGGAGTGGATTATACACCACCATGCTGAGAAAAGGCGTTCAGGTAAGACAACGCCCCTTCTCCAGCATGGTGGATGTATAATCCACTGGATTGGGACATACCAAAGCCCCCCATGTCCCCCAGGGTGGGAGGACTAGGCTGGCGTCTCCCTGGGGGCAACCACCTGTTGGATGACCCGTCTGCCAAACACGGCATCCGCCGCGGCAAATCTGTCAATCTTGTAATGGGTAATGAATGAGGACGGAGACGACCAGGACGCCGCCCTACAAATTTCCTCTACGGAGGCCTGGGTGGCCCAGGCCGCGGAAGTTGCTGCGCTACGTGTAGAATGGGCCGTGATACGTGATGGGACGGCCAGCGACTGCGAGACGTACGCCCTAGCTATGCAGGCCCTGATCCATCTGCCAATGGTAGTGGAAGATACCTTGCTGCCCATGGCAGATGGTTGGAAGGAGACAAACAAGGCCTCGGACCTGTGGAAGGGGCCTGTGCGCTTTATGTAGATGTGCAGAGCCCTGCGCACATCCAGTTTATGCCACTGGCATTCTAGTCTATGGGTCGGATTAGGGCAGAAGTTGGGTAGTACGAGGTCCAGCGCCCTGTGAAAGCTGGTGTTAACCTTGGGTATGAATGAGGGGTCTAGTCTGAGGACCACTCTGTCTTGGTGGAAGATACACAGGTCCTCCCGAACTGACAGAGCCCCCAGCTCAGAAATCCTTCTAGCCGAGGTAATGGCTATTAGGAAGGCCACCTTCAAGGACAGAAAGTGTAGTGAACATGATCGCAGGGGCTCGAATGGAGCCTCCGTTAGGGCCCGTAATACTGTGGGTAGGTCCCAGGAAGGGTATCTATGTACCGGGGGTGGACCAGAGTTTGTCGCCCCCTTGAGGAATGCCGAGATCGCTGGATGGTGAGAAAGAGGACCCCAATTGTCACAGGTGAGGATCGTGGATAATGCCGCCACCTGCCTGCGGATGGTGTTGATGGACAATCCCTTGGACATGCCGTCTAACAGGTAGTCTAAGATGTTTGGGACGACTACTGAGAGGGGATCCAACCCCCGTGAGGAACACCACTGGTAAAAAATTTTCCAGGTTGCATCGTAGATCCTGTTTGTTGAGGGGCGTCTAGAGGCCTGAATCATAGCGATTGCTTCTGGGGAGTAGGTCTGCCTAGTTAGGCACTCCCGCTCAAGTGCCAAGCGGCCAATTGTAGCCACTGAGGGTCTGGGTGGCAGAGCTCCCCCTGAGAGAGGGCCACTTTGTTCAGCGGGAATCTCCACGGAGGGGACAGGGACAGATCCACAAGATCTGCAAACCACGGGCGCCGAGGCCAATATGGCGCAACCAATATTACTTCCGCCTGCTCCCGTAACAGCTTGCGGATGGTGGCCTGGATCAGGGGGAGGGGAGGGAAGGCGTACAACAGCCCTCCAGGCCACCTGCACCGTAGGGCGTCCGTCCCCTCGGCCCCCCTGGTCGGAAACCTGGTGAAGAACCTGGGGAGTTGGGCATTGGCCGGGGAGGCAAAAAGGTCCAGGCATGGCTCGCCGAACCTGGACCCTATCATGTTGAATATTCTGGTGTCCAGTCGCCACTCTGCATGGTCCACGGTTACCCTGCTCAGCGAGTCCGCCTGCCGATTTGCCTCCCCCGAGATGTGTTCTGCCTTTATCGACCTCAGGTGCGTCTCTGCCCACAGCCCCAGTTTCCTGGCCTCCTGGAGGAGGGCCCAAGAATGCGTGCCCCCCTGCTTGTTGACATGGGCCTTGGCTGCTACGTTGTCCGTCAGGACATGCTTGCCCGATACTAGAGGAGAGAAATGGAGGAGGGCCAGGTGGATGGCCCTTAGCTCTAGCCAATTTATGTTCTGCTTCAGGTCCGCCCTGGACCAACGCCCCTGTGCCAGCTGAGTTTGGAGGTGAGCACCCCAGCCAAACAGACTGGCATCTGTAGTCAGGACTACCCTGGAGGGTTCCTTGAATACGGTCCACTTGGACATGGCTGGGGAAACCCACCACTGGAGAGACGCGAGGACGTGGTGCGGCACCTGGACCTTGTGGGGAGAGGCGCTGAGGTTCTGTTTCTGGAAGGGGAGGAGGAACCATTGGAGGGTCCTCGAGTGGAGTCTTGCCCACGGCACTATCCCCATGCAGGATACCATCTTTCCCAGGAGCTGTGACAGCTGCACCAGGGGAACCCTTTTCGTGCCCCGGACCTGGGATATCAATTTCCGGATGCTCAGCTGCCGCTCCTGGGACAGGTAAACCCTGCACCGTTCTGAGTCTATCAGTGCCCCCAGGTGAAGGAGTCGCTTCGAGGGGGAAGTGTGGCTCTTCCCGAAGTTCACTGAGAACCCGTGGGACTGAAGCACCTGGATGGTGGTCCTCAGGTCTGCTTGCGCCAACCGAGTGGATCTGGACTGGACGAGGATGTCGTCCAGGTAGCACTGCACGCGCACCGGCATCATCCGGAGATGAGCAGCCAAGACCGCTAGTACCTTCGTGAAGACCCTTGGTGCCGAGGAGAGACCGAACGGGAGGGCCCGGTACTGATAATGCCGGCGCACGTAGCAGAAGCGCAGGAACCTGCGGTGGTCCTGGGTGATTGGGATGTGAAGATAGGCCTCTGTGAGGTCTATGGAGGAGAGGAGATCCCCCTTCCTGATGCTGGCTAGTATGGACCTTAGGGTCTGCATTTTGAAATGCCGGTACACTAGGAACCGGTTCAGGCCCTTTAGGTCCAGGATCGCCCTCCACCCTCCTGATGCCTTGGGAACCACGAACAGGATGGAGTAGAAACCTGTCCCAGTCTGGTCCCCCGGTACGGGTTCTATGGCCCTGATGTCCAGGAGGTGTTTGATGGCGGAGGATACCAACCGTGCCTTGGAGGGGTTTCGCGATACCGGGCACTGGATGAAGCGATCGTGTGGGATCACCTCGAATTCGAGTGCTAGGCCTCGCCTGATTGTGTCCTTGACCCAGGAGTCGGAGGTGGTCTGTTCCCAGACCTGCTAAAAATGCTCTAGGCGCCCCCTATTGGGATCTCCCCGAGTCACTTGGTCCGCCGGAAAGGGCGGTTCCCCGACCCTCTGAAGGAACGTTTAGTTTGAACCTGGCCCCTGGGTCCTGTATTTTGGCGGTCCTGTTGACGGTCCTGCCTCTGGGGGAAGGAACGTGAACCTCTGGGCCCATCCGAAAGGGCTGCCGCCACTCCCAGGTGCCCGTGGGGCGTGACGCCTGTCTGCGGGAGTCTGGCTGCTGCCGTCTATTGGTCTTTTTGGAAGGGTAGGCAATGATTTTACGTTTGTCCCTACCCTCGACTACATGTGGGTCAAGGATGGGGCCAAACAGGTCCTTGCCTGTATACTTGGCCGAGGAGAGATGGCACTTTGCCCGTAAGTCCGCCCTCCAGTGCTTCAACCACAGGGTCCTGCGGGAGGCCACTGTGGCTCCTATTGAACGGGCAGAACATTTGGCCGAGTGGAGAGAGGCGTCGGCTATATACTGTGAGGCCCCTATCAGTTTCACGAGTGTCTGGTGAACTCTGACCTGATCCGGCGGGATTGTGGCCTGAAGTTCTCGGAGCCACATGATGGAGGCCCTGGCGAAGAAGGAGGTACCTGTAGCAGCCTTAATGGCCTGACCAGAGGTCAGGTGTGCTCTTCTGTAGTTGGCCTCGAACTTCTTTTCGTCCGCTGCGAGGAACTCTGTCATGTCCTCTGAGGCTGCAGAATTTGAGAACAAAGAAGTCAGCGGAGAGTCCACTGATGGGACCTCAAGTAGGGAAGCGAAGGACGGGGCCACATTATATAGCTTCCTTTCCACAGTGCTTTCTCTGGGAATGGTGGACAGAGAAGCCCACTGGACCTCCACCGCGTCCTGGAACATGAAGGGACAGGGAATCTGTTTGTGCTCCACTACTTTGACCTTGAACAGCGGATTTGACTCCTTGTCCGCTGACGTGGAGGGTTTCTCCTCCTGCACAGAGGTTAAAGAGGCAGTGGAGCATGCCTTTGATAGTAAGGAAGTAAAGATGGAGTGATCGAGGAGGCAGGAGGCAGAGGCCTGATCGGGTTCTGCTTCCTCTTTGTCTGACATGGGGGTGTCCGCCATGTCTAAGTCATCGGACTCCCCCTCCCCCATCTGAGATGAAGCCTCCGAGATAGCAGATTCCGGAGCTGGAGAGTAGTCCTGCTGAAGGGGAGGACCAGTGGGAGGAGAGGAGACCTGAAGGGGAACCTGTGGGATCCTTGATGGAGTCATGAACTGTGTGAAGGCGTGCTGCATGAAGGCCTGGAATTGGGCCTGAGACCATGCGGGCTCCTGAGCCCCAAGGGTTGCCCCTACCAACGCTGGGGCAATAGCCACTTGGGGGCCCTGCTGAGGAGGAGGGGAGGAGTGAGAGGGACCTGCCTGTTCAGTATCCCCCAGAGGAGTGGCAGTCCAGGCATCATTTGGTTGGGGAGGCTCCCTAGTATTGGTATCCAGTGGGGCAGGGGGAACCGGATCGGCCCCACTGGATAGGAGCCGCTGTGCTTTGGAGAATTCTCTCTCCAATGCCTGGTGCCTCCTCGAGGCCACTCGCTCCGCAGACTTAGAGGTCTCCTTGGAGGAAAGATGCCTGGTCTTGGCCTTCTTCTTACCTCCTGTATTTAAATCAGTTGCCCTGTGCTTTGGTTGCGCGGTGGGGGCATCTGAGACCGGTATAGTCATGGGCGAGGGACTGTCTGCCATTGCCACTAGTCAAGCCTGTAGAAGGGTGACTAGTGTAAGGGAATTGGAACCTAGGGCCGCAGAACAATGTTCAGGGAAGAGGCACAGCAGCCCCCTACTCTGAAACCAGATGAGGTGTGGCAGATCAGCCGGACAGGTTGTAGGCCTGTCCTGTAGGCCGTGTGGCTAAAGGCCACGGCTATAGAAAACAGGCGGCCTGCGAAACCTTCAGTCCTGCCGGGGCCTAGGTAGCCAGGGCCCACGGGGTACTGCCTCCTCCAGCAGCCCTGGAATGGGAGAATTCCACTTTCCAATGTTTTATGACCCCTGCTGTACCTATGAAGGAGGGGTAGGAACCTATGGAAAAATATGATCGGCCGGGCGTTCCTGTGCTAACGGAGGGTGCCCGCCGATGGCCCTGGATGCCGGGGCTCACATCTGAGTCTGTCCCTGGTCAGGCCTGATAGGTTAGGCCAAGACGGGGAGTTCTGCGGACTGTGCTTTGCAGGCTGGAGATTAAAGATGGCTGCCGCCTAACGGTTGCCTGAAATGGTGGGAGAACCGGAGATTAAAGATGGCTGCCGCCTAACGTTGCGTGAAATGGCGGGAAAACCGCGATCAAACGGTCCCAAGATGGCATCCGCTCTTTCTACAGCTCCTGAGGTGATTTCTCCCCCCCCAAACAACAACAGGCCCGGAGTGAAGGAAACTGCACAGAAGCGGAGCCTCGTTCTCGCCGGTCTTCTCCCCGCCCACCAGTTACTTGCGTGGAGGATTCCGGAGCTGGCCTCTGTGCGTGATTCGGACAACGGAGCCCCATGTCTGAATCGGGTGTCTGCCGGCCTCCGCTGTGCCTCCTTGCCTTTGGTGAGGCGAATTCGGTGTTTTAAAATAACTCCGGAGAGGCTCGAGGCTGGCATTGTCTCCTTGTTTAGATTAAGGAGCCCGGCGTTTGTAAGTCTCTTGGGGGAGCGAAGGCAGCTGCCGGCCTCACCGCCGGCTTCCTGCTGGCGGAGAACGGTCCGTGCTGGAGCCGGCTGGCTCGAAAAACAGGACTGGATTGCTGCTGCAAGTGGATGGGATCCTAAAAGAAAAGGCCTAAATTTGAAAGAATTTTTTGGAATTTGAGTCAATTTGAGATTAATTCAAAGGAACTACGGAGCCAACCAAAAAGGTGTCTGCTCTGAGCTCGAGACTAGGAAAAAACTGGGAGACACGCCCAGGGGAAGGCGTGGCTAAAGCTTTTTCCTAGTCTCTCTGAGCAGGAGGGCTGAAATAACCCAATCCAGTGGATTATACATCCACCATGCTGGAGAAAGGCTCTTGAGGAGGAACTTGATTGAGTGGAATATTGAGATCCCATTCTACGCTCATATTAGAAATTTCATGGAGACATTGGAAAGGATAATTATTTTAGCTATTAAATGTATAAATTTGTGAGGGGGCTGGCTTTCTTTTTTTGATCCAAATTATTTTTAAAAGTTACTGAGATGGGCAAAACTGACATTAGTTTGAGTGAATGTCCTGGGAGTGAAGCATTTTTCTCAAGGAGCATGATAGCAGCTAATTAAAAATGTAGGAGGAATAATTGCTTAAGTCAGATAAAAATGTCCCAATTTCTTGAAGTTTTTGTCGGGATTCAACTAGGGTCAACTTCTTCTATACAATCTCCACCAAGGACAGACCTTCCCAGTGACTATACCAATTACAATTACTGTATTTAGCTGAATTTTGCCACATAATAAATACCATTTTATCTCAGCGGATCCTTTCTTATATATATCTGCTGATTCAGAAAGCAATTACATTTTATCTGACTCCTTTTGTTTCGTTTTAATGGATTTTAATTGTTTTATTTTATAATATTGTGAGTCCATGTGGTTAAATAGTTCTGATTTATTGTAAGAACCCTGACATAAATGGAATGGAATGTTCTTTATTGGCCGTGTGATTGGACACATAAGGAATTTATTTCCGGGGGGGGAGGTGTAAGGCCTCAGTGTACATACAAACTACAAAGTGGTAAGTCATTGATCATAAATCATAAGATACAATCATAAATCACGAGATACAAACAAGTGATAAATCACAAGATACCAATAAGAGAAGGTAGTAGGAAAGACAAGAAGATGTGAAAGATGAGAAGATAATAAAATAGAGTAGAAAAGAAAATAGAATAGAACAGAAAATAGAAATAGAACCCAAAATAAAGATTTCTAAATAAATTAATAATTAGAAGCAGGGTTACGGCAAGACTACAACTGAAAACTGGATTATGTCAAATTCCGCCAACCATGTACTTTTGTTGCAATTGTTTATACAACAAAAGAAGTTAATTTGGTTTAAAGAAAGGAGCTTTTTAACCAATTTTCCCTTGCCTTTATTTTTCAATGAAATACTTCTCTGATCCACCTGGTTTTCCACTTGCATGATCAAAAGTAGAAGAAGAAAAGTTTTAAAGAAAAACAACAACATAAAAAAGCATTGGGAAAGCCTTCCTACCACAAAGCAGCAGGTTTTGTCTCCAAACCTTTATTTTATGAATGCAAACCAACAAAACAAGTAAAGGAATTGGGGGAGAACAAAGGAAAAGGAAATGAATACTACCTCACTTTCTATTGATTTATGACAATTTTCCCATGTCCAAATCCATGGATCATTTCTAATATGATAGCTGACCTGGGCAATGATTGAATGACTCTATGTTAAATTCCAAAGGGATAATAACTCTCTTGTGAATAAATACTTCGCAGATTATGAGTAGTCTCAATTTACAACCACAATTAAGCTCAAAATTTCTTTTGCTAAGAAAGAAATTTGTTAAGTGAGTTTTGCCTCATTTTACCACCTTTCTTGCCACAGTTCTGAAATGGATCACTGCAGTTGTTCAGTTAGTAACATGGTTGTTAAGTGAACCTGGCTTCCCCATTGACTTTGCTCATCAGAAGGTCACAAAAGATGACTTCCGGTTTGCGTTCTGGCGGGATGGGATGTGGGAAGGCAGGGCTCTGCCTTCCATGCCTGATTTTGCTGTACTGGGGGCCCTAAAAAGGGCCTAAAATCGCCCCAAAGATGTGATGAAGAGGAGGGGTGCCTTGTTGATCATGAAGAGACAGCGATCTTTCCATTCGATCCAAGGAAAGCCCTCCAAACTGGCAGGGGAAAGACCGGCTACATTCCTGTGGCTGGCTATTAACTGCTGACAACCGAAGAAGAAAAAAGCACCAATTAATACATCGTAAACAACATGTTTGGAACTGGGTGAGAATATTGATCCCTTCTTTACTATTTTACAACTGAATTTTCTGGGAAAGGCTCCCAAGAAGCTAAAGATCTCCGAATGTAAATGGAAGCAGTGTTTTAATTTTATGGGGGATAGAAACATACAATGCTGAAGTGGAAGTAAGATAAAAGCTATACTTTTGATAAATCTGAGAACTGAGATAAGTTAAGATTTTTCTCTTTGAAAAAAAAACATTGAAGCAAAATATAAGAAATCAGTCCTTTATTTTAAGAGTGGAAAATGGACTTGGAATGACATCTAGTGGTGGATTTGTGTATAGCACTATAATTTGCTTCCTGGCTGCTCAGTGATTCCTAGTTTGGGAGAACAACTGGCAATGAAGGAAAATATTTTGGCATACTTATCACCCTGACCTTCTTGGATTATAAATACCTACTTAGCTTGGACTTTTAACTTCAAGAGCTAGTGGGAGAGAAAGAAAAATTTGACCTTGGACTATGCCTGGCTGGGAGAGACTTTTGAGCTGCTTTCAGAGATGGTTGAACATTTTGAAGACTTCAAACATTGTGGATTACAACCTTGCCTGATTGACAATGTTTGGATACTTGAGACAAAGGATCACTATAAAATATTGCTTTCAGGACTGAACTTATACTTTGGAATCTATTGGATTATAAAGGATACATATAAAGACCAGAAAACTTTTATCTACTCTTACTGAGACTGGTGATACTAGAGGATCTCCAGGAATAATGCCTCAAGAAAAAATAAAAACATCTTTCAGAAAGAAATATATTCCAAGCTACAACTAATTCACCAAACAATTGTTGAATGCAAAGAGAACATAAAAAGAAATCATAATGAGACTAAAAACAATTTAGACAATATAAACGAGCAAATCTCCAAATTAAATCTACAACTAGAAAGTTCTCAGATAACTACAAAGTATGAACAAGTAAACCAGAAATCAGAAGACGAAACAGAGGAAATGGATTTAGAGACAGAAGAGATAAAAGAAGGGAAATATAAAAGACTATATACAAACAAAATACTGCAAGACTTAGCTATAACAATGAAAATTCAGAAGATCTTTTACCTCTTAGGTCTGCAAAATATATCTGATGGCAAGGAAGAAGATTTTAAAAAATGGAATATAGAGCTGTTAGGGGAAATGTCATAACCTGGGAGACAGGGAATGAAAAGAGAAATGGAGGGAGAAAGGAACTGGGAGTTGTTTAAGGAATATAAATGGGGAGAGTTCCCCCCCCCCAAAATACCCTACCTAAATTGTCTTTCTCATGCCAAGAAATTTTTACAAAAATAGAAAGAAAATTCCTGGGTGATCTAATTGGCCTGGCTTGGAAAGCTACTTGGCAAAGAACGAAAGAGTCAGATTTAAAAAACAGAAGATTTGACCTTTTAGAGAGGGCATTATATGTTTAAACACTTGTTTGAATAAGATTAAAACAACGGATGACTCTTACATATAATTAGACTTTTATAATGAGAGATATGATTTAGAACTAAGATAGCATTTTTTTCTTTTTCTTTTGATATGGGAAATATGAAGATAAGATTGATACGAATAAAATCTTTAGCTATATAAATGTAATTAATATTGAGAAAATAATAACTGATAAAGATATTTCAAATACTGAGGGGAAATTAAAAACAAGAGCACGAAAAACAGAATATTGATTAATGAATTGACAATATTGATTTACGAATTGATATTATTTGTATGACATTAGTAAAATATGATGAAGATGCTTATATTTAACTCTGTATACATTAACAGTACCAAAAATTGTAACTGTGTAATGAGGGGAAAATGGAAAAAGTATGGAAAAGAAAGGAGGATCGGGGAAAAAATACTGGATTGTGTAGTATTGAACACAATCTTCTTATATTGAAGAAGTCAATATTAAATATCTGAACCCAGACAACATGTTGTTTACTAAGCACTTAAGACGGCAATTCTTAAAAAGTAATAAAACTTTTATGAAAAAGGTCACAAAAGATGATCACCTCTGCAACCGTCATAAATATGAGAGTCAGTTGCCAAGCATCTGAATTTTGATCATATGAACATGGGGATGCTGCAACAGTCATAAATGTGAAAAATGGGTCATAAGTCTCTTTTTTCAGTGCTGTTGTAACTTTGAACAATCATTAAACAAATTGTTGTAAGTTGAAGATTACCTGTACTATAAACTGAGATGTATGGAAGTCTTGACCTCTTGTATAAAGATGGACATGCTGCAAGTATCACATCTAGTTTGCTTCCAATTGCTATATCTTGGCTTTTGTACATTGTCATTGGAGGCAAACAGAAAAACAAAGGAATGAAACATAATATGCAATAAATATTTTATTGCATTAATCATAATAACCTGTGCTGTAGTCTAACCAATGAATATTCTTAAATCAACTTTAGAATGCGATTGTAATTTCAGGCTTAGCAGTATGAAGCTGCAAGGCAGTAATTAACCCAGTAAATCACATTCTGGAGTTTTCTATGGAACTTGACAGGACTCAGCTGATATATTACTTATTAAGAAAGACATATACAGTCCTGAGACTGTAAATACTTTTAAAAAAAAAGATCGTATTGCCAAATGCAATAAATCACAGATGCCCTTTTCTAATTTATCTGTTATATCCGCAAGAATATAAATATATAATGTGCAGTGAGCTATTGCTATCAGCTTCTCACAGTGCAAAGAATACTGTATGAACTTCCCAGGGAACTCACCTCCTAGAGAAGACAAAAGCTACAAAACATTGCTATTATTAAATTTGTTTTTTTCTTTCATTTGTGTTATTTTATCAGATCAAATCACAGGCTTTTAAATGCATTGCCTTTCTCTTCAATACAATTATCAGATTATTTAAGGCTTAGAATGTGTAAATAGGAACAGGAAAACATAACAAAGAGTGTTGTGCTGAAGAATGTGGTCCCTGGTCCTCTAAAATAAACTATTGGAACTGAGATGGATTCTGAGATAAGTTTGAGAATCATTCCAGATGAGGAAGGATTACATTTCATTCATGTTGCATTAATAAGTTTCTCAAATGTTGGACAGAAAGTTGGATCATAGAACAGTGTAGTAGATCAATGTTTCTCAACCTTAACAACCTGAAGACATGTGGACTTCGACTCTCAGAATTCTGGGAGTTGAAGTCCATATGTCTTAAAGTTGCCAAAGTTGAGAAACACTGGTCTACAGTCTTCTATAATCCAACATTCTATCCAACGTTTAAGAAACTTATCAATGCAACATGAATGAAATGTAATCCTTCCTCATCTGGAATGATTCTCAAACTTATCTCAGAATCCATCTCAGTTCCATTAGTTGCAGATTGATCCAATAAATTCTTCCTTTATTTGTGCAAATCTTTTTGCCTTGCCTTATTAACAGCCCAAGGCAGCTCACAACCAAAATCATAAAATGTATGCATCAAAATAAACCACTGGGCTAATTTCTGACTAGTCAATCGAATGCTGCTACTGTGTTTTCTTAATAGAATGGAGTGTAATCTGTGCAGAGGAAAAGCATCTATTTGAAGAGCTCTCTAGCTGAAGTACTAAGCTATTACTTCTAGGACTACAACAACAACAAAATCCTGTTGATATTTTTCATGTATTTCTTTGAACTGAACAAAATAGATAAAACCTTATTATATAAATAATCTGGTTTGCCTATGATTTGCCTTCTTTTGATACAAGACGATGCACATTCATATTTTAGTTAAAGAGCAAAACTGGGACTCTTAAAACATTTCCCCAAAGCTCCAATCAAATTAAATGGATTATATGGGACAAATTCCACGGAACAAAAAAGGTTGGGAAACAGGATAATTATCTGCATTACAAGAAGAAAAAGAAATAGAAAGTTTGCACAGAAATCCAACTGAAGAAGCTTCTTGGATGAGAAATGAAACATTTTCATGGAAAAAACCAAGAAAGTCCAGTTGCCTTTTGAAAAAGTATCTTTGGGACAACCATGACTGAGAATCTCCATAGACATTTGCACAGAAACTTATCTAGCACAAAATCCTAAACTATGGCACAAGGGAAGGATTTAATTTACGTATTTGATAAACAGTATCAATAAAATGCTCTGCCTGTTTCTACTTTGTGAAGAACTGAAGGTAATTCATAAAACTTTAAAGGAAAACAGAACATATATTCATCCATGTCCAATATGGAAATCCCAGCACATACTTTCACTTAGGTTGTTACTCAAGGTTTACTAGCAGCAACATAAATAAGTGCCCAGTAGGGAATAGAGGAGAAAGAAAATATCTGATAGAACATAAAGCTAAGAACAAATGGACCTTTTTATTATTTTTCAAAGTGGGAATGTGAGTTTGTAGAAATATATTTACTGAAAAAAATCTCCCCAACAATATGAAACCTGGAACACAACTGAAAAAAAATTCTTCTATCTGTTCTGTAAAAAAAATTACACTACTTTAGTATCTAAAGTGTGTTCCTCAATGCCAGTCATTACAATTTCTCAAAACAGACCCAATGTCCTTCTAACTACTACCTTGCAAATGACTTTATTATTTTTAACTGTGACTGTACTTAGTAAATCATTGTTATTGGTCTTGATCTGTACAGTAGCCCATTCCATGGGAAGGAGTCAAATTAGGTAATGTCATAGCAATAACTGTGATTATTTGGGATGTTAACTAAATATTAACAATTCACTTTTAGAAAGCATTCAGAACTAATTTATGGAATAATTGGGACAATACGCTGCATTTTAGGAGCATGAGAAGCTTGAATCTTCCACTGTATCCAAGGCTCATCTTCAAGATTTGCTTCTTATCTAGTGAATCTTTTTTTTTAATGGACATCATCTCCATGTCATCCCCAACTCACTGCCGAGATAGCCTGAAGCAGGTGTTCAGAATTATAAATTATAATTTGCCTCTTCTCTTTAATGCATATTTTAAGTATAAACACTCCACTAAATCTCAATGATCCATCCAAGGATGATACTGTCAGGGACACTGAAGTATCCAGGTCCTACTGATCACCTGGATCTTTTAGGGGCACATTCTTTCTCCCATCTAGTTACTGGACAATGTGACATTATTGCCATTTTGACTTGGCTGCTCAAGAGAAAAATCATCTGACTTCCAAGGCTTCTCCTGATTTTATTTTGTTTTCTAATGGGAATATTGATTTCCTGGGCAATAGGACACATTACATTGCAACAGAGGTTGATATACTCATTAAGCCCTTACTATCTGTTTTACACAATTACTTATTAAATTCCCATATTTGAAATGAAGGTCTACTGATCTCCAAGAAGATTGTCACATCTCAGAGTTAAGTAGATCACTGGTTCTTTCAATAGGTGTATAGCAATCTGTTGCGATTTGATGGATACAAATTCTATTGCTCTGGATGGGGAGGATATAATGCAACATTTCATATATATTCTGCAGAGTATTCTCTCACCCTGCAGGTCATACAGATGTTCCTTTATCACAAACTGACTCTGGGATCAAATTTTTCCTTTTGAAAAGCTACACTTATGCTTTAGCACTGATCTATAAACAAGCATATCTTTAGGAAAATGGATATATTTCTAGCTATTCCTACAGGACTTCAGTACACAGCTTTGGAAGGTGAAGGAAATCTGCAAGCACTGAATGAAGAATAAGAGATAGCAAGGAGAGAGAAAGAACTTCGTTGGAGCATATTAAACAATACAACATGATGTATTTGCTCTCCATGGTTTGGCTTCTTGGAAATATACTTTTCAATCTGATGCAGCCTGCAAGAAATAGGACTGCTGGCTGCCAAATATTTTGTAACATAGAGAAAGAGAACAGGCTATAATATATTTCAGATTTTATTATATTGCAACTTGTAACACTATACAGGCAGCCTAATCTTTTCTGTCAGCCTAGAGTGCATTTCAAATAAAGGTTTAATTTGATTTTTTCCCCTCATATTTCTTGTTATTTGTCTGAACACTAATTTTCTCTTTATTACCAAAAAGAAAAAAGAAAAGAAAAAATCAATCTCCCCCCTCCATTCCAAATAGTATAATCATATTAAATTTGGCTCTCCAGCAGAGCTAGGCTGAATCACTGCCAGTTCTTTAAACTTGTTATTACATACACAAGAGAGACTCAATGCAAACATGATTCATTCAGAACAGTTTAATTATTCATTTGAACACATCTCTCTGGATGTGACATTGGGGATCCCTCCAAAACCTGGTTTAGCAAAGAATTAAGGATTTTCATTTTTTAAAGAAAGAGTTTCAGGACAATCCTTATATAAGGTAAAATAACTTTTACATGTTGGATCAACTTGCAACAATATAAAGCACTTTCACATATATATAGATATATAGCCTGTCCTGTTCCCAAGTGCTCCATACCAATAATCCACTTTTTATTTTAAACAAACAAATAAATATATTACAGATGCCCAAAAGAATGAAGCAACTCTTCATAATATATATGATTTATGAATGGACCTGTTTTAATGGCATATGTGTGAGGAATCTGTGGGTCTCAAGATATGGCCAAACTATACCTCCAAGCAGCACCAGTCAGATAATCAAATGTGAGAAATGTCAGGAAGAGCAATTCAATAATAGCTGAATTATAAATCTAAATACAGGTAATCCTCATTTTGCAACCATCTCAGACAGCAATTGTTCAACTCCAACCATGATGAAAAGGTAACTTTACAGCCAATCTCATATTTATGAATGTTACAGGTCCGTAAACCTGAAATAAGATTATAAGCACAGTCATGGTTTCACTTAGTGACCCCATCACTTAATGACTTGAGTTGCTGGTCCCAACTATGGTTACTAAATGAGGACCACCTGTACTTTGCCAAATGCAAATAGATGATTTGTATGCAAAAACATAACTCTTGCACCTTTATTAATG
The DNA here is from genome assembly GCA_034064705.1 of Bothrops alternatus. Taxonomy (NCBI): domain Eukaryota; kingdom Metazoa; phylum Chordata; class Lepidosauria; order Squamata; family Viperidae; genus Bothrops; species Bothrops alternatus. Next base: position 9,415,176 of record JARGCV010000087.1, read on the forward strand.
TATAAATTAATAAAGTGTCAGTAGATGTAACTTTTATTCTTGGGCAATCACACCTACTGTGCAAAACAAGTATATACAAACAGGATAAGATCTGATGGCAGAAGATCCATTCAGAGTAACACAGCATGGTGTTGTTTTGAAACACTGCATTTTGCCATTGAAAAGTTCCTTCAAAGTAACCCATTTAAGTAATACAAATTTCCATTTAAATTTCAGTTGAATCTAAAGTTACCTAAGAATTGATAGAACCTAGAATTACCGAAGTCTCTGGCTAATTCACCAGTTACATTTATTACATGGGATATTTTTTTAAAAATAAATAAGCAGACCTATACACAAAGAGTAAATTGTATATAATAATTGTTTTTACAGACACAGCTTTCTTCATAAATTAATATATTATAAGAAACAAGCCTTTTGAAAGTTACTGATTTTTGTTCTTTTCACTGAAAGTGTCCAATAGTTGCCTCTGGTTAATAAAAACATAAAGCTCAAAGACTAGAAGCATATTTATTTCCTTGACATTTATAAAAAAACATGAAGAACAAATTTTAAATATATATCGAAGTTTAATAGATATTTTAAGTGTATTTGTATGTCTGCTGAGATAACCAAAATTATAAAACTGATAGTGCATTTTTATTTCCAGCATTAAAAGGTTTCTAATGGATATTGACTACCTGAACTTTCATTTTAGACAAAAAAATTTAGGCCATTGAAGGATCCCAAATGCTGTATAAAAAAGTAAACATTCAATATTTTCAATGGATCACATTTTCTTCAACAGTTTCTAAATGTTGGACTTGGAGGTATCCAAAGCAAAAACTTTAAGTGAAGATTCCATTTGACAAGGGTCCCACATATAAGATTCAGTTTTTAAATATATCAGTTTTTTAAAAAAATATTAAAGTTCTAAAAATTCAAATGAATCACACTGCAATGCTAAAATAAAAACCTCCACCAATTTCTACTCCCTGATCCATCAGAATAAAATCAAAACAATAAGAATCTAGGAAAAGAGATTAATTACAGATTATCACATAGAGTTAATAGTTTCCTATTGTTGCTACTATACCCTGTGCTGACAGATAACTTCTCCCAATGGCTTCATGAAGATATGAAAAAGAAGAAGAAAGAGACTGGAGTCCTGAGACACGCTGCAAAGCAGAGGTCTCAGACCAGATCACTCTCCCCCAACACCAACTGGAACAATGGAGAACAGTGAACAAGTCCCCAATTCTTGATAGGCTAAACCAGAAGGATATCGCAGTCAACAATATTAAAGGCCACAGAGTGATGAAGGAATGTTAGGGTGGATGCACCACCCCATCCCAACCCCACTAGAGGTCATCAGGATGTGACCAAAGCTGTCTCAATACTATCCTTTGGTCTGAAACCCGATTGGACGCGTTCAGATAATCTGCATCCTTCAGGACGTGGAGGCCAATCACCTTCTCTATAACCTTCGTCAATAGGGGCGGGGACATGATGAAAATTGTCCTAATCTAAGGGATCCAATATGGTTTCTTGAGGAAGGAATGGAGCACTGCTTCTTTCAGAAACAACCCTTCTTTTAGAGATATTTGCTATAGCCTGGAGAAGCATCCTTATCCAATGCAATTACAGCAGTCTTTCTGGATTGCATTGCCATCTTGGCCTGGACTTTCCAGAGAGTTCAGTGTTGCTTTCCACTTGTAACTTCTTTTCCCACTGTTTTTCCCCCCACCCCCCAAAGGTTTTACTTTTCAGCAAAAGGTTTGTTATATAGGACTGCAGAATCATTGAGTAACGCCCTTCTCTGAAGGCACTGAATGTTTCCTTTTTCTTCATATTCCCCATCTTTTCCTTGTAAACATTCCCCAAAAGTTAGAGGGAGAATCATAATGATTCCACATATATAGTTACTTTATCCATTCATGTACACATATTCATCTGCTCGTTCAACCTTCTCACCTCCCCCACTCCCTGCCCCCTGCCACAATTTCATTCTCTTTTCGTTTGGCTTTTAGTCACCATTTATTTTTCTTCCTGTCAGAAGAGGCTTGCCACCTCTTGCAATAGTGAGAATCAGTTTAGTCTAATGCAGCAGTTCTCAACCTGTGGGTCGCGACCCTTTTGGGGGTCGAATGACGCTTTCACAGGGGTCGTCTAAGACCATCGGAAAACACATATTTTCGATGGTCTTAGGAACCGAGACACTAGTGAGAATTTCTGCTCAAGGCTAGCTCCGCCAGCCAGCTCGGGCAGACAGGAAAGCCTCAGCAGCATGGCGGGGCTGTGCTACCCATCGCAGAGCAGCTACTGCCACGTCGCCACGGCTATGAACCTCCTGCTCGGTGTCTTTCAGGTCCTCTTGCCTGGCTTCTGTCTGGGAGAAGCGCACGGCCAAGGTAAAACAAATTACAGTTATGAAGTAGCAACGAAAATAATTTTATGGTTGGGGGGGTCACCACAACATGAGGAACTGTATTAAAGGGTCGCGGCATTAGGAAGGTTGAGAACCACTGGTCTAATGATTAAAGCACCAGGTAAGAAAGGAGGAGACGGTGAGTTCAAGTACTGCCTTAGCCATGAAAGGCAGCTGGGTTGACTTTGGGCCAGTTACTCTCTCTCAGCCCAACCCCATGTCAGAAGAGAAAGGAGTATGCTTGCTGCCTTGAATTATTCATTAATAATTAATAAATAATAATAAAGGTGGGATAAAGATAAATAAAATGTTCGTGGGATATTTTTTTCTAACTTAAAGACTCTTACATTAGTTATTAGAGTAGGAATTTGTTATCTACTTTTAAGTTTCAAAGTAACTTAAATTTGTGCAAGGCATTTTGCTTGGGCTGCTCTAGAACAGACAATGCAAGGTTTAAAAAGTAAGGGAGCAAGCTAGTCACATCTAAATCAACCAAAAAAACAAAACAAAACCCACCCCCACCCCTCCCCCAAACTGATACTTTAACTTGGATAACTTGCATATTTTGGATGATGCAAATGCAGAAATGGCTGCTGTATCTTGAACAGAAATGCCATTGTATCATAGTGAGAAAGACAATCATCCAGTGAATATTTTCTTTGCTCATTTTTCATCTCATGACTGGTGATCAACAACTGTAGGGCTCTTGCTCTTCTCCTTTTGTGTGGTTCTTATCAACGAATCAAACATGAACTACCCAGAATTTGAAATACAGGACCTCCCTGTGGGAGATAGGGTAGATTAAGCAGAATATTGATCTGCTTGCCCTTCTCTGCTGAGGGACAACTTCTCATCAGCATACTTGTTTTTAACTTCCAAGAAAGTCCACTAAGAAAGAACAAGCGTGTTATGCTACTAGGTGAGATTTATTATATGCTACTCTGGTTCACTGACAGAATTTTACGAGAAAAAAAAATATTTTCTTGTAATCCTCCCATTTACCCCTGCTTTTGTCTTTTATTCTGTATTTCACAACTATTTTAAAGGATAAAGTGGAATAGCTTCAAAAAACAAAACAAAACCCCCTTTGCTTAACGGCACTCGGAACCCTGATGCTCATATTTCACATTTTCCTTGCTTGAACTGAAATTGTATGAGTCTAACCAGAGTGTCAGGAATGCTAGTAAGAGAAACAGACTGAAGCTGATATAAGTTCTGGCAATGCAAAAAGGAACTTTCTTCACAAAGTAGGTACAGACATTCAACTTTTATCCTTTCCTTGGGAAATCTAATGAAATTCTTTCTGATAAGCCATGCTGTGCTTTTGCCCACTAATATCAGAGGGAGTGCCAAGCCTGATATCTGTTCTATCTGAGGTTCTTATCTTCTAGGAACCATGAATACATTCCTCTGTCTTTAGAAAACTAATGATGTGCATAAAGATCCAATATAATTTTTATACTGTGTAAGATATAATTCCTTTTCTATAACAGTGTTAGAAACTGTGATTAGGATGTGGTAGGTTACTATCCTGGCCAATAAGTCAGTTATTAGCTACTTTATTATCCTAGTATCAGGAGCCATAGTGGAACAGTGGTTAGAATGCAGAATTGCAAGCTAATTCTGCCCACTGCCAGGAGTTCGATTCTGACCAGCTCAAAGTTGACTCAGCCTCCCAACCTTCCGAGGTGAGTAAAATGAGGACTCCGATTGTTGCGGGGGAGGGGATAATATGCTGACTTTGTAAACAGCTTAGAGAGGGTTGTAAAGCGCTATGCAGCAGTATATAAGTCTGCTATTGCTATGTACTATTTATCTTGACTCCAAATTACACGGATTCTTGGTAAATTATTGCTGCTGTATTCCTACTACCACCATCACCACGAGTAATCAGTTAGCACTTGTACACATTGAATTAAAAGAAATTACTTCTGGAGAAAAAAATACTACGATTTTTTTTAAAAAATGCATCAAGCAAATCATCATTAGAAACATTACAAATGTTGATACCTGGTATTGTCTGTGCCACCGGCTCAGTGACTGTGCAGGAAGCAGTGCTTGGCTGCTGCTGGCTAGAGCTAACCTCCGGCTCTGTGCTAACAGAAGGAGACAATGCTACATCACTGGAAACTTGATTTGGGCCAGGCTGGAGGAGATCTTCTGAGGCTGACAGTTCTTCTTGCCCAGGGAGCTGCAAGGCCGATAAAGGAATGTTGATAGGTTTGCCAGAATTAGAAGTGCTGGCAGGCACCTGGAGGGCCACCTGAGGATTTACGGTCGGGATGTTACCAGACCTTCTGCTTGAGGAAGGCAGATTGAGTTTGGGAGGTTTCTGGGTCACTGGCCTTGATGTAACTTGTGAAGAGGCTGAAACATTCTGTAAATCAAAGTCAGCACTGAGGGAAGGAGACGCATGAGAAGTTAGCTTAGATGCCACAGGATAGGAGGCTCCACCTTTAGGTTTTGACATGTGTGTTAAGGACAATGCAGGGCCATCAACGCCACCAGTGATTTCTGCATTAGCCACGATATAATAATCCTCAGGGAGTTCTTGCTTTATTTTTTTGGCTAAAACGTCACTGCTGCTTCCATCAATGACCTGAGACTGAGAGTCCAAATGTAGTGAAGAAGAAGATGGGCCAGGCCTTTTAAGGGAATTTATCTGAGATCTTTGACGATGAGGTTCAAAATCACTATCTTCATCGGTCACCGAGGACTCACAGACCATGTCAAAAAGATTAGATTCATCTTCGTATTCCTCCACTGTTTCATCTAATTCAGAAGGCTCACTGCAGTAGGAGAAATCGCAGGAACCTCTGGTTCTGTTACAGTCCAACTTTGCTTTTCCTGACCTCCCTGGATAGCGTTCCACTGGGCTGGCTTGGGGGTCTGGAGGCATGCCTATTAAGCTGGGACTATCAGAGTTGAAACTTCGGTTATCCTGGAAACAAACTCTTTCCTGTGAGCCAGCCCTACAAGTAGCTGTCAATGGCCAGTGATAGGCATGGCCTGCACTACAGCCCCACATAGCTGTCAGGTTGCCATGGGAACCCTCTGAAAGTAGGTGTTTTAAATTTGGAATGAGGCTGCAAATGGTACCATGACTGTGGGCCCAACTGACCAGCTTGGAAAGGTTTTCAGAAGATGTATGGAGGCAGTCTTCCATGGTGCATCACTCAATAACTTTGTTCTTTGAAAGAAAAGAAAAAGAAGTGCATTAGAACCAAAGTTGGTACTTGAACTAGAATACATATTCCACAAAACACAGATAGTTCTTGACTTACAACAGTTCATTTAGTGTCCATTCAAAGTTACAATGGAACCGAAAAGCAATTTATGACCGTTTTTCACGCTTACGATCACTGCAGCATCCCCACGGTCACGTGATCAAAATTCAGATGCTTGGCAACTGGTTCATATTTATGACGGTTGCAGTGTTCTGGGGGTCATGTGATCACCTTTTGTAACCCTCTGACAAACAAAGTCAATGGAGAAGCCAGATTCACTTGACGACTATGTTACTAAATTAACAACTCTAGTTGTGGCAAGAAAGATCATAACATGGGGCAAAACTCACTTAACAAATGTTTCACTTAGCAACAGAAATTTTGGGTTCAGTTGTGGTCGTAAGTCAAGGACTACCTGTATGAATAATTTAATCAATGGAAGATATCTCCCTACATTCCCTGCATACAGCAAGCAAAGGCAAAATGATAAATAAATGACCAATCATTTCAACCTAGTTCGCAGAGGCTATAAAAGATTAATTTTAGAGTGTAAACATTTTGAAGTAATAAATATATAACTTTCTTAATTTTTGTCACATAAGAATGTTATAATTAGTTCTTTTTGGGGGGGAACTATTGTTATGTCTAGGAACTTAGCTTCTTTTTGTTTATGCATGACTGAAAAGAACAGAATGAATGAAGAATCAAAATAACAATCCCTTATATGGAGGGAAAATGTAGAAAAGCACCCTAATATCTGCCAAATTACTCAATTTTCATGCCATAACTGAGATGGAGATTTAATCGATGGGGACAAGATGTTCTTTATAGCTCACCTCAATTCTTGGGGACTCTGCCTTAGGACAGTAAGACAGAACTTTCTCTGATAATTTTAAGAATTTCCTAGGGCTTATCTGCACTGCAACTGACTAGCAACTTTTTCTAGAGGAAAGAAATGACCATCACATGAAGTCACATACTCGGTGACTTCAGGAAATGTTTCTCTGCTCCATCTTCATGCTTCTATTTTATGACTCCTCTCCTCAAGCGTTCCTATCTGTTTCCGATAGCCTGTTTTAAGCTAAGCCCAGGCAGATCATTGGAAACTTTAAAGAAATCAAAATGCCCTTTTAACTGAAGTCAATGTTTACTGTTTCAGAGCTATTCTCATTCCAGATGTTGTAACAGCAAAAAAGTTATACTCTTGCCTTAAAAACAAAAGGTTACAAGTTCAAAACCTAGCAGATTTTTTTAATGATTCTAGTTATTATTTTTCTTTTCCTAGTCATTCAAGGTAGAAGGATTTCACCTTCAGGTCCCAAAAAACCCAGTAACATAAGGGCTATTTGATAGCTAGGACTGAATCCCTACCATGTCAGGTGACCAGAAAAATGTATTATTATTAAACAAATTGGTTGCCCATCTATCAAACAAACTCTGCTGAACGAAGAAAAGAAGAAGAAAAACCTAAATCACCAACAACTAAAAGAAAACCTATAACCAAATCACAATATCAACCGGTCAAACACATCCATACCCATGTCAGAGCCCCTTTAACATCCTGGCCCCAAAGCATGGCCTTCTGGAAACCCAAAATGGCAAGGGCTGTCTGTATCTCAGGGAAAGGCTGAGATGACAGTTAAGGCATTTTTCTCAGGGACAATAAAGCCAATGGCTTATCCCAGCAGTTCTCAACCTTTTCCGGGGCTTGACCCCGGCGCGCGCTGCGCAAAAAAAACGAAACAAAAAAAATGGCGGGCCTGCGGGTAGCTTGAACTTTCCCCGGGTTTATGTACACAAAGACTAATACTTACTGTTGTATTTTATGATTTATGTTGACTGCTTTTTAGTATGCTATTATGATTAATGTTGATTGCTTTAATAAAAAAAATTTAAAAAATGGTGGGCCTGCACCGCGCATGCGCGGCGGACGGCCCGCATCGCGATAGAAAAAAAATGGCCGACCCAAAAAAAGGCGGGCCTGCACCGCGCATGCGCGGCACGACAGGGCGCATCACTCATGTGCGGCGCGACGGCCCGCATCGCGATAGGAAAAAAAATTGCCGACCAAAAAAAATGGACGACCCAAAAAAAAAATTTAAAAAATGGTGGACTGTGGTACTTGGCGACCCCCGTGAAATGGTCGTTTGACCCCAAATGGGGTCACGACCCACAGGTTGAGAACCGCTGGCTTATCCACTCCATCTAATCTAGTGTGACATTCAGAAATCATTGGTGAAAGGTAACCTACCCCACAAGTAACCAGTCTCATGGTTTGCAGGGCTTTAAAAATGAGAATCGGTACCTTGAATTTCACCTGGAACTTACCAGGAGCCAGTTCAGCTCATATAACGGAGATGTTACATGGGCATACAGGTAAAGGGTCAAATGGTGCACGCACCATTATATTCTGGATCAACTAAAGCTTCTAAATACTCTGCTAAGCAGGTGCATTGCACATTAGCAATAGTTCAGTCAGGAGGCGACTAAGGCATGAGTGATTGTAAGCAGCTTCTCCTGATATTGGAATGAATGCAACTATTGTACAAGATTTAATTGTGCAAAGGTCTTCATGGCTACAGCTACCACCTGCTTCTTGAGCAGGAGCCATGAGTCCAGAAGACTTCAAGACTGCACAGTAATAGTGCCTGGGAGAGAGTTACTCCATCCAGAGTTATAGATGTAAAACAACTAGATTCAGGGGATGTGAGAGATGATGCCTATGGAAGGGGAGCTGGGGTGGTGGACTACAGTGAAAAGGTAGTTTCCCAGGGAGCAAATTCCAGAAAATAGAAGGGATTAGAGCAGTGATTCTCATCCTGTGGGTCGTGACCTTTTTGGGGGTCGAACGACGCTTTCACACGAGTCGCCTAAGAACATCGGAAAACACATATTTCCAATGGTCTTAGGAACCAAGACACCACTCTTCTATCCGGCCGCCACCACCCTCCTCCTCCTCCGCCTCCAGGGCGCCCTTCCCCTCTAACAGCGCCTGCTCCTGCCACCGCAGCGCCGTCCCGCGGCGGCCATGCCAACTCCCAGCTGCTGGCCAGGAGCCGGGCCAACTACTAGCTGATTCCCAGGAGCCAGGCCGACAAGCAGAGGCTGGGCTGACTCCCAGCTGACTGTCGGGAGCCAGGCGGTGTGTAGTGGCCCTGCCGGTTCCCCACCGACGTCTGGACGCCGACCTGACTCCCAGCTGACTGTCAGGAGTCGGGTGGTGCTCATGGGGGCTATGCAGACGTCGGCTGGCTGCTGGCTGCGTCCTCTCCATCTCCCGGCTCATGGCAAGCCCAGGGGCTTGACACGTGCCCCCGACGCCGGCCCGGGCCGGCTCAGCTGCATGGGCGGCTGAGACGAACCGGGTCTGGGCCGCTGCTCCCGCTGCCGCTGGGCTGCTCCGCTACTGCCGCCGCTGCTGGCTGAGCTGAGCTGCGCCGCCGAGCTGGTCCCCACGCCTCCTGGTTGCCCGGCCACACTCTGCACTGTGCCGGAGCTTCGCCCGCACCGCCCGGCCCACCTCCCTCACCGTCAGAGGCAACCTCAGCCCTCTGGCGCCCAGCGCGGCCCTGGGGCTGGCAGACAGGAGCGACTCCATGCCTCGGAAGCAGCTGGGCGGTGAGGAAGAGGGCAATGCCCGCATGTGCGTCGGAGGCCAGCCAGATGGACCGGGAGGGGAGAAGCAGCTCCTTCAGAGCGGGAGCTGACACTCCAGCCGCGCCTCTCTTGCGTGTGATGAGTCAGGGAAGGGTTGTGGCGGTGAAGGGCTGCGTGGCGTGGAAAGGGGCTCCCACGATTCCGCCACTGCGATGGCACTCAGGAGGCTGGAGGGGCGGGTAGGTCCCGGGGGGGGTGGCTGGGAGAGGGCAAGAGGTGCCAGGATGAGGATGGGGGGGCTCCAAACTACCATCCCCAGCAGCTCTAAAAAGCACTGTGGAAGAGTGGGGAATGCTGGGAGTTGCAGTCCATCACCATCTGGGAAAACATGACTCTCCAAAGATCAATCCTTCCTTCCTTCCATCCATCTCCTTCCCTTCCCCTTCAATCTCTCCTTCCTTCCTTCCTTCCTTCCTTCCTTCCTTCCTTCCTTTCCCCTTCAATCTCCTTCCTTCTCCATCTCCTTCCTTTCCCCTTCAATCTTCCTTCCTTTCTTCCATCTCAATCTCCATCCCTTCCCCTTCAATCTCTCTCTCCTTCCTTCCTTCCCCTTCAATCTCCTTCCTTCTCCATCTCCTTCCTTTCCCCTTCAATCTTCCTTCCTTCCTTCCATCTCCCTCTCCATCCCTTCCCCTTCAATCTCTCTCTCCTTCCTTCCTTCCCCCTTCAATTTCCATCTCCTTCCTTTCCCCTTCAATCTTCCTTCCTTCCTTCCATCTCCATCTCCATCCCTTCCCCTTCAATCTCTTTCTCCTTCCTTCCTTCCCCCTTCAATCTCCTTCCTTCTCCATCTCCTTCCTTTCCCCTTCAATCTTCCTTCCTTCCTTCCATCTCCCTCTCCATCCCTTCCCCTTCAATCTCTCTCTCCTTCCTTCCTTCCCCCTTCAATTTCCATCTCCTTCCTTTCCCCTTCAATCTTCCTTCCTTCCTTCCATCTCCATCTCCATCCCTTCCCCTTCAATCTCTTTCTCCTTCCTTCCTTCCCCCTTCAATCTCCTTCCTTCTCCATCTCCTTCCTTTCCCCTTCAATCTTCCTTCCTTCCTTCCATCTCCATCTCCATCCCTTCCCCTTCAATCTCTCCTTCCTTCCTTCCTTTTATCCATCTCCATCCCTTCCCTTCAATCTCTCTCCTTCCTTCCTTCCCCCTTCAATCTTCCTTCCTTCCCTTCCTTCCATCTCCATCTCCATCCATTCCCCTTCAATCTTTTTCTCCTTCTTTCCTTCCTTTCCCCTTCAATCTCCCTCCTTCTCCATCTCCTTCCTTTCCCCTTCAATCTTCCTTCCTTCCTTCCCCTTCCCTCCCTCCCAACATTTTTGAGCAAGGAAGAGTAAGCTTCTCTAGCGAGCATTGCTATATTGTTTTTGTGATTAATCACTATGCTTTATGTTCAATTCGTAACAATGAAAATACACCTTGCATATCAGATATTTACATTACGATTCATAACAGTATCAAAATTACAGTTATGAAGTAGCAACAAAAATAATTTTATGGTTAAGGGTCACCATAACATGAGGAACTGTATTAAAGGGTTGCGGCATTAGGAAGGTTGAGAACCACTGGACTAGAGGCAGTGCAACAGGGATTGGGATAGGAGAGAGAGGAAGAGAGTAATGATAGCCACTCCCTAGTCTAGTATCTCCCAAAATACATTTGTTCGGCTGGGAATAGTAGGGTTTAGCCTGGAAAGTTTTTCTCTGCTATGTGTAAACAAAGATCTGAACTGTGGCTTAATTGTTACTTGTTCTTAGTCTGGTGTGGACTCTAAAACCCACAACTACTGAGTCTTCTCAGTATTAAGCCCTACCCAGAGCTATACAGCCTCCAAACCCTGGAAAAACACCTTGACAGTATCACTAGGGGAGAAATGAATACTAAATATCAGCAGCATATTGGTGATGTTTAATCCCATCCTGCCAGATGACTTTGTCCACTAGTTTCATGTAGATGTTAAAGAGGATCAGAAAAAAAGCTGAACCCTGAGGTCTAGAGCTAGACCTCTCTTCCCACCCATCCACATCAATACTGACTGGACCTGACCCCAGAAGGAAGAGAATTGCCGAGAAACTGTGCTTTCTCTAAATTCCAATACCCTCAGCTGGGCTAGAATGATATCATGACTGATTATATGGAAAGACTCCAAGAGATCATGGAGGGCTATAATAGAAATGGAGCCTGCAGAGTTAATCCATTAGCATGATCAGTGCCATGTGGGTACTATATCCTGGCCTGAAACCTGGCTGAAATAGGTCCAACTATCCACTTTCTGCAGAACCCATTAAAGCTGCAAGCCTACCACCTTTCAGTAATCTTAACCTCAGTAAGTGAAGGTTGGACATAAACTATCCAGTAGTGTCGAGTTCATGGAGGACCATCTATGTGGAGTGAAACCATCAATTCCTTCAAGACAGGCTATAACACCATACATCACTGCTTGAATCCAGTTACATACATATCACTTCCAAAGAGGACCTGACCAATGGAATGGACATAGACCTAACAAACAGGTGGTAGAAGGACTCTGACAAGTTGTTCGGGAGTCACCAGATTGAACTCAGTTCACATAATGCGCAAAATTGGACCTCAATCACTTCTAGTGAATCAGCACTATTAAGGCCAATTCTGAATGAATCCAAAAGACTTTATCTAGTAGATATTCAACAAAATTCTCATAGTGACTCTGCAATGATTCGTCCAATCTCTCCTTACCAAAAGGCCCTACATTACATGAAAGAGAGTTGCCTGGTAACTGTTTATGGATGCAAAAAATGGCAGAAAAATATGTACGTTTCACCACCCTTATCACCAAAAAAAAGTCCTTAATATAGGCTCTTTCCTGTGTCAGTTGGACTTGTTCTGCATCTTCCTCCAGCAGCGCTTTAGATGTTTCTTATACTACCTAATCTCCTAGAGTTTCTCTGAAAACCAAGGAGCCTTCTAGGACCCTCATACATAGAGAATCCACATAGGCACAAACTAATCCAAAGCCATCATTGCCTGTTCATTCCAAGCAATGATTAGGCCTCAGTCAAACCATGCACTAGAACTTCAAAAACTACCTAGGCTCCCTGTGGATCCCCCACTGGGTCCGTCAGGTGCCTGGGATAGACCAATCAAATAAATCCCCTTCATTGCATTAGAAGGTAGCCCTGGAAAATAACAACATCCCATAACTCCAAATCATGTTAACCACTGCTCCAAGACAAAATCAAATCTAGTGTGTCATCTCTCCACTGCTCTAACCCCCCCCACGATAATTTGGGTCTCCAATAACCTGGATCAGGCAGGAGACAGGTCTACAAGCAAGGATCCTATAAGACAGAGGTCCCCAACCTTTTGGGCATCAGGGACTGGCTCCGTGGAGAAAGGTTTTTCCACGGACTGAGAGAGTGTGGTTTTGTGTGCTGCCTGCATTCCACGGATGGGGCTTTGCTTGTTTCTGCAGACTGCAGACTGGTTGCTGACATGCCCACGGCCCAGTACTGGTCCATGGACTGTGGATTGAGAACCCCTGCTATAAGACCTTTCACAATTGTCCACTTTCACAATTATGTTCTCATATCCAGTTATCTGCAGACCAATGAACCTGGAAGCCTCAGAGTCTCCCCTGATGTGGTCATGGATGAGGAGGACCTTATTATAGGCCAGCCCGATATTCAGCAGCCGAAGAGATCACTGAATCTGAGCAAGGGGTTTAGAACATGGCAGTAATACTAACCATCAGAGCTGTCTTTCCCAGGAGTGATCTGTCCCTACCTCCTGCTGTTATGAAACAATGCACAACTAGACTTTTTTTTTTAAAAAAAGCACAGGGAAAGGAGAGAAAGGGGGAAAATCTGCTGAGTTTGAAGCAGGAAGCTTCTATTTACATGGCCACAGTTATACCTTTGTGCTATTATAGTGGATTCACAGGGGCTGATAATGTTTAATAATAGCATTACATGTGTATGCATACCTACATGTTCTCTCTCTCTCTCTCTCTCTCTCTCTCTCTCTCTCTCTCTCTCTCTCTCTCTCTCTCTCTCTCTCTCTCTCTCTCTCTCTCTCTCTCTCTCTCTCTCTCTCTCTCTCTCTCTCTCTCTCTCCCTCCCTCCCTCTCTCACACACACACATTTACAAGTGTCTCTATCAAAATGTCTCAATCCAGACAGGATTTTGACAAACATTCAAGGCAGGATAAGCACAGGAGAGGAACAGCTGAAATAATAAGTGTGCACACTGTACATCTGATAGAGGGAATCATTTTTCCCTCAAGAGATGTAGATCTTATCAGAAGTTTTATTATAGCTAGTGAATCTCACTAGTTATAAGGTATACTCATTTTTTAAAATATTATTTGTATTAGAGTATGTTTTAGATTGTTTTAACTATTGTTAGCAAATATAGATACATAAAACATGTCTCAAAGACTAAATGATCCAACCTCAACTGAAAGAAATTTTCCAGATGGCTGTAGAGTGAACTTTGTGACCTCCACAGGAATCTTAACTACACACAAATCTCCTTTTTTCACATACACCCATCATAATAAGATAAGCTCATTAAAAAAAAGATAATCACTTTGGTTTGTAGGAATGTCATAGTCCATTAGCACAATAGTGTCTAGAAGTCTGTGGGATCAATTTCTTGTATCTTCTAATGAAAAACTCCTAAGAGCTATTTCTACTGGTCATTATTCATATACTGAGCTAGATGGATTAATAATCAGATTTATTATAATGCAGCTTCAGACATTTATCATTATTAGCTTGCTGAAATAATCTCTTTGAAACTCCCCCTTTACCATTTGTCAGCCTCCTGGCTGCATATTGTTTAATATACTCTGCTCTTGTGAAAATTCATTCCTCTTCCAGCTCATCTATACTTACTACCGTAATGTATACAGAGTAAGAACTATTTGCTTTACCTGTATCTGCTTTATTGGTATTTATACAGTTTGTCCTCGATATACAACCACAATTGACCCCGAAATTTCTGCTGCCAAGAAAAACATTTGTTAACTGAATTTTGCCTTATTTTATGACTTTTCTTGCCACAGTTGTTAAGTGAATCACTGCAGTTTTTCAGTTAGTAACACGGTTGTTAAGTGAATCTGGCTTCCCCCCTTTGACTTTGCTTGTCAGAAGGTCACAAAAAGTGATCACACGACCCGAGGACACTGCAACCGTCATAAATGTGCGTCAGTTGCCAAGCATTTGAATTTTGATCATGTGACCATGGGGATACTGAAACAGTCGTGTGAAAAACAGTCATAAGTCACTTTTTTCAGTGCCGTTAACTATGAACTGTCACTAAATGAACTGTTGTAAGTCAGGGACTACCTGTACAACCCATGTCTCATTACAGATCAGTGTTTTAAAAAAAACAATGCTTTTTTTAAGTTGCGTCAAAATGCAAATGCATTCTCAGAAAGAAATCTACTAAGAAATTCTTTAGGAATACAGGTTCTCCAGCAGTTAATCTAATAAATAGTGAACCATGTTTCCTTTCTTGGCTATTATTTTTAACTGAGGCCCAGAGTTTTCATTTGCTTAATCCTTAGGATGGTGCCACATTTTTTTCTCTACTATCGTTCTGCTACAGCTGGCAAATGTTCAGTAGAAGAAGGCTGCTTTGCCAAGTATGAAATGGCATAATTTCAACTGCGACTGCCTATTGAACAGGTGCTGAACAGACTGCAAACAGATTGGCTGATTAAACGCCTTGCGCTATCTGGGGCAACACAAAACACATATTCCCTGAAAGTGTATTAGTTCAGCGCTGGACCATGGATAGATACAAATACAGCTGCTTTATAATTATGTTAGGATCATCTTCCACCTCCCACATACTCAGTCAGATTCGCTGTTGGTGCACATTTACAATCTCATGGCAAAGTAAATGTGTTAGCTAATGGCTGAATTTTTAAAAAATGAATTCCATTCTTTTATCTCCTAGGATTTCTTGAATGAAGCACAAAGGCAACTGCTTGTAGTAGCAAGAGGTCTATTCACCTGTTGTAGTGCCTCAAAAGGACAAGTCAACAGCATATCATAAAGTCCCCTATATCACAACCATCTATTTGTCTCTAGGTGAGAAAATGATAGGCCACATGTTTCTGAGATTCTTTTACCAACTAACAAATAAAAGAAGCTATTTATACAGATACAGAATTGGATTACGCTAGAACTAATCAGCAGATATATTTTTAAGCCCAGAATACTTATAGTAAGTAGTTGGCATGGTAGACTTTGACTTAAAACTGTAACGGAACTAGCCCAACACAGTCATAAGTCATGGTGATAGTAAATCAGGTCACATGACTGATCCAATTTTATCTTTTTTTGCAACAGTCATTAAGCAAATATCATGGCTGCTGAGTGAACCGATGGTTCACTATAGGCCAGTTTTGCTGACAATTGAAAATAAATGCTGGTTTTTCTGCAAAACTATAATAAAAACGTAATCACATGATTGTGAGACACAAGTGCAAGGCAGTTACCAAGTGCTCAATATGTGGTTATGTGAGCATCTGGGGGAGTGACTTTTGTAACTTCAGAAACATGTTGCAAGTAACCCCAAGGGAGGTCTGTGGTAACTTCAAATGGTCACTAAGCAACCAGTCATAAATCAAGGACTATCTATAACTTAAACATTTATATCCAATTAGAAACAATGTAAGCATAGCAAAAACTTGTAATTTAAACTGCAGAGGTTCATTATTGTTGAACCTTTCTGGATTCATTCTGTTTCATATACATTGGCCATTAAGTCGGGAAGAATATACTTAGAAACTTAAATAAATGACAGGCACTATGATATCATAATATCAGTACATTAAAATTATATATAAGTTGTATCTAATGTGATTAAAAAATAGTAGTATACACTTTTCATGAAAAATGCAATGCAGGGACCTGGAATATGTTTCAGATGGTGTAGGGTTTCCTGCCTGAGCAGGGGGTTGGACTAGGTGACCTCCAAGGTCCCTTCCAACTTCATCATTATCATTTATATTCTTCAGCAAAGCAGAAAAACCATAAAAATCCATGGCACACAATTGTGCAGAAATGCAACTAGATTTCTTTTATGAATTCTTCCATTTTTATCTTAACCTTCATAAAGACATCTGAATGATTTATTCAGTATTTTAGAAATTTCTCCAAGTAATTCTATCCTAGCCTTTGTATTCTCATGATTTAACAATGGAAAATGTGTATGTTCAAACCTTCAAATTCTCTTCAAGTGAAGAACTTTAGTACATACCAACATCTCTTAGATCAGTGGTGGCGAACCCATGGCACGCGTGCCAGAGGTGGCACTCAGAGCCCTCTCTGTGGGCACGTGCACCGTCGCCCCAGCCCCGCCTCCCCCTGCCGCCTCCTCCTCACCAGCAGCTCTCCCAGAGGAGAGTTGCCCCTGAGCGCAGTCTGCACAGAGCAGCACAGCCAAGGGCATGACAGTCAGGCTTCGGGACAAGACTTTGCCCTCGTGCCCTGTCACACGCAGATGATGCTGCAGGGCATGGGCGGAGGGCATGGCCACCATGGTGCTGCTGGCTGCCTGGGCGATCTGCTGCAGTGGGTGGCCAGGCGGGTGGGCGGGTGCAGAGCAGGGTGGGTTGGGGGGGCGGTTTTTGGACACTCAGTCTCTAAAAGGTTTGCCATCACTGTCTTAAATAAAATGGTAAAAATATGAAACTACTAAATTGATCAAAAATGATAAAAGCCCTGTCTTCTGACTGCCTTATCCCCAGAGCAGTTCCATTGCAGTTCAAAACATATACCTCAAGCTCCACCAAGATACTGATCTGTGTGCAAGTTATCCATGGCTGTATCCAGGTCTTTGGCCAAATTGTTCCTTACATTAAAATATAAAAAGGAACATTTCACATTATCTTCTGTATGACCCCAAAACATTATCATCATTCTATCAATTTGCTCTGGATTCAGATGGCATGGAATTTATTTCCAAAATAAATAAATAAATACTCCTCAGTGGCAGAACTATGTAACAATAGTAGATAGTGGTATGTACAAAATAACTGAAACTTTTCACAGCTAAAACTACCGTATGTATCACTAAACATTAGGAGAAGGGGAAATAAGTATGAACTACCTATTGCTCTCCCACTCCTTTGATGTTACTACTCCCACACTAATCACTATAATAGTTTTCCTATTTCGAACAGTCAAATGTAGTACCAGAAAAGAGAATAAAATATTATGTTTTTAAAGGTAAACATTATTTTAAAAGTGGTACTGTGAAGTTACAAACATACACAAAGAAAAGGCTTACCAAAATATAAGCAGAAAAGTTAAAGTTGATTGTGGGTCTGAACTTGGATGTCTTCAGGTGTAAACAACAGTTTTACCCACAAGGCCAGCCTATCTGAAGAAAAAGAAAAAGAGAAATAAAAGAAATGTTGTAAGATTATTAATCCCACATACATTTTGTTCTCTACTGGTTGTGAAAAATCTATTTTTCATACCATAAAAGGGTTTCTGTATTTTTGCAAGAAAAAACAAAAGATGAACACATTGGCCAAAAGATATTGCTTGTTGCATTTCTTCTACTTGTACTGCACAATCAGAACTTCTTTTTATCTGCCTTTACTATTTTTTATAAATAGGTCAAGATGGCAAATACACCTAATACTCATTATTCCTTCTGTTTTCCCCACAACAACCCAGTGAGGTGGGTTGGGCTGAGAGAGTGTGACTGGCCCACACTCTTTCCCAGCCAGCTTTCGTGCCTAAGGGAAGCCTAGAACTCACAGTCTCCTGGTTTCTAACTGGTGTCTTAATCACTGGATCATAGTTTTTTTAGAGATGCTAATTCAAACATCATTACCCACTGATAGCTATTCTTGCTTGCACAATCAGGAAATTGAGGACATTTATGGCCTCAGATATTTAGAATTCTCTCAGATGATTGTTTGTTCATAACAAACTCCAACCCCCTTCGATTGTAATAAAGTGTCTATAAATCTATTCACACTATTTTAATCCATGTATTGTTTTTTATTTTGCTATTTTTGGAATAGATCTGATATTTTTGTTTAGCTACATTTTTTATATAAATTTTATTCGTTTTAATAGGGTTAGGGATAAAATGGGGATGGGATTAGGATTGGGGTTTGGGTTAGGGTTTTTCCAGGTAACATTTTCAATATTTAGCAAACAGCATATTATCTGGGTACATGTATTTAACTAAGATTAATAAATGTAATTAATTATCATAAACAGTATTAATTAATCACTCAGTAGCCTTCTTCTTACTAATATATATTCAAAATTACATGTCACATTCCTTTCTCTCTGACTCATTTTTCTAGCCATTGATAAAAGTTATCCCATGTTCTAAAGTAGACTGAGTCTTCTTTCTCTTTAATCTCTAAAATCAATCTATACATTTCTGCACACTCTAGAATTTTCTTAATTAGTTCTTCTTCAGTTGGTAAGTTTTCATTTTTCCAATATTGGGCAAATACAATTCTTGCTGCTGTTAATACATGTAGTATTAGATATCTGCAATCTTTCTCATAGTTGGCTCCTATTATTCCTAACAAAAACAGTTCTGGTTTAAAGTCTATTTGTTTTTTAGTCTCTTCTCTCCAACCATAAATGTATTTTTGCCCAATACCTTTTTGCTTTAGGGCATGTCCACCAGATGTGGTAATAAGTATCTGGCCTTTGTTTGCATTTCCAACAATTGTTTGAAGTATTTTTAAACATTTTCGCTAGTCTCACTGGTGTCATGTGCCATCTGTAAAACATTTTATATAGGTTTTCTTTATATGGCACTGCTTTAGTTAATTTAATATTTCTTTCCCATAATTTTTGCCACTCTTTTAATTCTATAGTATGTCCAAAATTCTTTGCCCATATTATTGTTTCTTTTACTTGTTCTTCCTCCATCTTTAAATTAAACAGGAATCTATAGAGTTTCTTGATCAACTTTTCATCTGTTTTTAACAGTATCTGATCAAAGTCTGTCTGTTCTTTATAAAATCCCATTGTTTTAACATCTTTTCATATCTCGTTTGAATTTGCAGATATGGCCACCATGCTAAATCAATACCTTGTTCTTGTAATTCTTGTCTGTCTTTCAATTTTCCTTCCTTATCCAAAATATCTTTATAAGTCACAACTTTATTGTAGTTAATTAAATTTGGGAAAGCAAAAGCTTCCATTGTTGAAAGCCATTCAGGTATCTTAATATATTTTTTTTCTTTTATTCTTTCCCATTCTGAAAGAAGTGCATTTCTTATAAAATGGTTTTCAAATTATCTATGTATTTTATTCTTTCCATACCACAGAAAGGCATGCCAACCGATTTGCAGGTCATGCCCCTCTAGGTACAGTAGTCTTTTATCTCTATGTTTAGCTACATTTTTAGCATGACTAAAACCCAAAAGACATTCTGCATTGCATATAGAGAAAAAAAGATAAGTTACAAGCATAGTAAGCAATAGCAATAGCACTTAGACTTATATATCACTTCACAGTGCTTTACAGCCTTCTCCGAGAGATTTATAGAGTCAGCATATTGCCCCCAACAATCTGGGTCCTCATTTTACCGACCTCAGAAGGATGGAAGGCTGAATCAACCCTGAGCCGATTAAACTTGAACTGTTAAACTGCTGGCAGCTGGTAGTACTTGCAGTACTGCATTCTAACCACTGCGCCTCCACGCTCTTTGTAACAATAACAATAATAACAATAACAATTAGCCAAATTTTGGGATGTTGTGAATTTATGTTGGGTGTGTAGGCCAGACATGTCAAACTCGCGACATCACATGACGTCATGCGAACTTTTTTCCCATTGCCGGCAATGGGGTGGGCGCGGTTATAGGTCATTTCCCCCCTTTTCCCATTTTAGGTCATTAAGAAGTATATGAATGTGACAAAGAAAAGTTATTACATAGTACATGTCACAGTAAATAGAATTGAATTATGGAATGCTTTGCATAAATATGTTGTAGGTTGGTTGTTAGATGAAGTAGAAAGGAAACACATGTTAGAATAAAAGCAAAGGCAGAGTTAAGTAATATGCATAGTGAATTTACAATTGAAAGAACTGAAGAGGTAGTTTCCCCCTTTGAACTTAAGAGTAGCTAAACAGGAAAAGAATACTACATGAGCAAAAAGATTAATCCTAGGGATTGGACCTATGACAAACTTAAACTTCGTTTTAAAAAGGAGATATTTCTATAAGAACGTTGAAAGTAATGATGTGATAATGTATGGCTCTAAAACCCAGACATTTAAAAAGAACAAGAGGAACAAGATAGGCTCCTTCAAATTACAGATTTGGAGATCATGGACTTCAAGAACCCAATTAATCAGTCCTGGATTAAAGGGACTGACTGTTTCCTTGAGGTGAAAGTCAAGCACAATCCTTTGGTCATGTGATATGACAAGTTGAGAGATTGGAAAAGAAGAATGATGTTTGGCAAAGCTAAGGAAAGAAATTAAGGGGTGACAATGGATGAGATGGATGTGAATTCAAAGAAGAGTTACAGGTTGTTACTTGAGATAGGTCAAGTTGTCAAGCATTTACCCATGATGCAGTCATCACGAGACAAATTCTACTTGATAGTATTTAACTAAATGTATTGTGCAAACACAGCTACTGCTGAGATCATATATCATATTAATCACAATGTGGTTTTATTTTAGCTTAGGACCTTGTACAAACATAGCCAATGTAATTTGTAAGCCATGATTTATGACAGTGTATTATATGAACCAATCCAATGGTTTATTCAGTAACAGTTAAAAAGTGCATTAGGATAATGTATTAACCCATGCAGTATTTATTTATTTAACATATTTTTCATTCCTTTCTTTAGCTCAAAAGATTTTCAGTGCTAATCTAATCCCTGTTGGAAGGTTTACACTCAAAGTTCAAAGCACAATTACTAATTCTTAAAGTTACCATGCTTACCACTAGCATTTTTAATTTCAAAAAAAAAATATTTACAAAAGGGAAAGAAAAGATTGTCCAAACGTTATTTATTTTAAATATTTATGGCATTTGTATAGCACCATGTAAGATGAAGCTTTGTGAAAAGATTACAATAAGTAAACATAAAACCAATTTAATATAAAAGGCTGTACGGAATCGAAAACAAGATTAATGCAACAAAAATAAAAACTCACAGCAACCGCAGAATAACTTGAAAACTGAGAGATCTCAAGTGAATTATGTACTTTATTTAAAAAGTCTGGGTGAACATTTCCTGCTGCCCAGTGATCTCATTTGAGATATCTTGCTGAGCAAGCTATTCCATGACAAGGTGCAATTAATGAAAAAGCCCTGTTCCCTTATGTAATTTCATTGGATAATAATCATGAGGTGGGGCCTCTGGAAAAAAGCCTATAATGTTCAGATGAATGGGCACTATTATGCTCTGGTTCTTTGTTTATTGGTTTTTATGTATTTTACTATTTTTATGTTAAAACTTCCAGGAAACCTTTTTTATTGGATCAGGCAGTAAGAGCAATAAATAAAATATAGAAATAGAAAATTTTCCAGATAAACTTGTACCAAGCAGTTTAGAACTTTTAAGATTAAAAAAACCAACATTTTAAGCTGGGCTCAATTACACACAGGGATCCAACATTTGTAATCTGTCGGCCATAGTTTGAATCAATAGCAAACTGATATTAGATATTCTGCAAACATATGATTATGATAATCTAAATATGTTATCAGGGTGTCAGTAATTTCAGCCAGGTGACTCCATCCAAATGAACAAGCTACTAATATATTAGTTGAACCTGATAAAACACAACAGAGGTCACTAATATTGAATCAGATCAGAAATCTGAATCTTTGCAATCTAGAAGCAGTAAAACACTCAATTCATACTGATGAAGCCCTGAGAATATCTGCACTGTCTTCACTTATATTTTTTTTGTTCATATTTCTTACATACCAAGATTGGAGTATACAGATTTTTCAGGCTAAGGGACATAATTGGCCTTAACGAGGCAAGCTATAGACCATATTTCAGTTGTTGTTCAGTCACTAAGTTGTGTTTGACTTCTCGCGACCCATGGACCACAGTATGCCAGGCCTCCCTATCCAAAACCATCTCACAGAGTTTGCCCTAATTCATGTTCATTGCATCAATGACAGTATCAAACCATCTCATCCTTTGCCATCCTATTCTCCTTTTGCATTCTACCTTTCTCAATAACAGGGTCTTTTCCAACGAGTCTTCTCATTCGGTGGCCAAGAAACTCTCAAGAGTCTTCTCCAACACCACAATTTGAAAGGATCTCTTCTTCGGTGCTCAGCGTTCCTTATGGTCCAATTCTCAGAACCATACTTTTTTTTTCTTTTTACACCCTTTAATGCCTTTATTTGGGGTAGAGTGTGGTGACTGAATGGAGCTGAGCATTTATTGTTTACCTTCCTGTTACCTATGTGGAGTTCGCAACAGGTATTTTCTCTGCATCCTGATAAGAGAAACATCTGCCATTGCCTAGGATTGAACTCTCAACCTTCCATGTGGGAGGCGAATGTCTTCACCTCTAAGCCACTGTGGCACTGTCTCGCAGCCATACATTAATACTGGGAAAATATAGCTTTTGACTATGCAGACCCTTGTTAGCAAGGTGATGTGTCTGTACTTCAATGGTTGGGGACAAAACTAAAACTAAAAGTTCAAATATGTGCTTTTAATTCATATGAAACACAACAAAAAGTCAAAAATAGAAAAAACATACTGAAAAAATCTTACTTGGAAATTTGTGCACTTGTAGAAGCTGAACAGAATGGTAATTTAGTCCCACAGATTGCATCTGCAACTGTATGTAGTGAGGATGCATATATGATGTTAAGGGAATGCAAAAAAAAAAAAAGTTAACCAAAATAACAATTTTATTGGCTAAAATTGGCTAAATTAAATACTTAAAAGCAATCTGAGATTGATAAACTGAAATTCTTTGTTTTCAAAGAAACTGCATTCACTTCTCTCATTTCAGTTTTCTTTCCATCACACAGGTTTTACAAGTTTCCAATAATTATACAGTTATCTACAGACGCTACCTTAAGTGTAGTTATAAGATGGAGTGTATATAATATAAATACTTTCTCCTTTTAAACAGGCTACAAAAAAATTAAGGCTCTATTTCAGGAACATCTGTCCCTATCAGCCACGAACTGAATAAGATCTCTTTAGCAATGTTTCTAGCAACACATATGGTTAACTAACTGAGTTAAAAGCTCACACTTTTTTGTTCTTGGGAAAAGCTTTGTAACAAGTATTCCCACCAAAAAATGGCTGAATGAGTTTGCTTTACAGTAGTCCAGTGTGTGACTCATCTGCTATGAACTAAACTTAATCTTCCAAATCTTTTAGCTTTGAGCTAAAATTAATGTTACTGTTAACTACAGTAATTTGTTTTGTGTGTTCCTACAACACACTGACCTTCCATTTTATACAATCAAGTGCACTGTGGGAACAAAGCTAGGGGAACTCATTTCTGAGCATATATGTGTAAACTTCCATTATATATTTATTATCAAATGCTGTGTTTATATTTCTGTCCTGGGTAAAAAAGCTCATTTTACTTTGGTTTTTTTTTTTCAATTATAACATACTATTTAAATATTTTTTCAGACATAAAGATCTGTCTCACATATATTATTAATGTTCATTGAGTGCCTAGTGGTGATGAAATATAATACTTCCAGTTGCTAATCATTCTGAATTGTCACTGTAACCATGAGGCTATTACTCTTCTCCTGGATAACACCTCTTCAGAAACCTCTAGAACCGTGGTGGCGAACCTATGGCACGCGTGCCAGAGGTGGCACTCAGAGCCCTCTCTGTTAGCACGCGTGCCACCGCCACCAGCAGCAGGCCCATCAGGCTATCACCGCTGCCCGGAGCAGGAGCCCCACCCAACATAAAGGAAGTGAAGTGGCCGACTAGCAAGCTCGAGTAGAGGTGCTAGAGCAGAGGTCACCAATCATTGTTGATTGGTGGACTGGAAGAAATGGGAGGGGGAAGCATTTTACATGCATGCATGCGCACACGGGGCCGCGAGCACACATGCGCTGCAAATGGGGCGGGGCAAGTGCTTGCGTGATACTCACTACCCTGCCCCGTTCTTGCATGGTGCAGTGCCTTGTATCTGCACCCTGTGGCGTGGCGGCGGCTATTTTTTCACCTTGCAGCACGGTGGCCCATTTTTGTGCCCCAGGTTTTTGCGTGTCAGAGATGGCACTCAGAGGTGCCTCCCTGCCCCCTCCTGAGGACACCACAATGCTGATGCGGCCCTCGCACTTTGTGATAAATAAGTGGGTTTTGGGTTGCAGTTTGGGCACTCGGTCTCTAAAAGATTCGCCATCACTGCTGTAGAAGGTTACAAAGGTTTTTTTATTAATAATTATACCTATTAGAAGCTGTCTGGTTCCTCGCTGATATTATTGTTAGTTATTAAATGAGTTAGATTTTCTCATATTTTTTTAATTTCTTTTGAATTACTCCCCCCCCTTTTTTTGTTTGGACAAAAGAAAGAAGTGTCCAATCTTGGCAACTTAAAACTAGTAGACTTCAATTCCCATAATTCCCCAGGCAGTACTTAATACAGTTTGATGGATTGACTGAAAAGTTTAATTGTATCCATAATAATCAATTCAGGTTTAAGAAATAGAATAAAGTAATAGGAACTTAAATTCTGCCATTGTACAGATCTACACAATGTGGACAGCCAAGCAGCCTTGTACAGCCCACCATTTTTTTAAAAAAGTAATAAATTTAGTGTCAGCAGTGCCACTGCTTCCACCACTCCAGTATTCACAGAACAAGTAATTGGCACTTCAAATATTTGGGGCCCACAAAAAAATAATAATTGATCAATATGGGCCTTTCTCCTCAACATGTTGTGCAGGCCTGGTATACAATTTAGAATACAGTCCTCACTTACTCACTGCCTTGTTCAGCAACCATTCAAAGTTGCAACAGTGCTGAAAAAATAGGCTTATGGCCAGTCCTCGAACCTGTGACCATTACAGCATCTCCACAGTCATGGAATCATGATTTGGGTGCTTCAAAACCGGTGTACATTTATGATGGCCACAGAATCCTACAGACATGTGATCTCCATCACAACTAATGTCCAACAAGCAACATCAGTTGGAAAGCCATGATCGCACAGTATTGCACTTGATTTGCTTAATGACTGCAGAATTATGTCATAAGTCCAGCACAGTCGATGTTTCACAGTCATATGATGTTAACAACCGCATCGTGCTTGCTGCTCACAATTAAGGTTGTGAGGACTACCTGTAACATCTTTTCTGCGACTCAGACTGAGATACAGAGCATCTGGTTGCATGCAGAACATAGTGTTACAAGACATCATATGTACAACAATAAATAATAATCGATCTATGAAAATAGCCATTTCTATAGCTGTTTACTTGAGACTAAACCACATGTATCTCAAGCTGCATGCAACTGATTTACCCAAACATAACTGAAGAGTAAACTGAAATTAAATTTCTCAGGACTAACTAATGCAATTAAGTGTGATGACTGTTTATCTGGTAGAGCCTTTTTAGTTTCCTTTCCCCTAAAAGTCTGGACAATGTAAAAGCAATAGAATATGCCATCTATTCAAATATCTTCCAGTAAACAAGGGGGTTGGCTCAGATGAACTGTATGTGGAAATTAGCCCAGTGTTTATCTTTTCAAATCTCCTGAAAATCCTATCCAAAGCCTATTTCTCTATTAATATACCGGTAGTTCATAATGGGATTTATGTTGCTTTGACACCATATGAAACTCTGTGCAGTGCAATTATGAGTGTGGAGGAAATGATATTGTTGCAATTGCTTTCAGAATTTACTGTACATTTTCACGGCTTGAATGCGTAATTAAGGACAGAGTAGAGCCACCCTTGAATAAATGCCACATGACAAGGTAACAGTCATCCTATTTCTGGAACAAGTTGAGGATTGTGTTAATGATAATTCAGAACAGTTTGAAAATGTAAGTTCAATTATCCAAGCATAAAGCCTGTTGCCTTAGCATATAAATCTTACAATCTTATGGACATAAGAAGAGGCTTGCTGAGATGTGTTGGATTACAACTCCTTTCTTCTCTGAGATTATTTCAACAGAAGCCAGAGCCTCACAAATAAGACATAATGGCAGCAACTCTCCTCTGCTGTTGTTTCCAGCAATTAGTATTCAAAGACACGCTGCTTTAAAATCTGGGGATAGTATATATTTCCAAAGTTCACCTAATTTCCTTTTAAAGCCTTATAAATTAGAAGCTATTATATCTTCTGGCAGGGAATTCCATAGCTGAATTATGCATAATGCATTTTTCTATCCTTAATCTCACAACATTTACCTTCATTATATGATCTCAATCCCAGTATTAAAACAGAGGTAACAAAAGCTTTTTTTATTTACATTTCTTCCATCACACATATAATATATACATGGCTTTTATTCCCTTCTGCCATTCATCTTTTTTGCTAAACTAAAGGCTAAACCATATATCATCGTAATTATTAGGAGTGCCTCTCACTTTTTTCTTGTGAAGTAAAGCCATTATACATCAGAAGAGTCTCACGAGCAGCATCTTTTCCAAAATTAAATGCTTTAAAAAAGAAGAAGAAAAAGCTTCCAGGAATACCAACAGATATGCACATACAGGTGAAATGTGGTGGAGTCTTTTTAAGAAGAGAAGATGCTGCAGAATTAGTTTTAAACGTCCATATTTTCTGTTTGGTAGCCCTCTTCCAAAAAGGGATTCCCATTTTAGAGTACAAACTGACAAAAAGATCAAGCTGAAGCCTTATAATTAGGTATGGTAAAAGCCCAAAATATATACAGATAGCCTTCCATTTACAACCACAATTGAGATTGGAACTTCAGTTGCTAAGCAATGTAGTTGTGAAATGAGTTGTCATGTGACCAGATCCCATTTTACAACCATTTTTCCCACTGTCATTAAGTGAATTGCATGGCTCTTAAGCAAATTTGGCTTTCCTCTTTGACTTTCCTTGTTTAAAGCCAGCCGGGAAAGTCACAAATTATGATCAATTGATTGCAAGATGCTGCAATCGTCATAAGCGAGAGTCAGTTTGCCAGTTTTCACCATCATTGTAACTATGAACTATTTGTTAAATAAATGGTCAAAATCAAGGACTACCTGTAGTAGAAATGTGGAAACTGATA
The DNA here is from genome assembly GCA_034064705.1 of Bothrops alternatus. NCBI lineage: Eukaryota > Metazoa > Chordata > Lepidosauria > Squamata > Viperidae > Bothrops > Bothrops alternatus. The sequence goes on from JARGCV010000087.1 coordinate 9,442,667, forward strand.
CGAGCAATCTAAAAACTCAGATAATCAAATTTTAAGTTTGGGTTCCAAAGGAGATATTTTGTCCCAAATTATGTGAACATTAAAATTTCTGAAAGTCTCATTTTGGCCATAAGGAAGAATATAAAATGACAGAAAGAAACACACAAATACACACACACACACAAACCAGTCTTCCCAAATTAATGCTTTTGGCAATAGCCATGCTGGCTAGAAATTGTAGCCCTGTATCACTTTAAACTGGGAAAGTCTGACTTGAAATTGTTAGCAACAAATTCAAGAATGCCATAATCCAGTGGTGGCGAACCTATGGCACGGGTGCCAGAGGCGGCACTCAGAGCCCTCTCTGTGGGCACACTCACTGTCGCCCCAGTCCTAGGCCTTCAGCTGGGTTTTATAAAACCTTTTTGCTTTAGGCCTCTGCTGTGTGCAAAAAAAAAAAAGGTTCAATCAATCAGTCAATTTCAACTTCTCACAGGAAAAAAAAGATCTTGCAAAATTGGAATTGATTGATTGAACTTTTTAGTCCCACCGTCTGCCGTTACCACCACAGCCACACCCAGCCAGTGGGCCGCACCCACCAAATGGGCCACACCCAGCCAATGGGCCATATCCACCCAGTACCCAACGATGCATAAGTGGGTTTTGGGTTGCAGTTTGGGCACTCAGTCTCTAAAAGGTTTGCCATCACTGCCATAATCAATACTGTATTTAAAAGCTAATTCCAAACTCCAGCAAACAGAAACTATTATTGTACAATAAATTACAGCCAACGGAGAAAGTTTTCACCAAACTCCTCAATCCAAAATGAGTTAGTAACCCAGTAAACTTTTCAGTGAGTGGCTGCTGACTAGATAGGAATACAGAATTATGGAATCACAGGGCTAGAAGGGATGTCATTGTATCCAACCTGCTTAATAAAGGATAATCATACACAATCTTTTTAATCAGAAACCAAGGAAACAGATTTTAAACATTCTTTAAAAAAAACTGCGTACAATATATGCATACAATATGATGTACTTATTAAAGCAGGTGCAGCTTGCTTCAAAGGACCAATTAAAGAGTAACACATTTTGGGTAAATTAAGGTTATGTTTAATAACAACCTTGTCTATAAATTATCTATTTCTGTACACAGTTAACACTCTACTTCTTCCATACATAAGTAATTCAAAAACCTCACGTTTGGCATGATGGGTTATTTTTCATGCCAGTGGAATTTCATTTTCATATACTTCTATGCCAGACAGTTCTTTCTGATTATATCCAGAAGGTGGCCAATCTTAATTTTCAGCAGATTAGCATATTAGGATGCTTCAATTGCTTACTTAATAAGATACTCGGGTTGAAAAATATTTGGATGAGTTGGAAATTGCTTACAGATTTTTGACAGGAAGGAAATGCAACGTGACTCATGGATAGCTTTTAATCAGTTTAAAATTAGAAACAGGCACACATTTCATGCATGAGATACAACAAACTGTGTTTCTGGTTTGAAGAGGGTACCAAGTGTATTGCTGTTCAGAAGCCACACTTTTTTCTGAATTGATATGGATACATGAACAAATATGGTTCCCACCAGCTTCATTTGCTAAGAGCTATAGAGTTAACTCTTGCCAAACAAGATATTTGTTACTCAGTTTGATTCAGGACAAGCTATAGATCTAGCATGCATGAATCCTGCATGGAGATTGGAAGGCATTTACCGGTAGTTAACCTAATTCCATTCAATGTCCAATTCAGAAACAAGTCAGTCTAAACTACACTGTACAAAATGTGACAGTGCATAGATCTGCAACAATATTATCACCCTTGCCAAGCATTTTCAGAATATAATCAATATAAAATGTTTGTAGAAAGTATTTGTAACCAGAAACATTCCAGAGATTTTGCTACTTCTATTACTGTACCTGCTGAGCTGAAGCATATTATGCCCGTGGTGGCGAACCTATGGCACCTCTCTGCGGGCACGTACGCCGTCACCCCAGTCCTAGGCCTTCAGCTGGGTTTTGTAAAACCTTTTCACTTTAGGCCTCCGCTGCCGTGTGCAAAAAAAAAAAAAAGGTTCAATCAATCAATCAATTTCAACTTCTCGCTGAAAAAAAAAAGATCTCACAAAGTTGGAATTGATTGATTGAACTTTTTAGTCCCACCCAGTCTGCCATTACCACCGCAGCCATGCCCACCCAATGGGCCACACCCACCCAATGAGCCACGCCCACCCGGCACCCGACGATACATAAGTGGGTTTTGGGTTGAAGTTTGGGCACTCAGTCTCTAAAAGGTTCGCCATCACTGTATTATGCTATGGTTTATATACATTATATAATTTATTATATGAATAAACCAAAGTAAACTGGATTTGGTTGATCTAGGTTTGCAAAATACGCTAAGCTTCAAGCAAACCACATTTTGCAGATCTCCACAATGCCTCCTTAACTCAAACATACATCTTCGTGACCCAGCTTGGCTACCATGTAAGATCTGGAAGAATTTAGCTCCTGGAGGGAGCAGTGGACATATAAAGGGACGGTGACCATACTGAATCTGAAGCACTCTCGACCTCTTCAGCTCTGATTACTATCCATCTCCACTGAATCGTTAGTAACATATCATTTAATTACACGGTAACATTAAATTGCTCACTCTACCATACTGTGAATGCTTTAATTTTATGGTTGTTAGCAATTTACCCTAATGCTGAAGTAACTTCTGCCCTCCAAACAGTACAAGGGGAATCTGGAAGTCAACAACTGTTGCTATAAAAAACAAAAAAGAAAAGAAGTCCTATCTTAAAGTACTGCTTGCGACTGGTTCACCCAATCTGAGTTTTGAAAAAAAAACTTGATACAGCTCAAGTTATGACAGAGTGGGGATAGAAGGAAGAGTCTGACAAGGGGAGAAAGACTTTTGCAGCCAAACCTGCCTCGTTGAATTATGCATTATGTTGACAATGTTTTCCCCATTTCCAACCCCACTCAGCAGATAGATGAAATAGGGAAAAATAGAGAATGTTAAAAAAAATAGATGAAATAGGTAAAAACAGAATGTTAAGAGAAGCAGAATATTTCATTCTGGGGTAGTCTATCTGCTTAAGTATGGGTGTATAGTATTTTAATTTAACAGTGAGGAAAATTTATTGCCTTGGGGCGGGGATGGTGAGATTTTAAAGTGTACTTATTCCCAAAATAAATCAAGGACAAAACTGGGATACTTTTGACCAAATGAATCTTGATTTATGAAAAATAGTAGCAGAATGGTAAACTATGATTTCAAGAAGTATTTTCTTGACTGGAAAGCTAAAAGAAAAACAAAGCATAATTCAGAAACACTAAGAAAGATCGAGGAGAATAAAGAACCTTTACAAAGTCTAGAGATACTTAAAAAGAGCAGAGGAAGTACTTAGAACAGAGGGCCCCAACCTTTTGGGCACCAGGGACTGGTTCCGTGGAGAGAGGTATTTCTGCAGACTAGAGTGGGCGTTGTTTTTTTTAATAAAGTTTTATTAATATTTTTTAACAGAATTCAATAGTAATCCTTCAACAAAATGTGTTGTTTGAGTATCTTATTCACTAATAGAAATTAAATTTCCAATCCCTTAATCTTTTCTCTAACCATTGATAAAATAGGTCCCAAGTTTGAAAATGTTCTGTTTCTTCTTTTTCTTTCAACCTTAAAATAAGTCTGTCCATTTCCGCAGAGTCTAGTATTTTTTTAATTATTTCTTCTTCTGGTGGTGTTTCTTCGTTCTTCCAGTATTGTGCAAATATAATTCTTGCCGCTGTTATCACATATAAAATCAAATATGTACTTTGCTTATCAAATTTTTCTGGCACTATACCTAGTAAAAAAAAATTAGGTTTATACTCTGTGTTTCTCTAACATTTTTTCTAATTTTTGTCCAATATCTCCTTGCTTTAACACATGTCCACCACATATGATAATAACTACCTGGTTTATGCTTACATTTCCAACATTTCTCTGACATATTTTTAAACATTTTTGCTAAATCTTGTTGGTGGCAAGTGCCATCTATAAAACATTTTGTATAGGTTTTCTTTATAGGAGGCTGTTATGTTATGTTTTATTGTCTCTTGCAAGTCACCTGGGCTTATTGTACATTAGATAGGTCAGAGGTCCCCAACCTTTTGGGTACCAGGGACTGGTTCCGTGGAGAGAGGTTTTTCCGTGGACCGGAGGGTGCATAGTTTTGTGTACTGCCTGCATCCCACAGATGGGGCTTTCCTTGTTTGTACGGACCAGTTTCTTCCACGCCACGGCCCAGTACTGGTCCACAGATTAGGGGTTGGAGACCCCTGACTTAGAATGCAAGTAGCTTTTTAAAAAAAATTGATATAAACAGAAACTGCTGCTAGATTCTGAACTTTAAACAAGTCTACCTTAATAATGGAATGTGAAGGACAGAGTATTCATTAGAAAGAAACTAAGTTGAGAAGCTATTATTGACTAAAGAAGAGGTCCTAAAGCACACAAACAAAAATGAAACATCAAAATCAACCGAATATTGAGTAATTACAGTTTTCAAAGGAACAACGTAAGCTCAGGAGACTGAAGAAACATGGAAATCATGTTGAAAATATGTGTTTAAGAACAAAAGAAGAAAGACAGAAGGGATACAGTTGTCGGGAGTTTATTGTAGATCACTTGGAGAGCCAAAGATACAGATGGGACTTTCTGCATTAGTCTTTCAAACAGGCATGCAATAGTGATAATAGGAGAATTATTCTGACATCTGCTGGGAATCTAACTCTGCCAAGAGTCAGAAGTCCAACAAATCCTTCTCTGCTATGGCTGACAACTTCATCTGTCAGAAGGTAGAGGGGGGAAATCCTCAAGGGGGGCTGTAATTTATTTATTTGTTTATTTTTATTAAAAAAATTCATCAAGATGTGTTAATTTTTCCAATCAACAAGTTGTCTGGAATTTGCTAAGCTAATACATGTTCAATTCCTAATCCTTCATTCTTTTCTCTAACCAAGAATAAAATAAATTCCAAATTTGACAGTAGTCTGTATCTTCTTTATCTTTCAACCTCATAGTTAATCTGTCCATCTCTGCACATTCCAGTATTTTCCTGATTATTTCTTCCTCTGATGGCAATCCTTCATTCTTCCAGTATTGTGCAAAAATTATTCTCGCTGCTGTGGTGATGTGTAAAATTAAATATAATTTCTGCTTATTAGTCTTTTCAGACATAATGCCTAGTAAAAAAAGTTCAGGTTTAAAATCCACTTGTTCGCCCAATATTTTTTCTAACCACGTATATATATTTTTCCAATAAGCCTTTGCTTTCCCACATGTCCACCAAATATGATAATATGTACCTATGTTATGTTTACATTTCCAACATCTATCTGACATATTTTTAAACATTTTTGCTAATCTTGCTGGTGGAAGGTGCCATCTATAAAACATTTTATACAGATTCTCTTTGTATGAAGTTAACATTGTTAATTTATAGTTTCTCTCCCATAACATTTGCCATTTTTCTAATTCTATATTATAACCAATTTTTTTGCCCATCTTATATCATTCTTTCACTTGTTTACTTTCCATATCTAAAATTAACAAAAAGTTATACATTTTCTTAATTTCTCATCTGAGTTTAACAAAATCTTATAAAACACAGTTTGATCCTTGTAAAACCCATACATTTTTACATCTTTTTCATATTTACTTTGTATCTGTAAATGTGCCCACCAGGACAGATTAATTAGTGGGCCTGTTATTTAGGAGCTAACCTCACCAGAGAGAATAATCAGTTGCAGAATTGAAAGTAACTGATCATGTTATGATTGAATCCATGATATATACCAAGGAGGAGCAACACCGGAGAATTAGTCCTGCACACTGGATATCAGAGGAGCTAATTTTGATTGAGGGAAAGATAGATCAGATCCAAGGGAGAAAAATATTTGAGAAGGAGGAGAAATCCAATGAAATGAGATATTGGAGGCACGATCTCAAAACATTCTAGCAGAAAGAAAAATGTGAGAAGTCTAGAGTAGTGAAGAGAAGAGATATGCACAGGAAATAAAAGAAAGAGAACATAATAAAAGAAGAATTAAGGATAGTTTCGGAAATTGAAAGAACTGTGATAAAGAGGCTGAATTAAAGTCTGTGCGATACCAAAAACAATGAAAAACTGTTCTTTAGGTACATTAGAAATAAAAGGAAAGCCAGAGTAGGGTGCAGTATAAGGAGAAAGTAATGAAGCAATCATGAGTGATAGTACAAACACAGAATTTCCAAACTTCTATTTTGCTAGTGTTGAAGGAAAAGTCTTCATCATAGTTCAGTCCAAGCCGGGAATAAACAACATGGCATCTGTTTTAGAAAGAAGGTTGCAGTTTATTGAAGAGGAAAGCCAGACAGAAAGATGGCTCTGGAAGAAAAGAGAGTGAGCACATGTAGGGAGTGGGTTTTTATACCCTCTGGAGCCTTTTGTTTGGAGTTGTTCCTGTGGCATGAACTTTGACCTGAGTCTGATGGTGATGGGTTAATCCTATTATATCCCAAGGGTCATATCCTGCTTCTCTGGGGCTGGGGCTGATGACTCTTAGATTTTTGGTGTGAGGGGTTGTTGATTCTAGGGATCTTTCTTCCTAATCACAGTTTCCTGATTCCAGTCTGACAAGATTATCACATCTGCATAGACTTGGTTTCTGTTTGGGACAGAGGGACTTGGGGGGGGTTGGTTTCTGCTTTTAAAATCCTTTAGGGAAATATATTCTGCCTTTTAAATATTTCCCAAAATATTTCTTTCTCTGAGGGGGCTGACTTCCCACACTAAGTTGTCTCTCTGAAGGAAAATAAGCCCTAACAGGTGATTATTATGCTGCACTGCTGATGTTACCTAGTTTAGTAATGAAACGCTTGTAAAACAACAACCAAGCTCAGAGGGCACCAAGGACCCCCCACAACTCCTAGAGGACTAAGACTAGAGGAGAGCAGATGTCATCATCGCTGTCTTCAAAGAGGGGAATAAGGAAGATACAGAAAACTACAGATCTGTGGAGCATCACAAGCAATGTTTCTCTGTTGCAGCCCCCATCTGTGGAAGTCCCTCCCTCTTTGGATCAGATCAGCACCCTCATTTTTGGCCTTTCAGAAATTGTTAAATACAGGGGTGTTAAGAGTCTTTAGGGAATGAATGGTCAGTGTTACCATTTCATTGTATGCAGACAAATTTGAATATAAGTTGCTGCTGTACAAAAGCAACACTTTTGGATTCTTCAGTTACTATCCAAGATCTCTAGTCAAATTTGTAGAAATTGTACAGTTATATAGGAAACATTCTTGGTAAACAATATATTGGAATAACTCTAATATTATACCTATTAGTAAGAAGGATCTAAAAATGAAGTAAATAAAAATTTAGGGTTTTTTATTGTTCAAAACTTATTAATTCCAAGTAATTATTACCCTGAGGAAAATATCCTGACTATTCAATGAGAGCACTTCCTTTATATTACTTTACCAAGACAAACTATCCTTAAATTTGTGGGGAGACATCAACGTGGTAAAAATTAATATTGCAAGAGAGACAATAGATTGACCTCCTGTTGGACGATTTCTGTGGTATTGTGCCCTCTATCTTTCTGTACCACCAATCACTTTTCTCCCTATGGATTAGTTTTTCTGGACCCATATACACAGATATACAGTATATGCACATGCATGCATGCATGCATGCATACATACATTACATACATACATACATACATACATACATACCCGTATATATACACACACATATAGATGTAGGAATTGACCAGGCTAAGCCCGAGGGTCAAACGCATCATCAGTCATGAGTCCCTGCAGGCCCACAAAAGATCTAAGTTCAGCCCACCTTGAATTCCTTCTACTCTTAATTTCTCTTCACTGTTAGTAGTTCAGATTCCCCAACTTTTTGGGCACCAGGGACTAGTTCTGTAGAGAAAGATTTTTCCGCAGAGCAGAGGAGGCATGGTTTTGCATGTTGCCTGCATCCCAAGGATGGGGCTTCGATTGTTTGAGTAGCCTGGTTTCCGGCATGCCGCAGCCCAGTACTGCTTTATGGACCAGGGGTTTGGGGAACCCCGGCTGTAGACAGCTTAAGTTTGCAATACATCTTTATACTCATTTGAACTGCCTGAATCTCCTGATTTCTCCAATGCATGACAATATATTTTTATATACAGTGTATGTAAGTACATACGTATGTACGTACGTATGTATACATGTGTGTGTGTATGTGTGTGTGTGTGTATGTATGTATGTGTGTGTGTGTGTGGGTGGGTGTGTATATATATATATATGTTTGTTTGTTTTTTGAGGTTTTCGCGGGTGTTTGTATGTAGGCCTTTGATTATTCAGGTTTTCTCCCACGTAAAATTGGAAGTGTCTTGGTGACGTTTCGACGAAGTCCCATTCGTCATCTTCAGGCTGGTGTTTTCAGCTTCGTGCTTCTAGGAGCAATGTGTGGTCATAGCCGTTTCTTCCTTTTAACTGCCAGTGGGGGTATGAACTGATTGGGTGGGAGCTTGGCTGTGCTCTGATTGGATGGGGGGTTGGCTGAGCTCTGATTGGCTGGGGGAGTGTTCTGTTTGGGTGGGGGCTTAGTTGTGCTCAGGTTAGTTGTGCTAAGGTCACCATCTCAAATCCCGCTGCAACGCAGACTAACCTGAGCACAACTAAGCCCCCACCCAAACAGAACACTCCCCCATCCAATCAGAGCACAGCCAAGCCCCTAACCAATCAGAGCACACCTCCACCCAATCAGTTCATACCCCCACTGGCAGTTAAAAGGAAGAAACAGCTACAACCACACATTGCTCCTAGAAGCACAAAGCCGAAAACACCAGCCTGAAGATGACAAATGGGACTTTGTCGAAACGTCGCCAAGATACTCCCAATTTTACGTGGGAGAAAACCCGAATATATATATATATATATATATATATATGTATGTATGTATGTTTGTATGTATGTATGTATGTATGTATATGTATATGTATATGTATATGTATATGTATATGTATATGTATATGTATATGTATATGTATATGTATATGTATATGTATACATATACGTATACGTATATGTATATGTATATATAAATAAATAAAATGTATATATAAAAAGTAAGTTATTTACAAGGTAAAGCATGAAAATGGAGGTACAAGCAGCTTTTTAAAAGAATTACCATATTTATTTTATTTTATTTTATTTTATTTTATTTGGATTTGTATGCCGCTCCTCTCCCCCAAGAACAATAATTTACTTATTTATTAAATTATTTTTATAAATAAATAAACAGCAATAAGTTAACAAGAAATGTATTTGCTTAGCAGAGAAAAGGTTGCCAGATTGAAGCCCAGCAAGAATGTACCCTTTGGATTCTTTCTGAAATTGGCAGGTTTCCCCATTTGGGTTTTTTGGTTTTTTTTTAGTTAATCCAGAGTTTTCCCACTTTACTGGTTTTCAATTAGAAGAGTTGTACTCCTGAATCTGAAATCTGAAATACTTGCGATAATAATCTCTTCCCAAGAATTTGGTCAACTACCGGTATCGCTCAAAGCTTGAGTCAATGAAATTCACAAGAGTTGGGTGTCTTCTGGCTACACAATGATTCCAAACTGATGACACATTTAACCATGTCCAGCTGAGCCCACTCCTCTATCGATACTAAAGTAGATTACACATTATATGTGACTTTACTTTAATACTTATTTTTTCATTTCAAAAGAGTTATATGGTCACCTAATATACAATAAGCCCAGGTGGCTTGCAAGGAACAATAAAACATAACATTAAAAGATACTCTCATTCAATGTGCCCCTCGGTATCAAAGTATTCTCATCAGTCAAACGTTCCCATCTTTCAAAGATAATTTATCTTTGATTTATCTTTAATAGCATACGGATGAACAATCATGTAAGCAGACCTAATATGCAGTTCAAGATATAATTATTAAGCAAGACAATATACAAAGTTGCTAGCAGATTAAGAATCTTATTAAGGAATCTGCGTAGTATATTTGTTACCAAGGTAACAAATACAGTATGATTGTTGATATACAAATGAGTTTATTAAGTAATGCTGATTTTCATATACTAGCCTCCTACATACGCAGATGCACATTTTAAAAAAAAAGATCAAGGCAGTTATAAGCAGTTGTTGCTCCAAAGTAATTTTTAAAAAACATTTGACACTTAAAGAAACAACTGAGGGTAGCCTACCTAATTAGCAGCTTTACCAACCTGATATCTTACAGATGTGTTAGGACAACAATTCCCAGACAAGGAACTTATACAATAAATTGGATAGCTACCATCGCCAGTTTTGGAGAGCTTTCCATTTAATGTAAAATCAATAGACCAGTTTAATAAATTAAGCTCCTTTAAGTCCCACTAATTTCAGTAACCAGATATACAGTAGGCAATATCTTTATTAGGCCTAACTAAAAGTATAAAAATGTTCAAATTTTCTCTGAAAATAGGCAATACACTTCAAAGGCAATTTTTATTTATTTTTATTTTATTTATTTGTATCCCTTTATTGTTTTTACACATAACTCAAGGAGGCAAACATACCCAACACACCTTCCTCCTACAATTTTCCCCACAACAATAACCCCGTGAGGTGAATTGGGCTGAGAGAGAATAGCTGGCCCAAAGTCATTTATAGGGCGTTCATGGGTAAGGTGGGACTTGAACTCAAGGCCTCCCACTTTCTCACCTGGTGCTTTCACCAGAAGACCAAACTGAATATAATGAACTATATACATTAGGCAATATGTTTAAAAAATATATTTCAAAAAACAAAAGAATGAGCAAAATGGTCCAAAGGTTAACACAATCTTGGGAATAACTGAACTGCATCCCTCAAAGTGAAACATTTTGCTTAATAATTATTTGGCTGTGAATTTAAGTTATTAACTATTTTGAAAATGAAAAAAAGATTTTAAAAGAATAAAAGAGTAAAATATAGTTGCAAGTAAGTAATCTGAAATCTAGTAAAGTTGGTGCTATTACTTTGTTTCTTTAAGCTGTCCCTGCAACTCATTTGTTGGAATAATGGGTAATGGTTTTAAAGGAAAGGGATTTAGACAAACAGTGGTATGCTAATATTAATAATGCTAATATCAGTGCAGATTAGCTAGGCAACCTTTCAACATGTACACAAGGAACACAGGCAATACAGTGTAGATGAGGCCCAATTATCTGCAGCAATTAAACTATTGCAAGCCTCGAAGTAAAAATATTTGTAGCAGAAATGCTATTCTATCTAGCAATAGCACTTAGATGTATATACTGCTTCGTAGTGCATTACAGCTATCTTTAAAAGGGTTTACAGAATCAGCATATTGCCCCCAACAATCTGGGTCCTCATTTTACCAACCTTGGAAAGACGGAAAGCTAAGTCAACCTTGAGCTGGTTAGGATCGAACTCCTGGCAGTGGGCAGAGTTAGCCTACAATACTGCATTCTAATCACTGTACCACCACCATAATCGTATTACTGGTACCATTATGCTCACTAGTTTTGCAGTAAACTGAACAAATAAAACCAAATGCGAGTATATTGATGCAAATTTGCAAACACAGATACTACAGGAATACTTCAGGGAGGAAAGTAGGACAGATTTAGTCCAATAATAGGAAAGCCTTCGTGTAATAAATTCAGTTTTATTGCTGTATGATGAATAAAACAACTGTCAAAAACTGTATCCTGTCTTAAACTACTACCGGTATGGTTAGAAAAGATATGCTAAGGCATCAGATTTCTATCACTTAATTAAGATTCATTGCATTACTCCTTTGAAGAATCCAATTAAAGTAACATCAAGAGGAATTTTATAGCAAACCTTAACAAAGTACGTTTGATCGTCACCACAAATAAAATGGGAGCAAAGCGAAATAATCCTTTCAATAACAAATGACAATATATTTAAAAGCAATGTTGTATACATAATGATGTTAAAATGACCCAAACTGCTTTTACTAGCAAATATGCACTTACGGCAAAAACCTGAATAGTAATTTAAAGGATGTAAGACAGCCACCCCAATTAAGTGAGAATTAATGCATGTTTTACTTATTTTTAAATCTTAACTATAATTTATAAAGTGAAACTCCTATAAACCAGGGGTCCCCAACCTGTGGGCTACAGCCAACTATTTGCAACATGTGCATTTTGACTCGTGCGAGCAGTGTTTTTACAGCATTCTCTGAGGGGTTTACAGAATCAGCATATTGCCCCCCAAAATCTGAGTGCTCCTTTTACCGACCTCCGAATGATAGAAGGCTGAGTCAATCTTGAGCCAGTCAGGATCAAACTCCTGGCTGTGGGCAGAGTTACCCTGCAATATTTCATTCTCATCACCATGGGTCAATAGAAGGCCATGGTTAATACAGAAAATTGTCTAAGTTTGGTAAGTCTGAGGAATAGTAACTGTCTGAGGTCATCCAATTAATTTTATGAAAATTGGAACATAGACCTTTTTGTTGTAATCTAACATTCAAATGAGGAATAGTTTTGCAGATTTTATTAAGACACACCTCTGTATTAAAGACTTGGAAACTGGCCAATAAAGATGCAGAGAGATTCAAGAACTTAACAGACTAGTTAGTATAGCATCTTTTCCGGGTAAATCATCATAAAGGAATATAAAAGTTAACATCATTAAACATAAAAAAGGGCAGATCTTACTGAAAAAGGGCTGACAGATTCATTAAGGCTAACTCTTCTTTTACCTTGAGGCTTACTCAGGTTTTGGTGTTTTTTTTAGCATCACTAGAAAGGCCTGACAATTTACTCTTTGTCCTCATCTTCTTGGCTTTGTTTCAATCGCAGGCCATAATTCATGCAATTTTATCCTTCTGTTATCCATGCTGAGAAACATTAGCTTCTCATAAAATAGTAAAGACAATCTGAACAATGATGTCGATGCCAGCAGTCTTACTATTGCCACAGTAAGATTTGAATTATGCTAAGATTTGCTTCTGTGGAAAGTTTCTAAAAGTTTCTAGATCGAAATAGTATTACAAGTTAAAGGAAATCATTTACTGAATTTGTGACCCCAATCTTCAGATCTTCACCGGGTTGCTAACTGACTACCAGCCATAATTTAAACTATTGGTACAAACTTTTAAAATCTCGAACAATGTAGGGCAGTGATGGCGAACCTTTTAGAGACTGAGTGCCCAAAAACTGGCCCCGCCCCCACTCCACCTCCCTGCTCTGCCCCCCATCCCCCGCCCCACCTGCCCACAGGACCACTCACCGCCTCCAGGGCCCGCTGCAGATCGCCTAGGCAGCCCAGCAGCGCTATGGCAACCACACCCTCTGCCCGCGCCATGTAGCATCAACTTCATGATGGGGTGTGAGGGCAGAGTCTTGTCTACGCTGCCTGGCTGCCATGTCCTTGGCTGCGCTGCTCCATGTTGACCATGCTCGAGGGCGACTCTCCTTCTGGGGGGCTGCTGGAGAGGAGGGGATCGCGGGGGGAGGCAAGGCTGAGGCAACAGCACGTGTGCCCACAGAGAGGGCTCCGAGTGCCGCCTCTGGCAACCGTACCATTGGTTCGCCACCACTGATGTAGGGTTTAGCTATCGAGAATATTGTCTTTCCTGAATTAAACCTCTTAATATTTGTAGGCAAGACCCTTTTCATGTTGTCTACTGCTTTCAAAACCTTGTCTTTCTGGTATATGGAAGAGTCTTATCCTGCACGCTGCTTCCAGACTATGCAATGGTCCTTATGGAACTTCTTTAGCCTCCGCTTTCCTAATATTTGTGAAATCTGCACATAGGCTAAATTTAGTTGACAACTGAATTATCTAATTAATTTTAATTATTATATAATTAATTAATAATATATTATAATGTTAACATATGTTTCTAACTTTTTGTATTGTTTGGGGTATTTTATTTTGTCAGTCAATGAAAAGCAAGGTGTAAATCATCCAAGTAGGTAAGTATTTCAGTGTCAACAAACAAGTGAATAAGACAACTTTTAGATTATTTTGAGAAACACCCTTTTTTCAGCAAAGTTAGCAATCTTTGGATAAGAGAAGTAGTCTTGTTACTGTTGAGTTTTAGAACAGGAAGCAGGGATCCATTTTAAAAATAAATGATAAACTGATACAATGAAAGGGCATAAACAATGGGGTCTCCCCAAGGACCTATATCAGGAAAAGTTTTCTCAAATGATCTGAAGTAAGAGATAAACACTAACAGAACCAAGCATGCTGATGACATCAAATTCTTTAGAGTGGATGAAATAAAAACTATAACAAGAGCTTTAATTTAACTTTCCTACATTGAGAAAGAACCATTAAAATGGCTTCAGAAGAGAATTGAAGACTTATCTCTTCAATCAAGCCGGCCTGGCCTAGAGCTCCTCAGGTTTGTATGTAATTTAAATTAAGTAGTTAGGGTTTTAGTATGGGATTTTAATTTGGTTTTTAGTACAGCCTAGGTTATTTAATTCTGTTTTAAATATTTATTATTGTTACGTTTTAAACTTGGCTGTAAACCGCCCCGAGTCCTACGGGAGAGGGGCGGTATAAAAGTCTACAAAATAAATAAAATAAAAAATAAATAAATGTAAGCACCCTATGAACATATAGAGCGTAAACTAAGTTAGGGCACAAACAAAATACTGTATACAAGTCGAGTTGTACCTCAGATGAGAATACTGAAGACCTGAGAAAAAGCGGATACAAAATCGATAACCCCAAAAATACAATGATAGTTCAATGTTCTGTAAGGAAAAAATGAAATATTTGTTAAGTGGTTACCACAAAATATAATAAATAGGAGGGAAAAGATGTTTAAAATTAAACATGGTATGGAAAAAAGTAAATAGGCTATTTCTATAATAGGAACATCTGGAGTCACATGATAAAGCTGAATGTGAAATTCAGATCAAAATATTTGCTAATGTCCATAAATAGACTGGAAAATAGACTGATTTATGGGCTATTAAAGACTGCTATTTCACAATAGCTACATTTAGTATGCCTCTCAGTATCAGTTGTTGCGCAATACAAGTAGTCCTCAATTTACAACAGTTTATTTAGTGACCGTTCAAAGTTATAATGTCACTGAAAAAAGTGACTTATCACTGTTTATCCACACTTATGACCGTTGCAGCATCTCCATGGTCACGTGATTAAGATTTGAATCCTTGGCAACTGGTCCATATTTATGACATTTCAAGTGTCTTGGGATCATGTGATCCCCTTTGCAACCTTCTGACAAGCAAAGGCAATGGGGAAGCCAGATTCACTTAACAACTGTGTTACTACTTTAAGAACTGAAAGTGATTCACTTAACAAATGTGGCAAGAAAAAGCGTAAAATGGGGCAAAATTCACTTAACAACTGTCTGACTTAGCAAGATAAATTTTCGGTCAATTGTGGTTGCAAGTCAAGGACTGGGCTGGAAGTTGTAACTGAACTCTTGTCCAGCTTTTGGGCTTTCTATAGGTATGTGGATGATTGCTAAGACCATTGTTGTACATAAGTATTGGTTTGATTCAGCATGAATCTTATATTAATATAGGTTTATGGGAAACCTATGAACAAGCATTAAATAGCACCTAGGATTTTAATCCAATAGACTCAATAGAACTACCAAGATGTAAATAAGAATATGTTTTTCTCTTTCTAATAAGGTACTATATTAATAGCAATATTTAACCCAGATAGTATAATTTATACAAATATCAATAAAAACATGGAAACATTAGTTCACACACCTTATTATAATTAATTCATCAACACAATAATAGCTTCACTTAATAGAATGGATGATAGATGCTGAATGCAGTGTGGGAGAAAAAAGATGACCAGAGTTATTGTGACTAGAATATGCAGATCCTGAATATGAAATATGAAAATTCTGCTCATGGGCTCTCTTAATAAACCATTAAGAGAATCTAAACTATCCTACTGAAGACCATACATAGTTAGCAATTGCCATTATACAAACTACTGTTCTGCAAATCTTTATTAACAGTAGGGGGGAAAAAGAACAAGAATGTTGGGATAAAGAATCCTATTTTGGAGTCACCTCTCTGTAACAAAGGTTTCCATGCTTACCATGAATTTTGAACCTCAGCTTTAATTCATTCTGAAAAAACAATTAGCATTTCTGCATTCTTGAGGGATGAATACACATACTGTGCACTTTTCTTTTTTGTTGCCAGAAAAGCAGGCAAGCACAAAAAAATTAACTTCTTTTCAAGTTTCTGGATCTCTGTCTACGGTATATATCAATACCCAGAAATAAAGGTACGGAATTCAATGTGATCAACTGGGTTGAAATAAGCATGAATAGAATATCAGTTTAAATAATTTGGAGGGCTGTAATGAATGAATACACTACCAGACATCAGTTCCTGTGCACAAGATTACCAGACAATACTTCCACCTTCTCCTTTTTTTCTACTATTAAAAACAATCATTGTTGAATTTGTGTGTAAGAATTTCAAACAGCTAGAGAAATTTACCCTCCTTTTAAACTCTTATGACCTAGATCCTTCACTTAACAAAGCAGAAAGCTTTTCCTTGTAACTCTTTTATCCACCTTCTCCCATTTCTTTTTCTTCCTCTCACCATCTTTCCTTTTAAAGTCAAACTAAAGAAAAACTTTTTGAGGAGTAAAATTCCAGGAATCAGACACGGGGTCTTGTGTTTCATTGCAAAAATTGTCATAGAAAGGAAGGAAGGAAGCTCTATCCAAGTATCTTCCTGCTTGCTGTCCCAGTATACAATATAAAACTTTTCCATATCATATCATCTGCCCTTAACCAAATAAATGCATCCAGAAAATTTAACCCTAAGATCATTTACCTCACAGAGAATTTCAATAAACTCAGTGGGATTTTCTGTTGGGCAACTGTAGTTGGGATCAGGCTCTTTGGAACTAGTGTTAAAATGCCTGCCCTGCCACATTTACCAGCTCCATTATACAGTATGCCTGTGCCTTGGCTACAGATACGCACCATTCACTATATTAGTTGTATACTTACCTTGTTACAGGTACACCTGTCCCTAGATATCCTCAGTCTTTTTCTGACTTCCCACATGAAGCAACTACCGGTACTGTACGCTTCCTTCTTGGACATATACCAACCTCTCCATTCAACCAAATCATCCTTTTTGTACCAAAGATCTACTTTTTCCATGACCCCAAGCATCCTTCCTTCTATTTCCTCGCCCAAAAGCAGACAGGCAGGTCCAAATTCAGCCCTACCCTTCTCTAAACAGGCACCGACTTTGAATCACCACCACAAAAGATGCCTCCCTTTCTTCAATCAGCTGTCTTCAATCCCGCCAGAAGGGGGGGGGAGAAGGGCTGCAGCTCATTCCTTTCATGCTCTAATAAACTTACATATGTAGGCACACACAGAGACACACACAAGCAAAACAAACTCTTGATTTTAAAAAAAGTATTCAATAAGTGCGGGTGCAGCTCTGCCAGCTTCTCCCATTGGCCCTTCTCTGGGTGAAAGAGTCGGGGTTTCTTTTACCAAAAAAAAAAAAAAAGAGGGGGAGCCTCTTATCTATATTCCTTCCATCTATTCTACAACTGCCCCATTTCTCTTCCTTTCATCGCCTCCAAAGGAGAGTACAAGCAGTTGCCTCCACCCCGCCTTGCAAGAGCTGCCTTCCCACCAACCCACTCAACCCCCTCCCCTTCCCAGAGAGCCAGACTTGCTTTCTTATCCCCAGTCAGGTGTCCTAAGTTCCCCAGAAGCTGCTCCCCCTTTTTCACCAGGGGTCCCCAAGACCTTTGCCACCTCGCCGCTCCCGCCCTCCCGCTCCCCACAAGGCTGAGATGCACCTACCTGCACGTGCCCGTCCATAGGAATGTGGTGTATGGGTCCCCGCGTGATATTTGAGGGAGGGACGGGGAAGGGGGAGGAGGAGGAGGAGGAGGAGACGGAAAGTGGAGACCGTAATCTATTCGCGATATTGAATGGCCAGCTTCTTATAAATCGGATGTTGTTTAGGCTGGGAGGAAAAGAGTGTTGTATCTGGACGACGGGAGCGCGGATTTCATCCCCGCTCATTGGCAGCTCCTCCGCCTTCCTTCTCTTCCTCCTCCTCCTCCTCCTCACCCCTCCCTCCCGCGTGTGTTTGTGTGCGTGTTCGCCGGCAGCTCCCCGCCTCCTTTCTCGGCGTTATTATTAAACGCTGGGTGAGACACCGGAGAGAGCGAGCCCGTATCAGCTACCGGAAATCGAAGCCCTGGCCATAAATATACCACAGGAAGTACCACATGCACTCCCCCCCCCATTGTTACTTGCTTAGCCAACGTTTGCCGCCACCTCCCACGGCCCCAACACACACACACACACACCATGCACACATACACACACACGCACACTCCTACGCATACATAGGAGAAGACGCGGTTGTGTGATCAACCGGTGCTCTCTGCCTCCTCAATCCTCAGAGATACTCGCGGGACCCGCTGTTAAAGCACGAGAAAGGTTCCCTCGCCACTATTAGACGGTCCTGGCGAACCAGTGCCAAAACTCTCGTTAAGAAAAGGTTTCCCTGACCCAATGAAGAGCAGAGGTGCGACCGCGTCAGATAATGCCCGATAAGTACAATACAGCATAATGCCACATCTATGATATAAATATTCCCCTGTAAAGGTATAACCGGCAATATGACTCGGAAGGAAGGAAGGAAAAAAAGAAAGAAAGAAAGAAAGAAAGAGAAAGAAAGAAAGAAAGAAAGAAAGAAAGAAAGAAAGAAAGAAAGAAAGAAAGAAAGAAAGAAAGAAAGAAAGAAAGAAAGAAAGAGAAAGAAAGGACTTGGATAGGAAAGCAGGGAGGGTACGTCAAAGCTTTTAAAGAAATTCACTGGAGGAAAAGGGCTGGAAAACGTGAGCCTAAAAGCCCATTTACAAGCGCTCACAACTGGCGTGTTCTTTAGACATCCTGCAGAGAAGGATGATTTTCAGTGTTACGGTAAGAATGTCTTCATCCCGATGGCTACTAGAGTCCCAGATAAAGATGCAGACACCTAATAAAGGTATTTAAATTGTTCACGCTACATCGAAAAAAGAGACACTCTCAAAATAGTCACATCCCTCTGCAAGCAGCGCATAATATAACGAGGTGCCCTCAATGTCATTTTAATAAGCATCACTTTTACGCACACGAGTATGTATGCGCGTTTCTGGGCGTTTTATTAGCGACCTCAAACACAGGCTCCGAGTGTCTCTCCTTCAGATAGTCCCCCCACCCACGTCTCTCTCCGTTTACATTCTTCGACATTTGTTTCCTATGGTGTGCCTTTATTATTATTTCTCCTCTTCTTTTTGCTGCTTTCCCGTTTTCCCAAAGATAATTCATAACCAAGCAAAATATCATCTCAGCTATGCGCTGCGGTCACGGGTCTCAGGTGGCGTCGGGTTGGAGCTAAAAAATAATAAAATTAGTAAGACGGTCACGGCTCAACCTTTCCTATTGTTTTGTGGCAAACGGACTCTTCTCTTTTTCTCCTGCTTTTCCAGCCCAGCAAGGAAACGCAGAAAGCGGGCGGGGGGTGGGGGCAGAAAGATGGAGGAGTGGGAGGGAGGATAAGAGTCTCTTATTCAGCGGCGAGGCAATAACAGCAGCGTACTAAATACAATGCCAAGCAAATGTCCGCCTGTGGAAGAGCAGCTAGAAAGCTTTCCAGACCCTCGGAACCCCTAGCAAAAGGGGGATATTTTTGAATGCAGTATGGATATCCTCTGGTCACAAGAGATTTTTTAAAAAAAAATTGTTCATGATTGAAAACTAGAAAAGTGGGACGGAGAGGGGGAGGGGGGGATCTGGGGCAGTTTCCCCTTTCCTTAGTTATTTGTAGGGTGTAGATCACTGGTGGCGAACCTATGGCACAGGTGCCAGAGGCAGCACTCAGAGCTCTCTCTGGGGGCACGCACTTCAGGCCTCTGTTGCCTGTGCAGAAAAAAAAAGGTTCAATCAGTCAATTTCAACTTCTTGCTGGGGAAAAAAAAGATCTTGCAAAGTTGGAATTGATTCATTGAACTTTTTAGTCCCACCCAATTACCACTGCAGCCACGCCCACCCAATGGGCCACACCCACCCAACGATGCATAAGTGGGTTTTGGGTTGCAGTTTGGGCACTCGGTCTCTTCGCCATCACTAGTGTATCATCAGGAGAGGTAGTGTTGCTGCTTGTTGAATAGCAATTGCAGAATATCCCTCTTTCGCTCAGACCACATGTTAAGGTGCCACTTGAAAAGAAAAGTGCAGTTTTGACTCCTGGACTAAAAAATAAAAATAGGATCTAGGTCACCCAAAAGAGGAAGGACAAAAGATGACAGGCGTGTCTACCAACATTTGCAACTGCTGGGTTGATACATTTAAAAAAAAAAAGACATGGATTCAAAATTTACATCTGCTGCTTTTCTATAGAGAGATAATTTTGAGAGCAATACAGGACATATATGTAATAATGATTGCCACTAAACAATAAATCTTCAGAAGTTATGGGTGCTTCATCATGGGGGCGGGGGGGGGGGTTAAGAAGAGATTGGACAACTATTTGCCTGAAATGGTATAGGGCAGGAGTCTTCAAACTTGGCTCTTTTATGACTTGTGGACTTAGCTCCCAGAATTCCTTGGCCAGCATCCCTGGCTGAGGAATTCTGGGCATTGAAGTTCACAAGTCATAAAAGGGCCAAGTTTGAAGACCCCTGGTATAGGGTCTCCTGCTTGAGCAGGGGCTTGAACTAGAAGACGTCCAAAATCCCCTCCAACTCTTATTATTCTGTTATCTTCTCAGTTTACTATTCAGCTAGATTATCAGTGGCTTCTCTCCTTTTTCCTCGTTCTGTTTATCAGCCCTTCTTCCCAAAGATATGTGGTCCCCTTTGTTGATCCCTCCTCTGCTTCTCTTACCTTTGTTTCCATGCTCTGAAGTCACCTGGATTCCCTCCAAGGCAAAGTTGAATGGATTTTACACACTTTGATGATGTCTTTGGAAGTGTTGGACTTGAGGGGGAAAAATCCTTATTTTAACAATGGCATACTTAAAACTATATTAAGGCCACTTCAGATATCATCCACTCAGGCTATTTTTGGTAAGGAAAGAAAATATAAAATGTATGCAATCAAGCTAAATTTCAGGATATAAGAGATATTTGAGGCTGTTTGATTTTGAAACCCTTACTTTTTTTAAAAAAAAATTCTATTTAAGATAAATAAGGAAATAAAAAATGCTATCAGTATGTCACTTCTCTGAAAGTGACTTTCCCCCTTTTTTTAATAAATCCAAGTCCTATCATTAAGTGGTGAGGTGATTATTTACACTATTGTATTTTTATTAGATGAAGAAAGGTGCTTGTGAATTTTTTTCTTGTATCAAAATACCAAAATACCAAAACTTTGGCTACTTGGCCTAGAAGACTAAATAGGAGTATCATTTACTGTTCCTTTGTAGGCAGGGGAATATCTTTGTCTTAGATTCTAAACTTTCACCCCCTTATACCTCTGTCCTAGTATTACATTTCTTTGTGAATAACTTGATTCACAATCAAAGCTCAAGAAACCCGCTGGCTGATTTGTTCAGTAAGCATAACAAAGGTAGTCCAAATTCATGGACTGTCTCAAATATAGGGAGTTTAGTCAAGCTAGTACCAAAATTTTAAAATTAGAAACATCTGGCAATCTTTCCCATTACTTAAATTTTGAGAAGACTGAAAGCAGAGCCTTTGCCCTTTTTTCAAATAGACACTAAATATTCTCTCCATCTTTGTGGATCCATTGAGATTGGTTTTGATTCTGAACAGAAATTGTTTAGAAGATGCAATGTTGGAAAGCCATTCTTGTGAAGCTGGATTTAAACAATTCTCCCTTGCTGTCTGAAAAAGGCTGTATTGTGAATCCTTAACATAACATCACCACTAAAATCCCAAAGCCCAGCAGTCCATCTTGCTTTGATACTTCCAGATAGAGGTCTTGAAATACAGTATTATTAATCAAAAGACATTGCAGAGATATTCCTCTTTTTCTTTGTTCTCTTTGGAAAGAGCAGAAATGTAATAGATAGTAGAAAAGAGCAAAAAGAATTAGAAATGGAAGTTGATATCATATGGATTTCACCTAAAATGCTGGACCAGCGGTTCTCAACCTGTGGGTCGCGACTCTTTTGGGGGTCGAACGACGCTTTCACAGGGGTCGCCTAAGACCACCGGAAAACACATATTTTCGATGGTCTTAGGAACCGAGACACTAGTGAGAATTTCCGCTCAAGGCTAGCTCCGCCAGCCAGCTCGGGCAGACAGGAAAGCAGACGCCTCAGCAGCATGGCGGGGCTGTGCTACCCATCGCAGAGCAGCTACTGCTGCGTCGCCACGGCTATGAACCTTCTGCTCGGCGTCTTTCAGGTCCTCTTGCCTGGCTTCTGTCTGGGAGAAGCGCACGGCCAAGGTAAAACAAAAAGGCTGGTGAAATACTCCCGAGGGGTAGCGTCGATCTGTAGCAGGAAGTGAATGGGCAGGTGGGTGGGTAGGGGTCGACCAGAAGGGAACCGGGTCTGATAAGGGCGAAAGTTGAGTGAGGTTTTTCCCCTCACCCCTCTCTCCGCCTGCCTTTGTGCAGCGGCGTCATTGGCTGCTGCCTTCCCAGTCGCCGAGAAAGGGGAAAAAAAGAGCTGTGAGCGAGTTCCCCTTTCTGCCTTGTTGCTTAAAACTTTTTTTTTAAATGACTGCTCGTTCAGAACTCCTCGGGGCTTGTTTGCACGAGCTTGTGGCAGATCAGTAAATAAAGGGGTGGGGGAGCCAAACCATCCAAGGCGTTTGCACCCTGAATGTGTGGATGCTGCTTTCATGACTTGCTACCACCGCCCCCTCTTCCCGCCCTGCTCTAGCAACGCGCTGCTGCTGCTGCTGCTGCTGGCTGAGCTGAGCTGAGCTGCGGCATCGAGCCGGTCCTCACGTTTCCTGGTTGCTCAGCCGCACTCCGCCCCCGGCTGCCCTCTGCGCCGCAGCAGAGCCTCCCCCGCACCGCCTGGCCCACCTCCCTTGCTGTCGGAGGGCATCTATGTGTGTCTCCAGATCTTACTGGACTGCCATCTCCAGCAGCCCTAAAAAGCACTGTGGAAGACTGGGGAATGCTGGGAGTTGCAGTTCATCACCATCTGAAAAAACATACTCTCCAAACATCCTTCCTTCCTTCCTTCCTTCCTTCCTTCCTTCCTTCCATCCATCCATCCATCCATCCATCCATCCATCTCCTTCCCTTCCCCATCAATCTCTCCTTCCTTCCTTCCTTCCCCCCTCAATCTCCTTCCTTTCCCCTTCAATCTTCCTTCCTTCCTTCCATCTCCACCTCCATCCCTTCCCCTTCAATCTCTCTCTCCTTCCTTCCATCCATCCATCTCCTTCCCTTCCCCTTCAATCTCTCCTTCCTTCCTTCCTTCCTTCCTTCCTTCCTTCCTTCCTTCCTTCCTTCCTTCCTTCCTTCCTTCCTTCCTTCCTTTCCCCTTCAATCTCCTTCCTTCTCCATCTCCTTCCTTTCCCCTTCAATCTTCCTTCCTTCCCTCCCCTTCCCTCCCTCCCAACATTTTTGAGCAAGGAAGAATAAGCTTCTCCAGTGAGCATTGCTATATTGTTTTTGTGATTAATAACTATGCTTTATGTTCAATTCGTAACAATGAAAATACACTCTGCATATCAGATATTTACATTACTATTCACAACAGTAGCAAAATTACAGTTATGAAGTAGCAACGAAAATAATTTTATGGTTGGGGGTCACCACAACATGAGGAACTGTATTAAAGGGTCGCGGCATTAGGAAGGTTGAGAACCACTGTGCTGGACATAAGGCACATGCAATTGCACAATAGAAGCCTTATATGCCCAAGTTATTTCTATCCTTGGAAGCAAAGAGTAAGACATGTAATCACTATTCTGGCTATAAGAATATTTGTCTAGAGCAGCGGTTCTCAACCTTTTTTAGGTCGCGACCCCCAATCTGTCAAGCGCTGCGCATGCGCGGTACTACCTCCTGCGCCGCGCATGCGTGGTGCTGCCTCCTGTGCCGTGCATGCATGGTGCTGGCCCAGCCCAAGTGAGGTAAGCCACCCGCCGGGCCCCACGCCGGGCCCCACGTGCACCAAAAACTCTCCCTGTGCCCGCCGCTGTCCTGCTAGCCTTGCCTTCGCTGCCGCCCATTTGGGGCGGCAGCAGGCAGGCCCAGGCGCTCCTGGGCGGCAGCGACGGCGCAGGGCGACCACGGGCTGGGCCACCAGCTGGCCCAGCCCAAGGGAGGTAAGGCACCTGCCGGGCCCCATGCGCGCCAGCTGCCCTCCCTGCGCCCGCCAGCCTCCCACCTCCCACCCCTGGCCGTCTTTTACTTACATTTTTAGTAGTTGCTCAGCAGGGAGGGGTGGAAAGTTCCGGACCGCTCACTTTTGCTGCAGACAACTTGCAGCCCCGTTTGCAGACTGGGACTTTTGGCGGGCTCAGCAGGGCAGAGACAGCCTGGACAATTCCTATTGGCTTTTGAAAGCCAATAGAATTAGACTCTATTCAAGAGAGTCTATTCGATTGGCTTTCAAAAGCCAATAGAATAAGAGGGAGTAGCACAGCTAAGGAAAAGGGGGAAAAAATGGCAGACTGCGTTGTTTGGCGACCCCCGTGAAATGGTCGTTCGACCCCAAATGGGGTCGTGACCCACAGGTTGAGAACCGCTGATCTAGAGGCTAGTTTCTGTTCTTAAGCAAAGGACAATGGTCTTTTACACACACAAATATACACACACACACACAAACCCCTTCATTTTTAAGTGATTTACAGATTGGACAATAATCTCTATTTTAATAGTCTTCTAGACAAAATACCTCCTTTCTCTCAAAGATCTTCTCTACAAAAACTCATGTAGGCCAAAACATCTCATCACAGGGTGGGTCAAGCAGCATATAACAAGCATGGGATCACAGCAGGCATGAACGAAAAAAAATGGCCTTCCTTTGCCATGGCACTGAGGAAAATCTTAGTAAGAATTTGTGAGTAAATCCCAATTTTTCTACCTTAAATAAAATTAATGAGTTTATAGAATTATTCTAGGTGGAGGAATAAAATACTTTATGATCCTATAAATAATTTTTATTTATTTATTATCTGACCTTTATTATTTTTACAAATAAATCAAGGCAGTGAATACACACAATACTCCTTCCTCTTCCTATTTTCCTCACAATGACAACCCTGTGAGGTGGATTGGACTGAGAAAGAGGGAACTGGCCCGAGGTCACCCAGCTGGCTTTCATAGCTAAGGCAGGACTTGAACTCACTTTCTAGCCTGGTGCCTTAGCCACTAGATCAAACTGGCAGCCCTGCCTTTAGGTAGACAAAAGTATTTTCACACCTAGTTCTAGAGATCAGCAGGAATAAGGTTACTAGTTAGGTCAAAAGCAAGGAAGATACTGACTATTGAAAAGGAGGGCCAGTGAAGGGAAAAGGAAGACAGTTGAAATTCCTTGTCACCCGTGATAAAAAATATAACAGCAAAAATGTACTTAGGCTTATATACGTATGAACTTACTTTTCCAGCATCAGAAAAACTAGTTTCTCAATTGCAATATTTCCCCCCCAAAAAATTCTTTATTTTTAAGAAGGTATGCTAGTGATAATATAAAACCAATGATGCTGGTTTTCATGTGATCTGCAGACTCCACTGATCATAGATTTGAAGGTACTCAGAGTGTAGTCCTCAATGGAACCGCATCTACATGGAGGGAAGTGTGTAGTGGGGTGCCCCAGGGCTCTGTTCTGGGCCCGGTGTTCTTCAACATCTTCATCAACGATTTGGATGAGGGGATAGATGGGGAACTCATCAAATTTGCAGACGACACCAAGCTGGCAGGAATAGCCAACACTCCAGAAGACAGGCTTAAGATACAGAAGGATCTGGACAGACTTGAACACTGGGTACTATCTAACAAAATGAAATTCAATGGTGAAAAAAGCAAGGTTCTACATTTAGGCAAGAAAAACCAAATGCACACGTACAGCATAGGTGGCATCTTGCTCAATAGTAGTAACTGTAAGAGGGACCTTGGAGTCCTAGTAGACAATCACCTAAATATGAGCCAGCAGTGTGCTGCAGCTGCCGAAAAGGCCAACACAGTGCTAGGCTGCATTAACAGAGGGTTAGAATCAAGATCACGTGAAGTATTAATACCACTTTACAATGCCTTGGTAAGGTCACAATTGGAATACTGCATCCAGTTTTGTCACCGCGATGTAAAAAAGATGTTGAGACTCTAGAAAGAGTACAGAGAAGAGCAACAAAGATGATTAGGGGACTGGAGGCTAAAACATATAAGGAACGGTTGCTGGAATTGGGTATGTCTAGTTTAACGAAGAGAAGGACGAGGGGGGACATGATAGCAGTATTCCAATATCTCAGGGGCTGCCACAAAGAAGAGGGTGTCAAGCTATTTTCCAAAGTGCCTGAAGGCAGGACAAGAAGCAACGGGTGGAAACTTAGCAAGGAGAGAAGCAACCTAAGTTCTGTCAGAAGAAACTTCCTGACAGTTAGAACAATTAACCAGTGGAACAACCTGCCTCCAGAAGCAGTGAATGCTCCAACACTGGAAGTTTTAAAGAAGAAACTGGACAGCCATTTGTCCAAAATGGTATAGGGTTACCTGCCTGAGCAGGGGGTTGGATTTGATGACCTCCAAGGTCCCTTCCAATTTTATTATTATATCACATGTTGACAGTCCCTCCCTTAGATTAATCTTCTTAAACCTGTGGTCCTTAGTTATGATGGACTTTTTATTATTTATTTAGAAAATTTATATACCCTCCTACTCGCTCACAGCAACTCTAATATCCATCCTTGCAATTATTCTGCAAGGTGGAATTGATTGGGGCATAACTCAACACATTTGGGGAAAGTTGCTATGAAGAAAACCTCATCCTTTAATGATGCTCTCTCTCTTTCTCTCTCTCTTAGAAAGGTAGCATTTTATGTTAAAGGGGGGGAATCCTCGGCAAGATGAATATGTTTCATATCAGGTCACAGTCTTCTCAAGCTGAATGTTCAATAGTTAAAATTATGTTCAAGATAAAAGTGGGAAGGAAGGAAAAAGATGGGAGAGAGGAGAGAAAGAGAGGCACTTTGATGGTATATACTGCACGTACTTTGCATATCTACTGAGAAGAGATTTGCTATTGTGTTTTTTCTTTTTTTAATTCACAACTTTCGCTGCCTTATAATCTTAGAAGCTGTAGTAAGTTGAACTCTCTGTAGCGTATCTTTCAGGATTCATTGATTTGGTTTATTCTTTATGAGATTGGTCGATCTTCCAAGGAAAGGCTGAAACTTCCAACTGTGCACCTTTTCAATTATATTGTCAAGATATTCCATTATATCAATTACTTCATTTCTCTTACATTTTCTACTTGTGAAGCACCAGAAGTGACCAGCATAAATGCCAAGTGAGGTGCCACTTGGAAGACAGGTGGAGGCAGAATAATAAAATATCTACCAATTTGCACACAAGAACACTGATAAAATACACACAGGAAAAAGAAAACCCAATAATGTTGTTTAAAATAATCCTATTTTTTAATGAATACTATTGAAAGTGGTATTCTGGAATTGTAGCATGAATTTTGCCCCCTTTTTTTATTCCTTTGCTTAAAGTGCATCTTTTTAAATATCTAAAATTAACTTTGGGGCAAGTATCAATTTAGTCGGTATACTTTTCTCAAAGGTTTTATCAATACAGATAGATAAAATTTTAAAAAATGTTATTGAAATGAAAGAATAGAAAAGGAACTGTTTAATTTCTGTTTTTTTTTTCTAGGTATGTTTGAATTCAGAGGGCACCATAAACTCACAGAACAGAGGAATGGAATCAAAAGATTTATTTTCCATCACAGGTAAGTTGTTTCTTCCTAGGCTTCCATGCTTTCTAGATATTGTGTTGTCATCCAATATATAAAAAAAGAAAGACTGGGAAAAGTTGTTCTAATATATTTTTAGTCAAAAAAACAACATATTCTTTTTGCTTTTAAATTGATCCACAAGAAGGGGTGAACAATAAACACATTAACCAGCGAAAGAAAACTTTATCAATAAAGTCTAAACTGGAAGACGTTTGGGGCAATAACGCTTGGCAGCAAAAGAATAAGTAACCTTCTCTTTTTCCATCTGAGAAATACTGCACTGCACTCCTGGATTTCTACTATGAGAAATAATAATAGTCGCTAAAATAATAATTCATGTCATGATAACGACATTTGCACAGCGACATTGTGCTGTGTATTTCTCCGCTTGCCACCATTCCTTCCCTGGTGGATGCCTATGGCTACATTTTTTATATATTTCACCACCACCACCTAATATGGCCACCAATGAAGAGTGAATAATCCTCTGGAATTCATATGCAGGTTGCAAGCCCATTGAAGTTATTTTTACAATCGCTCAATCTATATAAAAAATGAATTGATTGAATAGATACATGGTTGTGCCTACAGGAACTCATAGGCTAGAGACAGGGATTACAGACTTCCTTTGTTGTTGTTAGTTGCGAAGTTGTGTCTGACCCATCGCGACCCCATGGACAATGTTCCTCCAGGTCTTCCTGTCCTCTACCATCTTCTGGAGTCCATTTAAGCTCACTCCTACTGCTTCAGTGACTCCATCCAGCCACCTCATTCTCTGTCATCCCCTTCTTCTATTGCCCTCAATCTTTCCCAGCATCAGGCTCTTATCCAGTGAGTGCTTCCTTCTCATTAGGTGGCCAAAGTATTTGAGTTTCATCTTCAGGATCTGGCCTTCTAAAGAGCAGTCAGGGTTGATCTCCTCTAGGACTGACCGGTTTGATCCCCTTGAAGTCCAAGGGACTCTCAAGTTACAATTTAATTTCTTCCTTGGATATTTCCTGGAAGCAACATGTTTTCTAGCAAGAGTTTGCCATTGTGAGTACATTAGTCATACCCACAAAGGTTGTAACTGCCTCCTTGGTCATATGGGCAAGCATGACTAACATTTCAAAATTCTTCTCACACAGAATTCACACACATAACTCACTATTCAAAAGAGGGACTTTTTTTTCCCCAAAGTTCCAAAATAAGAAATAACTGGAATGAGTCAGCAGTGACACCTGGTGTTAGCATTGGGTTCATGCAGTGATCTCTCCAAAAGAATGCATTTATTCCTTCTTACGGCTAATAGGAACCGACTAGAATAAAAGGCAGAAAAATTATCCACTTTTATTATAGGTAGATGGTAACCAGAAAAATAAAAGGTATATATTACCCACATCTCAAAACACATTATTCTTAAAAACAAAAATAAAAAAACAAGGGATGACGCTTTGAGGATTATGTCCTCAATTGTTTTCCTCTTCCAAGGAATGAACA
Organism: Bothrops alternatus; assembly: GCA_034064705.1. Classification (NCBI taxonomy): domain Eukaryota; kingdom Metazoa; phylum Chordata; class Lepidosauria; order Squamata; family Viperidae; genus Bothrops; species Bothrops alternatus. The sequence continues at coordinate 9,472,094 of JARGCV010000087.1, forward strand.
ATGATTTCCCTTGTTGACAGCTATGCCTACTGTAGCTTTTCACCTTCTCTTACATTTGAACAGCTACAAGTTTATTCGTGCAGGATCAGAACTCTAAAATTTGTTTCTGTTTCATAATAAAAAAAACTAATTTGTGCACTTTCTCTAGTCTAGTGCTTCAATGAGTAGTTAACAAATAAAACTGTGAGAAAGAAAAGGCATTACTTTCCTGCCAAATGTTGCCCCCCCCTCACCTCCCCAGCCAATGGCCACAAAGCATGGCAATGAAAATCAGGGTTTCAAAGAGTTAAGTTCTGGTGGGACTGTAGTCCAAGCCACCCACAGAAGCTCTGATTGGGATTATCTGTCATAAAAACATCCATAGAATTAAAAAAAAATTCCCAAGGAAACAATAATGATAGACACAAAGTCCACGTAATAGACTTAGTTAGCTAGAGAGACCAGACTTTCTCAAAACTTTTTACCCTCAAAATAAATTTCAGAGAACCTCTGCTTAACAATTATCTTATCTACAATTCATGGTATATCAAACATCAAAACACAGTGTTGCCTTTTTTCTGTCACGATTTCTTGCACAACTCCTTGTGAGTTGAGAAAGGTTGATCCAGAACCTCACCATTAAAAATAAAAGGTTTTCTTGCAATACTGGGGCCTTCTGAGACTCCACTCTCATCTATTGATTGTTCCTAGATAGAAAAAAAAAAAAGCTATTTTCCCAGCCCTTTCCACAAAGAGAAGGTTGGGAACTGCCTAAGGAAACATAGTGTGGCTTCAAGTTCAAAAGACAGCTGAAGGCTACTTTACAATCCTTAAGTTCACCTTCCATCAGCTACTTTGTAGAGTTTTATCCAGTGGAGCTTGTTCTGTCTTATTTTGATTTTGCCAAACAATTTGGAGTGGTATAATGCCCAACAAAGCTTTATTATTATTTATTTTGATTTTGTTGCAAGTCTGAGAATGGAGAAACTTATTTTCTTTACTCTAAATAAAAACAGTATTTATTTATTACAAATAAACTACAAGCAGAGGTACAGGTTGACCAAGATACAGTATAGGACTTACTGCAGCTTTTTCTTCATATGATAGACAGACAGATAGACAGACAGATAGTGTGTGTGTGTGTGTGTGTGTGTGTGTGTGTGTGTGTGAGAGAGAGAGAGAGAGAGAGAGAGAGAGAGAGAGAGAGAGAGAGAGAGAGAGAGAGAGAGAGAGAGAGAGAGAGAGAGAGAGAGAGAGAGATTTTGAGCATTGACTCTGGGTGATTTTAATTTTCTTAGCAATTTTTGGAAGTGGGTTGCCATTGCCTCCTTCTTAGGGCTGTGATGAAGTGACTGGCTCACGTTCATCTATCTGATGTTATGATCTTAGGTCTTACAGCTCTTGCTTTTTCTTGTATTTTTGATTATTTTTCAATCATTTTCTAGCACTCCAGCACCTGAATTCCCATAGGCTTATTGTCTTCCTATCCATTGTTGATAGTAGAATATTATCCCCATAATAACATGGTCTAACATTCAGTTGTGAAGAAAATAGAGAGCGGTGGAGGTTAAGATCTAAAAGTTCCTCCTAATAGAAGCTCAGAATACATCTATACATTTAATTGGAGACAATAAAGGGCAATCTCATTATATTTTTTGCAGGTGCTAATTATTTCTCTTCCTTTTTCTTTCTCTCGCTGCTGTTTACCACTGCCTCTCAATTCACACTGGTATGAACTGTTTGCTTTAGTTTCCAACAGGGAAATGGTGGGAGTTGGTCCAGATAAAATCCAGCTGAGAACAAAATATATACAATCACACATTCAGGATGTACTTTATGTTGCAATATCGCGGAAGCTAATAGATTCCAAAAGAATCATAAAAGAAAATATGAAGGGAGGGAATTGTAAACACACACATTCCAAATATGTCTCTTTAAATAAATGACTGGCAGTCTGGCCAACACAAGCATTTTGACTACAGAAAACAACACACGTACAAATTTTAAAAGGCTTGTTCATGGCACACTACTACTATTTTGAGTTAATTCCTCTGTGGAGAATTAGTTCAGTTTATCACCTTTTGCCGGGTGTGATGAGTGACAGGGACAATATAAGAACTGATATATAAAAAGAATAAATGTAAAATCAAGCATTCTTTTATAGACTGAAATACCTTATCTTCATTTAATTTTTCTCTACAAGTGTGTTTTTCTGCCATTTAGTCTTTGTTCTTGTTTTATTAACTTTTTTAAAAAGCCTTTTTAATTTAAACTGATTGCTTTTGAATGATGTTTGTGTGTTTGGATTTTATTATGTACAGTACCCAGAGTTACTATAATAGGTCAGATGGGGAACTATATAAATGTGATTAAATAATTTCTTCCATGTTGAAAAAAAAATATGGAGCATATTCCAGATGGAGTCCATTCAGTTTGCTGAAGCCTTATAGAAATTAAATTAAACCGTGTATCAAACATTTCTTATCCTTCATTTTTTATAACTTCCAGATCAAAGTTTGGAGAAAGCACTTCTATGGAAGGATGAATCATGTGGAAACAAAGTCGCTTTCAGGGAAGTACCTATCTTTCTTATTCCATCGTTTTAAAATTCCTGATTTTTAGTAAGAACTTTCTCAAGTTTTCAGAATACTTCACATGTTAACAGAGAACAATAAACCTGAAATATAGATCAATATTGTTATTTTTTGGCACTGGGGATGAAGAAACCGAGACAGAGAAATACAGGCACTGCTTGAATTATGGCAATCCCACAGTTGAGGCTGGAATTTCAGTTGCCAGCTGATACAATCAGGAAAGCAAGACGTCACATGAGCAGATAACTTAACAACCTCAATTCCCAGCAATCCCTTATGTCGTTAAGTGAATTTTACCACTTGTTAGCAGAGGCCCAGCACAATCCAAGCCATTCCAGGCTTGTTCCCTCTCAGCCCTGAGTCTCAATTAGGTAAAGGAGGGCCTCCAACTTTTTCCACCCACCTGTTTCTAACCCGCCCTCCATCTCTGCTTTTTTGGCTGCCTTACATCCAGTCCCATGCAGCAAGCAGTCCCAGAACTTCAGGGCACTGGGACTGCTTATCACACCCCAGGAAGCTACAGCTGCCCTAGCCCAGTCCCACCCTGGACTCTGAGACCCCTGCCACCCCAACTGGCCTTCACTACCTTCTTGCTCCTGCTGCTGACAAGGCTGGCTGCCATCCAGACTGAGGGTTGGGCTTTGTGTTAACCTGAGGCTCAGGGGCTGCTTTTTGCACCAATGCCCCCCTTTGCACCACACCCTTAGGCTGGATTGGGACTGGCTTTATGATGCAACCCCCCCCAACCCGCCCTAAAAGCAGCCTGAACTGCATCATACAAAAACACCTCTTTGCAAAAAGCTCTTGGACTAGACTGGGGCCGACTTTGCACTAGAAAAGAAAAAAAAAAGAAAGAAATGCAGGCAGTTTTTGGCTCAGCTGGAATCGGATGGGCAGATTTTCATACACTCTCCTGTGTATGAAAAATCACCATACAAATGATCAAATTCTGAATAGTCTGAATGTATTTGTTGAAGCAACCTGTACACCTTCGCAACTGGAATTGTTTTCTTTTTTTACAAACCAAGGGAATCCATAAAGGTGGCCTTTTCCTCATTGGTTTTCTGGAATTTACCTTGGTTTCTCTTATAGGAATTTTGTTTCTTATACAGAGAAGAATTTACACCTACAATCTGAAAGAGGAGGGCTTTGCCATTGATTTAGTCCATCAGGGAACTCATTGCTTAAAGGAAACAAAACATCAGACACTTAGATTGCTGACCCAACGCTTAACATTTGCTCTCTTTCAGTAATGTAGAAGCTGAAGACTGGGGGGGGGAGGGGAAAGAGTGAGGGAAAAAGAAGGTAATGCCATTTTCTAGGTGTTTTTTTTTTTTAATCTTTTAAGATGCTCCTTCAGTTGAGAACTGAAAATCAGGACAGATGGGGAGATTTACAGGTAGTCCTCGACTTACAACCACAACTGAGCCCAAAATTTCTGTTGCTAACTGTTAAGAGAGTTCTGCCCCATTTTACCACCTTTTTGGCCACAGTTGTTTTAAGTGAATCACTTCAGCTTGTCAAGTTACCGGTAGTAACACAGCTGTAAAAGTGAAATCTGTTTCTTTTTTTTTTTCCAGTCTCATAGTCCATCTGTCCATCTCTGCGCATTCTAGTATTTTTTTAATGACTTCTTCATCTGACGGTATTCCTTCATTTTTCCAGTGTTCTGCAAATATAATTCTTGCCGCTGTTGTGACATGCAAAGTCAAATATAAGCTTTTTTTATTAGTCTTTTCTGGCATTATACCTAATAAAAAAAGCTCAGGTTTAAAATCAACATGTTCTCCTAACATCTGTTCTAGCCAAGTATGAATCTTTTTCCAATATTTCTTTACTTTATCACATGTCCACCAAACATGATAATACATGCCTGACTTATGTTTACATTTCCAACATCTATCTGACATATTTTTAAACATTTTTGCTAATTTTTTGCTGGCTTTCCGTTGACTTTGCTTGTCAAAAGTTCCGAAAAGTTGATCACATGACCCCGGGACACAGCAACCATCATAAATATGACCCAAGTATCCAAACCTCGATCACATGATCATGGGGATGATGCAACGGTCATAAATTTCAAAAACTGTCATAAATCACTTTTTCAGGGTCGTTGTAACTTCAAACAGTCACTAAACAAATGGTTGTAGGCTGAAGACTAGCTGTAAATGTACCTCCAAACTGCTGGATTTCATTGGAAACCATAGTCCAGAGGAATACAAACACAAACTTAAAAACATGGGGAAATTACACAACCCGACCTTAGGGTCTAAGCCCTAACCACGTAAACCTACAAATGCTTGCTCAGGAGTCTACATTCAATCAGTGGTTAGAACAATTAATCAGTGAAACAACCTGCCTCCAGAAGTTTTAAATTGTCCAACACTGGAAGTTTTTAAGAAGAGACTGGACAGCCATTTGTCCAAAATGGTATAGGGTTTCCTGCCTGAGCAGGGGGTTGGACTAGAAGACCTCCAAGGTCCCATCGGACTGTGTTATTCTATTCTATTCTATTCTATTCTATTCTATTCTATTCTAAAGCATATCACTTAGAAAATGTATTGACAAACACAATCGCAATCTGTATTTCCACACTTAGTTATTGTTCCATCGATGCTTTCTATTATTAGCTTCTGAAATAAACGAAATTTTGGAAAGAAAAAAAACCCCATTATCTCTTCTCTCGGACTCCAATATTACAAGCAGTGTAATGTCGTGGCATTTCAAAGGCCAAGCACAACCGCTTTGCCCTATCAAGCAGTAGAGAATTTCTGGCCCACAGGGCTTTGCAGTGGCGGGTTGCCTGACAAAAATGTTTGAATGTAGAAGAAGAGAAACGTTTCCTAACCAACATTCTGCTAATTTTTGGTTCAAATGAATATATTGTATTAAGTCAACATTGTCCAAAATGCTGGGGTACAACTGATTTCCTCTACTCAGTTATATATGAAAAGGCACATTTTATTCATTAAGAGAGAATAATACAAGTATTGTGCCAGAAGAAAACATTTATCTACTGCATAGCCCTGGTGGCGCAGTGGTTAGGACGCAGTACTGCAGGCTAACTCACTGCTCACTGCCAGGAGCTCGATCTTGACCGCCTTAGGGTTGACTCAGCCTTCCATCCTTCCGAGGTCAGTAAAATGAGGACCCAGATTGTTGGGGGGCAATATGCTGACTCTGTAAATCGCTTAGAGAGCACTGTAAAGCACTATGAAGCAGTATATAAGTCTAAATGCTATTGCTATATGTCTCCTTTTCTACCCCTGCAGAAATCAGGCTTCTTGTATGTTCTAACTTTAGGCTAGTATTACAACGTAAAACATTTCAATGATATTGAGAGAAAAAATATGCTAGAATGTTTCTATAGCATTTCCTCATTCTGCAGCCTCAATGTTTAGTGAAATGTTTACAAACAATTTTTTTCTCCCATTCAATCAAGTCTAATTCTTGAGGACTGCCTGGACAAGACCCTGCAATTTTTTTGGCAATGTGTTTCAAAAGTGGTTTGCCATTGTCTTCTTCTTACGGCTGAGAGAAAGTGACTGGCCTAAGGTCACCCAGTTGGCTTTATGCCCAAGAAGGGACTAGAACTCCCAGTCTCCCCGTTTCTGGTGTGATGCCTTAACCACTACTCCAAACTGGTTCTCATGCTTAGAAATATAAGTGTAGCGAAGCTGTCTGAGAGTGTTTGCAGGAGCTTGGTTGGGAAGGGAGAGATTGGGACAGCTGCTGCTGGCTTTGGGTGTGGCCGGCATGGGTGGAGGAGAAGATAGAAAAGAGAAGGAGAGGAGAGGCGGGGGCCGGTTGCCGTTCGTCAGGTGAAGGTAAAGGGACTGGGAGTTTTATTTGTTTCTTCGTAACGAGGATGTTTTAAATCAGCGGTTCTCAACCTGTGGGTCGCGACCCCATTTGGGGTCAAATGACCATTTCACAGGGGTCGCCAAACACCGCAGTCCGCCATTTTTTGGGGGGGGTCGGCCATTTTTTTTTGGTCGGCCATTTTTTCCCCTTTCCGATGCGGGCTGTCGTGCCGTGCATGTGTGATGCGGGCCCGCCATTTTTTTTAGTCGGCCATTTTTTTTGGTCCGCCATTTTCCCCCTTTGCGATGCAGGCTGTCGCACCGCGCATGCGTGATGCGGGCCCACCATATTTTTTTTTTGGTCGGCCATTTTTTGGGGGGGGTCGGCCATTTTTTTTTTGGTCCGACATTTTTTTCCCCTTTGCGATGCGGGCTGTTGCGCCACGCATGCACAATGCGGGCCCGCCATTTTATTTTTTTGGGTCGGCCATTTTTTTGGGGGGTCTGCCATTTTTTCCCCTTTGCAATGCGGGCCGTCGCGCCGCACATGCGCGATGCGGGCCGGGGTCGAGCCCCGGGAAAGGTTGAGAACCGCTGTTTTAAATAGAGGCTAGAGGGGGAGAGAGAGTGTAGTTTTATTGCTTCCTTTGTAGGAGGATATCTCAAACGGAGGCAAGAGAGAGATTGTGTGGAGAGAAGTTGGCAGAGGCTCCTAGCCTCAGATTTTAACAATAAAGATAAAGGAGAGGGGAGGGTTTTGACGCTGAAACCTGACTGAAGGAGAAGCAACAGAAGAGAGAGGAGAGACTGGTGGTGGCTATTGCTGTTGCGAAGCCTGGAAACTATCTGGACTGTGACTATCGCTGCTGGTACAGGTTTTAAGACATTGTGGGGGAGTTGCCCTGGGGGACGAGCTATTGCTACAGCACACTGACTGTTGTTGTTTCTACTACTGTCTGGATCCGGGGGTTTTCCTCCCTCCCACTTAATTCTGAATGATTGCTGAGGAATCTCTTATTTCTGCTGCTTTATCGGCCTTGGGCTGTTGGATATCATCATAGCATTGACTATCGTGACTGGTTATTTTTCGTTCCTGGAAGCCCCTCCTTGATGACAAGAGCCTGCTACCTACTAATTCTGCATGAGCTCCGGCTGGAAGAGACATCTTATCAACCCCTAGAGAACACAACTGCAGGGCTTGACAAAGGGGGCTGGGGCTGGGAGGGCCTGGTTTTTGGCGGCCTCTGAGGAGGTAACGCTACATAAGCATCATATACAAACCATGTATTTAACCACACATACACAAGTAAACTTATTTTATTTCCACTATTTCTGTAGTTACGGTTTGACAGAAATCAAGCCTTGACAGCAGTCAGTATTTTTAAAAAGTTATTATTTTAAAATACTATCTGAGACAATCTTACCAGGTCATAGAAATCTTTTGATCGTTAATATCTGAGTATTTCCAGAGAGGTAAAACTCCTTAATAAAATACCTGATTCTATTATTGTAGAGATACCAAACTGGATTGCAAAAAATCTAGATAGCTGATAAGTGGAAGGAGAGAGATAGAGACAGAAAACATTAACTTTCCTCTGCCACCTTTTGGTTATTAGTATTTTGCACCCCCAAAATGTTACATTTAATTATTGAAACATATGAAAAAAATCTAAAAGGCACTTCTGCTTCCAAGCATTAATAATATAGCAAAAAAAACCCTCTCACCAGAAGTAATAGTTATTTATAAAAATCTACACTTATGTCAATTTTTCAAAAATATTAACAGAACTGAGTCTTCCTGCATGGTATTAAAGTTCTTGCTTATAGCGTCTTCAATTTAGAAAAGCATAGAAATCTCAGAAAAAAAACAAAATGGTGATCTTTTCTAAAATAAAATACAATAAAAGGGGCGTTGTCTTACCTGAACACCTTTTCTCAGCATGGTGGTGTAGAATCCACTTGATTGGATTATTTCAGCCTTCCTGCTCAGAGAGACTAAATCAGAGCTTTGGTCACGCCTCCCTCTGGGCGTGGCTCCCCAGTTTTGACGAGGCGAAGGATCCTGACAAAGTCTGACGCAATGACTCCAAAAAATACAAAAAAACAACACACAAGCCTAGACACCTGAAGAGGGGAGGGTGTGGATTCTACACCACCATGCTGAGAAAAGGCGTTCAGGTAAGACAACGTCCCTTCTCCAGCATGGTGGATGTAGAATCCACTTGATTGGGACATACCAAAGCCCCCCATGTCCCTAAGGGAGGGAAGGTCTAGGCTGGTGTTCCCCTAGAGGAAACAACCTGTTGAGGAACCCGTCTGCCAAATGCGACATCCACCGCGGCAAACCTGTCAATCTTATAGTGAGTGATGAAGGAAGATGGAGACGACCAAGATGCCGCCCTGCAAATCTCCTCTACGGAAGCCTGGGTAGACCAGGCCGCAGATGTTGCTGCGCTGCGTGTGGAGTGAGCCGTGATACGTGCAGGGACTGGAAGTGACTGGGAAACGTAGGCCCTAGCAATGCAAGCCCTAATCCATCTACCAATGGTGGAAGAAGAGACCTTCTTGCCCATGGCCAAGGGCTGCAAGGAGACAAACAAGGCCTCCGACTTGCGAAAGGACGAAGTACGCTTGATGTAGAGATGCAGGGCCCTGCGTACGTCTAGCTTGTGCCACTGACGTTCTAAACGATGAGAAGGATTGGGACAGAAACTAGGTAGGACTAAATCCAATGATCTATGAAAACCAGTATTCACCTTGGGAATGAATGAGGGGTCTAATCTAAGGACCACCCTGTCCTCATGGAAAGTTCAGAGATCGTCTCTGACTGAGTGCAGCCAATTCGGAAATCCTCCTGGCCGATGTGATTGCAACTAAAAAGACTACCTTCAAGGAAAGAAAATGCAGAGAGCAAGACTTGAGAAGCTCGAACGGGGAAATGGTTAAGGCCTGCAACACAGTAGGTAAATCCCAAGATGGATACCGATGTGCAGTAGGAGGTCCAGAATTGGCCGCCCCTTTGAGAAAAGCGGTTGGGTGATGAGAAAGCAGACTCTGATTGTCACAGGTGAGAACCGTGGACAAAGCCGCCACCTGTCTACATATGGTGTTGGTGGACAACCCCTTAGAAATGCCCTCCAGCAGATAATCCAAAATATTGGGAACAGTAACAGAAAGAGGGTCCAATTTGTGAGTGATGCACCACTGGCAGAGGTTTCTCCATGTGGCATCATAAATTCAATTTGTCGAAGGGCATCTAGAGGCCTGAATCATAGTGATCACGCCCGAAGAATAGGCCTGCTTAGCTAAACTCTCCCGCTCAAGTGCCAAGCGGCTAATTGAAGCCACTGAGGGTCTGGGTGCTGAAGATCCCCCTGGTTGAGAGCTACTCGGTCCGGGGGAAACCTCCATGGGGGTGAAAGCGACAGGTCCACTAGGTCGGCAAACCACGGATGTCGTGGCCAATGTGGAGCAACCAATATTACTTCCGCCTGCTCCAGAATCAGCTTGCGAATGGTGGCCTGCAACAACAGAAGGGGAGGGAAGGCGTAAAGCAAGCCCTGCGGCCACTTGCACTGAAGGGCATCCGTCCCCTCGGCCCCCCGTGTCGGAAACCTGGTGAAGAACCTGGGAAGTTGGGTGTTGGACAGGGAGGCAAACAGATCCAGGCATGGCCTGCCAAACCTGTTCACGATCATGTCGAACAGCTTCGGGTCCAGGCGCCACTCCGAGTGGTCCACTGTTGCCCTGCTCAGAGAGTCTGCCTGTCGATTTGCCTCCCCCGAAATGTGTTCTGCTCTGATTGAGCCCAGGTTGGACTCCGCCCACAGACCTAGCTTCATGGCCTCCTGCAGGAGGGCCCAAGAATGTGTTCCTCCCTGTTTGTTGATGTGAGCCTTGGCTGCCACATTGTCTGTCAGGATCAACACATGTTTTCCTGACACTAGGGAGGAGAAATGAAGGAGAGCTAGATGAACTGCCCTTAGTTCCAGCCAATTTATATTTTGTTTGAGATCCGCCCGGGACCATCGCCCCTGGGCCAATTGATTCTGGAGGTGAGCCCCCCAACTGAACAGACTGACATCTGTGGTCAGGACGAGTCTGAGAGACTCCTTGAAGATGGTCCCCTTGGTCATGGCTGCGGAAGCCCACCACTGGAGGGATGAGATTATGTGATGTGTAACCTGGACTCTCCTGGTGGAGGCGCTGAGGTTCCATTTCTGAAAAGGGAGAAGGAACCACTGGAGGCTCCTCGAATGCAGTCTTGCCCACAGGACTATTCCCATGCAAGATACCATCTTTCCCAGGAGCTGGGACAGCTGGACCAGAGGAACCGTCCTTGCTTCCCGAATCTGGGATACTAATTTCCGGATGCTTACCCGTCGCTCCTGGGAGAGGTAGACCCTGCAGAGGTCGGAATCTATCAGGGCTCCTAGATGGAGGAGTCGCTTTGTGGGATTTGTGTGGCTTTTCCTGAAGTTTACTGAAAAGCCGTGATCCTGTAGGATCTGAATGGTGGTCAACAGATCTGACTTTGCTGACTGGAGAGACCGGGACTGCATTAGGATGTCGTCCAGGTAGCACTGCACACGCACTGGCATCATCCGAAGGTGGGCTGCCAATACCGCTAGGACCTTCATGAAAACCCTTGGGGCCGAAGACAGACCAAACAGGAGAGCCCTGTATTGGTAATGCCGGTGTGCGTAACAGAAGCGCAGGAACCTGCGATGCTCCAGGGAAATTGGGATGTGGAGGTAAGCCTCTGTGAGATCTATGGAGGAGAGAAAATCTCCCTTCCTGATGCTGGCCAGTATTGACTTTAGGGTCTGCATCTTGAACCTTCTGTATACTAGAAACCGGTTCAGACCTTTTAAGTCCAGTATCGCCCTCCATCCTCCTGATGATTTGGGGACCACAAACAGGATGGAGTAGAAACCTTTTCCAGTTTGATCCCTTGGGACTGCTTCTATGGCTCTGATCTCTAGAAGGTGTTTGATGGCAGTGGTGACCAATTGTGCTTTTGTGGGGTTTTGCGATACTGGACACTGTAGGAAGCGATTGTGGGGAAGCGACTGAAACTCGAGGACTAGACCCCGTCTGATGGTGTCTCTGACCCAAGAGTCGGTGGTGGTTTGCTCCCAGACCTGGTAGAACTGTGCCAGGCGCCCCATCGGAAAGTCCCCGTTGGTGTCACTTAGAGCGTCTATAGGGGCGGCCTCCTGAACCTCTAAAGGGATGCTTGGCCTGTGACTGACCCCTGGCTCCACTATTCGGGCGGTCCTGTTGCCGATCCTGTCTCTGCGGAAAGGATCAGGAGCCTCTGGGCTAATCCCAGGACTGCCCTGCCCGAAAGGGCTGTCTCCATTCCCAAGAGCCAGAGGGATGGAAAGTCTGTCTGCGGAACTCCTGTTGTGGCCGCCTGTCAGACTTCTTGGAAGGGTGCACCACAACCTTGCGTTTGTCCTTACCTTCGACCACATGGGGATCAAGGATTGGGCCAAACAAGTGTTTCCCGGCGTACTTGGCTGTGGAAAGGTGCCATTTGGCCTTTAGATCAGTTCTCCACTGCTTCAACCACAGTAGTCTATGAGAAGCCACTGTGGCGGCAATGGATCTGGCTGAGCACTTGGCCGAATGAAGGGACGCATCAGCCATGTACTGTGAGGCTGCCACTAGTTTGACGAGTATCTGGTGTACTCTGACCTGATCAGGGGGAACCAATGCCTGAAGATCGCGAAGCCACATGATAGCTGCTCTCACGAAGAATGAAGATGTCACGGCCTTGATGGCCAACCCCGAGGCCTGATGAGCTCTTCTTTTTTTTTTCAATCTTTTTATTAGTTTTTTTCCCCCCATATATGCAAATTTTCCAATCAACAAGTTTGTCTGAAATTTGCTAAACTAATACAAATTCAATTCCTAATCCTTGCTTCTTTTCTCTAACCAAGTATAAAATAAGTTCCAAATTTGATAATGGTCTGTATCTTCTTTGTCTTTTAGCCTCATGGTTAATCTGTCCATTTCTGCACATTCCAAGATCTTCTTGATTATTTCTTCCTCTTGTGGCAAAGCTTCATTTTTCCAATATTGTGCAAAAATTATTCTTGCTGCTGTGGTGATATGTAGAATTAGATATAATTTCTGCTTATTAGTCTTTTCAGGCATAATGCCTAATAAAAAAAGTTCAGGTTTAAAGTCCACCTGTTCATCCAATATTTTTTCTAACCACATGTGTATATTTTTCCAATAAACCTTTGCCTTCCCACATGTCCACCAAATATGATAATACGAGCCTATATTATGTTTACATTTCCAACATCTATCTGACATATTTTTAAACATTCTTGCTAATCTTACTGGTGGCAGGTGCCATCTATAAAACATTTTATACAAATTTTCTTTATATGAAGTAGACATTGTCAGTTTATAATTTCTCTCCCATAACATTTGCCATTTTTCTAGTTCTATGTTATAACCAAAATTTTTTGCCCATCTTGTCATTGTTTCTTTCACTTGTTCACTTTCCATATCTAAAATTAACAAAAAATTATACATTTTCTTAATCAATTTCTCATCTGAGGTCAACAAAATCTTATCAAACACATTTTGATCTTTGTAAAATCCATACATTTTTACATCTTTTTCATATCTATTTAATATCTGTAAATGTGCCCACCAAGATAACTTAATTCCTAAGTTTTCCAATTCTTGTTTCGGTTTTAGTTTTCCATGAGTATCTAAAATATCTTTATATGTCCATATTTTCTCAAAGTCCACTAGATTCGGATGTATAAATGCCACCCCAATTGTAGATCATGTCCTTCTAAGTACAATAACCTTTTGTTTCTAAGTGTTATCCACTCTTTCACCCAAGTTAACACCGAAGCTTGATAATACAATATCCATTCTGGCAATCCAAAACCTCCATTCTCCTTAGCGTCTTGTAATGTTTTCATCTTAATTCTAGCTTTTTTCCCCTGCCAAATAAAGTTCGAAACCAATGAATTTAAATTTTGGAAAAAAAATTTCTCTAGTTTTATCGGGTTTGAAATAAAAATAAAACCTTTGGCAGCACATTCATCTTTACTGTGGCAATTCTTCCTAATATTGATAATTGGAGATTTCTCCATCTTTCTAAATCCAATTTTATTTGCTTCAATAATCTTATGTAATTATCTTCTTTAATTGACGAACATCTAGCTGAAAGATAAATACCTAAATACTTGACTTTTTTCACTATTTGTACCTCTGCTTTCTCTAATATTTGTCTTTTTTGTTTATCTGTAAGATTCTTTACTATTACTTTAGTCTTATCTTTATTTATTTTTAATCCTGCCACTTCTCCATATTCTTCTATCTTTCCCCATATTTAGGAATCATCTCTAAAGGTTCTTCCAGAATAAATACTAAATCATCAGCAAATGCTTGTAGTTTATATGTTTCATCTTTTACTTCCAATCCTTTAATTTCTATATCTTGCCTTATCCTTCTATTTAATATTTCCAAAGTAAAAATGAATAATAAAGGAGATAGTGGACATCCTTGTCTCGTACCTTTTTTTATCTCAAAACTCTCAGTATAATCTCCATTTACTATCACTTTTGCTGTCTGATTACTATAAATTGTTTTTATCATATTTATAATTTTTTTTCCAAAATCCATTAGAATATTACGAACTGCACCCAGGGAAACAATTAGCATTAGTGTTTTTGGATGCTCAAAAAGCATTTGATAATGTTTCTTGGCAATTCATGGTTCAACAATTACAAATAATGGATTTTGGCCTGATGAGCTCTTCTAAAGGAGAACTCGAACTTCTTGTCCTCCGCTTTTAGGGCCTCGGCCATGTCGCCTGGGATGGCAGAAGTAGAAAACAAAGAAATTAAGGGGGAATCAACAGTTGGAACCTCTAGTAGAGAGGCGAATGAAGGAGAAACGTTATACAGTTTCTTTTCTATACTGCTTTCCTTTGGAGTGGTGGCCAGAGAGGACCACTGGGTCTCAACCGCATCCCGGAAGATCAACGGGCAAGGAATTTGTTTATGTTCCACAACCTTCACTGCAAATAAAGGATTAGACTCCTGTTCAGCGGAGGTAGAAGGCTTCTCCTCCTAGACTGAAGTCAGGTTAGTAGTGTTGCAAGCCTTCAAAAGAAGGGATCTGAAGAATGAGGGGTCAAACAAACCCAAGGTAGATGCCTGTTCGGGTGCGGCCTCCTCGTCCTCTGACATGGGCGTGTCAGCTATGCCCAGATCTACGGACTCCCCCTCCCCTAATTGAGAGGAAGTTTCAGAAATATCTGAACCAGGCACCGTGACACGTCCCGCCTGTGAAGGGGGACTGGTGGGGGGAGGAAATTGTTGGGGAGGAACTTGAGAAATCCTGGAGGAGGACATAAATTGTAGAAAGGCACGGTGCATAAATGCCTGAAATTGACCCTGAGACCACATATCACCAGGTTCCCTGGAGGTAGCCCCAACCACCGTTGGAGCATGTACAACTTCAGGGCTCTGATGGATGGAAGAAGAAGAGGAGTGAGGAGGGCCAACCTGTTCGGTTGCCCCCAGAGGAGAACTTATCCAAGTGGCTTCTTGCACAGGCGCAAAAGGAGGCTCCAAGGTGGAAGTATCCAGTGGGGCAGCCCCACTGGATAGGAGCTGCTGTGCTTTGGAGAATTCCCTCTCCAGTGCCTGATGTCTCCTCGAGGCCTCTCGCTCGGCTGCTTTGGAAGTCTCCTTGGTGGATAAATGTTTGGTTTTGGCGTTTTTCTTCCCCTCTGCTTCCAATTTAGTAGATCTGCGCTTTAACTGCGTAGGGGGTGCACCAGAGACTTGTGTTGCCTGGGGCGGAGAACTGTCTGCCATTGCAATCTAGATAGAGCCAGCCAAGGATATCTAGAGGTGGGGGGAACCCAAGTACGAAGATTAAAGGTCAGAGATGGAGCACAACCGATCCTCACTCTGAACAATGTGCAGAGGCAGAGACAGTCAGACAGGTATGCAGCCCTGTCCAATTAGGCCCAGTGGCTAAAGGCCACAACTAGTGGAAACAGGTGGTCAGCCAATGAAAAAACTCCCCACTCCTAACAGAGGTTGTAAAACCTGAGTCTCAATAACAATCCAAATATAGGGGCCAACAATGAGGGGAACTTCACAGAAAGAGAAGTGAATTTTTGAAATTTTTTTTAATAATAAGGTAAATATATGTAAATTTAGTATCAACTCTATACAAACATCAATAAATACGCCCCCTGATTGGGCCTGTCACCACAGGCCAAGGCAATAAGCAAAATAAGAATTATGGGCCTAGAAAGCCTCAACTGAGTATGGCTACAGAATGGCCACCGCCTGTGAACCTTTCAAAATGGCGACCGCCAGGAGACCATGCGGTCAAAATGGAGGCCGCGCCTCCCCGAACCATTAACAACGACTCCAAACCGGAGAAAATGAATGACTGAGGAATAAGTTCAGGACCCAGAAAAACCGTTCCTCCACCCCCTAAACACGGAGAACTTGCGTTTTGGTGAAAGCCTTCTATCAAAGTTCAGAAGCCGAACGTTGATTATGAAGCTTCAATCAGAGACTCAGGGAGAGTAACGGAGCAACGGCAGCTACCCGTTAGAAAAAAAGCGGCAGATCCCGCGATCTGAATCGGCAAAGAAGGTCAGAAAGGCACCCCCCAAGGAGCCTGAATCCAATCGGGCCGAACAGGCCGTGTGAGGAGGGAGTGGACCCTGCAAGAGCCGAAAGGCTCTAACCTCAATGAGGGATAGAGTCCTCAATAGTCCAACCAAAACCTCAAATCAATTTGGAAAAAAAATTAAAGTAATTTAGAGAAAAAATTCCAATTTAGATATAAAAAACAAAAAAACCTATCTGGAGTCAATTTCTTGCGATCCTGCTGAGCCTAAGTCAAAACTGGGTTGCCACGCCCAGAGGCAGGCGTGACCAAAGCTCTGACTTAGTCTCTCTGAGCAGGAAGGCTGAAATAACCCAATCAAGTGGATTCTACATCCACCATGCTGGAGAATAGAAATACTCTAAGGGTCTAATTAAAACAAATCAGTGTTTTTAATGTCAGTTGATGGCCCATTAATTCTTGTCAGGTGTGCTACGATTACAGCAAATATGTGCTTTAATCAAGAGTCTTTAATTCCAAGCAAAACTGGTTAAGAATGGCCCAGTTATTATGTAAATATTATCCATCTGGAAAATTACATATTAAATCAAAGTATGCTAAATAAGAGACATTATCTTCAACAGCAAAGCATTACGTATTTATTGAAAGTTCAGTGTGATACAAATTTCCCCCATTTATTTTCAAAGTTTGGCATTGAATTGAGCCATCAGTTTTTCCAATCTGATTGCTAAGCCCACGTCACCCCTGATTGTCAGCTTTCCGGACATGAAAGCCATAGTTGGCTTTAGTTTGCCTGAGGAAAAAAAGGATAAAATACTTTAAGGCATCATAAACATTTGGAATCTCTCCCTCCCTGAATCCTTCTATTAAATTTAATAATAGCACCTGAGTAAATTTTCAGTAAATACATCTCCTTATTTTAAATAGCAGTGATGTAATATGAGATTCTATAATTTTTTGTTTACTAATTTCATTTTTAAAATGGCCAAAATCCATCTCTCTGTGATACTACCAAAATGATCTAGAAGGATATATGATCTTTCAAGTTCTCCAGAAGAATTCAAGATGCTATCAAAAAAAAAAAAATAGACAAGAAGCATGAAACTCTAAATATCAGATCACTAAGCCTGCTGGTCAAAGTTTAACTTCTGGTTTAATTTTTAAAGTTTCTTCTTTCTTCTCTTTATGAGAACATGTTATCTAAA
The DNA here is from genome assembly GCA_034064705.1 of Bothrops alternatus. Lineage (NCBI taxonomy): Eukaryota > Metazoa > Chordata > Lepidosauria > Squamata > Viperidae > Bothrops > Bothrops alternatus. Next base: position 9,489,314 of record JARGCV010000087.1, read on the forward strand.
GATGACCACCAAAGATCCTGAAAGTTTGAAAAGTCAACCCTATGTCATTTTAGTTGCTTTTAATAAAGATATCACTAAAGTATGGATTGATGTTCTATATCTCCTGTAAGAATCAACATGGCTGTAATTTTTATTAAAATCATAGTTTCCTTAATGTTTCAGGCAAATAATACGGGAAAAGGACACAGAAAATGTACACTATAACTATTTTGTCTTGTTTTCCAATGAAAGGGCTCTGGAACAAGCACTTTATGTTTTCAATTAAACAAAACGTCAACCATATTTCACCAAGCAAAACAGAGTAATCGGATTTGCATATTTTGTTAAATCAGAATTTATCTGTGGTTTACTGCATACATTACACTTGGTTGGTTTGGCAAAGCTAAGCCAAAATTAAATACACGACCTTGCAACTATCCAAAACCTGTGCCAAAATTGAGCACAAATCCAAAAATGCAGTAATCCAATTGCAATCCAGTAATCCAATTGCTTATGATCTTTGACAGCTTGAACCCATCTTTAGAGCCAGGCAGGGATCCATTCTTAGGTTACCCTGCCTTGATGGAAGATACACAAAACCTTTTTACTGAAAGTTCCTTTACCTTCCAGGCTGAGATTAATGACATCAGAAACACAATATTCCAGATTAGACTGTTACAGTGGACTCATATGGTGCCATCAGAAACTGATGAACTAGAATTAGATCCTAGGTAAAAAAGAATGTCCTTGCTAATAAGAGAAAGAGGATCTCTGAAGTTGCGATTGGTTTGGTAATGGGCACCTCCACAATTCAGAAGGATAGAACTCAGTACAATTGCTGTAATTATTTTCCTCTTCCAGACTAAAAGATTAAGTGTTCTAGAACTTTGCTCAGTTTTCCTCTATATTCTTCTCCTGCACCATCTTTGAAACGTGGGGGGCGGGGAATGTTCACAAGTAGATTTTTGTGGTGGCAGAAAGCGTTGAGAAGATGATTTCAGTCATCAAGTTAAGGCCTTTGGGATAGGAAATCTGAGAATGTCAAGGCTGAGGGCTGAAGGACCCCTTCTCTCCTCTAAGAAACTTATTCAGAGACAGAAGTAGGCATCTTCCCATATGTAGGAAAGTTCTTTTGTGTTTCTGCTTTCTTGTTAAGGGTTAACTTTCATCTGTTGGTTTCAAACAATTTACCTTCAACTGAAGGAGGATAACTTTTTTTAAACCTTAGGCCAGGGGTAGGCAACCTTGGCTCTTTTATGACTTGTGGACTTCAATTCCCAGAATTCCTGAGCCAGGTGACCAAGGAATTCTGGAAGTTGAAGTCCACAAGTCATAAAAGAGCCAAGGTTGCCTACCCCTGCCTTAGGTCCTGTTTGTCACCCAAAGGATGATGGGTACAAAAGTAGAACTTCAGTAAAACGTGAAGTTGATGTCAGTTTTGAGTAACTACAGCACCACTGTTGTTTTAGAGTAGGTATTTTTTCCCCATTAATTCTCCATTTGAATGCCTGTACATCATTAAGTGCAGAAGTACAAAAGGCAGCCTTGGTGAAACAAATGGTGCCAAATGTTAGCAAAGGGTTTTGAACAGAAACCAAAAGTTGAGTTTAGTACTATCCAGTCCTACTTCTGAATACCTCCATCAACTGAACATAAAATTCAATACTATTCCCACTGTATAGCTAGCTGCCTCTAAAAATAGTAACCATTTCAAAAAGCAATAACCCAAACGAAGAATTGGGAAAAAAAATCTGATTTAACAAGGATAAACATTTTCAAGATACTTACCTGAAAACATTTTTACAAAGTCACTACCAGACATGTTCATAATCACATCCACTTTTCCAGGTGGCTCACCAATTCCTGCACTGCCGCCTTTGTTCTTAAGATCAATGTACCATGTTCCTCCTTCTTCACCTAAAACAAGAACAACAATCCACATATATGAGATAAATTAGTTGTTTCTTTCATTTACAAACTAAATAACTTCAATATATTTCAATGAAATACCTGTTAAAAAAGAGAACATAACTAAAAGCCAATTATATGTGATCCTTCGTCTGCTGGTAATGATTTAAATAACTTTTAAATCACCTTCAACTTGATCTTTTGATTTCCCTTTGTAATTTAGATTTGTATTCTGCTCTTTCTCTCAATTTCAGGGCATGTTATGTAAGTTTTACAGCTACTTAGCAATAGTATTATTTAAAAGAGCAGGAATCATAAAGACTTTGGTCCAAATTCAGTCATGCGGGACAGGTACACAAACAACAGTGGCATCTAAGTCAGTTGTAAATTAGTGAAGAAGTACTGATTTCACCATACAGGAAGTCCTCATTTAGCAACTGCTGCACCCCCCCATGCACCCTTCTTGACCTGCACCTCTCCCACATGCTCTACTGAAACCATGTGGTTCTCCTGCACAACCCCCCCCCACTCTTTCCCATCCATGCTGCCCTGTATATGCCTTCCCTGACCCATGTTACACCAATTAGTTACCCCAATGTACTCTTCCCAACCAACGCTGCCCCCCACGCAATGTCCCTGACTTGCTCAGTACCTCTCATACATTCTTAAGCACCCCCAGGCACCCTTCTCTACCTGCATGCCCTGAAACCATGGTGCATCCCTCACACAGCCCCATGATCTTCATGCAACTTTCCTGAACAGCTCCACTTCCCCACTATGGCCTACTGACCTACACAGCATCTCTGGAACACCCCCACACCCCCTTCCAAATCTGAGCAGCATCTCTTGTTTACCATCACACCTCAATTCCTGACCCACACCCCACATCCCCTTACTCCCTTCCCCTCCTGGCGGTGGCTATCTACCTGCCTTGTTGGCCTTGAACCTGCAGTTTCCTGCTGGCTTCCCCAGACAGCAAAGTAAATGGGGAAGCTGGCAGGAAGTCAGAAGTCATGCCTGCTCCCACTGCTCTTTTGCCTACATGTGGTCTTTCTGTTTCCCTGTTTAGTTAAGGAGATATCTCAGAAATGACCCAACAGGACATAGATTGTCTAGTGGATTCCTAAACTCTTAGTTACATGAGGAACCTCAGGCCATCCAGTATAATGCAATGTCTTAAAATGTGTACAGAATCCTTACCGGATAATTCAAACTGATAAACTCCTTGAGTTGTCTTTACAATATCTTCATTTATCATTACTTTTATAAGTTTAAATGTTTCTGCTACTGGCCCTGCTGGTTTTTCTGCAGCAAGGTGTACATGTGGTTTGTCTCTATCGGGACCTTCGGCCTTTGTTTTATCAGGAACTTCATTTTTTACAATATCTGGTTTTTTTTCTTCTTTGAAGGTTGGAGAAGCTCCTATAGGACCATCAGCAACAAATAAAATTAGTGCTTGTGTTTTAGTAGATGATGATTTAAAATCTCTAGAGAGATCTATTCTTAATTTGATCTGATTCTACCATTCTATATTCAGGACCACAATTTTCTTCAAGAATGTTCTCAGAATTTCTATTGAACAGAAAAAAAAGATCAGCAATCATAAAAGCTATCATGGGAGAACAAACTAAACTAAAGGGCGATAGTCTGGTGGTACTACATAGCTTGATAACAATGAAAGCACATGTTTATTTACAATTAAAATAAGCAGAGAGTTACGCCAGTTTTACTTAACCAACCAACTGAATGAGCCACAATTAGCCACAAAAAAAATGCTTTGTCATAAATTCATTAATTTATTTATTTAGCATATGACAATTAGCCAGACTACAATGCTAATTCAGAGTAGTAGCTTGGCTGCCTAAGGCTGCTAGCCTTGCTTGGTTCACGCTTGCACACTTTCCAAGGTGTGTCACAAAGGGCACCAGAAAGGAAGACAAGCGGCTTTCCTGCAGCGTCATCCTGGCCGTCCTCCACCGAAGCCACCTGACAAACAGGCACTGCAACCAAGAAGGTCCAGTGCCAGCAGGATTCTAACTCTGCACGAAGCACTGGCTTATCTCCCCCCCTACAAAATGGCACCTATTTATCTACTTGCATAGAACACGGGTGTCAAACTCGACATGTCACATGACGTGTCACGACATATTGTGACTTTTTTTGCATTGCCGGAGCTAGGGTGGGTGCGGCCTCCGCATGATGCAACTGGCCCATGGGCCGGCAGTTTGACACCCCTGGCATAGAACATGCTTTCCTACTGCTAGGTAGGCAGAAGCTGAGGCGAGTGACAGGAGCTCAACCCACCACCCAGTGCGAGGACTCAAAAACTGCTGGAGCAAGGACCATCTCCAATGTCATTAAGCCTCTGAGCCACCATGCCTCCTGTTCTAAATGATATTCTACAATATTGTCTGAATTCTACAATTATTGTCTGAATATGCTAAAATAAAAACCAAACTAACTACATTATGGTTTATTGTGATTTGCGAATCCAGCCACTGGGTTGTATCCAAATGAGCTTGTTCAATGGCCAAAGTCTTGATACAACCAATCCATTTTTCCCAAGTATTGCAGATTTTTCATGTTCTGCATAATTCCAGAATTCTTTCCAAAATTGATCTGGAGAAGAATGGAAATGATGAGGGACAGGGGGAGACCCCTCCCACTTCCCCCTCTTCAATCCTGGGCTAGCAAGTGATAGACACAAAGTAGTTTCTCACCTTGTGTTTCCATTTTCATTGCTATCGTATCAGAATCCACATCTAAAAAAAAATCTGGTATCAAAGGATAACCTAAAATGCAGATAGAAATAATAGGGTTTTTTTTAAAAAAAAAATACCGTTTGTATCATACTAATAATTTAAATCTGCTGTGGCACTTATTGCTGTTATTTAAAGCAAACACACAAAGTGCAATCATACGCGTATACATATCTTTAAATATTTACAAAGATCCATTTCAGAAACCAGAATGGGCTTTGATTTCCAAAGGTATGGAAGCTGCTAGTGCAGGGGTTCTCAATCTTGGCAACTTTAAGACTTGTGGACTTCAACTCCCAGAATTCCTCAGCCAGCTGGCTGAGGAATTCTGGGAGTTGAAGTCCACAAGTCTTAAAGTTGCCAAGGTTGAGAACCCCTGCGCTAGTGCATCAGAATTATTTTTTCAACCAATTGTCTAGGACACAGAATTTCATGGGAGAGATGTAAGTATGGGGAAAACTTGCTGGGTGTCAGCAATACAACTACATTTACAGCTGTATGCAGCATCCTGTGGTCACATGACCATATTTTGCTGAAAACTGGCACTTTTGTTCTTCAGCAAAACTGTGCCCCATAATGCAAGGGTCCCCAACACCAGCCCACTACCAGACCGTGACCTATCCAGAATCGGGCCATGCAAGCAGCAAGCCGGCGCACGTGCAGCTCACTCGCACGAGCGGTGGCCCAGGCACATATATATGCATGCACAACTCCACTTGCAATGGAGCCACATGCACGTGGGCACCTTCTTACCACTCGCATGAGCTGCTTGCACATGTGTGCTGGCCGTGTTTGTTTAATGACTGTGGTGTTCGCTTAATGACCACCACAAAAAAGATTGGAAAATCAAGTCCATCATATGACGTAGAACCATCATAACATATGATCCCTACAGGCAGGCACCATTATGATCATATATCACATATGAGGCTTTTGGCACTACACATTCAGCTGTCTGTTAGTTCCAGTTCCCTCCTGAGTTGTTAAGGTGCTCAGGAGATGGGTGGGTCCATACAATATCTCCTTGAGTGAGGGGATGGTTCTTCAGCCTTGAAAGCTTCTCAAAGAAGCTGTTGATGGAAACTTCAATCCTGGAAAGTTATCATCCGATCCCTACTTTCCCTTTGGGGAGAACACTGTTGAGAAAGTGCTTGGCCAGAGAATTTTGGAGCAAATGAATCGTGGATCAAGTGGATTATCAGAACCCGTTCCGGTTGGACTTCAGAAATATAGCAGTGTGCCAGTTCATTCAACCAATATCATACAGAGGGATACCTATGACATTAAGGAGCATGAAAGCTGCATGACATTCAATAGAAGAAAAAACACTTTTTTTCAATGGATTTTAAATCTCATGCTGTGTATTTCATTCCTTTCCTGCTGGTTATCAATGAAAAGGGAGAGGAAAAGAGGAGACTCCAAACAGGGCATACCTAGTGTAAGTAACCCCGCTTAACCCCTTGCTAAAGAAAGTAATTTATACCAAACCATACGTATTGCTTGTATTAGTAAAGCAATTTAAAATGCATCAAGAAGCATTTTCAAATTCGACTTCCATGAAATCGTGAGAATTCACAAAAAGCTCGTCACAAACACGTTTACAGTGGGGAGGTTTTCTTGGACTTTGCTCCTGTTGAAGCAGGTGAAGCCTAGGAGAACTTTGGACATGCTCCAGCTGTGTCATATGTTGCAACCTTTCCTGGGTTCCATGAGGCACTGAGGTCATTGACCCATGATGCCCTGGTTGCATCTCAATTAAAGGAGGGCAGTCTGCTCTACAATCGGGTTGCCCTTTTGTTCCAAAAGCCGCAACTGACATAGAACATGGGGGGGTGGGATTCAGTGATTGGTACTAACTAGTATAACAGAATAACACTTATCTTGCACGAACTTCATTGGTGGTTAGTAGGCTTCCAGACACAATTCAAGATATTAATGATTCCCCTATAAATCCCAAAATGAATCACGTGTTGTTGTTGTTAAGTTAGTAATGCGGTTGTTAAGTTAACCTGCCTTCCCCATTGACTTTGCTTGTCAGAAGGCTGCAAAATGTGATCACATGGCCCTGGGACACCGCAACAGTTGTAAATACGAGCCAGTTGCCAAGTGTCTGGATTTGGATCACATGACCATGGAGATACAACGGTTGTAAGTGTGAGAATTGCAAGTAACTTTTTTTCCAGTGCTGTTATAACTTTGAACGATTATGAAGCAAACTGGTGTAATTAAAAGTCTTTTTTGGGGGGTAAATTGAAAATATTGACATAATCAAGGTAATGCAACTAGAAATGTATTGGATTGGGCATAGACTTAGCAATACATAAAAGTAGAACAACTGAAATCAATGTGATTTTATGCTAGTAATTATGTGTCAATTAGGCGTGTGACATATAATTTGTAGTAATTTTGGCGTAGTACACAAGTCAATGTATTAAAAATTACAGCCACATTACCTGGAGCAACTGCATATACATCAAAATTCTTAATCCCTTCTTCTCTCAATAAAACCTCATCAATAATGAAGTTGCCTGTGAAACTTTTTGGCTTTGATAAAATACAATAGGCAGCATCTGCTAGAATGTCCGCTTTCCTGCACTGTTTTTCCATATTAGCTCCTCCCAGCATATCTATTGCAGAGGTGTATATAGCTAAAAATACAAAAGAATGAAGAGGTTAGTTTAATAATGATTTTTTGACAGTATAGGTAGTACCTGGCTCAGTAGTAGTAATTGTGAGAGGGATCTCGGAGTCCTAGTGGACAAACATTTAAATAGGAGCCAGCAGTGTGCTGCAGCTGCCAAAAAAGCCAACACAGTTCTAGGCTGTATTAACAGAGGGATAGAATCAAGATCATGTTAATATTACTTTATAATGCTTTGGTAAGACCACACTTGGAAATGCTGCATCCAGTTTTGATGGCCACAATGTAAAAAAGATATTGACATTCTAGAAAAAGTGCAGAGAAGAGCAACAAAGATGATTAGGGGCTGGAGGCTAAAACATATAAAGAACGGTTGCAGGAATTGGGTAGGTCTAGTCTAATGAAGAGAAGGACGAGGGGGGACATGATAGCAGTTTTCCAATATCTCAGGGGCTGCCACAAGGAAGAAACTGTCAAGCTATTCTCCAAAGCACCTGAAGGCAGGACAAGAAGCAACGGGTGGAAACTAATCAAGGAGAGAAGCAACCTAGAATTAAGGAAAAATTTCCTGACAATCAGTGGAACAATTTGCCTCTAGAAGTTGTGAATGTTCCAGCACTGGTGATTTTAAAGAAGAGATTGGACAACCATTTTTCTGAAATGGTATAGGGTTTCCTGCCAGAGCAGGGGGTTTGACTAGAAGACCTCCAAGGTCTCTTTCAACTCTGTTATACTGTTATTCTGCCTGCACTGCAAAAGGAATATAGAAAGTGCAGCCTTGGGTAAATAGCCAGATGCAACTCCCAATATCCACTCACACTCCAGACACCTGTTGCATTTCCTGCCCATTCTCAGCCACCCCAGGAGCTTTTTATCTGGCTCTATTCTTCACTCTGTCTTACCAGGCCCAATTCCAAGAACAGCTTGTTTTGGGCACCTCCATTTCATAATGATTATTCTTTCGACTCTATCAGTACATTGGAAAGAAATTATGTAAAGACGTTCAGGATCCTATCTACCCGCTGGCAGGATAACACTCTGAAAACAAAAACAACTGGACCAAACTTGGAGTATGACTCCCAATACTTGCAAAAATGGAGGGCAATCAAAAAAAGAGATAGATGGAAGATAAACTGGCCTGGTACAATAATAGATGACACAAATAGGAGCATACAAGGACTCAACGAATGGAGAAATGATATCCAATAGCAACAGCACTTAGACTTATATACTGTTCCATAGTGCTTTACAGCACTCTCTGAGCAGTTTGCAGAGTCAGTATATTATCCCCAACAATCTGGGTCCTCATTTTACTGACTTCGGAAGGACGGAAGGCTGAGTCAACCCTGAGCCGCTCAGGATCAAACTCCTGTCAGTGAGCAGTGAACTAGTCTGCAATACTGCATTCTAACCACTGCACCACCATGGTTCTTTTTCCATCAGGTCATGAACAGTCAAATGCAACTGAATGACTGAATAAATGAGATTCTAATCCAAACTTACTTAGCACTTTAAAAATCAGAAGCGATCAGTAAACCTTTCAATAATAATAACAACAACAATCACAACAACAATAATAAAAGACTCATACCTGTTTGAGGCCATAAAGCATTAACAGCGACTTCTCCTCTAAATTCTTCCGCCATTCCCAGTACGCACATGGACATTCCGTACTTAGAAATAGTATAGGCTGAAACAGAACATAAAGATTCAGTCTTTTACAACAGTTGAAAGTTTAATTTCTTTTATACACAGACACAGCATGCTATATTTCATAAAACAACAAAAAAAATCCCACTGTGAGGGGAGAGAAAGATAGAAAATGAAACAGAGACATTTGCTTTACCATTGTGGGAAATAAAAAGCTAGCTCAGACCCACTTCTGATATGATCCACCAAGGATCACCTAATCTGCTTTCTTTTTCACTTTATTGGAATACTGTAAACAGAATGTAATCTCATAAATCAGAGTTCCCCAACCTTTCCGGCTTTGTGGACCGGTGTGGGGAAGGAGGGGATGGTTCCGTGCGAGTGGCACATATGCAGATCCATTTGCGCAAGTGGCATGCACATGTGTGCCCACTGCTCACACAAATGGAGAGCACTTTCACACCCTTAGCCACTGCTCACGCAAGTGGGGATGCACATGTGCACGCGCTCGCTGTTTCCATGGCCCGATTGCAAACAGCTCACGGCCCACTAGTGGGCCGTAGGTCAGAGGTTGGGAACCCCTGCCATAAATGGATGCTCCTTGATACTGTATGAAAGTCTAAAAAAAATTACCAAATCGCCTAATGAAGGGAACTTAACTCTTGACACTGGAATCCAGTTTTGTAATTGCAATTTCAGGTAGTCCTCAACTTATGAACAGTTGCTTAGCAACCATTCAAAGTTACAATGGATACTGAAAATAATCAGAATTCAAAGTTCTGTCAGCTGCCCCCACACACACATACCACAACTGCATTTTGGGCACTTGGCAACTGGACCCCATTTATGGTGATTTGCTGCATCCCAGTGTCACATGACTGTGATTTACAACTTTTTTTTCCGAAACGGGTGTTTACTTTCAATAAAAAAAAACCACCATGAACAATGGGTTCACATAACAACTACCACTTTTGCTTAACTGCCACAAAAAAGATGGTAAAATTGGGCACGGTCATGCAATGACTCGCTTAATGAACGCTATGGCTTATATTAATAATTTTGAGCTCAATTATAGTCACAAGTCAAGGACTACCTGTACTAGATAGGAGCTAAATATTCTGGCTAGTTGACTACATGGCACATAGGAAAAAAAGAGACTAAACCCAAGGGAATTAGGGAGCAGATGATGACTATATCACTGAGTACAAACACACATACTCACAATTCCATTTTGGGATAAGCAGCATTGAGAAAAGTATAATAAACAAGTAAGAAACAATAAGCCACCAAAAAGAACATATCTGATAAGAAAAGGAAAAAGGAAACATAGCTAAACCTAATTTACACAACACCATTTGCTACAATTTTCTATTCTTTAATTGCAAAACATTCCTGCTTTCATCATGTCTACACCCTGCATGTCATGCATTTCCTTTTGTTCTTCTCTCGTTTGGTGGATTTCACTGACTTCCTCTTTCTCGGTCTTCCCCTTTCTTTTGATCCATATACTCTTCCTTTATCTACAAGTAGCCTTCTCTTAACAATGGAAATTGGGACTGGAATTGCAGTGACTAAGTCAGGGGTCTCCCAAACCCGTGGTCCGTGGACCGGCACCGGGCTGTGGCATGCCAGAAGGTGGGCCACGCAAACAAGTGAAGCCCCATCTGCGGGATGCAGGCAACACGTGAAACCATGCCCCCTCCGGTCCATGGAAAAACCTCTTTTGGTGCCCAAAAGGTTGGGGGTCGCTGCATTAAGTGACACAGCTGTAAAGTGCAATGTCACTTGGCCCCCCACTAAGTGATTGAAATGCTGGCACTTTCAATTGATTTCATTAAGCAAATCCTGCGCCATTTTAAGTGCAACATCATGCCGTCACTATTTGCAAGCTCCTGCTGGCTTCCCCAATGACTTTGCTTGTTTGCTTATTGGAATCTGGGGTTGAAGGTTGCAAACAGCAATCACGCTAACCGCAGGGAGGCTGTAACTTTGAGAAACAGTTATTAAGTATTGCTCATTCAGTACCATTGTAAGATACAATTTTCTAAACAGACACTCATCTATCTCTATTTTCATTCTTTCATGGTCTTCAAACACTCCAATAATTTCACTGTATTCATATAAAGCTGCTAACCTAATCTATACCTTCTCAATACAGGTAGTTCTCGACTTACAACAATTCATTTAGTGACCAAAGTTACAAGGGCACTGAAAAAAGTGATGACCATTTCCCACACTTATGACCACTGTAGCATCCCCATAGTTATGTGGTCAAAATTCAGACACTTGGCAACTGACTCATATTTATGACAGTTGCAGTGTCCCGGGATCATGTGATCACCTTTTGTGACCTTCTGACAAGCAAAGTCAATGGAGAAGCCAGATTCACTTAACAACCATGTTACTAACTTAACAACTGCAGTTATTCAACAACTATGGCAAGAAAGGTCGTAAAATGGGGCAAAATTCATTTAACAAATGTCTCACTTAGCAACATAAATTTTGGGCTCAGTTGTGGTCATAAGTCGAGGACTACCTGTATTACTAAAAAGCCTTATATGAATCCCAAGTCAGTGCCAGTAAATCAGGCAGAGTTTAAATAAGACCATTTCCTATGTCTTTTCTATGCTGGAATGCATAATCTCTCTTGTCTCTTTCTTCTCCCTCCAATATTTATTTTAATTCAGGGGTCCCCAATCTCTGGGCCATGGCCCACTAGTGTTTGAAACCGGGCTGGTGTTTGAAACAGCCGCGGAAACAGCAAGCACGCACGAGCATCCCCACTTGCGTGAGCAGCGGCCCTGTGCATGCATGTGTGCTCTAGTTGTGTGAGCGATGGTCACATGTGCATGCCACTTGTGCAAATGGAGCTGCGGGTACATGTTTGCCAGCTACTCGTGTGGAACCATTCACTCTTCCCCCCCCCCACTCTGCCAGTCCACAAACCAGGAAAGGTTGGGGAACTCTGCTTTAATTCATAGATAGATAAGTCGTTCCATAAGCATCTTTTCCTCCGCTAAACAACACAAAGGGTATCCTAGTCAGATACTTCAGTCTTCTAGTTCACGGCTTTTCAACCAGTGGTATGGGTACCACCTGTGGTACATTGGCACCTAGCAGGTGGTACGCGACCATCCTAGAAAAGTGATAGCGGGGGAGGGGAATGAGCTGAACCGGTGGCAGCACGCACAAGCCTGAGCAAGAGATGGCTGGAGCTGCAGAGCTGTCAGGGCTCAGCGGAAGCGCCAGGATCAGTGCCGCTTTCCAGCTGATCGGCGCTTCTTCGGGGCTGTCAGGGCTCAGTGGAAGCACCAGGATCAGTGCCAGGATCCAGCTGGAGCTTGGTGCTGATCCTGACACTTCTGCAGAGCCCAGAAGAAGCGCCGATCAGCTGGAATGTTGCAACATCTCCAGGGTCTTGTGATTTACATTCAGATGTTTGGCAACTGATTCATATTTATGATGGTCACAGTGTCCCACAGTTATGTGAAGTGACCAAAACCGGCTGCAACCACCTAGCAGACAGGGGGAATAAAAACCAAACACCCCCACCCCACCTCTGCTGCCAATCCTCAACAGAAATCTTCACAACAATGAAAACCTTGGACAGCACTTCCGGTTCCGGATTGCAGCGCCTCTAGCCATATGGGGAGACTTGTCTCCTCGTTCGGCTAGTTTCCCTCCGCCGGTAGACCCCTGCGGGGGTCGAAAGTCGCGCCTGGAGGGTGTGACTACCGTCGAGGAGGCTGCACTCGGCTGCAGAGGAGCGGCGGCTCCTCTAGCTGTCCGAGCTGACTCTGAGGGCCGACGGAGAACAAGATCGACCATAAAATGGCCGATCACCTAGCCGCACCAACCGCAAGTCACAAGAACAACTAAGCATGAAGAACCACCGTGGTGAATCCGGGTGAGACCTTTCCTTCCCACGCTATCCTGACTTTTCCTGTAAAGAGTTTCTATTTTCCTTTATTAAGAAAGCAGCGGCTGCCTATATGTGGAAAGAAGAGCTAAAAAGAAAAAGATTAATTTTTTTGTGTGTGGTTGTTGTTTTTTTACTATTTGACTTCTGTTGGGTAAATTTCAGGGGAAAAGAAGGAAAAAACGGACATTGTTACTTTCCTTTTTTAATCTGATAATGTAGGAAACATTTTTGTTGATTTTTTAAAAAAAGAAAGAGAAAACTTTCCTTTTTTTTCTTTCTTTAACTTGATTAACTTGGAAAAAAAAGAAGAAAAAGATTTTATAGTCCACTGAGGACTCTGGTGGTGAAAAAGCGAAACTCTAACAGTATTTCTCCCTGTTATCTGAAGAGGGATTGGATTTATGTGATAATAAAAGAGAAAAGATAACTGGACAGCTGGGTGGTGAAGCTGGCTATTAGACCATTGGAGGCGGATATTTGTGGATATTTCTCAAGTAGTCTAATAAAGGAATAGGCAAAGCTACCACCAAAATGGCTGAAAGTTATTCACATCTTGACTATGATTTAATACTGGAAAAAATATTAGAAGTTAGAGAAGATTTCAAAACTTATTGGAAATCTTGGAGAAAATCCAAAGATGCCACCTTGGAATCTTACATTGACCCTCTAATAATGAACCAAGTTATGGAACAAGGAACAATAGAAGATGAACAGAATAGTCCTGAACAGACCTACTTACAACTTAAAGAGACAGAGACACTATTATTACAACCTAATTGTGACTCTGCATTGAGAGAAAATGTGGAAACCACTGAATCAACTAATGCTACACGTCACCTACAATTGATGGACACTTTTGATGATCAAGAAATAACTGTAATTGACTCAACTCAACTACCAAAAATAACAAAAATTGATACTCAGACACAATTTTTCGGAAATTACAATAAAGAGGAAAGGGAAAGAAAATTTGTTCAGTTTGAACCGGTTAGGAATCCTCGTAATGAAATCTTGAGGTTTGATAACCGAAAAGCCTTATTATGGGAACCAAATTGGCATAGAAAGAAAGCTAGAGTCAAAGGAAGGTATCCAGCACATATAGTAAATATTTCTGTAAAAGCCTCTTTCAAAAGTGCTTTAATCTCTTTAAACTCTTGCGTAAAAGTCTTCTGTGTATCAGGTCTTCTTTCATAAAATTCATCAGTACAATCCAACATAGGTTTAACATATGACTGTAGATTCCACTCCATTTTAAATTTCAAATAGTCACAGCCATCTCTCTAGCTGCACTTAAAGAAGCAGGAAGTGAGAAATAACAAATCCAGTTTCACTATCCAGCACTTTCCCTAACAATGAAAGCAGTGAAAGTTAAGCGCCATCTTAAAGCATTATGTTGATTGTGAACGTTAGAAATGCATAGCCAAAAAAAAAACAATGAAAATACTTGCAATCCATTTAAAACTCCTGTATTCATTCAGCCTGCTTGCAGTCTCTCCAGTGTTGAACTTAGAAGAAGCAGAGGTGGTCGCGGCGTCTTTGTCTGTCAAAAGACAGAAGCGTCTCTGGAAAGGAGCGTTCTCCGGAGCTATAGGGAGCTCACTCTTAATCCCTGAAAACTTGTTTTCCAGGGATCTAAGAAGGCTCAACCTTACTCCCGATGCTCTACACCTCTCCTTTGCCCGGAGAGGGGATTTTTCACCGCGAAAAAACAGCTGGTGAGCGCTGTTTTTCGCGGCTTTACAAATCCAGAGAGCGGAGTCTCACAAAGGAGACCCAGCAGGGGCCGCGGAGCCACCGGAAGTCTCTGAACAACTTACTGCTGAACAATTTATATCACAATTTGATTTTGGAGAAGAGTTGGAACATTTAACTGGAATCTCCCCTTCAAATGAATTACAATCCTCTGTTGAGTATTATACAATACAAGAGAAATTTGGAGATCAACAGGGAAAGGAAGAGGATACTTCTGAGAATGGGGACTATAATTGGATTTTGCTTGATGAAAAGTTTATTTATGGACAGAAAGAGGTTTTGTTTCAAGAAAAGGAATTCTATCCAGTTAAGCACCAAGAAGAGGATTTAATTCACAAAAGAGAGACATTGTTTCACCTCAAGAAGCACTTACCGGTAGGCTACAAAGTGAAATGGACTTTGTTTGATGAGCAGTTTATTTATGGAAAGCAAGAGGAATTGATTCAAGAAAGGAAGATTCAGTTTCAGAAGCAATTTATTTACGGGGCTGAAGAAATAACGAAGAGAGACTTATTATTTGAAAGGGTGGCCCTGTTATGGCGGCTTGTTTGGTTAAGAAAAAAACCTAGAGTTCGTTTGAAACAATGAAATTTAAACTTGTATGTAAGGAATTATTGGCAATTTAAAATTATGGACTGAATTCAGGACCAAGATTAGGAGTAAGAGGCAAGAGAAGATGTTTAATGGTTGACATAATTAAATTGATGAAGGATGTATTTGTTTTGATGATCTGGGTTTGACATTAGATTGATTTAATGATGAGATAGATAGACTGGATAAAATTGAAGGAATGTAAGTTAGAAATGCTATAAATAGTTTGTTAGATGAGAGAGCCCAGAAGCCGATTGATTAAATGAAATTTATAGATGATAAATATTATTTTTAACAAGATGAGTTAATTGTTTAATAAGGAATTAAGCTTAATTTAAGATTATGGGTTGAATTAAAGATAAATATTATAGTTAAGGTTTTGGTGAGGATGGTTAAATGAAGATATATTAAGATATATTATGAGAAATTAAATTGATTAGAATGTAATTGATATTGCTACTATTATTATTATTATTACTTTTCTTTTTTGAACTGAGGGATTCATTGATATTGTTATCGTTATTAATATTATCTGTTTAATTTTAATAAGATGAGTTTTTTTTTTTTTAGAATGTAATTGATATTGCTACTACTATTATTATTACTATTTTTCTTTTTTTGAATTGAGGGATTTATTGATATTGTTATCGTCATTAATATCATTTGTTTAATTCTAATGAGTTTTTTTTTTAATGGATTGTTTTGATTTAGAGAATGTATATATTACATAGTTTAAAATTCTTGTTAAGATTATATAATAATTATGTTTGATGTAGTGGGGTTTTCTTTTGTTATACCCTGTAAGCATTCTGGGAAGTCGTGGGTTAGGGAGGGATTACAATTTTAGATGTGATGTTTTCTCAACTGTATTTGGGGTTGGTGGAAGAATAATTAATTATTGTTACTAAAGGGTTGTTTGGGTGGCCTTTGGTGGAGTGAAGATTGATTTAAGTGGAAGTTGATAAGAAGGGGGAATAATAGAATGGAGATAGAGAAGGATGAAGGTTATTTGTTTGAGATGTTTATTTTCAGTTGAGTTATTATCATTAGATGCATTGGAAAATGTATTTATGCTCTGTTTATGGATGATTGTTTATTTTAATACTATGATTTGATATGATTAGTCTCTTTTTTCTGTTAAAATTTAAAAAAAAAAACCAATAAAAATATTATTAAAAAAAAAAAAAAAAAAAAAGAAAGCTAGAGTCAGGTTTAAATGTGACATAAAATGTTATTTGACGGGTTAAAAAGGCTTTAGAAATTACGTCTGGTTTAATGACGAATGAAGGATGTAAATTTACTGTTACCATGGTTGATAATTATTTGAGGGAGTAAATCTTTCTAGAGGACAAAAAGACCTTATAGATGTTGATTGACGAAATGATTGAATATATCTTTTTTAAAAAATGGAAATGTATTTTTTTATTTTTTTTACTTATATAGTAATTTTTAATTTGATAATTATGTTGTAATAGAGAAAGAGAATATGTCTGATTTAATTAGAATGAAAGATGAGAATCTCCTGATATTATAGTTGATAAGTATTTGAAGATATAAACTTTATTAAGGCCGTAAAAAGATTTTTTTATAGATGTAGATTGATGAAATGATAGAATATATTCTTAAAAATAGAACTGTACTCGTTGGACTTATATTATTATTTTAAATATGATGTTGTAATAGAGAGAGAGGAAGAGCTATTTGTGATAAGGAAAAAAAATCTGTCTCAATGAACGATCTTGTATTAAGGATACCTGAAATCACAACTATATACTTACTAAAATGTAATTGGAGAATGACAGCTGTAATTAGTATAGCCTAAAAACAGGATATAGATTATAATCGCATGTGTTTGATGATTTTTGTTTGATTGAACTTTACTTAAAATTGTATAAATTTTAATAAGCAATACCATATTCAATTTGAGCTATATTTATATGACTTTGTCTTTGAATGATTGGACATCCTGATCACCACGTTGTGTCCTAAGCTTTTGGGGAAAGATGGGAAAAATCAATTAAATTTTTTTTATTTTTTTTTAAAAAAGAAGTATATACCGAGAAGATTAGATAAAATAGAAGTATTAATGTATAATACAGATAGGGAAATTTGGAGAGAGGAGTTGCTCGGACATTGCCCCTGAACTGTAACTGAAGAAGGATGAGAGGGAAGAAAGGAGAGGAGAGAGAAAAGAGTAAAGGAGGGGAGAAGGAAGTAGGAAGGTTGGAGGAGAAGAGGAGAAGTGGAGAGAAAGGGAAGGAGAGTGGTGAAGAGGGGAAGAGGGAAGTAGGGAAGAGAAGAAAGGGAGAAAGAAGGTAAAGAAGAAGGAGTGTGGATGCGGTGAAAGGGAAAATGGGCGAGCAACACCAAAAGTTATGTGTAGGTATTTATCTCATTTCATTAAAAGTATTGTATATATGAATGTAAAAAGAATGTATGTAACATCTCATAAATATCATGGTATATGTATCGGGGAGAATTTGGAATGAAGTTGACAAAGTCTTAAAATAGGTTTAACAGAAATTTATGATAGAAATGGAATATATTAAATTTATATGTTTTGGGGTTTTGTTTGTGTGTGTGTGTGTGTGTGTGTGAGGGAAATAGAAAGATGAAAGTGAATGTACTAAGTTGAGCTGTTTATGTATGTTTTTATTTTGGAATTTTTGTTTACCCAATCACCACGGTGTGCTTTAAGCACCTATTGTTAAAATCATAAAACCAATAAAATATTTTTCAAAAAAAAAAGAAGAAAACCTTGGACAGGAGGAAGAGCGTCGCCGTGCGCTGTCTTGCTTGGCTGTGGCTTGGGGGGCACTTTTTTCAGTGCCACTGTAACTTTAAACAGTCAGTAAGTGAACTGTTGTAAGTCAAGGACTACCTGTACTTTATCACTTTTTTCCTTTTTTGGGGGGTGGGGTCATCAAGTTTTTGACACCTTGCTAGGCGACTGGTGGTACTCGGATGTTGCCATATCCTAAAAGTGGTACAATGGGTGAAAAGGTTGAAAAGCCCTGTTCTAGTTAACAGCCTATATGGTTACACTATGTGCCTCATCCAAGAAAGAAGATTTAGAAATAGGGATCCCATCTAAGTATGTAAGCAGCTAACCTGAAATTGGGACCAGCTGGTATAGGTATAATTAGTCCTCGACTTATGACAACAATTGAGCCCCAAATTTTTGTTGCTAAGTGAGACAGTTGTTAAGTGAAATATAACCCCTTTTTTGACCTTTCTTGCCCTAGTTGTTAAGTGAATCAGTGCAGTGGTTAAATGAGTAACGCGGTTGTTAAGTGGATCTGGCTTCCCCATTGACTTTGCTCATTGGAAGGTTGCAGAACTTGATCCCATGATCCCAAGACACTGCAGCTGTCATAAATAGGAGTCAGTTGCCAAGCGTCTGAATTAGGATTGTGACCATGGGGAGGCTGCAATGGTCATGTCAAAAAAAAAAAAAACTATCACAAGTCACTTTTCTCAGTACCGCTGTTAACTTCGAACGGTTGCTAAACTGTTGTTAGTCGAGGACTCCCTGTACATTCTTCCAAGAACATGAGTGTTAAACCAACAAAAGCAGCAACTTTTGCAATAACCGCTGGCTGATCTGCCTAGCTCTCAACCTTCACCAATATCCTTCTATCACCACATAGGATACATCATGCCTATAAGTCAGACATGTCAAACACAAGGCCCGGGGGCCAGATGCGGCCCGCAAAGTGGTTTCATGTGGCCCGCGAAGCCATCCTGGAAACAGTGAGGGAACAGCCCCCACTGCCTTGGCCCTGGCCCAGGCCAGCCGGGAGCCAATGTACAATTTTGTAGTGGCCATCTATGCTGAAACGCATTCAGTCCATAAGCGCCTCCCCCATGGCTGAATAGTGAGGCTCCTCCAGTGGACCATGCCTTGGCACTTGCCCTGGTCCCACCCCCTTCTGCCAGAGACCCTCAGATCTATTCCACTCCTGCCAGGCCCCCACAGGCACCCTTGACGAGAACGATGTAGAACTGGCCATACCCACCCAGTAGGCCACACCCACTCCATCCACGCCCACCCAGTAGGCTGCACCCACCCTGGCCACACCCACCCACCCACCCCCCAAGGGCAACCGCAATGCTGATGCGGCGCTCAATGAAATTGAGTTTGACACCCCTGCTGTAAGACTAAGGACATCCTTCTGCTATGGCGGAAGCCTTTTCTGAGACAAGGCAAGTTGCTGGAGGAGGAAGGAAGTAACGAAAGTACAAAATGAAGAGGAGAGCTTCACTCAGCAACATATCCTTCCATGATTTGAACATTTCTATGTTCTAGCTAGAGAGCTAGAGCACCAGTTGATGTAATGATTAAGGCAGCGGTTCTCAACCTATGGGTCGCGACCCCATTTGGGGTCGAACGACCATTTCGCGGGGGTCGCCGGACACCGCGGTCCGCCATTTATTTATTTTTTGCCCGTCGCGCGTGCGCCGCACATGTGCAGTTTGGGCTGTCGCGCGCGCGCCGCACATGCGCAGATCGGCCCGTCGTGCGCGTGCGCGGCACAGGTCGGGGTCACGCCGCGCATGGGCGGCGCAAGTGGGGTCTCAACCTGAAAAAGGTTGAGAACCACTGGATTAAGGTAACAGGCTGGACATCATGAGACCAGGAGACACAAATCCCTTCTCGGTGACCTTGAGCCAGTCATTCTCTCTCAGTTCCAGGAATGACACAGTGGCAAACACAATTTCCAAAAACCCCTGCCAAGAAAATTTCAGGGATTTGTCCAGGCAGTAGCCAGGAGTCAATGCTAATTCAAATACACCCACATGTCCTAGATACAAATCTTGCCTAGATATCATTCTAGTTAGTATAATCTTTCTGAAAATTCGGTAAACACATCTCCTAATCATAATGCTGCCTGCTGATGATGCAATTACATCAGCAAGTAATCCAGCTTTAAAAGTGGTTTGCCATTTATCTTTGAAAATAACATTAACATGACAGCTTAACCAATACTATCAGTGAAAGGAAGGCAGCTGGAGCTCCCTCTTAGATTATTAATTGGATTGCTTTTGGCTTATTTCTCTCAAAAGCATAAGAAATAAATTGCAATGCCACAGTACATGGTCGAGCCATTCTATACAGGAAAAAAAACCATCTTCTGACCTTTTGACTAGGAAATGAAATCTCACTGGTGACTTTATAGTCTCTGCAAATAATATCCCACAGATAAGAAATCGTTTAGCTTAAGTCCAGAAAAGTATATATACACGGTTAGGTCACAAAGAATTATAAGAGAGAGAAGGAGAGAGAAAGAGGGGGGGGGTGTTATATATTTTATATTGCAACATTATGACATATTTTAAATGTTAAAATATACTTTGGAAAGTATAATCTTGAATATAAAAATATAACCACAATAAAAGATCAAACAAACTGCATTCTTGTAGAGAGGGTACTTCACACCTGAACAGGTAACAAGAAACTGTCATAATACAAGGGTGGTATGACTGTCACCATAGGCAGCCTTGTCATTTACAGCATTCTCTAAGTGGTTTATAGAGTCAGCATATTGCCCCCAACAATCTGGGTCCTCATTTTACTGACCTCGGAAGGATGGAAGCTGAGTCAACCTGAATCAACCTTGAGCCGGTCAGGATCGAACTCCTGGCAGTCAGCAGAGTCAGCCTGCACTACTGCATTCTAACCACTACACCACCAGGGCTCTGCTAAAAGCCTATGCCCAGGAATCTTCTCAATTAACAGTCAGTACCTGGTTAGAGTTAGATAAGGGTCTACGGCACTCAAGTGGGATTGGACTTAGTACATTTGTGATTACATAATGACTCTAAACTGCTCTCTTTTTTTTACTTCTCCCCCTAGTTCTGCCATTTCTTTTCTTACAGCAACTTCTAGTTTCTCAGCAAGGATTTTGTTAGCTAGGGAATTCTGGGAACACATGAACAAATAGTTTCAATTATGCAATCACAGTGGCCTCCTTGAAGTTTTTGTCACCTCATGCCCAGGTATACAACTGCTTCCTTCATATAGAAAAAAATTACTATCAATGGGCAGTAAAAGTGTACTTACCACAGTGATTTTTGAACCAGATAGGATTTAAATTGATGGGTGGGCTGATATTAAGGATATGGCCGATCTTACTCTTTCTCAAATAAGGAAGGCACAGTTTAGATCTGAGGATATAAACAGACACAACAAAGTATTTGGATCTCTAGTCAGATTTTACCTTTCTATCACTGCTACTACTCTTGTTCCAGGTTGGAGAAGGATGAGTTTAAATTATGCATCCTGTTTTTTAAATAAATAAATAAATAAATAATAAATAAATAAATAAATAAATAAATAAATAAATAAATAAATAAAGCAGATTCATGATAACTGTTATAGTTTAGTAATTAAGAAATAACCGTAAAAAGAATTGTTTTAGGAGTTCTTTCTAGGCACGAAAGTAAATAAATACAAACATTTGAGAGCAGAATGAAAACAAGGGAGCATCATTATCCATTTGTGACATCTTAAAAGCAGTACCGCTTCTCATTTCCTTCTTTCCAAATCGTCTGTTGGAATCCATGTGTAAGCAGAATCAAAGAACACCAATAACAACTTAAGCGATCTCTCTCCCACGTAAGGAGGGTTCAATATTGCACGTATGTGGGATGTTATTTTAAGTAATTTTCTTTCTGTCCTTTCACAATAAAAATGTTGCCATCGTATTTAGCATGGGTCTAATATTTGACTTGCCCTAATATTCTCTGTCCATAATTGCATGAGTGCAGACTTGATCTCCTGCTTCATTTGGGAAATCAAACCTCTTCCCTTAATCTGTAACAATTTTCCTCATCCATAGCGGTAGCAACATTATATTTTTGGAGGTCATGACAAACAAACAAAAATAAAAAATAAAATAAAATAAAAATCATTGAGGCAGAAATATTAGCATTAAATAAAAGCAGGGCCTAATTGTTGGAAAAGGTCCAGTGCAAATATATGAAAAGCAAGCAAGCATATTGCAAACTTTATTTCAAGGGAAGAGAAATAACAGCCTAATGCAAATTCAGATTTTTTTCCAAAACATTTCTAAGAAAGAGATGGACTGAATTCATGCTGCCTAAACTGCATTGCTGAAAGGAACCTGAGTAAAATTGTGCTAAATTGCTTAAAGATGCTTGAGAACATTTTAGTAGATTGTATAAAATTACATTTACAATCTCCCTCCTTCTCTCCGCAGTTTTTGTTCTGCAATAACAGGAAAAAGGTCCCTTCCCCACTTAATATATTGCAAAATTAAAATAAAATTAATATTGATACTCCACAATAATAAAAGTATCCATGCTACTTTTTTTTTTGCTAGTGATACATTCTCTTTGTGATTGAACACAATCACAAAGAGAATGTATCACTAGCAAATAAAATACAACAATAAATGCCTCCCATACAGAAAAACCAAGAAGTGGGAACAAAGTATCGACTGAAATATTTTCACACAGGAAAGTTATTTTATTTCCAAGATAATTTATTCTGAGAAACATGTAGTCAACATTGTAAAGCCACTGTTTTTCTCACTAATTATCAATGATTTATATTTCTTTCGTACAAAATCCTTTTCAGACCTGCAACACTTTTTTTTAAAAAAGAAACCACTTCCTTTAAGAAATGTGAAAATATGCCTTGTACATTTTGGATGTATTAAGCTAGAAAAGAGAACAAACAACAATACATTAAGGAGAAACTGTTTTTAGAAACTTAGGTAACAATGATATCTTAAGATACCATTCTGAAAGCAAGGTATTCCTTGTATGAATAAAAGATTCCTATCTTCCTTGTAAAATGCTTAACACCAGTTACATTGGCAATATTTATAATATCGTCTTCCTTACTGGCTTTTTATTCCTCCCTGAAAATACAAAGAGATAACACTAAAACTGCGGAAGTGGTGGCGATAGGCTGCAACAGAAAAGGAAAATCAGCAAAGATAACTTTCCTAGGAATTTGGATAGAGCAAGGAAGGAGGAAGAGAAAAAAAGCTAAGAACGGGACATATTTATTATTTGAATGGGAAATTACCAGGAATTAACAGGACTCTAAAGCAGGGCTTTTCAACCTTTTCAGCCATTGTACCACTTTTAGGATGTGGCAACATCCGAGTACCACCAGTCGTCTAGCAAGGTGTCAAAAACTTGATGACCCAAAAAAAAAAAAGGAAAAAAGTGATAAAGTACAGGTAGTCCTCGACTTACAACACTTCGCTTAGTGACTGTTCAAAGTTACAATGGCACTGAAAAAAGTGCCCCCCCCCAAGGCACAGCCGAGCAAGACACCTGCCTGCCTGCCCGGCCATGCTCTTCCTCCTGTCCGAGGTTTTCATTGTTGTGAGCATTTCTGTTGAGGATTGGCAGTGGGAGTTGGGTGGGGGTGTTTGGTTTTTATTCCCCCCATCTGCTGGGTGGTTGCAGCAGGTTTTGATCACTTCACATGACCCTGGGACACTGACCGTCATAAATATGAATCAGTTGCCAAGCATCTGAATGTAAATCACAAGACCCTGGAGATGCTGTAACATTCCAGCTGATCCGCGCTTCTTCTGAGCTCAACAGAAGCGCCAGGATCAGCGCCAAGCTCCAGCTGGAGTCTGGCGCTGATCCTGGCTCTTCCGCTGAGCCCTGACAGCCCTGCAGCTCCAGCCATCTCACTCAGGCTTATGCAGTGCTGCCACTGATTCAGCTTATTCCCCTCCCCCACTATCACTTTTCTAGGATGGTCGCATACCACCTGCCAGGTGCCAATGTACCACAGGTGGTACCCGTACCACTGGTTGAAAAGCCCTGCTCTACAGCACACTGGGAACGGAAAAACATCCTTTTTAAAAATCACAAGTTTTGGATTGTTGCCAAGAAAATTAAATGGATGGTTCCAATATGGAAGGCATAAGAGACTGGCAGATGAAACAACACGAAGAAAAAAACTTCACATTGTTAAAGGCGTTGATTTAGCAATCTAGGTAGTCACTGTTATCCAGTTGTGAAATAGAACCTTTCTACCTGAAAATATTTCTACAATTCTCTTAAATCTCCATTTCATTTGTAAATTGCCTAAACTTCATGTCTGAGGGTGGAGCAAGGAAGTGTGGAAAGAGTTTCTCCAAAATGTGTTTTCATTTATTTACTGCCAAAATATATTACGGTAGTCATCTCAAAGCTGCAAGGCAAAGAGTGATGAACAAAAATTAGCTAAAAATACATACAGAAACATCAACAATAAATTAAAGCAATAATTTGACAGCTGTTAACCAGAAATAAGAGGGTGATTAAGAGGCCATATTGCAGAAAATTAAAAATAAAAGGCTCAAGGCAAGAAAAAATCTTCGCCTGACCTCTAAAAGTCAAAACAAAGGCAACACTAGATCAACATCTCTGGGAAAAATACTGTAAACTTGATAAGAAATGACTGAAAATTCCTATCTCCATACAGTCACTTGGTGCCCCTCAGCACATAGGAAGATTTGGAATAAGGACTTCAAAGATTCTAGAGCTCAAACAGAAATATATGGGAGAAGAGACATTCCTTCCAATTTCAAAGCCTCATTTAACAATTGCAATTGGGGCTGGCAATTCTGTCTCAAAGCAATGCGGTCATTAAATGAAGCATCACCTGACATGCTTGACATGTGAGTTCCATTGTGGTCAATAAGCAAATCACCACAGGTTATTTATTTATTTATTTGTTTGTTTGTTTGTTTGTTTGTTTGTTTGTTTGTTTATTTGGGTTTGTATGCTGCTCCTTTCCGGAGACTCGGAGCAGCTAACAACATATAAACAACAAAAAAGTACAATATTACATTATGCCTAATGTCACATGACTTATGACTTCCAGCTAGCTACCCCATTGTCTTTGCTGCTTTGAAGATAGTTTGAAGGTCACAAATGGCTACTTCGGAACTGTGGGATACATATAGTCCTTGACTTACGACGAGGGGAATCTCTTATGCATGGCCACAGGGGAGTGCTCAATGTTAGTAAGAGCCATCTCCAGATGATGGCTCTTTCTGAGCCCAAAATTTATGTTGCTAAGTAAGACAGTTGTTAAGTGAATTTTGCCCTGTTTTACGACTTTTCTTCCTATAGTTGTTAAGTGAATCACTGTGGTTGTTCAGTTAGTAACATAGCTGTTATAAGTGAATCCAGCTTCCCTATTGACTTTGTTGGTCAGGAAGTTACAAAAGCTGATAGCATGACTCCAGAACAGTGCAACCATTATAAATACGAGTCAGTTGCTAAGTGTCTGAGTTTTGAGCACATGATCATGGGGATGCTGCAGTGAAAACCAGTCATCTGGTAAGTCACTTTTTTAATGCGCTGTAACTTTGAACGGTCATTAAAGGAACTGTTGTTAAGTCAAAGACTACCTGTACTGTGACTGTTTTAAGTATGCTCCAGTTATCAAGAATCTTAATCGCAATCAGAGTTATTAAGAGCCCAAATTGCAATCACACAAGTGCAGATATGCTGCAAATGTGGTAAATTAGAAGACTAAATCTCAATATTTCAAAAGATACATTATCCCAGCGGTTCTCAACCTTTTCCGGGGCTCAACCCCAGCCCGGAACGGGAAAAAAAATGGCCGACCCCCCCAAAAAATGGCGGGCCTGCACTGCACATGCGGGGTGCGACAGGGCGCATCGCGCATGCGCGGCGTGATGGCCCGCATTGCGATAGGAAAAAAAATGGCCGACCCAAAAAAAAATGGCAGACTGCGGTGCTTGGCAACCTCCGTGAAATGGTCGTTCGACCCCAAATGGGGTCACGACCCACAGGTTGAGAACCGCTGCATTATCCACAATCACTTACGTAAGGTAAGTTCCTCTTGTGTTAGCACTCATCATAAGGTCCACTTTTTTCGTAGGTGTCTCCAGCGTTCCAGTTAAAGAAATAGCACTTGCATTGTTCACAAGAACATCAATTCCTAGTTTTAAAAACAAATCAAGTTAATATCTGAGAACTCATCTTTCAATCTAGCAATTTGTCTGTTAGGCATTTTCGTTTAAATAGCTTTTAATAAGTGCATACATTTAGTATATATTTCAGGATTGGACACAAGGCATTACCTCCAAATTTCTGAACAGCCAGCATTACTGCATCTGCAATTTGATCTTCTTCCCTTACATTAACAATACATGGTAAAGCCTTTCCTCCAGCTGCTTCAACTGATAAGAAAATCAATATAGTCAGTCAGCTTAAAAAAAAAAATCAACCAGCTGTAAAAAATGTAAATTTAATTGCATTTTGAAAGTCTTCATAACTCTCCAGAGTTTTAATGTTACACCCCAAATTTGAAAACAAAGAAAACACAACTCTGAGATTACAGAATTCTTAGAAATTCAATTGTCATAAATCATGATTTCAGTGCTTTTCCCTTTACTTCCTCCTCTTTAGGCTATCCAGTTTAATGCACGTCCCAAATATTAAACAGTAGTTAGCTGTATATACCACTACATGAAACAAGTCAAGTCCATGAACTACAACTGATGTATATTTATATGTATCATTATGCTTTTTTCTTGTGAAATTGATTGCTGTATTGATGTTTCCCTGTTTGAAATTATTTGTTAATCTACCCAGAGAACTCTGGTTCTTTAGAAAATTAAAAAATATAATAAAATAATAAAATAAAACCAAGACGAAATGTGGGAGGTGATAGAAGAAAGGAGTAACCTCCAATCTATTTACAGATTCATTGGATGAAATAGGAATTTTCAAGACCAAAGCTCTGCTTGTGGGCCTCGATGTTAAAGTCCAGTGTCAAATTTTCAAATTAATACCTATTTTTTTTGTCACTGATGAAAGCAGTTATAAGTTTCTCAGAATTGGCACCAATCTGAATAGAGAATAGGGTCTCTGCTTTACAATAAAGTAGCTTAAAAATGAAAATAGTTATACTTTCCTGAGACTAAATAGTTAAAAACTTAGGCAAGAGTTTAAACATCAAAACTCCTTACTCTATCTGTACCGCAAACAGTTCAGAGATTTCATTCACCCCAAATGTAACTCAACACAATATTGCTTGAGAAATGCATTTCCAATTTTGTGTTTGGCCTCTAGGACAAATGCTTTGTTTTTCTTATTAGATTGATTAAAGGATTTGTGTGTGTGTGTGTGTGTGTGTGTGTGTGTGTGTGTGTGTGTGTGTGTGTGTGTGTAAATTCCTGGTCTTGGGAATCTGAACAATGACCCACTTATTGATGAACATCAGTTTGCTTTCTTCCAGACAACACATAATCTCAAGATGGTCCTGTTGCTGCTCAGTGACCATGTTTTGTGTTTAGTATCTTAGCTTATCTTAAAACCTTCTATCTTTGATAACTGCTTCCTTTGTTTGTAAAGCATGAACTCCTTATCTTTTTTCCTCATAAATATTTGTGATCTCTGGTTTCTTGTGGTTTGGCTTATGCTTGCTTTCTCTGAATCCTTTAGCCCATTTTGATTCAGATTTGGAATGTGGAAATGTTGGTTTCCCATATTTCTTGTAGTTGGCAGCCCTCAGGCCTGACAGCAGAGGTACATAAGCTTTGTGATCTGCTAAAGCAGCGGTTCTCAACCTGTGGGTTGTGACCCTTTTGAGGGTTGAACGACCCTTTCACAGGGGTCACCTAAGACCATCGGAAAACACATATTTCCGATGGTCTTAGGAACCGAGACACCGCTCCGCATCCGTCTCCGCATGGCCTCCTCCGCCATTTGCAGAGAGAGAGGCACTTTCGCTTCCCTTCTCTCTCTCTCTCTCTCTCTCTCTCTCTCTCTCTCAGGCGGACTTACCTCCTGCAGAGCTCCTGATTGGCCCTGCGCCCAGGTGCCCCACCCCCTGGGAGAAGCATGGGGAACCCCGGGATCCCTGCTGGGAGTGGCCCATTGGAGGCTCCGCTGAGCGGGCCAGCCCTCCCGCAAGCCGCGGCCCAAGGGAGACCAGCTGTTGCAATCCCTAGCCAGCCCGACCATTGTACCCACTGGCCAGGAAGGTGCGCCGGAGTCCAGGCTGCCGGGAAGGAAGGAGATTAAGCAAAGGTAGGAGAGGAGAGCTGCCTCCTGGGGCCCAGTGCTGGCGGCAGCTTCCTTACCATCCTCTTCCTCCTCCCCTTCTTCCTCCTACTGCCCCCAAGGCGGCTTGGGCAGGCGTCGGGGCAAGAGGGGTGCCTGGGGGGGAACAGCTGGGCTGGCAGAGGGGCTGGTGGGCCGCACGGCACCAGCCTCCACTGCGGCTGCATCGGATGGGCGGAGAGCGAGGCCGGGCAGCGCAGGGGCGGCGGGGACGGTGGCAGTGGTTTTCCGCCCTTCTTCTCTCCTTCTTCCTCCTGCTGCCCCCAAAGTGGCTCGGGCAGGCACCGGGAGGAAAAGGGGTACCTGGGGGGGGAGCAGCCGGGCTGGCAGAGGGGCTGGCAGGCCGCATGGCACCAGTCCCCACCGCGGCTCCATCAATGGACGGAGGACAAGGCTGGGCAGCGCGGGGGTGGCAGGGACTCCCGACAATGCAGCAGCGGCCGCCGCTACCACCACAGCCACTATCTCCCATCCTGCTTCCCCTCCCCACCCGTTCAGCTGAGGACGCGGCGGAGGCTGGGCCAGGGGTGGCAGGGACCCCCAACTATGCTGCCGTAAGAGAGAGAGAGAAAGAGAGGAAAGAGAGAGAAACAGAGGAAAAGAGAGGAAAGAGAGAGAGAAAGAGAAAGAGAGGGGAAAGAGAAAGAGAAAGGGAGGAAACAGAGAAAGAGAGGAAAGAGAGAAAAAGAGAGGAAAAAGAGAGAGAAAGAGAGAAACGGGGAGAGGAAAGAAAAAGGAAAGAGGGAAAGAGGAAAGAGGAAAGAGGGAGAGAGAGAAGAGAGAGAGGAAAGAGAAAGAGAGGAAAGAAAGAGAGGAAAGAGAAAGAGAGAGAAGAAAGAGAGAAACAGGAAAAGAGAGGAAAGAGAGAAAGAGAAAGGAAAGAGAGAGAGAGAAAGAGGAAAGAGAGAGAAGAGAGAGAGGAAAGAGAAAGAGAGGAAAGAAAGAGAGAGGAAAAAGAGAAAGAGGGAGAGGAATGGCGCTTCTCCAACCAAGCTGGGCGGAGCCGGCAGAGCAACCTTCCTGCTCCCCCTTCCTGGCCAGCTGGATGGGGGGTTGGGGGTCACCACAACATGAGGAACTGTATTAAAGGGTCGCGGCATTAGGAAGGTTGAGAACCACTGTGCTAAAGGCTCCTACTTTGAGCAACTCCTTATTTTGCTTGACAGCAACATAATTCTTTCCAGATTCCACTTCTATGGTAGACTTAGGCTTCTAATTCTGTTTACATTTTATCAAGTGTGTGCACACTAGGTTATCTTGCATCCACTTAAAGGGATCTTTAATTAGCGTTTTTATTCAGAATCTCTACTCATTCTTTATTCTGTAAAAAAAAAAGTGCCCTTCTCACCACTATGGATGGTATGTGTCTTCCTCAATCTTAAATCCTCTACCAGGGACCAGGGAATTTGAGAGTTTTCTGTAGTATCTTAGCTGTTCCTAGCACTACGCTCTTCTGGACAGAGATCTCTAGTGTTCTTCTTGGGATCTGTTGGAGTCACTTTCACAGCTTAGAAGTCACAGGCCTAAGTGTTCCTACCATCACTGGAACCACTTTGGCCTTGACTTTCCATGCCCTCTCAAATTTTTCTTTCAGGTCCTGGTAGTTCTCCGGCTTCTCATGCTCCTTTCTAATGCTACTGTCACTTGGCAATACAACATCTGTCACTACCACAGTCGTCTGGTTCTTGTTATTCTTTCTCCTACAGTGTGTATGTTATGTGTGTGTTGTGTGTGCATATATAGAGAGCATTGTCAAGTGACAGATATATGAATGTATAACAAGGACGAGAAGGGGGGTGTATGTCAAAAAACTATGTTCATTAGAAAAGGAATCACTTTTCCTTTGCATATTCAAAATTAATAAACATGATTACTTTAAAGTTAATCACAAGCTTAGTTATAACTCATCATGATATGGCCATGATATGGCCAAACCGTGAAAAATTGTAATTTGCAGTTATGTATCGCGGATCTTTTCTAGATACTGTGTAAACATCCCTTTATGACTTATTTGGGGTTTATTATCCCTAGTCCTGCCTGACTGAGTTGTTGCAATGTGCATTGTGTGCATGCCTTTTGTCTATAACTACTCGGGACAAAGAAACTTCAGTATCCTATACCTAGCATAAATCCTTACTGTACATTTTGCTATGTTGTTAATACAGTTTTAATAAAGTGACCGGTATTGTTTGTATGTTTATCTTGTTAAATGTATCGATATTCATCAAATGTATTTAGCCTTTGCACCTATTGCCTAAAGTTATGTTAGCAGGAAAAAAAATTAAATTCCAATAATCTCAAGGTCATCCTTTGGTCATCCAAAGGCTTACACCTGTGAACTCCCCAGTGCAACACCTTAAGCCTAAATCCACACTTTGTTCTTTATTGTAGATCAATAAAACTTATTGCACAATTACAATTTAAGAATAGTTTAAGCAGGAAGAATAGAGGAGAATAGAGCGGAGGGAACAATGGCTTGGAGTTATACCACAGCATTCAACTCTGGGTTGATTTAAGCAGAAGAGTGTAAACGTGAAAATGCCCCTTGAGGAAGCAACAGAATTGAAACAAATTAGCCATGTCTGTCTATCTGTCAATTCAGTTGAAAGATCAAGTTCCCAAATGATTTGGAGATTATAGCAAATAGCGGAACTCAGATCGCCCATGTCTCTTTCTTAAGGCTTACTTTCTTCTGCAGCAGTATAGATTGTTCCTGGGAGTGTGCGGTGTGGTACTCCCGTTTTAGCAGCTATAACAACATTTGCCCCATCCTTTGCTGCTTTCAAGGCAATTACTTTTCCAATGCCACGGCTTGCACCAGTTATAAAGAGAGTGCATCCAGCCAACTTCCTAAAAAAACAAAAGAAAGAAAAATAGAAAATCAGAAATGAAAGACAGATGTACCCATGCACGCAGAAAAAAAATCATTTAAACATTAGAAAAATAGAGAATCTTAAATCTCAGTTGCTTCAAGTTGGTACATGTCTGAAAATTTAAATTTCGCAACTAGATTCAAATCCAGTAACTGCGAATATTGTACTGCATGTCTGAGAACTTCACGTAGGCGTCAGGAAGGGCATCCAGCCAGTAAATGCATTTATTGCATGAATTGGGTAAATATGCATATTTTCTTGGATTTTTGGCATTAACTACATGGCAAAGAAAACTGATAGCGTAATTTTCAGTAATATTTTCAGGACAATGTATTAATTTCACCCCAGGAACATCACCAATTCAAACTCATCCCAATAGATTTAATCTTGTCATTGGACCATTTAATTCAGCTCTGTCTACTTTGACTGACATGTGCTCTCCTAGTTTTTTACATAGGACTTTTCCCAATCTTACTTAGCAATATTAAAAATTGAATTTGAGACCTTTTGCATGCAAAATATATGGTCGACTTCTTAGACATAAGGAGATCTTTGCTTCAATCCTAAACCCAAGAAATCATAGGAATTGTTTGGGGCCTTAGAAACAGTATCAAGAATAATGAGCATGAGCGTACATATCCACTGCTAGAGGCCAAATGTGAAAAAGATCTAGGATTGAAAATTAATCTTCCTATGAATCTGCTTCTCATTTGCACTTACATACAGTATCTTCTATTTTCACCAAATGTCAAACTATTGTTCATTTCTGCTCCTCCCACCCCAAATGCACAGGTAGCTCACAGATAACTGTTTTAGGAGGAAAAAAACCCCTCAAACTTTCTTCTGATTAAGGTAACTAGGATGCTTGAAACTTTTTGGACAGACAGATATCAGGCAGATATTACGGCTGTGGTCTCTTCAAACCTTACACTTCATTTATTCAAAAACATTCTTCCTTTAAGTCCTGAGCTCCTTTAACTTTCTCCTAGAGCCAGCTTTATAGTATGGATGGTAATTTTACTCCTTAAAAAAGTAAAGACTATCCCAGTGCTATCAGGATCAATTTAACATACTGCAAGTTAAAATATAGTTTACTATAAAATCATAAAGAATAACTGTGTGGTCACTAAATGCTGACACCAACTTGACACCATGAGACTTGGTGGTGCAGTGGTTAGAATGCAGTGTTGCAAGCTAATTCTGCCCACAGCCAGGAGTTCGATCCTGACAGGCTCAAGGTTGACTTAGCCTTCCATCCTTCCCAGGTTGATGAAATGAGGACCCAGATTGTTGGAGGCAATATGTTGACTCTGTAAAGTGTTTACAGAGGGCTGTAAAGCACTATGAAGCAGTATATAAGTCTAAGTGATATTCCTATTGCTATGTATTGAAGAGGAAAGCTCAAAGAAACCATCATTAAGAGCAACCCTAACTCTGAGAATAAGTTCTTAAGAGTAACCTAACTCTATAACTTTAACTAAAACTAAGTAGTCCCTATTAATGGAAGGAAGAGATGAGCATAAACTGAAACAGAACGTATGCATAAGACATTCACAGTGCTCAAAAGGAATGTAATCTCAGTGTGCTCCATTAACTCTCCTAAACAGAAGATAAAATTATTGGAGGGCTATAAATAAGTTCTAGCCTGGGAACAATTTGTCAAAACTCCTGTACCTGCAGTTATGAATGCAAAGAAATGCAAAATGTGACTGACTCCCTGAAACAGCATGTACGAACTACACATCTTTGAAAATACTGTAGAGACCATGTGTGCATTACACAGGAATTTTTCAGAACAATAACTATTTTTACCATATAACTTTTTTAAAAAAAATAGGCTTATTTTTGATGTCATAGATTTTTGAACAGTTTCTTTATTTAATAAGACTCGATTAGAGAAACGTTAACAAGACTTAGTAAGTAATTTTATTTCAGTGCATTTGCAATAAAACTGCAATAAAATAAAACAAGATAAATAAGATTAAAAAATATTTCTTTTATAGTTTCATTTTGCTCAAGGCATCCAACCATGAGTGATAATAAAGAGCAATAGAGATTAATTACACTGACTTTTTTTATATAAGGAGAAAGCATGTGGGATTGTGGATGACTGTCTACATACAATGTCATCTTCACTGTTTAAGTGAGAAAAATCTCGAAGCTGCCAAAAAAAAGGAGAGACCTCCAACTATAAGATACTCTCACCACATCAAACCTTTACCCTCTGTCATAAATGAATAGGCATAAATAGGTTTTCATTAAAAATAGTAGATTAGAGCAACAGATTGTCAATGAAAATAATGTAGGATTTGCTTCTACAATAAACCCCCCTTTCTTCATTGAAGTGGATTACTTATTTCAGCAGAACACAATCCATCCACAAAAGCATCTATCTTGGGGCCAATGATAAAACATATAAGAAAATAATTTAAATGTTGTTTAAATTATTATTAAATGTCCAAAGAAGTTGTTTGCCCGAGTTTTAATGAGTGGAACAATATCCCTAATGATTCAATACCAGGAAGGATTTCCCTTATTGAAACAACTGATAAAAGTGATGCATTATTAAAAACTTAGAAACAGTTTTCAAACTTTTTTTTTAAAGTGGGAAATTAACTCTAAATGCTGACTAGTCTATGTGACTTCATAGAGAAGAATTTTAGAACTAGAGAGGGAGCTAATCCACCCAGTTGCCAGGAGTCAAGACTGATTTGAAGGTACACACAAACACACATTTTAAAACCAGTAATATACTAAAAGTGTTTATTTGATGGAATAGATGGACTTGTCACTGCCAGAACGTATGTTTATTTATTGGGTCAATTTATGCAATCGTATGTCTCACATATATGACTCTGGGCAGGCCCCAACAATAAAAACATCAGCAAATGTAAAATATAAGCAAAAACAGCCAAAATATATAAAACCGTAAGTTCATTTTCGATGCTCCAGAGCAAAATAAAGGGAAACAGCTATTTCATTTTTGCTACTGCAAAGTTCGTAAGGAATATCAAGTCAAACCTTGAAAAGAAAAATTTAAAAAATGACAAATTCCAAGCAGAAACAAAAAAAAGCACTATCTCCAACTTATTTTTTTACCAACACTCTACCGGTGATCTGATGAAAGTTTGCTTTGGGGTTACATTTCTTTTATTTGATCATTACTTTACTATTTCAACTCTTCCTTTTGTTCCTTAAGGTTATTTTTACAGTCCATTACATGAGGCTTTAAACAAGGAGAAAGGATAGGGATCTAAAACAGGGCTTTTCAACCAGTGGTACGGGTACCACCTGTGGTACATTGGCACCTGGCAGGTGGTAAGCGACCATCCTAGAAAAGTGGTAGCGGGGGAGGGGAATGAGCTAAACCGGTGGCAGCACTGCACAAGCCTGAGCGAGATGGCTGGAGCTGCAGGGCTCAGCGGAAGCGCCAGGATCAGTGCCGCTTTCCAGCTGATTGGCGCTTCTTTGGGGCTGTCAGGGCTCAGTGGAAGCGCCAGGATCAGCACCAGGCTCCAGCTGGAGCTCAGCGCTGATCCTGACGCTTCTGCTGAGCCCAGAAGACGCGCCGATCAGCTGGAATGTTGCAGCATCTCTAGGGTCTTGTGATTTACATTCAGATGCTTGGCAACTGATTCATATTTATGATGGTCACAGTGTCCAATCCTCAACAAAAATGCTCACAACAATGAAAACCTCAGACAGGAGGAAGAGCGCTGCCGGGTGGGCAGGCAGGTGTCTTGTTCGGCTGTGGCTTGGGGGGGGATTTTTTTAGTGCCATTGTAACTTCGAACAGTCACTAAGTGAATTGTTGTAAGTCGAGGACTACTTGTACTTTATCACTTTTTTCCTTTTTTTTTGTCATCAAGTTTTTGTTTGACACCTTGCTGGGCGACTGGTGGTACTCAGATATTGCCATATCCTAAAAGTGATACAATGGGTGAAAAGGTTGAAAAGCCCTGATCTAAAACACAGGTTGTCAAACTCACAAGTACCCTGTCCATTTCATCAGAACCAACCAGTTCAGACTCATTCCAGATAGCTGGAAAGACCTCATTTCAGGCAATTCAGTCCAACTCTGAACAAATCCAAGTGATTTTATTTGAGAGATGCCTAGAATAATCCTTATGATGGTCCCTAAGTTTTCCCCAAAACTTTCACTGCCCAGGAATGACTGGATCACTTTGATCAGGATCACAGACTAGTTATCCACAGGTGCCTTTGTTGCCTAAGAAAGACCTTTGCTGTTT
Source organism: Bothrops alternatus (assembly GCA_034064705.1). Lineage (NCBI taxonomy): Eukaryota > Metazoa > Chordata > Lepidosauria > Squamata > Viperidae > Bothrops > Bothrops alternatus. Next base: position 9,524,722 of record JARGCV010000087.1, read on the forward strand.
GTTTTCCTCCAGTGAGCATGACTGTGCAGAGAATCCTTGAAGGGTAATACAACCCAAGTGGTAAGGCCTCAATCATCCCAGGAATAAACCCAAGTTTTCTCTGGAACCCTGTAGGGTGTTTGTCATGGACAAATCAAATAGGTATGCGTCTCTGCAGAGATGTACAATCTCAGAAAACTCCAATCCCAACAGGAAATAATATTTTCACAAGGGATAAATAATATCTTCCAAATCCAGATCACAATGCCACTACTACAAGAAAAAAAACCAAGTCCAATGTGTGGCAGGTCTAGGGCAACTCACCGCGGCCAATTCACCATAGCCCAACCCACGGCAGCCAGCTCTCAGTGGGACAGCTTACCATGGCCAACTCGCCATGGGACTATTTGCCGTGGAACAAGAGTTACACTAATATCGAAGAGGTGTTGGAATGGAATCAATAAAGAAAGGGCGCCAAAGGAGGGACAAAATGAAATGTGAATGAGAAAAAGTAAAATCATTTAAAATTATTTTAATTAATTGGAATTGTTGAATTGTCCTGCAGCAAGTTGGCTGTGGCAAGTTGTTCCATGGCAAGTTAGATGTGACGAGTTGACCCATTATATGTGTGACAACCCCCCCCCTTCCCTAGCCAGAAGCTGGCTAAAGATAGCTTGACCCAGTCCATGGCTGCCATCAACTCCTGAGCAGCCTCCAAGTCTGCACCCAGGAACAGATTAAAATCCCCCAGAACCATAAGTTGGGGAAACTCCTCTACCTGATCACAAACCTTAGCAGCTCAGGTAGAGAGGTTGCCATATAGCAGGAAGGCTGGTACATGAGCAACAGCCCCTTCTAAGTTCTGCAGCTGAACACTTCACAATAGGGTCTCACTACCAAGCTACCTATTGAGCAGCACCCCTAGAAGCTACCAGGATCTTGTGGATAACAATGGATATATTGCCAGCCCAGGGTTCACATACATGAAACGCAGCGGGGGTAACCTCTCCCTCCGTGCCCAGCCAGGTTTGAGAAATGCAAGCAAAGGCAGCCTTCTTTTCCTTGATTAGATGGGGATGAGGGAATCATGTTACAGGTTGACCAATATTAAGCAGCAGCAGTTAGAAAACAGAGACCACCCAAATCTCCAATTCAACATCATTGCCAACTCCACAAATAGAGGACAGGAATACTTCAATGCTATTTTATCCAGGTCTAAAGTGGCAGGTGGAATTGACAAGATGGCTACAGCTCATGGGGTCAGACTAATGGCAGCCCTTTGACAGACAAGTCTCTGCACTGTAGTAAAACTGATAATTACTGTGAGGGCTGAAATAGTTGGATCCAATTTATTTTGTGTTCAACCAGTCTACAATGAACTTTGTACAACACTTAGTATTACTGAAAACTCATACCTAGAATTGAGTTTAATTACAGCAAGGAGTAGGAGGAGAAAATACATTAAGGGCAGCTGCTCATGCAACATATTTCAAGGAAGCTATTTCCCAAGGGAAAATGTTTTGCTCTTAATTAAAAACAACTAATTCTAATGTACATCTTAGAGAGCATAGCTTAGATAGGTTACAAGACAGAAAAAAAGACAGAAACAGTCCCTGAAATCAGGGATTGCTTTTACTTTTCACATACAGTGGTGCAAAAAAGTATGTAGTCAGCCACCAATTGTGCAAGTTCTCCCACTTAAAAAGATGAGAGAGGCCTGTAATTGTCATCATAGGTAGACCTCACCTATGAGAGACAAAATGAGAAAACAAATCCAATCACATTGTCTGATTTGGAAAGAATTTATTTGCAAATTATGGTGGAAAATAAGTATGTGGTCAATATCAAAGTTCATCTCAATACTTTGTTACATATTCTTTGTTGGCAATGACAGAGGTCAAACGTTTTCTGTAAGTCTTCACAAGTTTGGCACACACTGTTGCTGGTATGTTGGCACATTCCTCCATGCACATCTCCTCTAGAGCAGTGATGTTTTGGGGCTATCGCTGGGCAACACGGACTTTCAACACCCTCCAAAGGTTTTCTATGGGGTTGAGATCTGGAGACTGGCTAGGCCACTCCAGGACCTTGAAATGCTTCTTACGAAGCCACTCCTTCGTTGCCCAGGCAGTATGTTTGGGATCATTGTCATGCTGAAAGACCCAGCCACGTTTCATCTTCCATGCCCTTGCTGATGGAAGGAGGTTTGCACTCAAAATCTCACGATGCATGGCCCCATTCATTCTTTCCTGTACACAGATCAGTCGTCCTGGTCCCTTTGCAGAGAAACAGCCCCAAAGCATGATGTTGCCACCCCCATGCTTCACAGTAGGTATGGTGTTCTTTGGCTGCAACTCAGCATTCTCTCTCCTTCAAACACGACAAGTTGTATTTCTACCAAACAGTTCTACTTTGGTTTCATCTGACCATATGACATTCTCCCAATCCTCTTCTGGATCATCCAAATGCTCTCTAGCAAACTTCAGACGGGCCCGGACATGTACTGGTTTAAGCAGGGGGACATGTCTGGCACTGCAGGATCTGAGTCCCTGGTGGTGTAGTGTGTTACTGATGGTTGCCTTTGTTACGTTGGTCCCAGCTCTCTGCAGGTCATTTACTAAGTCCCCCCATGTGGTTCTGGGATTTTTGCTCACCGTTCTTGTGATCATATTGACCCCACGGGGTGAGATCTTGCGTGGAGCCCCAGATCGAGGGAGATTATCAGTGGTCTTGTATGTCTTCCATTTTCTAATTATTGCTCTCACAGTTGATTTCTTTACACCGAGCTGCTTGCCTATTGCAGATTCAGTCTTCCCAGCCTGGTGCAGGTCTACAATTTTGTTTCTGGTGTCCTTCGACAGCTCTTTGGTCTTCACCATAGTGGAGTTTGGAGTGTGACTGTTTGAGGTTGTGGACAGGTGTCTTTTATACTGATAACAAGTTCAGACAGGTGCCATTAATACAGGTAATGAGTGGAGGACAGAGGAGCCTCTTAAAGAAGAAGTTACAGGTCTGTGAGAGCCAGAAATCTTGCTTGTTTGTAGGTGACCACATACTTATTTTCCACCATAATTTGCAAATAAATTCTTTCCAAATCAGACAATGTGATTGTCTGGATTTGTTTTCTCATTTTGTCTCTCACAGGTGAGGTCTACCTATGATGACAATTACAGGCCTCTCATCTTTTTAAGTGGGAGAACTTGCACAATTGGTGGCTGCCTACATACTTTTTTGCCCCACTGTATTTCATTCACAGCAGAAGGATAATTTGTTAATCTTCCTTTAACTGAATATTTCAGAAGTATTCCAGAAAATTTACAAGTCTCAGCATGTCTGCCATATTAGTATTTTAAAAAACCTGTTTTCCTACTGTACTTGTTTTAGAGGTGTCCTATGTCAAAGTATTTACAAACATCTTCCTTGCTGCTCAAGAAACTTCATTCCACACCAGATTTTAATTCTTTGAAAATTAATATTTTTAATTGAACAGAAGCTAGCATGCTGCTAAGCAAAATGCCCTCCTACATATCTTTACTCCCAAGAACGCCTTTGATGGACTCCTAGGTGGTTGGCTCAAGTTTAGTACTTTGTTAGAACCGTGTCTATCAGCTCCCCAAAAGGAAAGTAAACTGAGGTAGTAAAGAACATATCTGAAAGACTAGAACTCATGAGGGAGTACAACTTCATCTGTCTGCTTTCTGGTAAGTGGCCATTTGTGAAACCCTGAATCTCCATATAATGTGGAATGCCCACAACATGTCCTCACAATTTATAAGCACTTAGCTCATAAAGGTTGGCCTATTTTATCTTAGAGCCCTCACCAAATTTACTGAAGACATTCTTCAAGGAGCAAAGAGGCCAACAGCAAAGCTGTATTTTCATACTAATAGAACATGTATGCGGGCATTCAGCCCTGAAAGACACAAGAACTGTATACCCTGCTCAATCCATGCCATCTTTCACACTCTGAATAAAAAAAACTGAAGAAAGATCATTAAGTATGGAAAAAGTTTGAGGAAGGCATCCCAGAAAGGTCTTGACATGGCTGCTTTGAAAGCCCCTTGTTTATTGAGATCACAATGAAACAAACCAGCTGGGTACGTACACACCTATGGAAACAACTGAGGAAAGACTCTGAACTATCCCCCCTCTGAGCTTTCCAGAAATTACAAAGACTTTAACATATCAAGAACTGCTTTGCTTCCCATACACCTGTTTTACAAAGCCACCCTTTAAAATGCTTTGTGCAGCCCAAGAAAATAATTTGGGTGAACACAATTACAGATCTCCATTCTACATTCAGCCTAACAATCCATAAAAATCAGCCACATTAGGGGCTTTCCTACTAACTAAACAGTTCGCTGTATATGCAAACAATTTTAACTTTTTACTTTAAGTGATTGTTTTCTTTTAATAAAAAAAACCCCTTTTTAGAATATGACAGTAGTTTTAGCTCAGATGAAAAGTTCCTCTACAATGCTACCATAACAGGTTTCCAACATAACTAGCCAGCCAATAGTCCAAGATGTAAAGTTTGTAATGGTTTCCAGATAAGAGTTATACTAGGCTATTGCATCACAACCAAAAATCTTGACCTCTCTTCTAAAACAAATCACATCAGCTTTCATGGATCTACCTACGCGGATGATGAGAATATGAAGTGTCACGTATCTTGTTGGCTCTAGAAGTTTCTCTACAGAATTTCACCAAATCAAGCTACTGTCGGAAGTAGGTCAGGTTGGCCAATTGTCACCCTTATCCCCAAGCCCCTTGAAAACCACTTTCACCCAGAGATCGGAAGCCCCGGGGATCCCCTCTCAAGGCACAGCAAGTCCCGAAGGAAGAGGAAAGACCCCTGGTCGTGATTTCTACTTACCCCGTGTTGGGCAGCATGGCCAGGTCCGACGAAGGTAAAGCGGGGACCGCCGGGCAGATTTCAGGCCCGGGTGGGACGGGACAGCGCCTTGGTGCCTAGCAAGGCCGCTCAGATTCCTGCTTGCTAGGAATCTTCAGCTAGACTAGCGCAAAGGTCGCAACAATCGAAATCGATTCCCGCGGGCCCCGCCCCTTTCGCTTGCCCCGCAGGAAAGAGAAGCCTCCTGTGAGCCCCGCCCTTCGCCAGGCTTCACTTGTCTGACCCCGCCCACGGGAACCCGCTCTGACGTCACTGACTCCAGTCTCTCATTCTGCGCGTCCTTAGCAACCGCTCATTCAAAGCTCAGAAACGCAGCCTGTCCGGGCCACGTGATTCAGTGAAGCGATTTGGGAGGAGGGGAGGGTACCTCGCCTTTTCGTTTTTACGGCTGGGTTGGGGACGGTCGGCCGAAGAATGGGCGGGAAGATTGTCTTCGTACGGCTGGTTTTCTCAAATCTTCTGCCGCTTTTTTTTTTTTCTTTCACCGAGAGAGAATCTCATCAAGATATTTTGTAAGGCACTTGTGAAACAAAAGAATTTGAAGTCACGTGTCGTTTACTAACTTTATTCTGAAAAGGCAATGCATCTTATCGCGGATAGGGGAGACCTAAACTCCTTCAGGGGTTCTCAACCTTGGCAACTTTAAGACTTGTGGACTTCAACTCCCAGAATTCCTCAGCCAGCTTTGCTGGCTGAGGAATTCTGGGAGTTGAAGTCCACAAGTCTTAAAGTTGCCAAGGTTGAGAACCCCTGTAACCTAATTGGATTTGCCAAGGGTAGGACTTGGCCTCCCATTTGAAAGAAAAAGGTGAAAGGGCAAACGATTACCTTGTTACTAGTAAAAAAAACAAACAAAAAACCTTTCACAATAATAGGTGAAAGACTTAGCAGCTAAACTGGGGGGAATCACCTTTTCAAGTTTTGGCTTAAGGTTGTAATCCTAGCTATTGGACTTTGTAATTAGGCTTTGTAATTTAGGCTTTTCCATGGTATGCAAGGGGTGGCTTATTTAGTAAATCATTGCTTTGTTTTGTTCTTCCCACAACGTTGATGGCCCAAAGTCACCTTTCCACTAAGTTTCCATGGCTGAAGAAGACCCACATTCTAGTCCCTACGTATATGTAGGGATGTGGGTCTATAACATATGTTGTTCATAGTATGTTTAGGTGTGTGTCATGTATGTGTTTCACTTTGAGAGTGGGCAACTAAATTTCATTTTTGATGTCACCGCACCTCAAGAAGGATATAATGGAACTGGAAAAGGTGCAAAAAAGGGCAACAAGAATGATCAAGGAAATGGAGCGCCTCCCTTATGAAACCAGATTGCAACGCCTTGGCCTCTTCAGCCTTGAAAGACGGCGTTTAAGGGGTGACTTGATCGAAGTGTATAAAATCATGCATGGGATAGAAAAGGTGGATAGAGAGAAATTCTTTTCTCTATCACACAATACCAGGACAAGGGGGCACTCCCTAAAGCTCATAGCTAAGAAAGTGAGGACAAATAAAGGGAAATATTTCTTCACCCAGAGGGTCGTTGATTTATGGAATTCACTTCCTGAAGGGGTCGTGACAGCTGTCAGCCTTGACAGCTTCAAGGCAGGGTTAGATAGATTCATGGATGCCAAGTGTATCGGTGGTTATTAAAGCGGATGTCCATGTGCAGCCTCTATGTTGGTTGAGGCAGGCAGGATTCCCTTGAGTACCATTTGTTGGGGGTCAAGGGAAAGGGAGGGTTTTGCCTTCTCTTTCTGCTCAAGATCCCCATGTACAATTGGTGGGCCACTGTGTGACACAGAATGCTGGACTTGATGGGCTTTGGCCTTATTCAGCATGGCTCTTCTTATGTTCTTATGTATGCCATTGTGCTCACAGTATAAAAATGACAATAAAGGTTATCTTAATTTATCTTGTATCTTAACCACAACATTCTACTTGGCAAGAAATGATTTGCTGAAGAATATGATGATGGGGCCACTTGACTTTCAAAGTTACTAGGGAGAAACCACAATATATGCTCACAATATAATAAACTTTTTCTTGATTTGGTCCTTTTGCACATGTTATTTAAAACATCTTTAATTGGCATATCATACACATTTCCAAATAATATTTTCATCAACTTAATGATTATAATTTTATTCCCCTTCTCAGACATATTCTGAAGCTTTTATATCATTAACAAAAAGAGAGGACCCAGCTATCAGGCTTGCAAATTAAGGCACAAGGAGAAAGAAGAGATAAAGGAAGGAGATTAAAACCTGTTCTCCAGTATTGAGTTAAGCACTACACACTTCTGTTTGCCCAAAACTATGTCTACATCATCAACTGCTTTCCTGTCTCCCTTCTGGATCATAGTATCCTTATTTGTGGGTATTCTGATCATAGAGGCAAGATTATTGATTTTTCCTTCTAGCTTTGCTTTACCACTTCAGCATCCAGTAGGGAAATATTAACTGAGGCATAGCAATCTGATTGGGTAGTTCTGATGTTGCACAATTATGCAATTTGGGAACTCTGCTTATATTTCACTGCATGTTCCCCTAACTGCAACTCAGAGATGCCTTATTGTTTGTCACCCAAGGCTTGTTTAAAATTTGTAGCCATGTTGGATTTTTAGGACACCTCAAAATATCCTGTATGTAACAAAATCCTAATGAATAATTAGCAGTCCCAGATCAGTCAGTCACCCTCAGAGCTGGGACTGGAATATTTGGTAATGGTCATTAGAGCCCGGGTGGCATAGTGATCAGAATGCAGTATTTCAGGGTAACTCTGCCCACAGTCTGGAGTTCGACCCTGACGGGCTCAAGGTTGACTCAGCCTTTTATCCTTCTGAGGTCGACTACTGGGACAATGTGCTGACATGGTAAACAGCTCAGAAACTGCTGTAAAGCACTATGGGCTGGTATATAAGTCTAAGTGCTATTGCTGTTGCAAAGAGAAAATGTCCCAGTAGAATCCTGGTTGCATCACTATCAATAACCTTAGTAATATCTGCTAAAGTTATCAGAATACAACAAAAGCAAACAAATATATTTGGCAACATCTTGAAAGTCTTATATGGCCCAGTTTCTGGATATCTTACTTATTCTTTTATCTCTAGATAGATAATATATCATCTTTGCCTGTCCCAAGGATATTTTGCTCCTCCATCCTGGGTGACTAGGGAGCAGCTGAAAGTCCCCTCCTATTAAGAGGTATCTCAGGAAGATAAATGAGAGGGGCATACAGTCAAGTATTCTTGACTGCTCTCTTATGCTTCAAGGCAACAATCACCTCCCCTCTTTATGGCTTTACAGATAATAGTTATGGCCAAGCTGTTCTAGAAAGCCTTTGGAGAGTAAACAGCTAAAGTTAAGATCTGCAATACTATGATACTGCTTTTGTTTATTTTGTATTCTATTGCATTTGTATTGTAACCTCATTTACAATATCTAATCCTTTAGAACATAGAATAATACAGTTGGAAGGGACCTCAGAGTCTTCTAATGATCCAACCCCCTACTTGAACAGGAGACCTCTGAGGTGAGGCAATTTATGAATTTATAAATCTGATAATACATGAATAAATAAAATAATATTTAACAGTAAACATTTAGGTCATATGCATCAGATTGGGGACAACTTTCATCAGAGATAATTATTCAATTTTAATTTTAAAAAATAGATCCAGATTTTCTTTGTACTCCAGTAATGGAAATTGGTTTCAAAGTTATTTATTTTAAATGTATATATTGCTTATATGGCCAGAATGGTTTGCAGAACAGTTTATAGATCAGTAAAAAGCAAAAAGTTTTCCTACCTTACAATCTTAAAAAAGAAACACAAAAAGAAAATGGTGGTGCAAGGAATACATGCACATGCACACAAACAGAGGAACATATAATTGTTACTGTTATAGAAATATACAGTATTTAAAAATAAAACACTCTGTTTGAGACAAGAGTCAAAGGCTGTTTGCAAAAAGAGGTTACTTTCATAGTTGTATTTTGCCTTAACTGAAATTCTAGGCCTTTACTAAGTCAGAAAGTAAAGACAAATGTTATGCTTTTTATATGAGAATAGTTATTGGCATTTATATTTTGAAAAGGTAAGTGCTTTTTCATGGGGTGCAAACTAAATTGATCTGAACAAACTATATAAACTTTCATTTTAATAGTATCACATATTGCAAATGACATAACTTGGGCTCTGAGATCCTAAAGATGCTTTTCCACTAGGCAACGTTTCGCTTCTCATCCAAGATAACTATGGGATAACTATGACCTGGATGATTGAGAATCTCCATAGACATTGGGCTCTGAGAATGGGATCTTTTAAGAAAACGAACAGGTGTGAAACTGAAATGTGGCTTACTTTCTAAAATCTTGTTCATCTCTCAGTTTAAATAAATACATGGACAAAACCACTGTTGGCATAACAGTTTGCTGTTATGGAGTGCAATTCAAGAGGAGGAAGATCACCACACTACTGAAACAATGGTTGTTGGGTTCCAGTTTACAGAAAAGAGGAACAGAGCTTAATAGGAAGGTAAGGCTTTTCATAGGAATTTCGAATTGTGAAATGAGAAATTCTAAGGCTCTGGTTTGCTGACAGGATAGTAATGCGATAATTGACTAAGGATTATTATTCCCTCAATGAAAAACTAAAATTCTAAACACAACCTTATGCATTGGTTTGAAACACTTGCAGCTTCAGGAATCTTAAAACTGTTTTAAAATGATTTGTTATTAGCTTCTTTTCTTTTTTGTTTTATTTAATTCAGTTTAGAGTCTATTTGACTTCCTGGGCATTGTTTTAATTTGTTTATTTGTTTTTTTAAAGAAAAAAAATGAACAAATGTAAGTTTCAGTCAATCACATTTGACCCTTTGGTGGCAAAAGCACAGATAACCATATTTAAAACACATAAAATAAATACTCAATTTTTCATTATTTTTTTTGTGAAATGGGCATGTTCCAAAAGTATTACTGTAAACCATAACTATCTCAGAAGATAAAAATATACATATCCCTTTTAGAGTTACAGAACAATATTAAAATTAACAATTGCAAGTTATTTTTTCCTCTCAGGAAGATTATGGCCTGTGGATTGGATTATACAGAAGAATGAAGGAGAAATGTAGCTGAAGGAATTATGGCAGCTCAATGCAAAAGGGCGTAGGGCCCGAATCAGTGTAGTAGAAAAAAAGCTGAGTTCCTAATCTATATTCATCTTACTGCATGTCTTTGTTACTGGAAGCCATTAGGGATGTAGGGAACATTTAAATTTAGTTCAGGTAATAAGAAATAGAAGGAAATTGCTGTTCCTCTAATGAAGATTTTTGAAATTAATGAATTTAAAATGTGTAAAAATAAGATAAAAGACAAGGACTTCTTAATCATTGATAAATGTCAGCAAATGTCAGCAAGGGACCATTACTTTCAATGTTCTGCTACTATATATAATGGGTTCCTCTATTGCCCATTCTTGCTTAGGAACAATAGTATTTGGAGTAGTGTACAGCAGCATTAGGATGCTCACAGGCTTTCCATACATATAGCATAAAAAATAATCTATAGACCAGTGGTTCTCATTTTTAATGCCGCAACCCCCCAACCGGTCGTAAGTCGAGGACTTCCCAACCGGTCGTAAGTCAAGGACTTCCCAACCAGTCGTAAGTCGAGGACTTCCCAACTGGTCGTAAGTCGAGGACTTCCCAACTGGTCGTAAGTCGAGGACTTTCCCTGCCCGGGAGCGCCGCACATGCGTGGTGCCGCCCCCTGCACCAGCTGTGGCATAGCTGGCAAGAGGCAGCGATGGCGCAGGGCGACCACCAGCTGGGCCACCAGCTGGCCCAGCCCAAGGGAGGTAAGGTACCTGCTGGGCCCCACGCGCGCCAGCAACCCTCCCTGCGCCCGCCGGCCTCCCACCTCCGACCCCTGGCCCTCTTTTTCTTACATTTTTAGTAGTTGCTCAGCAGGGAGGGGTGGAAACTTCTAGACAGCTCGCCTTCGCTGCAGACAACTTGCAGCACCGTTTGCAGACTGGGACTTTTGGCGGGCTCAGCAGGGCAGAGACAGCCTGGACAATTCCTATTGGCTTTTGAAAGCCAATAGAATTAGACTATTCAAGAGAGTCTATTCTATTGGCTTTCAAAAGCCAATAGAATAAGAGGGAGTAGCACAGCTAAGGAAAAGGGGGAAAAATGGCAGACTTCGTTGTTTGACGACCCACGTGAAATGGTCATTCGACCCCAAATGGGGTCGCGACCCACAGGTTAAGAACCGCTGCTATAGACGTATGCATAGCATAGTAAACCCTAGCAGAGGATGTTTTATTAAAAGAATTGTAAATAATTGTACAGGCACGCTCTTCAAATTCTTCTTAATAGAACTGAATGTTTATTAGGGTTCTACCATATATCTAATTAGCTTGTTCATATTTATGATGATTGCTGCGTCCAGGGGTCATGTGATCACTTTCTGATAGGCAAAGTCAATGGGGAAGCCAGATTCACTTAACAACTGTTTTACTAACTTAACAACTGCGGCAAGAAAAGTTACAAAATGGGGCAAAGCTCACTTAATAAATGTCTCAAGAAAATTTTGGGCTCAACTGTGGGCTAGCTGTATATTGTTCCTTCAGAGGAAATTTTTTGAATAAAGAAAATGATCCATATTAAAAGAAAATAGAATCAAGCTAAATATAGCATTTTAACTATTTTTCCAAGGCTGCAACAGATAAATTAACGGTCAAATGGGAAAATGTTTTGCCCATGGAGTTAAATATTAGGAATCCATATACAAAAATCTCTTTATTTGGCTCATTAGTTCATAAAATACAGAGTAAGCTTTTGAGTTTTCCTGGTCTCAAGATTATAAACCAAGTATGGGGGAATAGAAAGAGGTAAAACAGCTGGCTTTTAAATTATTAAATTTTCATTTGTATGAAGTCAAAGGATGGAAGTCATGTAGATTGCAGATATTTAACTTAGGCTTTAATGTATTAGATCAGGCATGTCAAACTTGCGATGTCACATGACATCGCGCAACATATTGGGCCGGTTTTGCCATTGCTGGCAATGGGGTGGGCGCAGTTTCCACGAGATATGTCCGGCCCACAGGCTGGCAGTTTGACACCCCTGTATTAGGTGCTAAAATATTTTTACCTCACACAGAGGCTTCAAGAATTAAGAAAAAAATAATGCACAGGTTTTGTTTTACAATATGTAAACTGATTGCTAACTTAGACCTGTAGACTCCTTGGGAGCTGGAAAACAAGACAGTAAAACTATACAGTTTTCATCTTAATAAATTTTGAAATAGATGTAAAGAGTGAATAAATGTTTAATGGACACATGGTTTTGTCTAATAGCTGGAAAATACTGCTTTTGAATGCTTACATATTATTTTCTTCTGCAAATCATGGCATTAGTGACTAAAAACATCTTCAGTTTGTGTTGGGTCAACTTTAAAATCAAATTATTATATTACCTGCACTTTATCTCATTATAAACCATACCACGATCAGAAAAACAACTCAGAGTTTTGCAAATCCCTAGTGATTCCTATACATTTTATGAGATAAATTGAATAAGTTGCAAAATAAGCGTAGAGGGCTAAAGGGAAAAGTGGGTGGGAAAATAAAGAGCAGGCTAAGCAACCTCTATTGCTTGCTCACTTACTTGTTTGCATGCTAATTCTTTCATACCAATTCTTCCATACCAAATGTGAAGCTGACAACATGCATTTTTAAAAGTGACAAGTACTCGTAGATCTGAGTGATATACACCTTGCATAAATTATGTATTTAATGCAACATCTCACATTAGCCTATCCTCTTATAGTTAATTGTAAATGATTAAAACAGTTGAAAATTAACCATTTGTACAGATAATTTTGGGTTAGGGGTGCTTTTTTGTTTTTTGTTTTCGGTTAAATACTATAATTCTGTACAGCAGGAACTCAGGATTTCTTTCTATGCTTCATTTAAATGTTCTAGACCAGCTGTTCTGTGTCAGCTTAATGAAGAAAACTCTTAAATTAGCATTGCAAATTACAGCTTTAACATGTCCCCCTTCATTGCAAACACACATATTGCATATACTTGTCATATTTTAGCAGATTAACATATATAATGTAAATCAGAGGCATCTGACAAGGACAGCCAAATAGTCTCATGTACAGGGCTATAAAGCTAAACAATGTTGTATGGACTCTATGTTCATTCTCTTTGCACTGTAGAAATTAAAGTCCTCTCTGCCCCATGCTAAAAAACTTTTGTACCCACTGGGGAAAATATAATGGTATTTTCTTATAAATAATATGTTGGAACAACTGTCAATAAGAAAGACAAAAAAGTCTGCATAGTGGATATGGCAGAATCTGGAGACAGCAGAATAACAAGAGTTGGAAGGGACCTTGGAGGTCTTCTAGTCCAGGGGTCCTCAACCCCCGGGCTGCAGTTCACTACCAGGTCTTGAGCCTTTCAGAACTGGGCCGCAGAAGTGGCAGGTGAGAGCGTGCACAAGCGCATGCATCCCCACTCACATAAGCCGTGGGTGAGCACGTCATCCACTTGCATATGTGCTCTGTGCTAGTGGTGGGTGCACATGCCCGCTGCTCGTACAAATGAAGCTGCATGGGCTTGCCTGCCCTGCCATCACCCCTTCCCCCCTGCTGGTCCAGAAAGCCGAAAAGGTTGGTGATCCCTGTTCTAGTCTAACCCTTTGCTGAAGCAGAAAACTATACCATTCCAGACAAGCGGCTGTCCAGTGACCTGGACTGAAAATAGAAATAGAACTAGATCAAATGATGCTCCAGATTAGCGGTTCTCAACCTGTGGGTCGCGACCCCATTTGGGGTCGAATGACCATTTCACAGGGGTCGCCAAACAACGCAGTCCACCATTTTTTTCCTCTTTTCCTTAGCTGTGCTACTCCCTCTTATTCTATTGGCTTTTGAAAGCCAATAGAATAGACTCTCTTGAATAGAGGGAGTTTAGATAGAGGATTGCTGGCGCACATGAGACCCAGTGGGTGCCTTACCTTCCTTGGGCTGGGCCAGCTGGTGGCCCAGCCGGTGGTCGCCCTGTGCCATTGCTGCCCCTTGCCAGCTACGCCTCGGCTGGCAAAGGGGGCGACACCACACATGCGCGGCTCTCCCGGGCAGGGAAAGTCCTCAACTTACGACTGGTTGGGAAGTCCTCGACTTACGACCGGTTGGGAAGTCCTCGACTTACGACCGGTTGGGGGTCACGGCATTAAAAATGTTGAGAACCACTGCTCCAGATGTTTTGGGATTGCATCCAAGGTGCCTATTAATATTGGTACTACTTTTCTAGTAGAAAGCAAGGATAGTAACAATAGTAATAGGCACCTTAGATGCAATCTCAAAACAATTGGAGTATCACTTGAAAACCATTTGCATTGACAAAGTTGCCATCAGTCAACTGCAAAAGGCAGCAGCTGCCTATCCCATGTTCATTCAGAGGACTCAGTGGGTGGATAGAAATGCCAAATCTAGTCTAAACAACCAATTTCTTCTACTTCCAATAGTATATTTGTTCTTGAAATGCTCCCTTTCATATTCCTTTGTTCTAGAGAGAAAAGTGCCTGGCTTTTCCCATCTAATTTTTCCCAAATGTTAGTTGGGTGAATCTTCCAAAAGTCTGGACTTCAGTCAGCATTTCTGAGAGCACTGAAGCCAGTATAAAATATGTATAATTGTACATATGCATAACTATTAATCATCAAACATAATTTGCAAAAATAATTTGCATTTTAAACTCTTGAATTACTTTGGTTCTGAGTGGGCTATAAAAAAATGCATTTATCAGTTTCCCTCTGCTCTTTAAATACAGATATTTAAGGAGCAAACTGCCCTGTGAAACTGCTGAGTTGCAAATTATAATGAAGGAATAAATAAATTTATTTATAAAAAATAAATTCCCTGCTTCTCTCTGAATAATGACAGTATTATCATGTCTGCTTTCTGAAATATCAGGACTCTTTGCAAATTTGATCTATCTGCCCATCTACTTCATCCATAGGTAATTATTTCCTAGCTTTTCTCTCTTTGATTATTCCCAACTTAGTTGGGATTTCTCTGACAGAAAACTCCACTGAATTCATGGGACATATTTCTCAATAGCCTCTTACATAGTAAGTACTTTCTTATAGCTACAGCTCTACAGTAAATACCAAAAGGAAATAACAGTTAATCTGGCTTCTTTGCTGGAGAGCATTGACAACTTCTTTTTATATACCAAATATAGAAATATTCTCCACATTATTTTAAGTCAGATTTTAAATTTAGCCTTAATAAGAAACATATGTGCCCTGCTTTTCTTTAAAAAAATCTGAGGTCTATTTGCTAAACTTCTAAGGGAGATATTTTTAAAGATACAGAGATGAAGTACATTTCTTTTTCTGGTGTGCTAATGTCAAAAGCCTGTTTTTTTTACTAGAAGGGGCCTCCAGAAGAGCAACTACAAAAAGCTACCAATTGCTTCTCCACCTCTTGCTTCTGTGAGTTTTCATGGAATGCTCATAATGACATCAAAGGTTTTAGATTAGGAAATACAAATGCAGATTTACACATTCCTGCGGAAACTTCTAAAGGGAAATTATGCTAGTATAGTCCATCACATCAGTTTAATCCTATGTACTAATAATTTTGAAGCTCTTTGGAACTTACAGCCTGATAATGGCCACAGACAGGGCTTTTTTTTGTCATAGAACGCCCAGAACGGAGTTCTGGCACCTTTTTTGAATGGAGCCTTGTAGGCTAGGCAAGGTGGGTTGTACAACATGTGTGAGTTCCGGCACCTTTTTTTTTCTTCAAAAAAAGCACTGGACACAGATAATTAGCTAGATAGTTTTACCAGCTTAGGTCCTTTTCCAGACTATCCCATTCCAAGTAAAGAAAACAAATGTTTGTTTTCTAATTCCCTGTTTTATTTTAGCTTTGTAAAAAAAAAAACATCTTTTAATATGTATAAAGTTGGGTTGTAGGGGCATATGTGCAACAACTACAGAATATTCACATAAATATTGTAACAGAAAAGATGCAAAGTGGAAGCCATGTATTTACAAATATTCATAAGTATAAAATGAAATAAATCAAATTCACCTTCCATAGTGTGCCTAATTTTGTTTCTGTATCTACACAGTCCTCATTTTGTTCTGATAGAGCAGCGGTTCTCAACCTTTTTCAGGCCGAGACCCCATCTGCGCCGCCCATGCGCGGCGCGACCCCGACCCACGCCGCGCATGCGCGGTGCAATGGCCCGAACCACGCACGTGTGGCGCGATGAGCCGAACCGCGCATGCGCGATGGACCGAACCGCGCATGCACAGCGGGCTGATCCGCGCATGCGCGACGCGTGCAACAACCCAAACTGCGCATGCGCGGCGCGACGGGCCGAACTGCGCATGCGCGGCACGTGCGCAACGGCCGAGGAGAAATGGGGAAAATAAAGATGGCGGACTGCGGTGTCCGGCGACCCCCGCGAAACGTTCGTTCGACCCCAAATGGGGTCGCGACCCACAGGTTGAGAACCACTGTGATAGAGTATGCTTTCATTCCCAGTTTTTATTTATCTGCTTTTGGAAAACAGAGTGTGATAACCAATGCTGAGTGTGAATATGGTAAGAAATTGGGTAGGTCAATATTTAACAGTCTAATTAATTTATAATATAGTAATGTTATTAATTAATTTTGTATTCCCCACTCACTTTTTATTGAACTGAAAAAGCTAATAAAATGTTGACCACGGTTAATGGTTGGATGGGAAACCGCCAAAGAATCTCAGGGCTGCAAATTAGGAGGTAATAATAATAAACCTAACAAAAATATTTAGACAAAAAAGGTCAAATATATTCATATAGTCACTGTAGTAGAGTTTGACCCCCCCAAAAAAATCTACCTTATTTTCCCTATTTTTAAAATCTGCTTGCTTTTGCAGCACACTCCGATATTCCATTCAAAGACTGGTGTTGCATTCCCTGATTACTAGTTTAAGCATTAGTGTTTTTAATCTCTAAAATGTGTTATGTTTCTCTTTATACTACTGTTATTGTTGAACTGATCCCATTTGAAAAAGCATAAACAATTTTTCGTCAAGCAATATTACCTCTAAGCACCTCTGCTTCCATGTTTTATTTAGCAAGATGTCAGCAGGTTTGTTTATGCTTTTAAACATGGGAAGAAGAAAGTAGATAACTGCATGCATAGCTACTTCCTTCGTTTGAGTCTGTTTGTTGTTCAGAATGTCCTTGATGTGCCATAGTTTGAAAAGATTAAGAATATTGCCCATCTGATGATGCTAAAACCCTCAGTCTGGATACCTGGTTTGTCTGTGCACATGAATTTATGCCTTGCTTTGTATTCTTCCCGTTCCACAGGTGCAAATCAAAAACAATTTAAAAATGATTGCCATATATTTATAGCTATTTATTGCTGTAACTGTGTACATACCTTATAATCAAGCCTACATTGGCTCTTGTATTGATGGTTTAACAAACTATTATTTAAAACAAATCCTGGTTTAGCATGATGCCTGAACCACAGTTATGATTGCTTCGTTGGACATTTATCGCCCATTGGTATAAAAAATAACTATGCCGGCAAATATTCTGAGTACTAAAGCATGACTGCAATTAAAAAAGAAAACTAAAAAAATATGATTCAGATTTTTAGAACCCTAAAATGGCTGGCCATTCTGAAAACTAAGCAATCTTGTGGGAAACATTCTATACTAATATATTTATGGGATGGAAGAAATTCAAGGCCCCATTCTTCCTCTCTTACATAAAAGCTTAGGCATCTCTTATCAAAACAAACAGAACTGGCAGCTTCAACAACTAAAATAGTTTCAGGCTGAAGCTCCTATCTCCTTCTGTTTTCTTTTTTATATATATATATATATAACATTTTGTATTGTTAGATATATATTTGTACATGTAAACCAAGAAAAAAAATTCAAGTTAAATGCTATTCAACTTAATACAATCAATTTAAGTTTGTAAACATTCTTCACTCCGTATATCAAGATTTAACTATAAGCCAGATACATTTTCTTTGATTGGTGTTTCTCTTGTATGTAGTCTATCCAATGATCTAAGGCAGACATCTACCTGCAATTAAGTGCCCAGGGGATTCTCTTGTACACAGTCTTTCTTATTTCAAAGTGTTCTTTTCAAAAGGCAACTGGACTTTGTTTTTCCTTGAAGACGTTTTGCTTCTTATCCAAGTAGCTTCTTCAATTCAGTTCCGAAGAAGCTACTTGGCTGAGAAGCGAAACATCTTCAAAGAAAAACTAAGAAAAGTCCAGTTGCCTTTTAAAAAAGCACCTTTGAAACAACCATGACACTGATGATTATTTCCATATTCATTTAGTCTCTCCTCTTATTTCAGAAATGCATGGCCCCATGTTCACATTCAGTAAGATTATCTTTATGGGGGAAAGGACAAAAAGTTATGTGACCACAGATTGATTCTCAATACATTTGAATGCATTTGAAATCTTTTCACATATCAGGTTTCCTGCCATCTCAATAATTGTTGGACCTTGCAACAGTTCTATTCATGGTCGATTCAAGAATCCTACAGATTTCACAGGATTCTTAATCCACCATCTGTGCTACTCTTTCACAGGCAGATCATTTACACACATTAATCTAGGTTTAATTGTGATTTTTTGGGGGGGCATAATCCAACAATGGATTCGTAACACTAAAGCATAAACTACAGTATGTATTGTAAATTGCAATGCCTAGATTCTCATAAACAATGTTACAACTGAGTTCAGTGTGTGAATCCATTCTAAAAGTCTGTGTAAATGTCAGGATAGACTGAGCATCTAGCCAAAATGGTATAAAAGCGACAGTGCACACATGGTGACATCACATGAGACCATCATCACATCACTTGCCCCTTTATTCACTCCCCCCCCCAAGAATACCCAGAGCCAGGAGTAATTTTTTATTGGAGTAGTATTCAAACATGAAAAATGCAAGCATGATCAATCAATCAATTAATCAATGTTTACTGTTTGACCCAAAACCAAACCAAGTATCGAATTTGTAACTAAATTGTTAGAATATTTTTAAAAACTATTTTAAAAACTGATGCTCTCTTTTGTCTTTGTATTCATTTCTTTCAGCCTGGCATAGCTCTTTCACATGTGGTTATGCAAATCCTTATGCATTCTCTTCCCCGTGCATTTGAAAAACAAGCAGAGCGATCTCATGGAGACAGGCAAGCAAAAATAGACAGTATTATTTATGACAACATAGAAACTTCTCAACTTATCTTAATATTTAGTCCATTTGAATCTTTTTATTAAACCGCATTCTTGTGCAAAATTTCAAAGACTTTTCAGCAGGCTTTCAAACGCGATGCCTTCATTGGTTAGGTTCTCACAATATAGGAAATTATAGTTTACAAATAGTCCTCAGCTTACAACCAGAATTATGATAAAATGTGCCAGTCATTAAGTGGGACATCATGTGACCAACCTCAATTTTACAACATTTTTGTGGCAGTCGTTAAGCGAATCACCATGGTTGTTCAGCAAACACCATGGTTGTTACGTGAAGCCACTGTATTCAGCAGGCTGCTTTTGACAGAAATTGGAAGTAAAGGCCAGGTTCTGGCAAAAAAAAGCCTCATAAATCTTGGTCATGTGATCACAGGATACTCAAATGGCCATAAATGAGGGCTGGTTGCCAAGTGCCTGAAGTGAAATCACATTTGGGGGGGGGAGGTGGCAGCCATCAGAACATAAGAACATAAGAAGAGCCATGCTGAATCAGGTCAAAGCCCATCGAGTCCAGCATTCTGTGTCACACAGTGGCCCACCAATTGTACATGGGGATCTTGAGCAGAAAGAGAAGGCAAAACCCTCCCTTTCCCTTGACCCCCAACAAATGGTACTCAAGGGAATCCTGCCTGCCTCAACCAACATAGAGGCGGCACATGGACATCCGTTTTAATAACCACCGATACACTTGGCATCCATGAATCTGTCTGACCCTGCCTTGAAGCTATCAAGACTGACAGTTGTCCCAGGTGCCCGCTGTTCTTATGTTTTTGGATGCAGAAAAAGCCTTCGATAGACTAAATTGGTTGTTTTTGAAAAAATTAATTGTTAAGATGACTATGGGGGACCAGTTTATTAATTCCATATTGGCGATTTATCAGAAACAAACAGGTCAGATTTATTTATTTATTTTACAATTTTTATACCGCCCCCCCTCCCGAAGGACTCAGGGCGGTGTACAGCCCAATTAAAAACATCAACATACAAAAGGTAAAATTATTAAAAATAAATTAAATAATTTGGCCCAATCATTTAAAAACCCAATACATAATCTTAAAAACAATTAAAAACATCAAAAGATAAGGTTATTAAAAATAGATTAAGTAATTTAGTCCGATCATTTAAAACCAATGCTTAATCTTAAAACTCAATCCCCTAAAAACAATTATGGCCTTGTTGGAACCGGAGCTACTATCCCAGGCCGGCTTGTCGAAATAAATATGTTTTTAATTCTTGACGGAAGGAACGCAATTCTGTCAATGTACGGAGTTCGGGGGGGAGCTCGTTCCAAAGCGTTGGAGCTCCCACAGAGAAGGCCCTCCCCCTGGGGGTCGCCAGCCGACATTGTCTGGCCGACGGCACCCTGAGGAGACCGACTCTGTGGGAGCGTACTGGACGGCGGGAGGTATTTGCTGGCAGAAGGCGGTCCTGTAAATATCCGGGTCCGATGCCATGGAGATTATTGTGAATGGGGACTTATCAGATCCATTTAACATAGAGAAGGGTACTAGACAGGGATGTCCATTATCTCCTTTGTTGTTTGTTTTAACTTTGGAGGTTTTACTGAATAGGATACGAGCTGCAGATGATTTAAAAGGTATACGGATTAGACAACATGATTATAGATTATGTGCGTTTGCAGATGATTTGCTGGTGACATTGACTCAACCAACACAGTCAGCCAAGAGATTGATGGAGATAATTAAGGATTACAGTAGGATATCAGGCTTTAAATTAAATATATCCAAGACAAAGATGTTAGTTAAAAATTTAGATATTAACTCAAAACACGATCTGGAAAGAATAACGGGTTGTGAAATAGTGAAGAAAGTTAAATATTTAGGAATTGATATTGAAGCTTCTAATGGGAAGCTATATAAAAATAATTATGAAGTTTTGTGGAATAAGATACAAATAGAATTGGAGAAATGGAAAAAAATTACAATTATCTTTGCTGGGTAGGATAGCCGCAGTAAAAATGAATGTATTGCCAAAATTTTTATTTCTTTTTCAAATGTTACTTATACTTAAAAAGGATGCGAATTTGGAGGAGTGGCAGAAGGGTATTAACAGATTTATTTGGGATGGCAAGAAACCGAGGGTTAAATTAAAAATTATTCAGGACACAAGGGAAAGAGGTGGTTTAAAAATGCTCAATTTTAAGTTATATTATCATGCTGCTGTTTTAGTTGCGCTAAGTGATTGGGTTAATCTATCTAATGATAGAATACTGAATATCGAAGGGTATGGTTTACTATATGGTTGGCATGCATATTTAGTCTATGACAAAAAGGTGGATAGGAGTTTCAAGGAGCACCTATTAAGAAGCTCGCTGTTGCGTGTCTGGAAAAAGTATCAGTACTTCCTAAATGAAAAGATTCCCGTTTGGACGGTTCCCAGACACACAATAGAGAATATAAACATAGTACAAGTTCAAGATGTGGTGCCCTATGACAAACTACTAATTAAATAAGGGAATTCGTTAATATTAAAGTCCTTGAATATGTTAAGAGATGAAGGTATAGTTAATACTTGGCTTTCATATTTACAACTGCAGTCTTGAAAATGGGGTTATCTCAAACAGATGAAAATTTAATTAAACAAGTTAGAGACCAAAGGTCTATGCATATTAAAAGATTGTATAATGTATTGATAGAGATTGACTCCGAAACTGAATTAGTTAAGGATTGTATGATAAAGTGGGGACAAAATTTTGGACAACCCATTATGATGGAAACTTGGGAGAGAATTTGGGTGAAAAATGTAAGATTTACAGAAGCGCAACATTTAAGAGAAAATTTTTATAAAATGTTTTATAGATGGCATCTAGATCCGAAAAAAATTATCACATATCTACCCTGACCTACAATCTAAATGTTGGAGATGTATGGATGCTACGTATTTTCATGTATGGTGGACCTGTAGAAAAATTAAGGCTTTCTGGAGAAAAATATGGTGGATACTTCAGAACATTTTGAAAAAGCGTATTGAATTTCTACCACAGTTATTTCTGTTAGGTATTACAAAAGACTGTACCACCTTAGAGACGAACTTAATTTTGAATCTGATCACAGCAGCAAGACTGTTGGTGGTACAATACTGGAAGAAGCCAGAACTACCATCTATTGAAGAATGGACCTTGAAAGTCATAAATATGGCAGAAATGGCTAAAATATCTGCATACTTGAAGGATCATTCAAATGAAAAATATATGTTGGATTGGAAAAAATGGATAGACTATATACAAGGGAAATATCAATCTAAGAAATTGTATCTAGCTTACAGTTAAATTTTTATATGTTGATTGAAAAATGTTTATAATAAAATAATAATAATAATAATAATAATAATAAAAGACTGACAGTTGTCACGACCTCTTCTGGAAGTGAATTCCATAAACCAACGACCCTCTGGGTGAAGAAATATTTCCCTTTATTTGTCCTCACTTTCTTAGCTATGAGCTTTAGGGAGTGCCCCCTTGTCCTAGTATTGTGTGATAGAGAAAAGATTTTTTTTTCTACCCACCTTTTCTATCCCATGCATGATTTTATACACTTCGATCAAGTCACCCCTTAAACGCCGTCTTTCAAGGCTGAAGAGACCAAGGCGTTGCAATCTGGTTTCATAAGGGAGGTGCTCCATTTCCTTGATCATTCTTGTTGCCCTTTTTTGCACCTTTTCCAGTTCCATTATATCCTTCTTGAGGTGCGGTGACCAGAAGTGTACACAGTACTCCAAGTGTGGTCTCACCATCGATTTGTACACAGGCAATACAACACTTGCTGACTTATTTTCAGTTCCCTTCCTAATCATGCCAAGCATGGAATTTGCTTTTTTTACTGCTGCTGCGCATTGGGTTGACATCTTCATCGAGCTGTCCACCAAAACCCCAAGATCCCTTTCTTGGGTTGTCTCAGAAAGTTTGGTCCCCGTCAGTTGGTAAGTATAATTGGGGTTCTTTGCCCCGATGTGCATAACTTTGCACTTGTTTAGGTTAAAATGCATTTGCCACTTTGTTGCCCACTCACACAATTTCAGGAGATCCTTCTGGAGCTCCCGACAATCAGTTTCACTTTTCACTACCCGGAACAATTTAGTGTCATCAGCAAACTTTGCTACCTCACTATTTACTTCTACATCCAGATCATTGATGAATAAATTAAAAAGTAAAGGTCCCAAAACTGAACCTTGGGGTACACCACTTCTCACTTCTTTCCATCCAGAGACTTGTCCATTTATTGCCACCCTTTGCTTCCTACAATTTAGCCAGTTACCAATCCAGGACAAGACCTGTCCTCTAATTCCGTGGCTGAAGAGTTTTTTTAGGAGCCTTTGGTGAGGGACTTTGTCAAAAGCCTTTTGAAAGTCAAGATATACAATATCAACTGGGGCCCCTTTATCTATGTATTTATTTACACCCTCAAAGAATTCTAATAAGTTAGTAAGACATGATTTGCCTTTGCAGAAACCATGTTGATTTTCTTTCAGCAATGCCTGTTTTTCTGAATCGGGAGATGGGTGGCAGCTATTAGAATTTCAAATCAGGTCATAAGTATGTTTTTGGGGGGGGGAGTCCGTCATAACTTTGAACAGTTACTAAGCAACTATTCATAAGTCAAAGACTAAGCTATATACTTGTTTACATATAAGTGTCCAATGTAAAAAAAAAATCTCATAAGCGAATAAAAAAAACAGTGTTGTATAAACCAGGACTGGATAGTTTGCAAACCACTGGTATTATATCTTATCAAAGCATATAAGCAACACAGCTGAAATGTCTTGCTATTGTTCTTCTAGAATTTCCAGCCAATATAGCATTCAGATGAAAATGTTTTAACAGAATAGCAGAGTTGGAAGGGACCTTGGAGGTCTTCTATTCCACCTCCCTGCTTGAGCAGCAGACCCTATATCATTTCAGACAAGTGGCTGTTCAGTCTTTTCTTAAAAGTTCCAGTGATGGAGCACCCACAACTTCTGAAGGCAAGCTGTTCCACTGGTTAATTGTTCTAGGTTGTTTCTCTCCTTCCATCGTTTAATTTCCATCCATTGTTGCTTGTCTTCTGGTGCTTTGGAAAATAGGTTGACCTCCTCTTTGTGACGACCGCTCAAATATTGGAACACTGCTATCATGTCACCCCTAGTCCTTCTTTTCATTAGAGCTATTTCTCTGCTAAGTATTTGACTACATTATCAAACTGAATAGTCATACTACGTACATAATGTCACTGTTTTCCCGTCAAAACACAGTACATAAATTTAAACTCTTGACCAAACTTGAGAATGACTGCTTTTTTATTTTTTCAGATTTTTATCTTGCCTTTTTCATATAGAACTCATGGTGATGAACATACTAATACTTCTTCCACTTTCTCTTTTCTCCAGCAAGAACAACCCTCCAAGATGAGCTGGGCTGAGGAAGAAAAACTGGCCCAACCAGTCACCAGGCTGCTTTTCATCTCAAGCAGGATTAAAACTCACTGTCTCCTGATTTCTAGGTCAGCTCCTTAACTATTACACTAAACTGGGCTCATTTTAGTTATTTTATCATACCTTTATTATGTTATCATTTATATATATTTAATATATTTATATTATTTTATCTTAAATATGAAAATTAAGATTCTGTTACATTTTAGTAAAAGATCATATTTCAGTGATCGTAACATAGTAACCTATGGATCTGATTCTCTGTAATTTTATAATTTAATAGCCATTGTCATGGTTTTGTTATCTATAAGGTGACCAACTTTTTTACAATGAAAAGGAGGACACAAATAAATGGAAGAAAAAAATATCGTAAATAAAAGAAACATTTTATTCATTGCAACAATAATACAGACAACTTGCATGTGCAAAGTTTGCCAGCCGGGTGTTTTGGCACGCTCAGCAGCAATTCCTATTGGCTTTCGAAAGCCAATAGTGGGAATAGCACAGTTCATGCAACAGTTGAAGAAAAAGAACATCAAAAAAAGGTGCCAGAACGCCGTTCTGAGTGTTCTATGAGGAAAAAAAAAGCCCTGCAGATTAGTCTTCAAATATCGAAAAGGAGGACATGAAGGAGGACATTTTTTGAGGGAGGACAGAACTTACAAAAGGAGGACTGTCCTCCCTAAAGGAGGACGGTTGGTCACCTTATTATCTAGCACAGCGGTTCTCAACCTGTGGGTCGCGACCCCATTTGGGGTTGAACGACCATTTCATGGGGGTCGCCAAACATCGCAGTCCACCATTTTTTTCCACTTTTCCCCTCGGCCAGCACAGGGGGCAGCACCGCGCATGCGTGGGGGTAGCACCGCGCATGTGTGATGCGGGCCCGTCGTGCCGCACATGCGTGATTCGGGCCGTCGCGCGAGCACTGCGCATGTGCGATTTGGGCCATTGCGCACGCGCTGCATATGCATGATTCGGGCCGTCACGCCGCGCATGTGCGATTCAGGCCTTTGTGCGTCCTGCGCATGCGCGATTCCAGCCGTCGCACCGCGCATGCGCAATGCCGGCCGTCGCACCGCACATGCGCGATTCGGGCCGTCGCACACACGCCGCGCATGCGCAATGCTGGCCGTCGCGCTGTGCATGCGTGATTTGGGCCGTCGTGCGCGCGCCGCACATGCACGATGCGGGCTGTTGCGCCGTGCATGCGCGGCGCAAGTCGGGGTCTCGGCCTGAAAAAGGTTGAGAACCGCTGATCTAGCATGATACGCAAACTCAATTTCTGTGTCTCACAAACTATAACTTAAGGTATTGTATGGAAAATGTGATTAAAATGATTCAGAGTTCTCTAGTGGAAACATTTGGGCCCCCTTCAGACATGGTTTAGGTCCAGGCATAATGCAGGAACAGTATCAATTTTTCTAGCTGAATTTTGTTGGGGACCTTGATAGAGGGGACTGTATGCTTCTGCAGTTCTTAACCATGGTATCCTTCTGGATTATCTATGAAAGTTGGGGATTGGGGACCCTGTATTGTTCCTAACTAGAGCAATTCCAATCTCTGGTACTGGGGGAGGAGAGGTCAGCTATTTGTGGTGTGCCCTCCGCAGGTCTTTTTGTGCCCTGAGTTCAGTTGTTGGGATAGGCCATCTGGAGTTCAGGGAGTGATACTATCAATATGCTGATACTTTTTTTTAAACTACCATTCTGGGCCCAGCCAAAGAGCTGTCTGAGTGCCTAGAGCAGGGGTGTCAAACTGCTGGCCCGCAGGCCAGATGCGTCATAGTGAAACCACACCTACCCCATTGCCAGCAATGGCAAAAAAGTTGCAATACATCGTGACACGTCATGTGACATTGCAAGTTTGACATCCCTGGCCTAGAGGCTGTTGAAATCAGGATGGGATAAAATAAGTTAAACCAGATCCAGGCAAGACTGCATTGTTTGTTCCTTACATTTTTTGTCAGTTTGTGTGATCCTCTCAAATGGATTGTGCTATTCCCAAGGAAGCAGGCCTGGGACTTGTGAATTCTCCTGGACTCACAGCTACTGCTAGGTGGGCCAATAAAGTCCATGATCAGAAGTGGTTTTGCCTAGCTTTGATGTGCCAAACAGGAACCATTCCTGAAGCAGCAGGATCTGGCAAGTGACTCATGCCTGTGTCATTACTTGATTAAACTGCTTTGGATGGGTTGCCTCTGAAGACCACTGGGAAACCACAGTTGGTTCAAACTGCTTCTTGTTGACTAGTGTGAGCATATTATATTACTTACAAAAAAATCCATTGCAGATGCTTTCTAGGAATAATGTGGTTCCCCTCTCCAATAGCCCACCAGAAGCCTCTAAAGACTCAGCTTTGGATTAACTTAACTAATGATAGAATATTGAATATTGAAGGGTACGGTTTATTATATGGTTGGCATGCATACTTAGTTTATGATAAAAAGGTGGATAGGAGTTTCAAGGAGCACCTATTGAGAAGTGCTCTGCTGCATGTCTGGAAAAAGTATCAGTATAAATTAAATGAAAAGATACCTCTTTGGACAGTTCCCAGACACGCAATAGAGAACATAAATAGAATACAAGTTCAAGATGTTGTGCCCTATGAGAAACTCCTAATTAAAGAAGGGAATTTGTTATTATTGAAGTCCTTGGATATGTTAAGGGAAGAAGGAATAGTTCATACTTGGTTTCCATATTTACAACTGCAGACTAGATGGGAAAAAGACTTGAAGATGGGTTTATCCCAAACGGATGAAAATTTAATTAAACAAGTTAGAGACCAAAGGTCTATGCATATTAAAAGATTATATAACGTATTGATAGAAATTGATTCTGAAACTGAATTAGTTAAGGACTGTATGATAAAATGGGGACAAAATTTTGGGCAACCAATCATGATGGAAACTTGGGAGAGGATCTGGGTGAAGAATGTAAGATTTACACAAGCACAACATTTAAGAGAAAATTTTTATAAAATGTTTTATAGATGGCATCTAGATCCGAAAAAAATTATCATGTATGTACCCTGATTTACAACCTAAGTGTTGGAGATGTGAATCTATGGATGCTACTTATTTTCATGTATGGTGGACTTGTAGAAAAAATAAGGCTTTTTGGATAAAAATATGGTGGATATTGCAAAATATTTTGAAAAAACATATTGAATTTTTACCACAGTTGTTTTTGTTAGGTATTATAAAAGACTGTACCACCATAGAGACGAACTTAATTTTGAACCTGATCACAGCAGCAAGATTGTTGGTGGGACAATATTGGAAGACGCCAGAACTACCAACTATTGAAGAATGGATTTTAAAAGTTACAAATTTGGCAGAAATGGCTAAAATATCTGCATATTTGAAGGATCATTCAAATGAAAAATATATGTTGGATTGGAAAAAATGGATAGAGTATATACAAGGGAAATATCAATCTAAGAAATTGTATTTAGCATATAGTTAAAGTTTTATATGTTGGATTGAAAAATATAGTTTAATTTTTAATAGGATTTATATAATAATTTGGTGTAGTTTAGAGGGTTTTCTTGTGTTTTTACCCTGTATTCACTCCGGGAAGTCAGGGTGGGGTTTTATAATCTATTCAACTGAAATATGGTATTGGTATTACCTATATAAGAACGATATATTTTTTGATAAAAGAGGGGTTGCTCGGGTGGCACCTCAGCACCACATCTGGAAGGGGAGTAGATCGAAGTAGAGGTAGGAAGGAAGAGGGGGATGTGGTGGTGGGGTGCCGCCAAGTAATACCCATAGTTATTTTAATTATTCTAGTTAAGTTTTTTATGCTTTGTTTTTTGTTTTGGAAAAAGTTCTAAATGATTATATTCAGTTGTTTTTAATTTGATTCTTTGTTATATTTATGACTATAAAATTAATAAAAATTACAATAGAAAAAAAAGACTCAGCTTTTGCAGAGGGCTTTTCAAGACTTACGCAAATTGTCACAACTTGGATGTCTTTTTAAACAGTGATTGTGTACTATAATTATAAGAAAATACTGTGCTTTGAAGTTTTCTTTTCTTTAAAATTCTGTTGTATTTTAGTAGCAGACCAAAAAATACTGTATTTTTAACATATTTGAATGCATAGTTATACTGTGAGAGGTCAAGATTTGGAAGCATACAAAAATGTGAAAATTGCTGACGCATATTTTAATTTAAAGCGCATTTAAAAAATTTACTCAATCAGAAAATAAGTGCAACAGTGGAAAAACTTTCAAGATAAATGTTGCGACAGAACTTAAGCTGTCTACTCAGAAGAATGTGTTTTCTTGTGGTGTACATTTCTGTCCTCTTTGCTGAGGATTCTTTTTTTTGCATCTATCTATCTATCTATCTATCTATCTATCTATCTATCTATCTATCTATCTATCTATCTATCTATCTATCTATCTATCTATCTATCTATCTATCTATCTATCTATCTATCTATCTATCTATCTATCTATCTATCTATCTATCCTCAAAATCCAACGTCCAGAGGGGAAAAAAGCAATGCCCTTAGATCGCACCCCACCCACCCTCTCACTCCCTCCCCCCTCCCGCTGCTGTGGTTGCCGCCTGTTGTTTCTGCCTCCGAAGCGCTCAGGCGAGGCGACCTCCCAGGCAGCCGCGCGCATCTTCTTGCATTTTTCTTCACATTCTCGGGCACGTTCAGTCACGTGCACAAGGCACGCTTCGCAGGGCCGTCCGACCATAGTCGCCAGCGGCCGGCAAAACCCGCCGCGCACCTTTCTTGCGTGCTCTCCCTCCCTCCCTCCCCACGACGCTCTCGCGCTGATCCCGAAGGCCCGGCGGAGGGGCGGGGAAAGAAGAGGGCAGAGACGAGCAGGGCGGCGAACATCTGTCGCGCATGCGCGTCTCCGGCAACCCCGCCTCCTCCGCCCCTCCTTTTTCTCGTTTTCTTCCTGAGAGCGGCTGTTCGGCTCCCTTTCCCTTCCCTTCCCCCTCACCCTGTCCCGTCCCTCGCCGCTTCCTTCCTCCTGTCTTGCCATGGATGGGTGAGTACCTGCCTCGCCCCGGCCGTTGCGGACGGGCGGATTCTCCCCGCCGCTCGCTCGCTGAGGAGAGGGAGGAGGCGAAAGGACCCCTCCCTCTCCTTCAGTTTCGCGTGGCCGTCCTGCATTCGGTGGCGGCGGCGGCGGCGGCGGCTATTGAGGCTCCGGAGATGCCCAACATCGCGCACAGCTTGAGGAGGGCTAGCGGCGGGGCAGGCAGAGTAAGACGCGAGGGAAGACGGCGAGGGAGCAAATTAGGCGAGAAAAACGAAATGAGGGGGAGTGGAGGGGGGTGTCGTTCCCCTGCACTCGGATCCCTTGGACTACAGTGCTCATCGTCCACTCCCCCAAGGCGTGGGGGGGGGAGGGAGGCTGAAAAGGGAAGCTTGTGGCCTTGAAGTTCTCAACCCGGAACAGGACTTAGGGAGTCGAGAATGAAGTCCCCCACCGCCCCTCCTAAGCTCTTGTTTTCTTCCCTCTCCCTTCCTCTCTTGCCCACGGAACCGGGGAGCGATCCCGAGTTTGGCACTTCCCGGTGGGCGTGCGAAGGCGAGGAAGAAACCGGGTTTCCACGGTGGTTGTTTTTTGGTTGGTTGGTTGGTTCCTTCTTTCTTTGATGAGGGCGAGGCGAAACCAGACGCGCTCTTAAACTTTCCTCAGGTGTGGCCGGCCGGCGCCCATAACCCAGTCCCAAACTTCTCTCGCGCATTTTGCAATTGGGTCCCTCGGTGGCCTTTTGTCTCCGCAGGAGAGAAGCCAGCTCCGGGGGTGGGGGGGAGGGGGGGGAAGAGCCAACCTCTCTCTCTTTCCTCCCCACCCCGCTTTCTCCTTCCTCTTCGGTTGCGACAATAAAAGGGCGAAGAGTGCGCTGGTTTCTTCCTGCCCGCTCCCCCCTTCCTCCCCCCGGTTGTCAGGTGTGGCTTCGACTTTAGTTTTGCTACGGTACTAGGGGTTGCCAGTGGGGTCGTTTTCGGAGTTGTGTGCCTGGCCCAGAGGTGCAAACGAAATGTTGGGGCGGGAGGGGGGGGAGCAGTTTGCGAAGCAGACGAATGTGGGTATCGAGGATGGGAGGTTCCCACCGAGAGAGTTGAGCCGAGTTGTTGTCGAAGCGCGTCACGCCTTTCCAACCACCAGAGAAGGAATAAGAACCAGGAAATCGAGAGCGCCGCCTTAAGTTAAAGGTGGCAGACAGGCCCGAGAAAAGGCTGCAAAACTCGAATCTTTTAAAGTGTTGTTTTTTTTCCTCCCCCGAAAGTGAACAGTAGCTTTCCATAGTAGTATATTGTCCTGCCATGAGTGACAACTGACAAAGCTTGCGAGTGTGATCTTGATTTTTGAACTGAGGAAGTCTGTTAACTAATTGATTGGTACCTTAGTCGCTCATCACCGTGAAACTAGACTTTGTTTTTTTTGTACTTTGGGCTGATAAAATGTTTAAATAATGGCTGAAAGAGAGCTGCTTGTACCTTGGTCTTTGTGCTGCTGTCTGGACACTCCAGTGTTTTGTTTATTTATTCCATTTCTAAAGCTCCTCATCTTGGCCAAGTGACTCCCTGTGACATGACAATTCTAAAACAGTTAAGACAATAAATTAGTAATAAAAACATCCCAAAAATAACTTCCACTCTGTTTTTGACTGTTTTTAAAATTCATTGAAGTATGTATTTTAAGTTCTGTAGTTTTTGATAAGCAATATATTTAGGGACCTTTTTCTGAGATAGGATGTCTATTCTGAACATAATTTTCACACTAATATTTCAGTTGAACGTTGTTTGCCTGAAGTGTCACAGTTTTGGCAAGAAAATAGGATTAGAAGCATTTCTGTAGTTGATCTGTTCTGATTTGGTAATAAATACTACAACCTCTTTTCAAATTTATCTAAGCAGGGAAGTATGTTAAGTATAATGAATTGTGAATTTAATTTATTGGTAGTGACCATTAGGTCTAAACAAATGTGAAAATTTATTTTCAAGCCTTGCTGAATATAGGAATATTGTGTATCATATTACTACTTTTTTTAAAGACTGCATTGCTAAAACAATTTACTTGAGAAACTGATTATGTAATATGAGATTTCCGAGGAGATAGATATATGATTTTATTATAATAACAGTTTGAAATTCCTGGGTTACCTTTATTGCATTTTTTTCCATTGAGCATGTTGAATATTGTATTGCAAAAAGGTAGTATTTCATATTCTGAGAAGCTGAACATAACATACCATCTTGGAAATTTTAAGGAGATATATCAATTATATGATTAGACCATGTTGAATTTCATTTCTAAAAAGATTCCCAATGTTTTTTGCAATGTGGCATTCCCCTTTGTCAACTGTGTTTAATATTAATGTAAACATTCCTTTAGGAAATAGAAAACACTAATAAGATTAGCCCACACTTCTTTCCTTGCTTTTTTCCTCTGTCTTTCTTGCATTTTCTTGCCATGTATGTAATATGGCAAAAAAATAATGCCATGCATGTTTTAATTATTATGGTCTGTGAGCCATCCAGAGGCTACTTGACAGGGAAGTTATATTAAATCTAATAAATAATACATTTAAAGCAAAGGAAGCTGGGATATTCAGGATCTGTGTAAATGTGTAGTGCTTTATCTTGGGGAGGGGTTGTCTAATGGATTAGAATATGTTGCTTGTGCCTTTGTATATAGATATACTGTTGTCGGTGCAAAGAGGAATTGGCCTAAAGCAGGAAATGCCTAAAATGGCACTAGTTTTGCTTAGGTGTCTCATTCTAAAATGGGGAATAACCATAAGTGACCTCATAGAACTTTTTTAAACATGATTTATGAAGAATAAATATTTATTTTACTAACTCTGGTACTTCGACAGTCTATTTGAGACTGTGTCCCAATATTTCCTGAAAATTCTAAAGTATAAAAGCCTCAACTATATGACTGATGAGCAGATAGATTTTAAACCTTTTCCTTTTATGAATGTGCTTTAAAATTTGTATGAGGAGGGTTCTTTCCTTGTATGGTTTAGGATACTTTTATGGATATACAGAGGACACAAGGTGTTTTGCAATTCCTTGTCAAGGAATTCACATGTTATATTCAAATTAAATCAATTAATTATAAAATATTTGTATTTGATGTAACTTGAATTCAATTTTTTCACTTAGAAAAAGTATGCTTTATCTCAAACCTGAAGTAGACACAATATGTTTTAGAAGTTCTGTCAACCTAGCTGGCTGGGTAAGCTTGGGTTTTGTAAAACTGAAACCCAAAATGTTTTGGGTGCTTTTTGTTTTAGGCCAAACAAAATCTGGAAGCATCTTACTGGGTGAATAGAATAAGACTAGTGTACCTTGCCCCTCCTTCCCACCATTGCCTTTGCCCATTTGCTGATATTCTCAAGGTCTTCCTTTCCCTACCTTCCTTTAGCCACCGGGTAACTTGACACTTTCTCTTCTGCACATTCTATGTGGTGGCTTGACCATTAGCCTTCCACCACCTAGCTACAGTTGTTAGCTTTTTCACTTCCTCCAAAACATTTTTGCCAGAATAGATTAGCCTGCATTTGGAATGCTTCATGGATTTTTTTAATGAGGGTAATGTAGTTAACAAACTGTCATTTATTTCCTTTTTATGTTTTCAAGGTTACATAACTTTCACACCATCTGAAATAAAACATATTTTTCTTTGTACTATTCAAGGCTATAGGTTTTGGCATTGTTATCGAATATTCAGTTTATTTGATCTGTGTTAAGAATTTTGGTGCTCTTATTTTCAGTTCTTCACAAATTCATTTACAAATTTTCATTAGATTAGGTCAGTTTTTGGTAATAGCATTTCAAGCAATCCACTAATGTGTCCTATTGGGCATTTTCTGGGAAAATTAAGTTCTCTGTGCTCTCTTCTGAACAGCTGCTTTGAAATGATTATTGTGAAGTTCTTTTCAATGTAAACTACATTGTCTTTTATTTCTAGAGCATTGAGGTATCCATATAAGAGGTGCCTAATATAAGCACTACAACTAGGGATGCATAAAACATTCTGGGCATGAATTGTTCTGTATACAGAACAACTGTTTTGGGATGCCTTGTGATCTAACCATTTTAAGTGTGCTTCAGTTATGAGGAATAGAATAGTGTACTGTTTTTTTCCGGAAGCAGATCAAAATGCAATTGATGCAGGCAGAAGAGTTTGTTTTGGATGGGGAGAGCAGGAAAAAGCCAAGACTGGGGTTTCTTTGGCAATCATATGTGTGGAGATTGGTAGTACCAATAAATTGGTAGCAAAAAGAAGGGAAGGCACTGGGTAGATTTGATAAGTAATGCATTGGACATCAGTGGTGTCTGAGGGGAGGCAGGAAAGGGAGAGGCTGGGAAATTGGGTAGACAGGTGAGGAAGGTGTGTTTGCAGTGTACAGCCTTGTTCTACCCATTCCATAAAATCACTGGGAACCGTCTGGATTTTGGCCAAAACCTGGAACAACCAAAACATTTGGATTTTATTTCTTCGCCATGGCTGAATAATACTGGTTAGGTAGAACTTCTGGAATGTAGTTTTCCCTTTTACGTGACCTATAACCTCAAGTATATTCCATTAGCCTGAATATTAGTTTTCTAATTCTAAATGTATTCTCATCTTTTGTACACTGGCAATATTCTCCATAATAAACTTTGTATTAGGTATTTAAAATTACTTTGAGAGTTTGTGATAGTCTTTTCTGTAAATATTCAGCAACATGTGCATTTCCTGATTGTTTCAGTAAGGAAGAAGCTGGTTCTTTGATTGATAGACAAGAACAATGTCACAATGGATATTGCTCTAGCCATCCAGATATAGGCTAGCTACTATTCACTAGATATTTGACCTCTTTAATTTCTTCTTACATTTATCTAATGATTATTCTGCAATATTATACTCTGCTGGGTGAATTGACTGAACCCTATCAATGAAATCTGCAATTTCAACTATCTGGAGAGTTGGTCTGTAATCAAACTAAGCAGTATTTTTTATAAATTACAGTTTGTGCTACAATTTTATTACAATATTATTCATACTTGCTTCTGTAAGATGGATTTTCTGTTTGCAGCTAGAAGGATAAACTTCATCATCTGACATAGGTGATGTAGCTGGAACACTGCTATCAGATAACTTTGAAATAGAAGACAATAAGGCTCCACTTGACTGAAGCAGCTATTTCAGTAGAAAGGTGTTCTGTTCATTCACATGTATGCTCAGAAGGTGAATGTGATTTCAGAGAAGCTATGTTGAACCTCCAAAGAACTTTAGCGGCAGGTTTGGAGGGAAATACAGCCTTAAAATAAAATAAAAATTGATTAATATTGAAAGTGGTGTGGGACCCAGTGCCTGGAGGCCGTGCGGGTCTGGATGGGGAAGAACGGACTCAAGCTCAACCCTTCCAAGACTGAGTGGCTGTGGCTACCGTCGTCCCAGTTTAGTCAATTAACTCCTTTGTTGTCCGTTGGGGGCGAAACAGTGGCCCCCGCGGAAAGGGCTCGCAATTTGGGAGACCTCCTGGATTCACGGCTGTCTTTAGAGGACCATCTGACGGCCTTGGCCGGGAGGATGTTCTATCAGGTTCGCCTGGTGCGCCAGTTGCGTCCCTTCCTAGACTGGGACTTGCTATGCACAGTTACTCATGCCTTCGTCACTTCCAGGCTGGACTACTGTAATGCTCTCTACATGGGGCTCCCCTTGAGGTGCACCCGGAGGCTTCAGCTGGCCCAGAATGCGGCCGCGCGGGTAGTGACCGGAGCGTCATGGCGCTCCCATGTAACACTGCTCCTGCGCGAGCTGCACTGGTTGCTGGTGGCCTTCCGGGTGCGTTTCAAGGTGTTAGTGACCATCTTTAAAGTGCTCCATGGCATCGGACCCGGATACCTACAGGACCGCCTTCTGCCAGCAAATACCTCCCGCCGTCCGGTACGCTCCCACAGAGTGGGTCTCCTTAGGGTGCCGTCGGCCAGACAATGTCGGCTGGCGACCCCCAGGGGGAGAGCCTTCTCTGTGGGAGCTCCAACGCTTTGGAGCGAGCTCCCCCCCGAACTCCGCATGATGACGGAATTGCGCTCCTTCCGTCGAGAATTAAAAACACATCTTTTTCGACAAGCTGGCCTGGGATAGTAGCTCCGGTACCAACAAGGCCATAATTGTTTTTAGGGGATTGAGTTTTTAAGATTATGTATTGGGTTTTTAAATGATTGGGCCAAATTATTTACTCTATTTTTAATAATTTTACTTTTTGTATGTTGATGTTTTTTAATTGGGCTGTACACCGCCCCGAGTCCTTCGGGAGGGGGGCGGTATAGAAATCACAAAAATAAATAAAATAAAAAATAAATATAGATGCTCATCCAAACAAAAGAAAGCAGTGAAACTAAGGAACCTGCTTTTTCAGTATTAAAAAGTACATACTCTGTTCAAAGTGGAATAGTAAAATTTCTGTTTCTGTCTGTTTTGATTTAAATAAAATTGGGTTTTTTTTCAGACATGAGATTTCCAGTTACCTTGAGAAACCCATCCAAAAATTACAACCAGAAAAGATACTCCTTAAAAATAGAATGATGTAAGATGTTTAGTAAGCTGAGCATAATCCTTGAAACTTTTGAACATTTTTGGATTATTTCATTCAAGCATCCTGTCCTACTATTTCATTGCTCCATTATTTGCTCTTTTGTGCAATTCTCTGTGTCACCACATAAAGCAGCATATTTATTACAATTTCCTAAAAGTGATCTCTTTTATGACCTGCCACCTCGATTTGATTTTAGTCAATAGAAAGCTAACTTCAGGGCTAGAAATTTGTTTCCGCACTGCAGGCAAATGTATATTTTATATTTCATTTTCTTCTCTTCATCCCTTTCATAAATCCAAAGTGTATTTCCATTTGAAACTTAATATATTTTCAAATATTATGCAGTGGGTTTTTTTAAAACACAATCCTTGCCTTGAGCCTATAATCTAATAGTAAAAATGCTAAGAGTTTGAAAGCAAGCAAATCTAGGCATGAGTTCTTAAAATTCTTAAACTGATTTTACAGTGATTCAGTGCATTATTCCTGTGAAGGTCATTCTGGCAAAAATGTCAGTTGATTCTAACTGATCTGGAAAAACAGGTTTTGCAGTTTGACTTCCTCAAATGCAGCTAGGTGGAAAAGATGAGCAGCTTGAGGATACAGTTGCTTCTTATAAGATAGCAAACAGAGTGGATAATAGATGATTTTTAAAAAAATTTTTAAAAAATCATATTTTTTATTATTATCAAATTTAGTTTAATAAAATGCTTTTGGAGTAAAAATTTAAATATAGTTTTCTATTTAATATACATTAATAATTTAGTTTACTCAGCATGAAATGGAGCTTAGTTATGTAGCATGAAGCTGTATATTCTGCAATATTTACATTTTTGGTAAACTCATTCAATGAATCCAAGCTCTGCACGCTGAGGTAACATGCACTGCATTGATGCATTCACGCAATTTCACAGTAACCATGAGATAAATCATAAAACAAAGTTCAGGAATATTCCTTTATCCCATTGTTTTGCAAATCTATGTACATTACAAACTGTATGATTGTTTGAAGAGAAATGCATCTGTACCAGGCTCTAAGTGTTTTAGTTAAATAAAAGAATTTGAGTAGTTTTCCAACTATGTATGATTAACCTAAAATTGGTTCTGATGTTGCTGTTTTACTAACCTGACAGCTTATTATTCTAAATAGGAAACCTTCATTTTCTTTGCAAATAATATTAAAAAGATTCAAATTACCAGCAAGAATGAGTCCTTATATTTAAAGAGCACCTGTCATTTCAGATCCATCGTGGCAGTTCCTGTTAGCGGGCATCCATTCACCTGCTGCCCGCCACGTCCCTCACCTTGTGTCAATGCTGCATCACCAGCCGTCCCATTAAAGTGAATGGGACTGTCGCTGAGTCAACAGAGATGACAGTTGCTCTTTAAAAATTATGATTTAAATCGAGTTGATTTAAATCAAGCCTTTTTACTAGTGATTTAAATCAACTTGATTTAAATCAAATCCACCCTGATTGTAAATCTAACCATGTTGCAAAATGTTTAGTGTACTAAATTAGTTCAATTTTGCCAGCAAGTTTGAAAATAAATTCCACTGAATATATTGGCATGTTAAATATGATAACATACTTTAAATATCATTTCATTTTCACAATTATAGTTTGCTCTAATACAGTCACTTTAATATGATTATGTGTATTATTCAGATATATTTAATTTTATAGAGCTACTAGCTGCACGTAGCGTGTGTTGCTTTTACGTCCAACAGATGGCGGTGTTTTTGAAAAACATGTTTTTACCTGTCACAGGTGTGACATCTATATAATATAGGTATATAAAAACACGCGCCTATTCAAATGCAACGTTGTGTCAAAATTTCAAAGCAATCGGTGAAGAACCTTCGGAAATTTAAGATTTTCAACAAACGAACATTTACATTTTTATTTATATAGATGATTATGAGACTTGGTAGCACGGTGGATTTGATTTAAATCAAGTTGATTTAAATCATAATTTAAATCATGATTTAAATTACTAGTAAAAAGGCTTGATTTAAATCATCTCGATTTAAATCATAATTTTTAAAGAGCAACTGTCATCTCTGTCCCGCAGTGGCTCTTCCTCTGACCCGCTGTTGACTCACTGACAGTCCCATTCTCCAGCATGGGTGGATGGAGAATCCACCTATGGGTTATGACTGCCTGTCACCCAATCACAGACTAGGTCCGAAATTTAGCTCCGCCTCCTGGCTTCCTTCCCCAGTTTTTTGCCTAGTCTGAAGCCCAAGAACAGCTCTTCCCGGTAGCTCCAGGAAGAAAAGGTTTTTTTAGGCTTTAAGATCTGGTAAAATTGAATCCTTTTATCCCTTTTTTGGTTTGTCTTTTCTAGTAAGCTATTGGAAATACGAAATTTAGAAGTTTTTAGATTAAAAGTACCGGAGTTTTTATTTTTTTACCTTTTTTTTCAACGGTCTCCCTTTGGAGACTACATCTTCGCCCCGGGATCGTCAGGAGGCCGCCCAGGCCCGGGCCCTTGGGGGTCACGGGGGGAAACATCCCCGGACTCCCGGACGGCCTCCAGAAGACGACCAGGACCCCACAGGCGTCGAAGGAAGCAGGCAAGGCTCGCTCGTCGACGCGGAAGGGCGCAGGAGCGCTCCAACCAAACGCAAGTGGGGACCCTGGGACGGGGAGGAGGCCGCCGGGGGCGGCAGGTAGTCAGACCGCTCACTAACCGGAGCGGGTAGATCGGAGCCCGTTAAAACGAGGCTCCGCGTGGTCGGGAGCACAGAGCTCCGATCACAAAATTGGCGCGGCGGCCATTTTGGTTAAGGGGAGGTCCCAGCCAGGGGCGCGAAGCGCCATATTGGAAAGGGGGTGGTCCCCAGCCGTCCGCGCCTGGCGATTGGTGCTCTCCGCAGGGCGCGAAAAATACCCCTTTGAAGAGGGGGAGCGCGCGGGAACTCTTTGTCCCTTTGTCTTCCCGCTTGGGGCCTAGACCCAGGGAAGGCCTTGCTGACGAACAGCGCGTGAGCGGAGCCACCGAGCGATCACCCTAAACCGGACGGTTGCACCGGAGGGTGAGGAAGGGAGGTTTTTGTTGCCCCTTCACTCCGGAGGCGTGCTGCGTGCAAAAGCCACTCCAGCGCCGGCACCAGGCAGCACAGGGGGAAGCAGGAAGGCCCAGCAGAGCGCGGAGGAGAAGCGAGCGCCGCCTTTTTTTACCCCCGGTTTCGTCGTGCAGGCTAGGGAGGGCCTCCCTTTGGCACTGCCGACCCCAGCCTCGCCTGCCTAGTTCTGGGACATAGTCCCTGCTTGAGCAAGGCCATGGCAGAGGGCACTCCAGCCCAGGGCTCAGGGCCTCCCCCGTCACCACCACGCCGAACGGAGGAACAGGGGGGAGGCAAGAAGAAGGCCAAAACAAAACACCTAACTGAGCCATCGAAGTCAGCGGAGCGTCAGGCCTTAAGGAGACACCAGGCCTTGGAAAGGGAGTTTGCCAAGGCTCAGCGCAGGGCTGAAGGGACAGAGAGACCTGACCTGGCACTCCTGGAGACTCCCAGCTCCTTTGGGCCATCAGACGCAGAGCAGGGGTCCAGGGAATGGATCCCCAGGGGTGGAACGGATGAAGATCTCTCCCCTATATCGGTGCCCTCGTCACCAGCACCCTCTGAACCCACAACCAGCCAGGAGGAGGCTGGACAGAGAGGTAGGAAGAGAACGAGGTCGGGTAAGTGTTTTTCTCAACTTCACTCCCTCCTACAGGAAACCCTGAAGCATCTCCGATCAGCTGGGAGTGAGTCCCCCTCACCTAGGGCTCGCAAGCCACGGAGACAGGTTCCCAGGGGGGAAAATGAACTGTTTCAGGACTCTGACGCGTCTGAGTTTTCCCCACAGGCGTCAGACGAGGAGCAGGGGGAATGGGAGGATGAGGGAGCTGTGCTGTCAGGAACTGAGGAGGCAGAACAACAGACAACACAGGCCCCAGGTCTTTTCGACCATACCCTTTTCCTTTCCCTCTTGCCAAAGGTCTGTGCGGCACTCGATATGCCGGCTAAGACAAAGGAGGTCAAGCCAGCCTCCTCAGAGGAGGAGGATGCCAAAAATCCACTAATGTATTCACCGGTGTCTGAGGTAATACAGGTGCCCTGCACCAAGGTCTTCAGGTCGTCGGTACGGGACCAGTGGGCAAACCTGGGGGCTATACCATCACCTAGCGGTGTGGAAAAGAAGATGTTCAATGTCTGTAATCCCCTGGCATCACTCATTGAGGTGCCTCAGGTCGATGATCCACTAATTTCTCTGTTTGCTTCCTCAGCCATCCCAGGAGACATGTCAGAGGCAATGAAGGCAGAGGAGAGGAAGGCAGAGCTCTCTCTCCGCAGAGTGCATCACTCATCAGCCTGGGCCATTAGGGCCGCGTCCACTGCTTCTGTTTTCTCCAGGGCAGCGATCACGTGGCTGCGGGAGCTCCAGGCGAGCGTGCCGCCAGAGCAGGTACGCATACGCCAGACTCTGACAAAGCTGCGCATGACGGCGGAATTCACGGCGGACGCCACCCTGTATGCCTCACGATATTCGGCCAGAGCCATCGCAGGTACAGTAGCGGTTAGGAGACTAGCATGGCTAAAAAATTGGAAAACAGACCTGAAATCCAAGTGGCGCCTCGCCACAGCTAAGTATTCGGGATCGAAACTATTTGGGGCGATCCTGGATCCTTACGTGATTGAGGATAAGACCAAAAGGAAGGTGCTAGCGCACCCCTCGAGGAAGTCAGACAGGGGAGGACAGGAATTCCGCAGACAGGGCCCCCGACAGAGCGGGGGTGGAGAATGGAGGCAGCCCTTTCAGGGAGGACGATCCTGGGACGGACCCAGAAACGCGCGCGCCTTTTCGTACAGACAGGAGCGCGGCCAGGATCGTTCAGCCTCTGGCAGGGGTCAACCTTCCAAACGCTCCTTTAGAGGGGGGGGAGGTCGCCCCTACAGACGCTCCAAATGACGCCCAGGACAGCCCCATTGGGGGTCGTCTGGCGCTGTTCAGCGAAGCGTGGCAGACGACCACAACGGACGCCTGGGTCAGAGAAACAGTAGCCCAGGGTCTAGCAATAGAATTTTACTCGATTCCACCAGACCACTTCAGAAGGTGCCCGGTGTCACGCAACAGGGACAAGGCAGGCCTTCTAGATCAGGCCATAGATCACCTGAGGGACATAAGAGCCATAGAGGCAGTTCCCCCAGAACAGGTGGGCCGGGGATATTACTCCATCCTGTTCCTGGTACCGAAGTCATCGGGGGACTGGAGAGCCATTCTCGACCTCAAACGTCTCAATCGCTATGTAGTGTACAGGAAATTCAAAATGCAGTCCCTCAGATCCATCCTGGCCAGCATTCGGAGAGGAGACATGCTATCCTCCATAGACCTCACAGAGGCCTATCTACACATTCCGATAAGGCCGGATCACAGGAGGTTTCTCAGATTCTGTTACAGGGGACGACACTACCAGTACAGGGCCTTACCATTCGGCCTGTCCTCAGCACCCCGAGTCTTCACGAAGGTACTGGCGGCACTGGGAGCGCACCTACGCATGATTCCGGTAAGGGTCCAATGCTACCTGGACGACATCCTGATCCTGTCAGGCTCATACCAGGCAGCGCTGACAGACATTCAGATCACCATAGACACTCTCCAGAGCCATGGCTTCTCAGTAAATCACAAGAAAAGCCAGCTCGCCCCATCAAGGAGGCTCCTCCATCTGGGAGCCGTCATAGACTCAGAACAGGGCATGGTATATCTTTCACCGGAGCGTCAGGAGAGCCTACAGAAGCTCGTCCGACTGGTGGCCCAAAAAAGAAGGGCCCCCATAGTCCAGCTCTCTCAGCTCCTGGGAAAGATGATATCATGCCTGGGCATTGTTCCGTGGGCAAGGCTCCACTCCAGAAGCCTCCAGTGGCTCCTACTCCCTTATCAGAGGCAGAACCAGAGCGCGTCGCC
This sequence comes from Bothrops alternatus, assembly GCA_034064705.1. Taxonomy (NCBI): domain Eukaryota; kingdom Metazoa; phylum Chordata; class Lepidosauria; order Squamata; family Viperidae; genus Bothrops; species Bothrops alternatus. The sequence goes on from JARGCV010000087.1 coordinate 9,566,887, forward strand.
CAAGAGGATCAGGGTTCCACCCCAGGTCATAGCATCCCTCAGATGGTGGAGATCAGGCGCCCTAAGAAGGGGCACCCCGCTCAGGGAGCCAGACAGGATCACGGTCACAACCGACGCAAGCCTGTTCGGGTGGGGGGCCCACTCCGTGGACAGAATAGCCCAAGGGAGGTGGAACAAGGAGGACCTACGGCACAGGATCAATTGGCTCGAACTGAGGGCCATACACCTGGCTCTGCGAAAATTCTCAGCCCATTTGACAGGGAACCATGTGCTAGTCCTGACGGACAATGTAACAGCAAAAGCACATGTAAACAAGCAGGGCGGGACCAGGTCAGCGGCACTCATGAAGGAAGCCAGGGACCTGGGCCTTTGGGCAGAACAGCACCTGGCCTCGCTCAGGGCAGAACACATATCGGGGGAGGCAAACCATCAGGCAGACTCCCTCAGCAGAACAACGGTAGACCACGCAGAGTGGAGGCTGGCCCCGGAACTGTTCGAGGCAATCTCGGACAGGTTCGGCCGGCCATGCCTGGACCTCTTCGCGTCTCCAGCAAACACTCAAACTCCACGTTTCTTTTCCAGGTTCCAGACCCGGGGAGCGGAGGGGACGGACGCCCTCAGATGCAGGTGGCCCCAGGGGCTGCTGTACGCCTTCCCTCCTCCGCCCCTAATACAGGCAACAATTCGCAAACTGATTCTGGAGGAGGCGGAGGTGGTACTAGTCGCTCCATACTGGCCGAGACGTCCCTGGTTCGCAGACCTGGTAGATCTTTCACTCTCGCCAGTGTGGAGACTCCCTCCGAGCCTGGTTTCTCTGAGCCAAGGGAAACTCCAACATCCAGACCCACAATGGCTTCAACTAGCCGCCTGGCACTTGAGCGGGAGGGTCTGAGTAGGCAGGCTTTCTCAGAGGAGGTCATCTCGGTCATACAGGATGCCCGTCGGCCCTCTACCAATAGGATATATGACGCCACCTGGAAAAATTTTTCCCTCTGGTGCAGCAGGCGGGGGTTAGACCCCATGTCAGTTACCATTCCAGATATCCTCCAGTACTTGTGGGACGGAATGGAAAGGGGGCTAGCGATCAACACCATCCGTAGACAGGTAGCAGCCCTACAGACGGTACTGGTCTGTGAGGACAGGGGAACGCTGTCGCAAAACCCGGCGGTGAGCGCATTCCTAAAAGGGGCTGCCAACAGACGGCCGCCAACAGTTCACCGTTTCCCATCCTGGGACCTACACACGGTGCTACAGGCACTAACGGCGGCTCCGTTCGAACCACTGGGTACCAGCTCACTCCGTTTCCTGACGCTGAAGGTGGCCTTCCTTGTGGCTATCACCTCGGCAAGACGGATCTCCGAGCTGGGGGCCTTGTCGGTCCGTCCGGATCTGCTCTCGTTTGGAGAGGGTAGGGTGACCCTGAGGCTTGACCCAACCTTCATTCCCAAGGTCAACACATGGTTCCACAGGGCTCAGGAGCTGATCCTTCCGGATTTCTGCCCAAACCCCACACACCGTTTGGAAAGACAGTGGCACACCTTAGACGTGCGCAGGGCTCTGCGACACTACGTTAACAGAACAGCAACCTTCAGGAGATCAGAGGCGCTATTCGTTTCCTATCATCCCTCCTCCAGGGGTCTGAAGGTATCCTCTTCGACCATTGGAAGATGGATCAGGGCATGCATAGCCAAGGCCTACGAGTCCTTGGACCGGCAGGTGCCAAGTAACATTACAGCTCACTCCACAAGGAGCGCGGCCACATCGGCAGCTTGGCGCACGCAGGCTCCTCTGGAGGAAATATGCAGAGCGGCCACGTGGGCCTCTCCGTCCTCCTTTATTAGGAACTACAAGATAGACCAGTTTGCTGCAGCTGAGGGGTCGTTTGGCAGGAGGAGCTTGCAGCAGATTGTGGAGTCCTAGTAAGAGATAGCCTAGACTCCCACCCAAGGGGACTAATGAGGGCTTGGGTACGTCCCATAGGTGGATTCTCCATCCACCCATGCTGGAGAAGAAGCGTTGGACTTACCTGAACGCCTTTTCTCAGCATGGGGGGATGGAGAAGCCACGCCCTCCTCAAATTTGTCTAGGCAGACATTCTCTTACAGGACACAAAGAGGGAGCTACACGGTCCGACCTGACGAGGAGCTTCGCCTGTCAAAAACTGGGGAAGGAAGCCAGGAGGCGGAGCTAAATTTCGGACCTAGTCTGTGATTGGGTGACAGGCAGTCATAACCCATAGGTGGCTTCTCCATCCCCCCATGCTGAGAAAAGGCGTTCAGGTAAGTCCAACGCTTCTTCACTTTAATGGGACAGCTGGTGATGCGACAGTGACACAAGGTGAGGGACTTGGCGGGCAGTAGGTGAGTGTATGCCTGCTAAGAGGCGCTGCCATGATGGGTCTGAAATGACAGGTGCTCTTTAAATGTAAGGACTCATTCTTGCTGGTAGTTAGAATCTTTAATATTATTATTTGCAAAGAAAATGAAGGTTTCCTATTTAGAATAATAAGCTGTCAGGTTAATAAAACAGTGATATCAGAACTGATTTTAGGTTAATAGATTAATCACATATACTGTTTTTCCCTGGAAATTAGACCTACCCCAACAATAAGACCCGCCCTGATTTTGGGGTGGGCCTAATATAAGTCCTAACCCAAAAATAAGCCCTAGTTAGGACCCTGCCCACTCCGTCCCACCTCGCTGCTGCAATGAGGCAGGAGAGCGCATGTTGCGCCACTGCCGCCATAATGAGGCAAGGCAGCTAGGGGAGGGGGTGGCGCTGCCGCACATACCTCACACCCACTTACTTCAGGCTCCCCCCCCAGCCAGGCCACTCCTTGCTTGGCAACCTTCCCTTTCACTCCCCTCTCGAGCTGGACTATCATGCTACAGAGGATGGGCGGGATAGGCCCGGTCCCCTTCTGCAGTTTCGGATCCAGGAGGGAGTAATGGCGAAAAGCTCCACTAAAAAAACTAAAACTAAAAAATTTCAGTCAGACCTTCCAACTTCTAATGGAAAAAAAAAGATCTCGTGAGAAGATGAGTTTCAAAAGGCTAACAATATGATTTTTTTTAATTATGAAAAAAGCCTTTGGCAATGATAGCTAATTTATTCCATGGCTATATCCATCTTTAAAGAAAGTCTACTGAACAGGAGTAGCCTGTTTTTAAAATTTGTGAAAATGAGGACTTAAGTAAGCAAGTTCTGACAAGTCTGTACTGTAGTTGTATATGAAATATATATTCCTCCAATATAAAGTAGAGCCCTCCAACCAATATGATAGTTAGGCATGATGAAACTGTTCAGTATGTCAGATACTTTCCAGGATAGTAAAATCTGCATTATAATAATGTAATAGTATGAATATGAATGCATATGCCATTAAAATGACTCTGTAGTACAAATAGTTCCTAAGTATTTAAAATTATAAGTTTCATGAAAATGTTTAAAATTATTTCTTTAAATCTTGATGGCCAAAACATGCCATCTGGTTCCTGTGAAATAGTAAATATTTGTTGAGAAATGTAATTATACTTAGTGGATGCTTTTAGAAACCCACAATCCATTGACTTTAATAAAATGTAGGAAAATGGGATACTGCAAATGTTGAATGACAAAATGAACTTTAAAAGAATAAGCATAATACAAATATTACAGTTTGTCTCCTTTCCCAAAGGCTTCTGTGTTGCATGGACTGAAGTTTCCATGTTTTATTCTTCTCAGTTCACCTTCCAGATATGTATGTTAGAGTGAAAGAGAATTAAATATTTAGTTAGTATAAGCCAGGGGTAGGCAACCTCGGCTCCTTTATGACTCATGGACTTCAGGAATTCTGGGAGTTGAAGTCCATGAGTCATAAAAGAGCCAAGGTTGCCTACCCCTGGTATAAGCAAAGTGGTGAATATATTTGTATACCGATTTAAATAAGTGGAGCGGTGGTATTCCTCATTCAGAAGACAAATCCAGAGGAATTTCCCCCCCACTTTGATTAATTTCCATGTAGGCTATACCTGACCTTCTGAATTAACTGAACTGATATATTTTGTGTTTCTTGCGGTTTTGGACTACTCCCCAATACAAACTCTTCTGCTTACTGTATGACTTTGTTAACCTAGTAACAATTTAAAATTACTCAGTCTTTTTTGCCTTTACCAAAAGGCATGAGTTTTCATGAATGGCAAGTCACTTCATCAGATTCATGGAATGTCAGATTTGAATTGGGGTGAGGGGAGAGAAAAGTTGGTTATTCAAATGCACATTACACATGAGACAGATTATAAATATTTCATCAATTAACAATTGTTGAATTGTGTTAAAAACCCACTTTGTTAAAACCTTTTGAGTTTGCCTAAAACACGTTTAAGTACATGAGTTCATCAATTTCTCCAACATGAGGATGGATAATCCACAGATTGGGTTTCCTGAAGTCCCTTCTACCCAATAGACTAAGTCTGAGAGTTAGCCACGCCTCCCGCTGGGCCGTGCTGCCCCAGTTCCGACTTAGTCTTATACCCAGCAGGACGCATTGGTTCCCTCTCAGATCGTATCAGGTTTTGCTTTTTCAGTCGATAAATTTGCCTCCGCTGATGCCTCTTTTGGCTGGAGGGTGCTACAGCATGTGCCGTCCGGAGAGACACATGCCCTGACTGTTCCCCCCCCAAAGGGACAGTGTAGGCTTTGGTATGTCCCAATCTGTGGATTATGCATCCTCATGCTGGAGAAGGGGCATTGTCTTACCTGAACACCTTTTCTCAGCATGATGATGGATAATCCACTCCCACCCCTTTGGTGCCTGTCAGGTCCTGTGTCGGGGTAGGGGAACCAATGCATCGGACTTTGTCTGCTGCTTCGCTTTCATCGGAACTGGGGCAGCACAGCCCAGCGGGAGGCGTGGCTAACTCTCAGACTTAGTCTATTGGGTAGAAGGGACTTCAGGAAACCCAATCTGTGGATTATCCATCATCATGCTGAGATGAGAAAAGGCGTTCAGGTAAGACAACGCCCCTTCTCTCTTATGGTGTTGTTAAAGTCCCATATATCCAAAAATGATTCTTCAAAGTTTGCCATACAGTGTTTTGAAAGGGTGAAATGCTCTGATATTGCACAACAATTCCATGATTTGTCCAATGTAGAATTCAGAGGGACATGACTGGCATATGATGCAATATATTGGAGGAAAAGCATGCAAAGGTATTTATCTGTGTACTTATTGGGGCCTATGGGAGCAAAACATCTGGATTTATTGCAGAATCTGGTTTCCACATTGGCACCATTATCCTGGTATTTTTTCGTTGCTTGTGAGTTGAGTAGTTGTCTATATTCAATATGGGTCTGTCACCTAGTGCCACCCAAGAAAGCGCAATGTTATTTGTACAGTGTGGGGTGTAGCTCAGAGGTCCCCAACCTTTTGGGCACAAGGGACCGGTTTCGTGGAGAGAGGTTTTTCCACAGACTGGAGGGGGCGTGGTTTCATGTACCGTCTGCATCCCACAGATGGGGCTTTGCTTGTTTGCGTGGACCAGTTTCTGGCATGCAACGGACTGGTGCCAGTCCACGGACCAGGGGTTGAGGATCCCTGGTGTAGCTTATAAATAATGTTTGAGTGGCTTGAGCTGAAAGCTGCAGGTGACAAGGAGTGGTGTTTTCTGTGCCAACTTTTAATAGGTCATCTCTGAAATTTGATCTAGCTCTATTGATTTATCTAATGAGCTCATTGCGTGGGTTCACTGTTATGAATGCCTCTTTTGATTCTGTCAATCAAACATCTGTGTCAAATGGGTCAGAACAAATTTGGTTGTAGTATAGAGCCTGGCTATAGATGAGAAATTTGGTAGCATGTTCTGGTTGTATGCTAAACAGCTCTCTTCCTACAAGGTCTATTCTAACTCCGAAGTCCACACTAAAAACTTTTCAAATGTAAGCAGTGTAGATTAAGAATTAAATATCTGGCTGTAATTTCTGACAATTGAATACTTTAACTGAGAAATTTAGCTGCTTCATCCTTGTACAAGTCTTAAATAATAATATCAGAAGAACCAAATCTTATTTGATAGTTCAGCTTATAGTCATAACTTTAGACTTATACAGTACAATGCATTCCTTAAATTTCTAGTTCTCCAGCACTAGGAGATGGAGAATCCACCAATGGGTTATGACTGTATTCCTGCCCAATCAGATCAAGTCAGCCAAAGCTGCCACACCCCTTCCTGGACCCTTTCCCAGTTTTGACTTGATCTCGCCCACGACGGACATGAAGCGTGGCTCCTAGGCAGATACAGTCACCTATTGGTGGATTCTTCATTAGTAGGAGCAGTTTTAGAAATTACTCAGGCTTAGGAAATTACTTAGGCTTAAGCAGGGGCTGGGAGCTTGTCTCCTAGCCTCCCCAGAAGGAAGGCAAACTACAAGTAAGAGGGGAGGGGGCTCTTTCTCTCATCCCCCCCCACTGGGCCTTTTCTCCCTCCCTTCTTCCTCTCCCTCTCATCACAAACCGAGCAGTGGCCGGCTGAAGGGACCTCGGAACTGTAAGTACCCTTCGGTTGGCGCGGGGGAGGGGCGGAAGGGGGGGCGAAGGGGAAGGGGGTCCCCTCACCCTTTGCCATCCGCGCATCCCCCCGTCCGTACAGGGTCCGCGGGGATCGCGGGGAAGCCCTAATCGCGGCGCCGACCAGCTGATCGGCACTCCGAGCACTGCGTGGCCTTGCGGCTCGGGTTTCCCCATTTTCCCCAAGCTGCGGTGGATTTAAAGATCAGCTGTTCGGCGGCCACGCGGCCCGGCTGTTTTTTTGGGACAAAGCCAGCGCCGGCCAGCTGATCGGCACCGGAGCGCCCCGCGGCCATCGCCCATGCAGACCGGCAGCTCCGGGAACAAAGCCAACGCCGACCAGCTGATCGACGCCGGAGCGCCCTGCGGGAAATTCCAACAAGGTCAGCGGGGAAATGAACAAAGAGGCCAGCTCCGCGCGGGGCCCTGCAGCGAGAAGCCGGCAATAGACTAATCGGAGGCCGATCGCAGGGTGGTAGACCCTGCCGCATTGGCCAGGCGAAGCGAGGGGGAGGCGGCGGAGGTCACAGCGGTCGCCATCTTGACCACGTGGCGCGACCTACTGCAGCCGCAGAGACCGGGCAGAGCCCCCCCCAAAAGAAGGACATTAGGCCCTCCAGTAGGACGCCAGGCTCAACTGAGCTTGTAGCCAGGCCTACCTAGGTGGCCCACTAAAACTCCCCTCCCAAGCTTGGTGTCTCCCATTACTAGCTCCTTTGGCCTTTGGCCCCTTCGGATTCTGGCTCCACTCGGATCCCAGGCACCCCCATTAGTGTGCCTGTCGTTATCTGAGCAACCTTCACGTGGATTCCAGGTGCCCCCCCCACAGTGGGCCTGATGTTATCCACCGTTTATTTTTTCTAGCCGGATTACAGACGCCCCCTATAGTGTGTCTGTCTTATCCGTGCACAGCCGTAGTGGGTTCCAGACGCCCCAGCAGTGTGCCGCTCCTTACCCACACATAGGCTGTCCCTGGGTTCCAGGCGCCCCCTCTCGTGCACCTGTTCTTATCCAGTGGGTTACACTCCCTAGATACCCGGGGCCCCCTCTCGTGCCCCGGCAATATCGGAGAATGGAAGAGGCCACCCCGCCTTCTTCAGGAGCCCCTCCATCCTCATCAGGTCAACCTGGTCTGGAAAGCACCACCAGGTCGGCAGCCAAATCTAGTGTTAGATCTGCCACCATGACCTCGAAGAGAGCAGACAGGCAGGACAAGAGGAGACACCAGGCCTTGGAAAGGGAGTTCTCCAAGGTGCAGAAAAGGGCAAAAATAGCGCCGGAATCACCTCTGGGGCCGTCTACAGACGATCTTCAGCCCAGGGGCAGCGAGCAGGCGAACCTCCCTAACGAGGACCGTCTAGCCCTTCTTATCGCCCAAGCAGTGGATCGAGCCCTGGAGGCCAGAGCGCAGGCATCCACCGCTCGCAAACGCAGCCCACACCGGGAGACGAGGGCGTACAATAGCCCCGCATCTCCCTCAGCATCCCAGGCTTCGGAGGAATCGTACCTAGAGGAGGCAATAGCAGATCAGGGGGTACCAATGTCTGATGAGGAGGAGGACCCACCGGAGGCCCCCGCCTCCAAAGGACTATGCAACCCCTCCTCCTTCCTGACCTTGCTACGCAAGGCCGCATACACCGCACACCTGGGGCCCGAAATCCCAGCGGCAACACCCTCCGACCCGCAGGATACAGATGCAGAGGCACACCCTAGCTTCGTGGAACCGGTCACGACCAAGCACCACATCCCCTGTCCCTCCATGTTCCTGAAAGCGATCAAAACACAGTGGACATCACCGGCCTCTCTTCCCATGCCGAGCAGTACCGACAAGAAGTTGTTCGAGGTGGCTCCAAAATTGGAAGAGACACTGGAAGTACCTACTGTGGACGAACCCCTAGCACCCCTAGTGTCGTCCACCACCTTTTCAGGAGACCTCGCTGAGGCCCTCAAAACTGAGGCCCGCAGGGGCGAGGCCACGTGCCGCAGAATGCACCAAGCAACCGCTTGGGCGATCAGAGCCTCTACTTCCGCCTCATTCTTCATTAGGGCCGCCCATGGTTGGCTTCAGGAGCTTCAGGGAAAGATCCCTGCGGAGGACTTCCGCACGCAACAAGATCTCAGTAAGATAGTGGCGGCCGCAGAGTACGCAGCAGACGCGACTCTCCAGGCCGCTCGGTTTTCATCCAGAGCTATGGCTTCCAATGTCACCGGCAGGCGCCTGCTCTGGCTGAAGCACTGGCAGGCGGACTCTAGGTCCAAGTGGAAACTCGCAGCGGCCCCCTACCAAGGGGGAAAGTTGTTCGGGGACGCCTTGAACCCCTATACAACAGAAAACAAGGACAAACGCAGGTTCCTTAAACACGTGTTTAGGAGACAGGACAGGCGCGCCAGAGCCTACCCACGGCGACAGCCCTTTCGGGCCGGAGCCAGGTACAACCATTCCCAGACATCCCAGTCCTTTCCGACCAGGCAGGACAGACAGGACAGACAGGAGAGACAGGCAGACAGGCAAAGCCCCAGACCCAGACAACAGCCTCAGAGCAAGCGGCCCTTTCGAGGCCCCAACAGGCCTTTCCGGCGCTCCAAATGACACCTCATCAGGACCTCCCATCGGGGGCAGACTCTCCCTGTTTGCCCACCAGTGGGAGGTCACCACCACGGACGCATGGGTACTCAACACCATCCGTCACGGCCTCTCCCTGGAATTTGTCTCCACCCCCCCAAATCGGTTCCTCCCTTGTCCAAGCCCTCGCAACCGAATAAGAAGGAGGTTGATGGACGAGGCAGTAAACCATCTACTTCAAATACGGGCCATAGAAACAGTTCCGATGGATCAGAGAGACCAGGGATTCTACTCCATCCTCTTCGTAGTCCAAAAGGCATCAGGGGGATTGAGAGCAATCCTAGACCTCAAAGGACTAAATTACCACCTGGCATACCACAAATTCAAGATGCAAACGCTCCGATCCATCTTGGGAAGCGTCAGAAAAGGGGACCTCCTGACATCTATAGACCTCACGGAAGCGTACCTCCATATCCCAATCTCTCTGGCCCACCGACGGTTCCTACGGTTCGCATACAGGGGGCGTCACTTTCAGTACAGGGTGCTCCCATTTGGCCTATTATCTGCCCCAAGGGTCTTCACCAAGATCCTGGCAGCCCTAGCAGCCAGCCTACGGATGGTGCCGATCAGAGTCCAGTGCTACCTGGACGACATTCTAATCCAGTCCGCGTCCACCAGGCCGCCGAGTCGGACCTACAGGTGGTGGTAGGGCTACTCCAAAGCCACGGGTTCTCCCTAAATTTTCCCAAGAGTCACCTAGTCCCCTCAACAAGGTTACTCCACCTCGGCGCCATCATAGACACCGTAGAGTGCCGGGTCTACCTATCCCAAGAACGCCGGGAAAGCATAAGAAGCTCGATCCTCCAGGTTCGCAGGAGTCTATCGGTAACATTGGCCAGCCTATCCCAGTTGCTAGGAAAGATGATTTCGGCCATTGCAATCGTGCCTTGGTCCAGGCTTCATTCCAGGGAGCTCCAATGGTTCCTGTTGCCCTTCCAGAGGCAAAACCTCAGCGCCTCCCCACAGAAGGTTCGCCTCCCGCCACAGGTACTACATTCCCTCAGATGGTGGCTATCACCAGCTATAAGCAGAGGGTCAGACTTCAGGGAACCGGACCGCATAATACTCACCACGGACGCCAGCCTCTTCGGCTGGGGAGCGCACCTCCATTCACAGTGGGCACAGGGCCGGTGGTCCAGGGCGGACCTCCGCCACAGCATCAATTGGCTTGAATTACGGGCCATCCACCTCGCCCTCCGTCACTTCCAGGACCGAGTGGCGCGTCAACACGTCCTGGTCCTCACCGACAACGTGACAGCCAAGGCTCATGTAAACTGTCAGGGGGGCACTCGTTCCCGAAGCCTCATGGCAGAGGCTCTCCTTCTGGGAACCTGGGCAGAGCACAATCTAGCTTCCATCAGGGCCGATCACATATCAGGGGAAGCAAACACTCAGGCCGACTTCCTGAGCAGAACAATAGTGGACCACTTGGAGTGGCGACTTCATCCGAGGATCTTCAAAGAGATCTGTCACTGGTTTGGCTTGCCACAGGTGGACCTCTTTGCCTCCCCACACAACGCCCAGCTGCCCCGATTCTTTTCCCGTTTTCCAGCCAGGGAGGCGGAACAGACGGACGCCCTCCGGAGTCCGTGGCCAAAGGGTCTCCTTTACGCCTTCCCCCCGCCCCTCCTCCCAGCAGTGATACACAAGATCATCAGGGAACGAGCAGTGATACTCCTAGTGGTCCTCCACTGGCCAAGGAGACCATGGTTCGCCGACCTGATGAGTCTCTCCCTGGCGGAACCCTGGAGGATCCCCCCGGAACGGGTGTCGCTCAGTCAGGGAGACATTCACCATCCAGATTCTCAGTGGCTCCAGTTAGCCGCCTGGCACTTGAGCGCTCGATCCTGACAGGGGAACTCTGCTCCCCGGGGGTCATCACCATAATCCAGGCCTCCCGGCGCCCCTCCACCAACCGCATCTATGATGCCTCGTGGAAAAACTTCCAGTTGTGGTGCTCCAGGCGGCGGCTGCCGCTTAGGGACCTCACAATTGCCCATATTCTGGACTACTTGCTAGCCGGACTCAACAGAGGCCTGGCCCCAAACACACTGCGCAGACAAGTTGCAGCCCTGGCAACGGTGCTCACATGCGACTCAGCAGGTACCCTGAGTCGCCATCCCCTCATCAGGTCCTTCCTAAAAGGGGCCTCCAACTCCAGACCCCCTACTGTACACAGGTACCCCTTGTGGGAGTTACCACGGGTCCTACGGGCTCTCACTCAGCGGCCCTTCGAACCCTTAGCGACATGCGACGTGCGCTACCTGTCCCAGAAGGTGGCGTTCCTAGTGGCGATCACTTCCGCACGACGCATCTCTGAATTGGCAACGCTCTCAGTCAGGGAAGACTTGTGCGTCTTCCATCAGGATAGGGTGACCCTGCGCCTGGATCCCACCTTCACCCCGAAGGTAAATTCCCTATTCCATAGGTCGCAGGACATAGTGCTACCAGATTTTTGCCCCAATCCGTCACACGATAGGGAGTGACAATGGCAGTGCCTGGATGTACGTAGGGCGCTGAAGTGCTACATCGCACGTACAGCGGAATTCCGTAGGTCCGAAGCTCTATTCATATCGTTCCACCCTTCCTATAAGCGTCTGAAGGCATCTTCCTCCACAATTGGTAGGTGGATCAGAGCGTGTATTGCTGGGGCATACCAGGCGGAAGCCTTGCCAGTCCCAAGAGGTATCACAGCACACTCCACACGAAGCGCAGCTACCTCCACGGCCTGGTCCACACAGGCATCCATCGAGGAGGTATGCAGGGCAGCCACATGGGCTACACCATCCCCATTCATTAGGCACTACAAGATTGATAGGTTTGCCTCGGCCGAGGCTGCCTTTGGCCGGAGAGTTCTCCAACAGGTTATTCGCCAAAGTGCCACACCGGACCAGTCGGCTGTCCACCCTCAGGGACAGTAGGCTTGGGTATGTCCCATTGGTGGATTCTCCATCTCCTAGTGCTGGAGAAGGGGCGTTGTCTTACCTGAACGCCTTTTCTCAGCACGGAGATGGAGAATCCACCCTCACCCTGGTAGGTCAGTTAGACCTAGGATTAGCATAGCGGAAGGAGCCACGATGTCGCACAGTCAGTCAAGGGCTACGCTCGCGTCAAACCTGGGAAAGGGTCCAGGAAGGGGCGTGGCAGCTTTGGCTGACTTGATCTGATTGGGCAGGAATACAGTCATAACCCATTGGTGGATTCTCCATCTCCGTGCTGAGAAAAGGCGTTCAGGTAAGACAACGCTCCTTTTGATTCTGGGCAAATGATCAAATTTCTGACAATTATTGCAGCACTTCTAGAAGTTTCTGATAGTGCAGTCACACAGTAAATATTTCTTTAATATTATATGGATTATTTTCTTTAATTTTAGTTTCATTATCATGCTTAAATCTCTGTATTTCCTGATTCTGTTAAAATACAGTGTTGTATTATTAATATTCTTGCTTATATTTTGATAATATAAAAAACTGATCTTTTCTTCAATTTTGGCTATAGAAATGTCTATCTTGCCATATGAATTCTTGGTATATATGTATGTCTGTTAAGTCCTTTAATTTTGGGTAGCAAGAGCAAATTGCAAATTCATGTCCTCGATTTATAATCATTCATTTAGTGACCATTCGAAGCTACATTGGCACTGAAAAAAGTGACTTATGACCGTTTTTCACACTCACAACTGCTGCAGCATCCCCAAAATCGCTTGATCAAAATGTGGACACTTAACAACTGGCATGTATTTATGAACAGTTGCAGTGTGTTGGAGTTATGTGATCATTCTGACAAGCAAAGTGAATGGGGAAACCAGATTCACTTAACATCCCTGTTACTAACTTGACAACTGCAGTGATTCACGTAACAGCTGTGGCCAGAAAGGTCGGAAAAATTCACTTAACAAGTGTCTTTCAACAGAAATTTTTGGCTCATTTCTGATTATTGGTTGAAATGACCTGTAATACACTTCTTACATAGTAACTTTTATGTTTTAATTCCTCCTTTCCATTCAAGCCTGAATTTAGTTACTGCATTGTGTACACTAGAGTTTTTGGCATTCATTTGTTATGATTTATCTAAGCTTGTTACTAACCTATCTATAGACTCTCCTGATTTAATAAGTGTATTGTTGAGATACTGTGTTAAATTTGCTTTAGTTTATGTCGGCCTTGGGATGATTTTTAATTGATTTTTTTTCTTGACAAGGTCCCATGAGTTCCTGATAGAATGGCTAATAGCTAGGGATTATGAAAGAAATAATTGGAAGCATGAAGACTACCACAGTTTCATGATACCTGTTCAGGAATACTCATTTTTATCCAATAAAGCATAGTTATTTTGTTAGTAATTAAGAAAGAGATTGCATAAAAATTTGTGACACCATAACTGAAATTACTTGTCCAGGAAATGCATACTGGGAACAGATAATCCTCTTAAATCAAATTTCTTGCTTGGCAATCTCAGTAGCACTGCATTGTTATGGTGATTTATATTGTATCTATGACTAATAGAAGGAAATTTGTTGATTGATATTGCATCATATTACAGCAACTCAAGTGTTAGATTTTCAACTTCAGATAATGATATTCTTACTCAGGGATGTCAAACTGCCACGTAACGTGTCGCAATGTATTGTGACTTTTCCCCCCTTGCCGGAGCTGGGGTGGGTGCGGCTTCTGTGTGGCATATCCGGCCCACGGACTGGCAGTTTGACACCCCTGTTCTAGTTAAAGTATGGCTGAAAGTACTAGTGCTGACTATAGTTAATTTTATTTATAAAAGCATATTTTATATCTCCATTTTAAATTAGTTATATCTGGGTGCAAGAAAACCAGAAATACTTATTTCAGAAATAATTACGCTTCTAATGATATTTAATATAGTTGAATTGTTTAGCTTAATATAATTCAGTCTTTCCTCAACTCCCAAAAGAGGAATGGGATTACAACCTCAGCCAGCATTGACTTAGTTTTTTATTTCTACTGAAATATAGTTTCACAGTCTGGCCTTGGATGTATTAGGGACTGCCCTGTTCCTTGGAGAAGATTATATGACATTGCTCTTATCTGTTATTTTTATGAAAACATTCTCCTTAATAGAGTATTACTACCTCTTTCCTATTATTCATATCTACCTTAGCTTTTAAGATGTATATTCTGATAGTAATTCAACTTATAGATAACACATAGAAGAAATTATACTTTTTCTACCTAGTAAATGGGACCATCCTTGAAACTGCAATGTGCAATCTTATTTTCATAGTTCATTAGATGAGTAGTGTTTAGTTCTTCTGATTCTTTATATATGAATGTAGAGACTTTTTCCAAAAAAAGTATGGCATATTTTATCTATGTATGTGCTTGGCAGGTAAATTAGAAAGGCTTTTTGTATTGTCTATGTCTGAAAAAAGGAAATCCTTTAACAATAGTTGTACAAAGTTTTATCTGATTGCTCTATCTAAGCCTCTCTTTTTCATATTGTATGTTACTAAACTGTTCCATTTCTTTTGCAAAAACATTCCATAACTCATTTCATTCTTATATTTTTTCTTCCTTTAGCTTTATTTATCATTGCCTGTACAATAACTGCTTTTCTAACTTTTCCATTTTCTCCCATTTGTTTTCACACAGTGTTGTTACAGATCTTATAGCAGTCGGTTTAAAGGTAGGAATCTTTTTCTGTCCTTTCATATAAACTTGTTATCCATATTTTTATTATTTCTGGATAACACATTGAAACTTGTGCATCATATAGTTTTTTTTCTTGTGGCATTGCTTTATTTCCATCCAATTTCTTCCTTCATGAAGTGAATCTTAGCTCTTTAATTCTTAAAAGAGTTCATAATTTATGTTCCTTCCAATTCAGCTAAGGATATTAATAACTTAGAATGCATATGTACATTTAACCCCATTCCTGTGTTGGAATGCTGTTCAAAGGTAAGTCATAAAAAGCTGCAACCCATTTTTAAACTCTGCTGAAATAAAGCAATCCAAAGCATTAAAAAAGGCGCATGTGGAGCACATTAGCCAGAATCTTACTTTTCAAAGTACTAAAGTAGCCAAGACTTTTACAAGGTTTATGTGGTTGTTGGAAAACTGTCTCTAGCTATCTTCACAGCCCCTTCACTTTTTTGGTAGTCCCAGTTGAAGTGTTTCTGGGCATGCATACAAAGGTATGAGAGGACAGTGTTCAGATTACATGTGTGAGCTTTGCAAAGGTTTATTTGTTAAATTTATTTGCTGCCCCCAGGGCTTTTTTTGTCATAGAACGCCCAGAAAGGAGTTCCGGCACCCATCTCTTATCAAAATAATTCTGGGTGGCTTACTTTAATGTTTATTAAAACATTAAAATCCTAAAAGATAAATGTTTCTAAAGAAATAAAAATGGAAGTCATCTTAGAAATCAAAATTAAATGTTTAACATTTCAAAAATGGATGATTTCTTTATGGCAACACTTTTTGTGAAGCATTGTTTTCAAATGTTTTGTAGATCCACATGATGAATATTTCTCCAACTACTCTAGTTGGAAATTCTAGAACAGCATTGAAATACTTAAGCACCATATACTGTGAAAATTCTATTGTGAGCTTTAATTTTGAACTACACAAAAATTATTTGCATCCTAATCTTTGCTAAATGTTATGAAACAGGAATAGCCAACTGGTAGCTTGCAGATAATCAGTTTTTTTTAAATTTAGGTTTATTTATTTATTTATTATTTACTTACTTATTTACATGTTCAGTGGATTACCCTGTCCTTCTAATAAAAAAAATGAAAAAATGAAGTTCCAGGTAGCTAACAACAAAAATACAACACAAATTAAAAGCATCATTATGAGCTTCATTAATCAAATGAACTATAAAATACCATTATTTAAATCAGCATAGCCAGTGCAGATGGATGGTGTGTATGTATGGCTGCATCCCCTTATCTATCCCATGTTTTCAGGAAAAATTTCTATACATAATTTACTGGAGCATTTCAGTTAAATAACTCTAATATATGAACACACACACACACACACACACATATACTTAGAAGTTTCGTTGAAATAATTGAGGGAGATGGGTGGTTAAGAAATGTGAAATATAAATACAAAACTGAGGCATATCAGATGCAATAGATTTGTGGCCTTAAAAACAAACATGTGTTATGACTAATATAAAAGCATAGACCAAATGCATGCTAAATTTTGTTTAAGCTATTTAAGAAGGTGAAGCAATTTATAAACTTGAAGCTTTGGAAAATGAAGTATGTTACTGTCAAAAGCATTCTTAAGAGATGAATGAAAAGAAATTATGCATTCTAAAGAAATAATGTTTTTAGGAGTTTATAGCAATTTTCTTTGCAGATAATGTTTCGTACATAAACAGATATAATTTGTTATATCATTGATTTAATTTAATAGAGCATAGGATTTAAAAACAAAACTAAATTCTGATAATGTACTACAGTTTGAAGTCAAAAAGGCATTGCATCATGAGCTATAGAGAGTTGATTAGACTTATTGTATTGAAATACAAATATAGTACTGATAATGAGTAATATGATCTCATATATTTTGTGTTGCAATTATAGTTTTACAGAAAATGACATATTTACACACAAATAAAAGCACAAATATTCAGGTGGTATAGGGATATTTTTGTTTTTAGATAGATATTCAGAGTAAGGCTGCATGCACAATTGTGTTATAAGATCCTTGTTAAATATTAGCAACCACATAAATAGTCCTTCTTTAGAATGTGTATACCATTATGGCACCCTTTGAATGCTGAAATTACCTTAATTCTAGGGGTTTATACACTATACGCTGTCAACAAAGGGTTTGGTGAATGTGTATGTCTGTGGACTACAGACATAGGACAGTGTCATTGACAGCCATAGAGATAAAACCCTCTATTTATTTTTATTTTTCCCTTGTTGTATATTCACACCAAGAAGTTAACAGTGTATTATAGCAGAGATGAATTATTTAGATTCTTTAGGTTGAATGGATCTTTACATTAAATAGTTTTAAGTTACAAGATGCTGAACGAAGGGTGAATATGATTGGTCATCAAAGTTCCGGCAGATACAATGCTCTTGCAGTCACATGTTCATGATTTGCAAACTTCCCTGCTGGTTTCCCACAAGTAAAGTCAACAGGGAAGCTGGCAGGAAGTTAGAAGTCATAAACACTTAAATTCCTTGCTTAATGACCCGGTACTCACTTAACATTGGTAACTGGGGATTGCTGGAATTGCCATCACTAAGCAGTGCAGTCACCTTATGTCACGCTTTATAGCTGCATCACTTAATGATGGAAATTCCAGTTCCAATTAACATTATTAACCAACTACTATATCCATTTGGATTTTGGGAGGAAGGAGTAATATTACCAACAGCAGACATTTGAGTTTTCTAACATATCATTGAGAGGAAAAAATGTGGTGAAGCCAATTGAAGGGGAGGGACTCCCGCCGGGGAGAGTAAAGAGACATTCCAGCTTAGAGTCTATTGGGTGAGAAAATGACTATAGTTCTATATTTTCTCTTTCTCAGGTGAAGGCAGACAATCTGGTGCGATTCTTGTAATATAGGTGATCAAGAATTAAGTATCTGTTTGCTTGTACCTGACAAAAAGCTGTAGATCTGAGAGAATAGTTCTGAAGCCTTATGAGAACCTTCTACATCCAGAATTGAAAACGGCTTGGATTGTTGCTGAAAGGTGGAATAACATAATTCCAAAATAGGAAGCATATGTTTAGACACAGTTTTCTAAATATGCCTGAATTTCATTTTTTAAAAGTGTTCAATGGCTTCGAGAAAGCAACTTTTTGTATGAAGAGAAGTCCAGCTGTTTCTTTATTTTTGGTAGCAATATATTATTGAAATATTAAAATAGTCCTTTGTCTTTTCAAAAATGGGAGAGAGACAAGTAGTACCATTTCCAGTCTTGTGACTTGTAGAAGTTGTCATCTGTGTCTGAGAAATGTATGTTTCTACTATGTCTGTTGATTATGATCTGGATGCCACCCATTCTTTACAGTTAACAGCAGAGATATGTAACTGCAAGCTCTGTTGATCCTCTCACTATTATTGCTAAAAATTATTAGCAGAGAAATACATGAAAACTTGTGGTAGCCTACCATATTTGCTAAACAGGGCAATCATTAAGTGAGGACTTTTTGTAGTATACAGGTAGTCATCGACCTACAACCATGCATCAGCAACCATTCCAAGTTACAACAGGCTGAATGGTGGTTACAAACAGACCTCAAGAGTTCCAGCTGTCCCAGCACTCCTATGTTCATGTGATTGGGTGTTTGACAACTCTTTCACACTTAGAAATTGGTTGCCAAGCACCCAGTAAATCATGTGATTGCCATTTGTCACCTTCCCTGCTGACTTCTTTGAGGTAAGTCTCCCCATACTTGCACATCATCCCCAGACTCCTATGCTTGCACCATGATGGTTACTTAGCCCCACACATCCTCCCTGACCTGCGCAGTGCCTCTTTCGCACACCCTTATGCATGCATCATCGTGCCTCTTACACACCCTTCCCAACTTTTCCTCATCCACACAGTACCTCAGTCACACTGTCATTACCCTGCCCGGTGCTTCCTGCACCCGCCTTGCAGTCTTTCCTTAACCTTCCCTGATTCGTGCAGTGCCTCTCTTGCATCCCCACCACCACCGCACCCTCACACACACACCCCTCCAATCTTCCCTAGCACATCATCTCCACACCTCTTGCACACCATCTCCTCGCACTCTCCCTTAATGTGCAAATTCCAGCCAGTTTCCCCAGTGACTTCTCAGTTGTGAGTACCTGGCAGGAAGTTGTCTTGCCTAATGACCCTGGGATTCAGTTAATGATGGCAACCAAGACTGCAGGGATTGCTGTTGATAAGCGATGTGGTCGTGCTTTACAACCACATTGGCTATTGATGAAAATTTCTGTCTCCTGTTCCAATTGTTGTCGTAAGTTGAAGAACACCTGTATTTAAAACAAACAAGAAAACTTTTCAAAGTCTGCCTTTCATGTACATGGTCTTACCCATCCAAGTTCTACCGCTTTGAAATTACCTAATGCTATATAATATCAGATCTTTCATTGGGTCAAGAGGCAAAAGGGCTAAGTGGCAGATTGTCGCACACCATCTCTCCCACATTCAAGGTCCATCTATTGAGAGCAAGAGTTTCTTTTCCCCTCAAGCAAAAGTAATCAAGACCTGGAAAAGAAGGATATATCAGAAATCAAGAATGCTTCCTTTTGCCAATATTCACATGCACACACATACTATTAATCCATTTATACATACAATCCCTTTCTTTTTTTCATATATATGGTTTCTTAGTGTTCTGAGCAATATAAGTGGTAGACTTCAGGGACAGAAAATATTGTCTGATGTGAAACATTTTAGCATTGGGGGGAAAAAGGGACCCATTCTGTAAGAAAGTTTGCAGAGTTTGATGGAAAGTTATTAAAATGGATAATTCCATATCCCTGCTTTAAGGTGAAATTCACAATTTAAGGGATTCTTTGCAAAGAAAGTTGGCTTAGAGGACTTGAACTTTCAGAAATTATGCATTCTCTGAACTATTTTTCCCTTAATATGATAAAAAGATCCTTACCTCTCTTGCTGTGCTCCTTGCTTGAGAATGTTTGTGCCTGAGTGGAGAATACTGTATTGTCAGGGAGACACAGCAGAAAAAGAATACTGTATACAAAGGACCCTTGGTCTCTGCAAGTAGACTGCACTGCCTTTCAAATGATGGTAATTTATTACCAATAAGTATCTTGACATTTCGTTTAGGCATACTGGGTGAAAGTCAACTTTTGGATATAATAATTCAGAAAAATAAACAATAGAATGCTGTATAGATTACATGTAATAGCTTTTAAAAAATCTATTTTCTTGCTGAACAGAATTTCTTAAAAGCTTATTTTATCTAGTCTAATACTTTTGGTTACATAGGTTCTATCTTTTTCTTGATACCATGAACTTTATTTGTTTAATCAAAGATACATTTTCATTCTAGATTTGCTGGTGTTCTTCAATCCATTTGTAATCTTCTTCATCCCTTCTGCTTGTTTTAGAAAAGATTTTTATAATGTGCAAATCTTAATATGGAACAGTGAACATCTTAAAAGACTCTTTGTTCTTTTCTAGCACTAGCATTTTCATAAGCACTTGTTATCTTCTGTTGGCAAAGTTGCTACCTTCTTTTAGTATTGAGTTGTTCAGTATTGTTAGCTTTATTGTGTCCTAACCTGGAAAAGAACTCTCTGATGGCATGGATTATTTTGGAGCTCTTCCTGAAGGAGGAATAGGTAAACTGATACTCCAGGGTTCTCTTAGAATTTGACTTGTGCCATGCCAAAATAGCAGGGCCAGTAGCAAGGGATTATGTTTTATACCAGTGGTGGCGAACCTATGGCATGAGTGCCAGAGGCGGCACTCAGAGCCCTCTCTGTGGGCACACGCGCTGTAACCCTAACCCTGCCTCCCCTGCAGACCCCTCCTCACCAGCAGCCCCCCCAGAGGAGAGTTGCCCCTAGGCATGGCCTGCACAGAGCAGCGCAGCCAAGGACATGGCAGACGGACAGCCGGGACAAGACTCCGTTCTCACACCCCATTGCGCGCAGATGATGCTGTGGGACGCAGGCGGAGGGCGTGCCTGCCATAGCGCTGCTGGGCCACCTGGGCGATCTGCGGCGGGCCATGGAGGCGGTGGGTGGCCCTGTGGATGGGGGCGGGTTTTTGGCACTCAGTCTCTAAAAAGTTTGCCATCACTGATTTATACAATGCAGTTATCTGGAAAACACATGCCACTTCTGGTGGCAGAGTAAATTAGCTGAAAGTTCTCAGTGTGTCTTTAGTACTATATATATAGTTGGAAGTGCAAATGTACCCAATGAATCTATTGTGAGTATGTGTGGATGGATAAATCTTCAGCATTTTGTCAAGTCTAGTCAAAAAAAAAATCACCATTATTAATCTCTAAGGCAGGATTTTTCAGAGTTCTGTGGACCCCTAGACTTCAGGGAGAACTTGATGGGATTCTGAGAGGGGAAAATCATTCAAACTGCATCTTCTGATCATAGCTTTCAGGAATCTTTTTAACCAACAGGTTCAGCAGCCTGAAATTGTTTGAAAAACCCTTTTGCAAAAAAAAATCCTTAATGAGTTTCCAGCAAATTATAGTTCAAAGTAGTAGTTGAGATTGAAAGGGCATATTATGATTTGGAGATGTGCGGAGATGCCTACCACAGCTGTCACAAACACTATTAAGGAGCTTTTTATCTTTTTCTGGGTATCTGCTTCTCCCCTCTGCAGCTGATAACACAATACTGGGGAAAGATGTATTAGGTTATTTTTCTTGTGATGTCCAAATAAGCATGGTTAAAAACCAAATAACAAAAATGGTTTCTGCCTCCCAAACTAAGTAATAAAGCTTTGTCAAAAAGAGGGGATACGGGCTTAAGAGAGAATTTAATTAGAAAGTGATGATGCTGGATGTTTAGATTTTTTCTTATTTTATGATTAATAAAACAAATTTTAAATGAAGTTGCAGAGTACGTTCCTATGCAGTCATTTGGGAAAGGTTCAGTTCCTGTCATAGCGTTCCTTATTGTGAAAATTCTTGTCAAAAAAAAAAAAGGTGTTTCCACTGGATGTGGAATTTTGTGTTTTTGTTTGGAGATTATTTTTTTTAATTTGGTATTTACTTAGTTACAGCTATAGCTATTTGAAGAGTATATTTTCATCAGTCTTTTAATATACTTTTTATGAAAGATTTTCATATAAGTAAAAGTTAAACATGAAATTATATAGAGTGAAATTAAAAAGGGAAGAGGTAAAAGAAAAAGTAGGAAAAGACATTTAAAGCTTCTTTATAACAGTTGTAAACAAGTTAATTATCTCTCCTTTAAAGTTAACAATATGAATATTTTCATATTCACTCCTAATATAACATATTTTTATTATTTCTTGGAATAGTCAGTTGTACACATAAAAATTCATTATTTGAGCTCTTTACATTGATTATTTGATACCTTGCAAAGATCTATTGTGTAAAATCTATGTAAATCTATATAGCAGGCAACTATATTAATATAGTCTATGTAGACAGCAATTAATACAGTTTATGCAATCTCTTGGCTTCCCTTTTCTGGCCTTCATAATGATGAAACGGGGTAAGGTTGAACCTAGAGGAGTCATTTAGGATGCTATTGGATTTCCCAGTTAAGCAAAGCACAGAAGATACTTTTGGAGACTTCATGAATCCATTTATGCCACTGATTCAGAAACTTCTTTGTTTCTTATCTTAACCAATTTGGTAAAAAGAGAAATATTAAGAATATTTTCTCTTTGTGATTGACCATCTGGTAAGAATTTCTTGAGGATAAAGTATCTTGATTTTGTTAATCCTATTAGTTTAATATATGGATACTGAATTCATTCCCTCAATGATTGTCATATTTTCTGTATGTGTCTGTTTAAGACATACCAGATCCTGATACTGATCTAGCAGGAAGCTCCAGTAATTGATACGTTAGACAATGGAATTAGCTGCATGCAAACTGCCAGTGAGAAAGAAGACTGAAACAGCTGCTCACTCCCTGTGTTAAACTGAGAACCTTGTTTCTAGGGAGATTATTTCAACTCACTGAACCCGTAGTAAAATGGGTTGTTGGTTGTTCTGTGAGGCTTGTTGCTATTTCAAGTGATCTGATGTAGTGAAATTGCTTTCTTTGCGTAAGTTTAGCTCTTCCACAATATTTTGTTTCTAAACATTTTCTGTACATAGTTACCAAGGCCAAATGTAATGCTAAATGATTTATTTCCCTTTTCATTGAATCAATACAAATACTTGAATGTGCTTCCATTTGGCCCTTCTTGTAAACTGACATAAGTTTAATTTTCTTTCTTCTGAACAGCTTTCTTTCTTTCTTTCTTTCTTTCTTTCTTTCTTTCTTTCTTTCTTTCTTTCTTTCTTTCTTTCTTTCTTTCTTTCTTTCTTTCTTTCTTTCTTTCTTTCTTTCTTTCTTTCTTCCCTCCCTCCCTCCCTCCCTCCCTCCCTCCCTCCCGATAAAGTGACATTGTAGTTTACAAAATAGTAAAAAACAAATATAAAATCAGTTAGGCATTCTCTCATACATAGGATTTACTATGATTTGCTAAGTTTGTGGCTGAACCAAATTTCGTTATACAAAATGTAATATCTGTGGAAATAACACTGGAAGCTGTTTACGTGTGTCAAATTATTTCATTACAAAGAGATTCTAGTTGTCCTTCAAATGGTACAAAGATTAGTGAAGATGGAATTTTTCAACCCAGCCATATTTACTTATTAGATTTATATCCTGCCTTTTCTTCAGGAGCTCTGGATGGCATACATAGTATGCCTTTCTGCCTTAAATAAAATAAAATAAAATAAATAAATAATAGATTTGTGAGATATGGTGCATAAGTTTTGAAAAGGGGGTTTGGCTGTTTGCATTCTATATAAGTGTTCCAACAATTACACAACAAATCTTGCTAAAATGGGTATTTCTTGACTGTGGAAGACACATAGAAGTCTATAAATGAACACAGTGAGAATGGAGCTTCTTTGATACTTTGTATAATCCATTGTTTGGCACTATATTCATGGAGTATAATGATTGTTTTATAAATTGTAAACTTTTAGATGATAAACATTAGGCAGATTTCCTGAGAAACAAAACTGCAAGTTGTAAGAGAACTATAATGGTTTGTTTTTTTGGGGGGGAATTGTTCTGATTCTTCTTTGTCAGAGGCAAGTTCTTTTAGGAATCATGAAAAATGATACTGAGGGTTTTCTTAAATTGAAAATGTAATGCCATGAGCAATACTGAAATGTTTATAAAAGTTCTAAATAGAGGAAAAAAATAATTTCATGCCTATATATACAGATAGTCCTTGGGTTATGATGGTAGTTGGGACCATGATTTCCTCATTAAGTGATCTGGCTGTAAAATGCAGCATCACATGACACACATTAGCTTAGCAACAGAAATCCTGGCTGTACTGGTTGCTGTTGAAAATCCAGGACCTTGCAGGTCATTAAATGAAGACCTCACATGACCGTGTAGGACACGGGAGTCAAATTCGATCGTATCACGTGGAGTAATAACAACAATAATGGTAAAGTTGAAAGGGACCTTGGAGGTCATCTAGTCCAACCCCTATACCATTTCAGACAGTGTTTCTGTATATTTCCTATCATTTTATTCATTGAGTATAAAAGTTTGAGATACACATGCTATTTTTTTCCATAGCATGGAAACTTAAATTATTTTTTACTAATTTTTTCTCCAAAATTGTTCTCCAAAAATATTTTTATTGGAGTATCTTGGAACATTGTTTTAACTCATATTTTTTTGAATCATTCCATAAAATCAGTTCAATTTCTTTGGACATACATATGTTTTTTTTCTTTTAATCAAAGTATGCAAGATATTTGCTGCTAGAACTCTGCTGGCTAAAGTATTAAATATATTATAGTAGCGTGTATAACTTGTGGTGGTCCAGGTGACTTTTATTGTAGATCAGGGTATAGCAGTAATCTGTGGTGGTTTTGCAGGCCTAGTTAGCAATAAGTTATGTTTAATTGCAAACCTTAAAGTGACATTCTCTGCTAATTGAATGTAGATTATTTAGAGCAAAAGAAGTAAGAAAAAAGTAACTGCAACTAATAACTTATGTTTACTATGTATTTTTCTTGAATATAAAATTCCTAAAATTAGAAAGAATTTGACCTGTTGGCAAGAGATTGTAAGAATTTTCTTTGTGACAACACATCAGACTAAAGATTGTAAGATTTTTTAAGTATAACTATTTAGAAATAATGCTTTGTAAGCTTCATGAAATAGTGTTGCACTTCATTATTTATCAGTGCCAATGACAAGAATTGATAACTTTTTAATGAATTAATCAACAAAGCTAAAGACTGTAGTGATTAGATCCTCCCCCAGATTTTCTCAAGCAAAATGGAATCGCACACACTATTTAGATGCTGCAGCCAAAGGCATTTGTAGCAGTTTATGTCTAATTCTTCATAGCCGATAGGAGATTGTCTGTTTCACTCTGTACATTTAATATTCTTCAGATACTTTTAGTATATGGTAGCCAGATAATTTCCACTCTTTTTTTCTATCTTTGGAATTGGGGTATGTGTATATTGGGGGGAAGCAACCAGTGCAGAATTTTGTAGTTAACCTTGCATAATTCTGCATCTTCAAAGTTGGAAGATGTTTGATAACCCACGTGGCTTATCTACTTATGAATCTTGTCCTTTTTTCAATCTCAGTCTCTGATGTCCCTGGGGAGGTTGGATGGTACTGCAGGCCTTAATTCTTTGTCCTATTTGTACTTACAGCCTATACCCATGGTAGTGAACCTATGACACGCATGCCAGACTGGGCATGGAGAGCCCTTTCTGTCAGTGTGTGCGCCAGAGGGACGCTCCCCTCCCTCTATGTGCACCTGACTAGTGGGAACTGTCCATGGCCACCCTCCTCCTCCATCCTCCTCAGTGACATGCGACCCCCGGCGCTGTGACGACGGCTTCCCTGCCGTCGTTGGCCTGTCCATGACCCCCACCTGCCAGGTGGGGAATTGGGAGGTCGTCCCACCGCGTGGCCCCATGCTGCCCACCCTGGGGTCCATTTCTCCTTTTGCAGCCTCCCACCCCTTTCGCCTTCGGGTACGTCGGGCCGATAGGAGGGAAACTTCCGCAGCTGCGAAGGGGAAAGATGGATTGCTTCCACAGCCATTCTTCTCTCTGGGCATTCCGAGCATGGCTGGTGCACTGCTAGGCCAGAGCTAGCGTTGGCGCAGTTGCCACACCTGAGGGTCGGCCTCTTTCCGCACCACCAGTTTCCCTCCCCAACATGTAGGCTGGGTACCCGAGACGTCCTCCAGGATGGCGGTTCAAAGCCTTGAGCTGCCTCGCATGGCGAGGCCGGGAACCGGGGAGCTCCTCAACTCTCCACATCCACCCCAGCAGCCACAGAGCCTCCCGAGCGGAGAGGTCCCGGTCCGAACCGAGCACCTGGTCCGGTAACTGTTGAAACCCAGCTATGCCCGAGTCTTGTCTTCCGTTTGTGGGGGCACGCCCTTATCGTCAAGCCAGCCAGCCACACAGCAGAGGAGAATGAGGGGCGGCCGGATGTCTGGAGCTGCCTCAGCTGCTTGCTGGTCTCAGCAGACCCCAACGAGGCAGCGGAGTTCGCACACCGGCTGCCCAGCCTTGTGGAGCAGCGGTGCCTGGACAGGAGGTGGCGGCGGTAGCCTAATGGACCTGCACGAGTTGCTGGCAGCAGCAGCCTGAGGCGGGGCTAAGGTGCATCGGGTGTGCGAGGGGAACAGGCTCCACGTGTGGGCCAATGGCAAGATCTACGAGGGGGCCAAGGAGATGACCAGCAGTGACCTGCTCTCTAACCGCAAGCAGAAACATGGGACGAAGTAGGTGAGCCCGGGGTCTGCATCATGTGCCTCCCCCCTCCCTTACTCTGCCTGCTGTTGGAGGGCTGGCCGAGTATTTGCAGCGGGCTACGGAGTCCCAGAGTCTGCTGGTCAAGGGCCTGGCAGGCTGTGGCTGCTGACGGACACCATCGGACCCCATGCGCTCGCTGGCCTCTGTGTGCGGGAGCTGATAGTATTAGATAGCACCACTCTGGCCTCTGCTTCACCTTGCCTTGCCCTGTGGCAATGGCATCCCCGCCCTGCCCCCTGCCTCACCCCACAGGATGAGCCCACTGCCCCACCCACCAGAAACCCCCTGGAACTCCCCCTGCCCAATTCTCACAAGCGTTCCTCCCCACAACCAACATCGAGGTGGCCATACCCACTCTGGCCACGTTGACCCAGTCTGCTGTGACCACCGCAGCCACGCCCACGTCCAGTGGGACATGCCTACCCAGCGATAAATAAGTGGATTTTGGGTTGCAGTTTCGGCACTCGGTCTCTAAAAGGTTTGCCATCCCTGGCCTATACCATATTAAAAGGTTAGGTGTAGGTTAAATCCTCCCCCACCCAGCAAAATATAATCCTTGTCATTGATTATATTTGGATGGCAAGTTAACCCACAACTTTGCTTAGTATTTATCGTCCTCAATATCAAACCCTACTAACTCCTTTAGCAAATAGAATTGCTACTTACCGGTTGCTGTGTATACAGTACACAGAAGTCTTATTTGTATCTGTCAGAGAAAGCTGGAGAGGAATGTTAAATCCAAACCCTTGGTTGTTCTTGCTTATCTTGAGAGGAGTAGGCAATAACAATGTGCACTAACATTATGTTTGGTCAACATTAAACAAATTATTGTTTGGTAAAGCTAATACCAAGCAAATATCATGTATGTATGTGTGGCACATTTCAGCCCAAGTAGATTTTATGGTGCTGCTTAAGAATGACTCGGGCTTCAATATTAAAGTCAATTGCTTCTTCAACTATAAATAGGGAGCCAACATTTATTAGTAACTTTGCAACAGTTTTTTTTCTTTTGGGAACAAAAGAAATATATATTAGTTCATTTTAAATTGGATTTCTTTCAATTAAAAGTAACATTTTGCAAGCAATATGTATTCTATTAAATCTGGAAATGTTAGTATACTATCCTTACTATTAACGCTATATAAAATAAGTGCTTTTGTTAAATACGTTGAATTATAAGAGGGTCTTCTATGACCAGCTTAATTGTTCTTCAGATAGCAACATTTTTATGAGGATTGTGAGCCTGTGATTTTGTGATTACATAATAAATCCCATGTTATTTACCATTAGTCATATTGTCAGTGACTGCTTTTACAGTTGACCAGCAAATTTGCTATCCTTGATTTGCTTCCAAACTGTCAAGATAGAACTGAACAAAAGAAAGCAAATATTGGAAAACCAAAGAAAACTAGTATGCTTGCAGATTCTGTATTATTTCTGTAGGCCAAGAAAGAATCTATAGCTACATATGCAAATAATGCTGAACTATAATTCTTTGAAATGCTGGCTTGTGCTGGTGATTGCTATTCAATCACCCCAGCTTCTATTCTTCTGCCTTTAGCCATGATGACTGAAGATTAAGGAACTATATGAAGTATCAATGGGACACTTAGAGTTAATCTTATTTAAAGCAACGTTCTTTAGGCAGATTTAAATCCAGTCTATTTTGCAGTGGGAAAATATAATTCTCTTAAAACTTCAACTTTTCTGGTCAGCTTCAATGGGCAGCCATTTAACCTTCCACCATTCGTAACTGTGGTGTTTCCCAGCCAAATGGATGTGTAGCAGTTGCATCGTTACTTAATGGACACATGTCTGCCAAATTCCAGACAGAATGGAGAAAATACTTCTGGTTTACAGGTTGCTAAAAGGAGGACATCCATTATATTATTCATTACTTTATTGTAGTGGAAGGTTTTACAAATCTTATGCTGATTGTAAATTTGATATTTTGCATCTAAATTGTATAAATCTTACAGACATATTAAAATATCAAAGCTGAAATGTTTCTGTTTGCAAAATGGACAGAAACCATGACTTTGGAGATTCTTAATAAAAAAATGCATACTTACAATATAATAAGTAGTGCTGTAAAACATGGCAATATTATAATGAGATGTAATTATTGACCAGGAGAAAGTTTAAGCAGCTGGCAATCAAAACTAGGAATTTTATCAAACCTAGTATGGCAAAAAATAGTATCATCTGCTCTTTATTTTTAAGATTAGTGCTATATTTTAAAAAATAAAATTAATTGAAGTATGTTTAGTTAGGATTTAGATTTCTAAAGCAAATTTATGCTCTCATCAGATAAGATTTTGATCTTTAAAATAATTTCTGATCTGAGAACAAATCTCAGTACTTTAGTGAAAGTTGAGGCCTTTGTGCTTGAACTTATTGCTCAGATGCAGATGATTAAGCATTTTAAGTTTAATTTTAAAAGTTGTTTTGATAATATAAGAATCTTTTTATCATTTATGTATATGTAATTTTAGGATTATAGATTTTTATCTGTGCATTAATTGGAATTGGAATTGTCACCTCTATACCATTGCTGAATAAACAGTCTGATTTTATCCCAAAGCCTCTCTAAATGTATTGAGATCAAATAGATAAATCACTACCAAATCTTTTGAAAGTATATTGATGCTAATACATGATTAGACATAACTGTGTTTGGCTTCTTTGTAGTGCTGTTATTCAGTTGTTCTTGTGGGAGAACCTGGAATGAGCCACTCCTTTAATCTATAACAAATGAAGCTGGATTCTTCCTCTTTAAGTTTAATGGCATACTCCAAGAGCAAATCTATTATGACCTTAATGTTAAGCAGTGCCTATAATTTTTATTTAATAATAATAGAAAAGCAATTCATAATTTTCATACGGGCATCACAGGTATCATGTATTGTGGTTTGTTGCTACTTAATTTGGTGAATTTGGGATACGGTAATTTTAGTTTCAGGCATTGAACCTTTCCATATGAGGACTTAAAAAAAACATGGTATGTGACATTTGAAATACCTGTCTTCTATTTTATTAATATTCACAGCAGTAAGAATTAAAGATGATTTATGACATTGTAAGTAGGTACAGCAGCAGCTGAATTGACAAAGTAATTCTCTTGTGCTGATTTTCCTTTCTCTTAGCATATGAAGTTAGATTTTATTATTGTATAATAGATTTCATCACCTGGCATGCTACATGATATATTGTTTCTGTTTCCCTAAAGAGTTGCAAATAAAAGACTTTTTTTTAATTCAGAAGATTTGCTTTGAATTTTGATGCATCAAGATATTGAAGGAATGTTTTCTTACAGAAAATGTAATTGTGTCATAAAATGATAGCTACATCTCAGTCTACTTGATATTGATCAACATTTTGTACTTCATAGTAATGTTTTGTCTTGCTATATCAAGTGAATATGCATATTTCTGTGGAATATCCAGTTTTATAGGATAGGCGGTTCCCATAAGTTATATACTGCTAGTAGTGCGTATACTGTACCAGATAGTTGCTTGTAAAAATAGTAAACCATATGAGTCAGTATTGCACCATACCTCTATATATCTTGTTTTTTTTTAAATGAAGTGTTGTCCATATGGTTTGTCAGTAATGGTACTGAGATCCCTTTGAACTTGTCTCCTAATCAGATGTATTGGTAAAAATGGTAAAAATAGTAGGTTCTCAGTATTTAGAAAACAATTTTGAAATACAAATAGTTATAGAATGTTTTGACCTACTTAATTTTGTATAGAAGTTGGACAATGGGAACAGTGAAAAGAGAATGTGGTATCAGATATGTAGGTGGGGCAGCCAGCTTGTTTGAAAATATAAAGCAATGATCAGTTATTTTGAACCAGGAAATAGGAAAAATATATGAATATGGAACCTATTTAGCAAGTACTATTCCTAAAGTATTTGCTTTTACCTACTGTTCATATAATGTATTTTTCAGCTCAGCATCCTACTTAACTTATAATGCAACACATAATGGAATAAAAATAGATCTTCCATTTATGTTAAATTGCTTTTAATGTCTTCTTAAATTGCATTTCCAACAAAAATGTCTATGCCTTAACTTTTGGTAAAAAATATATTCTGTAAATACAGAATGAGTATCAAATATATTTACGATTTTCTTTACAGCGTGGATCTGATGAGCTTCTTCCTTCTGGTATCACATACGGGACTCTTACGATGAGCAATCCTATTCCTGTTACTGGTATGATTAAGAATGCATTTTGTGTATGCTCCTATAAATGTTTTCTCAATGAGTTAATGTAGGGACAGATAAGGATGGTTGTAACCATTCCAGTTTATTTAAAAAAAAAAAAGCAGATGGGTTAGAACTATGGGAAAAATGTCTTACCTGCAAGAATAAATCAGTGACCATGTTTGCATGTACTGTATCCAGTGTTTGTTTATTCCATTATATGAACTGAAAACTCTGGCAAAATATGAGACTGTAGCTTGTTCTTATGTTTTACAAGAGGAACATATCACAGTTCTTTATTTTATGAGATGTTAATCATGGATTGAACTAGCTGGGCTAGTGTAGCAGACAGCTGATCCCATAGAGTGGAAGCCTAGAAGTCTCAGGATCCACTCCCAGAAGCTTCTGAGTCTTCACATCCTGTTTATGTCTCCTGTTTGTGATAGCAGCTTAGTAGTTCCTGCTTTCCCCATCTGCTTTCCAGGGAGCACTTATCTGGCATCTTCTCCCTAACCTCACTGTATATGAGTCAGAGGACTACCACAGCCTTTAGTGCTTTTCTGGCTATTAGAAGGTAAACAAAGCAAAATTACTTCAATAGTGTAATCTGTGGTCATGTTACATGGAGATATTTGCCTAGAAACTTCAGTTCACATTTCTTTCCTGGGAAGACAGAGCAATAGAGATATTTTTTTAAAGAAGTAAAATGTAATCCTCCCATTTTCAACTTTAAGTATGAAAATGCAAATAATTAATGTTGGTAGATATAAATGACATAGTGATCCAATTGTCAGCTTGAAAGAAAAATTATAAAAGTGAATACAGTGGTCTCAGCAGACCCCCAGATAGCAATGGTTGCATACAAATGGCATGTTCACTCTTGAGAGAGGAGATACTGCAGTTTAATATTACAGGGAACAGAAAGATTGTAAATAAAACAATTATTTTCATGCTCACCCTGAAGAATGGGAAGAGGTGAGGATATATACAGAGAAATATAAACACCCAACTTGACTTAATATCACAAAAGTAAAGAATCTAATTGAAATTTCTGGTTAGATCACGGCCAAAATAGCAATTTGCTGAAGCAAAAGTTCATCTTGCTTCATTATTTGAATGTACTGCAGCTTTTGAGGGAGATTCCTCTTTAAGCAAAAGCTGCGAAAGAGATGATGTATCCCAGTTAAATTCAACTTCAGTCCACAGATTCATGACAAAGTGTTTACCTTCAGGTCTGCTCCTGATTTAGTAAAAGGAACAAGTCCATTTTTTTCCAACAGAAAAGCAGAAGTAACCAGACTCTATACAGGATCCTGAGCGTGCATCTCTCCCAAAAGGGAATGTCTATTGTACATATGAGCCTAGGGAAATGCATATAGGTTTCTGTACTCGCAGCTTGTACAGGCTACAATCACAAATTACTGGAAGATGGAATGTTATTTTGAGAATTCTATATACTGAAGTAGTCAGAATTTTGAAGGCACTCAATTTTGGAAAAGTGGCTGGGTTTAACCTTGCAAATTAAATGAGAAAGAAGGAAAGTGTCTGATCCACTTGAACCTTGTTATAATAAAAAATAAGCCTCAGAAAGCATCTTTGCACGTAGCAAATAGTACATTTTGAATCCTCTCTGTTAACCATTTGGAATGTTAAAATTTGACACAAAATGGTTTCTAAAGTTCCTGATCTGATCCCAGGACAGATTAGTCTGATACCGTCAGACACATGTATAAACCACTTCCAATTATTGTATTTTCTCTTTGGTAATTTGCTAGCCAGTTTTCTAGGCAGGTTGAGCAGCAAACGGAGTCATTTTCATTTAAATTGGAGACCTTAGTAATGGCAAGCTATTTCCTGCAAAGGCAACTGTGATTACTGTGCATGTGCCAACTAAGGGATCTGGATTATGCATTTCTGGCAAAAACTGAACAATGCTTGCTATTGTATTCTTTTTCAAGATGCACAAAACCTTATCTGTTGGTATAACCATACTACTATATATTTTAGCAAATGACCATAATATTGCTTAATCACAGTTAATTATTTTTTGGTTTTCTCATTCTTAATCATTTAATCACTTTGATTTTTTCCAGCACTGTTATTCCTATACCTATGTTTAAGTCCCCAGAAGACAATCAAATCACTAGATCCTATACTTGTAAATATTTCTGTAGAAGAAGACTAGTAGTAGATGATTCTGCTTTCATAAATCTTCTGACTGTTGGTTCAGTCTGTTTGCAAACATGCCAAAACAAAACAAAGTTCAGTGAAATATGCTATGCTGCTTAACTAATCATAACTAGAATTGTAAATTTTTTGTGTTAATTTTTTTCCTATACTAAAGCAAAAAAAAAAATGAACAAACAGGAGATTAATTAACAAACAAGGTACAAGTTACTATTATTGATTCTAGTTAATTTGAACCAATTTTAAATTTTGGAGTTTACACAACAATCACACTTTGTACTAGATATACTTTATATGCTGAAGCACTTTGTATATATGTTTTAGCTAATGGGAATGACAACAAGAAATTTAAAGGAGACAGATCTCCCTGCTCACCTTCTCGAGTTCTTCATCTCCGTAAAATTCCAAATGATGTCACTGAAGCAGAAGTAATTTCTCTAGGTGTACCTTTTGGCAAAGTTACTAATCTCTTGATGTTGAAAGGAAAAAGCCAGGTATGTGCAATGTTTCTCATCATATAAACAACCACAGAAAATAAAGTGATGAATTTATCTGATACCTTTGGAATTATTAGTTTTCACTATCACATCAGCAGTGGCACGTAGGTTTTGGCTCAGATATAAGTTAAATATCCTTACTTGAAACTCGGAAATAACTTCTAAATGAAACTTTTATTTTTTTAAAAAAATATCTATTTTACTTTATTTTATTCAATTTGTTGTTGTTGGTTGCGAAGTCATGTCCGACCCATCGCAACCCCATGGACAATGTTCCTCCAGGATTCAATTTGTAGGGCTACTCATCTCAAACAAGTGACTCTGGGCCACGAACGATCATAAAATAAAAATCTGAATTATAACTATAATCCTAAAAAATAAATGCATACAGCGGCCAAGAAAAATATTTCAATCTGTAGATATTAACATAACCAGGAAACGGGGCCTTTCACATACATGGGACCCCACATTTGGGCACATTAGTGGTTTTTAAGGCATTGCAAAAGGCCAAAAGGGTCAGGGCCATCCTAATACTCAGATAGAGAATGCCTCCTGGTCCCTGCCAGCTGACATTCCTTGGCTGACGGGACTTGAAGCATGCCCATCTTGAAGACAGTCCTCAAGTAACTTGGTTCCTGTCTACAGGTAGTCCTCGACTTACAGTCATAATTGAGGCCAAAATTTTGGTTGTAAATTTTAAGGCACTCACCTATCCATTTTGCTGAACCACTGCAATCCTGATTCTCCTCATTGCAATCATTAAGCAACTGTAAGGCTATTATGTGGAGCGCATAGTGCCAGAGTGGTGGAGGTGCTTTGCAAATGAAAAGGTGCTTTGCAAATCATATTTATGCAGGGATGTCAAACTCGCAACGTCACGTGACGTGTTGCAACATATCGTGATTTTTTCCCCTCATTACCGGCAATGTGGTG
Organism: Bothrops alternatus; assembly: GCA_034064705.1. NCBI lineage: Eukaryota > Metazoa > Chordata > Lepidosauria > Squamata > Viperidae > Bothrops > Bothrops alternatus. The sequence continues at coordinate 9,601,391 of JARGCV010000087.1, forward strand.
GGCATGGTTTCGCTATGATGTATCTGGCCCGCAAGCTGGCAGTTTGACACCCCTGTATTAATGTGAATAAAGATCCTTTTTCAAAGCATTAAAGAAGTTGCATCTTTTGGAAAGCTCTGTGGAGTGCCCAGCTTCTTCAATTTGATGGTAATCTCAGGCAACCCAATAAAATATCCATGCAAATCTGCTAAAAGATTTAGCTCCTTTAATATTTGAAAGGGGCAACTTCACAAATGCCTAGAGAACCAAATCTTTCATATGTTTCAGACTCCCTTATTTATTTGGAGGAGACTGGATCCTGATTTACACCCAAACATTCGTTTCGATTTTGTGAAAAGGTATCAGTTTCAGCATAATTATTTGATTTTGAAAATGATGCTATATATTCTAGCCCAGGAGTAGGCAACCCAAAACACTCAAAGAGCCACTTGGACCCATTTCCCACCAAAAACAAAACACTGGGAGCCGCAAAACCCTTTTGATATCTAAAAGGAAGATAACACTGCATATATCCTTTTTTACCTTTTATATATATATATACATACATACACACACATACATACACACACACACACACACACACACACCCCTCATAAAGGTAAAAAAGGATATACGCAGTGTTATCTTCCTTTTAGATATCAAAAGGGTCTCTCTCTCTCTCTCTTTCTTTCTGCCCTTGGACTGCCAGTCCTCTCCCCCCACTCTCTTTCTCTCTCTCTCCTTCCCTCTCTCTTTCTCTTTCTCCCCTCCCTCCGATCTTCTGCTCACCTGGCAAGCTGGCTTCAAGCTGTTCTCCAACAAGCTCAGAGGTACGCAACCTAGGCTCTTTTATGACTCATGGACTTCAATTCCCAGAATTCCTGAGTCAGCATAGCTGGGCTAGCTAGCTCTCTCCTGCCCTTCCTGCTTCCTGCAGAGACGCAGCAAAGGGAGGAGCCACGCCCAAAAAGATTTTCAGCTTGTCGGAGAACACAGTGAGTCCACTCTCTTTTACATACACACACACACACTATACACACACACACATAAACACAAACACAGAGACAGAAAGAGACAGAGAAGCAGGGAAGCGCAAGTGCCTCTCTCTGTCTGTCTTTCTCTGCAAATGGCAGAGGAGGCTGGGAGCCACAGCGGAAGGCTCAAAGAGCCGCATGCGGCTCCAGAGCAGAAGGTTGCCGACCTGTGTTCTAGCCCAGTGTTTCTCAACTTTGGCAACTTTGTAAAACTTGTGGATTTCAACTTCCAGAATTCTCCACTAGCATGCTGGGGAAATTCTGGAGTTGAAGTCGCTATGTTTTAAAGTTGCCAAGGTGGAAAAACACTGCTATACCCAATCAAATAAGTGGCAAGAACTTTAAATCTAATTCCAAATTAGGCCAAAAGCTATCCTAAGGGAATCGGAATTCAGCAGTTGCTTCAAATAATCCCATAAAGTTTATTCTTCTGGAATATAGTTCCATTAAAACTATTAACTGCTTGTTAACGTCTAATTTGTGAACATATTTATTGTTGCTAAAAGTTAACAGCTACCAGCTTCATGAACTATTTAATTGTATTTAAAATATTCAGTATCTCAACTTAAAAAAAACACATAATTCATGTTTTGAAGCATTCCACTGGAATAATTGCAAACTGCATTTTGTTTTCTAGTTATAAAAGATGTTAATTAGAATGTACAAAATACTGGGTAGATTTCATACAAAATGAGAAAATGTGGTTTCATATAATTCATGTGCTCCAAAGCTTAGTATTGAACAACATGTTACTCTTTCTTCCTGTCTGCAGTAAATGAAAACCATGAAGTTCAGTATTACTTATAAGGTACCATCTTATAAAATAAAGCACCATCCCTTCAGTATTTCTTACAAGAAGAAACCTAGGTTTTTTGTTCTATTGCAGCAAATTAATTTTTTTTTTTGCAAAATCATTCCTGCTGTTGTTCTACCATTTAGAATTGATTAAAAAAAACCCCTTCATTAGTTTTTAGCACTGCCCTTTTGCAGCATAATATTATGCATTTAGGACTGAGGTGTGAAAGTAAACTGGATTTAGTTATATATTTATAAATGTGTATTTCCATAAAAGCAGGCTATGTGGCCACATCAGTTTGCTAGATGTCTACTTGGCATAATCAAATACTGGCTTGGCCAAGTTTTACAGCTTTGTTTTTTTATTTTTTAAAGAAAATTTTATTGATTTTCTAGTTTTACATTTAAATATTTGAAAAGCAATGTGCAGCTGAGTTGATCAATAATCCAATAACATACAAATATCTTTAGTACAGATCACAAACTATTACATTAAATATTTCCTCTCTTTTGCCCTTGGTATTTACTCTCATATTTAAATTAATACAATTCTTATTATATCAATTAAATAAAAATAACTTTCTTACATTTATCAATCATTTTTAGTTTGTACATATCCTAGTTATTTTAACATTCAATCTTTTTAGACAATCAATGTCCTGGTTAGTTTTTCTCAATTTTAGTTTCCCATTAATATTTAAATTTAACGTTTAATATTTATAATTTCCAAGTTTTAAATAACCTTAATTCCCTTTATCACAATTCATCAAATATCTAATGTTCACCATTTTACATCAACTGATTAATAATACAATATAATATTCTTATTTTCTGGTAATTTCCAAATATCTTAAATTTAGTAACCAAAATTTATCTTATTTCAATATTTAATACTTCCTCTCTTTTTCTCTTAATATCTATTATCTCATATTTAATTTTTATTATTACCGCTGTAAAAAGGTATTTATTACATTCATCGATAGATTTTTAGCTTATATATATCTTAATTACCTTTACATTTAACCTTTATAAGCAAATCTATGTTCAAATTTAACTGTTAATATTTATACTTCCAAGTTTTAAATGACCAAAATTTTCTTTATCTCAACTCATACAATATCTAATATTCAAAGTACATATCTTATCTATTTGAGTATATTCTATTTTAATTCTCACTAATAAGTCAAAACCCATTTTTTCAGTCTTATTCTAGCTTTCTTTCTTTGCCAAACGTCTTCCGTGTCTGTGCTTTTGAGTCATCAAATAAATCTCCCTGTGTTGTTACGTGTATTGTTTGACATAGAAAAACCATCCAGCAGCCATATTTTTGAGAGGACTAACAAATCGTCTCTCTATTTTTTCATCTCAACATAGTTGTCTTGAACTGTTTATCTTCTCTTCAGTCTGTTCTTCTTCCTGATCCTCAGGTTTCTTCTGATTTATGTAGGAAGTCCTTTCCCTTTTCCATATTGTCAGTCCCTTTTCTGGATTTTCCATTGACTGTATTTATTGATCCAGTTGAATCCTTTGTCATAATATTTAATTGTTTCACATTTTCTGTTATATTCTGTGTAGTTGATTTTTTAGTTGTAATCAAAGTTTTGAGTTTGTATTTCTGGGCTGACATCTTGTTCTTTTCTGTAACCTCTTATTTCATCAGTAGCAGTAAGAATAGTTTGGTAAATTGCTTTCAACATAACAGATTTTACAGCTTTATTATTTATATCGCTAATAAAGAACTGAGAGCCAGTTTAGTGTAGTGATTAAGCTAGAAACTTGGAAACTGTAAGTTCTAGTTCTGCCTCAGTCAGGAAACCAGCTGTGTGACTTTGAGCCAGCCCCTTTTTGCCAGCCCTAGGAAGAAAGCAGTGGCAAACTACCTCTGAAAAGTAACTAGTTGAGGTAGTCACCAGAAATCAGCACTGACTCAAAGTCAGACTCTCAGCTCCAACAATCCCCCCCCTCCGAAACTTTCTTTTAGGCAACTACATTTTTAAGTGAGAAAAAATAGAATTAACTTTGGCGAGGGCTTGATGGTAATACTAGTGCAGTTTTTGCTACTTTATTTCTATCCTTTATGAACTGCTGTAATTTGTATTGACTTATGGTACCTTAGGGCAAAACTGTCATACATGACAGTACTGCAGATGACACCTGTATGTATTGCATACTTCCCCAATTAGGGTAGTGGTTTTCCAGTCAAGATATTTTTCTTGTCTTTCAGGCTTTTCTAGAAATGGCTTCAGAAGAAGCTGCTGTTACCATGGTGAACTACTACACTCCTGTTACACCTCACCTTCGCAGTCAGCCTGTTTATATTCAGTATTCCAATCATAGAGAACTTAAGACTGACAATCTACCCAACCATGCTGTAAGTATGCTACTTCTGAGTAAAGTATATGACAGTGATGGTGAACCTTTTAGAGACCGATTGCCCCAAAAGTGGCAACTCAGTTACCTGCCTTACTTAGCAACAGAAATCTTGAGCTCAATTGTGGTTATGTTGAGGACTACCTGTATTACACCCATTAGGCCTCTGTTATATTAGACTTTGAGAAACAACAATATTGCATAATTGATATTGGGAAATGCCAAGAGGAACAGTGACAGAATAAGTGTGGAATTTGAGTAGGGAGTTTCTGTTCAGGAACAATTTATTCTTATTAAACTTTAGATAAAATTTGTGCCTTGGCTATAGTGAAAAAAAATCTGATGAACAATGAAGTTCCATATTTTTGGGAACTAAGGTGAAGCAAAGTTAACTATTCTGCTAGAGGAAAATTTGTTATTTGTTCTTTTATCCCACCAATTCAGGAGAAAATGGAATTTGCAGATCAGTTTGAAATAGCCTTAAAATTCATATTCTGCTGGAGTGATTGTCTTATAGCAGCAAGTGCTTTTGGCAAGAAACCACTTGAAGATGGTGGATCATAGCAGTCTCTAAGATTCATCCAACATAGCATTTCAAGATGATATTTGGAACTCAACATGGAAATAGAACAGTCTCTAGCAGGCCTCTGATAAGTCTATTTCTTAGCTAGAGCAGTAACTCTATCATCTGTAGCCATATTTCTTATGACTTACTTCCTTGTGTTTTGCTGATGAAGTTGATGTAGGAGAATGGTGCTGATAGGGCACAGTTGAATAAACGTTTGAGCAAATCTTACTTTACCTTATATAGCTATTCAATTATTCCAAAAGCTTAGAACATGTTTGAGATGTTTCCATAAACTTGAGATGGCAGCAGAATGAAAAATTAGTAATCTGCACTATTACTGAGGTAGATGCAAAAAAAGGAAGCATAAGATCATCTCCTGGAGTCCTACTGATTCCTGTAGGATTTTGTTCTGAGCATAATCTGTATTTAATGTTCTTAGCATATATAATAGATAAACTTTTATCTCCCTCTCAGAGAACTCAAGCTGCATTGCAAGCAGTGAATGCTGTGCAGTCTGGAGGCATGGCCCTCACAGGTGCTCCAATGACTGAGAGTGGTCTGCCTCCTGGTCAGAGTTCGGTTCTTCGAATTATTGTGGAAAATCTCTTCTATCCTGTTACTCTAGAAGTGCTATATCAGGTATAAACAAATATTCTTCTTGTTGTAATTATTTATTTGGATATATTTGGCATTCAAATATGGCTATTAATTGTGTTTTCCCCTTACCAAATATCTTAAATCCAGAATGAGTGTCCTCCCTCTAATTCAAATGAAAAAGTAATAAAAACCAATTATTTACTAGAGAGTAACTTGCATGCTGTAACAAATATCACAGACAGCACTAGTGATTCAACCAGCAGGATCATGCATATCTATTTCCTTCTCTGTTTCTTGTACACTCCATAGTAAGTATTTGCTCATGAATTGAATTCAAATCAGGGAGCACAATAAATACATCATAATGCGATTCTGTAGAATTGAAAGGAGAAACTGGAATGAATAAATTTTGTTAGATCATAGCTTTAGAATACATTTAATCCCAATACTATATTATTGTGGGTTATTATGGTGGCGGAAAGCTTTTGAATGGCCAGGTTGCAAATATAATACCTCTCTTTGGATTATTATAGCAGCCATGACCAAGAGTTGCATAGCAGCTTTGAAAACTATTTCTGACAATCTCTGCCTGTTTGTTTTGTTTGCTTTATAAAATGGAAAGCTGCTTTTTTCCCCAATGAAGCCAAACAGATGTTCACACACATACATATGGAAACAGCTAGGAATAACTTCCAAAACACCTGTATGAGGCTTGCAAAGGACACAGCTGCTTTAGCAATTCGAAGAGAGATTCTATGTTTTGTGTTGCAAAGCAAACCCTTTCAAATGCAGCCTTGTTTTGTCATTTGTACATTTTGTCAGAACTGTGCTACTCTTTAGTCTTTATTGTTTCTTTAATGTGATTATTTACCTTATTTATATTAAATATTGGGGGGGGGAAGCCTTTCAAGCTTAGGTGATGTTTTCCTTGCAGCAAAAACAGTAATGTAACTGGCCAGTTTAACTAAATTATGTTTAATTATAATTTGTATATATTGAAGAAAAACCAGTCTTTATTATTTTTGTTTTTATTGAGAAAACGGTTTCACTTATGAAATTTGTTATAACACCCATTAATACCATGTTCAGAGTGCTACACTTCCAAATTACAATAAAAATCCTCATGCCTGTAAATTTAGATTGTTTGAAATAATCATTATATCTCAAACTCCCAAGAAAGTATTAATGCATGAATTGACTGTTTGAACTTTTTATTTAGATCTTCTCCAAGTTTGGAACAGTTCTGAAGATCATAACCTTTACAAAGAATAATCAGTTCCAGACCTTGCTTCAATATGCTGATCCTTTGAATGCACAGTATGCCAAAATGGTAACTTTGCGAATAGACTCCTAAATATGCTTGCATTGTAACCGTTTACTGCATGTGAAACGCCTTATTTTTTTGGTGCTACTGTATGTCACAGAAGTATTATGCTGCAATTTTACAGTACAGAAATAATGTGCAATCATCATTTCATATAGCTATTTCTTTGCATTACGGTATAATATATTTCTTTGAAATTCAGAGACTGCATAAACATTATAAACATGCTTCATTTAAATGTTGGTAGGGTAATGTGTGGAATGCAGCTTTCCAAAGGCCTATTTCACTGTCTGTCAGAGGTGCCTACAATTTTCTCCCATCCTTTTTTCCCCTTTACCACTGCTGCAAAAAGAAGCAGATGCTAACATGATTGTTCCAGTTTTGAAAGATTACTCTGGCAAGCCTTTAGGACTGATAGTAAAAACTTTTCAGAACAGCTCTGCAAGTTCTAAACAGGTGCTCCACGAAGGCTATTTGATTAATTATTCAAATCTTTCAAATCTTCTAATAGAGCTGTGTACCATCTAATAGTTATATTTTACTAACTTGATAGCCTCAGTGATGGAACATAAGCATGATGGTGCGTAGTCTCAAAGAAATGTAATTTCAAAATGATACTTAGTGTATAATTTAAGTATAACAGAGTTACAAAATTCTGGCAATATGGTCCCTTTAGTTTATAAAGCACATAAAACAATGGGCCAAAGCAACATTGAGACTATGAACCCATTTGCCTTTTGCTTCAACCAGAATGTATGTTCACACTGCAACAGTGCATGTATTTATGTGATCTAAATTCCAAAAAATCCTGGAAGCATTTCACAACCTTAAATTTTTTATATCTCCATAGGCTCTGGATGGTCAGAATATCTATAATGCCTGCTGCACTCTTCGTATTGATTTCTCCAAGCTAACAAGCCTTAATGTAAAATATAACAATGATAAGAGCAGAGACTTCACACGTCTGGACCTTCCTTCAGGGGATGGGCAGCCTTCACTTGACCCTAATATGGCTGCTGCTTTTGGTAAGAACTCTTCCTTTGTCGTTGGAAATAGAACAAATTGCTCCTGCCTTTTACCATGGGCTACTGAGGTTTTTCTTTACACAAAGAGACATACTGTTATAGATAGCAGCAAAATGTGCCTCCCGTCATTTGGAAGAAGTGGCTTTGAAAAATATTGATTATTAATATAGGTTAACTGTATTAGATAGCAGTAAAATGAGCCGTCATTTGGAAGTGGCTGAAAAATATTGATTATTAATATTGATTATTATGATGTTAGATTAATAATTATGTTTTTTTAATTGTAGCACTACTGCTTATGAAAGGTATCTCAGTTATGAAATTGTTAAGAGCCAAAGTTGAGATTCTCTTTTTGTACTTTTTGTGTCCTGTGCATCACTGAGGATATGAAAGAGAGTTTGTCAAATTTGGGCCTTTAAAAAAAAAAAAAGGAACATTTTGCCCTGTGTATTGGAAGTAATGGGCAAAAATTCAGTTTTACAATTTTGCTTTGTTCATTCTTGCACAACCTTTTGCCAGCATCTGTTGGAAAACACCACCAAACTTTTCTTCCTTAGCTAATCCAGAAAAACAACGAAGATAAATTTTGCTTCCTCTTATTTCAGGGGAAATTTTATTTGTAAAAAAGTGAAGGACACTGACTCTTTACACAGCTCTGATGAGGCTATAATCTTACAATAATGTTACTGTACTCTAGAAGGTAATTATTATTGTTGTTGAACAGTGTTTCTCAACCTTGACAATTTTAAGGCATGTGGACTTCAACTCCCAGAATTCTGGGAGTTGAAGTCCACATGCCTTAAAATTGTCAAGGTTGAGAAACATTGTTGTAGAATTTGGAACGGAAGCACTGATGGCTTCTTGCTGTCCCGTCCATTTCCAATTGATAAAGGTATTGAGTCCAGCATTGAACTCATAAACATTTGGAACTGTATCAAACTTATCTTTATCCATACATTCTCAGTGTTAAGCAGTAATCACTGTCAGCCTTGCCCAGAAAGGGTACTTTTGAAAATAATCAATATACTGTATTTTAATTACATTTAATATATTGGGGTTTAACATATTGATCTCAAGATAGCTCATAAAGAAAAACATTTTTAAAAAAAATCTATTTCCAAAGTAGGCAGAGAAAAAACTCTTAACCCTTTCTTCTGAAAGGGCAGTGGAAACCATTCCCCCTTGCAGAAAGGTATTCTTAGTTCTTTTATATGAAGGTATTCTGTAGAAAGATATTCTTAGTTCTTTCTCTTCTGGTTAGCCATGGTATTCTCTAAGGATAGCCCATTAGGAATTGAGCTCAGGAACTAAAACAGGAGCTTTAGGAATTTAATCTTCAGAACTAGAAAAGAACCAGATTATTGAGAATGATATTTATCTTAAATTTAGCCTGGGCTTTGTAGTTTTCTCACGTATTCATCCAGGCAGGTAATTGATTGCTACAGACTTACTCAGTTGGGAGCACCAGATGAGCAACGTTCAGGCAGAAATTTGTCCTGGAAAGAATTTCCCAAACCTTGCATTTGTATTTTTGTGAACAAGGTACACTCTGATCCCAGACATTTTTGCTCACAATAGATGAATGCAGGATTTTGTGAATTTTCTTTCCTCCTGTTCAGCTGTTTCTATGATTAAGTATCTAAATACACAAAACAGCCTCAGTAAACTCTGAACCTAAGCTTAAAGAATTAGAAGAACAGGTAAATGGCAATATTAAGACGAGAAAACATATTCACTTTTTCTCTCAAGCAGCCATATGTTGACCCAGTGTCAAGTGAATTAATTAATTTGTTAAGCTATCCATTTGTGTGATACTGCAAAGAGAGTTTACATGCTGTATGCAAAAACTCTCTACTGTTCTTGGATAGAAATACAAGGTATTGTATGTATTTGATATCAGTATTCACGCAGGCCCTATCTGGCTGAATAAGCTGTTACTGAATGCTTGCATAATGAATTATAATGGAGAGCAGAAGTGTAAATTAAATGATGAATGCCTATATTGCCAAATACAAGTCACAATACCAATGCATGCTGTATTATAACTATAAAATATATAGTGTTTTGCAGTATTTGTGTAACTGCCATATTGTGACTAAAGATAAGAGGTTTAGGGAGCTGTTGAGTTCAGACAACATGAAAGGTTGTAGTCCTGAATGTGGCAATTTCCTGCTGTTTCCAAAGCATCATAGCTGTAGCATGTGATTTGGCCTCATGAAATAGAGCCTACTTGGTTTCTTTGCTCAGTACTTATTTCCACAAATCATACTCGATATGTTTTGTATAAGTTGCTGTAGTTGAAAAGGGTACTTTCAATCAGTTAAGTAATCTTCAGAGAGTAAGCAATTAATAGCATGAAACAGCTGCTATATTTTTCCTGCTATCTCGTTGGAGGTGGGGAAAAAATGAATAGTATTACTTAATTGTCTGATTTAACATAAAAATAAAAATGAAGCACTTGGCCCTTGTTAATAAGCTACAGACAAAGTTTTACATGTGTACATGCTATTTGCACTTGGGTTTTGGTTCTTAAGTGTCCTGTCAGAGAAGCAGATCCTAAAAGGCCTATTGGAATTCTACCAATATTGAGGAAGAAGATTGTACAGCTATTATTCATCACTTAATTGCCAGTATAGGCTTCAATTAGAAGCAGAGCAGAGAATCACACAAACTGAATTGAACAGGGGATATATTCATCCCATGCAATAAGTCTAAGACAAAAATCTGTTCCTTTAAGAGTTGAATAACTTTTTACTTTCTCTAGAAATCAACCTCCTGCAATCTGTGCTAATTTGTTTTCTTTTTTCAGGCACTCCAAGTATCATCTCCTCACCATATGCAGGGGCAGCTGGCTTTGCTCCTGCCATTGGCTTCTCCCAAGCAGGTAAAGTCTTTCTTAGTATAGTAAATATCTGATTTTCTTTCTTTAATATTTCATTTAAGTTTGTTAAATATTTATATATGTACTAAGAACCAAAAGCTGACAAATGTGTTGGCAGCTTTTTAATGGTGTGGGTCACGTGTTGTTATTTTATTTAACAGCACATTAATGAAGCACTAAAAATAAAGCTTTTAATATTGCTTGACTATTTTCCCATTCCTGATGTTTTGAATTCCAGTTAGTAAATTAAGTTATTCGATTGTAATTGGGTAGGACAATATAAGAGAATATTTTATCCATATATAACTACCAGCAGGAAACACGAGAATCAAAGTCTTGAGTAATATGGCATTTTGAAGGACTCCTTCTTCCATAAAGCATGGGGAGAAGTTTAAAAGATTGGGATGAGAGTTTGATTTGATTCAGTTTGCTGTTTCGAAATGTAATTTAGACATAAGCTATGATATTTAATCCAGAGAGGAGAAATAGATTGCCGTGCATTTCCAGATTAGATTTACTTTTAACATGAGAAATAAAAATGAAGTTACCTTTGTTTTTACTGAAATGCTTTTTGGAACTCTTGGCTGTTCCAGGTTTATCGGTCCCGGCTGGCGCACTTGGTCCTCTTGCAATTTCCACCTCTGCAATGACTGGGCGGATGGCTCTCCCAGGAGTTACAGGATTACCTGGAAATTCTGTGTTACTTGTTAGCAATCTTAATCCTGATGTAAGGCTAACACATGTGCATATGCCACAACTCAAACATAGTTTTTGTTTTAATCGTTTTTATTCTTTTGAAAAAGAAAAGAAGTCATAAACCCACAAAAGAATATATATCTTAGATTGTAAACAAAAAAACCTGATCCGTATATGCTAATGTGACATTCATGTCCTTAATTAACATCTGCCAGTGCACTTGAAAACAAGGAAAGGGGGTAATTAAACATAGAAACTAATATATACAAATATTAAGTAATCCTCCAAATTGGACTCCTACTGAATATTTGCTCAAATAAAGAAAAAGAGGTAAGCTCTTCACACCATTGGATAATTCACTGAACATGAGAGTCATTCCAACCCTGTAGTTATCAAGGTTTGTATATTTGCGTGTGTCTATAAAAGCAGTGACATTTTCCATTGTCTTCCTGTTACTTTCTGCATAGCTGGTAAAAGAATGTAAGCTTCCTCAAAAACCACTGATTCTTTCAGAACAAAATCAGTATATTAAGCAACTTATTTTCAAAAGGGAATATTATAATGTGTATCCTCATTGGTAACAACCCATTATATTTTTATTATTAACTGAACTTGCCACTTTTTTCCCTAAAAAGTGACATGCAATAGTATTTTTTAATCAATTGTAAATGTATAATAACGTGACATATAGCCAGAATGGCCTTTATTACATTGGTATACCAGACATTCCAGTTTCTTGTACTGTACTTCCTCATGATCTTGACTATCTGATATAGTTATGGCAGGTTGTATAAAAAGATGTTAAACTTTCTAGTGCCAGAACAATTCTCTTTTCCCAATAAAAATGCATTTAAATTCAGCCATATAGATATATAACAAAGCTAATTTTAATAACATTGCAGCCCCCAGTATCTCATTTTAAACTTAGTTGAACTGCCACCTATTATAATTAAATTTATGCTATTTGTTAAAATCTAAACAATCCCATGGCCTTACCAATGAAAAACATGGCTAAATGATGTGAATTATATACAGTACTACAGTATAGAAAAGTGATGGTGAACCTTTTCGAGACCGAGTGCCCAAACTGCAACCCAAAACCCACTTCTTTATCGCAAAGTGCCAGGGCCGCATCAGTATTGTGGTGCCTTCGGGGAGGGTGGGGTGTGTGGCCCACTGGGTGTGCATGGCTGTGGTCATGGCAGACTGGGCGTGGCCGGGGTAGGCATGGCCACCTTGATGTTGCTCATGGGGGGATGCTTGGGGGTGGGCAGGATTGGGGGAGATCCAGGGGATCTCTGGTGGGTGGGGCGGTGGGCAGGAGGCTCGTCCTGCGGGGTGAGGCAGGGGGAGGGCAGGGGTGCCATTGCTGCGGAGCAAGGCGGGCAGCTGCTGCCTGACACCATCAGCCCCCGCACACAGAGGCCAGCGAGCACATGGAGGCGTGTTCTACCACCTCTACTCGAGCTTGCTAGCCAGCTGCTTCGCCTCCTTTGTGCTAGGTGAGGCTCCGGGTGCCAGCGGCGGCCTAATGGACCTGCGTGAGCTGGTGGTGGCAGGTGTGCCCAGAGAGAGGGCTTTGAGTGCCGCCTCTGGCACGCGTGCCATAGGTTCGCCATCACTAGTATAAAATATGTTAAAACAAACATACACAGTAACTTATATGATAATTCCAAATGTATGAATTACACAGTACAAAATTATTGTCTTGTTATTCTGTGCAGGCAATCACACCAGATGGGCTTTTTATCTTGTTTGGTAAGTTTAGTTTCTATATACAGAAAATACATACCATTGTTTGAGAAGCTAATATTTCATGTTGAAATACAAATTGTAATTGGTTTGTGTTCTTAAAAATACTGGTTGACATCTATATATTTGTTGGTTTATGTATAGGAACCTGATTCTTTTGTAAATAATAATTAGAATCTATCTAACTTGTAGATTTTCATATCTATGTTGTTTTGTATATATGAATTCAAATGCATTTTACTTTGCAGGTGTTTATGGTGATGTCCACCGTGTAAAAATCATGTTTAATAAGAAGGAAAATGCCTTAGTTCAAATGGCAGATGCAACTCAAGCCCAACTAGGTATGAACAGTGCTAACCAAATATAGTGTGATTGCATTGTACAAACTGCTTATTTCATTTACTTTATAGTAAACATCTATGATTTTCCTTTTTTAAAAACCATACAGCAAAACTGTTAAGAATTGAAGTTAAATGTTACTGCTACTTTTACCTCTGCAACAAGATATTGATTTTCATTTGATTAAAAATTCATTTGATTATTTTTTAACTGAAGATTCTTTAATGGGAAGTTAATGCATGCTTCATTTTCTATATTAATTGTGCATAGTGATCTGCTTCTTTCATAAATAATAGAGTACACCTGATCCTAATTCAGAAACATTATAAAATGAAACAGCCATGGTGGTGCAGTGGTTAGAATGCAGCATTGCAGGCTGACTCTGCCCACTGCCAGGAGTTTGATCTTGACCGGCTGAAGGTTGACTCATCCTTCCATCCTTCCAAGGCCGGTAAAACGAGGATCCAGATTTTGGGGGGCACTGTGAAATGGTATATAAACCTAAGTGCTATTGCTATTGCTATTTTTTGCTATAAATAGCATATTGGAAATCAGCGTAGTTGAAAATTAGCAAAAAGTGAATCTAATATAATAACTGATTATTGGAACAGCTCTTTTAAAAGTACCCCTTGTACAGTATCTTTTTATTTACTTTCCCCCAATCTTAACTTCATTGTCTTAAATACTTCAGCCATGAATCATTTAAATGTACAAAGACTATATGGGAAAACACTCCGTATTACACTCTCAAAGCATCAAACAGTACAGCTCCCTCGTGAGGGTCAAGAGGACCAGGGTCTAACTAAGGACTATAGCAATAGCCCTCTGCATCGCTTTAAGAAGCCTGGCTCCAAAAACTTCCAAAATATCTTCCCTCCATCGGCCACTCTTCACCTCTCCAACATTCCGTAAGTACATCCAGATATAAGGAAGGCTTGCTCAAGAGGGCTGTTGTTTTCCTCCTCCTTTCCATTCAGCCTAAAAATGTGATTTGTTGCCCTCTTCATCAGATGTTTGAGGGAATCTGCTGCATCGTAGGCCAGTTCAGGATAAGAGTAGCTGATTTGAGAGGTTGGTAATGGTAACATGCTTCTGAGTTTATGATAATGGCAGAAACTCACACTTCTGAGTTTTAAGAGAGCATTTCAAAAAAGGTGTTTCTCATTATATTTGGAGCATCCCGAGACCATTGTATTATTGTCCTGCCAATTTTATTACCAGGATATGATAATATTGCAAAAAAAAAAAAACCCACCCTGAATTTAAACATTTGCACATGGGGTCATTTTGTCTGAAGTTTCTTTTTGCCAGTCGCAGTTTGTGCTATATGAGAGGAAAGCTGTTTTGGAAAGCTACAGGTATCTGAATCACAGAATTCTTGTGCCTGTTTATAAGTTGTAGTTTCATGTGCATAAGTTAAATAATTTCTATAGTAGATTAGAAACATCAGAGTGGTGAAATCATTAATGCCAAGAACCTTTTTTTTTAATTTTTGCCCTAAATACAACTCGAGCGCTGTCTCATTGCAATGTTGTACCATAAAATGTATTTATAATGCCACAAGCCTATAAAAAGCTTTAATTATCTGTGAGACAATAAATAAAACTTCAAAGGAGTTTATTTGTTTACAGTCAGGGGCCAAAAGGAAAGCAGTAAAACTATTAGCTAATAAAACTAGATGAGAAATTAGCATATTAGAGATGGTAGACGTAGTGACAATCATAAATATTGACAATCTTCTGTGCAAGGCATATTTAGCCAGAACATCCAAGCTTGAGCATAATTCAAATCCAGCATCTTCTAACAGCAATTGCACTTGAACAAAATTTCACAAGTTTTGAGAACAGAGATATCTCACTAGATTGATCTCTGTGGAAAAGGTGTGCAACTTAAGATCAGGCTAACCTGTACATTTAGTAAGTAGGGAAATATTAACTTGGAGTGTCAAGTGCTCCTATGATATAAAGGGAAGCACAAGAAGACATTTAACATTGTTGCAGTGATCTCATTCAAACATGGCCAGTTGCACACTCTGAGTGTGTGATGCCTTTTATACTATACATGTAATGGCAAAACCTTAAGCCTTGTTGTTGTAAATATTAAATAGGAGAGACTGGTGGAGAAAATGTTAGGAATAGCAAGAAGTCGTCTATATAGGCCCCATTTGTAATCTGAGACTTTTATCATTCTACATATCCAAATCAAATTTAATTTGACCTGTTTCCCTGGTCTAAATATTAGCAGGGATTGAGTTGAAAGCCTGGAGGCAAATCTGGGGTTATACCTTTTTCTAGGAGGCAAATGTACCTACAAGCATTAACAGAATAAGGGACCTATAGCAGAAAATCCATGTTGGTCTGTATTGCATTTTCATGCTGGTTTACCCAGAGATACAGCCCAGTTCCAGCCAAATAAGTACATTTGGCATGGAATGAGGAACATAAGGCATAGTTCTGATACATTACTTAGTGCCTTAACTCAAGGGAATTTGACTCCTACAGGAATAAAGTTGTTTCCATTCTTGGCCTTCATAATCTAAAGACTATTGTTTTATTTTCAGAGGGAAATGTATTCATTTGATGCAGTGACAAAAAATCCCCTTGGCAACTTTAATATTAACCCTCTATTGCAGGGGTTTTCAAACATGGCCCTTTTATGACTTATGGACTTCAACTCCCAGAATTCCTCAGCCAAGCACGCTGGCTGAGGAATTCTGGGAGTTGAAGTCCACAAGTCATAAAAGGGCCATGTTTGAAGACTGCTGCTCTATTATGTCATAAACAGTCATGGATTGGTGTCACTTGATGCACCTGATACTGTAATGGACCTTTGAATTAAAGTGCTACCGGTATCTACTCATCCTTCAGTTGGCCTAAAACAATGCTGATAGAACATATGCTGTCCCCCAGACCAGCATTTTCCAAACATGGCAATTTCCAGATGTAAGGACTTGCAACTCCACAGTGAATATGACCACTTATGACAGGGATTCTCAACCTTGGCAACTTTAAGACTTGTGGACTTCGACTCCCAGAATTCCTCAGCCAGCTTTGCTGGCTGAGGAATTCTGGAAGTTGAAGTCCACAAGTCTTAAAGTTGCCAAGGTTGAGAACCCCTGACTTATGAGAATGCTGAGAGTTGAAATCCATACATCTGGAAGTTGCCATGGTTGGCAAACACTGGCTCAGGAATTCTGGGAGTTGAAGTCCATGAGTCATAAAAGAGCCAAGGTTGCCTACCCCTGCCCTAGACAATCCCTATCACTATACTGAACTTTTCTGAGTTAGTGCTGGAGGTTGTTTTGAACTATGAACAGGCCAATTCTTATAGGCAAGATGATTCTCCTTTCAGTACCTCCAAATCAGTAGGGAAAATATCCACTAATCTGCAGCAAGATTGGACAGAGTCTTGCTGGGTTTCACTGAATTCACTTCTCCGCTGTTCAGGGTAGCTTCTGGGAGAGAAGAGTCAGATTCTGCCTTGATTGTGCAACAAGCTAAATTCTGTCAAAGCAGAAAAATGAACTAGCTGTGTAAAGATGTCCCTGCCTCTGTTTGCATGTGGATAATTGAAACTGACAAATGGAAGGAACAACAAAATAAGCACACACACACAAAAAAAAGCCCAATTCAAATTTCTTACTTATGTTCTGGATACTGTAAGGAGAAAAAGTGGAGTTGCTGCTTCTAAAAGTAAAAATGCTAAAGGGAAATAATGTGGGAAAAATCCCGTCTTTCCCCAAATCAAATAGTTGTCCCTATTCTTTACTTGCTGAAAGCCTGGAGAGGAGTTTTCAAAAATGGAGGTGGGGTGAAAGATATGAAAAGCATTTGGGAAGCAAAAGCACCATAGCCAGAGCAAGAGCTGGGAGAGAAATAGCTGCAGTGCAGGCTGATTAGAGACCTGAGCAGATGGGCCATGCCAGCACATCCCATCACACCAGGCTCCATGATAATTGGTAATGATTTTATGTATCTTGAAACTGTATTTAGATAATGCCAAACAAGGAGGCTAAAAATAGAATTTTTATACTGGTTCTCCTCACACTTGCCTTACTTATGGGCTTGCTTATCTAATGAGATAAGAATATCCTGAGGAAAAGTGGGAGATTGGTGTCATCAGCACATGGTTATCTTATTAAGTACAAATGGGAAGAATATTTTTCTTTTTAGATTCCATGAATATTCACTAACGTTGGGCAATTAATTCCATGTTACAGGCCTTCTGTCACAGTGGATGACCTGAAGGATCTTTTTGCTGGTACTGGGTGTACTGTGAAAGCCTTCAAATTCTTTCCGTAAGTTTTTGTACATTGTGTAAAGAATGCATTCTTGTCATCCATAAGAATAGGAAAAGATCGTATGATATTGAATTAATATTGGTTGATCTCTTTGGGGGGGGGGGGAAGGAACATAGTTACATAAACTTAAAAGCTTGGTTGTATCTTTTTCTGAAATTAAAAGCATAGAACTGGGAAGCTGAAAAGTGTTTGCTTTAACAGAATTAACAGTAGCATGCTTTAGCACAGGGGTCATCAACCTGTGATCTGCGGCCCACTACTGGGCCATGGGCTGTTGGCCACTGGGCTGCGTGAGTGGCTGGCCAGTTCACGTGCATGTGCACGCTCGCACCCTCCCCACTTGCACTAGCGTGACATCGCATGGGCATTAGCAGTGCCGTGAGCATCGGGTGGGAACTAGCATTGTCATGAGTGCACTCCCCTCATGCTAGTGTCATGGCGTCATGCAGGCGTTAGCAATGTTGTGAGCCTCAGGAAGGTGTTAGCATCCACCAGCACCTCCCTTACTTGAGCTAGTGACATGGCATGCAGGCGCTATTGTCACTGCAAGCACAACATCCCCACTCACGCTAGCATCACGGCATTCACGGGCAGTAGCATTGCCTGAGCATTGCGTGGGCGCTTGTGACCCCATTTGCGTTGCGTACACAATCACGGCCCCATTTGTGCGTGCACAGCCTCGTTTGCACGGGCGTGTGCTCGCATGCATAAAGGTGCCTCCACCCCCCCATCCCCCCAGGCCACCAACCCTGAAAGGTTGGGGACCCCTGTTTTAGCACACTGAAATAGAAGGGGAAAAATCAGAAATAGTCTAAATAACAACCAAGATTTTTAGCATTGTTTTTCTCTTGCAATGTAAACAGAATGAAGAACCTCTGAAGATTTTTAGAAATAAGTACTATACAGGCAGAATGGTGCATTATAACTATATGAACTTATTTGTTACCCTTTTTGCTTCCAGAAAAGACCGCAAAATGGCTCTTATCCAATTGGGCAATGTGGAAGAAGCAATCCAAGCCCTCACTGAGCTTCATAATCATGATCTTGGAGAAAATCATCACCTCAGAGTTTCTTTTTCTAAATCTACAATCTGAATCTGATGCATTGAGGAGTTCAACGCGTTGCCGTTAGTTCCAGTAAAAACTTTCAGGCAGAGACCATAATAGGCCAAACCAAGGCCTTGAACAATGAAACTTGTGTGCGTCATGTGTAATTCTGTACATTGTAACAAATTGTGGGTTTACCTTTTGCTATAATGGCAAATGGTCCTACGCAAAATTTTCTGTTAATAATCTTACCTTCTTTAGCAGAACCCTTTTTGGGAGGGGGGGTGATTTCAGGAACATGGTCTAAGCTTTTATTCCCAGACAATATTTGTGTTCCATGTCAAACAATGTGCTCGATAGAATGTTTTAAAAATAATTTTGGCAAATTACGTTATTCATCAGTTATATCCAAAATATTTTGGTGGGAATAGTTTTTTTTTTACCAATTAATGTTTTAATCATTCTCTATTGAAAATATTGGAGGAAAGGCAGTGCCTTATTTCTCCTTGGAGCAATGTAATGATATCCAATAAATTCTGTAACCCACACAGATAAATTGTCCTAAGGTGACCCTGTTAACAGTTCTAACTAGGCATTAAATTACCGTATGAGAGATAACTGTTGTTACTGTGAGATGAAGTGTAATGAGATATTGGAGAAAATGAAAGAAGAAATATGTCCTGATTTCAAGTTTTGTACATTTCTTTCAGAAAAATAATTGTTTACACTCCTAAGGAAAAAAAAATCAGGTCTGTCATATGGTTTGACAAATTTTTAGAAAGGTTATTTTTTTGGTAAGGTCTTGTTTAAACTTATAAAATTAAACCTCAAGGGTTTTTTGTACCACTATAATCTCTAATACTTAAATCAGAATTACTGTGTATTTACTTAATTTCTTATGTGCCTTATTATGTGCTTATAAATGATATAATAGTTTAGAGTTTTATCTGAAGTATCTTTAACTGTATTGTGGCTTTGTGAAATTTTTTCCCTTTGTCTTAGTTTTTAAACATTTGGTGATTTTAAAGATGTTTTTAATAAGTAATAGTCAAACCAGATTTTGGTGCTTTGGTATAGGGATGGGTAGGTTGGGAATGAAGATAACTCAGTGCACCTGCTTCTAGGCCTCTTCACAATATTTTAGGGGTTGCAGTTGAGAGATGCCCTTGTTGGGCTTTAGAGAATGTTCTCAGTTTCTGGTTGATATCTAACAGTTGATTTATTGACTCTGAGAATATTTTGTCTCAGGATTCTTTTCACCCAACAGTAATGGGCTTGTTATGCTCAGTGCAGATGGGCTTACATTCATAAATGTCAAAACTTCAGGACTGAATGTTCACTCCTTTTTGGAGAGAAAGATGCAATCTTAACTATTTTTTTGTGAAATATAGGTATACTCAAGTTATTTCTATGATTGTAATACAATGTTTTTAGAGGGGGGTCTCAAGATGTTACGTCTACTGAAAAAAATGCATTGTTTTATAAAATATTCCTCTCGTCAATAAGGATGGTTAATCCTTTCCATGGATTTGAAAATGGAGACAAAGATTTAAAAAAAGAAATGGAATGTGACAATTTGAAGTGTGCTCATTGTCTTTGGAACGTTTAGTAGGTCAGATCATTCTGTGAATACCAGCTTTTGCTTGGCAAAAAGACTTTCACAGCTTTAGATCAATCTCTAAACTCCTTTAAACTGATAAAATTATAAGTTACTTTTGAAATGCGAGTTCCTTACTAACATTGCTGTAGCATGAAAGGATACGCAGTGAGACACTGGCTGCCTTAAATTTATATAGTTGTGCGTGGAAGATAGTTTGTTGATAATCACAGTTTGGACACTTGATTAGCATGTGTATGTTTTGTTTTGTCAACATGTATGTTTCTTCATGTAAAGCTACATTAGTGTCCAGTAAGATCTGATCCCATTTTAGCTATGACTTGCAGCTGTTTGAAAATAATAAGTCTATTAAAACAAGCCAACTCTAGAGTAGCAACACATTTTCTTAGTTTAGCAAAGTGATTGAAAGGAGTGCCTGATTCTGGTATGGCACATGAGCCTTAGTATTTCCCTTCCATGCTATCAGTTTTAACAAACCATGGCTCAAAATAAGTATATTCAGGATGACAGCCCCTTAAGCCATTAAATAACTTCTTGGATTAGAGAAACAGTAAATTTGCCTTGTATTGTAACTTGCTAAATTATTTTTAGGCTTGGTCACCATGTGTTTAATGCTGCTACAGAGGGGGGTGTAATTGGACTTGATGAATGTAACTGAAGCAGGAAAAAATGAGAGTGAGCATTAACATGTATAATATCAAGAGTGTTTTGTGTGTGTGCGCGTGTGCGCGCATGTTGTATGTGAAATACCTTATGTTTTATGCTGATAAACATTGCAAGCATTTAATTTATTGATTTTACTAATCTTAAAAACAGTTTTGTAGTGTTAAGGGAAATAAATGGTCAATTTAAGATTTAAAAAAATACCATAGTTCCTATAAAACTTCCTACTTTCAGTCTTGAGTTTTTAGACCTACAATTATAGTTACATGCTGGCAAATGTTTTGGATTTTATTTTGGATATACTCTTTTAGTGAGGTCTCATCATAATTCCATTATATTCTGTATAAATCGTGGTTGTAGTGTATGTGTGTTTAACATTTTGAGTTTGATTTTATTTGTTTTTTTTCCCCATGAGTTGCAAATATAAGAAAAGGCAGTACAAACTTTGCTTTGAAACGGGAATTCCATTTATAGCAATAGTTAGCTTAATTTTCTCCTTCTGTGGAATGTTTTAGAAGGCAACCTCTTGAATTTGGATTAAGATAAAAACAGATACTTCTACTTTCTTATCCTTTTATTCGTTTGCTGCAGAACATTAGCAACAAATGTTATCATAGAATAGCAAGTGACTTAATTAAGGATGTGGTTATTGGGTAACATATTTTTTGCAGGTATTGCCTTATCAAGCACCCGAGTATAGGAAATTAATTTTCCAAATTATTTGATCATTCTCATCAGTTTTTGTTGTCAGGCATTTTTGTGACCTCTAGAATTTGGGTTGAAGAATTGAAGGTAATTGGTTTTTATCAATGTATAGAACATATTTATACATAACAGCAGTAGCAAAGGTGCCCTTTTAGTAAACTGATTAGCGCCTTTTATGAAGAGGGATTTGCAATTCCATAAATCAACATTTGTGATGGAAATGCTTTCTAAATAGGGAATTGCGGCGCATTCTTCATCTGATAGCAATGCATCAAAACTAAAATGCCTTCAGAAACAACCAAGTTCAAACCTCAGGACTGTAGAGGGACTAATTTGAAACAGTATTGGCTCAGGTTTTCAATCAAATAATTATCCACAGTCCTTAGGATTCTTATTCCTAGAGGTAAAGCCATAATAGTTTAACAATGAAATGCAAACTGGATATCTTAGACCAGAGGTCCCCAACCTTTTGAGCACCAGGGACCGGTTCTGTGGAGATAGGTTTTTCCGCGGACCGGAGGGTGCATGGTTTTGTGTGCTGCCTGCATCCCGCGGATGGGGCTTTGTGCGGACCGGATGTTGGCATGTCGCGACCCAGTATTGGTCCATGGATCAGGGGTTGGGGACCCCGTCTTAAACTGTAAACTAGGGGAAAAATAGACTATTTTTTTCTTTCAAAACTGACTCGAGAAGGATAACTGCAGTATGCTGGTAGAGCTGCAATCTCTTACAGTGTCTTTATACCATGCATTCTGTCTTTAGTAATAATTGGTATATACGTGCCCAAGTTTTAATATGGTTTAATTTCAGTATTGCCCTACAATTTTCTATCCAACATATTTGCAGGTTTCTGAATGTCAAAACAACATTAATTTGAAGCCTTGCCCCAAGTTGGTTGCCTGTCCTGTTTCTCACCTTCTGTACTCTGACTGTGCTTGAAGGATACTCTGTAGGCTCTGTGTGCCTATATTTTCAAAAGTAGCCTTGAGTTGTCTGTGTAGCACCTCTTCTTCCAGACTAAAAGGCTCCACTTGCAATGGATACTTACTCTAAAGTTTAGCACGGAGGGGGCATTTTGTGAACCAAATCCATTGCTGCCTATTTAAGTATGTCCAAGTAAGACCATAGTGGTACTTCTGGGAATAGCAAATCTGAGCTGTGCCATTGCAGTCTTCATCTTGTCACAAATATAATATATATATATATTGCTATTTTCAAAGGAGCAGACCTGAGTAGATAACTATTAAAGCCATTTTGTTTGCCTTGACACTTTTGTGGACTGGTAATTTTAATTACAACTGCCAGATTTGAATTATTATGCTGAAAACTGTTGAAGTTTGCACAAATATGTTTTTGAAGCAAACTCCTAATTGTCTTTGCAAAAATATGTATGTAGTATATGAAACTGTTCTTAATTTTTAAAGCAAATCTTAACAATTAGGAATTATTTTTTAAAAAACAAAAGCTTCATAAATCTTAATTTCAGGGTTTTACAAAGAAGAAAACAAAATGGGACCAAAGTTTATGTGCCTTCAGTAGATTCTGTATTTTTTTTCTTTGCTATCTCTCTCAGTCTTTAAAATCAGTACTCTTGTGTTCAAGGAAATGTGTATTTATATAGACTAAAATACCAAATGACCCATGAACATATAATGTCCTTATGTGCAGTTGATTGCTTACTGTTTCAGTTTATAACTCTTTTGCTGTCTACCATTATAACATGAACCATGCTGCACCATATAGGAGTTCAAGACATCTGGCTTTACAGTTCTCACAATAAGTTTTAACCTGGAAAATAATAAATTAGTGAGGAGGATACTTCATCCTCTTTTATAAGTGAGCTCTTGCAGAAATTCCCATTCTTGGATTAATGTGCATTATTAGTGAGGATAAGAAGAAAACACCCAATCGCTTATACTTTTAATTCATCTCTTTGATTGTGTTTTCATTCTTCCCCCAATTCATTCTGCAGTTTCTGGAGAAACACTTTCTCAAGATACGGTTGCTGACCAAACAAAATGTTGCATTAGATTGTCACCTCATTTGCAATGACCAAAGATTGCTTGCTCTGGTTTTACTGAAACATCTTGCCAGTTCTGTCCTTGAGGTATTTTTCTTGAAAGACTCCATGTAAAGTGGCCTTTTATGTGATTGTGTGTGGTGAACAGACTAATCAATGAAACGAGAGACAAGATTTTCTAAAAATGTGAACCAAATAACATGGTCTAAGGGAAGGGGGTATATTCAGACAAATAAAGGCACACAATTATGGGAGCCAGACATTCCCTAATTTTTCATGTGTTCACAAATCCCTTTTTAAGTTTGTAAAAATATTCATCTAACAAGAAAATGCTGTAAATATTTTTAACAACATTTTTTTACCTGGCAAAAAAAAAAGGTTTTGGGGAACAAGTATAAAATGGTTTTATATTATTAATAAAAAGAACATCAATTGTCTTGTATATTTTGATAAGCAACAGTACCAGCTTTTGTTTGTTAAGCAGCTTGTGGCATTGGAAGGGAGAAAGGATTCCGTGTTGTTGAGATGACTTGATGTTATAAATGCAAAGAAGTTGAAATATTAAAGAAACCTATTTTCTAACTGTGTAGTGCATGGTTAATTTGAATTTCTGTACACTGCCGTTTTATTCCATTTCTTTTAATTTTTGTGTACTTGCTGATTATTACTTGAGTATCTACCTAACTCTTTTTCTAAAACTCTAGTTGTAGCATGCCTCTTAATAAATGTCATGACATCTGTACTCTCAAATTTTTCTGCGTTCTTGTCTATTACTTTAGGTTTCCCTTTTTAATTGTTAAGCTAATGTCTGTCTCTTTATTTGTGTTTCTTTCTTCTATTGGCCATCTATACTTGCTCTCTTTGGATTTTGTCTCAAGTCTTTGATAATCATGTTTTCACAAAACCACCTTATAAAAAATAATATATGTTATAAGACAAATAATTTAATTTTGTTTTAATTTGTTCTGGGACAAATACTTTTAGAAGAAAATAGTGATCCAGTTTAATTCACATGCCATCTGAGTCTACTTAACAGCAGAGAAAGTATAACAACATAGTTCTTCCGTTACAAGTTATCACTTGCCACCCCAAGCCAGCAAACATGAGAAACATTTTGCCTCTAGTAAAATATTCTGAACTGTTTTTTCCTTGTTCATTTCAGCAAGTCAGAATTCCATCACCAACCTCTTAACTCTAATCTGTTTCATTTGGGCGAGTGGCTGGAGGAAAATAGGGCAAATATTTTCTTTGCATTGACATTTAGCGAAGTCCCAACAGAGATTATTTTATATTCTTGCCCCTGTCTTTGGACACCAGATTGGCTTGCCATTCCTCTAGACTAAAGTCATGCTATTGTATTTGCTGTACACCAATACTGTGTTGTTAAAGCACACAAGAATAGCTGATTAACTTATTATATGAATATTCCAAAGGTCATAAAAGCATTTGCAAAACTGTTAACAGCAGTGACAAGCTAGCTAGGAATTTATCAAATGCCATTGCATTATTCAGCTGTGGTCACAGGAGACTGCAATGGTGACATATGTGGAGTGATATCGTTGTGCAAATGCACCAATTACATAAATCTCTCTCATTTCTCCTTTGTCCTCCAGCGCATCCCATTATCTCTTTTCTCAACATTTTTATGTGTCCAAGCTCTTGCATGCAGACCCTGATCACCATTTAAAAGTAGCCTTTGCTACAAATGTGTTTGATGCTTATTTCTTTCCTAATTCACTAGGTAGTTGTAACTTGATCCTTGAAATTCTATCTTATCTTGAAATTACTAGGTAACCCGGTCTAGAGTCTTTGCTCATTCTACCTCAGGCTGCCTGAGGATGACATCAAAAAGGGCTTTTTACAGCATCCCTGTGAGGGAGATGGGCAATTCAAAAATGTGATAAAATAATCCAGAGCTCTTTGGAGGACGGTGAAAGGTGTGATATAAATATCGAGAACTGGAAGTTCAGAGTTGTGCTGAAGCATGTTCATTCCCAGCTCTTGCACTCCAGATGTTAACTTTGCAATAAAAAAAGTTAGGGATGGGGGGGGGCAAGCTGAAGCAGGATGGGGCAATAATTACACTGCACAAGAGGTTCCTGATGAGAGCTGCAGTGATGTAACAATTGCATCCTGCTTTCATAAGCTGCCCAGTTACAGTATGTTCCAGCTCCTTTAACTTATGGGAAAGCTGTGGAAGTTTTGCAAAGTGTAAAAGAAAAAAGAATAGACCTCTATTTTCCTTTTGTCAACGTTCTATGACTAAGGTCCCTAAATAACTTCCAACGGTATACTGGATAAATGAAAATGGGGACCAGGATTAAATTTCAATGTTGGATCATCCAGTTAGAATGCATCCACTATTCTTCTGCTAATTCTGGAGTAGTAATGTTAACTTTAATGTTAGCCACCCACAATTCACACACACCTACAAGCACCCTCCTTTCTTGGCTTCTCTGTGCTTGTGGGCCCTTCATTCACATGCACCCTATATCATACTTGATAAGCTTCCCTGCACTTGCATATATATCCACCAGCACCTTCCTTTCTGGGCCTTTCTGCACTCCCATGCATCCTGTACTTTCTTTCCCCAGTCGCCTTGCACTCCCACACATGCACAGATCCACCTGCAACCCTCCTTGCTGCCCTTCCTGTGCTCACAAGCAACATGTACCTTCTTTCCCAGCATGCACCACAGCACCCCCTCCACCAATTTGAGCATTGCCTCCCTCCATTCTCCCCCAGAGCAGAGCTATCTGCACACCATGCCAAGCCCAATTCAAGGGCAGAATACAGATACAATTTAAAACAAAGCGGGTGTGTACCGGAGAGAAAGGGACTTACGCCACTTAAGGGCATATATTACATATTTATAATATACATATACATATGGAGATATATATATATATATATATATATATATATATATATATATATATATATATATATATATATATATATATATATATATATATATATATATATATATATATATATATATATATATATATATATATATATATATATATATATATATATATATATATATATATATATATATATATATATATATATATATATATATATATATTAGAAAATAAATAAACCCATGTTTTCCTGTTTAGGTAAATATCTCTGAAATGATGACCCAAAAGGTCATAGGTTGTTTAGTAGTCAATTGGAGATTTTCAAATGCATCAGTTTTTTCTAGATACTGGAGCCTTTTTCTGAGTGACCTTGGCTGAGATGGTAGAAAATAAGAGGAGACAACTGGGCACTTGTCCAATACAGCCCTTGTTCTGGCAATAGCTGAATTGATGCACACCATTTTTTGAGAAGAGGAAAAAAACCATGGTTTCTCCTTTTAGTTCAGTTGTTCTAGCCTTCATAAATTATTATACAAGTTTTGGCACTTTCCGTACATTTACAAGTCAAATATTGGAAGGTAAAACTGATGAATTATCTTCTTTTTGCACCCGTGCTTTTTGACCCAACATCACTTTGAAAAAACCTCCAGAGAGACAAGGCATTCTCTTGAGAAAGTCGAATAAGGGATATTTCTGTGTTTATCATGATTGATTGCCTCTATTGAGAGCTAGTTTGGTCTAGTGGTTAAGGCACCAGGCTAGAAAGTGGGAGGCCATGAGTTGGGCCGGTCATTCTCTCTCAGCCCAACCCACCTCACAGGGTTGTTGTTTTGGGGAAAATAGGAGGAGGAAGGTGTGTTGGATATGTTTGCTGCCTTGAACTATTTGCAGGATACAAATAAATAAACAAATAGAAGCCATCCCAACTTGATCTGTAAGAAAAGAAAGCCTCTCAACTCGGTTGTTAGTGAACGTGCACTTTACTAAAGCAGAGTAGCAGAGCAGGATCTGACATTTTGCACCCAAAGCATCTAGTGAACCTTTCCTTTCTCCCAACCTTTCCCTTGGTTATCTCAAAGTATCCCAACTACATTCAAACACATTGTTTTGGTAACAGATCCTGGCTTGGAGGGCTAGATGGAGGCACATTCCATTCCATGACCTTGGAACACCCAGTGGCTCTCACAGGACGGAGGAATTGTGGTTTTGATTCCCCTTATTCCAACCCAACTTCACCTCTCCGCAACTCCCTCCCCCTATGATTTATGGCAGACTGGCATCTGCATGGCTGATGCGGCAGGATGGCAGCCCTGACACCATTTGTCTGTCCTCCTGGAAGTCCGCTCTGGGACTGGGCAACAAAATATTAGCTACCAGTTCGGTAGAACTGGTGCGAACTGGCTGAATTCCTCCTACCACTGTATGTAACTGTTCTAGAGGGCAGCATTTCCTAGACTGGCTAAATTTCAACTTGCAGGATTTCCATCTGTTTGAAAGGATTCCAAAGCAGCTTCCGATGTAACAAACAGCCAGCAATTTCTGCTATGGGGCTTCTAATCTTTTTTTTTTTTTTTAATTACACAAGAGGACTGAAGATGAAGAGGGAAAAGGAAAACTCAAGGGTCAATCGTTGGTGTTTCATAATTTCTTTTTTAAATTAATGTTTAAGCTAAATTAAGAGTATAAAAACACAAGCAATCCCCGATGTATGGCCATCGTTGGACCAGAATTTCCCCTGCTAAGTGAGTTGTGCCCAATTTTATGGACTTTTTTTTTTTGCCGTGGTCGTTAAGGGAATCATTGCAGTTGTTAAGTAAATCCAGCTTCCTCTTTGTTTGTTGGAAGTTGGCCGGAAGCGCGAAGGGCAGTTTTAAGTCACTTTTTTTGGGTGCCATTGTAACTTTGAACGGTTGCTAAACAAATAGTTGCCAGTGGAGGACTACCTGTGCAGATGCATATTGCTGCATTAAAATGTAATATGCCTTTAAAAATAATGATAGTAAAAAAGGAGAGTAACTGTCTGAGGCTTAGGTGACTGAAGTATATCTTCAGAACAGACACTGGGGTACCACAGATAGCAGGCATAACAAGGGAAATGACCATTTCTTGCTTTTAATTCTAAAGGCTGAAACAATACATGTTAAAGGAGCCTATTAGAAGTCTCTATAGTTACAGTTCCTGCATCAGCATCATTAAAAAAAAAAAAAAACTCGACCAGGCTCTGAGAGAGAGAGAGGAAGAACTCTGGTGAAAACAGGAGGAAATTTATTTTTATTAATTTATTTATTAATTTAATTTCTATGCCGCCCTATTCCGGAGAACTCAGGGCGGCTCACAGCATAATAGAAATTACATTATATACGTATAAAAACCCCTTAAGTTAAAAAAAACAAAAAAAAACAAAAAAACCAATCATTCCACGAACATACACTGGCTAGGGGCAAGATGTTAGCTACCCCAGGCCTGCCGGCAAAAGTGTGTTTTAAGCAATTTACGAAAGGCGGAGAGGGTGGGGGCGACACGGATCTCCGGAGGAAGTTGGTTCCAGAGGGCCGGGGCCGCAACAGAGAAGGCTCTTCCCCTAGGCCCCGCCAGGCGACACTGTCTGGCTGACGGGACCTGGAGAAGGCCCACTCTGTGGGCCCTAACCGGCCGCTGGGATTCATGAGGCAGCAGACGGTCCCGTAAATAACCTGGTCCGATGCCATGTAGGGCTTTATAGGTCATAACCAACACTTTGAATTGGGTTCAGAGACCAATTGGCAGCCAATGCAGCTCGCATTGAAATGCGCTTACAGAATGCTATGTCCAGCTGTCCCATGGTGTGTTTAGATACTAACTTTAGCCATGTATCCTTGTCTTAGACTGTGAGTGAAGGTTCTTAATAGCTTTGCTGTTGTGTCCGGCTTTGCTTAATATTCCTATATACTGTGGCATCACTAGCTTCCTTTTTCCTGTGGTAGTGTGCTGGTTTCACTTGACGGCTATTTCTACAGTTAAAGTTAAATGTAGCACAACAGTTGCATGATAAGCAATAAACTCTGTCCATGGAACAGAGACGTTGCTTAACATCATAAGGGGTGCCCTATTCCCTTTGCAGTCAATGTTATTACAGGAAAAATGCTCAAGCATCACTGAAGCATTTGGATGGGAACCGAGACTCCAGCCGGTTCCCTTCCCTCTCTCTCTCACACACATACACGCACACACACACACACACACACACACACACACTTTTTCATTTCTATCTGCTCCAGCACACTTTATTGCTTATGCTTGCCTGGTTGTCTAATCAGCAAACCAGGAGGCAATTGTTAATTAATCTGATTACAACCAAGCCAGAAGGACAGTATTTGCTCTTTATTTCATGTGCACAATAGCAGCCCTCTCATCATGCTCCACTGTTCACATCTCAGCCCTTCAGCAGGAAGCAAGTGACAGCAAAGCGTATAAAAATAAATGTTAAGTTCCATTGTGAATGGGTAATCTGTATTCACTGGGGCTCTGGGCTCACTTCCATTTATCTGAGTTAGAGAAGAATAATTTTTATTGCTTTTTTTTTTTTAAGAAAAGGCAACTGCTGCCCAAACCATTCATGTCTTTCATATTTATTTGGTAGCTTGCAGTGTAGAGATTTATACCTTTTTTTTTAGTCTTGTTATTTTTGTTTTTGCTTGGAAGAATGTAAAATGTAAAATGTTGAAGGGCACAAGAGATATTGTTAACTTTTAAAGACAAGACTGGAATGTTTGAACAAAAGGTTTTCTGCAGATTTCAGTGCTGAAGCTCTCCTAAGACTGATTTCAAAATGACCAGTGTTTATTGGTGGGGACATCATAGGGACATTTCAGCAAACTGAGAGTAAACCCCACTCCTTACTAGCACTGGATCTACATCTACAAGAAAACAACCAAGTTCAGAGAGCACCAAGGGAACATTCTACCTGTGTCTCAGATGGAAGATTAGATTGAATCTTTCACTGGCCAGACATTTGTGTTAACTGAGGGAGTGGCACATATAGGTACCCCCAAATTAGCATTAGCAAAGTCAAATAATTCTGCTCCAGTGCAATATGTCACGACACAATACAGGACGGTTGTGTTTCATTTCTAACTGTTGATGAAGGATATGAAGGCTTTATGGAATGTTCTACTGAAACTGGGGAGTTTAGCTGGTAGAAAAATAAAAGGAAAATAGAGTTCTCTCAAAGTTCTTTTTTAAAAAAAACCACCCCCAAGCAAAATATTCCCACCCACTCCCTACCAGTGATACTATATCACTACTTTGCCATCTATATCCCCTTGTTTCTGGCTTGTAAAAAGGAGCTCATTCAGGAACTTTTCTTCGCCAGGATGGGGCTGCAAAAGCCATTAGCTAGTTTTCGGCATGTAGAATTTATAATTCTTTACAAGGTGAAACAAAAAACCTTGAGGGGACAATGTTAGATTCATAACAACCGATTTTGACCTTCAAGGCCAGTTTTATGGCCATTTCCTGTCATTACATGTACCTCCTAATGTTCCTAAATTGTCACACTCAACATCTCTTAATGGTAACTAAGTTGGCTGAGGCTGCTGTGAATTGTAGTTGAGTAACAGGGTAAGCCTTATTCCCCCCCTGCCCCCTGAACTGGTTCTTCTCCAATATGGAAATCAATCCTTCCATTTAGAACTTTAGACCTTGGAACTAGTGGTTTTGTAAGAGCTTCTTCAGAAGCTTTATTTTGTTGCTTTTATTTTTAAGCACACTTCTAATGTTTTTCTTCTCTTTCTCCCCTTCCTCCATCCTAAATGTCACAACCACTTCTGTACTCTGTGATGTAGAACAAATCAAAAACAATGATCAGAATGACAGGA
Organism: Bothrops alternatus; assembly: GCA_034064705.1. NCBI lineage: Eukaryota > Metazoa > Chordata > Lepidosauria > Squamata > Viperidae > Bothrops > Bothrops alternatus. The sequence continues at coordinate 9,632,826 of JARGCV010000087.1, forward strand.
GTAAAAGGGAGTCTGGTTATGCTCTCCAATGCTCACAGCGGAATAGCACTTGGGTTTAGAAAATAACTCAGTGAAATGAGAATCTGAAATCCATATTTTTCCCTGCGCTAGTCTGTGAAAGCAAAAGTTGGACATTTGAAGAAACAATAGAAAGTGTGTTGATGCTTTTGGACCTTGGTGCTGGAGAACATTCCTGAGAATACCATGGCTAAGAAAGCACATCATTGAACAAATCACTCCATAGCTATCAGACGTCAGAGGCCTCATATATCAGACATACTTTAAAAAGACCTACCTCTCTTGAAAAATCTATTATGCTGGGAATGGTGAAAGAAAAGAGAGCAACCAAAAATAAAATGTATGGACTCAACTACAGTGGGGATAGGTGCACCATTCAAACCCCTGAAAGATCACTTGGGGACGGATCCTCCTGGAGAGAAAAATCTATCCATGTGCTAAGAATTGGCACTGACTTGATGGTACCTAAGCAAGAAAGCAAGCTGTAATTTGTAGATTTATCTGGAACACTGTTCCAGATAACCACTTGGCTAAAACATATTAATAATGTTGGGGAGGCCATTTGTAACTCCCTTGTCTCACACTTTGTTAGACTACGTGGGGAATTCTTGGGTTTTGATACTCAGCAAAATCCTAGCTGCACCATTCAGGAAATGACAGCATGACTCTGCAAAGATTGATTGTAGGCAGATCCTTCTTGGACAGCTACTCCTCAGGTACCTACCTGTAGAGAATAAGGGAGGTAACCTTGACAGAAATATGTAGGAACTGTTACCTAGTCAAGGGGGATGGAGCATTTTTTAAAACCTGGGAAACAAAATAATATTCAGAAGTGGTTTAGGCAAATGCCTCTCTTGACTTCCTTCCCTCCCGGATTCCTGGAGGAGAGGTACAGCACAGGCAGACTTGAAAATTCTGTCATCAAAGCCTACCTCCATAAAGTGTAATTCTACTCTAACTGTGGAGTTGATTTTCTGCTCTAGTCTATTGAGTGTAGTTAATGTCGCCTCTATCTTTACAGGCAAGATTGTCAACATAAGCTATATTTAGGTACTGATTGTAAAAAGTAAATGCAAAAGCTGTTTCCACACTTGTAAAGGGAAAGAAGGTTGCCAAAGGCAACACAAGAGATCCATGAGCAAATTACATTAGAAGTCTCAAAGTTGTTTATTTGTGTTACATCAGAATCCCCACTACCTTTCATTGGATTAGAACTGCACTATTGAAGGTGGTTTTTTAAACACACAAGGCGGCGTGTGCTGCTTTCTTGCTCAGTTTGAAAACTCTGCTCTTTATCCCTTACTATTATCAGTTGCACCTTCTGGAGTAAGGGATAAGGAGGCTAGAAATACTCCCCAAACCTTTAAAAAGTCTCTGACTGTATTAACATGTGTTTTTGAAGTGTGATAATCTGAAAAAGAAAAGGGATTACAGTACCCGCTAGAAAAAGAAATATACAGCAATGAAATGTATGAAACCATATAAGAAACCACTATACTATCTTCTTTCTGGCTGGTAGTTGAAAGTAACTACTCCCTTGTAAAGTCAACTGATACTCTTATCAGTACAGCCACTTGGATAGAATGACCCTATCGAAAAATAGTTCAGAACTGAAAGATCAAGATACGGTATTTTGTCGTTTAAACCCTTAGCTGGTATCCGTGGGAGAGTTTACATAATAACTTGTATTATATTTGCAACTTTCTTTTGGGGAGCTTCGTCCTTATTTTTTTCCAGCTGATTAATTCTGCTGAAAGGTGAGAATTTCCAATAGTCTCTGCTCTAACACTCTCGCTTTAGAGACGGTATTGATGGACTCCTCAAAAGACTTTGGATCTCAAACGCTTGGCAAATCGATCCTATTAAAAAAAATGAAAACAGTGCAGCCAGTTCCCAGCCTACTAATTTCACTTTCCCACTCCAGCCATGGGCAAAGTGGGGAATGGGTGTGTGTGTGTGTGTGTGTGGGGGGCCTTCCCAGATCTCCAATTCTGCAAACTATAAAAGGCTTTGGGGGGCTCACAGAAAAAAAAAGCCACAAAAGGGAGGCGGAAGAGGGGGTACTTGAGTGGCGATGGGGAGCAATTCAGATGCCAGGAGGCTCGGGGGGTCTAAGGAGAGCACCCAATGGACGGGGCAGGAAAGATCGAGCCAAACAACTTCCCACGCTCGGCGGGACTGAGCGCTTCCTTCCTGCAACTCACAAAGGGTGACAAGCGATGGGAGGAAGGGGGCAAAGACAGATTGGAGCTGAGGGAGGAGGAAGTAGAAGGTGACCGCGCCTAGGCCGGGCTTCTCTCCTGCGCCAGGGCCTCCCCGAGCCGAGACGAATTGAGGCGGGAACCGGTCGCTGCAGGAGGCGACATGAACTCGTGGCTTGTTGGGGCCAAGCAGGGCCGTCCGCGTCCCGACTCCCTGCTGTTGGTCTTGTGGGCGCTGCTGCTTCTGACCGGCTATTCGGCGGAAGAGAAGAAACGGGGTAAGCGTTCACATTGAATCCAACACTTCGGCTCAGTTTAGCGTTTAATTCGGAGCAGCGCTCCGGCTCCAAGATCTTGGCTTTTGAAGCAGCCGAGGCCGGATTCGGCGTAGGGTTGGGTAAATTACAGGCGGAGCCAGGGGTAAATTTTGACGAAACATTTGCTGTCTCTCTCTCTCTCTCTCTCTCTCTCTCTCTCTCTCTCTCTCTCTCTCTCTCTCTCTCTCTCTCTCTCTCTCCTAATTAATAGAAATATTACTCGTTATGGTTACGGCTTTTTTCAACTTGATGTAAAAAGGCTGAGGCAAGTTATCCCGAGGTGGCAAAATATTTTTTTTCCTGACAGTTGGAACAACTCATAAGTGGAACGACTTGCCTCCAGAAGCTGTGAATGCTCTAACACTGGAGGTTTTTAAGAAGAGATTGGACAAGCATTTATCTAAATGGTATAGGGTTTCCTGCCTGAGCAGGGGTTGGACTAGAAGACCTCTAAGATCCCTTCCAACTCTGTTATTCTGTTATTAAGCAGGGCTGCATCAAGTCCCTAGAACAACATGATAAAGCAACCCAGATGTTGACTTCCAGATGTGAAGTCAAGGCCAGTCACCTGCTTACTCTTCTGCTGTCTGACTGAATAGTGCTGAGAGAGTATCTCTGGTCATGTGTAAAATACACATGGATAAATGGCTCAAGAATGCATCGGGTGTCTCTTGTTTTGGAGGGGAAACCTATCTGAGTAGTATATAACAATGATTTCTACTTTTTCATTACATTTTCCCCGACATATTCTATTTTCCCCTAACTTTCAAGCATCCTTCTGTTCAGTGAGTAAAAGTACCCTTAAAAAAATACAACAGTGCCTCCCTTTTCACAAGATGGGCCCTAATCTCGATAGAAAGAAACCCCAAATATAGCAGTGGCAAACTATGTGGAGAGAGAGATGTTTGTGAACCATTGAGCTTGCCCAACATCTCCAAAATGAGGATGTTGTCTTGCATGCTAAAAAGTGGGTGGAGGCCACCTACCTAGTACTTCATGCCAAATTGCAAAATTTTCTTCTAGATATGTTATGCAAAACTTCCCCAGTCTGCAAGATTTATATGGGGAGCTTCCAACAGACCCAGCCAGTTTATCTAGTAGTGAAGGATGCCAAAATTCCCACCCTCCCTTGTTTCTTTAGGTGATTCTAATGATTCCTATTGTGCACACCTTTTAAGCTGAAACTATTTCCAAATCTTGGTGATTTCTGGATGTGTAAACTTCAAGTCCCAGAATTCTCAGCAACAAATATGCTGGCTAGGGAATTTTGGGAGTTGGTCCACATATCTGGAAGTAATCCAGTCTGGGAAACACTGGTGTAGATCATCTTTCTTCCAAATGTGTTGCACTACAGTTGAGCATGGATAGCCAGATAACCTTTTGGCATGCTGATTGCTGATTTTAGATTTAAGGATCCTAATCCAGTGCATTGTATTGTTATTGACTGTCGTTAACATGATATGATTTATTCTCACAACAGCCTTATGAAATAACTTAGACTGCGATAAAGCAACTGGCCCATGAGGGATTGAATCTAGGTCTCCTCATCTGACAATCCTAATCTGAGAATCCCTTGTGTGTCAGTATCCCCTGCTAATTACATATTGGGTGCATTTCTCTTACTGCTTTATTAAATTAAATCCTGCATTTCATTGAGCCCAAAGCAATGTACAGAACACTAAAAATTCTAACAATTTAAAATATTTTATTCGAATGCGTTTTAAAATATATGCCTGCTTTTTCTCTTCTTTGCTACTCTTTCCAAGTTCACCCTGTTTTTTCAGGTTTACCCTTTTTTTAGGGTACAGTCAGTTAATTACTGCGCCTAGAAGTCTCTTATCAGAAGTCTCTTTTTTGGGATCCTAAGGTTCTGTGGAAAAGTTTGAAAAATGTGGTCTAGGTTACTAAACAGAATATCTTCCCATCTTAATTTACCCCCCCCCTTTTGCAGAAGACACCAGAGATGTAATTTTTGATGTTTGTGCTACTTGCCATGCAAATGCCACATGTGTACAAAAAGATGGCAAAGATATCTGTGAGTGCAACTATGGATTTATTGGAAATGGGAGAACAATCTGTCATGGTAGGTGAATATTTGCAAACTGCATCCAACTTAGAGAGTTCTACAGCAATGTGCTTTTAAATACATTGAAAATGAAAGTCAGATCATGGAGACACAGACCACTGCCTTGCAGCTAGGGACCACAATAACATAAGCCAAGGACTACCTGTACCCATTTTGTTATGTAGATTCCCAGCAAATAGTAAGAATGAGATCAACCTGATCCATTGCTGTTTAAATATTAGAATCGATCCTTGTAAATCTCTTCACCCATTTCCCCTTAACTCCCTCTCTCATACGTTCCTAAGGCAAAAACAAGGGCTGTTTTTTTTTTCTTTGTCCAGGCACTGGGGATTGTGAATGTAAATTGTTTTCCATCTTTGATCTGAAAAGTTTTTCTAGCCTGGGCTATTATATTGGGGAAAATGGGTCCTTTTTCAGAGCATCTGCTCTACACTCAACAGTAGGTAGTCCTCGACTTACAACAGTTCATTCAGTGACCTTCAAAGTTACAAAAGCAGTGAAAAACATTACTTAACAACCGTTGCAGCACCCCCCCATGGTCACATGATCAAAATTCAGATGCTTGGCTACTGGTTCGTATTTATGACGGTCGCAGTGTCCCGGGATCATGTTATTATTATTATTATTATTAATTTAATTTCTATGCCGCCCTATTCCGGAGAACTCAGGGCGGCTCACAGCATAATAGAAATTACATACATATAAAAAACCCTTAAGTTAAAAAAAACAAAAAACAAAAAACCAATCATTCCACGAACATACACTGGCTAGGGTCAAGATGTTAGCTGCCCCAGGCCTGCCGGCAAAAGTGTGTTTTAAGCAATTTACGAAAGGCGGAGAGGGTGGGAGCGACATGGATCTCCGGGGGAAGTTGTGATCAGCTTTTGAGATCTGACAAGCAAAGTCACCGTGAAAGCCAGATTCACTTAACAAACGTGTTACTAACTTAACAGTTTCAATGGTTCACTTAACAACAGTGGCAAGGAAAGTCATAAAATGGGGCAAAACTCACTTAACAAATGTCTCACTTAGCAACAGAAATTTTGGGCTCAATTGTGGCTGTAAGTCGAGGATTACCTATATAGATCTTTGGCAGCCTCTATTCCCTGGGGAGGCTAGGAGGTAATGATGTGATTAGAGCAGCGGTTCTCAACCTATGGGTCGCGACTCCATTTGGGGTCGAACGACCGTTTCGCAGGGGTCGCCGGACACCGTGGTCCGCCATTTTGTTCTTTTTGTTTTTTTATTGTGCGCGCGCTGCGCATGCGCGGTTTGGGCCGTCATGCGCGCGCCATGCATGCGCGGATTGGCCCGCCGCGGTCCGCCATTTTGTTTTTGTTTTTTTCGTCGCGCGCACGCCGCGCATACGCAGATTGGCCCGTGGCGGTCCACCATTTTTTTCCGTCGCGCGTGCGCCGTGCACGCGCGGGTTGGCCCGTCACGCGCACACGTGCGCCTGCGCGTGTCGGGGTCACGCTGCGCATGGGCGGCGCAAGTGGGGTCTCAACCTGAAAAAGGTTGAGAACCACTGGATTAGTGGGATGATTATATATCTGGCAAGTTCAGTGTCTGCCTGCCTCCTAAAACGGTTTTGCAAATCCTTCCTAAGAAGCATCTCAGTATGCTTCTTTTAAAACTCCTAATAAAACTCCTCTCTTTCATTCATCAAAGCAGGCACATTTATAGGTTTGCCTTTCTGCTTCAGGAGCTGCTCCCACAGATCTCTGCAGGCCTGCCCATGCACATTTTTGGATTTCCTCCCCTCCCCCCCCAGATCAGAGGCTATGCATGGCTGTGCAAGCAGAGACAGCTAGGAACAGCTTCTCAAGCTGCCACGTGAACTTGTGAAGAAAGTGGCTACTTTAACTATTTGAAGAGAGGTGCTTTGCTTGTACTTTTTTGTGTCATGTCGTGAAGCCATTTTGAAGATTTCTAAAATAATAATAATTTACTAAAGATGTATGCTCCCAATTTTAATTGGGCAGTTCACAACAATAAAAAAATTACATTGAAATCAGTAAAACGTAAAAGATAAAGGTAGAAGACAAACAATGCCAAGTGAAACAGATGGATGGAACGAAGGGAAGGGTCTCACTCACCCTAGCTTGATATATGTATATGTGACATGTATATCTGTCCTTTGTGTCTTGATCAATGCATAGTTGACCTCATGGCAGCGTGACACCACACCATTAATGTTGTTAGTTTCTGGGCAAGATCTGTTTAACTTGTACATATGTTAATTTTGTATTTTATATTTTAAATTTTATATTGTATAGTAATCCTTATTTTAATTGTGATGCTTCTGACATGAATACAGGTAGTCCTCGACTTACAGCCACAATTGAGCCCTTGTCACCTCGAGATTCGACTACTGTAGTGCTCTCTACATGGGGCAACCTTTGAAGAATGTCCGGAGACTGCAGGTGGTTCAGAATGCAGCCGTGCGAGCTGTCTTGGGTCTCCCAAGACATGCTCATATTACTCCAGCTCTCTGTGAGCTGCACTGACTGCCAATTGGTCTCCGAACACAATTCAAAGTGTTGGTTATGACCTATAAAGCCCTTTATGGCAATGGACCAGGATACTTGCGGGACCGTCTTCTGCCCCATGAATCCCAGCGACTGGTTAGGGCACATAGGGTTGGCCTCCTACGGGTCCCGTCTGTTAGACAGTGCCGTTTGGCGGGACCTAGGGTTAGGGCTTTCTCTGTTGCTGCCCCAGCCCTCTGGAACCAACTTCCCTCAGAGGTTCGTACTGCTCCCTCCCTCCTAGCTTTCCGAAAACTTTTAAAAACACATCTATGCAGACAGGCTTGGGGCGTGTGAGCGGCGCTCTGCCCCTGGGCCTTTGATTGGGATTGTATGTTGTATGAGTGGGTATAGTTTTTATAGTTTTATACTGTATTACTATTTTAAATGATTTATATATTTTTGTACTTGTATTTCTGCTGTAAGCCGCCCTGAGTCTGGGGAGAAGGGCGGCATATAAGTCAGAAAAATAAATAAATAAATAATAAATAAAATAAATATTTCTGTTGTTAAGTGAGAAATTTGTTAAGTGAGTTTTGCCCTATTTTTCTTGCCACAGTTGTTAAATGAATCACTGCGGTTGATAAGTTAGGAACCCGGTTGTTAAGTGAATCCGGCTTCCACATTGACTTTGCTTATTAGAAGGTTGCAAAAGGAGATCACATGACCCTTGGGACACAGCAACAGTCATAAGTATGAACCAGTTGCCAAGCATCTGAATTTTGATCACATGACCATGGGGATGCTGCCAAGGTCGTCAGTGCGAAAAACGGTTATAAGTCACATTTTAGTGCCGTTGTAACTTTGAATAATCATTAAATGAACTGTTGTAAGTCAAGGACCTCCTGTAAATGGCCAAGCAAACTCAAGATTGGAACTTTGGTAGGGCTTTGGTGATGGTGGGGGACATTTGTTCTTTTATTTACAGGCCTTGTCGAGGACCACATTGCTGGTGTTTTCTCAGTTTCTCACATGTCCAGCACTAAAATGTTTTTTGCTGAACAAATTGCACGGTAATCATTTCTGGCATGCAGTTTTCCGTTATTTATTTCACTATGTCATCACTTCCTAAAATTGCTGCTTCTTCTTAGAAAGATAGACAAGTTAATACAATATGGATCTAAAAATAGAGTGTAAGTCAGACTTTTGATGTGACAAAATTTCTGAACCATTTTTTCATGCGTTGTGGTCAGGATTTTAAAGAGTCTCAAAGAGTCTCTAAGTTCAATGAACGGAGCTTATTGCTATTGCCGATGCTATCCTCATACACACATAGAAACATTTATTCTCACCAGCCTGAGACATAAGTTAGATTGAGAGATGATGAGTTGTCTAGTGTCACTTAGCATATTAATCAAGAACGGACTAGAATAGATGCCTCTTATCTGAACTGCAAGAGCCCAGTGACCACTAGATGGCAGCAAAGAGATACAGAAAACTTTATTCCCTTGCTGCCATTTATGGTCAACAAGATCTTTGTAACCAAGTTGTGATATTCTTCCTGTCAAACATAACTGCCTTCTGCTTTGATGTATTTATTTTACTTGTATCATGCAAGCAATCTAATACTCAAGGGACCAATGTCCAAGGAGGAGAAGATTCCTACACTTTTATTCACATGGACAAACGGTCTATGGTTTGTATCAGAACAGATCTTCTGCTATCTTATCTTTTTTGATGCTCCCTGTGTAGCTGTGTTTGAAACAAACAATTTTTTCCTTTTTAAGAACCAGTCATCTATCTTATCCTTGGGTCGTCAAACATTTCCATACGTTTGCCTCACCTAACAATTTTTCTCTTGGTCATATTTGTTAAGCATCTTACACAATTTCCCCCCAAACTCATATTTGGTTCTTCCATTATCAACATTCACCAATCTGTAGATACTTCCCTATGACAGCTCAGATGATGCTAGTTTATAATTTCTAACATACATATTATCCCTTTCATTCATAATTAAGCCTATACTTTCACTTCCCTGAATATGTTTATCAATTCCACTTCCAAAAATCAGACTCTTTATTCAGATCTATTGTATACTCTCCTTTTCAGTTAGTTTTGCACTCTCACAATATACATAGTTTTATTTCACTTGTTAATTCATGCTAATTGTAACAAAATAATATTGCTTACTTGCTCCAAGTTAGATGTATATGTATTATACTGACACATATACATGGGATATTTTCATCCATTATTAGAGTGGTAGAACAATATTATTGGTCCTATTATATAATACGTTGTACTCTTTATTAATTTGATTAACCTCTATTATGTATTCTAAATATATTGTCAGATAAAAATGAATGTCTTTCTGGCATTTGTGGAGAGCACGCTGTATGTCATAATACACACGGAAGCTATTACTGTGTTTGCCATGTAGGCTTCCAGGCCTCCAATAAACATGGAACATTTATTCCCAATGATGGCACAACATGTATAGGTAAGTACCGCAACAATAAATCATTCATATGTTTTTCTGTTTTCATTTAATTTAAAGAGCATTTGGTACAATTAGTTTTAGTTTTCAGTTATGGATTGTTTTCACTGTGTATATTTTAAACTTTGTGAGCAAAATACATTTGTGTCTGATTCTCTTAAAGTCTCATATAATTAATAGATTAAAAAGTGAACGTAGTGCAAGTTAAATTTACATCTGCAATATTTAGCAGAAACAGTAAAATATACTTGTATAGTATTGGCACTGCATGGATCATCCTTATGGAACACTACTTAGCTCTGCTAAAATTAATATATTACTTATTTATTCTTTGGATGTATCAGAATAAACCACACTAAGTGTGTTCATTTCTTTTTCCCTTATTAGTTCATCTTTCTGTTCTTAAGGTTTGCATTCCTCATCTGTCAATAACACATTTCTTACATTTACTGATTATCAGTTATCTAAACATATCAAGTTAGAATATATTGGTTTAAAACTGCAGAAGGTGCTCAATGTCTTAAAACTCCATTTAATTTCATTTTTAATTTATTTTTTCTTATATTACCAAGGAAAGCAGTATTTTTCTCACAATAAGTCTGAGTCTGCTACAGATCTGAACCCTGTAGGGGAAAGAACTATTCACATGGGAAGGGAATGCCATTTCCTTTAGAGTTGCTTTTCTTCTTAAGCAAGTGAAATTCTTCAAATGTTGTTCACTTGGTGACGTTCCAAGGATTTGATTCTGAGGAAAATGAGACTTGGAGTTTTATATTTTCTCTCAGAGAACGCCAGTTGATAGATCTCGGGAAATCAAAGGAATTGGGGAGAGGCATCTCAAATTTTATTTTTCCTTTCACTTTACTGCAGTTGTGGATTGTGGACCTCCACCTTATATTCCAAATGCTCTGTCAGCTCCTGTGGATAAAACCACTTATGGAAACCAAGTCCTTTATACCTGTCAGCCTAATTATGTCCTTGAAAGTGGGAACTCAACTGCGGTTTGCAATGCCAAAGGAAAATGGGAAGGTGCAAATGTGGTGTGTAAAGGTAAAGAGAGCATTTGAAAAATCCATTGATAAATCTAATTGTTCCCATGAGAGTAGTCACTTGTCAGTCCATTTGAAAAAAAAATGGTTCCTTTAAACCTCACAGAAATCAAAGCCAAATTTATATAATTCCAAGATTTTCTGTATTGTACCTGCCCAGGAAAACCATACAATGCTTCCCAGGTCCCCTAGATTTTTTTAAAATTTACCTATTATTATTGGGTTTTTATTCATTCTGTTTAATATATAGTTTAAAGCAGTGAACGTACCTCCTGCCTCTTATGTTATTCTTAATTTATAATAGAGCAGCGGTTCTCAACCTGTGGGTCGCGACCCCATTTGGGGTTGAACGACTGTTTTGCGGGGGTCGCCGGACACCGCAGTCCACCATTTTTTTTGCCCGTTTCCCCTTGGCCGTTGCGCACGCGCTGCGCATGCGCGGTTTGGGCTGTCGCGCCGCGCATGCGTGGTTCGGGCCGTCGCGTCGTGCATGTGCGGTTTGGGTCGTCGTACGCACCGCGCATATGCAGTTCAGGTCGTTGCGCTGCGCATGCATGGTTCAGGCCGTCGCGCACCGCGCATGCACGGTTCGGGGCGTCGCGCATGCGCAGTTTGGGTTGTCGCATGCGCCGCACATGCGCGGTTCGGACCGTCACACCACGCATGCACGGTTCGGGCCGTTGCATCGTGCATGCGCGGTTCGGGCCGTCATGCGTGCCGCGCATGCGCCACTTGGACCGTCACATCGCGCATGCGCGGTTCGGGTCGTCGCGCGTTGCGCATGCGCGGTTCGGGTTGTCGTGTCGCGCATGCGTGGTTTGGGTCATCGCGCGTGCCGCGCATGCGCGGTTTGGCCTGTCGCGCCGCGCGTGTGCGGTTCGGGCCATCGCACGCCGCGCATGCGCGGTTCGGGCTGTCACGTTGCGCATGCACGTTTTGGGTTGTCGTGCCATGCATGCGCGGTTCGGCCCATCGTGCCGCGCATGCACGGTTTGGGTCGTCGCACTGCGCACACGCGGCGCAGGTGGAGTCTCAGCCTGAAAAAGGTTGAGAACCACTGTAATAGAGGTAGAGATTATAAACAAAACCATGCATTCAGTACTAGAAACACAACTTTTTCCCGTTGTTTTAAAATAGGGATGTTCAACTTTTGTAACTTTAAGACTTGTGGACTTCAATTCCCAGAATTCCCTAGCCAGGGGGGCTGGCTGGGGAATTCTGGGAGTTGAAGTTCACAAATCTTAAAGTCGCCAAGGTTGGACAGCCCTATTTTAATCTTGGCTGATTGTTGTTGTTTGATTGCCTGCTGCTTAGGCTAGCCTAAGACTATAATGCGAAGGAGAGAGTTCCCCAAATTTTTTTTCCTAGAGAAGCAAAATGATTTGGCAGTTGACTTTTAGTTCAGTGCTGGCCATTAGACAGCATCTCTCTGTGATGTAATGATAATTGAGGCTTTTACCTTTCCTACAGGAGACAATCCTTCCCCATTAGCAGGGTTGAAACTGTGCTGTCTCTGCAGGTCAGAGATAGCATTTTATGATCATTCCTTTTCTTTCTTCTCCTGGCATCAGCCAGCTGAGGCAAACACCTCACTCTGCCTAAGGATAGTATCAGCTCTATTTATTTATCTTTATTTCTAAAAACAACTTTTACTATGTTATTTTAAAACTAATTTTAATGAATATATCGTGGTATACTCTTTGGCTCTGACATACTGATCCAGGCTTGCTTGTTTACATACTATTTTCATATTGTGCTTCAATTATATTCTCACAGTGGTTTTCATAAAGTAGAAAAAAAATAAATGTATATTAAAAAATCCCTAAACCTATAAAGCACAAAAGCTGTATAAAATAGTTAATAGGATTAAAACTGTGTCAAAAAAGCTTAAAAGAAAACAATGCCCTTTCCTGGGGTATTTAAAATATTAAATATTAAAATAGCTGTTTTGATTTTTTTAATATACTACAGATAAAAAAAGCAAATAAATATGCATAAAGCATACTTTCTCATACTGGTTATTATTGTTACATAAACTACGGCCTTTTTGGAATTTGTTTTTACTGATAGACCCAGGGTGTTGTCAACTCATAATCTCTACAAAATGATTTTATGTGCAGCTCAGTTAAAATTTAGATGCTGCTTTTGTTTTAATGAGTAATAGTTCACAACATTAACTTTTTAACAATAGTTAATGGTTTATTGTTCCAAGTATGCCTGATTGCATGAACTGAAAATGATTCTTTTCCAAACATAATTCTCAGAGTTCACTTAGCAAGATTTATTTGAATAAAAGGAATAGGGATATAAGCATTCCAGCAAGGGAACTAATTTTTCAATGTGGAACCAATTTCTTTCTGTGTATATCAGGACAAAGACTTGTTGAATCTCTTTCTCATAGCCTTATTGTGAACTGAAGGCATGGTGGCTCCCTTTCTTGATAACAGAGAAGTCTACAGCTAGCTGTTTACATAACAGTCAGTTGAATCTTTATCAGTCTGAGAACCAATTTTTACACAAGCTGTGGTTAATCACCACAGAAATGAATTTCCCCAATACCTAATTATAGCTATAATAGAAGAGAGAGGACTGATAAAATATAATAGGTATTTCATAACATGGTATCTGAATATGGCTAGTGCTAAGCTATTTTCAGAATATTTCATGCAGCTTTCTCAAACTCTTTATACCATTTATATTGAAGTAATATAACAGCATAACTGAGCTTTTGGAATCGAATCTCCTCTTTTGGAAACCTTCTGAGACCTGGCATCCTAGCCTAGCTTTTAGCCTTCAGTTACTTGGTAGTTCACACTGCCACCATTTCTACTCTATTGTGTGCCTATCCTGGCAACTTCTCCCTAAACCTGCTGGGTGTGACAGTTGGAGCTCTCAGTTTCTGTGCTGCCTGTTATGGTGACTAAAAGGTAAAAATGGGGGGGGGGAGAAACAAGATTAGAAGAGACACAGCTTCTAGATTATATAAGAACTCTGGTGGTGCAATAGTTAGAATGCAGTATTGCAGGCTGATTCTGCCTACAACCTGGAATTCGATCCTGACTGGCTCAAGGTTGACTCAGCCTTCCATCCTTCCGAGGTCAGTAAAATGAAGACCCAGATTGTTGGAGGCAATATAGTAACATTGTAAACTGCTCAGAGAGTGCTGTAAAGCACTATAGAGCAGTATATAAGTCTATTGCTATTGCTATATTTCAGGCCACAAGATATTAATGAAGAAAACAATAAATCATCTTGGTCACAGCCTGAGGAAGGAATAGAAAGGAACGCTGGGTTGACCTAAAATATCTTATTTCTATAAGAAATAATCAGAAGAGACAATAAGGGCTAAGAAGCAACAGACAAAGAGGTACATCCTAACACAATTTTCTGCCTAGATTTCTGCTTATTTCCCTGTACTTTAATCAAAATCTCAGAAAAACTGTGTTAGTTATGTCTTTTTCCTAGCCCTGATATTCAACTCCTCACTTTGTTCTCTGCTCTGATTCTGCCTCAAGATTTAAAATAATCAGTGAGATTCCTAGGTGAGGTTCTGTGGCGGACCTTTTGTCTCCGAAGTAGCAGATCAGTGAAGTGAACAGTGGCCAGCACTGATTTCTGATCAGTGAAAGTCTTTCCAAATGAAGGAGAGAAGGAGAGATCGCCCATCTGAGTTCCAAGCAGCTGCTCCTCAGGAAGATACTGAAGAATGGAGGTCTTGTGGTTTCTCATGAGTAGAGTAGTTACTGGGGTCCATGGGAGAAACACCACACTCACACTCACACTTGCAGTGCACAAGAGGGAGAAGAGGGAGGAGTTGAAAACTGACTCCTTGTGCACTGGCCATGTGCACTAGCTATGCTTCACTTGTGGATGTGGATTGAGAATGTCTGTAATCTGTTTAAGAAGATGGAAATTCTGTGCCTGAGCTAGCAGCTTGTGCAAACTGCAGATAGAACATGTAGCCCGTTTAAAAGAGATATAATAGGTCAATTCGCTTGATGTCATTTAGGAGTACTTGTGAAGTAGACAATCATGCTTAAACTTGACATGCACACATTATACAGAGAATATGCCAATAAAGGAACATATATCCATGTGTGGTAGACACTATCCTGCATTACTGAATCCACTTTACCTCACGGTTCCCGTGGATCACTGGCGTTTTTAAAAGGTCTCTGAAAATGCATCACACCCTGCTTACTGTCCCTTAAACATACTTGAAGTTGTACTGCAGTGCGTCTAGACCATCTGTCCTCCCCCCCCTACACGCACCCCATAGTGGCAAGTCCTTTAAAAATTTAGACAGCTCTGGGAGTACTGTATTGAATTGATTGAAGACACTCAACAACTCAGCCTCTCCCTCTCTGTTAAGCGTGCTGCTTATTCTCTCTATGTCTATACCCAGTCTTTTAAATTCTAGCTTCATTTCTCCTCCTCTTTCCCAATTAATTTTTTTTAAGATCTCCAGTTCCAATTTTTAAACATTTTCTTCCATGTGTTCTTTTAAGTTCTATTTTTAAGTTCTGGAATTCAAACAGGACTGTGATTCCTACTGACTATGCGATAGTCTCAGTCTGACATGTTGTCCTTCAAGATATCTCCTGCTGGCTGAAGAGGCCATGATGTTTTTGGCATGGAAAAGGGCTTTGCCTCAACACTGATCTGGTTATGTCACTGAGCCCAGAAGCTAGAAATAAAAGCAGCTTCTGAATATTATCTTTGTTAAAAAAGAATTTTTAAAAAAGAGGAAAAAATGTGGGGTTTTTTTGGTTGTGATAAATAGAACAATGGCCCAAAGTTGTATTCAGGATTATGGTAAATGATACATTCATCAGTTGAAAAGCAGCTATGATAGTCCTCGACTTAGGGCCACAACTGAGCCCAACATTTCAATTGTTAAATGAGTTTTGACCCATTTTGTGACCTTTCCCCCATACTTGTTAAGTGAATTATTGCAGTTGTTAAGTGAATCATGCGGTCATTAAGCAAACCTGACTTCTTCCATTGGCTGGGAAGATTACAAATGGTGATCACATGATCCCAGGACAGTGCAACTGTCATAAACACATATCAGTTATCAAGTGCCCAAATTTTGATTATGTGACCATGGGGATGCTGCAAATATTGCAAAGGTCAGAAGTGTGAAAACTGGTCATAAGTCATTTTTTTCACAATAACCAAATAACAGAGTTGGAAGCAGGAAACCCTATACCATTTCAGAAAAATGGTTGTCCAATCTCTTCTTTAAAACCTCCAGTGTCAGAGCACTCAAAACTTCTGGGACCAATTCATTCCACTCATTAATTGTTCTAACTGTCAGGAAATTTCTCCTTAATTCTAGGTTGGTTCTCTCCCTGATTAGTTTCCATCCCTGCCTTCAGGTGCTTTGGAGAATAGGTTGACTCCCTCTTCTTTGTGGGCAGCCCCTGAGATATTGGAAGACTGCTATCATGTCACCCCTGGTCCTTCTTTTCATTAAACTAGACATGCACAATTCCAGCAACCGTTCCTTATATGTTTTAGCCTCCAGTCCCCCTAATCAGCTTTGTTGCTCTTCTCTGTACTCTTCTCTTTGTTGCTTTTCAGCGCCATTGTACAGTCACTAAATAAATGGCCGTATGTCAAAGACTATGTGTACTAAATTTTCTTCAATGAAAACAATAGTTAAACAAAAGTTTGTATCCATTGGTAATTGTTTATCGGTGGCATGGGTAATGTTGGTGAAATACCTCCCTTCAGCTCTCTCATAACTCAGATTTTGTGAACAGGTTTGGGAAGCAAGAGATGGAAAACAGAAGTCCCGTTGCAGTGGCAATTATATAATATATGAGTTCCTGGAATAGGGCGGCATAGAAATCCAATTAATAAATAAAATAAATATAAATTAATAAATAAATCAATGTAACATGTAGTTTCTTATTAAACTATTGGATATGCATTCCATTTTCAATACTCATATTTTTGTTTTATCTCCTTTAGAAACAGAGTGTGGAAAACCACCGAGGCTGCCAAATGCAGACATTATCTGGGATAACAGCACAACTTTAGGGAGCACCGTATACTATAAATGCAAAGATGGATTTCAGTCTTTTGGAGAACATAATTTTTCACAATGTAAAATATCTCACAAATGGGAAAACATTACTTTTGAATGCAAAGGTAAATATATTATCTGTTACTTTTGTTCAAATACTCTTTATGGGTGAATAAAATCAAATATCAGCCCCAAGTCTAGGATCATACTTGATTCCTCTTCTGCAGCCTCTAGAGCCGCTTCTTACCATACGGTCCAAAATTGGTGACACAATCTTAAGAGAGTAATGCTGAAAACTGCAGCATATACCCTAACAAAGGTCAATATTTTGAATATATAAAAACACCTCCCCTCCTCAATAGGAAAAAAAAACAGAAAATTCATTTCCCACTACATAGTGAGGTGACCTTGCCCACGTCCTGTCCATTGTCATGGTACCAGGAGGCTGCTTTTACATCATAAATAAAATTTTCTTTCTGGGGGAAAAAGTCTCATGATTATTGTCAAGTTGTTCATGTCTGATAACTTGACCAGTAACTAGTTTAGAATCAGAATGGTTGCATGAAAAGTACATTTTCGGCAGATGACTCTCATCCCACCCATTCCAATGGCTGATTCATAGTTTCCATTTTATCTTTGGTTGTAGGCAGATGTTCCTTATCCAGACAACCATATTTTCCTGCCAACATTACATTAATTGTTTAACTGTTAAGCATTAACTGCTGCAACCATCTACCCACTGAATGTAAGTGTTTGCAACATGGAAGCCTTCACGTATACAAGTGTTCATACATTGTTTTCTCTGTCACTTCACATGAAACCCAATGTACCGTAGCTTCATGCTGCAAACATTTATGCCGAATGTACGTGTCTCTGTGGCCAGTGCCACTGAAATGATACTGGTTGCAGGGGAGTTTTATTTGGTGTTTTTGAAGGCTCCAGATAACAAATGTCTAAATGAGGCTAATATTAGGGTCACTAGATCAGGGCTGTAAAATTACAGACAATGGTGCGCCTTTCATAGATATTATTCATTTTACTTATTGTCTTATTTCCACTTTATCCTTAAAAGCCAATCCCCAAAGTAGGAAGCTTATTCTTGTCCAAAGCTGATTATAGTCCATTGACTGGGAATTAGAAGGGAGTTTTATAGTAGCGGTTTCTCCATCTTACCCTGCTTGCCACAGTTAGTGGGAATTCGAGACAAATTATAGAACATAGTCTAAATATTGGACTGTTAAAAAGAATCCATTTAAAATAAAGGAATAAACCCTCATGATGTAGCACAGTATTGCCAAGTGTATTTCTTAATAAAAATTCCTCCTCATCCCATTTAGAAATCACCTGTGGCCAGCCTCCTGTATTGTCTTCCTCAAACATGATATGGGATGGATCTACTCATCCAGGAAGCACCGTAAAATACAACTGCGTGAAAGGTTTCTATTCCACAGGGACAAAAAGTCATTCTGTTTGCACCAGAAATGGATCTTGGGAAATGTTGGATTTAAGCTGTAAAAGTAAGTGCCTAATGAAATCCTTGTTCTAGAAGTTGTGTACATGATTTATTTTACTTGCTTGTTACATTCACAATGTTACAGTGGGAATGTCACTCTGAAAACAGAAGGAGAACAATATTACAGGTATTTCCTGATCTATGAACAGAAGCAATTTGTTTAAATTCCCAAATATCTGAGCTACAATTTCAATTTTTTCTAAGAGATCTTCCAGTTCCCCAGAATTCATTTAGAGTCACTCTGTGTGTGTGTGTGTGGCAGCTGGCAGCCCTTGACTGATCTTTTTAGATTCAGAAGTTAAGCTAGGTTAGACCTGGTTAGTGTTTTGATGGAAAATCACCAGAGAATTCTAGGATTTTGGAGCCCAGATTGTGAAACATCCTGAAAAGTAAATGCATGGATGAGTCCATATTAATTGTCAAAAATTGAGCTTGACTTGAGACTAAATCTGTCTTTTCTTTTGAACATCCTCAGTCAGCCAGTTTAGGAAAGGCAGGCCTATACAGTCTCAAATTAAGATGCATAAGGACATAGTCATTTATATGTATAATTCTAACAAAAAGGTTCTGGACAAAAATAGTAGACCCAGAGGTGAATATTTAGAACAATCCTCCCCATAGCCTGATGCTATATAATATTTTAAATTATAAGACCAGCTATCAGATTGGGTTATAATTAGTTTTTTAAAAAAAATCTATTTAGTAGTTAATTATAGCACTGACTCTCAAATTTTAAATAATAATATCCTAAGGACAGGGTTAATATTAATTTATTAGATTACTTTTCACTGTGATATACTGTAGAGAGGACCACTAAGTTAAACTATAGTGAAATGAAGTGTATTATCAATGACACATTTGCCATCCCAAGTTTTCCCCCCAATAATTTTATTAAAAATTACATTTAAGAAATAAAGGAAATACAAAAAGCTAATGCAGAAATACACGCACACATGCATACAGAGAGAGCAAAAATTGGAAGAAAAAATTTCCCCCTTCATCTCTAGCAACATTAACATCTTATCACTCTCTCTTAAAATAAAAAACACTTCTACATTCCATACCTGACCCGATTTTCTATAAACCCATCTCTAAATTTTCAATTACCCTTATTAATCAGGAAAAGTCCACTAAGACTTAACAGAAATAATAACTTAAATATTTATATTTCTCCACTTAAGCAAATTTGCCCCGACTATCTCTTCCAATACTCAAAATACAACCCCAATTAACAATTAAATATTGTAATAGATAGTTTTACAAATGAATCCATTCCACTCTATTAAACATTACCAAAACTAACAATCATCATCCAATCCCTGTGAAAAAGCCCCCATTAAAGATCACCAGGGATAACAGGCCATTATTTTAATGCCAATCAGGTCAAACCAATTTTGCATTTTTATTCCTTTCCACCAGTGATCTTTAAGTCTCACCAATACAATTCCAACAACTACTTTCTTATAGTATCTTTGCCTCTTCCAGAATTCTTGTCATCTTTATTAAAATCCTTTTGCAGTCCCACTGAAACTGCTCCCACAAAGTCCAATCTAAAAAATAATGCACATCCTTCTTTTGGTTTATTATTTGTGTATCTTTTAACATTTTAAATTCATAATTCAATTTCATTTGTAAATCCAGTATTTCCATCTCTTTCTTATAAGGTGTAGTTTTTAAATCCACTTTAAAGTCCATTTCAATTTCATTCAATAGGGTTTCTTCCTCTTCAATAGTACCTTTTATTTCCATTGTAAACTTCAATAACTTCTTGGACTCAAACATAACATTTCCATTAAAATTTCACTTAAAACCTTCTAAACCCAGTCACTCTTCCTCTTAATCTCTTTATAAGACTGGTTTGAAAAGAAGGGTTGTTTAGTTTTTAAATGGTACAGTTTTGTGCTTTTGTATTTTAATAGAACAATACTGGCATCCAGTGGCCTTCTTTATTAACAGCATGCATATGATAAATGTAGTATTACAGATTGAAACTAAACAGGGCACAGACATAATGTGAAGTTAAGAGAATATGATTCTTCTGGAGCTCCAATATCTTGCAAGAGCTTCATTTTCAATAATTCACAGAGGAAACCTTTTGGTTCACATTCATTGTAGTGGGGAAAAGTGAAGCTTATATTTTGCCGTATATCTGTGCCTATTGGAACTTTTTTGATCTGGAAGAAATTGTGGTGTTTGATATCATGCTTTAGATTAGTGATTTGGAAGATAAGAATTAATTACTTATTTATAAACTGAAGCAGAATGTGCTTTTAAGTTATGTATTTAATGCATGTTGCATTTAAGTACTACTAATTGGCATTATAACTTTCAACTTTACTGATTTTTTTTGTTTAATCAATTTAATTACTGTTTGATTTGCAGTAAAGTATACTTGAACTTTATATTCCTAAATATGGAAATAGTTTGAAGTGATTTCCAAACTCTTGCAGTATCTAAGACATATTTCTTCTGTGTGCATATGAGTGGTGAAGGGAGAAGGAAAATTCTATACAGGTAATCCCCGAGTTATAAGCATTCACTTAGCGCTTGTTCAAAGTTACGCGATAAGCGCCCCCTAGTGTTTACGAGCAACTCCCAAAATTATGAATGTTGCAGCACCACAGCAGTTTTTCGCCCTTACGAACGGCTGCAGAAGCTCTGCAACATTCACCCTAGTACCCCCCTACTCCCCACAACTGCTTCCCCCTCCTATTCTGCCATGCTGGATTCACTTACCTTGCAAAAATCCTCTCGGCTGCTGTTTCTCCTCTCTGGCTCTTTGAGGGAGAGAAGAGTCAATGGAAACTCCTGGGTGCCGTAATAATTGCGTGAGTTCAGGCACCCATCTTCTTTTGAAGAGAATGGGTGCCTGAACTGTCACAAGATCACAGAGCCCAGAAACCTCGATTTTCAGGGCAAAAAGTGTTTGGGATGCCTGTCTCCTGCCCCCCAAACTCCTTTCCGCCATCGCCAGAACACGTTATAATTTACGCTGTGCTGCAGTCATGTGATTTGTGATGTTTTTTGACCAGCTTCTGGCATTTTTTTGTCAATTTCAGCAAAAAGCATTCATTCAAATTAATGGGTTTACTTAATCATCACAGCATTTGCTTAATAATCACCAAGAAAAAGGCCAGAAAATTATTTTCAGCCATGTTGGAAGAAATGGTGAATTGAAGATTGCTTGATGAAAAACTAACTGAAAACTGCAGTGGAATAAAAAGCCAGCACATAGATCGGCTCTTTGTAATTCCTCCCCAGACAAGAAAGAACTTGAGATCACTCACAAGTGCTCCAAACAGCTTCTTCTTCTGGGGAGACTGTAAGACAACGGTCTCCAGAACTCTTGGAGACAAGGGAATAGCTACCGGTATCTTGCTATCCTGCAGTCTGCACCTTTGAACAGACAGTGGGTTCACCTACTTCCTGTTCTAATCACTTTCAATGATTGTTTGTTAACTGCTTTTCATCTGTTAGGAAACTTTAGATCGACAAGTTTAACCGTGCTGGGATTGTTAAGTTTCCTTCAGTCCTTAGCAAAATAAGCTTTAAATACAAATTTAAGGACTATTTTTTTTCTGGAATAAATAGCAAAAGGATGATTGAAACGTTGATTGTAGAAAGTTTCAAACAACCTAAGGGTCCAGATAAATTTGAAATAAGATTTTGGAATTAATTATAAAAAAATACGTCCCATAGGAAAATGGTTTTGTTTTGAATTCTTTAAAAAACATACTAAGATAAGGCTATAAAAACTCACATAATAGAGGGAACTAGAAGGAACTAAAGATTACAATTAAAGAAGAAGAATACTCAAACTTACAAATGCTGAATGAAGCAAAATATTTTAACATTGGACATAACTAAAGAAAATTTTTGAACAATGGAGCCAGAAATTAATTTTAAGAGTTTTTGCCTCTGTAGAAAGTTGTGTTTAGAACAGCGGTTCTCAACCTTTTCCGGGGCTCGACCCTGGCCCGCATTGCGCATGCGCGGCGCGATGGCGCATGCGTGGCGCGATGGGTGCATGCGCTGCGTGACGGGCGCATTGCGCATGCGCTGCGTGACGGCCCGCATCGCAAAGGGGGAAATAAAATGGCGGACCTAAAAAAAAAGGCCGACCAAAAAAAAATGGCGGGCCCGCATCGCGCATGCGCGGCGCAACGGCCCACATCGCAAAGGGGAAAAAAATGGCGGACCAAAAAAAATTTTTTAAAAATGGCCGACCCCCCCAAAAAATGAGGGCCCGCATCGCGCATGCGCGGCACGACGGCCCGCATCGCAAAGGGGAAAAAAATGCCGGACCAAAAAAAATGGCGGACCCAAAAAAAAAAGGCGGACTGCGGTGTTTGGCGACCCCCGTGAAATGGTCGTTCGACCCCAAATGGGGTCGCGACCCACAGGTTGAGACCCGCTGGTTTAGAAGATGCTAGAGAAGAGGAACAAGTGTTACCTGAGATGATTGAGAGTGATTTGAAAGTGGATTTAAAAATGTCAGACTACAAGGATGATATGGAAAAATGTTACACTGAACGTACAAAAGAAATCAGCTTATGCTTTAATCATTAAAAGGCATATACAAACTAAGAGGCATATAATAACTAAGAGAGTCACCTGGCTAATTTTCCTATATTGGACTAACAAAAGAAGCTTGTTAAAGCTTTGAAGAATTTTGTGAAAATGGACAAAGAAAAAATTAAAAGATATTACATTATTTAAAGGGACAAAAAAATCAAGATTCATATTTATGACAGTTGCAGTCTCCTGGGGTCATGTGATCACCTTTTGCAACTCTCTGACAAGTAAAATCCATAGGGAAGCTAGATTCACCTAACTATGTTACTAGCTTAACAACTGTAGTGATTCACATAACAATTGGGGCAAGAAAGGTCATAAAATGTGGCAAAATTCACCGAGCAACAGAAATTTTAGGTTCAATTGTGGTCGTAAGTCGAGAACTATCTAACTTTTCAGCTTTTAATAGGCATTTGGTTGACCATCATGGAAAAGTTTAAATAATAATAATAATAACAACAACAACAACAACAGTAATAACAGAATACTGAACAAACGGCATGGTGGCCTAGTTGTGAAGACACTTGCTTCCCACTTGGAAGGTTGATTGTTTAAGCCTAGGTAGCAGCAGATGTTTCTCTCTTAGGGTGCAAAGAAAAAAATATCCAATCAATAAATGCTCAGCTCCATCCAATCGCCCTGACTCTACCATGAATTAAGGGACTACAGGGTCATAAAAAGAAGAAAAAAATAACAATACTGGACAAGATAAGGCAGTGGTAGCGAACCAATGGCACAGGTGCCAGAGGCGGCACTCGGAGCCCTCTCTGTTGCCTCAGCCTTGCCTCCCCCCATGACCCCCTCCTCTCCAGCAGCCCCCCTGAAGGAGAGTTGCCCTCGAGGGTGGCCCAAAAGGAGCAGCACAGCCAAAGACATGGCAGCCAGGCAGCGTAGACAAGACTCTGCCCTCACACCCCATCATGCAGTTGATGCTGCAGGGCGCGGGCAGAAGGTGTGGTTGCCATAGTGCTGCTGGGCTGCCTGGGCGATCTGCAGCGGGCCCTGGAGGTGGTGAGTGGTCTTGTGGGCAGGTGGGGCGGGGGATGGGGGCAGAGCGGGGGCGGAACAGGGAGGTGGAGTGGGGCCGGGGCCAGTTTTTGGCCACTCGGTCTCTAAAAGGTTCGGCTATCACTGAGATAAGGCTTTGATTGCTCTTCTTACATTCTTGCCATTTTAATTTACAACTGGTTAGCAGTACATGATAAAAATAAGAAATTGGGTTGATAAATGACTTTTTCATAGAAGTTTTCTAAGTAATGTATATGCTTTCTTTTGGTCTTGTAGAAGTGCAAGACTTTGTTAATGTTACATGGAAAGATCCTTGTGTGTCATGGAAGAGACATTACGGAAGTGCTGGAGTAAATGAAACCTATCAAGTTCGTGAGACATTTGATATTTTCTGTCTTGAAAAGATAAAATTGTCTTTGTTACTTACTAACACTTTATACACTCATACCCACAGACTTTCTACATACAATATAAACATTTATTAAAATGCTGGTTATAAAGGCAGGTCATTTTTGAAATGGAACTATTTGAATGGCTATAGTTTTCTCTAGCTGGGCAATGGATAGCATCGTTCTGCATTCATCGTAAATATTCTGGAGACAATTGTACTTCTACTTCTAAACTGGGAGGCTTTGGTAAAACAAAAACCATTTTTAATGCAGATTTACTATCTTGGTCTAGTTTCTTGCTGTCTTCAGAGTTATAAAAATATATCTACATTATAAAAACCTTTAATTTTTTTTTGCCAATTTAATTGCCATGCCCTCCCAGAGGATTACCATGTGGACAGAGACAGCCAACTCGCCGCGGGCAACTTGCCACAAGACAACTCGCTGCGGGACAAGAGTTACACTAATATCAAAGACATCAGGTCTTCTTGCCATGTGACCAGCCCATTTCCATTTCAATTCTTTTACTTTCCTGATGATATCATATACTTCTGTTTGTTCTCTAATCCATATGCAGGTCTTTCGATCTTTTTTAATTGCACGCATGTATCTTTCCATGACTCTTTGCGCAACTCGTAGCTTTTGTATTGATTGTGAGGTTAGTATCGATGTTTCACCAGCATATGTTAGAATATGTAGTACACACTGATTGAAATTTTTTTCTCTTTGGGCTTAGGGAGAAGGTTCTTGAAAATTATGCTTAGCTTGTTGAATGCCTGCCAACCACATTTAAACGTCATTCAATTTCCTTTATTGTATCACTTTCCATTGAGATTCATTGGCCAAGGTATATGTAGTGGTCTACCACGTCTAATTCTTCTCCAGATATAATTTTTTTTTCTTTCTTTGGTGAATGTATTAAACATAACCTGGCTCTTTTTCAGGTTTATTTTTAAGCCAAATGGTTCTCCTGCTTTGTACAGTTCTTGTATGTGTCTTTCTGGGTCCTGTGAGAAGAGAACAACATCACGCAAATCTGAAGTGATTTAAATAGGCAGCATTAATTTTTATTCCATCTTTTGCCCAGTCCAATTTGCGAAATACTTTTTTAAGGCAGGCTGAGAAAAGGATAGGTGATATTGTATCACCTTGTCATACACCTCGTTCCATGTTGATTTCCACTTTAGGATCATTAAGGCAAATTGTTGCCAGTGTTTTTTTCATATATTGATTGTAGTAATTTTTTTGTAAGCAGTGTCTACGCCTTGGTTGAGCAATGCATTAATTATTGCTTGCTGGAATACTGAATCAAACAACTTTTTGTAGTCGATGAAAGCTATGCACAGAGACATGGTGTACGTGCCTTTCAATGACTTGCTGAACAATCTGGATGTGATCCATTGTGCTATAGCCACTTCTAAACCCTGCCTGCTCCTTTGGTTGTGCATCATTTAATGTTCTCAATATTCTTTTTCGCTATTAAATTGATGAAAACCTTAGAGATGACTGAAAGAAGGCTTATTGGGTTATAGTTCTTTAAATCATCTTAGGCCCATTTCTTGTGTATAAGAATCACTTCAGTATTTTTCCATGCATCGAGTATTTTTTCTTCTCTGAGGCATCTCAAGTACAATTTTGCTCGTATCGTGTAAATTGTGATCACCAGTTTTCAGCATTTCAACCGTAACACAGTCATTTCCTGAAGCTTTGCCATTTTTCATTGATTTTATGGCACTTGATACTTCCTTCACCAGGATAGCTGGCATTTCCTCTTTCGTGGGTGTTGTTAGTTTTGAGTGATCTTGATCTTTGTATAGCTGTGTATAGAATTTTTCAGTTATTTTTAACATTTCCTGTCTTGTTCTGCACACAAAGCCATCTTCATGTTTTAATGCAAAAAGCCTTCTTTCATATATTTGTAAGGCTTGCATTTTGCTCTGTTGATCTCTTCGTTTTCTTCAATTGCCTTTTTCACAAGCTTTCACACGTTGCTTCTTGGATACGTTTTCTTATGATCTTGCAAAGTGAAATTTCCAGTATTCTATATTGTCTGTCATTTTTTTTCAGTAAATCAATAGTTTAAATCAATATTTTTTAAAAAAATTATTTTAAATAATTAAATTGAATTGTTAAATTGTCCCACGGCGAGTTGTCCCGTGGCAAGTTGTCCCGCAGCGAGTTGACCGTGATGAGTTGGCTACAGCGAGGTAGCTGCGGGCGAGTTGTCCCATTCCGTGGTGAGAGGGTTCAATGTCATAAGGGTAGCTGTGGGAGTGATGCCAGCAGGAGTATGAGCTTCTGATACAGTTACCCTTGCTTGTAGGAGCAAAAAAGGAAGGCATGAAGCAAACCCCGTGGTGGGATTTAGCTGGTTCGCACCACTTCAGCAGAACCGGTAGCTAATTTTTTGTTGCCCAGGCCTAGAACAGACTTCCGGAAGCAGTATCCACACAGAGAACTGGTGGTTCACCTTTTGAATCCCACCACTGAGCAAACCCATAGTGATCTTTTGGGCAGATGGTGTGAGAATAGTGACTATGCTTGACAAGGCTGAGAGAATTTGAGAAAGGGAAAGATAGGGTTAAGTGGATGGGGTTAAGCAGATTACAGAAAGAGATGATGAGCCTTCATCCATGTATGTACCAAAAGCTGAGGCCAACTCAGTGTCACCGCAATTTAACCAATTGCCGTAACTTTTCTCTTCAAATAACTTTGGAAACCTGTATTGTGATGCTAGTTTTGCAGAGCTACAATCTCTAGAATTCTCTGGAGATTTGGAATTGAAAATTTAAAAATATTATATTATAGAGATTTTATTTATTTATTTATTTATTATTTTTATTTATCAAATTTCTATACCGCCCCTCTCCCGAAGGACTCGGGGCGGTGTACAGCCTAAAATTTAAAAAACATATAAATATACAAAATTTAAAATAATTAAAAATAAATTAATAGACTGCAGACTCCTGCTTTTTAGAATTTATTTCTCTTTTTTTTCTTGCTAACAGGTTACAGTGTTGATGCTAGGAAATGAATCAAAGGAAACGACAGATATGTTGCTCAAACCTCCTGCCACTGAGCTGGCTGTAAATGTGTGTTTGCAATTACAGCAACATTCAAATTACACTGTGGACATTATTGCAGACTCCATTAATTTGCGTTTACGGTTGAGAATAGCACATCCAGTAATTCATCCAGTGGCTGGTAGGTTCTGTACTTCTAGAAAATACTAACATTAGTAATAAATAGAAAATTTGCCTAAAATTATTATTGTGGTACACAAACTACTCTTCCAGATCTTGTGATAATAAGAAAGAAAAGGAAGTTCAATTTTTTTCCCAGTATATTGCACTGATGTTGATACTTCTCTCAGGGGGAAAAATGTTTGCATTGTATAGAAATGTGATTCTGAAATGTACATACAATGACACAAAGTGGTTTAGAAGCAAATAAGTAAAGGAAGCAGCCTGGGAGGGAGCAGAACCCATGCTCTTAAATTTGTAGGCAAAAGATGATCCCATATTTGATTTTTTATATACCTGTGCAATTTGGGACAGTTTTAAATAATTAATTGCCTTGGAAAATTGAAGTCTATGTCTCTTAGAGAGCTTTAGATTCTACTTCTAAGGCTATAATTTCTAGAGTTATTTGGGAAATGGTAGCAACTATTCCATCAATTCATTTGTAGTATGAATATTTCCTAAGATAATTTTGAAGAAAAAAAAGCATTCTTTGTGACTTAAAATTACAATGAACATGACAAGAACAGGGTTTATTAATATAGTATTTCCAAATAACCCAGATATTGTTGTGCAATTCTGTCACTTTTGGAGGATACCAAATAAAATTTAGCAAGCAACATTGTTTCTGTTTAAAGAACATGAACACTTTTTACTAACAATATTAAAAGGTAAATGTAATGTTTGCATTTAATCATGCTTTACTCCTGTGATTTGCCATTGACTTTGATATTTTTTCAACTTTCCAATGCACTCTATAGTCCTGGTACATCTTGGTAATCTCCTATCCTGGTATTAACCATGTCCAGTGCTTTTCAAGATCAACCAAGATTAATTAGCTAGGTGGCACTTAATTTGGCTGAAATATACTGTAGAATTTACAGTGCAAAATTGGATAGTGAATTATGGAGTTCTTGGTGTTCTCTGAAACTGGTTGTTTGTTTGCAGATATTTTATTATCCAACTAGGTAACATCTTCAGTAAGTATGGGCTTTGCTCTCTGTTTAGATCTTTATGCAAAAAGAATAGATGTTCCTTGATGCAAGTTTGCTTACATGCAAATTTCTCTCATTTGCATGCTTTCTGAAGCATTTGATGCCCATACTGTATGTGGTTCCAAGAAAAGAGAATATCTAATTCAATATTAAACTGTGCAATCCTTGATATTGTCTAAACCTGCAAGGTTGTTTGCTTGCAGAAAATGTGCAAATAGGAGAAATTCTCTCTTCTCTTCTCTTCTCTTCTCTTCTCTTCTCTTCTCTTCTCTTCTCTTCTCTTCTCTTCTCTTCTCTTCTCTTCTCTTCTCTTCTCTTCTCTTCTCTTCTCTTCTCTTCTCTTCTCTTCTCTTCTCTTCTCCTCTCCTCTCCTCTCCTCTCCTCTCCTCTCCTCTCCTCTCCTCTCCTCTCCTCTCCTCTCCTCTCTTCCTTGTCTGTTGAATGGTGAATTGTTACTCAGTGATTAATTTAATGCATTCACTTAATGCATTAAATCAATCCATTAATGTAAGAACAAAAATTTGTGGTCAACTTTCAATGAGTGAATGAAACAGGAATTAAAATGTTACTTGGAATGCTGTGGATGAAAAGAAATCTTGAGAAATTGCAAAGTTAAAGCATTATGCACAACAATAATGAAGTAATGACGCTTCAGTGAAGTTAGAATTGGGACTTGAACAAGAAGAGGTTCGTGTAAGAGATTTACTTAAAAAACAAGTACTACTTCTGATCAGGAACCAAATATTCAGAATATGATTCAGAGAGGGAAAAGAGCATTTCAAATACTGGATCAAAACATACATTCACAGGCTGAGAAAACCGTAGAGCAAAAGAGCAAATAGGACTGAGGATAAGTATACTGTATGTGGTATTTAGAGACAGGAAGGGCAGTTTCTTTTGATCTAGAAGTAATCAGGCAAGATAAGCAGCCAATAGGGAATGCCTTGGCTAGAATTTTGGGAATTATATTTCAGTAACATCTTCTCTGCACTTCTGAAAAGACGTATGAGAATCAAGAAGAGTAGCTCTAACTTACTAGTTGTTTTGGCCCCAGACCTATGCTTTTATATATTAATGCTATATCTTTATTAATAAATAATTCCAATAAAAATAATATTTGTATTTAGTTTCAGTGTCTTCTCCTTCCCTTTTTCTTTCCAGAAAAGACAGTATTCAACAACATTTCCATATTTAATGACACCTGTATTAAATGGCAGAGAGTCCCAAGAAGAACACAGACTGAGGAAACCTACCTAGTAAGTTAGGCACAGTTTTAACTGAATGGAAAATAATGGAAAAGCTTTGAGAAATACTTTTTTTTCATACATCTTTTGATGGTGACGTTGTTGTCTGAAATACACAGACTGGTCCATTATCTCTTCAGAGTCATAGGCTTTGTTGATTTTGGTAGCTCTTTAGCTGCCACTTCAGACGTTGAAGTGGAAATACAGGTAGTCCTTGACATACAACTGTAATGGAGCCTGCCCGTTATGGTTGTATGTTGTTACAGTCATAAATTGGGTTGTCATGTGATCAACTCAATTTTGTGACCTTTTTTGCAGTGATTGTTAAATGAACACAAGTATCTTTAAGCCAGCGGTTCTCAACCTGTGGGTCGTGACCCCTTTTGGGGTTGAATGACCATTTTACAGGGGTCGCGAAAGAACACAGTCCGCCATTTTTCCCCCTTTTCCTTAGCTGTGCTACTCCCTCTTATTCGATTGGCTTTTGAAAGCCAATAGAATAGACTCTCTTGAATAGAGTCTAATTCTATTGGCTTTCAAAAGCCAATAGGAATTGTCCAGTCTGTCTCTGCCCTGCTGAGCCCGCCAAAAGTCCCAGTCTGCAAAGGGTGCTGCAAGTTGTCTGCAGCAAAGGAAAGCTTTCTTGAAGTTTCCACCCCTCCCTGCTGAGCAACTACTAAATGTAAGTAAAAGAGGGCCAGGGGTGGGAGGCCGGCGGGCGCAGGGAGGGTTGCTGGCGCGCGTGGGGCCCAGCGGGTGGCTTACCTCCCTTGGGCTGGGCCAGCCGGTGGTTGGCCTGCGCCATCGCTGCTGCTTGCCATGGCCACCCAGGAGTGCCTGGGCCTGCCTGCCGCCTCCCCGAACGGGCGGTGGCCAAGGTAAGGCTAGCGGGGCAGTGGCGGGTGCTGGGAGGGCAGCTTGCGCGCGTGCGGCCCGGCGGGTGGCTTACCTCCCTTGGACTGGGCCAGCTGGTGGCCCAGCCAATGGTCAGCCTGCACCGTCGCTGCTGCTTGCCATGGCCGCCCAGGAGCTCCTGGGCCTGCCTGCCGCCGCAACAAATGGGCGGTGGCCAAGGTAAGGCTAGCGGGGCAGCGGTGGGTGCTGGGAGGGCAGCTTGCACGCGTGGGGCTGACTCTCAGCTGGCTGTCGGGAGCCGGGCAGTGTGTAGCAGCCCCACCGGTTCCCCACTAATATCCGGACTCCGACCCAACTCCCAGCTGACTGTCAGGAGTTGGGCTGTGCTCCTGGGGGCCATGTGGACGTTGGCCAGCTGCTGGCTGCGTCCTCCCCGTCTCCCAGCTCATGGCAAGCCCTGGGGCTTGAAACGCGCCCCCGACGCCACCCCGAGCCGACTCAGCTGTGTGGGAGGCTGGTCTAAGCCGAGCCAGGTCTGGGCCGCTGCCTCCACGCCGCGCTGGAGCTTCCCCCCGCACTGCCCGGCCCACCTCCCTCACCGTCGGAGGCCGCCTTGGCCCTCTGGCGCCCGGCGCTGTCCTGGGGCTGGTGGGCAGGAGCGGCTCCTTCCTGGCTTGTCGGGCTCCGGGCTCAGAAGCGGCCAGGCGGCGTGGAAGAGGGTAATGCCCGCATGTGTGTAGGAGGCCAGCCGGACGGGCCGGGAGGAGAGAAGCGGCTCCTCCCAAGCAGGAGCTGGTGCTCCAGCCGCGCCCCTCTCGTGTGTGACGAGTCGGGGAAGGGTTTGGCGGTGAAGGGCTGCGCAGTGTGGAAAGGGGCTCCCACGATCCCGCCGCTGCGATGGCGCTCAGGAGGCTGGAGAGGTGGGCAGGTCCCAGGGGGGTGGCTGGGAGAGGGCAAGAGGTGCCATGATGAGGATGGGGGGCTCCAGACTACCATCCCCAGCAGCCGTAAAAAGCACTGTGGAAGAGTGGGGAATGCTGGGAATTGCAGTTCATCACATGACTTTCCAAAGCGGGAGGTGAAGTGGGGGGGTGGGGGGGCCGACCAGAAGGGAACCGAGTCTGATAAGGGCGAAAGTTGAGTGAGGTTTTCCCCCTCACCCCTCTCTCTGCCTCCCTTTGTGCAGCGGCATCTCTGGCTGCTGCCTTCCCAGTCGCCGAGAAAGGGGAAAAAAAGGCGTGAGCGAGTTCCTCTTTCTGCCTCATTGCTGAAAGCTTTTTTTTTTTAAAACGACCGCTCGTTCAGAACTCCTTGGGGCTTGTTCGCACGAGCTTGTGGCAGATAGTAAATAAAGGGGTGGGGGAGCCAAACCGTCCAAGGCGTTTGCACCCTGAACATGTGGACGCTGTTTTCATGACTTGCCTCTCTTCCCGCCCTGCTCGGGCAACGCGCTGCTGCTGCTGGCTGAGCTGAGCTGCGACGCCGATCCGATTTAGCAGCCCTAAAAAGCACTGTGGAAGAGTGGGGAATGCTGGGAGTTGCAGTTCCTTCCTTCCTTCCCCCTTCAATCTCCTTCCTTCTCCATCTCCTTCCTTTCCCCTTCAATCTTCCTTCCTTCCTTCCTTCCTTCCTTCCATCTCCATCCCTTCTACTTCAATCTCTTTCTCCTTCCTTCCTTCCTTCCTTCCTTCCTTCCTTCCTTCCTTCCTTCCTTCCTTCCTTCCTTCCTTCCTTCCTTTTCCCTTCAATCTCCTTCCTTCTCCATCTCCTTCCTTTCCCCTTTAATCTTCCTTCCTTCCTTCCTTCCTTCCTTCCATCTCCATCCCTTCTACTTCAATCTCTTTCTCCTTCCTTCCTTCCTTCCTTCCTTCCTTCCTTTTCCCTTCAATCTCCTTCCTTCTCCATCTCCTTCCTTTCCCCTTCAATCTTCCTTCCTTCCTTCCTTCCTTCCTTCCTTCCTTCCTTCCATCTCCATCCCTTCTACTTCAATCTCTTTCTCCTTCCTTCCTTCCTTCCTTCCTTCCTTCC
Organism: Bothrops alternatus; assembly: GCA_034064705.1. Classification (NCBI taxonomy): domain Eukaryota; kingdom Metazoa; phylum Chordata; class Lepidosauria; order Squamata; family Viperidae; genus Bothrops; species Bothrops alternatus. The sequence continues at coordinate 9,665,348 of JARGCV010000087.1, forward strand.
TTCCTTCCTTCCTTCCTTCCTTCCTTCCTTCCTTCCTTCCTTCCTTCCTTCCTTCCTTCCTTTCCCCTTCAATCTCCTTCCTTCTCCATCTCCTTCCTTTCCCCTTCAATCTTCCTTCCTTCCTTCCTTTCCGTACCCTCCCTCCCAACATTTTTGAGCAAGGAAGAGTAAGCTTCTCCAGCGAGTATTGCTATATTGTTTTTGTAATTCATCACTATGCTTTAATTATGTTCAATTCGTAACAATGAAAATACACCCTGCATAGCAGATATTTACATTGCGATTCCAAACAGTAGCAAAATTACAGTTATGAAGTAGCAACAAAAATAATTTTATGGTTGGGGGTCACCACAACATGAGGGGTTGCGGCATTAGAAAGGTTGAGAGCCACTGCTTTAAGCAAACCACACAATGGCGTGATTTGGTGGCAAAACTGTCATAAAAACACAGTCGCATGACTGCAGGTTGCTGCAACTACCAAGAAGTATAGTCACATGGAAGATGGGGGCAACCATCAGAATCAAGTTAAAACTTCCTTTTTCTAGGTCCGTCAAAACTTCAAAGAGTTGCTAAGTGACCAGTCGTAAGTTGAGAACTCGTGGGAGTAATGTAGATTTATGTAAGGAAAGACATTTCATTTTGACTGAAGTCTTTTTGTCTGATAGCATAGAATTACAAGTATTCTTATACCTATTATGAAAAACTATTATGCTATGCCTTTTTCCTTCATAGATTGTGATAAACTGTATCAAGATTTGTATAGGCCTGTAAGGTATAAAGCAGGGACCCTTCAGACGTTGCAGAACTACAGATCCCAATAGCACCCGCCAGCCTTTAAAGAACAAGACAATCTATCTCTTGACACAGAAACATGTGAAGGGGGGAATGGAGTGGCCTTGTGTGCTTCCTGGGTCTGGTGAATGATTTGCACATGCAGCCTTTAACTTGCTCATGCATGCGTATCATGGATTGTGAAATTGATCTCTTTACTTTTTCCTCTCTGCCTCGTGGATTGTTCTTGCCAGAAGTCTGAACAAATCACTTTCAAGAATTTTGAAATAAGGCCCAGGGCATGGATTATTTATCAAGAGCCATGGTGGTGCAGTGAGTACAGTATTGCAGGCTAACTCTGCCCACTGCCAGGAGTTTGATCCTGACCGGCTCAAGGTTGACTCAGCCTTCCATTCTTCCAAGGTTGGTAAAATGAGGATCTAGATTGTTTGGGGCAATATGTTAACTCTATAAACCTGTTAGAGAGGGCTGTACAGCACTATGAAGAGATATATAAGTCGAACTGCTATTGCTACCGGTATTGCTATCTAGTTTGGCACTTTCTGGATTTCCCCCCCTGTATTCCTCAATCCATACCTTCCAGATGATTTGGAATCATCCATGTTGGGTGAGGATTGTAGTCCCAATTGATCAGGAAGTATCATGTTACGGAAAACTTCTTACCCATCATGCCTTGTATACAATTTTTCTCTATTAAATTAGATATTTTTTCAGTACACTTATATTTAGACTGTCCATTAGTGTCATACCTGTTTGATTCACAGCATAATCCACAATGTCAGATTATTTAATTATGCATTTCTTGTTATAGATTCACCTAGTGGGTCTACGCTGGTATCAGGAGGAATTCAGTCATAAAATGATTCTTAACTTTACCACAAATTCATGGAATCCAGAATTGTGCCTCAATTTATCTTCAGGCAGCAATTACACTGTAAATATCTCCACTGCTGACCTAAATCATAGTGTCCCCCTCCATTTGAGCATCCCATTAGCAGGTAATGCCTTGATTTACACTTTTTTTCTTGTTTTTCTTATCCCAAGGTGGTTCCTTCAGTATGAGAATCTATAGCAACTGAATATACTTGACCTTCTCCAGAGCCCTGCTTCCATGTTTGATTAAATAATTTTATATACAGTCAAATTTTCAATATTTCTGCACAAATAAGACTTCAAACATGGCCTGTTCTCACCAGGAATCTTATTTGTACATAAGAAGCAAGGTAGAAGATCTTTAAAAGTTAATAAAACTGGAGCGTTATTGCTGAACAGTCCTTCCTCCAGTGGCTCTTCATCCCTTATTAATGAGCATGCTTGCCATACAGAAAGCAGCCTGGGCGTAGTTGTGAAGCAGGCCCGTTTCCAGCAAAAAAACATTGTAAATTATGGTCACGTGGGATGCTGCACACAGTCGTAAATGCGGGCCGGTTGCCAAGCACCCCAAATTCAATCATTGATTGTGGGGAGAGCAGCCTTTGGAACTTTTACACTGGGTCATAAGTAGCTCTGGGGAGGTCTGTTGTAACATCAAACTATCTGTCCTGTTTCTTCTCTTTCCAAAATTCCCATCCCAAATTATATAAACTGAATTTGAAAATATCCAGAAGACCACAGGTTGGGCAAACTACTAGTGATTCAGGAGGAGAAACAACATACCAGAGCTCTGCGCAATATTTTATTTTTGAATCAGTGAGTTTTACTCATCCCTATCATATATCAGGTACCGAAAACAATTTAAAATTAAAATAATATTCCCCCAGGTCACTGGGAAATTCCTCAAGTGCCATCTGTAATCTTGCTGAATCCATCAGGTATATTGAGTCTTTCTAGAGTGCCCTATGGATATAATTATTAACGCATAACAGAATTAATGGTGGTCAGTAGCTTATTTATAGGACAAGGACCAAATAATGATAAAATGCATACTGGCAGCATTTTATGTACTAAGAAAGGTATATAAAACATTACTGATTGCTCTCTCCCAATAACAACGGGCTGTTAAATGTAATTTACATCTGTTTGGGTTTTTTAAAGCTTTGGGACAATGGGAAAACTTTTGGTCGAGGAGAAATATTTGTCATTTTTTTCCTTCATATAGCGTTTAAGGACTGAGGTTTGGGGCCTGTATGAGGAGATGGGCATTTTGGGAGAATAGACAGTAGTTGCCAAAAGTACTGGCAGGCTAGGCTTTTTCAGCCAACAGATAAAAAAAATCTTTTGGTGTAGACTAATCTCATTTTTATAAATAAAGCTGAAGTTTCTGTTAACAGTATTCTTATTCTATTTTATTGTTGCCAGATCTGATATGATTTAATTTTGCTGTTTGCAAGTTGCTTTGGATTCCTAATGAAGAAGAGTATGAAATTTTAAAAAGAATGAATGAATCAGTGCTGAATGAATAAGTTTTTAAAAATGCTATAATAATAAGGACCGTGTATATTTTTTTTTAGATCCACCATTGCCACAAGTAGAATTCAGATCAGCACAAGACTTTATACCATTATTGAGCTTTCTGAAAGCTGAAGGAAGAAATGATCCAATCAGGTCTCTGGCTTTTACGCTACATATTTCAGACACCCAAGAACACTTACTTCCATGTAATTGTTTTGGTTTTTGTTTTTTTTTAATGTTACTGGCTCTGATTATTTTGTTTCCTCTCCTTTCAAATATCAGTATCATTCAAGGAAGTGTTAAGTCCTCAACTTAACAACCATTCATTTAATGACCTTTTGAATTTATAACGGCACTGAAAAAAGTGACCTGGTTTTCACATTTACAACCATAGCAGCTTCCCTATGTTTACATGACCAAAATTTCGGTTTTTGGCAACTGGCCTGTATTTTTGACCGTTGCCCTGTCCCAGGGTTCTGTGATCACCATTGGTAAGCTTCCGACAAGCAAAGTCAGTGGGGGAAATCAGATTCGCTAAACATCTGTGTTACTAACTTAACAAGCACAATGATTCACTTAACAACTGTGGCAAGAAAGGCCATAAAGTGGGACAGCTTTGCTTAGCAGTGGAAATTTTGGGCTCAATTGTGGTCGTAAGCTGAGGACTACCTTTATAAGGCATCTCAGCGTAATTGCATGAAGTCTGGGCAGCATTCAAAAAGAAGGGCTGTTTTCTGTGAGACTGTTGAAATGGGTAAGCTGGTATTCATTATCTCAGGATGCTTCTTAGCAGTGCTCGCTACCCGATTAAGGGCAAATTTGCTTCTTTACAAAAGTGGATTTAGGGAGTTTAACCTTGTTCATTGAAATAACCCAGTGAGGTTCATAATTGATTTGATCCTTCTATTTTTAATCTTTTATATTTTATTTAATATATAAAATACAAAGAAAAATATAAGTAAGAAATCAGGGGAAGGAAAAAGAGAGGGGGAGAGAAAAAAGGTGAGATACAAAGGGAAAAAAAACCACATTGACTTCCAACTCTTTTTAGCACAATATAAGATAAAAATACTCCAGCCTTAACTTTTTGCTTTTACATATTAGTACAGAGGTCCCCAGCCTTTTGGACACTAGGGACCGGTTATGTGGAGAGAGCTTTTTCCACGGACCAGAGGGGACGTGGTTTTGTGTGCTGCTTGATTGTGCGGGTCCATGGACTGGGGGTTGGGGACCCCTGCATTAGTATGTAACTAGCCATTTCTATAACGACAAAGCTATCTGATCGACAAAACTAAAGTCAAAATTTAATTTTTTTTTCATGACAATCCCAAAATCCAGAAGTGATATACAAGTGAAAAAAGTACTTAAATATATTCTCCTCTTTGAATAAAACAAACAGTGTACTCATTCCTGCTTTATCTTCCTTGCTATGGAAATAGTGTGTATTTCTGTTTGCACCTAATAATCTTTGCAAACTATCACCTTTTTTTATTAACAAGGTTCACTGTATTCTTTCAGATTCATTGACCTTACAGGAAAAAATACTCTCTTTTCTTTTTACCCTGCTAAACTTTTCTTTAAACACATTTCTTTTTTTTTTTTTAATTAAACACATTTCTAAAATCAAAACTTTCTAATGCAACTTTTTCTTTAGCTTCTTAATTGATTTGATGTTTAATCTCCTCAGTCTGTGTCCAAAATTGTAGCCATTGCATGTAAGCATCACTGAGGGATCCAAGTATTCCAGCCTTCAGTTAAGATTAGATATAGTAGATAGTCCATATATAAGATTTACCTCAGGTCATTAAACTTTTACCTCAGGATTTTTGGTTAGGGATCCTAAAAGATTGTACTAATACTGAGATGAATAATATGTGATAGACTAGAAACTGTGGATAAACTATAGAAAAGAGAAACACCAATCAAATAAAGTGTAACAGGCGTATAGTTGAGGCTTGATGTGAGGAGTGAAAAATGTTTATCAAACCAGACGTTTACAAAGATTAATACTTAGTGTTGTATACCAGGTGCTATGATGATTGATGCATACTAAGATTTTATGTTCAATGCTGATTGTTTTAATAAAAGAAATTAAAAAAAAAAGATTAGGCCTTCAGAACAGAGAGATGGCTCGTATTTCCATTTGGACAACATAGACATGCATTACGCAAAACAGATATCCAGTAATATGTGAGCTTCTCTTGTAGCCCAGGGCTTTTCCAAGTGAAAGTTCTACAGTTATTTGTTCTTTGCAAATCCTTAATTGGCTTTCATTAGTACAGACAGTCCTCGACTTACAACAGTTCATTTAGTAACCATTCAAAGTTATAACTGAAAAATGTGACTTATAACCATTTCTTTCACAGTTATGACCTTTGCAGCTTTCCCACAATCACGTGATCAAAATTCAGATGCTTGGCAGCTGGTTCATACTTAACGACCATGGTTGTGTGCCAAGGTCATGTGATCACCTTTTGCGACCTTTGAATGAGCAAAGTCAAGGGGGAAGCCAGATTCACTTAACAACTGTGTTACTAACTTATCAACCACAGTGATTCACTTAACAGCTGTCGCAAGAAAGGTCGTAAAATGGAGGAAATTCACTTAACAAATGTCTCATGTAACAACAGTAATTTTGGGCTCAATTGTGATAGTAAGTCTTGGACTACATGTATTGGTCAGGTGCTTAGGATTTTAGATTGCTTTACTATAATATTATCTACTGTTCTATTACTTGGCAGTTTTATATACCCATACTTAAAAAAAGAGAATGCAACCTGATACCCACAAAAGAGGTTTTCGTATGTTCATAAGTTTTGGCTTGTTTTTGTTACTTTGCACGTGCACAAAAGGCAGATAGATGACTTTTGTTTGTGCAGGAAGTACATTTATTGCCTCTTGTGGCTAGGGCTGGAATGCAGCCCTTGCAGATAAGATGGATCAGGTGTACACAAATCATTTAATGTTGGCCATCTGAGCAACGACATTGAAAGCAGCATCTGGAAGAAAGTCAGGCTAGGCTGCAAAATTCAGTAGCAATAAAAACACTTCCTAGCATGACTTGATGCTTTTATCTTCCTATTTCTAGTTCTTACCAAGTGATTGTCATTCCTGGGATTCCACTCTGCAACTTTAATTGCTACTCCTTGACCAACATCTCCTACTTCAGCAAAGGTTCAGAATCTGATAGCTATGTGACAGCTGAATTCTCGGCCAAGAGCATTCCTGGGAACAGGTTGAGCTTTGTTCTTGGAGACCGACTATATTATGGAGGATTTTATAACGCTCCCTTGAAACCAAGTAAAGCATACTGTATTGTACTTAGGACTGTCAGCAAGTGGAACCGGGTAAGAATACTGTTAAAATTCCTCCCATTCTTTTGCTCCATTTATATTTGCATTTCAGCAGCTTCCTGGGCAGCTTGCAAAATAGATGTTGGTAATAAAATAAATTAAAAACAAACGCTTTCAAACATGACCATGCCAAAAAGAGTATAATATTTAGAAGAATGCAAAACAATTGAAACAATTTATGGAGGATAAGAAAGCCTGAGAATATAAAAAGATATTTACCTGTCTCTTTTAAAAATTTTAAAAATTTCAGTTAAATTGAAATGATATTAGCTCAGGGAGAACTGCCACAGCCACAGGTTGAGGACCAGACATAGCCCCTATGTTTGCAATGCCATCATGACTTCAAATGGTCACTGAACGAGGTAGTTGGTAAATGAAGTGAAATATTTTTTTTAAAAAAATCAATAATTAGAGCATGACCACCATATGGATCACCAATCAAATCTTCAATCCCAGGATCCTTAAGATCTTGAATATATTTACTGTCAGAGATGTGTGGGAACAAGAGCAGGGCCATGTTTCTCCCCCATTTTATAAGACCTCTCCCCTTTCCCCCAAAGTCAAATGTAGATGATAGACTTCCGGTTCCGGTCACGAGGACCGGAGCCTCTCTAGGAAAGCTCCGGAACGGGGCTTAAATAATTTTTAAAAAAATCAGCCTTACCGGGAGTGGGGTGTGCCCGAGAATTGGGCGCACCCGAAGGGGACCCCCAGCACAGCCCGAAGAGGAGGAAAGCGACGCTGAGGGTCCCCCACAAGCAGCAAGCGAGGCCGCGGAAGCCAGCGGCGTGCGGCTGGGTGGCTGGCCGGCCGGCCGGCAGGCCTGAAAGGGCCGAAGAAGCGCCGAGGCGCCGAAGACAAAGGAATCGGGTGGGAGGGGTGCGCCGGGGAGGCAGGCGCACCCGAGGAAGACCTTCACAGCCCAGGGAAGAGAGGCGGAAATCGCCGCCGAGGGGCCCCCACAGACGCAGGAGGGAGCGGAGAAAGCCAACGGCGGCCGGCAGATCGGCCGGCGGACCTGAGGAGGCCGAGCGACAGTCCGAGAGGCGCCGAAGCAGAAAGAAGCCGGAGGGAGCGAGGGCAGAGAGCCGAAGAGAGCAGGGAGAGGACAGCTGACGGCAGCGGTAGGACCTGCGGGGGTGGATTGGGTGCGTCGAGGGACGATAGCAGAGGGGAGAGGCCAGCGGCGGGGAGAGGACCCTTACAAGACCCCCAGAAGACCCCCCCCAGACCCAGAGAGAGCACCGGAGGCAGCAGGGAGGAGCCGGGCGGGCGGAGGAGGAGAGGATCAAGCAGAGGAGCCGAGGTGACACAGCAAGGAAGAGAGAGGGGGAGGGGAAACTACGGAAACTCCTCCCTCCCCCACAGCGGGTGGCGAGCTTGGGGAACTCAGACCCTGAAGCCATAGAAAAGGACAAAAAATTCTTTTTTCCCTGGCCAAGACAAGGCTTCAGAATAAAAGAGTCAACTTCAGAGCCTAATTCCTGAGAAACTATTCAAACGCCTGAAGCCTGACTGTTTAAGCGATTGAAGCCTAATTGTTCTGCACCTGGGGGGAAAAAGGCCATCCGCACAAACCCCAAGTCACAGATCCTCCCATCTCTGTACCACCCCTGCCAACACAGCGAAGCTTACTTGAAAACAAACTACACCCCCTAGTGGACTATTATTTTGCTGTCAAAATACGAACTGTGAAACATGAATACTTGCTAACTTTTAACAGAAGACCTTGATTCAACCTATCCTAGCAGCCTGACAATCTTGCACAGGAACAATTCTTCCACAATTCTTTGCATCAAGGGGTGGTTGTAAGGGTGGACAAGCCAACAGGAGGAGAGGCTCAAAATGGCCGCCAAACGGACGAAACAGACCAAACTGCAACACACGAAGGTAACTGCACTCCCCTCGGCCCAGCCACCCAATTGGCCAGGGAACACCCCACCCACCCACACACACCCCCATCCAACTGCAGGCCCTCAGACCCAAACGCCAACCCATGCCTTCCCAACAGCGCACATGATCCAAGAACTAAAAGAGACGATAGAGACACTAAATGAGACGATAGAGACGCTGGTTAAAAGGATGGATGGCATGGACAGAAAAATGGAGGAAATGGGCGCGAAGATGGAGAAACGATGCATAGAAGCAGAACAGAAGATGGAGGAAAGATACAAAGACATAAAACGGATGCTGGCGGACCAAGGTAAAGACCTAGAGAGAAAGTGGGAAGAACAACGCAGAGCGACGGCCACTGACCTGGAACGAATGAAGGAGGCAATCCAAGCACACTACAAGAAGGAGATGGAAGAAGTGGAGAACCGCATAGAGGGACAGATTGCAGAGGTGAAAAGAGAGGTTCAAGACCAGTCCACCATGATGCAATTCTGGCAAATGGCATTTGAAATCAGGTTCAGAGGGTGGAAGGAGTCAACAAACGAAACCCAAGGAGGCCTGTTCAGGACATTTGTAGAGGCCCTGGCAACATTCCTGGGTAAGAGCGCTAATGAGATTGCGTGGCAATTCGAGAGAATCTACAGAGTGGGCGCATGGAGGTCAGTGAACAGACATCAACCGAGGGACGTGGTCATCCGCTTCGCAACACAGGGGCTTAGGAACCTCATCTCTGCCACTTCCTATCACAAGGCATTCTACATAGAGGAGCAGGAGGTGAAGGTACTGAAAGAGATCCCCCAGGCGATGCTGAGAGACAGAAAGGACTACAAATTCCTGATCACCGAACTGAGATCACGTGCACTACAATACCGATGGGAAACCCCAACAGGGGTCTCACTTTTCTATAGAAACAAGAGATATTACTTGACCTCGGTCCAGAAAGCCAAAGACTTCCTCGAGAAGGAACTGAAGTCGGGAGGCCCTCAACCCACCGTGAGAGAAGATGCAGATGGACCACTGGAAAGCGGGAGGGATCGAGGCCAACGAGCAAGCCGCGCAGAGGCACAGATCGGGGCAGTGGCAGAGGAAATGAATGGGATACCTCGAGAGGCGAGGGCGCAGAGAGCAAAGAGCAACAAAAACAAGGAAGCAGGACAGTCTACAGAGGACAGGCTACCAGGCTCCACTACCAAACACACAGACCAGCAAAGCAAGACCTCACAAACCAATATGAGCAACAATCCGGATATCGTGGGAACGGGACCAAAGAAGACAACAGGAGAAATACCAGAAATGGTCTCGCAAGAATATCCTGCAACAGATGATGGCTACTAATTATTTGACTTGGAATGTGAACGGACTGAACTCCCCCCAGAAAAGAAGAAAAATTCTCCACTACCTAAACCAAGGTAAAAGCGATATAATCTGCCTACAAGAAACACACATCAGAGCAGCAGACCAGAAATATCTGATCAACTACAAACTAGGCGCGCACTTTGTGGCAGCGGCGCCAAGAAAAAAGAATGGGATTGTTATATACGTAAAGAAACATGTAATGGCTAAGCTAATAGAGTCCGACCCCCAAGGTAGATACCTGGCAATTGAAATAACACAAGAAGACAAGAAAATTCTAGTAATGGGCGTATATGCACCACATCAGCAACAAGGCAAATTCTACAAAAAGCTACACAAGAAAATAACACAACTTAACTACAGATCTTACATCATCATGGGTGACTGGAACGGGGTCATAGAGACTGCTCTAGACAAAAAAAGAACTGCACCGAACCCGCAAAAACACTCCAAGTTGCCTAAATCCTTCTTCGACATGAAGGAGGACCTCGAACTGACAGACGTATGGAGGAAAAGGCACGGCAAAGAACAAGAATTCACCTTCTTCTCTGGCAGACATCAATCATTCTCCAGAATCGACTTTATATTAACTTCTAGTGACTTGCTAAGTTGTCTAAACGCGGTGAAAATCCTAGCCAAGACACTGACAGACCACAACCCTGTGAGGATGGAATTAAGACATGGCCCGAAACAGAGGAGGTCCTGGAGAATCAATGAAAGCTTGTTTAGACACGAAAACAATGTGGCGGAATGCAAAAAAGCTATGAAGGAATTCTTCGACACAAATATGAACAACGAAACACCGATAGAAACGATCTGGGAAGGCAGCAAGGTGTACATGTGCGGGATCCTCATAGCCATGAATAGCAGGCACCGTCGCAAACAAGAACAAAAAAGAAAAGAGTTAGAAAATGAGATAAGTAAAAGGGAGCGGCTACATTAGGTATTAATCTTTGTAAACATCTGTTTTAGTAAACGTTCTTCCCTCCTCCCTTACATCTTCAAGTATACTCCGAATACATTTTGTTTGATTGGTGTTTCTCCTATATATGGTCTATCTACTGTATCTAGTCTATCGCATATTGTGCGTTTGCGCTTCTGAGTTGACTTCATCCCATTACTAGTGCAATCATTTATGGTCCCCAACCCGAGATCCTGAGGTAAAAGTTTCATATCCTGAGGTAGAGATTCAGTCTACTTTAACAATATTAAAGCAAACAACGTTAATCATAAGGTTATGTTAAGAGGCATTAGTTATAGAACATATACATTCAACGTTGGGTGTTAGTTTTTGTAAACATCTGATTTGTTAGCCCTTCATCCCTCCTCCCATCGATCCTTAGCTGGACGCCAGCTGCATTCTGTTTGATTGGTGTCTCTCTTGGATATAGTCTATCCACTGTTTCCAGTCATTCACAAATTGTTCATTGGAGCGGTTTTTAATATTTTGAAATCTTAAATAGTGTTCCGCTTTCTCCATTTCTAAAACTGCCACCGCTTTTTCTAGGTTTTGATTTGCTTGTTCTAATTTTTCATTTTCTTGCATTAATACTTCCATTTTTTATCAATATCATCCGATTTATTTTCCATTTTCTGAATTCTTTGTTTATTTTTAACAATCATTTGCTGATGAGCTTCAAATTGTGTCTTTATATCCAACATTTGTTCATTTAATTTATCAAAATTACTTTTTGTCTCTTCATGGTTTCTCTGTATTGATTCTTGAATTAACTTTAATGTGATTTGCATCTCAGTTTGAGCAGTGCTTATTTTCTCACGCTGCATCATTGTTTCAATAGTTCCCTGGCTTGTTTGGCTAGATGTTCCAACAGAAGATGCAGAGGAAGTTTTTTTCATAAGTCTAGTGAGATTTGATGGACTCATTTTTCGAGCCAACTATCTTAGGCTAAAATCCAAACCGTGAAAAGAGCCAACTACTTTAGGCTAGATCCAAATTGTCAAGGAGAAAAAAATAAGAGAAAAAAAGAGAAAAATGCCAACTGTCTTAGGCTAAAATCCAACCATAAAATTGAGCCAACTACTTTAGGCTAAATCCAAATCCTCCAGCCAAATCACAAATGTAAAATGCCCACTGTCTCCAACTAATTCCTGTTTTGGTTATATCCAGAGTCAACAGATATAATTGTAGAGAGTCTTTTCTCATGCAAAGTCATATAAAGGCACTTTTTTTACACCAGGTGTTGTTTCAAGGTCAAACACTTTTCAAATTATTTTATTATTTGGTATTACTGTAGTATCCCCTTTCACCACTAGATGTCCTCATACACTGTATTGTCTATATCCGGCTTTAAAAGAATTTTACAAAGTTTTCTTTTAAAGTTCTTCGTAAGTTATTTACCCTAGAAATTAAATCCAAAAAGATTTCCCACATCCTGGAGGTTAAACTGTCTTTCTTTAAGTTGATCTAAGTTCCATTTTTAAGTATTCTTTTATATTCCTTAAATTCCTTCCCCCTCTTGTAATTTCTTGTTGCTTTTAACTGTCTTCTCCCCTAGTCCTTCTGGGGTCTTTACTTCATAGTTTTTTCCCAATCAGGGGATCAGTATTTCTGAGTCCATAAGGAAAAGGAATAAAAAACAGGCTCACCCAGTTTCAGCACGCTGTTGACAATCAGCTGTTTGGCGGAGCACCGTAGCTCCTCGCTTTTCCCCCTGGCTGACAATGACTTGGGCTGCCTGTGCTTACCAGGCAGCCTTTCTTCCGTACTTTAGAAAGGTTTCTTCAGTCTGTCTGGACTGACCACCGTCTGGTCCAGACTCACGAAGGTTCCCTTCTTCATTGCCCCTCCACGGCAACTTTCTGACCCCTTGGGGTTGCCGGACCAAATGAAATCAGGCTAAGAAGCCAGAGCCCGTTTCTTCCACCCATGGTGTCAGACCGGAATCGCAACTGGCACACTTTTACTATGATCTCAGCATCCTATGGTCAGGTGGAACTAAGGATCAGATCAATTCTAATTTTCATTTTAATGAATATTTATTGTATACTAAGAAAAACTGCATACCAAAAGATGGAGAAATGAATATGTAAAAATAGCTTTTTATTGCTTTATATGCATATTATGTCAGAGTGCCATGCAAAAATGTAGAAATTCTGTGAAATGCATGCAAATATTGGGTTTTTTTAAAAAAAAGTTTTAAATTTAAATTGTGAGACTGGGTAGAAAAATGTAAAATGATATATAAGAAAGTGAGGAGCGCCTGTGTTCTAAAATTTAAAGATCTGCCCATCCTTATTGAGAATTAGAGTTTTTATGTATTGAGAAAAAAATTAATGTAAATTTATGTGTGTTTTTTCCCCTCAGATGAGAACACAGTCCTGTGTAATATGGGCCCATATTAGAGGTAGGTTTTCTGCTGAAAAAATAGTGCTGCACTGTTGAGGCAAGGAGACAAAATGATATGAAAAAAAATTGTCAAGTGAACTACTATTAAATTTATTATCACCCCACACTGTTGCAAATCTAGATTTAAGAGCTAGACACATTAACATCAATAACACCATAACAAATTTCTAAACAAGCTACATTCCTATGAGGGAAGTGTGTAGTGGGGTGCACCAGTGCTCTGCTCTGGGCCCAGTGCTCTTCGACATCTTCATCAAGGATTTGGATGAGGGGATAGATGGAGAAGTCATCAAATTTGCAGACAACACCAAGCTGGCAGGAATAGCCAACACTCTGGAAGATACAGAAGGATCTTGACAGACTTGAACATTGGGCGCTATCTAACAAAATGGTGAAAAAAGTAAGGGCCCAATTGGCAAACGGTTGGAAACATGCGGAAGGAGCCTTCACCCTGCAGTGGATAGACAATGGCTAAAATAATGACATGCAAATCACATTCAACTGAACACTGAGGCCTAGGCCTACACAACACATTAAGTGAAAATGTGGTTTGCTAATTTAGGATGTAGTGTGTAGCATAACTTAAAAGTGTTTTACAAATGATGCTTTGTAATTGAAATGTCTTGAATGCCCCCAGTCAACAGAAATCTATTCTGAAAACTGGTTCCCTCATCCTCAAAGGTTTCCCTCTCAGTCTCTTAAATATGGGCCATGATGTGTCACATTTAATTGTAGGAGGAAAGCTACAAGCCTGTCGTATCCCAAAATTAGGAGTCTGATGGCATCTTTTTCCAACTAACAAACATTATTAAAAGGCATAGCTCGCTTTATCAGATGCAGCGGAGTGGCTCAATTGATGTAAGATTGAAATTGCGATGAGGATGAAATTGTCAGTGGGCAGATCTTTTGTGGATTGCTGGAATGTTTTTTCTTTATGGAGGACCATTTGCAGTTATAAGTTGTAATTTGGTCATGGTTGCAAATGTTGAAATTCATTTGCTTATCTCTTCATGAACTTTCCTGCCCCCCCCCCAGAAACAGTTCAGGTTTTTGACTCATTGTTTTTTGTTTGTTTTTGGAGGTAATTGCATCTAATCTTTGTATGTAAGAGATGGCCTTCATGTCAGAACAAGGAGCCTCTCAGTTTAGCTTTGCCTCCATCTCTGATATTCTTCCATGCCCTTCTCCTGCCTTTGGGCTCAGTTGCACCAGTTCAATTTTTTTAGGATACTTCCTCATCAGCAGTCCATTTTCTTCCATGCTCCCCAGAGAAATGGTATATTCTACTCATTGAACTTCCCATGTCATAATGCTCCTATATGTGTTATTTAAAATTCAGCCCATCTTTACCAACACCATCAAAAGAGATTCAGAAAAACAGGCTAAATATGATACCACCACTTTTTGTCCTCCAAAGGCCTTCTGTGTGCAAATAAACTGGATTACATGACCCATTGAATTCTTTATCTCTCTCTTTCTCTCTCTCTCTCTCTCTCTCTCCCCCTCTCTCTCTGTGTGTAAAAAAAAGACTATAGGTAGTCCTCTACTTATAGCAGTTCATTTAGTGACTGTTCAAAGTTACAATAGCACTGAAAAAGTGACCCGGATACTTACAGGACCGCTTACTGCTAGCAAATACCTCCCGCCGTCCGGTACGCTCCCACAGAGAGGGTCTCCTCGGGGTGCCGTCGGCCAAACAATGTCGGCTGGCGACCCCCAGGGGGAGGGCCTTCTCTGTGGGAGCTCCAACGCTTTGGAACGAGCTCCCCCCTGAACTCCATACGATGACGGAATTGTGTTCCTTCCGTCGAGAATTAAAAACATACTTATTCCGACAAGCCGGCCTGGGATGATAGCTCCAGCTCCAACAATGGCCATAACTGTTTTTAGGGGATTGTGTTTTTAGTTGGGTTTTTAAATATTAGGCCAAATTGTTTAATTTATTTTTAATAATTTTAATTTTTGTGTGTTGTTGTTTTAATTGGGCTGTACACCGCCCCGAGTCCTTCAGGAGGGGGGCGGTATAAAAATTGTAAATAATAATAATAATAATAATAATAATAATAATAATAATAATAATAATAATAATAATAATATTTTTAAATATCAACTAAAGAGCTACACGCAGATCTGATGTTGGTTTTTTTGCTTGTACTTGACTTGTACAGCTTGTTCAGTGCAAATTGCAGATCAAATTTCTGGGCAATTCTCACTGCAAAGTATGGGAAAACAAAGAATAATGTGTGTGTGTGTGTTTCAAATGGTTACAGACTTTTCTGAGTTCCTTTATTACATGTTTTACAATTGGTAAATGCTGTTTTATTTTTTCTTTCTTTCAGATATATCATTCCCAATACAGCATTTGGCTATTGTTATTTTAAGCTCAGTTGCTGCTATCAGTACCATCTTTTTATTATTACTCTGCCTAGCATGGTAGGTAACATTATGTGACTTACTTGAAATTATACTTTATTTAAAGTTAGACCAGTTATTCCTTTCACAGTGCATTCAATCAGATAAGCAATAATTGATTTATAAAGATAAAATTCTCCACTAGTCATATAATTAAACCCTGTGAGCAAAAAATGCAAAAGCTGGTTTATATATTTTCCTTAGAAAAATGTTCTAGGAGTAGTATATTGGCCATGTCACTGGTGCTTTTCACCACTCAAATTATTTAAAAGAAGAAAGAACAATTTATAATTTACTAAGTCTCCTTGCTGCAAAATGAATAAGACTCTATCTAGGGAATAGTTGGGGAAAGGTAGGAAACTGAAAAGCTTTTTTGCCTGCTTATTAACAATGGAATTAGTGGAAGGCTATTTTTTTCACATCTTTAACTGTCTTGGATTTCACTGCCCCTTTTATCTATTTTTTCTCAATACTTTTGTAAATGTTGCTAATATTTTATAGAATAGAATAGAATAAATACTTTATTTGGCAAGTGTGAATAGACAGACAAGGAATTTGTCTCCAGTGCAAAAGCTCTCAGTCTACATGCAAAGCAATAGAATCATCATCATCATCATCATCTCAATAACAGGGTGGAGTAAAGAAGATAATAAGAAGACTAAATGATAATACTACAGCCATACTACATGTGTAACTATAGCACTAACAATAGCACTTAGTCTTATATACCGCTTCATAGTGCTTTACAGCCTTGCTAAGCAGTTTACAGAGCCAGCCTATGGCTCCCACAATATGGGTCCTTATTTTATTGACCTCAGAAGGATGGAAGGCTGAGTCAATCTTGAGCTGGTCAAGATCGAACTGCTGGCAGTCAGCAGAGTTAGCCTGCAATACTGCACTCTAACCACTGTGCCACCACAATTATACATAGACATTAGACAGCACTATGAGAATTAGGTGCTCATCAGATTGATGGTCTGAGGGAAAAACCTGTCCCTGTTCTTTTGGCATGCAGTGCCCTGTAGCGCCATCCCGAGGGGAAGAGTCAAAGCACTTTATGACCAAGATGTAAATAACTTCTCAGTTCTCGTTCTGGCCTGTGCAATATGTAGTATACGTACGATATACAATATATGCAATATACTACTGTATATCTATCTATCTATCTATCTATCTATTATCTATTATCTATCTATCTATCAAACTATAATATTATATGACTACTCTGAAAAGCGATATAAATAATAACTTTGTAAAAATTCACCTATTGATTTTTCTAGTGTATTATAAAAGTATATATTCATGTAAAACTCTTTTTTTTAAACATTTTTTATTAATAGATATATATTTGTACATGTAAATCAGGAAAAAAATTACTGTTGGTGGGACAATACTGGAGGAAGCCAGAAATACCATCTATTGAAGAATGGACTTTGAAAGTTATAAATTTGGCAGAAATGGCTAAAATATCGGCATATTTGAAGGATCGGTCAAATGAAAAATATATGTTGGACTGGAAACACTGGACAGACTACACACAAGAGAAACACCAATCAAAGGAAATGTATCTGGCTTATAGTTAAATCCAGGAAAGCTTTTCGTTGGTCGCTTTTCCGAACAGGACCCTCTCTTTAGCAACATAACCTCAGTAGGTTTCACTGGAGATAATAGCCACATTTAACACGCCGAGGACAGATAATGCTTGCTAAATAATCAGAGCCCAATCTCCTTGCAACGCACAAGGGGCTGCAATGGATGTGAACAAATTGCCCTTGTAATGGACAATTTGAAGGCGCTTGCCAGTCTCCCTAAAAAGGTTGCCACTGAACTGAAACTTTTTTTTTAATGAAAAAATTCTTTTATTAAAACAATCAGCATTGAACATAAAATCATGGTATGCATCAATCATCATAGCACCTGATATACATCACTAAGTATTAATCTTTATAAACGTCTGGTTTGGTAAACATTTTTCACTCCGCACATCAAGCCTCAACTAAACGCCTGTTACAATTTATTTGCTTGGTGTTTCTCTTTTCTATAGTCCATCCACAGTTCCCAGTCCATCACATATTATTCATCTCAGTATTAGTACAATCTTTTATGATCCCTAACCAAAAATCCTGAGGTAGAAATTCAGTATCCTGAGGTAGAAATTCAGTACGCTTTCCCAATATTAAAGCAATCCACATTAAATCTGGGTTCATATTAATAAGCTGTCCTCATAAGACCTGAAAATACATCTCTTGTATATGGTCTATCTACATTCATACAATCAGCATTGAACATAAAATCATAGTATGCATCAATCATCATAGCACCTGATATACATCACTAAGTATTAATCTTTATAAACGTCTGGTTTGGTAAACATTTTTCGCTCCTCGCATCAAGCCTCAACTAGATGCCTGTTACAATTTATTTGATTGGTGTTTTTCTTTTCTATAGTCTATCCACAGTTTCTAGTCTATCACATATTATTCATCTCAGTATTAGTACAATCTTTTATGTTCCCTAACCAAAAATCCTGAGGTAAAAGTTTAATAACCTGAGGTAAATCTTGTATATGGTTTATCTACTATATCTAGTCTATCACATATTGTTCATTCACGCTTCTGAATTAACTTCGTCTCAGTAATAGTGCAATCTTTTATAGTCCCTAACCAAAGATCCTGAGGTAGAAGTTTCATAACCTGAGATAGAAATTCAATCCGCTTTATCAATATTAAAGCAAACAACATTAAGCATAAGATCATATTAAGAGGCTTTCGTCATATAACATAGGCATACAACATTAGGTGTTAGTCTTTGTAAACATTTGATTTGGTAAACATTCTTCCCTCTTTACGTCGAGTCTCAACTAAACGCCAGGTGCATTTTGTTTGATTGGTGTTTCTCTTGTATATAGTCTATCCACCATTTCCAGTCTGCCAAATATTGTTCATTTGAGCGATCTTTCAGGTATGCCGATATTTTCGCCATCTCCGCCAGATTTGTTACTTTCACAGTCCATTCTTCTATAGGCGGTATTTCTGGGTTCTTCCAGTATTGTCCCACCAACAATCTGGCTGCTGTGATCAAGTTCAGAAATAAGCTCGTCTCTGAGGTAGTGTAATCCTTTGTTATCCCTAACAAAAAAACCTGAGGTAGAAATTCAATACGCTTTTTGAAAATGGTTTGGAGTGTCCACCATATCTTCCTCCAGAAGGCTTTGATTTTTCTGCATGTCCACCATACATGAAAGTAGGTAGCCTCCCCGTCACCACACCTCCAGCATTTGGGCTGGGAGTCTGGATAGATGAGTGATAGTTTTTTCGGGTCGAGGTGCCACCTATAGAACATCTTGTAGAAGTTTTCCCTTAAGTGTTGCGATTTCGTAAATTCTACATTTCTCACCCAGATCATGTAAAACTCTTAATACGATCTGCCTGTATGTTTGACTTTTTCAAAATTATTACTTGTGTGAATCTTGTAAAACCTTATTGTTAGAAATATTATATTCTGCCGCTTTTATAAGGCATTCAGACAGATTACATATTTGTCAACCAAACAAACATGGCAAATTTTGCTGCTGAGAAAGCTAAGCTGCTCAAAATATCAGAGTTAACTACATTTCCATTTAACTAAATGACTGCCCTAGTTACTTTGTCTTATTTTCTGTATTTCTGTGCTTCAACTGGTTTAACTGTGCTTAACTCTTTTCAACCTTTCCCCGATGTTTTTCTCCAGCAGCACATTCAACTCCAGCTGAATCATCAAGGAAATGTTTTTGATAGACTGGATATTTATCAACTGCTATCAATACTGCCCAGGAAAGCAATGCATTCTGCAAACGAATTCTGCAAATGCTTTTATCTAATGGGTACGACTCCTGATCATTTGGAAGAAAATAAAAACAAGACACAGAAATATGGAGCAATCCTTCAGTGCTCAAAATATGTTTTTATGTTCAATGTTGATTGTTTTAATAAAAGAATTTTTATAGTGGAAAAAAAAAAGAAAGAAAGGCCAGATAACGCGGGATAAATATATGTAGCGGAATCTAACATTTAATAACGTTGACTAGATACTGTCTGAGGAATAATGGCCAAGCTGTAATAAATCCAGCTTATCAATGAAAAAAAAAAGAGGAGGAAATCCATATGCAAAATACCATCTCCTGCCTTCCTGTTTAGAAAATGGGTTTTGATATCTTATTTTCTTCATGTAGTTTTCAGTCTTGAAGCTTGTTATATTTGTTTACACACATACCCATTTTAAATCCATAGCAAACTTGTGTATGTTCTGTTTCAGTTCATGTTAAGACACTGAATTTATTTTTGGATGGGGAGTTACTGAATATTTTTAAATAAGAACCTTTAATAACTCTTCTTTCAAAAATAAAATAGAACATTTATATTAGAGGCCCAAGTTAAAACCAGAAATACACATTTCCAAAAATCATGTAAAGTTGAATTTGTTTTCTTTTGAAATCAAGAGGACTTTCCCCTTTATTTCAATAGAATCTATCCTTACTTTTGTACTTTGCATCCACTCAGTAGGTGTTCATTTCTACTGAGTTGTTTAATGGGGCCAAGCTAAAAAGTTAGGATGGTGTATTTTTTACCATTTCTCATGAGTTTTGGAAAATTTTACTACTTTTGTAATTTGCAAAGAAGCAAAATTTGGTGAAATTTTCATTTAGCAAGTACTACAGTATTTTGTAGCCTCCCACACTTCTTACATTACACTTATAATTATGATGGAATATCTTTCAAAGGGTTTTTAGATTAGACGTTTTGTACCTTTGTCCAGCAAATAGCTCACCCCTGGTGTTCAATGATCTGCCAAAAAAAAAATGCATTTTCTGTTCAAAAGTAAAATTATTTTAAAACAGGAAAAAAAAAGAATTTTACAAGCAAAATGGAAGAGAAAAGACAAGCCTCTTGCATGGAAGAAAACGTTGGCAAATTAGAAGATATATTTCAACCCATTCTCAAATCCAGGGAATTTCTAATTGAGATGCATTTGTCATTAGAATTTTTTTTAAATGTACTTTTTGATGTACAATTTTAAGAAATAATTGATAGAAAGCAGTTAAGCAGAAATGTTTACAGAACTTTGATGATCACTTGATTATTAAAGAAAAGCATTTATTTTTCACTGAGTTATCTTTTTCTTTCTTATTTTGAAATGTATTGTCGTTTTAGTAATGTTCCACATCATACAGCTTTCCTTCCTGAGGTAACCAGGCCTATGTATGACCTGTTAGAACAGTAAGAATACATTCAAAATGATTCCAGTTACAAGTAACTTACATTATTTTGTAAAATGTACTTTTTTCCCCTCACTCACTCACTTTCCAACCAAGTACATTAGCTATTGTATATTACACTCCTTGGCGCTTTGACAAATTTTGGAGCCGTCTCAGGCTCTTAGTATCACTAATGTCTAGATATAAATCACCTCTGGTGAACCTATTGGTTATTTTCATCTGTAAAATGGTACAATTCTGCAAAGAAATCTAGAACTTTATTGCTATTTTGTCCTAATTTTCGCGTCACGACACCCACATCCCTACTGCAGGCATCAGGAATTTTCTTCCCTGGGTACCTGATAGGATCAATTTTTAAAAACAGCGAGCACCATTTTTAAGCATGTGACACTGGCATTCATTGGAACTTGAAAGTGCTCAAGGAGAAAATCAACCATATATTCATGTTATTTTTTTCTTTGGGAAATTGGAATTAGAAACCACAATTTGTCAGTGCTGTATAGCTTATTAATGCTGGACAGCAATAGCAATATCACTTAGACTTATATACCACTTCGTAGTGCTTTACAGCCCTCTGAGCAGTTTACAGAGTCAGCGTATTGCCCCCAACAATCTGGGTCCTCATTTTACCTACCCATCGGAAGGATAGAAGGCTGAGTCAATCTTGAGCGGGTAAGTAGAATTTGCCTGCAGTCAGTAGAATTAGCCTGCAATACTGTACTGAGCTACCACGGCTCCTAGTAGCACCTTTATCCTGATTTATCAACCTTTATTCACCTGGGTAAAGTAGTACCTTAATCCAGATTTTCTTCCCACCTACAATATAACTTTTTGCTTTTTCTACCACTAAAGTAATCTTTAGATAAAGCCTGATTCGCTTATAGTTCCCTTTATCCCAGCAATTACTTTGTGGGTATGACAAGGTTGTAATCATTTAGGATACATATCAAGCAACAGGTTGAGGATGGCTGCTTAAAGAAATTTCTGAGCCAAATTGAGTTAACAGAACCGATTGTGCTGGCATAATAACAAGGCAAAATAAATCCCTCTGAGCAGGATGTGGCCTTGTTAAGAGTTATTTTAGACAAATGTATTGACAAA
The DNA here is from genome assembly GCA_034064705.1 of Bothrops alternatus. Lineage (NCBI taxonomy): Eukaryota > Metazoa > Chordata > Lepidosauria > Squamata > Viperidae > Bothrops > Bothrops alternatus. The sequence continues at coordinate 9,687,264 of JARGCV010000087.1, forward strand.
GCCATTCACAGGCTCCAACCGGAGGGTCATATCAGCAAGGTGTACATATTAGATTGACAGGATGCCTGCTTGTTTTGTGAGATAACAGGAACTTTTTAACTGGAAAAGCTTGGTTCCTTTTAGCCTCTTCTATTTTATGCTAGGACTTCTGGAAGTCTTAGTAATAGGTTTATGGAAATTCTCAATCATCCAGGTCATGTTTGTCCCAATGGTGCTTTTTCAAGAGGCAACTGGGCTTTCTTGTTTTTCTTTGAAGACATTTCCCTTCTCATCCAAGAAGCTTCTTCAGCTCTGACTGGATGGTAGGGAATGGCAACTTTAAGACTCGTGGACTCCCCACCATCCAGTCAGAGCTGAAGAAGCTTCTTGGATGAGAAGGGAAACGTCTTCAAAGAAAAACAAGAAAATCCAATTGCCTCTTGAAAAAGCACTTTTGGAACTCCTAGTAATAGGATATTTGCAATGACCCTTGAGTATCACTCAGTAAACATAGGATGGCAGACATAAAAATCCAAACGCTCCAGTTTCAATGTGAAGAGAGTGATTTTCATAAGAGAACATTCCCTGATTCACATATGACAACTATAATTCCATCACTTGCGAGTAGTGATGGAAAGCCCCAGGCTTATAGTTACAGCAGAAGTCCTGTCTTAACTTTGGAGGATAACTGAAAAGTTATTTAGGCATGGTGGGCTCCATCAAGACAGCAGCACCATCTCAAGGTATCATCTCTCAAGATCAGGGAGTCATAATATCTTTTGTCAGGGTTGCATTTTCCCAGGGGCTACAGGTAAAAGATATTAGATGGGCACAACACTTGAGAGGTCAGGGGCCTCATTTTGGCCTCCTTGCCTTCTGAAGATATGCAATTGATCTTCTGCTGTTACTATGAAGTTACCCATACCCAACTGGGGTAATATCGCATTTATGGCATGTTTTTATTTTGGCGTGGGGGAGTAGTAATATGGGAGTGAGGCTGGGTGAGCTCTAGGAGTTAAACTGTTCTTATCATCACCCTTAAAGACTTCATATCCCTCCAGGCAGGAACCCCACTGCAGTTTGACAGTTTAGTGTTGGATTTGATAGTGCAACATGGAAGCACTGAGGAAGCAAAATCAGGGCGGTGGAAGGTAGGTTGTGGATGGCCCTTTCTATTGCACATGATCTTTCTGAAGGAATGTAGCTCTAAAGCAAGGGTGGGAATGATGGCCTGTTTATGATTTGTGGACTTCAACTCCCAGAATTCCTGAGCCAATAGGAATTAAAGTGTCGAGAGAGGGCTCTTTTCCCTCAGCAAAGCATCCCACAGACATATTGCAAGAGAACACAGTGCTTATGGAATTTATTTGAAAAGGTTTGTTAAACTTTTCTGGTTTCTTGGTTTGTTTTTACAGGGAAGGAAAGGCATTGGGTCTGCCTTTAATTTCAATACAACATACATTTCAATTTCATTGATGTATACAATGGCATTTTACAATGGGAGGCTCCAATATGTTGGTAGGTGTGATGGGGTTTCAAACTAACAACACGTGTCCATACTTAATTCCACTTTTTTGAATTCTCCCAACTCAAAACTCAGGGCATTTTCTGATCATAGTCCAAGCTGTGCCTCCCCAGTTGGACTTTGGAGAATTTGCCTCCTTGGGTTACTTTGTTTTCCCCTTAAAGTATTGTTTGTACTGTAAACATTGGGCTTCCTCCAAGCAAGTTGATGCTCACTTTGTATACAATATTGCTGTTTTCTTACAGAGTGATCCATATTAATATTTACATTTTAAAACAGAGATCCCCAATCCCCAGTCTGAGGCCTGGTGCTGGGCCTCAGGCCATTTGGAACCAGGCCGCAGAAGTAGTATGTGAGGGTGTGTATGCGTGTGCGCATGAAGCTGCATTTGTGAAAATGGTGTGTGCATGCAAAACCATCCCCTCTCCCCCCCTGCTGCCGCCACTGCTTCCCCTAGTCCACCAAGCCAGAAAAGTTACATACTGCTGTTTTAGAAACACTGGGAACGATATTTATGCTTCCCTTTCCTATGTGTATTGATTGATTGATTATCTGCTGTAAAGTTAGAGATGAACTTAATTCTGAACTTGATCACAGCAGCGAGACTGTTGTTGGGACAATGCTGGAAGAAGCCAGAAATACCATCTATTGAAGAATGGACTTTGAAAGTTATAAATTTGGCAGAAATGGCTAAAATATCGGCATATTTGAAGGATCGCTCAAATGAACAATGTATGTTGGACTGGAAACATTGGATAGACTACATACAAGAGAAACACCAATCAAAGAAAATGTATCTGGCTTATAGTTAGATCTTGATATGCGGAGTGAAGAATGTTTACAGATTTAGATTGATTGTATTGAGTTGAGTAGCAGTTAACTTGAATTTTTTCCTGGTTTACATGTACAAATATATATCTATTAATAAAAAATGTTATATAATTTAAAAAAAGTTGTTTTCAACTCCTGGAAACCATATAGATAGATTTTCTTCAAGATAATCTATCCCTTATCTGGTCTTTCAGGTCTCCCATTAATAGACTCATTTCCACGGTAACTGAGTCCATCCACCTTGTTGCTAGTTCAGGAGTAGGCAACTTTGGCTCTTTTATGACTCGTGGACTTCAATTCCCAGAATTCCTGAGCCGTGCTGGCTCAGGAATTCTGGGAGTTGAAGTCCATGAGTCATAAAAGAGCCAAGGTTGCCTACTCTTGTGCTAGTCATTGTCATCTTCTCATTCCTTGCATCTTTCCCAGCTTTAGGGGCTTTTTCAGAGTGCTGGTTCTTCATATAGATGTAAGTCCTCAACTTACAAAGCCTAACTGAGCCTAAAATTCCTGTTGCCAAGTGAGACGGTTGTTAAATGAATTTTACCTCACTTTACAACCTTTCTTGCCACAATTGTTAAGCGAATCACTGCAGTTGTTAAGTTAGTAACACAGTTGTTAAATGAATCTAGCTCTCCGCAATGGCTTTGCTTGTCAGAAAGGTGATCACGTCACTCCAGGACAGTGCAATTGTTATAAATATATCCCAGTTGCCAAGCATCTGAATTTTGATCACATGACGATGGGGATGGTGCCACGGTTGTAAGTGGGAAAAACAGCCATAATACTATTGTAACTTTGAACGGTCACTAAAAGAATGGTTATAAGTTGATGTTTATCTGCAATGTGCATAATTTGAGCCTGATCATTTGTGGCTTGAATGAGAACTCAACCTGGATGATTTCTTTGACAATCCATTGGTTTGTTTTCTTGTATTCCCACAGCATTCTCAGTCTCGTCAATGCCAAATTCCAAAGCTATCAATGCTGTTTCTATCCTGCTTCTTTAAAGTCCAACTTTCGCTTCCATGGAGAGTCAAAAGGAAATACAACGGCTTGCATGATTCTGATTTTTGTTAAGTACGAACACATTAACTAGAATTAACAGAAAGGTCCTTGTTTCCTTCCACAAGTATAAAAACCTTGTTTGCATTGCCTCCGGCCTCACAATATTCATCTACAGCTCTCTTTGGGTCTCCATATTACAGGTAGTCCTCGATTTATGACCACAATTGAGCCAAAAATTTCTGTTGTTAAGTGAGATTTCTCTATTTTTTGACCTCTCTTGCCACAGTTGTTAAGTGAATCACTGCAGGTGTTAAGTTAGTAACACAGCTGTTAAGTGAATCTGGCTTCCCTCATTGACTTTGCTTGTCAGAAAGTCGCAAAAGGGGATTGCATGACCTGAAAACATTGTAACCATCATAAATAGAAGTCAGTTGCCAAGTTCCTGAATTCTGATCACATGACCTATGGGGAAACGGTCGCAAGTGTGAAAAATGGTAAGTAGTCACTTTTTCAGTGCTATTGTAACTTTGAACAGTCACTAAATGAACTGCTATAAGTAGAGGACTACCTATAGTCTTTTTCTTACACACACAGAGAGAGAGGGGGGCGGGGAGAGAGAGAGAGAGAAAGAAAGAGATAGATAAAGAATTCAATGGGTCATGTAATCCAGTTTATTTGCACACAGAAGGCCTTTGGAGGACAAAATGTGGTGGTATCATATTTAGCCTGTTTTTCTGAATCCCCTTTGATGGTGATGGTAAAGATGGGCTGAATTTTAAATAACACATATAGGAGCGTTATGACATGGGAAGTTCAATGAGTAGAATATACCATTTCTCTGGGGAGCATGGAAGAAAATTGACTGCTGATGAGGAAGTATCCTAAAAAAATTGAACTGGTGCAACTGAGCCAAAAAGGCAGAAGAAGGGCATGAAAAAGTGACTGCATGGACAATTGCACAAGTGCAGGTCATACATGCTGGTAACATGGCAGAAAAGTACAGGTAATCCTCAACTTACAACAGTTCATTTAGTGACCGTTTGAAGGTACTCAAAAAAGGGACATGTCCATTTTCACACTTACGACCACTGCGGCATCCCCATGGTCATGTGATCAATATTCAGATGCTTGGCAACAGGCTCATATTTGTGATGGTTGCAATGTTCTAGGGCAGGGGTTCTCAGCCTTGGCAATTTTAAGACTTGTGGACTTCAACTCCCAGAATTCCTCAGCCAGCAAAGCTGGCTGAGGAATTCTGGGAGTTGAAGTCCAGAAGTCTTAAAGTTGCCAAGGTTGAGAACCCCTGTTCTAGGGTCATGTGATCATCCCCTTTTGCAATCTTTTGCTAAGCAAAGCCAATGGGGAAGTTCAGATTCAGTTAAAATCTTGTTACTAACTTAACAATTCAGTTAACAACGGTGACAAGAAAGGTTGTAAATCGGGGAAAACTCACTTAGCAAGTGTCTTGCTTAGCAACAAAACTTTTGGGCTCCACTGTGGTTGTAATTCAAGGACTACCTGTAAAAGATTTTTCTTTGACAGAAAAAAGCTAAGATTAGAGATGTATCCTGGAAATGGCCAGTAGGTGGCGCATTCTCCCTGTGCACTGAGCAAGAATTTAGGAAAGTATGAAACATGGGGGGGGGGGGGAAGCCATTGTCAGTTTTATGAGCAACCTGACCAGATACCGGTAGAAGTTGGAAAAACAGCCACACTTTTCATGTGATGTGCTGTGAGTCACAGTGGTGCTCAGCTGCTACTTTGAGAAGCTGATGTGGCCCTGATAGTCTTTTAGTCTCTATCCAAACAGGGCTCTTTCTCAGGCTTTGAGCAGTGCCTACCTTAAAACAAACCTCCCATGTTCTGTTGTAACCAAACCATTAATAACTTTGATGTGACTCTAGCTACAAGATTTCCTCTGCAGAGGATGTGTTCTATCTGTGTATCTGTTTCTGCTTGGACTTCTTTTGTAGGCATTCATCACTGTTCTATAGAACCAAGCTGAGCCCTGGAACTTGATATATTTCAGCTTGTGTTTCCAGAGGGAATTAAAAAGAATATGTCCTCTCAGGATTGTAATATATTGACTAAAAAAAAATCTGGTTTTACAGTTGAGAAAAAGGTGAAATATTTGGGGGTTATGTTGACAAACGCAATACACAAAGCTGTTTCAAAATAATGGTGTGCCTTTGTGGAATGATATTAAAGAAAACTTCCTAAGATGGGACAAATTGCATTTATCATTATTGGGTAGGATTTCTGTAATTAAGATTAATGTCTTACCAAAGATGCTTTTTCTGTTTCAGACATTGCCAATACTTGCAGCTGATATTCCATTTAAACAGTGGCAGAGGGATATTTCCAAGTTTATATGGCAAGGGAAAGACTTAGATATAAATTATTGCAAAATGCTAAGAAAAGAGAGGGTTTGGGTTTAGCAGATTTGAAACTGTATTTCAACATTTGTTGTTTGGTCTGTGTTATGTGTTGAGGTTAATTTACTTGGAAACTGTTGGAAAGGGCCAAAAGGCTGCACCTGCTTAAACTCCAGACTGACTGTCTACATGTTAATTAGCTTGTCTTTAAGAGGGAAATACTGCTTTAATTCTATTGGCTGCCCCCTAGTGGTGAGCTGTATAAATAGTGGTTAAGCAGCAGTTAGGGCTGCTTCTGTTGTGAACTGAATAAAGAGTTGTTGTTGTACCATTCGCCTTGTCACCGAACTAGAAACATAACAGTCTGGGTAAAAGAGTGGTTGAACCTCCAGAATAAGAGGCTACTTGATTTAGAACAGACATGTCAAACTCATGATGTCATGTGACGTCGCAGGACGTATCGGAGCTTTTTCTCCATTGCCAGCAATGGGGTGGGCGCGGTTTCCTGGCGATGCGTTTGGCGCACGGGCCGGCAGTTTGATACGCCTGATTTAGAAGGTCATGAACTAAGATTTGGATGGCACTGTTATTTATGGTATGGAAAGTTAAAGTAAATGTTGATTTTAACAACCATTTTGTTAGACGGGTTGTTCTAAGAGTTTGGAATAAATATAAAACAAGATTTTTTTTTTTGAATTTTTTTATTGGTTTTTTAATTTTTAACAGAAAAAGAAAAATGCACAAATCAAATCATAATGTTAAAATAAACAATAAACATAATCACAACATAAATACATATTTCATAATCATCCATAAACAAAACATAAGTACTTATTTCAATACATCTAATAATAATAATAATAATAATAATAACTCAACTGAAAATAATCATATACCATATTTACCAAACAATTAACATTACTGCTCGGTACCCCCACCACCACATCCCCCTAACCCTAACCTTCCCCCCTCACTTACCAACTAACTACCTACTCTCCTCCCTCCTTCTCTATCTCCCTCCTTCTGCTCCACCCAACTATCCCTACTCTTCCCCTTTCTTATCAACTTTCTACTTACATAAGCCTTCACTCCTCCTTCCTCTTTCCATCAGATGTGGTGCCCAGAGGCCACCCGAGCAACCCCTTAATAACAATATTTACATATCCTTGCATCAACCCCATTGCAGTTGAGAAAACATAGTATATAAAATTATAAACCCTCCCTACCCCCCCCCCCCGACTTCCCAGAGTGAGTACAGGGTAAAACAAAAGAAAACCCCCTACTTCAAACAAAATTATTATATAATCCTAACAAGAATTTTAAACTATATACTAAATACAATCTCTACTTAACATTTATTCAACCTTATCAATTCTAATACATATCTAATCCCTCAATCAGTCCATCTAATATCAAACCTTAAATCATTTCAATCCACTAAACAAAACAGACAAATCATCTTGTTAAGAGTATTAATTTTCATTTACATATCTAAACCATCAATCTAACAATCAATCCATCATATATGCATATATTCTTAATCAATTTAGTATATCTTCCATTAGAAAACCTTTCTTACATCTTACTCATAAACTTGGTCCTTAATTCAGCCCATAATCTTAGATTGGCCTTAATTCCTTACACTTAATTTTAAATTTTCACTTCTTCAATCGACTTCTGGGCTTTCTCATATGTCTAATAAACCTAAATAACAAATACAATCTATTTAATCTATTTCTAACTTAGATTCCTTCAACCTTATCAAATCACATAATGCTTATCTATCCCATCATTCAGTCAATCTTATGTCAAACCTAGATCAATTCAAAGCAAGTACATTCTTCTTCAATTTAATTATATCTTCCGTTAATCATCCTCTTTTACATCTTAATCATAATCTTAATATTATATCTTCCGTTAATCATCTTCTCTTACATCTTACTCATAATCTTAGTCCTTGAGTCAGTCCATAGTTTTAAATTATCCATAATTCCTTGCATACAATTTTAAATTTCACTTCTTCAGTCGTACTCTTGGTTTTTTCTTTCGCCAGGTAAATCTCCATATCGAGGCCTCCCTTCCAAGTAATAAGTCTGTCTTTTTTACTTGCAATATCATTTGAGTCCACATAAAGCCTCTTAACCTTTGCATTTGTCCTCTATTTCTCTTAACCATAGACTTTCGTTGAGGTAACATTTCAAATCTCTGTCTTTGCTTTTCCTGGTCCTCGGGACCATAAATAGATTGCTTCTTAATCTGGATCAATTTCTCTTTTTTCTCGGTTAAATCTTCTTCTTGCTGCTTGTCTGAGAGGAATAGCCATCCCCTCCTGTCCTGAAACAAATCCTCTTCCTCCACTCCGTAAATGAACTGTTTATCAAGCAAGATCCATTTCCCATTATTCTCTTTATTCTCAATACTGTCTATTTCTTGTTTGGATTGTTGTATAAAACGTTCAGCAATCGATTGCAAATCAATTTCATTTAGAAAAAAGGATCTAGTTAATTTTAATATTTCTATTTTAGTCTCTTTCAATATTGCAATACTTTCTTCTTTAAATTCATCAATCCGATCCAAAATAGGTTTGACATTAAAACGTAAATTCCACTCCATTTTAAATTTTAAAACAATCGCTCTGGCTTTAATCCAATTTCTACAACCGTCTCTCCAGCTCCGCTTACGAGAACAAAGGAAAAAAAATGGAGAATTCACTTTCACTTTCAAGCACTTTCCTTAACATAATGCATTCAAGATGGCGTATAGCTTTCACTACTTTCACTGCTAAAGGAAAACAAGATTTTCTATAAAGATGCCTCTCTGGGTGTCCCCTGACGTAGCCTTTTTCAGAAAAGAGATGGTGGCTAAGCCGAACTGGTAGACTTATGATAAAATAATATCTTTTAATTTTGGTGATCCTACTATCAAATCTAAAGAAGAGTTAGAATCAGAAGGACATACCTGCCATTGGTTTACATATTTAAAAGAAAGATTTTCTTTCTGATAATAATAGTGATGAACATATTATTGCTAAGGTCTATAAAACGTTATTGAAATTGAATTTGAAAAGTAAACATGTAAAGCTTCATTTGATTCAGTGGGCAAGGAATTTTGGACATTTAGTGACCATTCAAAGTAACAACATCACTGAAAAAAGTGACTTTTTTAAACATTTTATTGAATTATAGAGTAAAATACAAAATACAAAGCAAAGAATAGGACACAGTGGGGAGGAAAAAGGGAAAAGAAAGTGAGGGAAAGAGGGGGGAAAAGAAAAAAAGATACTGACTTCCGACTTCCTCTGTTGCAGTAGAATAAAAAGTTGTCGAGCCACAACTTTTTACTTTTTCACAATAGTATAAACTGGTCATTTCTGCAACAACAAATCAATCTAATCGGTGAAACCCAAAATCAAAGTTTCATTTTCTTCCACCTCAAGCACAAATCCAGCAGTCTCCATGTAGAAACAAAAGTACTTGTATTCTTTGTCTTTAGCCAAAACAGTCAATTTAGCCATCTCTGCCAGCTCCATCAACTTCTGTAGCCATTTGTCCATAGTGGGAATTGAAATGTCCTTCCATTTTTGTGCATACACTAATCTTTCTGCCATCAACATATACAGGATCAAAGTTCCAATTTTTTTCCCCAAGTCTTTTTCCGTTAGACCCAAAAGAAAAAATTCTGGTTTCATATTTATTTTTACTTTAAGGATTTTCTGTATCAAAATGTGAATCCTTCTCCTATATTTCTTTGCTTTATCAAAGCAAATGGTAAAATGTTTCTTTTATACCTTTACATTTCCAGCATACATTTGAAATATCCTTATACATTCTGAAAGCTTGTCTGGTGTTAAATACCAGCAATACATCATCGTATAGAAATTTTCTTTTAAATTGTAGTTAAATGTACATGTAAATTTTAAACTTTTCATCCACATATTCTCCCATTGTTCCAGCATCACATCATAACCAAAGTTCGTTGCCCATTGTATCATACAATGTTTTACGTGTTCACTTTCCAAATTTAATTTCAATAGCATTTTATAAGCCTTAGCAATAATATGTTCATCACTGACACACTGCCCCTCGATTTAAGAGTAGGGTCACTCGAGTTGAAAAGTATTATTTTACCATAGGTCCACCAGTCTGGTTTCACAATCGTTTCTTTTCTTAAAAAAAGCTTCCTGTGGGGACACCCAAAGAGGCAGCTTTGTGAAGAATCTTATTTTATATTTATTCCATATTCTTAGTATGGCACGTCTAGTGAAGTGATCATTAAAATCAACATTAACTTTAACTTTATTGTACCATACATAACCAAACCTTAGTTCACGACATTCCAAATCAAGTAGCCTCTTATTCCGGAGGTTCACCCGTTCTTTTGCCCAAGCCAGATAACATGCCTCAAAATACAATTTCAAATCTGGTAAAACCTAACCCCTGTTTCCATAGCATCTTGCAATAGCTTATATCTAATTCTTGGTTTCTTCCCTTTCCATACGAACTTGGAAATATCCCTCTGTCATTGTTTGAATGGGACATTAGTTGAAACTATTGGTAATGTCTGGAACAGAAAAAGCATATTTGGTAGAACATTCATCTTGATTACAGAGATGCTACTTACGACCGTTGCTGTGTCCCAAGGTCAGGTGATCTCCTTTTGCGACCTTCTGACAAGCAAAGTCAACGGGGAAGCCACATTCACTTAACCACCAGGTTACTAACTTATGAACTGGAGTGATTCATGTAACAACGGTGGCAAGAAAAGTGGTAAAATGTGGCAAAGGTCACTTAACAAATGTCTCACTTAACAACAAAAATTTCGTGCTGAATTGTGGTCGTAGGTCAAGGATTACCTGCACTTTTGGTTGGGAAGTTGACATGTGTTTGCCTGTGCCAGATGAAATTGGTGCCCTTCTCTAAGCGGTCAGATTGCAGCTGCTGTCAGGCCACCATTTCCATGGAGAGAAATGGCCAGTCTGGGAGTTGCGCTCACCGCTCCAGAGAAAGTCGGTTAGAGGGGTTGAATTGCAGAGCTGTATGAAAATGCGGTTTTGTAGGTGGAGATGCACAGAGGATACTACTGAGAATCTTTCCTATCTTTAAGAAAAGAGTAATAGCATTTGGCACCTAATACCAGCCTGGAATTAAGGCGGTAAGTCTTACTGGTGATTAAGTAGGAAATCATGTGACCAAACCTATTCTACAACGATCTTTGCAGCAGTCATTAAATGAAAGCTGCAGTTGTTAACTGGACCCATTGTTTACAATGGGCATTTTTTACTAGAAACTGGAAGTCAATGTCAGCAAAAACATTGTAAATTCTAGTCATGTGATCGTGGGATGCTGCAAAGAGATGTGAATATGGTCTGGTTGCTGAGTGTCCACAATGCAATTGCATGAGTGCAGATGGGGGAGAGGGCAGACATCAAGGCTTTGAATCCAAGTCATAAATACCTTTTGCGGGTTCTGTTGTGACTTCAAACATTGCTAAGCGACCAGTTGTTGAACAAGGACTACTTGGGTAGTTTTCTTTCCATTCATGCCCCCAAGCAGGAACAACAACAACAAATATATATATGTCAAGTGTTTATTTTTTAGATTGCACCCTGTAAACCCAAATATGGGAGGAAGGAATCATTCTTTCCTTTTGCTTGTTTCAGCTCAACCCAGAGCCATCCTGCAAGCACAAATATATATATGTTGTTTTAAAATTGTTGACAAAGAAATAAGGGATTTCTGATATAGCTATTTCGAGTTTCTTAACTCTCTTCAGTCAGAACTCACCCTTCCGGGATTCGAACCTGGGCAGTCTGCATGCTAAGCAGATGCTTTAACCTATTGAGCCACAAGTTCTCTCCCACTTTGTCAGTAGTCAGGGAGTAAGGATATATATATATATATATATAAATAAATAATCATTTCAACAAGAAAGTGAAGAAATGTCAAGCTGCACACTCATATTTGGGCTGCTTTCTGCACCTCCATAATGGTGCACTATCAATGCATATGTCAATGCATTGTAATCTACTGTGGTAGTACTGGACAAAAACATGAATTCAAATATGCCAGATTTAGTAACGGCACAGCATGTTTATACACAGAGTACAGTATTTGACATCTTTGGATCATTTTTTAAAATTATTTATGAAGTGACAGAGATACTTAGAAAACAATCGTGAACTAGGTGGTGCATAGTCTACACTCAGTCTAAAACAAACTGTATTCCTGAGTTTCTGAGAAACAATTGTGAGTAAGGCAGAAGAACAAACTTTTGTAGCCTTCTTATATTCTTAATTTTTAAATGTAGGAAGACAGCACCTCCCCACCCCAGAAAGAAATATTTTGGGGAATATTAAATGGCCAGAAAAGTATATTTTACCCAAAGGAATAATAGAAAAAAAAAACTTAGACACAAACCATCCTTCCCCCCCATTAAGGAAGACTATGGCCAGGAACGTTTGAGCTGATGGGATTAGAAAGACAAAGACCCATAAAATCTACATCCCCCACCCAAAATCATATCCTTTAGGAGATAATAGGATTAACCCACCACCATTAGAATACCAAAAGGGCACACTGAACCTCAGGTCAAAGTTCATGACACCATTTTTAAGCATGAAATTTAACCCAGAATCCCATTGTGACGTCCATTTTTACATTTGGGTAAAAAAAAATTCACCTATGGAACACAAAAATCCCTGACCCCGGCATCAAAAATTTCCTTCCCCGGACACCAAAACGGCTCAATTTTTACAAACTACATAAAGCACCATTTTTAAGAATGAAATTTAACCCCGAATCCCATTCTGATGTCCGTTTTTACATTTGGGTCAAAAAAATTTTTTTCACCTCTGGAGCACAAAAACCTCTGACCCCGACATCAGGAATTATCTTCCCCGGACACCGAAACGGCTCAATTTTTACAAACTACATAAAGCACCATTTTTAAGAATGAAATTTAACCCCGAATCCCATTCTGATGTCCGTTTTTACATTTGGGTCAAAAAAAATTTTTTCACCTCTGGAGCACAAAAATCCCTGAGCCCAGTATCAGGAATTTCCTTCCCTGGACACCAAAATGGCTCAAATTTCAAAAACTACATAAAGCACGATTTTTAAGCATGAAATTTAACCCCGAATCCCATTCCGATGTCCGTTTTTACATTTGGGTCAAAAAAAAATTTCACCTCCAGAGCAGAAAAATCTGTGACCCCGGCATCAGGAATTTCCTTCCCTGGATACCAAAACGGCTCAGTTTTTGCAAACTACATAAAGCACCATTTTTAAGCATGAAATTTAACCCTCAATCCCATTCTGATTTCCGTTTTTACATTTAGGTCAAAAAATTTTTTTACCTCCACAGCACAAAAATCCCTGAACCCGGCATCAGGAATTTCCTTCCCAGGACACCAAAATGGCTCAATTTTTTCAAACTACATAAAGCACCATTTTTAAGCATGAAATTTAACCCCGAATCCCATTCTGATGTCCGTTTTTACATTTGGGTCAGAAAAAAATTTTCACCTCCGGAGCACAAAAATCCCTGACCCCGCATCAGGAATTTCCTTCCCCGGACACCAAAACGGCTCAATTTTTTAAAACTACATAAAGCACCCTTTTGGAGCATTAAATTTAACCCCGAATCTCATTCTGATGTCCTTTTTTACATTTGGGTCAAAAAAAATTTTTCCACCTCTGGAGCAAAAAAATCCCTTACCCCGTCATCTTTATTTTCCTTCCACGGAGACGAAAACAGTTAAATTTTTAAAAATGACAAAAAGCATGAAATTTAACCCAGAATCCCATTCTGACATTCGTTTTTACATTTGGGTAAAAAAAAAAATATTTCACCTTTACCATAGTGGGAAATATTCTACCAAGCATCAAGCTTAACTTGGCTAAAAGATTGGATGGATTTGAAAAATACTAGAGTTTTAACAATAGATGGACATGACTTGCAACCAGGGTGGTAGAGAGATATTTCCAAGGGAAAAACTGAGATATAAACTATTTCAAGATGCTAAGGAAGGAGAGGGTTTGGTTTAGCAGATTTGAAACTGTATTTTGATTCTTGTTTTTTGGTCTGGGTAAAAGAGTGGGTGAACCTCCAGAATTAGAGCCTACTTGATTTAGAAGGCCGTGAACTAAGATTTGGATGACATGGATATTTATGGTATGACAAAGTTAAAATATAGGTTGATTTTAACAACCATTTTGTTAGACATGCTATTCTAAAAATTTGAATTTCAATGTTAGATATGTTGACGGCAACAAGACTACTTTATGCACAAAAATGGAAGAACATTTCGATCCCTACAATGGAGGAATGGTTTATGACCCTTTTTTCACACTTATGACCATTGCAGCATCCCCATGGTCACGTGATCAATATTCGGACGCTTGGCAGCAGGTTCATATTTATTACAGTGGCAGTGTTCTAGGGTCATGTGATCATTCTCTTTTGCAATCTTCTGATAAGCAAAGCCCATGGGGAAGTTCAGATTCAGTTAAAATCTTGTTACTAACTTAACAATTCACTTAACAACATGGCAAGAAAGGTTGTAAACTGGGGAAAACTCACTTAACAAGAGTCTCACTTAGCAACAAAACTTTTGGGCTCCACTGTGGACGTAAGTCAAGGACCACCTGTAAAAAGATTTTTCTTTGATAGGAAAAGGCTAAGATCAGTCATCTATCCTGGAAATGGCCAGTAGGTGGCGCATTCTCCCTGTGCACTGAGCAAGAATTTAGGAAACTAGGAAAATTAGGAAAAAGGGCATTGTCAGTTTTATGAGCAAGCTGACGAAATAGAAGTTGGACAAACAACCGCACTTTTCATGTGATGTGCTGTGAGTCACAGTGGTGCTCAGCTGCTGCTTTGAGAAGCTGATGTGGCCCTGATAGTCTTTAGTCTCCATCCAATCAGGGCTCTTTCTCAGGCTTTGAGCAGTGCCTACCTTAAAACAAACCTCCCATGATCTGTTGTAACCAAACCATTAATAACTTTGATGTGACTCTATCTACAAGATTACCCCTGCAGAGGATGTGTTCTATCTATGTATCTATTTCTGCTTGGACTTCTGTTGTCAGCATTCATCACTGCTCCATAGCACCAAGCTGAGCCCTGGAATTTGATATATTTCAGCTTGTGTTTCCAGAAATAAGAAAAAGAGAGGATGCTAATTTTTACTGTTCAGCTTTAACACAATGACAGAAAGAGAAGGTACACACACACACACACACACACACAAATATGCAATTATCATTTTACATTATATACGTGATTGCAAATGTCAATCACAGGACTTCGATGCAAAGATGTTTCCACGTGTTCAAAATGCAGTCATGTATCTAAGAACATAAGAAGAGCCATGCTGAATCAGGCCAAAGCCCATCGAGTCCAGCATTCTGTGTCACACAGTGGCCCACCAATTGTACATGGGGATCTTGAGCAGAAAGAGAAGGCAAAACCCTCCCTTTCCCTTGACCCCCAACAAATGGTACTCAAGGGAATCCTGCCTGTCTCAACCAACATAGAGGCGGCACATGGACATCTGTTTTAATAACCACCGATACACTTGGCATCCATGACCCTGCCTTGAAGCTATCAAGGCTGACAGCTGTCATGACCTCTTCTGGAAGTGAATTCCATAAACCAACGACCCTCTGGGTGAAGAAATATTTCCCTTTATTTGTCCTCACTTTCTTACCTATGGGCTTTAGGGAGTGCCCCCTTGTTCTAGTATTGTGTGATAGAGAAAATTTTTTTTCTCTATCCACCTTTTCTATCCCATGCATGATTTTATACACTTCGATCAAGTCACCCCTTAAATGCCGTCTTTCAAGGCTGAAGAGACCAAGGCGTTGCAATCTGGTTTCATAAGGGAGGTGCTCTATTTCCTTGATCATTCTTGTTGCCCTTTTTTGCACCTTTTCCAGTTTCATTATATCCTTCTTGAGGTGCGGTGACCAGAACTGTACACAGTACTCCAAGTGTGGTCTCACCATCGATTTGTACAGAGGCCATACAACACTTGCTGACTTATTTTCGATTCCCTTCCTAATCATGCCAAGCATGGAATTTGCTTTTTTTTACTGCTACTGTGCATTAGGTTGACATCTTCATCGAGCTGTCCACCAAAACCCCAAGATCCCTTTCTTGGTTTGTCTCAGAAAGTTTGGTCCCCATCAGTTGGTAAGTATAATTGGGGTTCTTTGCCCCGATGTGCATAACTTTGCACTTGTTTAGGTTAAAATGCATTTGCCACTTTGTTGCCCACTCACACAATTTCGAGAGACCCTTCTGGAGCTCCCGACAATCAGTTTCACTTTTCACTACCCGGAACAATTTGGTGTCATCAGCAAACTTTGCTACCTCACTATTTACTTCTACATCCAGATCATTGATGAATAAATTAAAAAGTAAAGGTCCCAAAACTGAACCTTGGGGTACACCACTTCTCACATCTCTCCATCCAGAGACTTGTCCATTTATTGCCACACTTTGCTTCCTACAATTTAGCCAGTTACCAATCCAGGACAAGACCTGTCCTCTAATTCCGTGGCTGAAGAGCTTTTTTAGGAGCCTTTGGTGAGGGACTTTGTCAAAAGCCTTTTGAAAGTCAAGATATACAATATCAACTGGGGCCCCTTTATCTATGTATTTATTTACACCCTCAAAGAATTCTAACAAGTTAGTAAGACATGATTTGCCTTTGCAGAAACCATGTTGATTTTCTTTCAGCAATGCCTGTTTTTCTATGTGTCCTGTAATTTTATCTTTAATAATGGTTTCCATCAGTTTGCCTGGAACTGAGGTTAAACTGACTGGTCTATAGTTTCCTGGATCACCTCTGGATCCTTTCTTGAAGATCGGGGTTATATTTGCCTCCCTCCAATCCTCCGGTACAGTGCCTGATCTTAGAGAAAGATTATATATTTTAGCTAGAAGTTCAGCAATTTCACACTTGAGTTCCTTGAGAACTCTAGGGTGGATGCCGTCTGGACCTGGCGATTTGTTGACGTTTAGTTTAGAAAGGCATGCAAGAACATCTTCCTTGTTTGTCTCTATCAGGTTTAATTCTTCTATTTCCCTCCCTGGGAACACTAATTCAGTGGCAGGCAGATGCTCTCTATCCTCCTCAGTGAAAACAGAGGCAAAGAAGTCATTTAGCCTCTCAGCAATCTCCTTGTCTTCTCTGATTATCCCCTTCTGACCATTGTCATCGAGTGGCCCAACTGTTTTTCTGGTTGGGTTCCTGCTTCTGATGTACTTAAAAAAGGTTTTGTTATTATTTTTAATATTCTTTGCTATATGCTCCTCAAAGTCTCTCTTGGCTTTCACAACTATCGCCTTGCATTTGGTCTGCCAGAGTTTGTGATCCCTCCTGTTCTCCTCGGTAGGAAGAGCCTTCCATTTCTTAAATGAGTTTTTCTTCTTTCCAATAACCTCCTTTACCTCATTCGTAAGCCATACTGGTATCCTCTTGGACTTTCTAGTCCTCTTTCTTCTTTTAGGAATGCATTTTATTTGAGCCTGTTGTAATGTATTTTTAAACAGTTTCCAAGCATTTTGGAGGGATTTGACTTTTTTTACTGTTCCTTTTAGTTTCTTCTTTACTATTTTCCTCATTTTGTCAAAATTCCCTCTGTGAAAGTTTAAGGTCTCTGTGTTAGTTTTCACTGACAATTTGCTATCCATGGTTAAGTTGAAGGTTATTGTGTTGTGATCGCTGGTTCCTATGGGCTCGGTTACAAGGACATCATGAACCAAATCCTGTGCGTTAGTTAGAACCAAGTCCAGGATCCCCTTTCCCCTGGTAGGTTCCATGACCATCTGCTCAAGGGAATAATCAGCTTACATGTCGAGGAACCTTGTCTCTCTTTCATGTGTAGAACAAGAATTTACCCAATCTATTTGGGGATAGTTGAAGTCCCCCATTATGACTACCCTATTTCTTTTTGAGGCCTCCTTAAATTCATTTTCCAAATAGCAATCTGCCTCTGGAGTTTGGTTGGGAGGTTGGCCAGCTTCTCTCAAGTGAGAATTCTTGCCTTTCCCCACCCAGTTTTGAGGCATGAACTCTGATTGGCCATGTCACATAACCGTTCTTACTCCTGGGAAGAAAGTTGTTTCTCCATCAGACACATGAAGATGTGTCTCCCATTCTCCCTGCTGGTTGTCCTGTTTTTTGTGCCTTGAGAGTCCTGACCAAAAGATGAAGGTGACATGTCAAAGAATATCCATCTAGGTCTGCCTCTCCTTTCTAAGATTGGCCATTCAGCCTGCCCATTGTTTTGCCTCTGCAAGCCCTTTGGGGACCGGAAGCCCTCTTGTAGAGAGGCACTTAGAGACCCTGTAGTCCATCAGTGGTGCCCCACCATGCTCAGGGTTTGAGGAAAAGGAAGGGGTACCTGTTTGGAGGCTCAGGAAGGTCCTCTACATTGCTCTTTATGCAGTAGAAGAGGACCGAACATCTTTTCCAGATGTTCTGTGAAGAGATGCATGACTTTCTCCCCTACTGCCAGTTTCTTACTCTAAAAAACCGTCATACAGCCATGACCCCAAGCAGCTGTTGGTCCTTTCACTGCACGAAGGCTGAATGGGCAGCTGGGCCCTGGTTGGTGGCTTTTCAGGGAAACTGACAACTTGTTGCCTCGGCAACCAGGTAAACAATAGCCACATTCTAAACCTGCCCAAGGAGGGCAGCTCACCTGGGTTTAGGAGTGTCTGGGCAGCCCAGTGGCTGACTCCTTTGGTGGCCTTCAGTCTCCGCCTTTCCTGTGGGAAGTTGTCTGTTCATGACAACAGAGAAGCACAATCATTATGGCACAAAGCACAGAGGAATCATACAATCCGAGGATGGATGGGACTTTTAGTCCAACTCCCTGGCCAAGGAAGGGCTCCTCCTACCATCTCAGACAAATGATTGTCCAATCTTTGTTTGAAAATCTCCACAACGCAGCACACACAACTCTTGGAAACAAACTGTTCCATTGCT
Source organism: Bothrops alternatus (assembly GCA_034064705.1). Taxonomy (NCBI): domain Eukaryota; kingdom Metazoa; phylum Chordata; class Lepidosauria; order Squamata; family Viperidae; genus Bothrops; species Bothrops alternatus. The sequence goes on from JARGCV010000087.1 coordinate 9,705,978, forward strand.
TAACGGTTCTCACTGTCAGGAAATTCCTCCTTACTTCCAGGGTTGGATCTCTCTCTCTGACGAGCTTCCACCTGCTGCTCCATGTCCTTCCCTCAGCTACTATGGAGAATCAACACCCTCTTCCCTGTGACCTGCCATCACGTCTCCCCTCGTTCTTCTCTTCAAGGGGCCCTGGAAGCCAACTTGCTTCTCTGCTGGGCCTCTTGGGCAATTTGAGCTTCCTTGACCCTTTGGGCCAGCACAACCTGGCATGTCTTGCTCACCTGTTAGAAAGTTAGAGAAGCTGGCTTTTCTCAGAGTTTGAAGGGGACTATTGATGTTTCTAAATGTTTTTTGCAATGGTGCTATTTCCACATAAAAAGCAGGAATCAGTAGGGTTAGGTAATATTCCATTGTTTGCAGAACTATCTGCAATTTTAAAAAATAATCCCATACTAGGTGGAGTGATGATTCAAAGTAATTTAAAGGATAGAAAATTGGGTGGCACATTATTGTGGAATTAAGTAGGATGGAGTATTGTGGAAGAGGAGTTGGCTGACTGGAATAGCATGTTGCAGTGTGAGATAAGTTTATCTGAGTTGCAAATCTGAGATGTTGCATTGATGGCTCTATCTGAACAAAAAGGGATTTGGGCAAGAGAATATTGAAAATAATGACAGAAGGATAAGTTTCAGCCTGCATCATATGAACACAGTACTTAGCAGTGGCCATAGGGCTGAACAACCCTTCAGACAGAAATATTTTTAATAAAGAATGGTCATCTTCTCAGGATAATAATGCCATATGCAATTTAAATGCAAGAACAATGGTGAACCATAACTGTCCCTATTTCCACCTCAAACAGAGGTAAGCAGGGATGTATTCTGCCACTCCTTGCTTGATTTCTATATGTCTATGGAGATTCTCAGTCATCCAGGTCATGGTTGTCCCAAAGGTGCTTTTTTGAAAGGCAACTGGACTTTGTTCTTTTCTTGAAGAGGTTTTACTTCTCATCCAAGAAGCTTGGATGAGAAGCTTCAGAACAGAAGAAGCTTCTTGGATGAGAAGCGAAACCTCTTCAGGGAAAAAAAAAAGTCCAGTTGCCTTTTGAAAAAGCATCTCTGGGACTTTAATTTCCATAGCATCAGTATTATTTTGACCTTTATTAAATACAAATTCCATCCCCAGTCCTCATATACTAGCTAGCCTATTTCTGTTTTGCTCTGTGCAGACAATGCAACTGTTCGACCTATATCTCCTCTTGGCCTTCACAGTTGCCAAGATACTCTAGCATCGTTTTGTTTTGGGGAAAATGTAGAAATTAATTATTAATAATTAAGTAAAGGTCCTATATATACTTTTTTTAACCAAAAAGTGTTTTGGCCTTTCTTATATTTGGAAAGAGTCACTTGTTGAGATGGGTGGCTATATAAATTGATAGACTGAATGAATAAATAGATTTTATGTTAAATCTATAGAGCAATTCAAGGACTTTGAATATCTTAGTAATTCACTTCCAGCCATCCAACTCTGGAGTCACCATATAAGTAAGCTTTTGTTTGGAGCACAAAAAAGACTCAGTATCAGAGCCGTAAAGGGCTTGAGGTACCTACAGTAATCAAATTATTTAAAGCAAAAGTTTTCAGTGTGCTACTGCAAGTTCTGCAACTCTGTATTTAACTAGGATGCATCTACCTTGGGAGCAATTCAACTTTTGAAGATTCTGCTTTGTGTCCCTTGATCAACAACATATATACTCCCTTAGCTGGATCTTAATTGCATCTTTTCTGAAGCTCGCTAACAGTTTGTGGACTTAAATTCTAATTAAAATTTAAAAAAAAATGGGCCCAGCCTACCCATTTAGATGTTTAATACCTTTCTTTTAAAAAAATAGATTTGAATTTGACTTATTGTAGGAGCCTTCTCACCCACCCCCAGCCATATGTTCTATGGAGTGTAGATAAAGTCATAACATAGCTTAAGTGGAAAGTTTAGGGCTTAGATGTCCAAAATTATAGATAAGAAGTTTCACCCCTCCATTATCTCAAGCTTATGTGTGTTCTTTTTTTCATTCCTATTCTTATCATATTTTCTTGCCCTACATAAAAAGGTTTCTTTGTTGCTGTGATTTCATGACCAGGCTCTTAATGGTTACTGTGGGTACATATTGTACCATATCATATCTTCTCCTGATCACTTTTGTGTGTGCTCAAAGAACAAGGTTGAGTCTACCACACATAAGCTACCAAGTGACTTTTATATTAAACTGGTGTCTTGAAGTCATTGAAGCCCTTATTGGTAACTTTCCTCATTACAGATCAGCCATTGCAAGATCAGCAGACTGAAATACCATCAAAAGCCAAGGTGTTTGCTCTATAACTAGCTATGCTCAAGTTATTTATTTATTATTCAATTTCTACAGCTGCTCATCCCAGTCAACAACCCCGTGCAGCTTACAGTTCAAAAAATATATTAACGATTAAAACACTAAAAACATTTTGAAACAATAACAAAACAATAAAAACATCCAAAATAAATATACCTAGGAGCCAAGATACTTGGCCAGTTAGCAGTACAGCCAGGAAATTGGGCCCTTAACAAATTCAGTACGCCAGGCTTGGGAACATAGTTTTTTGGGGCCTTATGAAAAGCTAACAGGGTTGCAGTCGTTCTAATCTTCAGAGGATGTTCCACAAAGCAGGGGCCTATTCCTTCATTTTTACATTTGTTGACTGTTCTATTAATCTGTGTATAGAAGCTTACCACTTGTTACAGTATTCTTTAGTTGAGTTAGATTTAGCCCAACTTACTGATCTTTGCTAGGTAACAAATGCCCCTGTTTCCTTCCTTCAATTATTATTATAGCTCCACATAATTGGATTCTTTTGGTCTATGGCCATTCTAGGAAAAGGCAGAGGGATATTTCAGATGCAGGATGTTGTCTTATGCTGCCTAAAATAGGCTGCTGACCTGTGGGGCAGGAACGATGGTTTCCTTGGCTGTTGTAACATTTCATTTCCATTCTTAAGCTCTAGCTTTGGGACACTTTAGTCCTAGCAGGTTTTTTATTTATTTATTTATTTATTTATTTATTTATTTATTTATTTATTTATTTATTTATTTATTTATTTATTTATTTATTTATTTATTTATTTATTTATTTATTTATTTATTTATTTATTTATTTATTTATTTATTTATTCGGATTTGTATGCCGCTCCTCTCCGAAGACTCGGAGCGGCTCACAACATATATATAAAACAATTTCAACTAAATCCGAACAAAAAACATTAAAAATAAAACCCCATACATACTCATCAGTCACACCACAATCAACAATCATCCCCAGGCCTGCCGGCAGAGGTAGGTTTTTAAATTCTTCCGGAAGGCCGGGAGAGTCGGGGAAACACGGACTTCAGGAGGCAGTTGGTTCCAGAGGGCGGGCGCCACAACAGAGAAGGCCCTCCCCCCTGACGGGACCCAGAGGAGGCCGACCCTGTGCGCTCTCACCGGTCGTAGAGAAGTATGTGGCAGAAGGCGGTCCCGTAAGTAATAATAATAAACCATTTTATTACATCGCAGAGGTAGGGAGAAGCCTATGTGGTCATGCAGACCTGCTTTTTGCTTCAAAGAAAAAGGATTAATCCTCCTGAAATTGAGCTTCAGGGGAAAGCTCTGTGTGCATCAGATATGTGAGGAGTATACTTCCTCAAGTTCACAACTTAATTGATAGGTATTCCGATCTCCACCTATGTTTATGGAGGACAAAAAATTTCAAGTCATTGCTGGCTCACCAAGTTCTTATTTCTCTTAAATGAATGAATGTGAACTGTTCTTTAGTCAGCATAAGTGTGATTGGCACTCCTGACTTCAGAAACTATGTACGCTGCAGTGGTCAGTTTGGAAGGTAATGCTCCGAGCTGTATCCGTTTCTCTCAAAGAAAGCAATGTAGAGCAGCTCCTTCCATAATAAACCATTTTGATTAAGATTTTAGAGAAGAAGAATTAAATGAAGTTTGGTGATGATAGGAAGGATGTGGAGAATCATGGCTCTAGTCCAGGGGTTCTCAACCTTGGCCACTTTAAGACTTGTGGACTTCAACTCCCAGAATTCCTCAGCCAGCAAAGCTGGCTGAGGAATTCTGGGAGTTGAAGTCCACAAGTCTTAAAGTGGCCAAGGTTGAGAACCCCTGCTCTAGTCTGAGAAAGAAATAGACCTTTTTCTCTGATGCCCTCTGATAGGATTTTTAATATAGGAATATTTGTGCTTTTATAGAATATTAGTTTGCAAATGCTGCTTTTGGAAATGCATGCACCATCATGTTAAAACTACACTAAGGTTTCCATATCTGGATTGACAAAATCCCAAAAGACACTAGGGGATAGAAGTTAGTACTAGGAACTGATCCCATAAACTCCTTGTAGCTGAGGGTTTCAAGATATCTGAACAAACAAAGGAGGATATGAACAATTGGAAAGAAGGACAGGGCGGGGGGGGGGGAGAGGAATATACTAACTGTTTACCTTAATTGGCACCCACAACAAAATTTACAGTGAAAATGGACTTTTTATGAATGTATTTTTTCCAGCATCAGAAAGACTGTTTCTTTTCCCCCAACTGTAACATTTTTCCAGTAAGTCTTTATTTTCAGGAACATATGCTAGCAATTATATAGAATCATAAATGGCGTTCTTTTCAAGCTTGACTACAAAAAACCATGACAAGTCACACGATCTACAGACTCCAGTGATTGCAGATTTGAAGGTGCTGGATTAAAGCCAATTAGCGGGATCAGGAAATAAACTAAATAATGTAAATCTAGACTGTCGAGTCTGTCAACAGATGAAAAAAAAGAAACTTACGAAGTCAAAATTCATTAAAGTTTGAATGACTACTGTGCTGGAAATAGTCCAAAAAAAGGACAATACAAGTTGGCGTATTTGCAGACTCTGCTGGCTGAGAAGTTGACTTGGCAGAACAGTTGGCTGACTGATAATAGAGATGTTGTTGTCAGTTCTTGCAAAAATTGGGAATAGAGAATTCTTGAATGATATATATACCCAAGCAAGGATTATTATGTCCCATCTTGGGATATAAAGTGGCGTCTCTTTTCATGTTTGATTTTTCCCTCTCTATTTGGAATAGGTGTTTGTATGGGGTCTCTCAAAAATTATTAATTAATTTATATAATTCCATTGTACCCTACCCAACTCCAGCTAGCTCTGAATGGTTCACAAATAATAACATAAAAACGTATAAAAACCAAAATACAGACAGAAAACCAAAATAATCCAAGGCCTATAAGGACAACCAGTTCTTCAAGACTTGCCATCAAATTGGAAGCTATATGGATTTGGGGGGGGGCTCATTTCCAGAAGGAAGGTATTTGACATAGAAGAGAGGCTTCGGGGGTCCGGATAGATGGTATTGTTTAGTTGAAGGGACCAGGAGCATGCCAACTCTGGCAGCACATACCCACTGGGCAGAAACCATGGGAAATAAACAGCCCCTCAAATAACCATGGCTTATGCCATGAAGGGCTCCATAGCTAATAACCAACCTATTCAATAACCTTGAAATCTACCTGACCTGTCACAGTGTTGGATCACTGAAAATAGTTTGAATTCCAATTTGATGCCAAGTGATGGCACTTTTGTTAGATCCCATGAAGAGATCCACTGGATCTAAATTTATATTCTATAGTAAGATCTGTATTAAGACTGGGAAGTAACCAGATAGTCAGGAGAAAGATGTCTTCTCTCATAAAAGTGCCGGAGCAACTGACATTTCAAATACATTACTTATGATTCATGATAACAGCCCAATCCACCATAAATTTGTCAGGTCTCCTTTTCAAGTTACTGCATACGAAACCATGCAATGTACTTAGAGGTAGGACATGCCACGAGTATAAATCTCCTTTTATTCACAGAAGGGAGTGGAATGCACAATCCAATTCATTAATACCTTCCCTCCATTTTTTGATCCCATTATTCTGAAACATTATCCATGCTGGTGAAGGTTGAAGAGAGCTGTAGTTAAAAAACACAAACCCTCCAAAACTGGAGAAAGACTGCCACAGACTTACAATCAGTGGTGGGATTCAAATATGTGAACAACCGGTTCTCTGTGTATATGCCTCTTTTGGAAGTCCATTCTGGACCTGGGCAACAAAAAATTAGCTACTGGTTCTTCAACAAAATGGTATTGATTTAACATGGTGGTCATATTTGCAAGTTCAAACAAGATATGAAAAAGATACAAAAGTAATGGGATTTTACAAAGAACAGACACCATTAGATAAAATACTCTTGAAAACAGATGAAAGTTTGATTAAGAAACTCTATAAATTTTTGTTAAACTGAAAGATGGAAGAAGAACAAGTGAAAGAAACAATGATAGTGTGGGCAAAGAACTTTGGTTATTCTATAGATTTAGAAGATTGGCAAAAACTATGGGACCGAAATATGAAACTTACTAAAGCAGCTGCATACAAGGAAAACTTATATAAAATGTTTTATAGATGGCACATGACACCAGTTAGATTAGAGAAAATGTTTAAAAATGTATCAAATATGTGTTGGAAATGTAAACAACAACCAGGCACTTATTACCATCTCTGATGGATATGCCCTAATGCTAAGAAATTTTGGTTTAAGATTCATATGTGGCTAGAAAAGAGGATTAAAATACAGATAGAATTTAAACCAGAACTGTGTTTGCTAGGAATATTAGGCTTGAATTATGGAAAAGAGAATGAGTATTTAATATTACATGTGTTAACAGCCGCGAGGATAATATTTGCCCAATTTTGGAAAAATGAAAATTTACCGTCTGATCAGATTATAATAACAAAAATACTTGAATGTGCAGAAATGGATAGATTAACTTTAGAAATGAAAGAGAAAGAAGACACAATTTATTTCAAAACATGGGAAAAATTTTACCAATGGTTAGCAACATGAGAGAATGAGAAAAGGCTATGAAACTTAAAGAGATAATTGATAATTTGTATTTATATTTTATGATTATTTGTATGAACTTGTCTTCTTTTTTTTCTTTCTTTTTTTGTATTTGTGATTTTAATAATATAGCAAATTATAACCAATAAGTAATATATTACTATTTTAAAGTTATTACAACTAATTAGTATTAAGCATTGTTAATTAGTAAAATGAATGAGATATATTGACTAACTCGTTATTTACATCACTATATTGAAAGCTGTTTAATACTACAGTAATTGTTAAGATTTAATATGTATACCCGGACGGGTTTACTTGCTGAAGCGATGTTATTTTGTGGGATTAATCCCACTTTTGTGTTTACCCTTTTCCTTTGGTTTAACCCTTTTGTATGTCTCCCTTTGTTTTACCTTTGTTGACCTTATTCCCTTGTTACCCTTATAAAACTCAATAAAATATTTGTTAAAAATAAATAAATTAGCTACCGGTTCTGCCGAAGTGGTGCGAACTGGTCCCACCACTGCTTATGATGTGATTCAGACAATCCAACCATGCTTATGTTTTTATCATTAAATGAAAAAAGCTATTAAACCTGCTGAAACGGGAGAAAAGGTGTGTAGCCTCTGGAATTGATTACAGCATGTTGTTTTCCTTGTCTGTGATTCCAAATATAGTCAGTAGATGGTGCTCAGGAATATCCAAGGTGGCTTCAGGACAATCGGATTCCCTCTATTTTTTTTTCATTTACATTTATGGCGTTTTCATAGTAATCTAACCACAGTGTTGTGCTGGGCTGTGAGCCAATCTATCAAGTTGAAGAAAGTTAAATAAGGATGCCTTTGTGCATGTTCGGGTTCTTTAAATATGGTAAAGTAAAACGGCAAACAACTAATGAAAGGAAAAATAAAAGAGAGCCAGTTTGGTCTAGTAATTAAGGTATAGGCCATCTTATTCAGAAAAAAAAGAAAACATAAACAGAATAACAAGAGTTGGAAGGGACCTTGGAGGTCTTCTAGTCCAACTCTTTGCTCAAACAGGAAGCTCTATTGGCTGTCCAATCTCTTCTTTAAAAACACCAGTGATGGAGCACCCACAACTTTTGGAGGAAAGGTGTTCCACTGGTTAGTTGTTCTCACTGTCAAGAAATTTCTCCCTAATTCTAGATTGGTTCTCTCCTTGATTAGTTTCCATCCATTGCTTCTTGTCTTCAGGTGCTTTGGAGAATAGGTTGAGCCCCTTTTCTTTGTGGCAGCCCCTCCAATATTGAAACACTGCTATCATGTCACCCCTAGGCCTTCTTTTCACTAGACTAAAGGTAAAAGTAAAGATTTCCCTTTTCCAATTGGGTCTGGCTGTAGAGGGCAGTGCTCATCTTTGTTTCCTAGTTGAGGGAGCCAGCATTGTCCACAGACATTTCCGTGGTCATGTCGCCAACATGACTATATTCCAAGGCACATGGAATGCTATTACTTTCCCACCGAAGGGCTTCTTGTTTATATATTACATATGCATGCTTTTCAACTGCTAGGAGGGCAGGTGGGGCAAGCTCACCCTATTGCATGGCACTTGGGTCTCACATCCAGGCTGTCAGCTTTTCAGCTGACAAGCTCAGCGTCTTTACTTGCTGAGCCATCATACTCTTAGATCACTGGTCCAGACTAGCTCACATCACTAGGCTAGATATACCCAATTCTTATAAGTAGAAAGTGGGAGACTGAGTTCAAGTCCCACCTTAGCCGTGAAAGCCAGCTGGGTGACTTTGGGCCAGTCAATCTCTCTCAGCCCAGCTCACCACTCAGGGTTGTTGTTGTGGGGAAAATAGGAAAATGTGTTGGATACGTTTGATGCCTTGGGTTATTTGTAAAAATAACGAAGACAGGATACAAATAAAATAAATAATAATACAGTTATGGGATAAAGGGTAGAAGCTAAAGATGGAAATTATTTTCTGTGCTAATATTGAATGGTTTTGTTGGATATCACATGCTGTCACCACAGCCCAAGTGTCTGAGGTCATTCTTCTGTTGCCATGAAATCCTTTCAACAGAGTTGCCTGGATCTTCCTCCATACGCCACATTCACTCTCGCACATACTCACACATACCTGTTACTATCAACTCAGAGACATTGTGTACACATAAACAAAGGCTATGCTAGCTTTTGTCAGGTCAAAAGTGGTGATTGGCTTTTGAATGGCATGCCAGTATTCAAACTCATAAAGGGAGGACAATCCAAAACAAATATGAATGGTACTAAGTTGTTGGTTTGATTGCAATGATGAAGACACATGGCGAATTCAACAGTTCTTTATTCCTCTTGTACTCTCTTACAACCAACAACCAACAAAAGTAAACAGTCTTCTTTTAAAGGCAACTGGACCCAGACAACGGCAAACAATGTAACTAAAGTGTTTCTTGCCTTGCGCATGCCCGCAAGGCTGGCGCCACTCAGTCTGGTCCCAGGCAGCCAGCGTTGTACACATGCGCACAAGACTGGTGCCGACTAGTCTGGTCCTGGGCAGCAGAGAGGGCCTCCTCAGGGTGCCATCGGCTAAGCAGTGTCGGCTGGTGGCACCGACAATGTGGAACGAGCCCCCCCCAGAACTCCGGACGTGTCATGATCTCTGCACCTTCAGAAGAGAATTGAAGACTCATCTCTTCAATCAAGCCGGCCTGGCCTAGATCTCCTTGGGTTTTAAATTTTTTAAACAAGGCTGTTCGGGTTTTAGAATTGGATTTTTAACAGGTTTTAGTAACAGCCTTGTATTAATTTAATTTAATTTATTTTTAAATATTTATTGTTATTATATGTTTTTATTGGGTTGTTAACCGCCCCGAGTCCTACGGGAGAGGGGCGGTATAGAAATTTAATAAAACTAAACTAAAAACTAAACTAAACACATCCCTAGCATTGAGGGGAGACTCAGGCAACTCCTGAATGGACAGAATATTAATGGCTGGAGCAGGATCAGGCTCCACAAGGTTCAGGGGTAATCTACTCAGGCCATCTGCATGGCCCATTTCTTTTCCAGGTTTGTGAAATAATGTATAGTCATATGCTGACAGGAAAATGGAACATCTCAGCATACGAGGAGAAATGATATGTGGGGTCTGTTTGTTAGTGGTAAACAAACCCAGCAGAGGCTTATGGTCAGTATAGACCGTGAAATGGCGGCCGTATAAGAAATCATGAAATTTCTTAATGCCAGCCACTATGGCCAAAGCTTCTCTGTCAATCTGAGCGTAATTTCACTCTGCAGAAGACAGAGTCCTTGAATAATAGGCCACAGGGACCTGCGTCCCATCAGCCTGCAGATGGCTGAGTACAGCTCCAACCCCATAAGGAGATGCATCGCATGCGATGCAAACAGGCAGTTGCTCATTGAAATGAGCTAAAACAGCATTGGAAGTGAGCAAGGCCTTAACCTCATTGAAACTCTTTTCATGGACTTTAGTCCACTGCCAAGGAGCCTGCTTGTCTAAGTGCCTGTGTAGTGGCTCTGCTACTGCAGCTTTATGTGGTAGAAATGCATGGTAAAAATTTAATAGCCCCAAGAAGGCTTGCAGCTTACCCTTAGACTTAGGGCATGGGGCCTGCTGGATAGCTTGCAATTTAGTTTCAGCAGGGTGAATGCCTTGGGCATCTATCCTGAATTCTAAGAAGTCAGTAGAAGTGACTCCTATCTTACATTTATCCTTCTTTAGTTTAAGGCAGTTTAGTTTAGTTTAACGAAGGAAGACAGCCCTTAATCTCTCTGCTAAATTTTGAGATGACTCCCCAGCAATGAGATGACTCCCCAGCAAAGTAGGGACAGACCCCAGGAATACCTCGAAGTGTGCTCTCCATGACATTTTGGAATATGCCAGAGGCTACATTTATCCCAAATTGCAGTCTCTTGACCTTGAAGGCCCCCCTGTGAGTTACAATGGTCTGGGCCTCTGCAGCTGCCTCATCAACAGGTAGCTGTTGATAGGCTTGTGCCAGGTCAAACTTTGCAAAAATATGCCCCCCCCTTGAGGGAGGCCAAAATGTGACTTACCACAGGTACTGGATAAGTGTGCTGTTGCAGCGCCTTATTCAGTGTGCACTTGTAATCAGCACATATACGTATGTCCCCATTAGCCTTTAGAGGCGTTACTATGGGGGCTTCCTATGGACTTGAGTCCACAGGGTCCAGGATGCCCTGCTGGAGCAATTTGTCCAGCTCAGCATCAATCTTACCCTTGAGGGCAAAAGGTATCCTTCTAGGTTTAACCCTGATTGGTGTGATGTTTGGGTCTAACCGTAGCGAAATGGGAGGCCTCTTGTAGCATCCTAACTCTGAATTAAACACATCTACAAACTCCCTGCAGACTTCTGCAAGGCTCAACGTTTGCAAATGGTGCAGCCCAGTTACCTGGATTCCCAGAGCCTCAAACCAATCAAGTCCAGTAAGACTTGTACGTTCACCCCAACAACCACGACATCTGGGGGACCCTCAAAATCCTTATGCTGTACTTTAAGGGTGGCCTCCCCCTTAACACACACCATAGAACTCTGAAAATCTGTAAGAATTAGATTGGATGGCCTGAGTCTAACTCGAAGGCCACTGCTGCTGCATATCTTTTTGAAGATATTAATGGAAATAATGGAAAGAGTGGACTCAGTGTCCAACTCCATTGATATGGGAACCCCTTGCAATCTTAAGTTAATGGACAGTTTCTTCTTAAGGGGCTTATGTGTACCTGTTCTCAAAATACTCCTGCACGATGCGCAGAAGCCCACCCTATGTTGGCTGGGGACCCTGGTACCTTTCAGACGCAATTCTTCATGAGGTTGGACCTTCTGGAGACCCAAACAAACGGACGCAATGTGGCCTTGCCTGCCACATGCTCTGCAGATGGTGGAACGAAACTTGCAGTCAGCTCACTTGTGGCGACCTCCACACCCGAAGCATTGAAGAAATGCTGGGGCCTTTTCCGGACGTTCCTTCTGCCTCCTTCCAGCTGGCTGGTAAAGCCTATTCACCTCTTCTTCAGGATCCTCATCCGATCCTTCTCAAGTGTCCTCTTGATGGACTATAGCTGTCTCTCTAGAGTTCCTGGTGAGCCGCAAGGTCTTCACAGCCCCACCTGCTGCTTCCTCAGCTGTCACCTCTTGTAGCGCATCTTGGAAGGAGACTTCTTCCTTAGCAAATATCTTCTGCTGCAAGTCTCTGTTTCTTAGCCCACAAATGAATCTATCTCGCAGCTTCTCTTCCAGATCTTTGAACTCATAAGGCCTGGCTGCTCTCTTTAAGGCCGCAATAAAATCTGTAGCAGATTCTCCCTGCTTCTGATCCCTCTGTTCAAATGCATGCCTCCAAGCAATAACAGACAACTTTGGCTGGAAGTGTTCCTTCAATAGCTTCTTCAAGTCAGTATAAGCCACTGACTCCAGAGGTGCAGGGGCCACCAGGTTTTCTGCAATTTCAAAAGCTTCCTGTCTACAAACACATAACAGAGTTGCAGCCTTCAAGCCATCTTCTCTAATTTGATTTACTCTGCAATAATTCTCCACCCTGGCTACATAGGAATTCCATCTCTCTGGGTGTAAGATATCAAAATCAGACAAATGCCCTATCTTTGCCATTTTTAGTTGCAATCTTCACCACTTGTTCCTCTGCAAACCTTTCTAAGGAAAAGGGTCTTGTAGCTGAACTCACTCTCCAGCGACTCTGTACTGGCAGGCTGGGACGCTGATTCAGATGCCGTCTTCCCTCTTCAGAACTTCTAGGTAAGTCCTCAAAACTTCTTTCTTTTCGTTTGCAGGGATCCCACCTTCGTCGCCAGTGTTAAGTTCTTGATTTGATTGCAACGATGAAGACACATGGCGAATTCAACAGTTCTTTATCCCTCTTGTACTCTCTTACAACCAACAACCAACAAAATACGCCCCCCCCTTGAGGGAGGCCAAAATGTGACTTACACAGGTACTGGATAAGCGTGCTATTGCAGCGCCTTATTCAGTGTGCACTTGTAATCAGCACATATACGTATGTCCCCATTAGCCTTTAGAGGCATTACTATGGCGGCTTCCCATGGACTTGAGTCCACAGGTTCTTTTTTTAAAGGTGACTGGACCTGGACAACGGTAAACAATGTAACTAAAGTGTTTCTTGCCTTGTGCATGCGCACAAGGCTGGCGCCACTCAGTCTGGTCCCGGGCAGCCAGTGTTGTGCACATGCGCATAAGACTGGTGCCGACCAGTCTGGTCCCGGGCAGCCTTGGAATGCCCGGGACCGATGCAACGTCCCGAGCCTGCTTTTGCAGGCTCAGGACACAACAAATGGATTTTATGTATCTGCTTAAATTAAATTAAATTAAAATGAACTGAATCCAGGTTCCATGATTAATTTTGTGTTATTTGTTTTCATTTTTTGTCACATTCACCATCTAAGCTTGATAAATATCAGGGATTCCCTGGGGTCCTGACTGTATGCTCTTCACAGAGAGGCTTCCCCATTTATTCCCCATTTTTTTATACTGGGGAAAAGCTACCTTCTCTTTCAGCCCCTTTTGTGCCTCTAATAAATCTTGACAGATCCCCATAAAGCAGGGCTCTCCAAATTTGGCAACCTTATGACTTGTGGACTTCAACCCCCAGAATTCCTCAGCCAGCATGACTGACTGAGGAATTTTGGGAGTTGAAGTCCACACGTCATAAAGTCGCCGAATTTGGAGAGCCCTGCCATAAAGCATATTGGTAATGAGTATGAATGGGAAGCAGAACACTGTTTGTAATCTTATCCTGGAAAAACATTTTCCATGTATGAAAGGATCAATTTATTTCACAGGAACCGGATAGCCACTTCCAGTTTTTATCACAACCTCATCCAAAGGAAGAAACCTTGATTGGCCTTCTGCTTTTGATCTGGAATATAACTATTCTCTTATATTCCACACTAAATATTGTACGGAATTTTCTTGTGCTTTCTTACTTTAGTGCTGCTTTAAAATCATGCCAATATGATTGGTGCTCTTCATTGCTTGGAATTGTTTCTAGATATGATGGAATCAAGACAAGTTGTGTCTTTTATCAACTTCAGAGGGCGTAAACAAACATATCCTCAGCTATGCATCCACGCTGAATTATGTGTTATACAGATCTATCTTTAAGATAACTTGGAAATCTCAGAATGCAGTCACTAGGCATCTTGTTGGGGCATTGGGCCATCATATAAGAGGGGCATTGGGCCATCATATAAGCCTTATGCAGCTCACAAGGTCTTCTCCATTTTGTGGTTTTCAGAGCACAAAATCTTCTGCTCCTAGCAAGAATGCTGGAAACTAATGGCATAATATTTTGCTATTTTCAAATGGGAAACAGATGGGGAATATAGTGTAAGTTCTAAAATAAGCATGTCTCTGTAAGGAGAACAAAAGAAAAAAGAAATGTTTCTTAAAGCCACCTCTATGTATAATGTGGTCCAGCATTCCATACAAACTTCAGTCACCTCAGATGTCAAATGCACCATTGGACTATAGCACCGGTGTCAAACTCGCCACGTCACATGACGTGTCGTGACGTATTGCGACTTTTTTCCCATTGCCGGAGCTGGGGTGGGCCCAGTTTCGGCATGATGCATCCGGCCCATGGACCGGCAGTTTGACACCCCTGGATTAGAGAGATGGGTTATCCTGTACCAGCTAAACCAGTTACCAGAATATTTCTGGACTTGCTTGAGCCAAATCTAAGTCATCCAAAAAACTGGTTACACAAGAACCAATAGCTCACCCAGCAAAACTCCAGTTAATTACTAGATGGCAGCAAAGAGAAAACTGAACCTGCTAATCTTTGGGGGCCCTCTTGTGATCAGTCATATTTTTGCAGTTCAGATTTGGTCACCATAAGCCAGGGGTGTCAAACTGCTGACCCGCGGGCCGGTTTCATCATACCGGAGCCGCACCCACCCCATTGCCGGCAATGGCGAAAAAGCTCCGATACGTCACGCGACATCACATGACGTCGAGAATTTGACATGCCTGCCATAAGCTATGCCTTGACTAAGATCCTATAGATTGACATCCTATCTACTAGCCTATTATTTCTCCCCAATAATATATCCCTGGCTTCATTTCTTGTTGCATTTAAAGTCTTCACACATTTTACTATTTAATTTATTTACATTCTGATGGTTTGGTATTTATTCAATTTACATTTGGCTGTCCATCTCACATTTGTGACTCTTAGTGGCTTACAATTAAAACATAAATGATACCAATAAATAAATAACGGCCGTACAAATGTTAGAAACAATCAAACAATTAAAAGCATATGGTACAATCAATGGGAGAGCACAGCAATTTAAGAACACTATAGGCATTTTAGGGGCTCCATACCATTCTCTGATCAGGCCAGATGTCAAAGCCAGGTCTTCAGGCTGGGCCAGAAGGCCATTGAAGTCGGGCCTCAATGATATTCTATAGGATGGGTGCAGCAGCAGAAAAGGCCCTCTTTTTGTGTCCTACCAGATGACACTCTCTAATCTAGTGGACAAAATCTACAACAAGCCTCTTCTGTTGGATCTAATGGGATGGAGAGATGTCACTGGGGAAAGGCCATCCCTCAAATAACCTACCCCCTTCTTCTCCATTCCCTTTCTTTTTTCTATACTTCTTTTTCACTTTCTTCTTTCTTTATTCCTGTTTAAATCAAAATTTGTACAGTCTTTAATTCTGTTGGGAAAAAAATTATTAAGGGGGGAAAAAAGACAGGGATGACCAGAATGGCTTTTGATTAGTTTGTGCTTTTGAGCAAGTTCTGTTAAGATTAGGCACAAGAATGCCAAGAGACTCACCTCCAAATGGTGTTCATCATAAAGCAACAGCAATGGGATAGGAGCCTTATTCTTCCTTATTCTAGGTTCTCCAGAGACTGAAAATTTCTGCTGCTAAATTTCTGCTTTGCCCTGTTGTAATGCACCTCAATCATAAAGAACCTAAGCATATTGCCATTGTATCTTTATGTATTAAAACATGCTTTATCTTTGTGTATTAAAACATTCCTAAATGCAACACAGGCAGGAATAAAAGCAGGAAGATTTTTAGGCTATGCTTCAGAACTCTCTAATCACCAGCTGACATAGAAACAAAACAGGAACTTTGAAGCTGTGCCTGAAAGCTTCCCAATTACCGGCTACCGGCTAACTATGCTTGGAACACTTGCTGTTGGATCAAAGAATGTTATACAGCCCTAAGGCATTTGTTGTTAAGATTAAAGAATATCCCTGGACAGATGCTAAATAAGCAAAGATAACATCTTGGGAACTCACTGACACCGGGATTAAGAAGGAAGCAAAGTTAGATAGCTAAGGAAATAATAGTTGATTAGCAATTACATATAGGAAATATACCATCCTGTGTGTTTGTTTCATGTGCCTAGTTGATTAGCAATTACATATAGGAAATATACCATCCTGTGTGTTTGTTTCATGTGCCTGACTCAATTTCCTTGTATGTGACATGATTTATTATGTTGTTTGATCTGACCTCAATAAAAGAGGAGGACTGGCTTCATTCGATGTCAGTCACCCCAGAGAGAAGCCTGGCTTGTCTCATTGCCTTGTCTCTACATTCGGCCATCGTGACTGACCCACTGTATTGAGGGGGCCTGCGGAGGGCTCGCTTCAAGTGGTGACCCCGACGTGATTCAATGCAGTCACGTCCTTCTGACAGCCTACTCCTCACTTCGTCTGGAATAGACCACGTGCACGTCATTAAGTGAGTATGGGACAGAAACTATGCAAAAATCGGGCTGAGCACCTGAGAGAATTGCAAGGTTTAGTCAGGAGAGCAAATTATATTCAGAAACTTAATAATCAGACTGTTTTCCCTGTCACTCAGAAAGATTTATATCTTTTATTGACTTTTTTGGAAAAAATTTATCCCTCTTACCCGGAAGAGGGCCAATTAGACCTCGCCACATGGAGACGCATAGGCACTTGGCTTCATACACCGCCTAGGGCCCCGCCAGGTGTTCTAGCCCCATGGAAGGCCGTAATGTCCATGCTGGCATTACACCATTCAAAAACAAAACAAGCTAATTTGACAGATCCTCAGACTTTAACAAGCTCTGAGACATCAAATAAAATATTGCAATCTGACTCTAAATTTGCCCCATCAAAGGAACCACCCCCAAGATATGAACCATTGAGCGCCAAGGCTGGGAATTGCACTCAATTGACTAATTCTGATCTGTATCCCACGGCATCTGCACCAGCTTCCTCTTCTTCTAATTGCCTTGAACCTGCCCCTCTTTCTTCCTTGCAAAGGGGAATTGCTAAAGCTAAGGCTGAGGGGGCCATAGAACTGGATGACTTGGCAGACATTGCCGCTTTTCCAGTAGTCATGGCGCCCAATCCTGCTAATCCTGGCCAGCCAATACCCATATACGAAGCCTTGGATTATAGAGTCATCAAAGGCTTGAAGGAAGCAGTACATCAATACGGGATCTCCGGACCTTATGTCCAAGGCTTGTTACGCGCTTTTGCGCTCAGCCAGCATGTTCTCCCAATAGATTGGAAGAATATTGCCCAAATGATACTTAATAACACGCAGTATCTACTATTTGAGGCTGCCCGGAGAAAGCAAGCTGATCGAATGGTTCGACAGGGCTTGCTCCCTGCTAACACTGGCCGACCCCATATACTGGGCACTGGCACTCAGTCCACAGTAACCAATCAGCTGCAATTTCCTCCTGCCTTGTTTGCATTAATTAACGAAGCAGTGTTACATGCTTTCTCGATTTTGGAGGACTCCGCCGAGGTTACTTCCTCTTTTGCAAAAATATTACAAGGACCCCAGGAACCATATGCTGATTTTGTCAATAAACTGATTACAGCTGTCAAAAGGCAGATTGAAAATGCTGCCGCACAGGATGAATTGATTAAAAAATTGGCTTATGAAAATTCTAATGCAGATTGCAAAAGCATATTGAAAGGGGTCATTGTAAATCAGAAAGCTACCATCTCAGATTATCTTGATGCCTGTAGACATACTGGGACCACAACTTATCAAATGTCTGCATTGGCTATTGCCTTGCAGGGACATTCTGGGCGAAGTTCTCAGAATCGGTCATCTCAAACCTGCTTTAATTGTGGGAAGCCTGGACATTTCAAAGCCGAATGCTGGGCTCCTGGGGGAGGAGCTGCCTCAGGGAAAGACGAACGTTCCCCTAAACCACGAACTGTTTGTCCAAAGTGCAAAAGGGGCTTTCATTGGGCAAAAGAATGTCGGTCAACAACCAATGATAATCAGGGAAACTAGGAGCGGGGCGACCGGCTAGCCCCTTCCCCAAGGTCAGAGATTTAAACCCTCCCCCTGATCAGTATTCCCAAACTTTTGAAATGGCCGCAAAGGAAACATTGCTGCTAAATTTGCCTGCTCACAATTATTTTTTACCTTTAGAACCAAAATTAAAGCTCCAATTGCCCCCCACTCTGCCCGTGTTGGTATTTCCGACACATGAAATAACATGTCAAGGCATCATGGCTGCTCCTGTGATGATAGACTCTCAGTGTTTGTCTTCTTTGTCACTCTGTGTATCTGCTAATCAGCCTGTGACCATTCAGCAAGGCTCAGTCGTGGCTACTATGATATTGTTGATGGATTTTATTCCACCTGAATTATGTGCGGTAGAACACCCTTTAGCCCGACCACGTCCAGTGGCCATGTTCCTTTTGAACGGCCACCAATTTTCTGGCATTTTGGATACTGGGGCGGATGTCTCAGTCATAAGATCTCAAGAATGGCCTGCTCAGTGGGCCACGGAAGAGGCCCCTTCTGTGAGAGGTGTAGGAGGACTACAGGTGGCGCGTAAAAGTCTTGCTTGGATAGCTGTGACATCACCTGATTCGGCTTACACTGCCTATATTCAACCTGTGGTCATTCCCCTTCACATTAATCTATGGGGCCGAGACCTAATGAGTCAACTACAAGCTAAATTAACCTTTTCCTAATGGCTGTGCCTCTGAAATTAACTCTCAAGACACCCACGCCTGTGTGGGTGGATCAGTGGCCCCTATCGCAGGAAAAACAAACTGCGCTTTCAAAATTAATTCAAGAGCAACTTGCTCTTGGACATTTGGAACAATCTTTTAGCCCTTATAACACCCCTGTTTTTGTCATTAGGAAAAAGAGTGGAAAGTTTCATTTCTTGCACGATCTACGTGCCGTGAATTCTATAATTCAGCCTATGGGACCTTTGCAATGCGGTCTTCCGAATCCTAACTTAATTCCAGCTGACTTTCAGCTTTTGGTGGTGGATCTCTCTGATGCCTTTTTCTCTATTCCCTTGCATAAGGAAGATAGGCAATTGTTTGCCTTCACAGTCCCAGAGCAGAATTCTCACAGACCCACTGCTCGATATCAGTGGACGGTATTGTCACAAGGAATGCTTAATAGCCCAACCATTTGTCAATTTGTCGTAGATCAGGTTCTGAATAAATTCAGATTGCAAAATCCACACCTAATGATTTATCATTATATGGATGACATCCTTGTTGCCGGACCAGGCCCCCCTGGGGTACTGCTCCCCTATTTGCCACAGCTTCAAACTATTTTGAAGCAAGGAGGTTTTCATGTTTCCCCTGAAAAAATTCAGACAAAATCACCGTTCTCCTATTTGGGGCACAAGGTCCTAGCATCCTGATCTGTACCCCAGCCACCCCAATTGGCTTTTACAGAACCTCTCACATTATTGCAACTCCAGCAATACTTGGGAGCCATTAATTGGATCCGTCCTTATTTAGGTCTCACCACTTTGCAGCTTTCGCCTTTATTTTCTGCCCTTACTAGGGGGGTGAAACCTTCTGATCAAGTTCTCTTGCCTGGCGAGGCAAGGGAAGTTTTGCAAAACGTTTCTTTCGCTTTAGCTAAGGTTTGGGTGGATCGCATTGTTCCCAATATTGCTTTATCTTTCATTCTGCTTAATACAAAGGGCCTTCCTACTGGTATACTGGCACAAGTTCAAAATAATAAGTCCTTAAAAATTGTTGAATGGATACACTTGCCGCACACCCCACGTAATTCAATCAACCCCAGTCATTTGATGTTTGCTACTCTAATTCGGAGAGGCCGCCTTAGAGCGAAAGCCTTGACGGGGACAGACCTTGATTCATTATTTGTTCCCTGCCCACTAGCTCAATGGGAGGATTTGGTGTATAACTCGGACTCCTTGCAATTTGCCTTGGCCAATTGGCCGGGGATTCTGTCCTGCCATCCTCCAACGGACCCCCGGATTGCTTTGCTTAAGGTGGTTCCGGTTTCTTTCAAATCGGTGATAAGGTCTGCGCCCATTTCAGATGCTGTGACTGTCTTTGCAGATGGTAGTAAAACGTATGGGGCTTGTGTATACCAGAAGGAAGGGACTTGGATGTCTTTAATTACCCCCCCTCAAACTTCTGCTCAGCGCTCAGAACTATATGCTTCTCTTTTGGCTTTTAACCATTTTCCTGAAACTCCTTTTAACCTGATTGTAGATAGTCTTTATGTGTACCAAGTTATTAACTCTATTTCGGATGCTTACCTGTCTCCTTCTATTGATTGTAATTTACTTGCACTGTTTACCTCTTTGCAAAATTTAATCCAAAAGCGCACCCTTCCCTTCTTCGTGGCTCACATCCGGAGCCACCAGCCGTTTCCTGGCATGTTACAAGAAGGGAACTATGTTGCAGATTCAGTTGCTTCTTCTGCTTCTTCTCTGTTGCCTGTAAATTCTTCTTCTCTGTTGCCTGTAAGTTCTGTCTCCGCCACTCCATGGGAGAGCCATGCCTACTTTCATCAGGGGATCCGTGCCCTGGTGCGACAGTTCTCTCTCTCTTACAGAGAGGCAGCTGCCATTATACAACAATGTCCGACGTGTAGCTTGCAGGGCCGTGCTGTACCGTTAGGAGTAAACCCCCGCGGTCTTAAACTTGTTCAATTATGGCAAATGGATGTGACACAATGTCCTACATTTGCCCCGTGGAAATACCTTCACGTTTCCATCGACACATATTCAGGTTTTATCATGGCCTCCCCCCAACGAGGGGAAACGGTGAAACATGTTATCAACCATTGCCTAAAAACCTTCTCAGTGTTGGGTAAACCCCAGACTGTAAAAACAGACAATGGCCCAGCCTATTCAAGTCGGGCATTTGCGCAATTTTGTCAAAAATGGGATATAGAGCACAAAACAGGGATTCCCTATAACAGTCAGGGACAGGCCATAATTGAGCGTGCTAACCAGACCTTGAAAAACATGATTGCCAAATTGGATTTTCCCCCTCCCCCTCGAAATTTGCCGGTATTACAAAATTTGCTCAACCTGGCTCTCTATACTTTAAATTTTCTGAATGAGTCAGGCAAGCCTAGTCTCTCTGCTGCTCAGCGTCACTTCTCTTCATCAAAAATGGAGCAACGCCCGCTTGTCTATTACCGGCAGTTGCCTGACCCCGCCTGGAAAGGACCAGTCCCGCTCATAACGTGGGGCCGGGGCTATGCAGCCATTCAATTACCAGACTCTGCTCTATGGGTTCCTGGCCGCTGCATTCGTCCATGCCATCTTCCACTGCCCGTGCCCGCTCCGGAGGAGGAGGACGCTTCGCTCAACCTTTCGATGCTTTTTGGATGAATTGACTTGTCGCTTCTTCTTTCGCTTCAGGAAAACATCATGTTTTGGTCCGTTTATTTGCTCCTATGTGTCGCAGGGGGTGCTGCCGGTGAGACTTTTTGGATCAACCCTATTTGCCTCTTTGAACTGCCTGGAACATTTACTCAAATACATTGCTACTCTGACATTCGTACTGAACCTTGTCCCCTGACTTTCTTCTTTGAACCCTATCAGTGGCGGTTTGAACCAAAACCTTCTCCTGACCGGCTCCAAGTGACCACAATGACTGAGCCTCGATGGTGGCTTCCCCACCATTCTCAAATAGCCGGTTACTGCCATCTAACCCTTCATTTGAAAATTTCTCTCATGACTATAGGTCGATATGCCTGTGGAGGATTAGTCAATGGCAGTTGGAGTGAAGTAAGCAGTCTGATTACTAGTCATGACAGTTTTGCTTTTCCACCAATTCCCTCCTGGCCTTTGACTGTCTCTGCCATCCGAAAACGCAATTCCTTCCAAAGACACAGTTCCTTCCGTCAGGACCACCCGGCAACCCAGACTCTGCACCAAATGGATATTTCCCCCTTTCGCTCCAAACATAGCTTCTCTGACCTTCCCTTTTGCATTTGGTCCACCAAGGTATCGGATGGTCAGCCCTTTCAGTTACGAACCATGGCTAATAGCAATTGCAAATTGGTTTTGGGGGTCTTTCCTCCTATTTCTTCACATCAAAAGAAGTGGACTTGCTCCAATAAATCTTCAGATTTTGTTTGACAAGCACAGGATTTATGTGGGGATAAAGTCCCTCTCCGTACTTGTTCTTGGGCTGCTTATGTTTTGTGGACAGGCAATTGTGGGACTTATAATTTTTTTAATACTCCTTTGACATTTCAATGTAATGATTCTTATGTTTCTTCTTTACCATGGTATTGGGAAGGTCTCTGTACAGTTTATATGCAATCTCCTGATAAAACTTCTAAGATAGGGAACCAGGGCATTGTCCCCACCTCCCCTTCCATGATAATGACTACTCCCCTTCAAGTTTTGACTAGCAAAAAACCCACCATTCCCTCAATATTGCCTATCGTGCCCCCTCCTCGGAAGCCGCGAGCCACTATGAAACCATCAGATGACTGTAGTCAATGTGTGGTAAAGATTCGTGAAGGTAATCAGGTGAAAGAGACCCTGGTTTACTTTTCCAACCACAAATGTTCCGGTGAGACGGTCCCATGCAAAAAAGGAAATGTCACATATAGTTATTGTAAAACCACCAAAAAGTGTTATGATCCCCAGCATGATCCGGAGCTAATTTGGTTCCAGGTTAGGGCTGGAGGGAAAGATGGACCTGTACATTATAAAATTAGAGTATTTTCAAAAACTTCAAAGGTTACGGTCCAACTTGAACCTTGTAAATTGTCCTCTTTGTCCTACTCATTGGGTTGGAAGGAACATTGTGGAAATATTGATTGGCAAAGAGATTATATTTTTAATGACAAATATATTTGCCCTAAGACACCTTCCTGGAGCCAAAGAGATCCAGATTGCACTGTTACAACAAGTCAACAAGGGTATTGTCCAAGATGGTCATGTGTAAAATGGGCTACAGCCAACTGGAAAGGATTGCAAACAGATGATGCGGTTCTAACTAAGGTGCCTGCTCAAAGTGATTGTAAATCTTATAAATACAATGTTGTCAATTTTACCATAAACATAACTTTACCATAACTTTCTGCAGAAGTGGGGCCCTCAGTTTGGAATCCGCATCTATGGAAAAGGGATTGACCCTGTGGGTTTGTTTTATTTAGAGTTTCAGACCTTGTATGAAGTTGGTCAACAGATAACTCACAACTTTTATACTGAATTCTGGAAAGAAATGAAAACACCAATAGAAATTCCGGATGTTGCTAGAAACCTGTTCATTGAACTAGCTGGCACCGTAGCCCAGGCTTTGAATGTAACAAATTGCTATGTGTGTGGAGGCACAAATATGGGAGACCAGTGGCCGTGGGAGGCAGCGGAATGGAATATTTCCAAAAAATATAATGCTACTGGACAACCCCCTCACTTAAACAGTAGTGTGTGGGAATTACGGCAGGCATTGGTCTGCCGCTGGTGTGTCAATAGATTTGAGCACAGCACTCCATTGATTGGTGACAGCCTATGCGAAGCGATGATAAAAATAAACATCTCTGATTCATCAGTCTCTTTTTGGCCAAATGCCTCAGTTAACAACGTTCCATTCATGTGGCCATTGCCTAATGAGACGGCCATGTACAAGTGGCCCACAGAATCTGGAGAAATGCTCAATGCGTCCTACAAGGGCGCCTGGAAAGCTCCTCCAGGATTATATTGGATTTGCGGAAAACGAGCCTATTCCCAGTTACCTGATAAGTGGACTGGCTCTTGTGCTATAGGGGAGATACGCCCAGCTTTCTTCCTAACACCCCTAGGGGAAGGTGAACGGTTAAGTCACCCCGTGTATGATAATTATCAAAGAAGGAAACGTTCCCTGAATGTGGAAGTTCCTATTTACAAGGACCAAGAATGGAATGGTGAGACATGGGGCCCTGAGGACGTGCTTAAAGTATATGGTCCTGCCACCTGGGCTCAGGATGGCAGCTATGGGTATAGAACACCCATTTATATGTTGAATCGCATAATTCGCTTGCAGGCGGTGTTGGAACTAATCACTCGTGAGAATGCTGTGGCTTTAAATCTGGTAGCAAAGCAACATAGCCAATTAAGAAATGGCGTGTTTCAAAATCGCCTAGCCCTCGATTGTCTGCTAGCTGCAGAAGGAGAGGTCTGTGGAAAATTTAATCTGTCAAATTGTTGCTTACAAATCGATGACAATGGTAAGGTCATAGAAGAAATTACTGACCGAATGGTCCGCCTGGCCCATGTCCCGCCTCAGCAATGGACGGGGATATTGGATCAGGGAGGTTTCTTGGGTGGTATTTTTAACAACTGGAAGCAAGCTCTGTTTATGATAGGAGTTGGGTTTTTGGGCTTGATGTTATTGCCCTGCTTAATTCCTCTTTTGCGCTCAGTGGTTAGTGGTGTCATTGAAAGCGCTGTTCAGAAACAAGCGTTGCACATTTGGAACCCAGGGGAAGACATGAGGGACTCTTGCATTCTCATCCCTGAAAAGAAATCCTTGTTATTAGCTACTCCTGATCATTCGGCTACCAATTCCGAGGATGAGGACAGTTGCTAAAAAATAAAAACAGTGGAAATGTTGTAATGCACCTCAATCATAAAGAACCTAAGCATATTGCCATTGTATCTTTATGTATTAAAACATGCTTTATCTTTGTGTATTAAAACATTCCTAAATGCAACACAGGCAGGAATAAAAGCAGGAAGATTTTTAGGCTATGCTTCAGAACTCTCTAATCACCGGCTGACATAGAAACAAAACAGGAACTTTGAAGCTGTGCCTGAAAGCTTCCCAATTACCGGCTACCGGCTAACTATGCTTGGAACACTTGCTGTTGGATCAAAGAATGTTATACAGCCCTAAGACATTTGTTGTTAAGATTAAAGAATATCCCTGGACAGATGCTAAATAAGCAAAGATAACATCTTGGGAACTCACTGACACCGGGATTAAGAAGGAAGCAAAGTTAGATAGCTAAGGAAATAATAGTTGATTGGCAATTACATATAGGAAATATACCATCCTGTGTGTTTGTTTCATGTGCCTAGTTGATTAGCAATTACATATAGGAAATATACCATCCTGTGTGTTTGTTTCATGTGCCTGACTCAATTTCCTTGTATGTGACATGATTTATTATGTTGTTTGATCTGACCTCAATAAAAGAGGAGGACTGGCTTCATTCGATGTCAGTCACCCCAGAGAGAAGCCTGGCTTGTCTCATTGCCTTGTCTCTACATTCGGCCATCGTGACTGACCCACTGTATTGAGGGGGCCTGTGGAGGGCTCGCTTCATGCCCCATTTTACAACCTTTCTTGCCAATCCGTACAGCTGTTAGGTTGGTAACATGGCTTCCCCATTGACTTTGCTTGTCAGAAGGTTACAAAAGGTGATCACATGACCCTAAATCACTGCAACCCATCATAAATACATGCCAGTTGCCAAGCATCTGAATTTGATCACATGAGGATAGGGATGCTGCAAGGGTCATAAGTGTGAAAAATGGTCACAAATCACTTCCCCCCCCAATGCTGTTGTAATTTTGAACAGTCCCTAAACAAACTGTTGTAAGTCATGGACTATCTGTATATCAAATAACCTCTGTCCTGGCCATCCTAGTCATGAATAATGGGAGTTCTCCTTCAACAGCATCTGGACGTTCCAAGCTTTCCTGTCTCTTGCCCACTTTTTCAGAAGGGAGAAACAGTTCTCTGTTTCTACATACAGAATTTACAAATCTTTCTGATAATTTCCACTAAGCACAACTGAACGCACAAAAGTCAGGGTAGAATCATATGATTATTCGAGAGTAGTAGTTAACGGTACAAAAACAAATCTGATATATTTATTTTTATATATTTATTTTTCTGTATTTATTTGTTCAATATATTCCACATAGCTTTTACTTCTCTTTTCTTTCTTGAATGATATGACCTTCCTTCCTCTTGCTTTTATGGTCTCTCTTTAAAAAATCAGACAGTAATGAGAATCTATAGAACATAAAGTTCAGTTTTAGAAAAAAATAATAAGCATATACTTAGCAGAAAAATATATAGAGTTGAGACTTTCACTACATTGGCTCTCTAGACGTTGATAGACAGCAACTCCCATCACACCAATTGCTTATTGACCTGACCTGATCAAGAAAAGAATTTATACATTGAATACAAGTAAGTGTGGGGTCCTTGATGCTCTCTGAACTTAGTTGTGTTCTTGCAGACGTTTCATTACCAAACTAGGTAACTTCTTCAGTGCTAGACAATATCCCAAATGAAGGAACTACCAACTTAGACAAACAAGCTAACAGTAAAACAATCAAGAAGCCACAAGACCATTCTCACCAACACTGACAGGGCAAGTCACTAGTATATAAAATGAGAGCAAACCCCACTTTCTGCTAGCACTGATGATGTTACCTAGTTTGGTAATGAAATGTCTGCAAAGACACCCACCAAGCTCAGAGAGCACTAAGAACCGCACAGTTCAACCTTGATCTACAAACATTTTATTCTATCGATAACAAGGAAGTGCTTTATGTTTTTAATACCAAAACCAGATGCTTAAAACATTGATAATTAAGTTTTAAAAGGTGTAAATTGCTTTGGATGAGAAGCTAGTGGTTGATAGTTAATGAGACCAGAGCTTTTGAAACGCTAGATTTTCCATGCAGTTATGGAGTAGCCTTTATGGAGTAGCCTTCCTTCTCAAAACTTCCCTCTATAAAAAAGTTATTTATTTGATAGTGAGTAAAAGACAAGAACTTAGGAAACGTATCACTAAGAACAACACGGTCTAAAACTATTAGCTTACGCTATTGTGTAAGTGCTAATAAATAATTTCACATTACCGTAGTTGGATGAAAACTAGATGTGGTTGTTTACATTCTGATGTGCCCTAAAGATCAACAGACCATCTAGTTGTAAGAATATAGATAAAGAGGCCAAATCCCCCATCATTCACAGATTGACATTCAAACTTTCAACAGAAGAGAATATATGTAACTGAGGGTTGAACTATGGAGGGCAGAAAAATATATTTTCTCAAAGGATCTTAAAGAGGCAGAAAAGCATGCCCAGTTTTTTCTTAATAGCCCCAAGTCTCTCTCCCCCAAGCAGAAACCAGCTCTGTAGAAATGCAGATGTAAATAATCCAGGAAGGTTGGAGGCCCCCAGCTAGAAGCTTAGGAAGACAAAGACACCTAAAATCTACATACCCCACCCAAACTCTAAGACAGGACATAATAGGATTAACCCACAGATGCCAAAGGGCACACTCAGACTCAGGTCAAAGTTCATGCCACAGGAACAACTCCAAATAAATCAGTTTGCTCTTTTACAGCTGTTGAGTATCCCTTCAAAACTTGAAATGGGAGGTCTTCACTGGAGAGGATTTTTAATTTGTTCTTGTAGCACAACGGAGTTTGGAAACCCCCCCCCCCGAAACATTTGAAAGCCAAGGCAGAAACATGGGAGGCTCTATTCTCCTTATTTATTTATTTTTTTGACAAGAGTAAATTCTCACAGCAGAACAACTTAACTTCAACCGAAGTTAATATCTGCCTATTCTATCTGAATTGTTTTCCTGTGATCATGGCCAGTCTAGATTCTGCCTGGGATGAAGTATAAAGGAGTATCTCCAATGTTTCCATGTACGTACCTTGGCCAAAGATTGTTTAAAAATAAGTAAAGAAGAAGGAGAAGCAGGAAGTCTTCAATTTTTCCATCTTTCAGTTTTTATCTCTTTTTCTTGCGATAACATTCTTTTCTTTTTGTACCAAAGATTAGTGGGAAAGTTAGCGATAACTCATCAGATATCTAGTACTGGCAAAGTAATTTGGAGCTTAATACTACGAGGGCAATTTGCAATCCAGCTAAAGACTGCAGTGGGATTTATACCTTAACATTTGAGCCTTGTTTTCTTTTCACTTTTTTTCTTTTCTATCCTCTTGTTTTCTTTGATTTATATAGGCATAGATTTGTTTAAATAGGAGAATTTCCAAGAGGCTTATAAATCACAAAAGAAGTCTCTTAACCATGATTGCCAACTGTACCTGCTAGAATCTTTTAAACTATTTTTTTTCTGCAGTATAATCATTAACCTGTTTGACTTCATGACAGTCTCTTTAATTGCTGGAACTTTGGTGAATTCTTTCTGTTCTTTGAGTACTAGTTTCATGGAATGCACATGATAAGACTGCAGAAACAATTCTGCATTTTAAGACTGAAGGAAAAGCATTTAAAGATTTTAAAATGATAATCACACCTAGGTGAAATGGATCTGTGAATCGAATCCTCTGTCACTCCTTTGCTTTCATTAGAGTAATTCTGAAATCCTTGGAGAATTGTTGAGATGAGCAAGGCATGCAATGTTGTTTAAGAGGCACTTGGAAAATATTTCTTTGAGAACGAAATGAATGCTTGCTCAGTTTAATGCATCAGGGGTTGCTAACTTGGATAAAATCCTACAAATGAATTATAGTTTCAGTCCAGAAACACCTTAGTCAAAATGGTTGTTTGTTCTTGGTAAATTATGGAAGTAGGTTTTTTTTTTCCTAATGGAAAGGTGACTCATGGGGAACAGTGTCTACAAAATACAGTCTCCAGTTACTGTGAATTTATTGTGCTTTCTGGTGAGTCTAAAGATGCATAATAAATCTGTTGCCTAACAAAAACCTTGTACAAAGACATTTCACCTGATTTACTTTTTATATCTACAGTAATATTTATGAACATATGGAAAGACCTTTCGACTCAGCAAAATACATTGATCAAGAAAGATACTGGGCAAAGGAAAAAGACTAAAGTGGAAATCAAGAAAATAGATGACAGGACCTAACAGAGAATACTTAACAAAGAAACATGTTTGAATATGGTTAAAGAAATAGAAAAGATTTGGAACATGTATGTCATTCTAAGAGGGATGAATCCCTTAAATGATATAGTATGCTTTTTTTCCATTTTTTATTCTAGTTCTTGATATGAGTAATATAAAAAAGTTGAAATAGCTTAGATAAAGGAAATGTTTTAGATATTTAATTGTGACTGAATTTAAGAAAATTATAACGGATAAAGAAAAAAGAAAAAAATGTTTTGAATAAGAGTTAAAGGACTAGATGACTAGATGTATTAAATGGAATATTTAAAGAATAAACAAATTTTTAATTATGGTTAAAAAGAATAATAAATCTTGGAAACAAATATATATTAGCTTAGGAAGGATATATATTTTAAGTAGTATGTTATTTTTTATGTTTCTTTACTCTTGCTCTCCTTTCTTTTTTTTTACTGTTTTATCTATTCCTTAAGAAATGTAAAAGTGCTGAGATGGTTCATATGGAAAAAATAGACTTAAATTTTTAAATGTAATTAATTTTTGAGAAAATCTTAACCAGTAAGAATATTTTGAATTTTATGGAAGAAACAAATTTAAATAGGACCATAATAGGATTTATGATGAGGCAACCAGAATGATTGGATAGAAAAGAAATATTATATTGATGTGATTATTATTTTTAGGAATATTGGGAAAAATTGTATATTTAATTGTTATCTATCAAAACAATGTTTGCAAAAGAGGACATTTTGGGGAAAAGAGAAAATCAAGTAAAATCATTATGTGGCTTATGGATTATAGAAATCAATTGTTAGTGATTGTTTTACAAATGTAAAACCAGACAACATACTGTTCACCAATTATTAAGTGATTTATGTTTTAAAATATCAATAAAATATATTACAAAAAAAAGTATGTTGCCTAAAGTGGCCAGATGTACATTAGGAGTCTATCCATCAGGTGATCTTTGAAAGAAAAATGGATATTCAGAAGGGAAAGCTTACTTATATTCAAAATAAGAGTCAATTCGGAGAAAGTTCCCACTGTTTTCTGCTCGCTAGTGAAGGGGTTGCTGGAACAAATGGGTTTTAAAAATTGGAGTAGAAGAAGAGTGTGAGAACAGCTAACCTGAAGGACACAAGGCAGCTTAAGCATCCCAGAGCCCACTATTTGAACTGACAAATGTGACGATGCTGTGTCACATGTACAAAAGCTGATTAGATGGTTTTTCAGCACTATAAACTGGTCTATATAGGCCTGAAGAGGGTAGGTTTCATGAGAGGATTACAGCAAATTGCATGGATCTAACATTCCCCTCCAACACTTTTTTTTGCTATTGTCCAACATTTGCTGTTATTGCCTCATGTTACCCAACTGTAGGCCTGGTCCTGGAGAATCCCTCTTTCATCCTCCCAAGACACTTTGGAGTAGTTGTTCTTCCTAAACAGAACTTGCTTTTCCTAGTTTCTCCATCAATTGCAATAGGAGAACAGTGCTTCAGATTTATTTATTTATGAAAAGTATATTGTATATTTTTTTTTCAAAATTCAGAGCAGTGTATATAGTGCTCCCTCCCATTTAATTCTCCAAGATCATTTCTGCCGGTTGCAGGCTCCCATCAGAGCTTGTATCATCCATGCTCCATGATTATCCATAATACCATCCTCCCCAATTAGCACCAGAGGGCCAGATATGACTTTAAATTCTTATTTCTCTATGTGAAATGTATAGTGAAAAACATGCATTGCTCCTGCTTGTGGTTTCATATACAGTAGATTGCACATGCTACCTCTAAAGTTATTGTCAGGTTTTAGCCAGGGAAATGATGAAATGCCTGGATACTGAGACACATCGAACAATGCTCAACACAGCTCTTCTTGAAACAAAGATGTCAGAAGATTTAGGATGCATGCTCTGTTTTTACACATCTGTGCTATGGGAGTTGAAGTCTCATCCTAAAATATTGCTTATTATTATAATTCTGAGCCAACTTAGGTCTACAGTATTGTGTTTATAGGTAATCCTTGTTTTCAAACGTTTTGTTTAGCAACCATTCAAAGCTGCAATAGGACTGAAGAAAGTGACTTATGACCAGTCCTTGCACTTAACGACCTTTGTAGGAGCTACATGGTCACATGATGAAACTTTGGGTGCTTGGCAACTGGCATTATTTATGATGGTTACAGTGTTCCTGGATGTCATTTGTAACCTTCCCAGCTGGCTTCCGACAAGCAACTGGGAAAGCCAATTGCATGATTCATGTAACAATTATAATGATTCACTTAACATCTGTGGCAAAAAGGTCATAAAAATAGGGCATAACTCATCTATCTTACCTTACTCACTTACCTTGTTTCCTTTGCTTTTTTTTTTTACAACTCACTGCCTCGCTTTGCAACAGAAATTCTGATTCCGGTTGTGGTCATAAGTGAAGGACTACCTGCATCCCTAGAGATGCGTACGTAAGGCCACACCTGGAACACTGCATCCAGTTTTGGCCCCCGCATTACAAAAATGATGTTGAGACTTTGGAAAAAGTGCAGAGAAGAGCAACTAGGATGATTAAGGGCCTGGAGACTAAAACATACGAAGAACGGTTGCAGGAACTAGGTATGGTTAGAGGGTAGAAGGACTAGGGGTGACATGATAGCAGTCTTCCAATATTTGAGGGGCTGTCACAAAGAAGAGTGGGGTGTCAACCTATTTTCCAAAGCACCAGTGGGCATGACAAGAAACAATAGATGGAAATTAATCAAGGAGAGAAGCAACCTGGAATTAAGGAGAAACTTCCTAACAGTGAGGACAATTAACCAGTGGAACGGCTTGCCTTCAGAAATCATGGGCACTCCATCACTGGAGGTTTTTAGGAAGAGACTGGACAGTTGCTTGTCTGAGATGGTATATGGTCTTCTTGAGTAGGGGATTGGACTGGAAGACATCCAAGATTCTGTCCAGCTCTATTCTAATTAAGACATGATACCATTTTTACCCTCAATTCCTTAATCAACAGAGGAATCTTAATGCATTCTCTATACACTCAGAAAAATTTCTCATCTTATTATATGCCCCACTTGGACAAATGCCAACTTCAGGCTTCATTAACGTTTTTCAGCTAGGACCGTGATTAATTTCTCCTCATGTACTTGTGTCACAACATTTTTTCTCTGCATAGTTAAAAATACACCGCAGCTACTCAACTTACTTGATATTTATATGCAAATCTCTAACTGCACCAGCAAATTAATTGCATACTGATAAGCATTAGAACTACTGTACAGATTATGAATGCACCTTGGCTATTGGCAATTAGCAGAAAGATTCAGGTCACCAAACAAAAGCTCTCACAGCAGCATACATCTATTTATTTCTAATATAGATTTCTAAGGCCACCCAACTATAACAATTTGGGGCAATGTACCAAAAAGACTAAATCTCTGGTCCCGGTGACTGATCCAGACTGGATCTTGCAGTGTGCAAATAAAAATCCCAACCATATGACATTAAACCAACAAAATAAACAAGATTGCAGGGAGAACAGAGATATATTGTAAACAAACCCAACATAGTACAGCTCAGGTGAACACATCTTGACTCTTTCCTGGGGACAAAGCTAGGTGTTCAAGGTTTGTTTAAAAGGGGTAAGGTCAAGAGTCTTTTTAAAAAAGTTTGGGGGTGGGGAGCAGGGAGAGAGAAAGAAAGTCTGTTCTAGAAAAGAGGCATCATAACAAGGAAAGCATGCTTTCTAGGCCACATCAAGGATACAGCTGTAGAGTTGGTCAACAGTATTAAGTATCTGGGAGTGCAGATAACTAACAATCTGAATTGGTCTCTCCAAACATCATCCTTAGTGAAGCATGCAAACCAGCACCTGCATTTCCTACATCAGATGAGGAGAGCACATCTTCCTCCTTCTGTTCTGGCCCTTTTTTTTTTTACAGAGGCAGGATTGAAAGCATTTTAACAAACTGCATCACAGCAGTGCCTCAGATAGAAAGTCCATACAGAGACTGGTAAGGACAGCCGAGAAGATCATAGGAAGCTGGCTTCCTGGTGTTCAGGATGCTGCTAATAAGCACTATGTGCTTAGAGCTCAAAGCATTGTTAGAGACCCCACACACCCACTTTACTGTCTGTTTCTGTTGCTCCCCTCTGGGAGAAGGTTTCGAAGTATTTCTAGCAGGACTACCCGATTCTGTAATAGCTTTGTTCCCTAGGCCAGTGATGGCAAACTTTTTAGAGACCAAGTGCCCAAAAACCGCCCCCATCCCATCCCCACTTCGCTGTGCCCACTGGGCCACCCACCACCTCCACGGTCTGCCACAGATCACCCAGGCAGCTCAGCAGCGCCATGGTGGCCACACCCTCCATCTATGCCCTGCAGCATCATCTACACATGACAGGGTGCAAGGGCGGAGTCTTGTCCCCGCTGCCCAGCTACCATGTCCTTGGCTGCGCTGCTTTGCGTGGGCTGCACCCAGGGGCGACTCTCCTCTGGGGTGGCTGGTGGTAAGGAAAGGGCTGTGGGAGGAGGCGGGGCTGGGGAGATGGTGCGTGTGCCCACAGAGAGGGCTCCGAGTGCCGCCTCTGGCACCCGTGCCATAGGTTCACCACCACTGCCCTAGGCCATCCGTCTAGTAAACTTGCAAGATTCGTTTCTCGCCACTGCACATGTATGCATAACCCAAACTAAACTGTTGTTTCTCTGTGTCATATAATATATGTGGGTATATGCATAATTCTGTATTTATTTATTTTTGTCATATTTATGTAGTGTATATCAGAGATAGTGACCCTTTAAGAGCTGTATGCAACGAAATTTCATTTTAATGTATGCCAATTAGTGTACATTCAAAGTGACAATAAAGTTATTATTCTTATTATTCTTAAGTCAGTTGGCATTGTTTAATAGATGGCACATCTCTTGAATTTTACAGGATGAGTAGAAACAATGGAAGAAAGACAGTTCCTGAGATAACCAATTTTTGTGCCATGGGTGGGTGACAACCACCACTTGAATTGCTCCCAGAAGTTGCTTGATAAGTAGTGCTCTATAGCTTCCAAACAGCAGCCCCATGAAGGCTGCATTGCAGTAGTCCATGTGGGAGGTGACATAGCATGAACAACACTGAGAAGAGAATCTCATTCCTGGAAAAGGTGCAACTGGGCGCACCAAATAACTAGCTGTGAATCCAGCAAGACTCACATTGCACACCAGTTTTGTCTGAGGAAATGCAATCTTATTCAGAACTAAAAATGGAAAATTCCTCTCACTAGAAGAATCATAAATCCATAAATCTACTCAATATTGCTGAGATTGAGTTTAAGCCTGTTCCAATCTAGACATCTCTTCCATTGTTTTGATTCTTGGTGCTCCTTGGAAAACCTGGGATTGATTACTAGGGAGGACAACTCCTCCAAGTAGACACTAGGACTTCAGTTAACCTTCCTTCCTTCCTTCCTTCCTTCCTTCCTTCCTTCCTTCCTTCCTTCCTTCCTTCCTTCCTTCCTTCCTCCCTCCCTCCCTCCCTCCCTCCCTTCCTCCTTTCCTTCTCTTGCTGTGAACTAGTACAAAAATAAGAAAGGACAAGTTCCAAGATGGAAAAACTATAAATTCCAAGAACCTTAAACTGACAGATCCCTTGGTCTCAATCATAGAGGTAGGCTGGGAAGATCTCACATTGTTGAAATAATGGGGTGGGTTGGAATGAAACAACATCCACCATGTTAAGAATAAATGGAATTTCCATCGCAGAAAGTATACTTCCAGAAAATGGTTTTTGCAAGCTTCCATCATGGTTGAGCTTAAACCAGAGAAAAGCAGCTGTGACAGATGCCTAATGGGCTAGTCCCCTAGGATGTTAACTTCTCCTTCTTTGATTTGTTACACAACTGCCTTTGCTGAAGATTTCTTTAAGTTGTGATACAAATGTGTCTATTTCCAAGTGTACACTGAATGCCAGGAAAAAGATAGAGCAGTTTTTTGCCTGGAAAAAGAAGGATTGGTAAAACTTAACAATAGCACAAGTATCCACTATGACTACAGGTATGCCATATGGTAGAAACTTGTCTGAGCCACAATA
Organism: Bothrops alternatus; assembly: GCA_034064705.1. Taxonomy (NCBI): domain Eukaryota; kingdom Metazoa; phylum Chordata; class Lepidosauria; order Squamata; family Viperidae; genus Bothrops; species Bothrops alternatus. The sequence continues at coordinate 9,741,107 of JARGCV010000087.1, forward strand.
TGATTGTTGGGTATGGTTAGAATTACTCTTTTCCTTTTTGTGTCACTTCCCTTTCTCTCTTCACCTACAACATATAGTTCCCCCCCCACATGCACACTCGTGTTCCAAGTCAGTACTGTTTGTACGTAAAATTAAGCTAAAGATTGTGTGCTGTCCTAAGGTCTCAGTTGGCACACAGTTGGTTAGGATCCTACCACTAGTTAGAACATTTCTTTTTATTATGGCCACTTCTACAGTATTCAGATGCTATGCTTGTCTTTATATGCAGGTACTCTGTCCCACTCACCTACCCACCCTACCCCAGTTTTTGGGAAAGCAAGTTTTGCATGAATAAAAAAATCAAAGGCCAAGCAGTTGAGTACCTATGCATTGAGTTGTTGATGAGAACAATCTACGTCTACTTATAAAAAGCAGACAAAGTCCAAAGAGATAAACAATTATTAACTCAACACAAACTTGGCATAGAAACCTCTAACTTAGATGGGGTTTTTTTTTGCTGCCAGCCTAACATAAACTATGCTAAATACAGAACAGAATCCAAGATTCTGTAATTCTCAGTTTGAACAACTTATTTTTAGCCACTGTTTTCAAGAAGAGCAGCTCATGTCCATGACATAGTGCACAATGAACTTGATTAAGTCTTCTCAATGTGCCTTGATGGCAAATGAAAGTTTAGTAAGTTTAATAAGAATCAGTTATGAGCAAACAATGTAGAATATTCTTCCAGATCCATCTTCCATCATATCCACAAACAGGCCCACAATAGAGACTGATGTAGTACTGTATTTTGTAATGGACTAGTCATATTCTTCATAGTCTAACAGTGACATTGTATATAAGTCTATTCAGGAGCAAGAACCCCTGGATTTTATGAGATTTACACTAAAGGTGGATTGTAGTCCCAGTATCTTGATTTTCATTTTTTTAAAAAAGTAATTTTACAGGTTAAAAAGATAGGTGAGAAAATGGATGGGCAATTCCTTGTGACATCTTAAAAGCAGTAGAATCTGTTTTACAAAATAAAATAGCCCAGATAAATTTGTGTTGATTCTCTACCTAGACATGCAGGGACACCTTTCACAAATGTTTCTATTTTAGTATCCAAGCAGTAGAATGGAAAAATTATACTATGAGTATTTCTCAGAGCTGGGCACTGAGCATGTGTCTTCTAGGGAAAGTGGTTTTGTCAGTGCCTGCTATATTTATTACTGCCCCTCACACATTTATTAAATCTAAGTCTGCCAATTAGCTCACAAAACTGCTGGTGTATCTCCCAGGAGACCCAGTCATTTTTATACCCCTTCCATTGTCCAAATGAAGCATGCAAGCATAAGCTCACAAGAAAGGCTCCTGCACCAGGCCAAAAGCCCATCCATCATTCTATCCTGTGGTGGCCTATCAGATGCATTTAGGCAGGGCATTTGACAATGAAAGGGATCATCTGGAACCTCTTTGAAGATGAAGCTGGTATGCCAGTCATTATTTGAAGTTTTGCTTTTTTTTAGGAATCTGCAGAGACTTGGTTTCTGGGTATTTCCAAGCCTCTGAGTGTGTGTGATTATTACCCTGTTTCCCCGATAGTAAGACACCCCCGATTGTAAGACGTATCGGGGTTTTCAGGGGGTCGGCTAATATAAGCCGTACCACGAAAGTAAGACATATTACTCCTGCCCACTTCCGCCTCCTGCTTAAAATACTTAAATACTTAAAATACTTAAAATAAAACTGACAATTGTTTTCCAATCAATATAAGCCGTACCCCGAAAGTAGACATAGTGGGGCTTTTGGGGATAAAAAGAAAGTGTGACCCTGTCTTGCTTTAGGGGAAACACGGTAGTTTGCTGCATTGTTGCACCACTCAGAAAGTCACGGCATCTCACAAAATTGAACATAAAACCAATAAGCATTCAAATCAATATGCAATTTCAACCCCAGTGCCTGTGTTAAATGAGCATGACCCCATTCTTAAAAATCATAAATTAATCAATTCAAAGTTTTGCAGTGCTTTTTCCATATTGCAGAAAAACCATCCGCAGGCAGACATCCTGGACAGAATCTATTGCAGCAGTTCTCAACCTTTTCCGGGGCTTGACCCCGGCCCACATCGCGCAAAAAAAGGGCAGGCCCGCACCGTGCATGCGCGGTGCGATGGGGCGCATCATGCATGCGCTGTGCGACGGCCCGCATCATGATAGGAAAAAAAATGGCCGACCCCCAAAAAAATGGCCGACCAAAAAATAATAATAAAAAAAATGGCGGACTGCGGTGCTTGGCGACCCCCATGAAATGGTCGTTTGACCCCAAATGGGGTCGCGACCCACAGGTTGAGAACCGCTGATCTATTGCAACTTCTCCCCTCAGGATGCTGCTATAAAGCATTGCATGCCAAAACAGCCAGACCCAAAGATAGTTCCCCCCCGTGCCATCACTCTGCTGAACACTTAATTTCCACAGCAGTGTCTCCATTTCTCATCTTCTCATCTTTCCTATCTTCTCCTGTTGGTTTCTTATGATTTATCAATTGTTGTTTGTAACTTATGGTTAATGATTGTAACTATGATTTATGATCTATGACCTATGACTTCTGTTTATATGTACACTGTGAGTTTATGCATCAGAGACAAATTCCTTGTGTGTCCAATCACACCTGTCCAAATAAAGCTATTCTATTCTATTCTATTCTATTCTATTCTATTCTATTCTATTCTATTCTATTCTATTCTATTCTATTCTATTCTATTCTATTGCTATGCCTCCTCATGTGTGCTGATGGCTATGCACAATTAATACAGAAAGAACTGCTGTTCAAGAAATTCAGCATCTTTTGGGAATGTATTATCCTGGCCAAGTAATTCCATGACTTTTTTTTTTTAAAAAAAAATAATCAGTACAGGGGTTTGGGCACTGTTAAACATAGGAAACAGGTGCATCTTTCATCTCATCACTGTGGCTTCCATCTTGTCTTTTTTAACCACATCTAGCAGACATCCCTGCATTGATAAGAACATCACTTAATGAACTACATTTTTCAGGTGAATATTTGAAAACATGATATGTGGCTTATAAAAAGGCTACTTCTAGAAGCTGCCAGAATGTAATTTAGGAATAAGATTTGCTGTAGCTTTTTGCCAAATGTGTCTTTAAACTCAGTTTTGTCCCCTTGTAATATGTGGCCCAATCTTTCAAATAGACAGAAAAAGCTTTAAAAAGTAAATAAAATAAACTAGATACAGCTGATTCTTTCTAGTATAATTTGGGGTTTCCACAAAGCGTGGTCCTAAAAATCAACATTTATTTATTTATTTATTTTTCGGATTTGTATGCTGCTCCTCTCCGCAGACTCGGAGCGGCTCACAACATACAAATAAACAATTCAATACAAATCCGAAAAAACCATTAAAAATAAAACCCCATACACACTCCTCAGTCACACCACAATCAGCAATCATCCCCAGGCTTGCTGGCAGAGGTAGGTTTTTAAATTCTTTCGGAAGGCCGGGAGAGTCGGAGAAACGCGGACTTCAGGAGGTAGTTGGTTCCAGAGGGTGGGCGCCACAACAGAGAAGGCCCTCCCCCTAGGACCCTCCAGATGGCATTGTTTCGCTGACGGGACCCGGAGGAGGCCCACCCTGTGTGCTCTCACCGGTCGAAGGGAAGTATAATGCAGAAGACGATCCCGTAACATGGCAGGCACAACAATAAAAAAAATGCTGGAACTTCAATTATATCATCTTGATTTATTTTGACTCTCTGGACACCCCCCCCGCCACCTGGAGGGTACAGAAGACCAAGGGATGGGTTTGCTCATTACTGTTTTTGAGGGCTTAAAATATTAGAGAAAGATAATTCAAAATTTCATTGCCTTTCACAGCATTGTCATAAAATTTCTGCTGGCCCCTTTGAATCTATACGGAATCCCTCAATGCAATGCTGGTTTTCAAATTCTTTATGTTAAAGGACAACATTCTTCTTCATGATATAATCTCCTAGGTCTTCACCAAGCCTGGGCAATTGTTTCTTAATCTGTTTACAGACCTGTGGACAGATATTTTGATCTGAAGCAGGCACAACAAGTTTGACTCACATCCCAATTGTGTCAAAATGCCCTTTTTGAGCAAAAGCAGTATGTGTAACTTGCTGATTTTGTGCAACTTTCTTTGGTCCATGTAATTGCCAACTGGATAAACTTTTAACTGAAACACTGAGAACTGCTTTTTAATTCAAATCATAAGGCAAATGCTTCTCCCTAGCCCAGTGGTGGCGAACCTATGGTATGGGTGCCAGAGGCAGCACTCGGAGCCCTCTCTGTGGGCACACGTGCTGTTGCCCCAGTCTCACCTCCCCCTGCTACCCACTCCTCTCCAGCAGTCCCCCTGAAGGAGACTTGCCCTTGAGCTTGGCCCACACGGAGCAACGCAGCCAAGGACATGGCAACCAGGCAGCATAGACAAGACTCTGCCCTCATGGCCCATCAGGCAGTTGATGCTGCAGGGCGCAGGCAGAGGGTGTGGCCACTATAGCGCTGCTGGGCTGCCTGGGCGATCTGTGGTGGGTCCTGGAGGCAATGAGTGGTCCTGTGGGTAGGCGAGGCGGGGGATGGGGGCAGAGCAGAGGCAGGGTGGGGCGGTAGAGCAGGGGCGGGGCCAGTTTTGGGGCACTCGGTCTCTAAAAGGTTCGCCACCACTGCCCTAGCCTATGTGTATTGATTCTGATAGTGATAATCAAAACTCTTTTTCTCCTCAATAAATTTATTCGCCAAATAAAGACATTTTCGTATGAGTTGGTGGTGAATGTCAGAGAAGACTTGCCAACAATACTATAGCTTTGAAGAAAGAAGAGCATCAAGAAGCAATTGCTTTAAAAATTAAACTTTTCAATAGTTCTGTTGTGTCAGAAGGGGGCTTAGATAAAAGAGCTGTCACAACCAGTGGTGGGATTCAGCCAGTTTGCATCAGTTCAGCAGAACTGGTAGCTAATTTTTTGTTGCCCAGGCCCAGAATGGACTTCCGGAAGTGGCATCCATGCAGAGAACCAATTGTTCACATATTTGAATCCCACCACTGGTCACAACATACATGTTGCTGCTGAAACCAAACAAACCAAAGATTATACAACTAACTGGATGCAAAATTCAAATAGAATTGACTTGCAGCAATGGGAATATCAATGGATAAATATAGTAAACATTAAAATTAGAGAAAACAGATTCAAAATATTTAATCAATGGTATAATAATCCACTATTGATAACTAAAAATAGATAGTTCATTATCTAAAAGGAAGGAATATAAATTCTTCCCCACCATCCAACCAGAGCTGAAGAAGCTTCTTGGATGAAAAGAGAACCATCTTCAAAGAAAAACAAGAAAGTCCAGTTGCCTGCTGACAAAGCACCTTTGGGATAACCATGAGCTGGATGACTGAGACTCTCCATAGACACTCATTATCTAAAAATTGTTGAAAATATAATAGATCAAGTCATTTTTTTCATATTTGGTGACAATGTCACAAAGCCCCCATATTTTTGGTTATTGCCATTTTAATAATGATCCAAAGTTTAAACTGATTTAAGATTCAGAGCTTTTGAGGTTCTCCAGTCTTGACTTTGTCAGTTTATAAGAAGCCTGCCTGATCTGTGCTAAGTACAATTTGGTCAGACTCAGGTGGGTGCCTCCTGTCTTCCTGGATGTCTTGCAAAACAAAACCCATTTGGGTTCTGTTACAAAGGCTCATTAGCATCAACTGCTGCTGAGATGTGCAACTACAAAAGCAGACTATGAGCTTAAGTTTTGTTGAAGGAAAAATATTCATCAGGGTCTAGTCCAAGCTGGGAATAAACAACATGGCGACTACTTTAGAAAGAAGCTTGTAGTTTATTGAAGAGGAGAGCCAGACAGAAAGATGGCTGTGGAAAAAAGTGACCACATGTAGCAGGGAGTGGGTTTTTATACCTTCTGGGGCTCTTGAGGTTGTGTCCTGTTCCTGTTTGAGGTTCCCTGTGTCATGTACTTTGATCTGAGTCTGAGTGTGCCTTTCTGGTATTCTGATGGTGGTGGGTTAGTTCTATTATGTTTCTTATCCTTAGAATTTGGGTGGAGTATGTAGATTTTAAGGGTCTTTGTCTTCCTATTTTCCTCAGTTTCTAGCTGGAAGGCTCCAACCTTCCTGAATGGATTATTACATCTGCATTTCTAAAAGCTGGTTTCTGCTGAGTTGTTTGGCTGGAGGGGGAGAGGTTTCTGCATTTTTAAAGATTTCCATTATTCCTTTGGGGAAATATAGTCTGCCTTTTTAATATTCCCCAAAATATTTCTTTCTCTGGATTCTTCCTACAGTTTGGAACATTTCAACTGTTAATGCAGGGTGAGAGACCCGTGGAGAAAAAAAAGGATGCAGACCCTGACCCAACAGAGCTCATCAACATGTAGATGGCCACTAGTTTCCATCGTGTCTTCATATTTGTGGCAGGCAGTGCAAAGTATTCCCTCCGAAAGTCTGGGGTTCAGTGCTCTGTGTCTAAAACTCTCGGTGTAATGTATTGAGGTGAATTACTTGGAAATGTTGAAAAAAGCAGTCGTAAGACTCTGTCAGTTAAGTGCCAGACTTTCTGTCTACATGCTAATTAACTTGTGTTAAAAGCAGGAACTACCGTAATACTTGAATCCTATTGGTGGCCGCCTAGTGGCTGAGTGTATAAATGGGGGTGGAGTGGCAGTTATCCAGGCTTCTGTTTAAACCTTAAATAAAGAGTTGTTGTTACACCTGCTGCTTCGTCAATGCCTCAACGAGCACCAAATATAGCACTCTGTTTCCAATCTTGTGCTCCCATCCTTCCTACCCAGCCTTTGGCTTTGAATTGCTGTGTGATGTGACCAGATCCATTGGTCCATTAAAGTAGGCTACTGCAATGAATAGACTTCTGGAAGTGAACAGCTGCACTTCATTCTTTTACAGTGAGCCTTTTTCAGCCTGTTGTTTTCGAGATATGATGGCTGGACAGCTGGGTTGAAGGGAGGCATCAAGCACATTATGAAAGACAACTGCATTGATGTAACTTGGTAATAGAGGATTTGCTGCTTTGATCCAGGCCTCTCCTGTTAACTGAATTAAGCAGGGGGAGAATCAATTGGAAAATCAGAATTCTTTCTCCACTTAGGACAACAGTTCCATGATCAAATTTATGGGGATTGTCCCCCCCCATCTGGATTTGGAGCAGTGACTGAACCTGTTTGTCCTGTTTTGCTGCCTTGAAGCACCCACTGCCTCTTACAAAACAAGTTGTGAAATATAAAGGGAGACCAGCAGAGAGCAGTTTCCTAGGCAACAGCCAGACCTTGGGAGAAATCACAAACTGGATAGCCATCTGTTGGCTCCCTGCACCTATTTTCCATTCATAGCCTGGCTTTTATTATTAAGCACATAGCTATCCCTAGAATCTGAACGCGAAAATAAATGGGAAGCTGTAAATTCCCCAACCTTCATTTAAAAACCTTTTCTTTTCCCTTCTTGATGTTGCATCCTTCCTCTTTTATCTTTGTTTGAACAGGGAACGAGAGGCAGCCCATTCCAGCAACTGCTGTGACACCAGAAGCAGCTCAAGCTTCACTTAAAGGGCTTTTATTCTGCTCTGGGTTTTTATGTGCGTTGCACACATGATTACACATTAAAAGCAGGCAGAGATTCAATCACACAACTCTGGCCATCATCTTATTTATTTTATTTGGACTTATATGCCGCTCCTCTCCGGAGCGGCTTACAAGATATATAAAACAATATTCACAATCTAAGTCCAAATTAAAAAGCATTAAAAATAAAAACCAACACACATTCATCATTCACACAACAATCCACAATCATCCCCAGGCCTGCCGGCAAAGATAGGTTTTAAGATTCTTTCGGAAGGCCGGGAGGGTGGGAGAAGCGCGGACTTCAGGGGGCAGTTGGTTCCAGAGGGTGGATACCACAACAGAGAAGGCCCTCCCCCTAGGACCTGCCAGACGACATTGTTTCGCTGACGGGACCCGGAGGAGGCCCACCCTGTGCGCTCTCACCGGTCGAAGGGACGTATGTGGCAGAAGACGTCTTCTTGACTTTTTTGATCACTCTCCACAGACACGCTACAAGCTCCCTTCACCCCAGGCTTTCAGGGAAGATGGGAACACTGGTGGGAGAGGAAACAGCTGTCAATTGCTGCCATTAACTTGCCTTGTCTTTTGCAGGCCTTCATATTAAAGCAGAATAGGGATCAGATGCTGGTACAGCAAATTAGGTCAGCAAACTCTTGGGCTACCTCTCAGATTATGCTTTCAAGATGAGTTCATAGCTAGGTCTAGGCAACTGTATTTGTGGTAGGATATAAAGGTAATAAATACTTAATATACAGTACATCTATCGTGGTCTGGAGTACCTCAAAGAACTGTCTCTATCTATCTGTCTATCTATCTATCTATCTATCTATCTATCTATCTATCTATCTATCTATCTATCTATCTATCTATCTATCTATCTATCTATCTATCTATCTATCTATCTATCTATCTATCTATCTATCTATCTATCTATCTATCCCTGGTCTGCAGAAATCCAGCTGACCATGAGATGGCAGCAACAAAATTGAGAAAAGTATAATAGTATGTGGGAATGGCCTTGGCAGACCTGGCAAAGAGATGCTTCCTAGAGAGCGATAGATAATATAAAGACTCAGAAGGGACTCTTCCCTAAGTTATGGAGCTGTAAAGGTGACTGTGGGAGAACTGTACGTTCAGATTTGCAAATCTCTGTTAATGTAGCTTTACAACAAAGTAGAATTAGATTATCTGGCCATGCTTTTGACTTTTCTGCCTGGTAAGGCTGACATTAACTTTATAAGAGTCATCAAGATTTTTGCAGCCAGATATACAGTAGTAGCTCTGCTTTAAAGTCTTTATTTTCTGTAATTAATATTAATAAACAAAATGACTATAACCTGAAATAAGGGTGAGGAAACCTTTTTTCTTTCACACATGCTAGATAATCTTGGGGGGGGAGGGAACATGCTGATCATTAATGTTTTTGAAATTCAGCTAGCCGTATTGTCACACTAAAAAGTGATTAAAATGAATGGAGTTTAAATGTACTTATAATGGATGCTGGTAGTAAATTGTCAACAGCAATCCTTCCTGTTTGAAATTTCCCTTTTTGCTTTCCTGCAGTTGAGGGTAATCATTTTATTGTGGAACGAAGCTGAATTAAGGCTCAAATGATTTGCCTGGATGTACTTATTTAATTTCAGCTGACTAAAAATGTTATCAGGACTAGTGCTGGCATACTGAATGGTTCTATAAAGCAGAACCAGTTTAATTAAAAGTTGTTTGTTTGCAATAAATGGATAGTTTTAAAAAGTAATCAAAACATGCATTCAGTATAACAAAGCAAAGAAATTAGTTGGGATTTGCTGCATTTTTAACTGATCATAATTTTTATTTAGTATTTGCTGTGCTATCTAACATTCTCTTCATTGAGTCTGTCAACATGATGCCTTTCAGAGGTGTTGGGTTGTAACCTCAGTCACCAAGAACTGAATCAGAATCAGAACAGAGCTGGAAGGGACCTTGGAGGTCTTCTAGTCCAACCCCCTGCTCAAGCAGAAGACCCTATATCAGCATTCCACAACCTTTCCGGATTGATGGCCCGGTGTGGGGAAAAAAGAGGGGATGGTTTTGTGTGAGTCGGGCTGTGCGCCCTAGTGTCTGCTGCTCATGCAAGTGAGGTTGCATGTACACAAGTACTCAACCACCATTGGCAGGGCCCAGTTCTGAATGGGCCACTGCCTGGTAGTGGGCCGCAGCCCAGGGGTTGGGGACCTCTGCCCTATACCATTTCAGATAGATGGCTTTCCAGTCTTTTCTTAGAAACCTCCAGTTTTGAAGCACCCACAACTTCTGAAGGCAAGCTGTTCCACTGGTTAATTGTACTCACTGTTTGGAAGTTTCTCTTTGATTCCAGGTTGCTTCTCTCCTTGATTAGTTTCCATCCATTGTTTGTCTTGCCTTCTGGTGCTTTGCAAAATAGGCTGACCCTGTCTTCTTTGTGGCAGCCTCTCAAGTACTGGAATACTGCTATCATGTCACCGCTAATCTTTCATTTCTCTAGACTACCGATACCCAGTTCCTGCAACTGTTCTTCATATGTTTTTGTCTCTAGAATCTTTAATCATCGTAGCTGCTCTTCTCTGCATCTTTTCCAAAGTTTCAACATCTTTTTTGTAATGCGGTGACCAAAACTGGATGCAGTATTCCAGGTGTAATCTTACCAAGACTTTATAAAGTGGTACAAATACTTCACATGATTTGGATTCTATGTCTCTGTTTATACAACTGCACATTCCAGATATATTGGACTCCAGTCCCTATCATTCCCAGCCACATAAACACTAATGACTGGAGTTCTGGTCTAATGCATTTGAAGGCTTCCAGGACAGAAAAGTTTGTTTTATTTGAAATATGTTTTTATTGTGTGCAACAAATTTATTTGCCAATATTACAAATGAACCTGGCTAGGATATGAATGAATAACATGTAATAATATATGAAATGTATGAAAGAACATGTCTGGAAGATACCATTGTTGTGTGTTGACTCTGTGCTGGCAATATTCAACAAATATTCAACGTAGCAGCAGTGTCTGTGAAGGTATACAATTCTACTGATGCACAGGTTGATACCTTGAGAAAATTTTTAAAAATGTGAGTTAAAAAAGTATTATACCAAAGTCATTGTGAACATCATCCTTCTAGGATGCATAATAACTTGGATCAAATTAGCATTATGTAAACGTGTTTGGACTACTACCCCAAGAATTCCTTCACCAAGATGACTAATAGAGTTATTGTGCAACACAACAGGTGAAAAACTGAACACTCATTGGAGAATAACTTCTGTGAAACATGGCAAACAACTGGGCTCTTTAGCAGGTGGAATCTGTGACCTCTCTAATTTTTCTCATGTTCCTTCAGCTTGTTTTTTTTTTGTTGTTGTTGCTTGCATATCTGAAAAAATATGTTTTTCACATTTGCCTGCCGATGGAAAATTTTGGAGGCCAGTGGGCTATCAAGTAGACCGCAATTCAGATAGGGCACTTGTGGCACTGAGAAAATAATTTGTAAATGTAGCTGAACTAAGTAGAAAAATGTTATTGAATTCTTATCATACAAGGAAGTGGGGTGATGTTTTTGTTTTTGTTGCTATTGTTGCTTGCCTATCTGGAAAAATACGTTTTTCACATTTGCCTGCGGTGGAAAATTTTGGAGGCCAGTGGGCTATCAAGTAGACCGCAATTCAGATAGGGCGCTTGTGGCATTGAGAAAATAATTTGTAAATGTAGCTGAACTAAGTAGGAAAATGTTATTGAATTCTTA